>HG995152.1:47757936-49007936 GCA_905333025.2 Pyrochroa serraticornis
CAATCAAAGGTAGAGAGCTGTGAAAGCTATTAGAGGAAGGAAATTCCATAATTTTGTCCACCGGCACTCCGACTTATTGGACGAGTGATCCTAACTAACAACCAGACCTGTTTGATTTCTTTGTGGCTAGCGGTATAGCGTCAACTTACACTGATAAAGTCCCCAGTTACGACATATCTTCAGATCATACGTCGATTATTGCAACTATCAGCACCTCCGTCGTACATTTCAAGAAGACACTTAAATTGCACAAGGCAAAAACAAAATGGGCAAATTTTTGATATGAAATTAATAATAGGGAGAACTTTGGTGTTAGTCTTAAAATTTTCGAGGAAGTAGAAGAAGCAACAATCACATTAATCAAAATTATGCAAAATGTCGCCAAACAAGCTACACCTCACCTGGAACCTTATGAACGAAAACTCAAAATTCCGGTAGTGATAAAGAAACTTGTAGCATAGAAGAGCAAGAGTGAAGTGGCACAGATAACAAATTCAAAGTAACAAAACAGCTTACAATCGAATTAGTGATACTCTAAGAATAAAGTTGAAAGAGATGAGGGACAATAACTTCTCACAATTTATTTCAAACCTTAACCGCTATGACAATTCCATTTGGAGACCAATAATTTAGAGTAAGAACTTCTCCTCCATGACGAGTAGATGGAAGTGCATTCAAAAGGGGAAGGAATAGTCGTGAAAAGGCACAACATTTAGCGAAAGTATTTACTCCTATTACTAATATCTTACAAGAAAATGTGCAAGAAGTTCTCGACAGTAATGTAAGATACGCCATAGCCAATTAGCATGCAATTTGTAAAACTTAAGGAGATTAAGGAAAAAATTCTCTATGAAACAATAGGAAAGTACCAGGAATTGATTTGATAACATCAAAAATACTAAAAGAATTACCAAAGATAGAGTTAGTGATGTTAACGTACATATTTAACGCTAATTGGCCTAAATGCCTCAAGAAATCTGAAATAATACTCATACCAAAGCCTGGAAAGCCATTAACTGATTCGTCATACAGACCAATAAGATTATTGTCCTCCATCTACTACTTGAGAAGTTAATATTGCAACATGTCCAACCTATACTCAATGTAATCCCTGACCACCAGTTTGGATTTCGCCGTGAACATTCTACAACACAACAGTACCATAGAATTGATGTAATTATTGAAGCCATTGAAGGCAAAAAGGATTGTTCGGCAGCTTTTCTAGACGTGAGTCAAGCATTTGATGTCTGTTGCACAAAATTAAGCAAACACTGTCAGATCTTTTTTATGACGCATTGAAATCATATTTAAGAGAACAAAGGTCCACGATGAAATTTCTCAGTTCCAACCGATCAACTCTGGAGTCCCACAAGGCAGTGTCTTAGGGCCAGTCTTGTACCTTATATATACATTTGACCTTCCTACAGCAGATTCTATCACAACAGGCACATTTGCAGTTGTTATTGTTATCTTAGCTGTCCATGAAGATCCGGTAATTGCCTCAGCAAACCTGCAAGACCGTCTCTTCCACATGAAGAATGTACCAAGAGATGGAAAATAAAAGTTAACGAAATTAAATTGCAGCATGCAGCGTTTACATCAAAAAAAGAAAAAATGTCCTCCAATGTACGTCAACAATACAGAAATCCCATTATCACCTTGTGTTAAGTATTTGGGAATTTATCTCGATACTAAATTGGAAAGAACACATAAGCAAAAAACGAAAGCAAATAGACCTTAAAATGAGAGAACTGTACTGGTGGCTTGGCAGAAAATCACAAATGGCGTTAGAGAATAAAATATTAAAATAGAAAACTGTAATTATTCCGACCTGGACCTATGTTATTGAGTTTTGGGGTTCGCTAGCAAGTCCAGTGTAGCTAAAGTTCAACAATTTCTTCTCCATTACGAGTAGATGGAAATACATCCACATGGGAAAGGAATTCGAGAAAAGGCACAACATCTAGCAAAAGTATTTACTCCTATTACTAATATCTTACAACAAAATACACAAGAAGTTCTTGACAGTAATGTAGATATCCCACAGCTAATTAGCATGCAATTTGTAAAACTTAAGGAGATTAAGGAAAAAGTTCTCTCTTAAACAATAGGAAAACAGCAGGCATTGATATGATAACATCAGAAATGTTGAGAGAATTTCCAAAGAAAGGTTTAGTGATGTTAACGTACGTGTTTTCGCCTAGCGCTTTCCTCGAGTACTACATGCCATCCAGCATTAGTCAAGACCGAGCCAGTACCCCGGCCCTCGAAATGGAACAACTACGAAACCTAACCGTCAAGTGCCCCCCGATGCCCAGAGAAGCTAGCTCCGACTCGGACAAAGTTTTCTCGGCAGAAATTACCAAAATCTCCGCCGCCTTCGATACCATCTGCAAGTTCATCCAACACAGCAAAGAGGCAGTCACCAAACGAGACGCCGCCGCCCTAGCCATAAACAGCATCTACACTGCCATAAAGTTCCTCACGCAGCTCTATACCAAGGCTACGTCACCGGGTTGCAACGTGGATGTCACCGAAAACCAGCATCGCAATCCGTAAGAAATATAAGGTAACAATATTTCCCACTGACAAGTGTTAGGGCATCAAATCCGCTGATGATACCCTAAAGTTGCGCACCACAAAAATTTCCGCCTCCGACCTCAAAATTAAACCGGATCGACTAATCAAAATCAGAAACAACGGCATCGTCATTGAGTCTCGATCGAACGAAATTACGAAACTTGCAGGAAAACCACCTACGGGCCCTACCGCAAGAAAATACTTGGCTACCGTTGCCGTATACGAGGTTTCTGCAAAGTATTCGGACAGCGATATCACCAAAGTCATCGCGAACTGATTCATTTCGAAGCTCCCGAAGAGATTCTATGGAAATCTTTCAGGTTTGATAGAACTAGCGACTCTACCAACAGCTGGGCCCTTCAACTCCACCCGAAGGTGCATAGGTTCCTGTTCGATGCTGGGCGCATCTTCCTATCATTACACTAGGGTAACTCGTTTCAACTGCCAGCATTTCGGCCATTTTGCAAATACTGCAATTGCGATAAGCAATGCTGATATTGCGCCTCTCTTGAGCATGAGTCGATTGGAAAAAAATGCGGACAAACACGCCTGCACCATCTGCATTCGCTCGGGGGTATAAAGGGTAGAGGCAACGAACCACGACGTCGCAGCCAAACATCTCCAGTCTAAAAGAACCGCTACGCTGACCTAATTAACAGTATTCAGTATTCAGGAGCGGTTTCAAGATTATACATGTCAATCTACAAAAGTGTAAAGCTGGCACCCTGGAGACTTGAAGTTCATCAGGGACAACAATGTCGAATTCGCTCTGGTCCAGGAGGCTTTTAGTTTTAAAGGGACGAGAAACTATAAAATCCCTGGGATTGCTGGCATGAGATGCATGGTGGATGCTTCCGATAAATTTCTCGCATGTGTAGTGGTGAACAACTTGACGTCTTATACCTGGTCCATCTCTCATCTGTTGCGGTAACTGTTGTCCAGGTTTCCTCGAGTAACTTCCAAATTTACGTCATCAGTGTGTACTTGCTGCATCCGTACCGATTGTCAATGAAATTCCGAAACTGCAGAGGGCTGTCATAGAACTTGAGGGCAAACTCGTCTATATGTGAGGATCTACGCTATGGCACAACGTTTGTTGCGACTCAAAATCTGTCCACCTCGAAAAGATTATCTTAACGAACAACTTCTGCATTTTTAATGAACCGAGCTTCCCCGCCACTTTTGCGTCTCCGAATGGAGAGAGCCACATTGCCATCACACTCGGATCCTCAGGACTGGTGAGCAGGACGTTAAACTGAAGAGTAGTGACGGGTATAAACTGTTGCGACCACAGAGGCATCTAGTTCCAGTTTTTGGAACACGACGCCAAACGATCTGCTCATGACTGTGTGCATTAGTATGATCCAAACTCCATGTCGCAATCGTCGCACCGCTTTGATGAAGGAACTTGAACATTTTCTCATACTGGTTGTGCACTCTGCCATTGATAGCTGCCTACGACGGAATGGTCGCCATAATTCAAACCCATGCCAGTGTACATTAACAAATCAGAAATCTCATTATCACTCTGTGTTAAGTACTTGGGAATTCATCTCGATACTAAACTAAATTGGGAAGAACACATAAGCAAAAATTGAAAGCAAAGAGACCTTAAAATGAGAGAACTGTACTGGTTGTTTGGCAGAAAATCACAAATGGCATTAGATAATGAAGATGCAATTATAGAAAACTGTAATTATCCCAAATCTGAACCAATAGTATTGAGATTTGGGGCTGCGCTAACACGTCAAGCGTAGCTATAATTCACCGAGCACAGTCAAAGATTCTAAGAGTCAACGCTCCATGGTATGTCACAAAGCCGATGCTACATCGAGATCTCCGTATCCCAACAGTCAAAGAAAGAATAGAGAAGGGAAGCTAGAAACATCATGAGAAGATTGAAATACACTCGAACAAGATACTGCAAGAGAGAAACGACAGAAGATTGAAAAGGAGATGACCAGCGGACCTGAAATAAGGTTAAGAAGAAGCCTTCTCGATGGAGAAGTCAACAGGACGATAGTGAGACCCCCAAAAATAGCGTCTCAGTCAACAAAAAAGAACATTCTAATTTCTGTTTAAGTTATGAAACAAAAAATTGTTGTAAAAAAATATTTTTTGGGAATCAGTGTTGGCACAAAATTTAATACCTTCAATTGCTGATTAGTTTTCATTAAAAACGCAATTTCCTCGGTGTGTTTCCGTTCTTCAGCTAATCGAGTTTCAGCAGCTCGCCGATCAGCTTGTTCCGCTCTTTGTTTAAGTTCAATGATTTGATGTTCAAGTTCGGTTTTTTCGTCTTTTAATTGATCAACATCTTGTTGTAAATCCGATTTACCTTGTTCAGCTTGAAGCGCTTTTCTCATACCGAAAGCTATACTACTACAATAAAGAGCTTGGAAAGCTTCAACAGTCATTCTCATTTCATCACGAACTCTCAACAAAAGCAAACCTCTTTCAGCACAATTAATTGTGACTTGTCTAATTAATTCATCGAAACATTGAGTGTAAAGTTCACGTCGAACCGGACAAATCCCAGTTTCTCTCGCCTAAAATTTTTTTTCACAACAATAATAAAAATTATTAAATTACCTGTTGTTGCTGTAAACGCATATCGAGTTGTTCTTGAAGATTCACTACATCGAGTCGTGTAGCTGGTGTTGTTGAAACTTGTTGTCTCCATAATTGTCCTTCTTCTTCCCATTCTTTCGGTGGCAAAATTATGTTTAAAATTTCTTCGGTTTCTCGTTTCGCGTCAGTAGTAAGAGGTGTTACTTTGACTTTACTCGGCGATTCTTCTCGAGTTTTTTCCTAAATTACAAGAAAATTGAAATATCGATTTAGCTTCAATGGATAATTACTCGACATACCAAAGGGTTTTGAAAATTTCGTTACCTTCGTGGATATCGCTTTCCGTTCTTCGTGTTTAGTCACCAAAATGGGGTTTTCGTATTTGACCAAAGTGTTGGTCGATGGTATGATTCGTTCCGCCATATTTTACGGCTTCAATTATTTAACGAAGAGAAAACAACGTCAAAGTGATGGTTGCTAACGAAGATATTTGGTCGTTATAGAGACTCGATTATGGGAGTTAAATCGAAACTTCCCTAGTCGGCTATCGCCACAATCCTCCATCAAGGCTCGAATCCAAAGGGACTCGTCCAAATTATTAAATATTAGATACCTCAGCAATTCTATCTAAGTTGGTAGTAGGACAACAATACTGTAAAAATCTAAGAAATTGCCTCGTTTACACAGAAAACAACATTGGATCTAATAGCGAGCCTTGCGGTTCTCGCTATAAACAGTTTATCTCGTTATTTGACGCAGTTGGCCGCTTCAAATTGAAATTGAAGTCCAATAAATTTACGTAAATACCAAATTTTCACATTTTAAGATTGT
The DNA here is from genome assembly GCA_905333025.2 of Pyrochroa serraticornis. Classification (NCBI taxonomy): domain Eukaryota; kingdom Metazoa; phylum Arthropoda; class Insecta; order Coleoptera; family Pyrochroidae; genus Pyrochroa; species Pyrochroa serraticornis. Next base: position 47,763,919 of record HG995152.1, read on the forward strand.
CTAGTTACAATAAGTTAAGATACTCTGCTGCTGGATGATTATTAACTAATTTGATCCAACCGTCAATGTTAAAGGGCGCTCGCAAGTACGAGAGCAGAGCAACTAGCTCTACATAGAAAACAACATGGGTCCTAATTCCGAGCCTTGTGGTGCTCCAGATCTCAAATATGGGTAGTGAGGTGAAATAAAACATTAACTGCCACTATATTGACTTTTAATTAAATTGATATCTTGACGAGATATGGACAATACGTAAAAAATCTACTCGAGAATTCCGGCAACATTCCAACCACTCGATTGAAACCTAATTTTCAACCTTAAATAAGAAACACAATTTCATCGGCCATCATAACTTGATTTTCTTCGGTCATATGGTAAATGGCAGCATTAACTTCGCTTTGGGTGAAGGGAGAACTATTTCCTGAATTAACAGATTCCCGAACTTTAACCAAGCTCAAAGATTGCGTTCTTCCTTCTCGAAAAACTCTCTGAAGACTGCTTCTGAATAGAGCCAATCTACAAATTAAAAAATGAACAAAATTCTTAATATTTCCCCTAAATTACCTTTCTTTCGAAATAACACCTGGGGTTTGATCCATACTTTCCACTTCCATTTCAGATTCTGCGGTTTCTGCGGTATGCGATTCTTCTAACGTTGGCGTAGCTACTTCTTCATCAACAACACGATCGGTAGATCTCTAAAAAAAAAACAATTAAAAACCAGAAACGACGAAACTACCAACTTACGGTTGATCGAATTTTTTTGGTTACTTGTTCCGGTTCACTCCCTTCACCTTCTGAATCAGAATCGGAATTTCTCCGTCGTTTCTTCTTTTCTTTTTCCAAAACTTTTTTAAAGTAAGCGTATTGAATTAATTCAATAGCCGCATGGGCGTCTTCTTCAGTAACGTTACGTGACATCCGCGATTTGGCATGAGCCGTAGCTAAACGAATCATAGTTTCTAAAGTACGAGGCGTCACTGGTTGAGTCTAAAAAACTATGTTAGAAAATTTCGTCGATTAGTTACAATCGAATTACTCTAGCCACATGACTCTCTAAGAGTTCTTCGGAACGCAATTTCGAATATTCGTCGGCGATAATTTCGGAAGCTTCTTGCGTTAGCGTGGGTTTGAAAATTTTCACGAAATGGATGTATTTTCGCATGAAATCCACGCTTAAGATTTTGTCCGTGCGTTTTCGGCTTCCGCCGTGGAGGAGAGCGTCGTATTTCTCGTACATGGGGGTGTCCTTTTTGCCCTCAAATTCGTCGGGGTTGATGGTGCTCAACATGTCGACGGTGGAGCTCATCGGCAGGACTTCGCCGTCCTGTTCGCCCGGGTTTCTGCAGAAACAACTCGTAAGCGAAAAAAGTACAAAAAATGACGAAATAAAAGAGCAAATTGGAGAAGAGGATTGAGAGCTTCGTCGTTGTGCTCTTCCGGTAGAAACAACTCAATAAGCGAAAGGAAAAAATGAGAAAAAAATTAAATAAAGTAAAATACATGGAAAAAAGAAAGAACAGAAGAAAGGATAGAAAGAAAAAAAAGCGAGAAAAGGCGGAGAACTTGTCTGCCGTTTCTCTCGAGTTTTTGGTAGAAACAACTCAATGAGTGAAAGAAGAAACGAAAGTAAGAGAGAAGGAAAAAAAAAGAGAGAGAAGGTGGAGAACTTATCCGTCCGTTTCTCTCGGGTTTTTGGTAGAAACAACTCAAAGAGTGAAATAAATCAAAAAGAAGTGAGAGAAGGTCGAGAACTTGTCCGTCGGTCTCTTTCGGGTTTTTGGTAGAAACAACTCAATGAGTGAAAGACAGAACGAACGAAAGTAAGAAAGAAGGAAAAAATTGAAAGGTAAAGAAACAAACAAAGAAAAAAGAGAGAGAAGATGAAGAACTTGTCCGTCTCTCTCGGCGTTTTTAGTAGAAACAACTCCATGACTGAAAGACAGAATTGGTAGAAACAATTCAATGAGTGAAAGAAAAAACGAAACTAAGAGAGAAGGAAAAAAAATGATAAGGGAAGAAAAAAGAGAGAATGTGGAGAACTTTACCGTCCATTTCTCTCGGGTTTTTTGTAGAAACAACTCAATGAGCGAAAGAAATGAAAGTAAAAGAGAAGGAAAAAAAGAAAAGATAAAGAAAGGAAGAAAAAAGAGAGAGAAGGTGGAGAACTTATCCGTCCGTTTCTCTCGTGCTTTTGGTAGAAACAACTTAATGTGTGAAAGATAGAACAAAAGAAAGTAAGAAAGAAGGAAAAAATTGAAAGGTAAAGAAAAAAGAAGAGAGAGAAGGTGAATAGCTTGTCCGTCCGTCACTCTGGGGTTTTGGTAGAAACAATTCAATGAGTAAAAGAAAGTAAAAGAGAAGGAAACAAGAAAGAAGATAAAGAAGAGAAGAAAGAAAAAAGAAGAGAGAGAAAGTAGAGAACTTGTCTGTCCGCCTCTTTCGGGTTTTTACTAGAAACAACTCAATGAGTGATAGATAGAACGAAGGAAAGTAAGAAAGAGGGAAAAAATTGAAAGGTAAAGAAACAAACAAAGAAAAAAGAGAGAGAAGATGAAGAACTTGTCCGTTTCTCTCGGCGTTTTTAGTAGAAACAACTCCATGACTGAAAGACAGAATTGGTAGAAACAATTCAATGAGTGAAAGAAAAAACGAAACTAAGAGAGAAGGAAAAAAATGATAAGGGAAGAAAAAAGAGAGAAGGTGGAGAACTTCACCGTCCATTTCTCTCGGGTTTTTGGTAGAAACAACTCAATGAGCGAAAGAAATGAAAGTAAAAGAGAAGGAAAAAAAGAAAAGATAAAGAAAGGAAGAAAAAAGAGAGAGAAGGTGGAGAACTTATCCGTCCGTTTCTCTCGTGCTTTTGGTAGAAACAACTTAATGTGTGAAAGATAGAACAAAAGAAAGTAAGAAAGAAGGAAAAAATTGAAAGGTAAAGAAAAAAGAAAAGAGAGAAGGTGAATAGCTTGTCCGTCCGTCACTCTGGGGTTTTGGTAGAAACAATTCAATGAGTAAAAGAAAGTAAAAGAGAAGGAAACAAGAAAGAAGATAAAGAAGAGAAGAAAGAAAAAAGAAGAGAGAGAAAGTAGAGAACTTGTCTGTCCGCCTCTTTCGGGTTTTTAGTAGAAACAACTCAATGAGTGATAGATAGAACGAAAGAAAGTAAGAAAGAAGGAAAAAAATGAAAGGTAAAAAAAGAAGAAAAAAGAAGAGAGAGAAGGTGAATAGCTTGTCTGTCCGTCACTCTCGGGTTTTGGTAGAAACAACTCAATGAGTAAAAGAAAGTAAAAGAGAAGGAAACAAGAAAGAAGATAAAGAAGAGAAGAAAGAAAAAAGAAGAGAGAGAAAGTAGAGAACTTGTCTGTCCGCCTCTTTCGGGTTTTTAGTAGAAACAACTCAATGAGTGAAAGACAGAACGAAAGAAAGTAAGAGGGAAAAAATTAAAAGGTAAAGAAACAAACAAAGAAAAAAGAGAGAGAAGATGAAGAACTTGTCCGTCTCTCTCGGCGTTTTTAGTAGAAACAACTCCATGACTGAAAGACAGAATTGGTAGAAACAATTCAATGAGTGAAAGAAAAAACAAAAGTAAGAGAGAAGGAAAAAAATGATAAAGGAAGAAAAAAGAGAGAAGGTGGAGAACTTTACCGTCGATTTCTCTCGGGTTTTTGGTAGAAACAACTCAATGCGCGAAAGAAATGAAAGTAAAAGAGAAGGAAAAAAAGAAAATATAAAGAAAGGAAGAAAAAAGAGAGAGAAGGTGGAGAACTTATCCGTCCGTTTCTCTCGTGCTTTTGGTAGAAACAACTTAATGTGTGAAAGATAGAACAAAAGAAAGTAAGAAAGAAGGAAAAAATTGAAAGGTAAAGAAAAAAGAAGAGAGAGAAGGTGAATAGCTTGTCCGTCCGTCACTCTGGGGTTTTGGTAGAAACAATTCAATGAGTAAAAGAAAGTAAAAGAGAAGGAAAAAAGAAAGAAGATAAAGAAGAGAAGAAAGAAAAAAGAAGAGAGAGAAAGTAGAGAACTTGTCTGTCCGCCTCTTTCGGGTTTTTAGTAGAAACAACTCAATGAGTGAGAGATAGAACGAAAGAAAGTAAGAAAGAAGGAAAAAATTGAAAGGTAAAAAAAAGAAGAAAAAAGAAAAAAAAAGAAGAGAGAGAAGGTGAATAGCTTGTCTGTCCGTCACTCTCGGGTTTTGGTAGAAACAACTCAATGAGTAAAAGAAAGTAAAAGAGAAGGAAAAAAGAAAGAAGATAAAGAAGAGAAGAAAGAAAAAAGAAGAGAGAGAAAGTAGAGAACTTGTCTGTCCGCCTCTTTCGGGTTTTTAGTAGAAACAACTCAATGAGTGAAAGACAGAACGAAAGAAAGTAAGAAAGGGAAAAAATTAAAAGGTAAAGAAACAAACAAAGAGAAAAGAGAGAGAAGATGAAGAACTTGTCCGTCTCTCTCGGCGTTTTTAGTAGAAACAACTCCATGACTGAAAGACAGAATTGGTAGAAACAATTCAATGAGTGAAAGAAAAAACGAAAGTAAGAGAAAAGGAAAAAAATGATAAAGGAAGAAAAAAGAGAGAAGGTGGAGAACTTTACCGTCGATTTCTCTCGGGTTTTTGGTAGAAACAACTCAATGAGCGAAAGAAGAAATGAAAGTAAAGGAGAAGAAAAAAGATAAAGAAAGAAAAAAGAGAGAGAAGGAGAAGAACTTGTCCATCCGTCTCTCTGGGGTTTTGGTAGAAACAACTCAATGAGTAAAAGAAAGTAAAAGAGAAGGAAAAAAGAAAGAAGAGAAGAAAGAAAAAAGAAGAGAGAGAAAGTAGAGAACTTGTCTGTCCGCCTCTTTCGGGTTTTTAGTAGAAACAACTCAATGAGTGAAAGACAGAACGAAAGAAAGTAAGAAAGAAGGAAAAAATTGAAAGGTAAAGGAAAGAAGAAAGAAAAAAGAAGAGAGAGAAGGTGAAGAACTTGTCCGTCCGCCTCTCTCGGCGTTTTTGGTAGAAACAACTCAATGAGTGAGAGAAAATAAGAAAGAAGGAAAAAATTAAAAGATAAAGACAGAACGAAAGAAAGAAAGAGAGAAGAAAAAAGCAAAAGATAAAGGAAACAAATGAAGCGAGAGAACTTATCCGTCAGTCTCTTTCGGGTTTCTAACAGAAGCAACTCAATAAGCGGAAGAAAGAATAAAAAAAAGAAAAAAGAAGGAATGAAACGAAGAAAGTGACAAAAAAAAGAAATAACGAAAGAAAGAATAAAAGAAGGAAAAAAGGGAAGAAAACGCAAGTTTTAATATGATTTCGTTACCTATATCGGTGCATCCGAACCACGTGATCTGCTATCATTAAATCTTGGTCTTCATCGACGTTATCCAGCATGACAAAGAGAAGATCAAAACGCGACAGCAATGAATCTTGAAGACCAATATTCTCCATGGGGGTTTTGTATTGGTCGTACTGGAATTTTCGCAAAATTACAATTAAAATTGCGAAAAAAAAAGGAATTTACCTTTCCATATACGGGATTGGCGGCGGCTAAGACGGAACATCGAGCGTTCAAACTGGCATGAATTCCCGCTTTAGCGATGGTAACTCTTCCCTGTTCCATAACTTCATGGATAGCCGTCCTATCCATATCCGACATTTTATCGAATTCATCGATACAAACAACACCGCGATCCGCTAGAACCATCGCTCCCGCTTCCAACCTCCTTTCTCCAGTTTCTTGATCGGTGGTAACCGCAGCGGTTAAACCGACACCCGAAGAACCTCTACCAGTTGTAGGAATCGCTCTCGGTGCCGTACACAAAACGTAACGCAACAATTGCGATTTAGCAACGCTCGGATCTCCAATTAATAAAACATTTACATCGCCTCGCAATCTAGTCCCGTTAGGTAAGACTTTTTCAACACCACCCAAAAGAAGACAAAGAATAGCTTTTTTGATAAAATCATGACCGTGGATCGAAGGCGCCAAAGATTTAGCTAATAAATTAAAAATATTTTTGTTGGTACGTGCCAACTGTTTGCAACGAGCTACGTCTTCTCTAGAAATCGCAGGACTTGCCTCTTTACTCAATTGAGTCAAGTTGTTTGCTATTATTACGGTCCTAAAAAATTACTAACGTAAACAAAAGGAAATTGTGTCTTTGAAAATTACCGAAACGTTCCCGAAGTGAAACTGCCTTGTTTGTTGGGTAAACAGCGGTAATTGCCCACAACTTGAATTCGATCACCGGGTTTGCAACGATCCACCAAATCGTTGTCGCAAATTATGTCGACGGAACGCGGCAATTGACCGGCTGGGGCCTTCTCGGGCATCTCTTGTATAGAAATCGTTTGATGGTCCTTATAAACGGAGAGTCCAAATTCGGTTTCTAGCAAATTTCCCTCGTCGTCCTGGAGATTTAAAGAATTAGCTACGCCACAAGTTGCAGACTACGGAAAACAGAGCTCGCAAGGTATCTATGCGTGTTCTCTGCGGTGCAGTTTCAAAATTTTACTCATTAACTTAAACTTAAAATATCATGTTGCAATTGTAGATGGCAGCACCATAGTTACTCTTACTCTACCCTATAGTACATAGCAGTATATGTAGTTGTAGATGGCAGCACTATATGTACTACAGGGTACAGTAGAGTAGCTATAGTGCTGCCATCTACCGCTACGTACCCTCTAGTAGCTATTTTTTTTCCCTTAGACAATATGGTTTAAAACTGTCAATTGACTGTCTTGATATGGGATAATTTGCAACTAAATTGCCTTTTTAAATGATTTATAACATAAATCCGAGTGGGCCAAAATATTGAAATAGAAGTTTCTTAAATTCTACTGGTAAATGGTAAAATTCTGCGCTAACGCCTAACTAAAACAAACCTTGGTTGGATAAACAGCGCTAGTGGGAAACGCTTCTAGAGATGTTAAATCGGTGTACTTGCGTTCCATCACTTTGTGGGTGGTGGGGCAATAATGGACACTCTTAACAACCTTTGGATGGACAAGCGAACCTATTTAGTAACGATATTTTAGTAAATTTAATTTGTTAGAAGTTTCTATTGCTTACATTTAGTGACAATACCCTCGACACACAAGAGATTTCCAAGGTATCGTGATGTTAAACTGCGAGGAGTTACGTGTTTGTTCCCGAAACTGCCTTCGAGTGCCACGAAAAACTCTTCGTTTTCTTTAGCATATTCTTGAGCTACAGTAAAAACAAACTCTTTAAGAGCCTTTTGAAACGCCGATTGTTCTTCGAAAGCGTTTTCTAATAATATTTTTGCTCTAACTGGATTCTTTCGTCGCAAATCGTTTACGTTAACAACTAAACGAAGACTTTTATCAGCGACCATATCCTTAACAGCTTGTGAGTATTTGCCTTGATCTTCCTTAAAGCAGAAAAAAATTAGTTACAACAAGAAAAACGGGACAACTTACTTCATCGTCTAAAAAGTCGAGATATTCGCGTTGAATATCGCGGAGACGCTGGTCTACGTCTTGAACTTCAATCATTTTGTTGTTAGTAGAGGAGAGTTCAATTGAATTAACACAAACAATGTTGGAGATTTTGGCGGGAAACTCCCAAGTGTCAGTTAACTGTCACTCTTTAGTACTTTCACTTTTATTATGTTGGTAATTGTTGATTTGTTGAAAATTTTGACAAATGTCAAAATTGACAGTTAACTGTCACGTAATTGTCACAATTGACAGTTAGTTGTCAAGTTTTACGGCCTTTGAAGCAAAATTACTTTAAATAACAGTAATACTTTCAGTAATAATCTTTTAAACAATCGCATTTATGTTTAGGGGAACTGGGGGCGTTTAATTTTGGGTAAAGTTCCTCTAAACATGAATGTTTTTCAGACATGCAAGAACACTTCGGACGTGGTGCCTCTGTACCTTCCCCAGCAGCTTTTCTTGAAACCTGCGGCACGTTTGAGTATTTCGATGGAATTACCGAATGTAAAAAAGTTAGAAAAAAGTATTTCACATTGGGAAATAATGGAGAAACTTCGTCTTTCGATTCGTCCTGACGAATTCAGCGTTTTGAAGGTTGTGAAAACTACAGCGGATTTTGTTCGATTTGAAGCAGAACTGGATAATCGTACTAGACTTGATAAAGTGTTGTCGAAACTTGACAAGAATGTGATAAAATTAAAAGATTTCTCTGATTTAATACGACTCAAAGCAGGTGAAGCGAAATCGGAATTTCCAACACGTCACAAATGGGATTCTTTTTTCCAAGAAGCTAAAGACATGGACGAAATGAAACCAGGACAACGACCAGATACTGTCCATCTTTCAAATTTACCAACAAAATGGTTTGTTCCGTATCACTTAAATGATGAAGAAGAAGTTACTCCTTCAGAAAAAATGTTTTTTCGTATCTTCGAAAAATTTGGAACTATTAGATATGTTGATATCCCTATTTGTGATCCTTATAGAAAGAAAATGAAAGATCAAATTTCTGGAATTAAAAACCATTCGTTTGACGATAAAGAATTTTTTGAAGGCTACGTCCAATTTAAGGATTATGTAGGATTCACGCAAACTATGGACGCTTTAAAAGGAATGAAATTAATGAGAAAAGAAGACGATGAAGCTTTATGTGTTAGTATTAAAGTCGATTTTGATAAATCGAAACATTTGAGCGACGCTTCGATCCGTAGGAGAGAAATTTTGAGGGATAGATTGGTTAAAAAGCAGAAAGAGAAAGAAGAGAGGGAAAAAAACGAATTGGACGAAAAGAAAAACAAGGAACAGAACGAAAGGTTTTTTTTTTAAATCAAACAATTGCGACTTCTTTAATTGTTTTAGGCAAAAAGAAATTAATTTGAAGAACGAAAAAGAGGAACGTCGAAGAGGCAGGGAGGAGAAACGAAAACGTAAAATTCTTGAAAAATTAAAAGTGAACGGATGCGATGAGATTAACGATAAAATTGCTAAAGAAGAAAAAAAATTGCTTAAAGCACAAAGAAAGCTCGAAGCGATCCGGATAGTTGAGGAGCTATTTCGCAGAATTAAAGTAATTTATTTGGTTTTTTGTTCGACAATAACAAATTTTTTTAGGACAAAAAGGACGAATTTAGCTTGAAAAGTAAATCAAAAAGTTCCAGTTGTGACGAGGTAAAAATTCCGCTCCTACTGCTTGCCAAATTCCCCAAAATTTCAATAAAATTGTCCCGAAACGAAATTTATAAATTCAATTGCCAAGATAGTCGGTTTTAGTTAATAAGTGACCACAACTGACACAATGTAATTCAAAATTTCAGCTAAAAAGGCTGAAAAATATGAGCGAATTGGAGGTTTTGACGCAGCGCCAAAAATTACACAACGCAATCGAAGGGAGAGTCGTCTTGAAAAGCATTCTTTCCGGCAGGCAACGGTCGCAGAGCAGATCTTCTTCCAGCACCGATTCCTCAGAGTCTTTAAAAAGTGAAAAGAGAAAGGACGGTATGCACGTGTATTTTTTACATGTCGAAACATTACCCTAAAGTAGCGTTCTGTAATACCTTAATGTAGAGTTCTGTAATGTTCACCGTATTAGCTGAGTAGTGGGTGCATATTGTTTTTTTTTGCAACACCAATGTGTTTAGGGTGTGGTTTAGAATGTTTGCGTTCTCTGTCGCACTCACGGGACGTTATAGGTAAGACAACGTGTTTGTACTAGGCAAATTTTTTGATTTTTTTCACTTCTAATAGTTGAGAAATGAAACCAAATTTTTAATCGATTGGTCAATACTTTTGAAAACAGTCGATTGAGGCTTTCCTAAAATTTTTCACCAAAATTTTATTTAGACTTTTTTTTCCTGAAGCCATCGCACAAAATTATTAAAAACTCTCGAAAAATCGACATTGCCTTGCATGTACAATAATAAATTTCCGAAATTTTGCGATACTTTTGGTTTTTTTACTACAGAACCCGTTGTGTCCATAACGGTCCATGAGTGCGACAGAGATCGCGAACACTGAATCGCAGTTTTATTGCAAATTTTTTCGTGTATTTATCAACCCATACGGGTGTGGATGGAAAAGTAATTGAACTCTTGTTGAGTACTTTGATTTTTAAATTTAGAAAAAAATTTCTACCTACAAAAAATTGTTATGCGGACGAAAATTTTTGAGGGTAATCCCTTCACCCTAACGCTTGCACCCCAATTTTTGTAGCATCTGCGTTTTAAATTTTCCAGAGAAACCTCCAACGGCTTCAATGGACGCAATCCCTCCCGACCTAGTGTACGACCCTAACTGGTACGGCTATCCGTACGCTTTAGCGTCAGCTCCGTTATATTCGCCAATGAGGGGAGGTTACATGTATCCTCCGAGAGGCCGGGGTCTTGCTCGTGTTCTAGCGGGTCCTTCGAGAGGTATTTGGTGAAACCATTCAAATTTCGACTTAATCCGCCAATTTTAGGGCGTCCTTTCCCGCGTGGTCGCGGGTTTAAATCGCGATTTCGGGGCGGTTATCCTCGCCATTACCCCCCCGAAATCGAAGATGAATATTTGAAATATTTTTCGAAATTTTTGAATAATCACGATGATCGCAGTAGAAGAACGCGATCACGATCACGTCGAAGAAGCTACACGCGGTCGAGATCACGGCGACGATCATATTCAAGATCATCACATTCTAGAAGTCGATCGAGAGAATCTAGATCGCGATCAAGATCACGTAATAGATCTCAATCACGGTTTACACCGTCACCAGCAAACAGGAAAAAATCACAATGCGATTCTAAACATTCTAGATCTGGAAGTGTTGATAGTTCGAAGTTTATGTCTCCGAAACAATTGAGGAAAGCTAGGTCGAAGTCTTGGTCGAAATCGCCGGGGAGAAAAAAGTGAATTTCTAATAATTGTAAACTAATCAATAAAACGTAATTTTTTAATTGCCGCTCGTTTAATTTCTTTATTAACAAGAGAAATTTATTTAGTTGTTGCTCGAGGTTGGTTATTTCAGAAACGAGGAGCTTTCCCCTTTTGCTGCCCAAAACCGAAATCTCTGGACCCCCAAATCAAGGAAGAATCGCCGGAATTGACCACAAACTGGTTGCGGTTAACAAAAATTTTCCAAAGTAACTAACGTGCGTAATTCTTTGTTGCGTTTACTTTAATTGTGTAATTGTCTTTTTCCAGTATGAAGGTTGACAACATTTGAATTTCAGGTCTGTAGGCAGATACTAAGAAGATTTTCAGTAACCAGAATAATTGTAAGTTTGAACAGTTCCTACACAATAATAAAAACGGTCAACGCAATTGAAGTTGAATTCTTTAATACATTTTTGCTTTTGAAAGGCAATAATTTCGAATTTTCTTCAAATTGTTCCTCAGCGGGAGTTTCAGGAACTCTAAAACAATATTTTCTAGCCATTGGACGAAATAAGCGACATCTGTGCTAATTCCGGAGAACTCGACACCGCCACGCCCTTCCCTGCAGCGACAACACCTGCGAGTTTGCAGTTACAAACTAAAGGACCCCGAAATCACTTTGTAATAAATAATTTAACACTAAATATGTCTGAAAATCAGTTTTTGTGTAATAAAATTTCCAGCACTTGCTTCGTCCATGACTATTAACAAAAAAAAAAATTCTACCCCCCAAATTTCAATTATATTAAAGTTTAACTGTCTAAAAATACACAATTATAGAGAAAACAATTAAAATGATTGATAATTTAACATAATTTGCGGAATTACTTTTTGAAGACGGTAAGTAGTCGACCGTTGAATTTTCTTCAAATTCATCCTCAGTAGTTTCAGAAACTCCAACAATACTTTCAATCCATGGGATGAAATAAGCGACATCTGTGTAAATTCCGGGGAACTCGACATCGCCACATCCTTTACCTGACGCGACGACACCAGCGAGTTTGTTGTTACAAACTAAAGGACCGCCGGAATCGCCCTGAAGTCAAATAATTTAAATCAAATTGACTATTTAAGCGAACTACCTGACAAGAATCCCCCATTTTTTCAGTGTTACCACCAGCACAAATTAATCCGTCCGAAAACGATACGTTGATTTTGTTGTATTTGTTTTTACACACAGAAAAGTTGAAAATACTAACTTCAGCTACTAGAAGTTTGTTGCTAATTTCCTGCGAATCCTGTTAAATTAATTAGAATTAATCTCAATTAATAGTTTACTTACATATGATTGCACCCCCCAACCTGTGACGAAACAAGAAGTTTTTGGGGTGAAACTACTTAATTCGATTGTTTTAATAATTTTGTTGTCTACAGGCAAATTTTCTGTTAACTAAAAAAATTTATTGGGTTGTTGTGTAAATGTTTTAACTAACCTTTATTAAAGCTATATCGTTAGTAATTTCGTTTGTATGATTATAGTTTGGATGTATGAAAATTTCTGAAGCGTTTCTGAAAATTGTTGCGTTATTAGTGTTTAAAATTATTTGTCCTGCTATTGCGCTAAGAATTGATGTTGATAGAACACCCCCCCAAAAATAAAACATGCAATGGGCAGCAGTTAAAATATAGTTAGAAGTTATGATGGAGCCTCCACAGAAATGTTGGTCGTTGTAGGAACGTCGAAGTGAAACCTGAATTAGTTTTTTATTTATTGATATTTAAAAATAATTACGAACCTGGAAAGGAAACTCGCCTAATTTTGCTGGTTTGCCCGCAATTATTCTTTTTTCTGTAGCTTCAATATCTTGAAATAAATATTAGCAACTTCTTAAAAGTTATTAACAAAACTTACTTAATGCAAAAATTAAAAATAACCAAATTATTGTTTGCATCTTTAACTTGTGTTAATCGCAGGAAAAACGATTACGCTATAGACGCAACCGTTAATCTTTAGCAATAAGTTGCTTGCTTATCTTTTTATTGTTATTTACTTTTTGTAGTAAAAATTTGTTATTGTTTGGACATGGTATTGTTGTCATTATGTGTCTGCAGCACGAATATGAAATTATATTTACATAATTAATTTTTGGTGGTACACAATTTATTCGTGTTGCTAAACCGAAACAGTTTTTTCTAGAAAATTGAGCAACAAAAAATCCAAATCTGAAAACTTATATTTGAGAACCTTCACGTTGTAACTCTGACGTTACAGAATTATTATTCGAAAACAAAGAATCGATATACCGGCAGAAGTACTCACGAAAGCCTCAACCGATTTGAAATTTTAAATCTTAGCGCCTCAAGCCGGCGAGTATATTTGTCCACGCCAGCGGTAGATGGCGCAATTAAAATTTTATAAGTGGCGCTACCTACTCGTGCAGTTTATAGTAATTAAAGAATTTTAAAAGGTCCCGACATAATTGTGTCGGTTTTCTGCAAAATTATTATTTGGAAACAATGAATCGATATACAGTCAGAAGTACTCACGAAAACCTCAACCGATTTGAAATTTTAAATTTTAGCGCCTCAAGCCGACGAGTTCATTTGTCCACGTCATCGGTAGATGGCGCAATTAAAATTCTAATAGTGGCGCTACCTACTAGTGGAAAATTCGATTAATGCAGTTTATAGTAATTAAAGAATTTTAATAAATACCGACATAATTGTGTCGATTTTCTACAAAATTATTATTTGAAAACAATGAATCGATATACAGTCAGAAGTACTCACGAAAGCTTCAACCGATTTGAAATTTTAAATTTTAGCGCCTCAAGCCGAAGAGTTCATTTGTCCACGTCATCGGTAGATGGCGCAATTAAAATTTTAAAAGTGGCGCTACCTACTAGTGGAAAATTCGATTAATGCAGTTTATATTAATTAAAGAATTTTAAAAAGTCCCGACATAATTGTGTCGATTTTCTACAAAATTATTATTTGAAAACAATGAATTGATATACAATCAGAAGTACTCACGAAAGCCTCAACCGATTTGAAATATTAAATTTTAGCACCTCAAGCCGACGAGTACATTTGTCCACGCCATCGGTAGATGGCGCAATTAAAATTCTAATAGTGGCGCTACCTACTAGTGGAAAATTCGATTAATGCAGTTTATAGTAATTAAAGAATTTTAAAAAGTCTCGACATAATTGTGTCGATTTTCTACAAAATTATTATTTGAAAACAATGAATTGATATACAATCAGAAGTACTCACGAAAGCCTCAACCGATTTGAAATATTAAATTTTAGCGCCTCAAGCCGACGAGTTCATTTGTCCACGCCATCGGTAGATGGCGCAATTAAAATTCTAATAGTGGCGCGACCTACTAGTGAAAAATTCGATTAATGCGGTTTATAGTAATTGAAGAATTTTAAAAAGTCTCAACATAATTGTGTCGATTTTCTACAAAATTATTATTTAACTCACGAAAGCCTCAACCGATTTGAAATATTAAATTTTAGGGCCTCAAGCCGACAAGTTCATTTGTCCACGCCATCGCTAGATGGCGCAATTAAAATTTGATAAGTGGCGGCGTCTACTAGTGGAAAATTTGATTAATGCAGATTATTGTAAATGAAGAATTTAAAAAATTATTTAAAGGATCAACATTCAGGTTAGGATCTTGTCGACAAAAAATTAAAATATTGGTCAATTTATTTATGTCGTCATTAAACAATCGATTACATTTTGTAACACAACAGGATCTCTGTAAGCGAGTATTCCTCCAAAGTTGCAGTTATTGTCGTCATTGTACTTCACACTTATTATATTGCCACGAATAGCTTCATCGAAAATCACAATGTCACCCCCTAATGCCCTTAAAATAGCTTGCGGTCCGCATGTGTCCCATTTAAAAGTTGAGTTTTTGGTCAAAATGTAAGCGTCAGCAGAACCGTTTATCACAGTTAAAATTTTGTAGCCTGCACCACAAGCTTCTACTATTTTGAATCCTTCATTTTCTAGTTTTTTAGTTACTTCCCGATTTTCGCTACTACTTATACAAATAGTATTGTTGAGTTCCTTGCTATTTTTCATACTTGAGTCTTGACCGAAACCCCAAACACAGGCACCAGTCCATCTGCAAAAAAATTCTTCAATGTCATTCCAAAACGAGTCATCTTGTAATCCACCAATGACGTGACTCATAACTCGATCTTTCTAACCTCACTTTATTTTAGCGACAACTTCGTTATCAAAATTCTCGTTTTACCCAACTTTTTTGTTACTTTGAGTCTCTTGTTGTTTTTCTGCTGATAAATTTGTGTCTTTTTCTAGTTTTTTTATTTGTCCTTATCGCTTAAATACTGAATATCATTATCAAAGATTTTGCTTTAAAATGCCTAAATAGAAAAATAATTTCGAATTTTGCAAATTAATGTAACGAACTTTATTTCAAATGTTTGCACTAGTCGTTTTTGAGTATTGACGTAACCTTCGAAGAAAAGCCTCCATAATACTTTGAGATATTTTGCTAATGAGAATTTTTCCATTTTCTAAACTTTCCAATATTTTTTCATCTTAAAGTTTCGTTTCACTTTTAACAATTTCTTACTTTTTTTGACTTTTCTTTCCACTTTTCCACTTTTGACTACGTCTCATTACTTGAAAAACATTTAAATTTTAGTACTTAGCTCACTTATTGCAGTATAATAATAGAAATTTCAATTTTTTGTTAAAAATTAATTATTGCTAGTCAAACTTAGATGTTGCTACAGACTCTTGACTATAACTATGATTGGTCCATTACCAAACACGCCCATTAAAGCGCGGGATATTCAAAATTCAACCGTAAAATTGTTTAAAAATCTCAAAATTTGTTAAATCTTTTGGGAAAAATTGGAAAAAAATTCAATAATTTCATCAAAATCTCTGTAACAAACTCGGTGTTAGTTATGTAATCCTCAAAATTTTCTCCACTAGTATTCAGTCCTACATACATTTTTTTTAATTGTTGTTAATAGTATCGCATTCGCCTTGACCTACAAATAAGTTTGAAAAGCAACTTACTTTGAATTCTGCAACGTAATAAAAGGCTGGTTCACAACTCCCATAATGGGAAGACCCGTTTCTTTGCTATACGCCCCAATTAGAACTGTTACGCATTTGAGTCCACCAACAGTTAAGCCAGTTTCAGTCACTTTTTCGACGCCATTAATATATTCAGCGGTGGAATCTGCAAATTGTTTAATTAAATAATTTTTTTCATACTAAGGCTACTTGGGTAAAGAGATTTTATATACAAAAATTACCTATAGGGTCTATCCAAATTCCCAAATTTTTGAGATTGACGCTGCGTTCTGTGTCAGGAATTGTAGTGTTAACTTTTGGTAAATCCACAACTTTATGCACTTCCAACGCTAATAACTTGGCCGCTTCTTCATCTCCATTCAACACTTTTTGTAACAATTCGGCAGTATCGTTCGAAGATTTTTTAATTTCGACAAAAATACTTTCCCCCAAAGTGTTTGTAAAAATATTGTTTTCCTCCCCTTTGATAGAGTTGCGCAACTCCGGAAACTGAAAAAATTAATTTTGGAAAACTCGAATTGTCACTTACCTGGTTTCCGATTTGATTCTTGACCATTTCTTGTGTAAGAACGTCAGCTAAAGTTTTAAAATCTTCAACGAATCTCGGATTGGCTTCATCACAAGATTTTTGTTGTATCAACAATTGGAATAAATGTTGGTTTTGTCGACATAATCGGGCGACATTGGCCGCCTTCTCCGATACTATTATTAGTGATTCGAGGAGATCCATGACGAGTATTTACAGTAATGTTAAAGACATAACCTCGCGCGTTGTTGTCTGAGAGTCTTAATTGTTGCTATTTCGCGTCGTGAATGGCTCATAAATTATTTATTTCACTGGCGACTTCGAACGATCGTCTTCCTGTAGGGTTTCCTGCTGCGACCACTGCCGAACTGTATTGATTTACTCGATCGTAAGTCTTCGTGCGCCGCCAATCCCACAATTACGTAATTTTAAACTTTCAACACTTCCTCAATTTACGTAATTGCAAAAAAACAGCAAAAACGCCTCAATACTCGCAGTACCAACATTTATGATCTACGTACAACAGAAATTGGCCGCCAATTTTTAAAAATTTTCAATTAATTATAATCGCGTTTATTGATTTGGCGCGCTTGCTCGAATTTCTTCACGTGGCTTCTCAATCCTAATTAGCGCCACCACTTTAAAACGCTCAATTCTTGAATCAAGTCAACCTAAACTGTTTTAGTTTAAGATTCTCCCAGTAGATGGAGCCACTTTCCTAATTATTCAAACCGTAACTACTCAAAGACTAAAAGCGGGTTGTTAATAATAAAGCAATAATTTGTCACTATTGCTGATTTACGCGTAAATCCGCGTTAAAGTGTGTGTAACTCGAATTGAATGTTAAGTTACGAATTTTGATCGCGCCATCTATCCGGTTGTTGTCGAACTGTTTTGGTGGGAAACTGCGCTGAAAACTTGCAGGATGTAATGATAACGAATAGGGGTAGTACTAGAATAGCATTGTTGCTTTACTCGGATCCGACTATTTTTAGATTAAGTATGGAGTAGGTGGTTTGGAAAAAATCCGGGGAATAACTTCAAATTGTCGCATTAATGACTTCCGTTGGCTGCATTAAAACCTCAAAGTTCAGTAACCTTTTGTTAACGTAGGTTAAATGTGGGAAAGAATGAATTATGAAAGTCAGCAATAGTAAATGGTTTCGAGGGTCAATTAAAAAATAACTCAAAATAGCGTTGCGAAGACTTTTTTTTTAAACTTACTGTAAAGAAATTTTGGGGATTTTGTTAAACTTTGCAAATTTTTTTTGTTGAAAATTTATCTTTTCACAGAAACTCAATCTCAATTTCCAACTAAATGCGCACACAGAAACTTGTTTGTTGAGGAAGCTATTCGGAGTTTCAGTGTCGTGGATAAATGAGCTTATTACCTTCGTTTTACCTCTCAAAGCTTCCAGTAATTTAGTAAGTGACCCTAAGGGGAATTGTTCTCATTTTACAACTTAAATCCTAACACAGCTTTGATCGCAGATTACGTGTTTGCAACCAATAATTTAGAAGGGAAAATTTGGTTCGTTAATTTATGAAAGCGAGGTGAGGGGAGCTTTCAGGTGTTTTTAGAACATTTTCTAATAGCAAGTAGACAAAAAATCGAAAATTTTTTCTATTAGAGTATCTTACTAAATTCATGAAGACTTTTGGGAAAAAAAATGAGAACTTAACAGAAAGAAGAAAATGATAAAAAATATAAAAAAAAAATTTCAAGATCCTTTCCTTACTATGTCCATGTTTTTCCATCATCAACTACCAATAATTTAGCGAAGAAAATTTGTTTCAAGTTTCTTTTAGAACACTTTCTAATAGCGGGTAGAAAAAAAATTGAAGAAATTTTTGCTATTAGAGCATCTTACTAAATTTATGAAGACTATTAGGAAGATACATTAGAACTTTACTGAAAAGAAGAAAATAGTAAAAAAATATTTTCAAAGTCTTTGGGGAAGAACTTTTTAAGGATTCCAATTGTTGTTCAACCATCAAATATGTTGAAAAAGCTGTGAAACTCTTTTTCTACTTTTCCTTGCTATGTCAATGCTTTTCCCCTCCTCAACTACCAATAATTTGGAGAAGAAAATTTGGTTCAGAAACTAAAAGAAAGCGAGGTAAGGACCCTTTCAGGCCCTCTTTTTAAAACACTTTCTAATAGCGTGCAGAAAAAAATTTGAAGACTTTTTTGCTGTTAGAGCACCTTACTAAATTCATGGAAACTATTAGGAAGAAACATTAGAACTTAACTGAAAAGAAAAAAATAGCAAAAAAATATTTTCAAAGTCTTTGGGGAAGAACTTTTAAGGATTCCAATCGTTAAATATGTTGAAAAAAAACTGAAACTGTTTCTCTACTTTTCCTTGCTATCTCCATGTTCTTCTCTTCCTCAACTATCAACAATTTAGGGAAGAAAATTTGTTTTAGAAACTAAAAGAAAGCGAGGTAAGAACGCTTTTGGGCCCTCTTTCTAAAACACTTTCTAACAGCGTGCAGAAAAAAATTTGAAGACATTTTTGCTATTAGAGCACCTTACTAAATTCATGAAGACTATTGGGAAGAAACATTAGAACTTGACTGAATAGAAAAAATAGTAAAAAAATATTTTCAAAGTCTTTAGGGAAGAACTTTTTAAGGATTCCAATTATTGTTCAACCGTCAAATATATTGAAAAGATCTGAAACTGTTTCTCTACCTTTCCTTGCTATGTCCATATTTTTCCCTTCCTCAACTACCAATAATTTAGGGAAGAAAATTTGTTTCAAAAATTAAAAGAAAGTGAGGTAAGGACGCTTTCAGACTTTCTTTCTAAATCACTTTCTAATAGCGTGCAAAAAAAGTTCGAAGACATTTTTACTATTAGAGCACCTTACTAAACTCATGAAGACTATTAGGAAGAAACATTAGAACTTGACTGAAAAGAAGAAAATAGTAAAAAAATATTTTCAAAGTCTTTAGGGAAGAACTTTTTAAGGATTCCAATTATTGTTCAACCGTCAAATATATTGAAAAGATCTGAAACTGTTTCTCTACCTTTCCTTGCTATGTCCATATTTTTCCCTTCCTCAACTACCAATAATTTAGGGAAGAAAATTTGTTTCAAAAATTAAAGGAAAGTGAGGTAAGGACGCTTTCAGACTTTCTTTCTAAAACACTTTCAAATAGCGTGCAGAAACAAATTCGAAGACATTTTGCTATTAGAGCACCTTACTAAATTCATGAAGACTATTGGGAAGAAATATTAAAACTTAACTGAAAAGAAGAAAATAATGAAAAAAAAATTTGTCAAAGTCTTTGGGGCAGAACTTTTTAAGGATTCCAATTGTTGTTCAATCGTTAAATGTGTTGAAAGAAAACTGAAACTGTTTCTCTACTTTTCCCTGCCATCTCCATGTTTTTCTCTTCCTCAACTACCAACAATTTAGGGAAGAAAATTTGTTTTAGAAACTAAAAGAAAGCGAGGTAAGAACGCTTTCGGGCCCTCTTTCTAAACCACTTTCTAACAGCGTGCAGAAAAAAATTTGAAGACATTTTTGCTATTAGAGCACCTTACTAAATTCATGAAGATTATTGGGAAGAAACATCAGAACTTGACTAAAAAGAAGAAAATAGTAAAAAAATATTTTCAAAGTCTTTGAGAGAAGAACTTTTTAAGGATTCCAATTGTTGTTCAATCCTTAAATATGTTGAAAAAAAAACTGAAACTGTTTCTCTAGCTTTTCTTGCTATGTCCATGTATTTCTCTTCGCCAACTACCAATAAATTAGGGAAGAAAATTTGTTTCAGGAACTCAAAGAAAGCGAGGTAAGTGTGCTTCAGGCCCTTTTTCTAAGACACTTTCTAATAGCGTGCAAAAAATTTTTTTTAAGACTTTTTTGCTATTAGGGGACGTTACTAAATTCATAACGACTATTAGGAAGAAACATTAGGCCTTGACTGAATAGAAAAAATAGTAAAAAAATATTTTCAAAGTCTTTGCGGAAGAACTTTTTAAGGATTCCAATTGTTGTTCAATCGTCAAATATGTTGAAAAAAATTTGAAACTGTTTGTCTACTTTTCCTTGCTATCTCCATGTTTTTCCCTTCCTCAACTACCCATAATTTAGGGAAGAAAATTTGTTTCAAAAACTATAAGGAAGCGAGGCAAGGGCGTTTTCGAACCTTCTTTCTAAAACACTTTCTAATAGCGTGCAGAAACAAATTCGAAGACATTTTGCTATTAGAGCACCTTACTAAATTCATGAAGACTATTGGGAAGAAACATTAAAACTTAACTGAAAAGAAGAAAATAATGAAAAAAAATATTTTCAAAGTCTTTGGGGAAGAACTTCTTAAGGATTCCAATCGTTAAATATGTTGAAAAAAAACTGAAACTGTTTCTCTACTTTTCCTTGCTATCTCCATGTTCTTCTCTTCCTCAACTATCAACAATTTAGGGAAGAAAATTTGTTTAGAAACTAAAAGAAAGCGAGGTAAGAACGCTTTCGGGCCCTCTTTCTAAAACACTTTCTAATAGCGTGCAAAAAAAATTGAAGACATTTCTGCTATTAGAGCACCTTACTAAATTCATGAAGATTATTGGGAAGAAACATCAGAACTTGACTAAAAAGAAGAAAATAGTAAAAAAATATTTTCAAAGTCTTTGAGAGAAGAACTTTTTAAGGATTCCAATTGTTGTTCAATCCTTAAATATGTTGAAAAAAAAACTGAAACTGTTTCTCTAGCTTTTCTTGCTATGTCCATGTATTTCTCTTCGCCAACTACCAATAATTTAGGAAAGAAAATTTGTTTCAGGAACTCAAAGAAAGCGAGGTAAGGGCGCTTCAGGCCCTCTTTCTAAGACACTTTCTAATAGCGTGCAAAAAAATTTTTTTAAGACTTTTTTGCTATTAGGGGACGTTACTAAATTCATAACGACTATTAGGAAGAAACATTAGGCCTTGACTGAATAGAAAAAATAGTAAAGAAATATTTTCAAAGTCTTTGCGGAAGAACTTTTTAAGGATTCCAATTGTTCAATCATCAAATATGTTGAAAAAAAATCTGAAACTTTGTCCACTTTTCTTTGCTATGTCCATGTTTTTCCCTTTGTCAGCTACCAATAATTTAGGGAAGAAAATTTGTTTCAAAAACTATAAGGAAGCGAGGCAAGGGCGTTTTCAGGCCTTCTTTCTAAAACACTTTCTAATAGCGTGCAGAAACAAATTCGAAGACATTTTGCTATTAGAGCACCTTACTAAATTCATGAAGACTATTGGGAAGAAACATTAAAACTTAACTGAAAAGAAGAAAATAATGAAAAAAAATATTTTCAAAGTCTTTGGGGAAGAACTTTTTAAGGATTCCAATTATTGTTCAACCGTCAAATATATTGAAAAGATCTGAAACTGTTTCTCTACCTTTCCTTGCTATGTCCATATTTTTCCCTTCCTCAACTACCAATAATTTAGGGAAGAAAATTTGTTTCAAAAATTAAAAGAAAGTGAGGTAAGGACGCTTTCAGACTTTCTTTCTAAATCACTTTCTAATAGCGTGCAAAAAAAGTTCGAAGACATTTTTACTATTAGAGCACCTTACTAAACTCATGAAGACTATTAGGAAGAAACATTAGAACTTGACTGAAAAGAAGAAAATAGTAAAAAAATATTTTCAAAGTCTTTAGGGAAGAACTTTTTAAGGATTCCAATTATTGTTCAACCGTCAAATATATTGAAAAGATCTGAAACTGTTTCTCTACCTTTCCTTGCTATGTCCATATTTTTCCCTTCCTCAACTACCAATAATTTAGGGAAGAAAATTTGTTTCAAAAATTAAAGGAAAGTGAGGTAAGGACGCTTTCAGACTTTCTTTCTAAAACACTTTCAAATAGCGTGCAGAAACAAATTCGAAGACATTTTGCTATTAGAGCACCTTACTAAATTCATGAAGACTATTGGGAAGAAATATTAAAACTTAACTGAAAAGAAGAAAATAATGAAAAAAAAATTTGTCAAAGTCTTTGGGGCAGAACTTTTTAAGGATTCCAATTGTTGTTCAATCGTTAAATGTGTTGAAAGAAAACTGAAACTGTTTCTCTACTTTTCCCTGCCATCTCCATGTTTTTCTCTTCCTCAACTACCAACAATTTAGGGAAGAAAATTTGTTTTAGAAACTAAAAGAAAGCGAGGTAAGAACGCTTTCGGGCCCTCTTTCTAAACCACTTTCTAACAGCGTGCAGAAAAAAATTTGAAGACATTTTTGCTATTAGAGCACCTTACTAAATTCATGAAGATTATTGGGAAGAAACATCAGAACTTGACTAAAAAGAAGAAAATAGTAAAAAAATATTTTCAAAGTCTTTGAGAGAAGAACTTTTTAAGGATTCCAATTGTTGTTCAATCCTTAAATATGTTGAAAAAAAAACTGAAACTGTTTCTCTAGCTTTTCTTGCTATGTCCATGTATTTCTCTTCGCCAACTACCAATAAATTAGGGAAGAAAATTTGTTTCAGGAACTCAAAGAAAGCGAGGTAAGTGTGCTTCAGGCCCTTTTTCTAAGACACTTTCTAATAGCGTGCAAAAAATTTTTTTTAAGACTTTTTTGCTATTAGGGGACGTTACTAAATTCATAACGACTATTAGGAAGAAACATTAGGCCTTGACTGAATAGAAAAAATAGTAAAAAAATATTTTCAAAGTCTTTGCGGAAGAACTTTTTAAGGATTCCAATTGTTGTTCAATCGTCAAATATGTTGAAAAAAATTTGAAACTGTTTGTCTACTTTTCCTTGCTATCTCCATGTTTTTCCCTTCCTCAACTACCCATAATTTAGGGAAGAAAATTTGTTTCAAAAACTATAAGGAAGCGAGGCAAGGGCGTTTTCGAACCTTCTTTCTAAAACACTTTCTAATAGCGTGCAGAAACAAATTCGAAGACATTTTGCTATTAGAGCACCTTACTAAATTCATGAAGACTATTGGGAAGAAACATTAAAACTTAACTGAAAAGAAGAAAATAATGAAAAAAAATATTTTCAAAGTCTTTGGGGAAGAACTTCTTAAGGATTCCAATCGTTAAATATGTTGAAAAAAAACTGAAACTGTTTCTCTACTTTTCCTTGCTATCTCCATGTTCTTCTCTTCCTCAACTATCAACAATTTAGGGAAGAAAATTTGTTTAGAAACTAAAAGAAAGCGAGGTAAGAACGCTTTCGGGCCCTCTTTCTAAAACACTTTCTAATAGCGTGCAAAAAAAATTGAAGACATTTCTGCTATTAGAGCACCTTACTAAATTCATGAAGATTATTGGGAAGAAACATCAGAACTTGACTAAAAAGAAGAAAATAGTAAAAAAATATTTTCAAAGTCTTTGAGAGAAGAACTTTTTAAGGATTCCAATTGTTGTTCAATCCTTAAATATGTTGAAAAAAAAACTGAAACTGTTTCTCTAGCTTTTCTTGCTATGTCCATGTATTTCTCTTCGCCAACTACCAATAATTTAGGAAAGAAAATTTGTTTCAGGAACTCAAAGAAAGCGAGGTAAGGGCGCTTCAGGCCCTCTTTCTAAGACACTTTCTAATAGCGTGCAAAAAAATTTTTTTAAGACTTTTTTGCTATTAGGGGACGTTACTAAATTCATAACGACTATTAGGAAGAAACATTAGGCCTTGACTGAATAGAAAAAATAGTAAAGAAATATTTTCAAAGTCTTTGCGGAAGAACTTTTTAAGGATTCCAATTGTTCAATCATCAAATATGTTGAAAAAAAATCTGAAACTTTGTCCACTTTTCTTTGCTATGTCCATGTTTTTCCCTTTGTCAGCTACCAATAATTTAGGGAAGAAAATTTGTTTCAAAAACTATAAGGAAGCGAGGCAAGGGCGTTTTCAGGCCTTCTTTCTAAAACACTTTCTAATAGCGTGCAGAAACAAATTCGAAGACATTTTGCTATTAGAGCACCTTACTAAATTCATGAAGACTATTGGGAAGAAACATTAAAACTTAACTGAAAAGAAGAAAATAATGAAAAAAAATATTTTCAAAGTCTTTGGGGAAGAACTTTTTAAGGATTCCAATTATTGTTCAACCGTCAAATATATTGAAAAGATCTGAAACTGTTTCTCTACCTTTCCTTGCTATGTCCATATTTTTCCCTTCCTCAACTACCAATAATTTAGGGAAGAAAATTTGTTTCAAAAATTAAAAGAAAGTGAGGTAAGGACGCTTTCAGACTTTCTTTCTAAATCACTTTCTAATAGCGTGCAAAAAAAGTTCGAAGACATTTTTACTATTAGAGCACCTTACTAAACTCATGAAGACTATTAGGAAGAAACATTAGAACTTGACTGAAAAGAAGAAAATAGTAAAAAAATATTTTCAAAGTCTTTAGGGAAGAACTTTTTAAGGATTCCAATTATTGTTCAACCGTCAAATATATTGAAAAGATCTGAAACTGTTTCTCTACCTTTCCTTGCTATGTCCATATTTTTCCCTTCCTCAACTACCAATAATTTAGGGAAGAAAATTTGTTTCAAAAATTAAAGGAAAGTGAGGTAAGGACGCTTTCAGACTTTCTTTCTAAAACACTTTCAAATAGCGTGCAGAAACAAATTCGAAGACATTTTGCTATTAGAGCACCTTACTAAATTCATGAAGACTATTGGGAAGAAATATTAAAACTTAACTGAAAAGAAGAAAATAATGAAAAAAAAATTTGTCAAAGTCTTTGGGGCAGAACTTTTTAAGGATTCCAATTGTTGTTCAATCGTTAAATGTGTTGAAAGAAAACTGAAACTGTTTCTCTACTTTTCCCTGCCATCTCCATGTTTTTCTCTTCCTCAACTACCAACAATTTAGGGAAGAAAATTTGTTTTAGAAACTAAAAGAAAGCGAGGTAAGAACGCTTTCGGGCCCTCTTTCTAAACCACTTTCTAACAGCGTGCAGAAAAAAATTTGAAGACATTTTTGCTATTAGAGCACCTTACTAAATTCATGAAGATTATTGGGAAGAAACATCAGAACTTGACTAAAAAGAAGAAAATAGTAAAAAAATATTTTCAAAGTCTTTGAGAGAAGAACTTTTTAAGGATTCCAATTGTTGTTCAATCCTTAAATATGTTGAAAAAAAAACTGAAACTGTTTCTCTAGCTTTTCTTGCTATGTCCATGTATTTCTCTTCGCCAACTACCAATAATTTAGGAAAGAAAATTTGTTTCAGGAACTCAAAGAAAGCGAGGTAAGGGCGCTTCAGGCCCTCTTTCTAAGACACTTTCTAATAGCGTGCAAAAAAATTTTTTTAAGACTTTTTTGCTATTAGGGGACGTTACTAAATTCATAACGACTATTAGGAAGAAACATTAGGCCTTGACTGAATAGAAAAAATAGTAAAGAAATATTTTCAAAGTCTTTGCGGAAGAACTTTTTAAGGATTCCAATTGTTCAATCATCAAATATGTTGAAAAAAAATCTGAAACTTTGTCCACTTTTCTTTGCTATGTCCATGTTTTTCCCTTTGTCAGCTACCAATAATTTAGGGAAGAAAATTTGTTTCAAAAACTATAAGGAAGCGAGGCAAGGGCGTTTTCAGGCCTTCTTTCTAAAACACTTTCAAATAGCGTGCAGAAACAAATTCGAAGACATTTTGCTATTAGAGCACCTTACTAAATTTATGAAGACTATTGGGAAGAAACATTATAACTTGACTGAATAGAAGAAATAGTAAAAAAATATTTTCAAAATCTTTGGGGAAGAACTTTTTAAGGATTCCAATTGTTGTTCAATCGTCAAATATATTGAAAAAGTCTGAAACTGTTTCTCTACCTTTCCTTGCTATGTCCATATTTTTCCCTTCTTCAAGTACCAATAATTTAGGGAAGAAAATTTGTTTTAGAAACTAAAAGAAAGCGAGGTAAGAACGCTTTTGGGCCCTCTTTCTAAACCACTTTCTAACAGCGTGCAGAAAAAAATTTGAAGACATTTTTGCTATTAGAGCACCTTACTAAATTCATGAAGACTATTGGGAAGAAACATTAGAACTTGACTGAATAGAAAAAATAGTAAAAAAATATTTTCAAAGTCTTTAGGGAAGAACTTTTTAAGGATTCCAATTATTGTTCAACCGTCAAATATATTGAAAAGATCTGAAACTGTTTCTCTACCTTTCCTTGCTATGTCCATATTTTTCCCTTCCTCAACTACCAATAATTTAGGGAAGAAAATTTGTTTCAAAAATTAAAAGAAAGTGAGGTAAGGACGCTTTCAGACTTTCTTTCTAAATCACTTTCTAATAGCGTGCAAAAAAAAGTTCGAAGACATTTTTACTATTAGAGCACCTTACTAAACTCATGAAGACTATTAGGAAGAAACATTAGAACTTGACTGAAAAGAAGAAAATAGTAAAAAAATATTTTCAAAGTCTTTGGGGGAAGAACTTTTTAAGGATTAAAATTGTTGCTTAATCGTCAAATATTTGATAATAAACTCGAAAATGTTTTCATAGTTTGCTATACTATATCAATGTTCAAAGTCCTTGGTTGAAGAAGTTCTAAGCATTAAAATTGTTGTTTATCCTCAAATATGTTGAAAATAAAGCTTTAGGTCTAATTGTGCACTTATTTAATTAATTTAATTATTCCTCATCATAAATCAGTGTCCATGATACGGTAATAAAAAATTGTAGTTCGTGGTAAATCTGGTGGTCAACAAGGGCAAAAGTGACGGCCGCACATTTTAGTTTAACTATGTTACTACTTTCCTATAAATTATTATTATTAACAACATGGCCAAGTTCATTCGTTAATAAAAACTTCAAATAAACAAATTGCACGTAATTTATTTCGGAGTGTATTGTAATAAATTCTCACTTCCTCTGTCCATCACGGCTGTTGCTTTGGTGAATCACTGAAGTTTTCTACAAAAATTGTCCGGATATCGCCAAATTACCACAGTACCAACCATGCACTCCACCGCATGGATCGCTATTTTCACCATAACCTTACCAGCGTTTTCAGCAAAATTCCCAAGTAACCCCCACAGCTGCATAAAGGGAGTTTTCAACCGAAAATTTTCAGGTATTTGCAAACTTCCCACTGGAGAATCGGGAAGATGCATAGAAGTTTCCAAGTGTCCCAAATCGCGATGGAACAACTCCTCAGAATGCTCAAGGAGTCGAAATTCAGTTTGTTGTCCGGCTATGGAGAGGATAGTTACTCCCGATATTCCAGACCCAAATCCACCCTTCCCCACGTTTCCTCCCTTCACTCCTTTCCCCGCGTTTCCTCCAATCACTCCAGCCCCCACGTTTCCTCCATTTAATCCCTTCCCCACAGCACCTCCCCCAACACCAACTCCTTTCCCTACAGCACCTCCCCGAACGCTTCCACCTCTAAGTAAGTATCTCCATCATCGGTGACTATTGCAATTGATTAGTTTTTAGTTCCCATTGAAGCCACCACTGAATTGGGTGCAATTATTCAAAATATTGCCAGTACCAGTAAGTTTTTTTTAATTCCCACCAATTTCTACAATAATTTCGGTTTTAGAGTGTGAAGAGTACAAACATAGAGTCATCAAAAGACAGTCAATCATCACTTACGTTTTTGGTGGTACCGAGTCGCTGGGTAAAGAATTTCCTCACATGGTACTTTTTGAGAAATCCAATTTTTTTTTGGTAATTTCCCCAAATTTCAGGCGGCTTTAGGGTATGGCCAATCGAGTAATCCCCAATGGCTTTGCGGAGGAAGTTTAATTAGCGAGCAATTTGTTGTAACCGCCGCCCATTGTCTTCTACTTACCAGCATGTAAGTAGCTAAGTTTGATTTAACAGAAATTGGGTAATTTTTTTCAGTGGTGATTTAGTGGTGGTGCGTTTGGGTGATTTAAGTCTTTGGAGTTCTAGTGATGATGCTAATCCTCAAGATTTTGGAGTTATCCAGAGATTTGTTCATCCTCAGTACAGATTACCGTCTCAATATAACGATATTGCTCTTCTGCAATTGGATCGTTCTATTGTTTTCAATTCGTATATAGCACCGATTTGTCTTCAAATTGCAACGAATCTTCCTAACGCTAATTTTATTGCAACTGGTTGGGGAAGAACTGAACTGGGAGGGTTGCAAAGTGATACTCTTTTAAAAGTCGATTTAGAATATTTTCCCAATGATGTTTGTAGACAAGAATATTCTGTAGTATCACCCGAGAGTTTACCGTTAGGAATTCAAGATGATCTTCAAATTTGTGCCGGAAGTCACACAGAAGAAAAAGATACCTGTCAAGTGAGTGGTTGAAACCAAAAATTGATTAAAGTAAAACAATTTTTGTTACAGGGTGATTCAGGAGGTCCTCTTCAAATTAGGGAAGACACGCTGTATTTGGTTGGAATTACTTCTTTTGGAAAAGCTTGTGGAGTTCCTAACAGTCCTGGAGTTTATACGAGAGTTTCACATTATGTTCCTTGGATAGAACAAATAGTTTGGAAAAATGGAAATTGATAGTATTTACATGTTGAACGTAATTTATTTTGTAAAATTGCAATAAAATTTTTGTTTAGAAATTTTACCTTATTTTTGGATTGTCTCACTAGAATTTTAACTAAAACCGTCCATCTTCTTCTTTTGGTGAAACAAATTCAGAGAAACTTACAATAATATCAAATAATTGAAGAAAATTTGGAAAGTTCTAGGAAATCGTCCAAAATAGTAAAAGTATTGCAATTTTGGAGAGAAAGAAAATTAGCAAAATCCTAGAGTTAATCTTCTGGATATTAGCATCGATACAGTTAAAACTGATAAAAAAAATGTAAACGCATAGGAAGATAATTGTGAAAACTCGAAGAAGATTTGGGATTTGTAGATGATCTTTCTGTCAAGGTAAGAATAAAATAGAAGAAATTGGGCAATAAAGATCAGTTAAACACCATAGAGGAAAATCAAATAACATCAAATGATGGAAAGGAAATAGAAGAAACTTTGTGGTCAAAGGTCGTGGTTCAAGAAAATAAAGCAAACTTAGGTTAACTTAAAAAAGAGACGTAGACCAAGCTAAAATTCTCTTGGAATATGTTTTAACCCAGCTTGTTCTATCATGGATGACAGTTCTATTCTTCTTCGTCGTTCTAATTTTAATTTCATCTACAAATTTATTAATAAAATTTGCTTCTTATTTTGTAGAATTGATCAGTAGGTTTAGTTACATTGAGAATATTTTTATTATAAATAATTTCGGGGACAAAGGCCGGATGCAAATTTGACCATCTGGTTTTTCCACTATTACTCAGACAGAGCAATTACTGATAAATAATTGACTTGTCGCTTCAGAAATGTTGGCGTCCAAAATATCACAACAATAAACAAATTTGGTACTAAATAGTTCCAAGTAGTGAGCTTACAATAATTAATTTCACGTCCGATTGCATTGAACTGTAAATAATTGAAGCGTGATAACAGAAAGTAGTAAAGTCTTTGAACGAACTGAGATTAAGTAAAATTTTAATTTAAACCTCAACTGAAATAATTTTTCCGACTAGGTAGTTCATTAATTTGTAGATCTAACAAATAAGTTATTTACATGGCGTCTCACGTCTGTATTGCTGGTTGCGGAAAAATTGATAGCATCTAGAGAACGGTTAGAGCCCATTTTTATTATTATGTAGTTTTCAGGGCATTAAGAGAATAAATTCTTAAAAATGGTTAGGATGTTTGGTTCACTTTTTTGGCCACTTTGGTGTCACCGACAATTGGGTGATTTTAAAACAAAGAATTAAATTATCTAATCGAAATAATGTGCCGCTATTGGAGTTACACGATTGTATTGTTGGTTGCGGAAAATACGGTGCTAATTTGCTTTTTTTGCACTTCACTATGTGTGGAGAGCGTCAATTAATTTCAAAATTGAAGCAAAACGCTGTCTAGTATATTGCCTTTCAATAATTCTTCATAATTCTCGAAGTTGGCTTCTAAAATATCACAACAATAAACAAATTTGGTACTGAATAGTTCCAAGTAGTGAGCTCACAGTAATTAATTTCACGTCCGATTGCATTGAACTGTAAATAATTCAAGCGTCATAACAGAAAGTAGTAAAGTCTTTGAACGAACTGAGATTAAGTAAGATTTTAATTTAAACCTCAACTGAAATAAATTTTCTCACTAGGTAGGTCATTAATTTGTAGATCTAACAATAAGTTATTTGCATGGCGTCTCACGTCTGTATTACTGGTTGCGGAAAAATTGATAGCATCTAGAGAACGGTTAGAGCCCATTTTTCTTATTATGTAGTTTTCAGGGCATTAAGAGAATAAATTCTTAAAAATGGTTAGGATGTTTGGTTCACTTTTTTGGCCACTTTGGTGTCACCGACAATTGGGTGATGTTAAAACAAAGAATTAAATTATTTAATCGAAATAATGTGCGGCTATTGGAGTTACACGCTTGTATTGTTGGTTGCCGAAAATACGGTGCCAATTTGCTTTTTTTGCACTTCATTATGTGTAGAGAGCGTCAATTAATTTCAAAATCGAGGCAAAACGCTGTCTAGTATATCGCCTTTCAATAATTCTTCATAATTCTCGAAGTTGGCTTCTAAAATATCACAACAATAAACAAATTTGATACTAAATAGTTCCAAGTAGTGAGCTTACAGTAATTAATTTCACATCCGATTGCATTGAACTGTAAATAATTCAAGCGTCATAACAGAAAGAAGTAAAGTCTTTGAACGAACTGAGATTAAGTAAAATTTTAATTTAAACCTCAACTGAAATAAATTTTCTGACTAGGTAGTTCATTAATTTGTAGATCTAACAAATAAGTTATTTACATGGCGTCTCACGTCTGTATTGCTGGTTGCGGAAAAATTGATAGCATCTAGAAAACGGTTAGAGCCCATTTTTATTATTATGTAGTTTTCAGGGCATTAAGAGAATAAATTCTTGAAAATGGTTAGGATGTTTGGTTCACTTTTTTGGCCACTTTGGTGTCACCGACAATTGGGTGATTTTAAAACAAAGAATTAAATTATTTAATCGAAATAATGTGCGGCTATTGGAGTTACACGCTTGTATTGTTGGTTGCCGAAAATACGGTGCCAATTTGCTTTTTTTTGCACTTCATTATGTGTGGAGAGCGTCAATTAATTTCAAAATCGAGGCAAAACGCTGTCTAGTATATTGCTTTTCAATAATTCTTCATAATTCTCGAAGTTGATTTCCAAAATATCACAACAATAAACAAATTTGGTACTGAATAGTTCCAAGTAGTGAGCTTACAGTAATTAATTTCACGTCCGATTGCATTGAACTGTAAATAATTCAAGCGTCATAACAGAAAGTAGTAAAGTCTTTGAACAAACTGAGATTAAGTAAAATTTTAATTCAAACCTCAACTGAAATAATTTTTCTGACTGGGTAGTTCATTAATTTGTAGATCTAACAAATAAGTTATTTGCATGGCGTCTCACGTCTGTATTGCTGGTTGCGGAAAAATTGATAGCATCTAGAGAACGGTTAGAGCCCATTTTTATTATTATGTAGTTTTCAGGGCATTAAGAGAATAAATTCTTGAAAATGGTTAGGATGTTTGGTTCACTTTTTTGGCCACTTTGGTGTCACCGACAATTGGGTGATGTTAAAACAAAGAATTAAATTATTTAATCGAAATAATGTGCGGCTATTGGAGTTACACGCTTGTATTGTTGGTTGCCGAAAATACGGTGCCAATTTGCTTTTTTTTGCACTTCATTATGTGTGGAGAGCGTCAATTAATTTCAAAATCGAGGCAAAACGCTGTCTAGTATATTGCCTTTTAATAATTCTTCATAATTCTCGAATGGAAATGTATATTAACTCCTTTTTGCTGTTGAAAATGATTTAATGATGCAGTTTCTGGATTTCTTTAGGTGTTCGAAGATTCAATTTACTTGCAAACCTAATCATAGAAGAAACATGTATACTGTATAAATTAGCAATTTTTTGATTCTACAAACTTTACAAGTTGTATCAATTTTTTGAAATATTTGATGAATTTTTGCACGAAAACCAAAAAAACAATTTTTAGCATCTGCTAAATGTGTGGTATAGGCAACACCATATACAGTATCGAGGCAAGTGACCGGAAGATGTCCTGCTATAACACTTGACCAGGAGTCGCTAACTCGTATTGCCAAGATCGTCGATCTTTTCTGAGCTTTAAATATCATTCGTAACGCAATTTAATGCCGATATTACAGGTCGCTTCAATACTGACGGGCAACTCGTCAATTGAATAAGTCAGTAGCGCTAAAAAGAAGACAAAATGTAATGAAATTATAAATTACGAGTTTTATGCAAATTTCTTAGTATAGAATATATTAAACTCACTACTCGGACCCATTCAACTAACGTCGGTTCAATTTTGTAATTTTGAATTGAGTTTACAAAATTTTCAAGGCTATGCCACAAAATGCTTGGAATTCTTGGGCTGTAACAGGAAATTTAAACCCTCTTCCTTCATCCGTGCTTGGGACCGCCAACGACTTGAGTTTATAAAATTCACTCAGCAAAAATGGATCCTTAACTACACAGAGATGTGATACGTACATGATAATAAGTGACACAATTCGAATAGTGGAGAACTTATCAAGAGACTACGCTTCGGTCAATTTTGTTATCATTTTGAATTCACACCCCGTTACATTAAAGTCCATTTAAACGGGGTGGGTCGATTGGCACGTCCTTGCGTTTTTGTATATAATTTCGGTTGGCGCCTTGGCTGTCAGCCTTCGCAACGCCTGCTATGACAATTTGATTGTTGCCTCTTAATAAGTTCTCCACTGTAAATGCAAGCAAGTGTGATACATAGATACATAAGGGACTTCCCCCACCCAGCTTAACCAAAATATATCAAATAAAACAATTCAAGATGTGGGGAACTTATCAAGAGACTACGCTTCGATCGGTTTTATTATAATTTCTAATTCACAATCGGTAACGTCAAAGTACTTTTAAACTGGCACTTGTTCGTGGTGCTTTTCCATATAAATTCTGTTGGCGCCTTGGTTGTCAGCCTGCGCAACGCCTGCTATGACAATTTGACTGTTGCTACACCGGTCGCGATATGTAAAAAAATTACACAAGTTAGAAATTTCTTTAGCATGTAAACAAATTGTTACGTAACTGTGCAAAGTAATTGTTTTGAAGGCATCAGAGAGTGGAAGTTACCCCTAATTTTACAGAAAATAACCAAATTATAATTAAAAAAATTGTTTTTATTTACTTTTGAAAACAAACCCTTAATTGAAAATGGACTTTATTTATTTCTGAGTAGAAAAAATTTGTTAAAAAATTAATTAATTAAGGGCTGATATCGCTAAATTACCCCCAAAAATTAAACAAGTGTTGCTAATGTCAATGCTACCGTTTGTTTTGCGAATAAACGTAAAAATCGACATTAAAAATTCAAAATTTTGATTTTGACATCCAGAAACGTCTCACTTACATCCCTTAAATTAACGTAGCTTCTTGTAAATAATTATTGCGGATTTTTTTTGCGATTACGGGAATAAATAAATAAATTCAAGGAATTCGGGAAATTAATATTAAAATAGTAAAGCGCTTACATAATATTTAAATGTTGAGTCAACCGGACCGTACCGGAGCGTATCGGAGCGTACACTCCGGCCACAACGCCTGAAAACAATAAACTAAACACTGCGAGTAATTTGATTACTAAAGAAACCTCGTAGTATCCATAACAAACAAAACGTAAGACGTATAAAGCATAATTTCGAAGAAACCCTCGTAACATTCATAAGATAACGTAAAACGTATAACGTAAGACGTTTATTTTCGCGCATTGCTTCTGTAAAAGCCTCAGTAGTGCCAACTTATAAATTTTTCGAGATCGTGTCCTGCCTTTAATCATTTTTTTTTAAATTTTCAATTAATTGTAGAATTATAATTTGCTCCTTTATATACAATTGTGTTGGGGGTTGTCGGGGGTTACTTTCTTAACGTTGTAAGAGATCCACCTTGTGACATATTGTTGGATTGGGCATCGAGAAAGGGATCGAACACAAATATTTTGCTTTGTCTTAAACCACCCCTATAATGATAAACTGCAAAAAACAGAAAATAGTAAAACTACATATATTTCTCGACTTTATCTTAACGAATAAAAATTAAATAATGCCTCTCGACGTTAAATTACTTTGGGGGTAGTTGGGGTGACTTTTATAACGTTACTACAGCCCCACTATGTGACATATCGTTGGATTGGGCATCGAGAAAGGGATCGAACGCAAATATTTTGCATCGTCTTAAACCACCCCTATAATTACAAACTGCAAAAAACAAAAAAAAATTGTAAAATTCTGCATTTTTCGACTCTATTTGAACAAATAATATTGAAGAAAGTTGGTCAATGTGCTCTTCGATATTAAATTTTGTTAGGGGTGAGTTTTTTAACGTTGCGACAAATTTACCTTGTGACATATTGTTGAATTGGGCATCAAGCAAGGGAGCGAACACAAATATTTTGCGTTGTCTTAAACCACCCCTATAATTGCAAACTGCAAAAACAAAAAATAGTGAAGCTACATACATTTCTCAACTTTATCTTAACGAATAAAAATTCAATAATGCCCCTCGATGTTAAATTACTTTGGGGGTAGTTGGGGTGAATTTTATAACGTTACTATAGCCCCACTATGTGACATATCGTTGGATTGGGCATCGAGAAAGGGATTGAACACAAATATTTTGCTTTGTCTTAAACCACCCCTATAATTAAAAACTGCAAAAAAACAAAAAATTGTAAAATTCTGCATTTTTCGACTCTATTTTAACAAATGAAATTGAAAAAAGTTGGTCAATGTGCTCCTCGTTATTAAATTTTGTTAGGGGTGAGTTTTTTAACGTTGCGACAAATCCACCTTGTGACATATCGTTGAATTGGGCATCAAGCGAGGGATCGAACACAACAATTTTGCATTGTCTTAAACCACCCCTATAATTACAAACTGCAAAAACAGAAAATAGTGAAGCTATATACATTTCTCGACTTTATTTTAACGAATAAAAATTAAATAATGCCCTTCGATGTTAAATTACGTTGGGGGTAGTTGGGGTGAGTTCTTTAACGTTACGACAGCTCCACTATGTGACATATCATCGGATTTGGCATGGAGAGAGGAATCAAACACCAATATCTTGCATCATTTTAAACCACCCCTATGGTTAAAAACTGCAAAAAAGCAAAAAAATTGTAAAATTCTGTATTTCTTGACTCTATTTGAACAAATAAAATTGGAAAAAGTTAGTCAATGTGCTCTTCCTTATTAAATTTTGTTAGGGGTGAGTTTTTTAACGTTGCGACAAATCCACCTTGTGACATATCGTTGAATTGGGCATCGAGAGAGGGATCGAACACAAATATTTTGCCTTGCCTTAAACCACCCCTATGAATAAAAACTGCAGAAAACAGAAATAGTGAAATTCTTCAGGATATTACCATTAAACTGATTTTAATTATTATTGCATTATCTCCTGAAATAGAAAAATTAAGGCAAGAACTGTAGTTTAGGCGATCTGTTGCTTCTGAGGTCCGTACGGTACGATTCTTGTGCATAACTAAAAGTTTCTCAAATTTTAGGAATTTTTAACAGCAGCAACTCGTTAAATATCGAGAAGCTTCCAATTTAGCTTTTAAATATTTTTTATTGGCCATACCATAAAAAAATTAAACAAATTCGACTTAAAAATTGACAATTGAACGAAACTTATCAATCAGTTTCAAACACGAAAAAAACTCCGGAACAAAGCGCCGAAAGCTCCCGGAGTTTCATTTTGTTACAACCGATACATTCTACAGGTGTCAGTGGAAAGTTTTGATATTTCCTGAAAATTCCCCGAATGCAACAAGTACAAACTGAAACGAACGTAAATATCAAAACTTTATTCCTTCAGTATCACGCAAAAGTTTCGAAGTTTAGGTGCTCCACCTGCCTTACGGTTAGTGACATTCCGGTATTCATCCGCGGTGGTTGTTACATACAGGTCACTAATCACACGTGGCTGCTGAACCCTTAAAGGAAATCACAATCGCTTCAGTAAGTTTTATGTTGCTTCAACCGGACAAATTTTTTAATTTCCCTTACACGTTGCGAAGTTGTTTAATTAATTAAACAAACATCGAAAGGTTTGGGTCAATACCATTAGCTGATTGACACTCAAAAATCAATGAAAATTAAAGAATTTTAAGTTAGTACTGAAAGTGTTAATTAATTGAATTAAATTAAATTAGACGAATTGTAAGCGCAATTAGATTTCATATCTGTGACTGAAGAAAACAATTGAAATTAAGCTTCCTTTTGTCGTTTCATCCCTTTTATAACATTTCGTTTCCATCTGGATAAGCGGCTTTGTGAACTCCTTCAGGAATTAATTACATGCCGTTGAAATAATAATCAAACTCTTGTTTTTCGACGAATTAAATAATTTGTTTTGCAAATTTACTTAAATCAATTTCAATTGCACGCTTTTTTTTTGTTGAGTTTTTTGCGAAAATATTTTCTAGGCATCGAGTGGAAAATTTGTGAAACAATCGGAAGGATCGCTTCAAATTATTAGAGTAATCCGAGAAGACCTTTATTGAAGCGATAATTACAGAAGTGTTTATGTGGATAATCCTCTGCATAATTTTGGAGGAGTTACAATTATAGGCGAGGTTCTTGAGACGGTTCCGATTCAATTTCAAATCTGAATATTTAGTTCTGCAATTCTAGTTACAGGATTCAATTTCCCGGTTTTACCTCAAATCAATTTTTGAGACAATTAATTCAGTAGTGATGAAGTCAAAATTTTAGTTTTTTTAATTGGGAATTTATCTATTTGTAGCATTGCTGAAGAGACACGATCGATCTAGCAGGATTCAAATTTCGGGCAAGTTTTGATTAAAATGCGGGCAAAAAGATTTATTTTCAGATTTTATGTTAGAAAAGTGAGAAATTCTCAAATCGGTTTTAAACAAATTTTTTGAGATAAATAATTTTTTTTATTTCTATTTTCGAGAAATAAAAATAATTCATTAGACGTAACACGAGAACGTCATTTCAAATAAAAAATTAAAATCCGTTTGAAAATTTTACAAGAATCTTCTAGCAATTTAAATAATTTCAACTCAGTTTCAGGGAAGATTTAGTTAAATTTGGTTAGCTTCACACTCGTAAATTTTGATACTGGACCACTTAACAGGTGTCGATTCAAATTTTGATACCCTTCTATGACCACAAATTTTGATTTTAATTACTGAACAATTATCATGTACGAAACTAAATGTTAAAAAAATCAAAATTAATAATTTAACACGAAGGAAATAATTGCGACTCGTAATGCAAGTAAATAAAATTTTAACTCAAAATTGAAATAATTTTTCATTCCCAGATAGTTGTAAAACAGTTTGATTACCTCAAGGGATCTCAATAAAAATGTTTCACTTCATTGCGAAACCCAACTGAATTTTAAAATTCGATTTTTCAAAACACTTTTCTCTAATTATTTTTTTATGAAAATCGCCAAATTATTGAAAGTATTTACCAATTTTTTTTTAATTTCTATTTGCGAGAAATAAAAATAATTCATTAGGCGTAACACGAGAATGTCATTTAAAATGAAAAACTAAAATCCGTTTTGAAAATTTTACAAGAATCTTCCAGCAATTTAAATAATTTCAACTCAGTTTCAGGGAAAATTTAGTTAAATTTGGTTAGGTTCACACTCGTAAATTTTGATACTGGACCACTTAACAGGTGTGGATTTAAATTTTGATACCTTTCTATGACCAAAAATTTTGGTTTTAATTACTGAACAATTATCATGTACGAAACTAAATGTTAAAAGAATCAAAATTAATAATTTAACACGAAAAGAAATAATTGCGACTCGTAATGCAAGTAAATAAAATTTTAACTCAAAATTCAAATAATTTTTCATTCCCATATTATTGTAAAACAGTTTGATTACCTTAAGGGATCTCAATAAAAACGTTTCAGTTCATTGCAATGCCCAGCTGAATTTTAAAATTCGATTTTTCAAAACACTTTTCTCTAATTATTTTTTTTAATGGAAATCGGCAAATTATTGAAAGTATTTACCAATTTTTTTTAATTTCTATTTGCGAGAAATAAAAATAATTTATTAGGCGTAACACGAGAACGTCATTTAAAATATAAAATTAAAATCCATTTTGAAAATTTTACAAGAATCTTCTAGCAATTTAAATGATTTCAACTCAGTTTCAGGGAAATTTAGTTAAATTTGGTTAGGTTCAAGCTCGTAAATTTTGATACTGGACCACTTAACAGGTGTCGATTTAAATTTTGATACCTTTCTATGACCAAAAATTTTGATTTTAATTACTGAACAATTATCATGTACGAAATTAAATGTTGAAAGAATCAAAATTAATAATTTAACACAAAAAGAAATAATTGCGACTCGTAATGCAAGTAAATAAAATTTCACCTCAAAATTGAAATAATTTTTCATTCCCAGATAGTTGTAAAACAGTTTGATTACCTCAAGGGATCTCAATAAAATGTTTCACTTTATTGCAAAACCCAACTGAATTTTAAAATTCGATTTTTCAAAACAATTTTCTCTAATTATTTTTTTTATGGAAATCGCCAAATTATTGAAAGTATTTACCAATTTTTTTTTAATTTCTATTTGCGAGAAATAAAAATAATTCATTAGGCGTAACACGAGAACGTCATTTAAAATGAAAAACTAAAATCCGTTTTGAAAATTTTACAAGAATCTTCCAGCAATTTAAATAATTTCAACTCAGTTTCAGGGAAATTTAGTTAAATTTGGTTAGGTTCACACTCGTAAATTTTGATACTGGACCACTTAACAGGTGTGGATTTAAATTTTGATACCTTTCTATGACCAAAAATTTTGATTTTAATTACTGAACAATTATCATGTACGAAACTAAATGTTGAAAGAATCAAAATTAATAATTTAACACAAAAAGAAATAATTGCGACTCGTAATGCAAGTAAAGAAAATTTTAACTCAAAATTCAAATAATTTTCCTCTCCCAGATGGTTGTAAAACAGTTTGATTACCTCAAGGGATCTCAATAAAATGTTTCACTTTATTGCAATGTCCAACTGAATTTTAAAATTCGATATTTCGAAATACTTCTCTCTAAATATTTTTTTTTATGAAAATCGCCAAATTATTTACTGGAAAACCTCAAAATTCTTGTGGGCGTTGTTTGGTATTTTTCCATGGTGAATTAAACATTTCTACGGGTGCGTTGAAGACAATTAATTAATTAAATAATTGCGTACTGCTAAACTGAAAGAATGTATGAATCGGTTGGGAATTTTTTGAGTGTTCTAAATTACGCAAAAATGGGATTGGGAATTTGTTCAAATAGTCAAATCTATTAAAATTTTAATTATTTGTTTGTTTCGTAGAGTTATGACATTTAATCAAAGAGGAATGTGCAGTTTTGGATGAAGACACTCACCCTTAAAGGTGGGTGTCTTTGCTAACAAACTCCCAGCAATTCTTGCTTTGAAATCCTAAATAACAACATAATCCTCGTGTTATATCAAATTAAAGCACGTGGAGTTGTAAACAAAATGGCATTGAATGAAAATAAACTTCACCACACGTGAGTTGGTTAACTCTCCAAAAATTGTTACAAATTCCATCTACAGCATTGTTGAAAAATAGTGACAAATTGTTTTTCCACAAAATGAAAATTATGTGGCGTCAATCAAATATTGAATTTTGACGTGCTTGAACATTTATTAAAAAAAATAGAAGAAAGAACAAAATATTTTGTGGAAATCTTAAGTGGAGAAAAATCGAAAAACAGGACAATAGAGGGGAAAACAGGAGAGGAAGAAATAAAAAAACTGAAAAAGATAATACAAGCAGTGGAAGAACCGTAAACGGAACTGTAGATGTGTAAACCAAAAAAAAGAACAAAAATATTTAAGTTTTGTTGTGTCTTGTTACTGAAAGACTTTATCAAAAAAGGAATAGTAAGAATGTAAAGTGGAGGAACTGACAATAATTGATCAATTAAAAGAGATATTGAAAAAAAGAAAAGATGATATAAAAAATTAATAGAAATTCAGAAAGTGGATTGAGGAATAGAGGACGCAAAATGAATTTGAAAATGGTGCGAAATCAAAAGAAAACAGTGCAAGCTGAGAGATTGAAGGAAAATAAACAAAACAGGAGTAGTTCTAGAAGCATATGAAGAATTGAATTGAAAATATTGGAAAAGAAGTGGAATGAATGCAAAAGAGAAACAAGTACAGAAATATCTAAAAAGCAGACGAATGAAGGGAGAACAAAAGAAAGAAATGTAAGCGGAAGAGAGTGAAGCACCAGCAGTAGAGGAAATCTAAGTGTAGATACATAAAACGAAAGATAATAGAGACACGAAAATGTTTATGGGGATCATTTTGGGATAAAAGAAAGTTTGACATAGAATTCCCTATTAAGTTTCAGTTCTATAGCTAGAAATAAAAAAATGACTTCAGACCAGACGCAAACAAGTAATGGAGGACAATATGAAGTTACGCCCTTATCCCGTATGCCTTTAGGGTTGAAAATTAATGTAAAGAAAATAAAATCTTTCTAAATAGGAAGGGAAGGATAATTAGCAATGCAAGAGGCAAACAAGTAAAAAGAATCTAAGAAAGCAGACAAAAGGAAGGAATACAAGAGGAAGAAATGAAAGCTAAAGGGAGTAAAGCATCAGAAGTAGACAAAATCTAGGTGTAGATGTAGGAAACGAAAAAAGTTTATAATAAACAAATTTTTAAAATTAATTTTTGGATGAACAGAGAAACGAAAATATTCAGGAGAATCGTTTTGGGACAAAGACAGTTTGACATAGAAGTTCCTATTAAGTTTCAGTACCACAGCTGAAAATAAAAAAAGATTCTAGACCAGGTGCAAACAAGTTAGGTAATGGTGGATAATATGAAGTTACGCTCTTATCCCGTATGCCCTTAGTATTGAAAGTTGATGTAAAGGTAATAGAAATCTTTCTAAGGAAAGAAAAGGTAAACATCGATTTAAAAAAGCAACAAGTAGAGAAAGAATCAAAGAAAGCAGACAAAAGAAAAGGAAACCAGAGGAAGAAATGAAAACTGAAGAGAGTAAAGCATCAGCAGTAGACGAACTCTAGGTGTAGATGCATAAAATGAAAGGAATTTAAAACAAATTTTGGGATGCATTGAGAAACAAAAATATGCAAGTGAATCAATTTGGGACAAAAAGAGTTTGACATAGAATTTCCTATTAACTTCCAAAACTAGAGAAAAAAATTCTAGAGCAGGAGCCAGCAAGTGAGGTGTTGGTGAACAATATGAAGTTTTGCTGGTGTATGTCTTTACGGTTGAAAGTTGTTGCAAAGAAAATAGAAATATTTTTAAATACAAAGAAAGAATAAACGGCGATGCAAAAGAGAAACAAGTAGAGAAAAAATGTAAGAAAGCAGACAAAAAAGGAAAAACAGGAGGAGGAAATGAAAGATGAAGAGAGTAAAGCATCAGTAGTAGACAAAATCTAGGTGTAGATGTATAAACCGAAAGGAATTTTATATAAATTTTTGGATGAATAGAGGAACGAAAATATTTCAGAGAATCATTTCTGGACAAAACAAAAATTGACATAGAATTTCCTATTAACTTCCAGAACTAGAGAAAAAAAATTCTAGACCAGGTGCAAGCAAGTGAGGTGTTGGTGAACAATATAAAGTTTTGCTGGTATCCCGTATGTCTTTACGGTTGAAAGTTGTTGCAAAGAAAATAGAAATATTTTTAAATACAAAGAAAGAATAAACGGCGATGCAAAAGAGAAACAAGTAGAGAAAAAATGTAAGAAAGCAGACAAAAAAGGAAAAACAGGAGGAGGAAATGAAAGATGAAGAGAGTAAAGCATCAGTAGTAGACAAAATCTAGGTGTAGATGTATAAACCGAAAGGAATTTTATATAAATTTTTGGATGAATAGAGGAACGAAAATATTTCAGAGAATCATTTCTGGACAAAAAAAAATTGACATAGAATTTCCTATTAACTTCCAGATCTAGAGAAAAAAAATTCTAGACCAGGTGCAAGCAAGTGAGGTGTTGGTGAACAATATAAAGTTTTGCTGGTATCCCGTATGTCTTTACGGTTGAAAGTTGTTGCAAAGAAAATAGAAATATTTTTAAATACAAAGAAAGAATAAACGGCGATGCAAAAGAGAAACAAGTAGAGAAAAAATGTAAGAAAGCAGACAAAAAAGGAAAAACAGGAGGAGGAAATGAAAGATGAAGAGAGTAAAGCATCAGTAGTAGACAAAATCTAGGTGTAGATGTATAAACCGAAAGGAATTTTATATAAATTTTTGGATGAATAGAGGAACGAAAATATTTCAGAGAATCATTTCTGGACAAAAAAAAAATTGACATAGAATTTCCTATTAACTTCCAGAACTAGAGAAAAAAAATTCTAGACCAGGTGCAAGCAAGTGAGGTGTTGGTGAACAATATAAAGTTTTGCTGGTATCCCGTATGTCTTTACGGTTGAAAGTTGTTGCAAAGAAAATAGAAATATTTTTAAATACAAAGAAAGAATAAACGGCGATGCAAAAGAGAAACAAGTAGAGAAAAAATGTAAGAAAGCAGACAAAGAAAGGAAAGCAAAAGTAGGAAATAAAAGTTGAAGAGAGTTATGCATCAGCAGTAGACAAAATCTAGATGTAGATACATCAAACGAAAGAAGTTTGTAATAAATAAATTTTTAAAAGAAATATTTGAATGCTAAAGAACCGAAAATGTTTTTGGGATTATTTTGAGAAAAGAAAATCTTATTAAGTTTCAGTACTATAGCTGGGCAGAAAAAAGATTCCAAACCCGGACCAAGCAAGTGAGATGGTGGACAATTTGAAGAAAATAGAAATCGTTCTAAATAGAAAAGAAGGATAAACGGCGATGCAAAACAGAAAAAAGTAGAGAAAAAATTTGAGAAAGCAGACAAAAAGAAGGAAAACCAGAAGAGAGTAAAGCATCAGCAGTAGACCAACTCTAGGTGTAGATGAATAAAACAAAAGAAGTTTAAAATAAATAAATTTTTGGATGAATAGAGGAACGAAAATGTTTAAGAGAATAATTTTGGGACAAAAAAAATTTGACATAAATCTCTCCATTAAGTTCCAGTACTATAGCTGGAAATAAAAAAAGACCAAGTGCATACAAGTGAGGTTATGGTGGACAATATAAAGTTACGCCGTTATCCCGTATGCCTTTAGGGCTGAAAGTGGACGTAAAGTAAATAGAAATCTTTCTAAATAAGAAGGGTAAACGGCAAATAATAGAGAAAATGTGGAAAAAACAAATAAAATACAAAAATCTAAAAATCATGAAACTTCCAAAACAGCTAATAAAGCGACCCTTCATGTGTAGAAAATTAGAGTAAAGACCCATGGGAGAGGGACAATAGTTATTAATGAAAATAAAGAGGAACAAAAACAAATAATTTAGAGAAAGGTGGAAGCGCGACAGAAACACTGGCATAGAGTAGAGACAGAATGTTAACTGTAGAGGATTTTTTCGATCCCTCCCCCTACGAAGGCAACAGCAAACTATCGAGTAGAGGCCTACTTAGTAAAGTTTTTCCTAAAACTTCTGGTCCTTCAAAATCTATCTAAACCTGCAGACGTTACTAGGCCAACTAATTCAAATAGAAAAATAACAAAAAAATTATAAAAGTTACTAAAGGGCGGCTGAAAAATTACAAAAAATTAGTTAAAAACCCAACTCAGTTATCGTGTAATTGTTTTTGTAAATTCTTCAAAAAATAGCCAAGTCAACTGAAAATTGTCGGTAATTCAGAATACTTCACTGAAAACGATCCAATAAATTCACCTTTCGATATTTTTTCTGAACTTGTGATTCTCGTTCCCTTTTAGTTTTATAACCTATTTAAA
Source organism: Pyrochroa serraticornis (assembly GCA_905333025.2). Classification (NCBI taxonomy): domain Eukaryota; kingdom Metazoa; phylum Arthropoda; class Insecta; order Coleoptera; family Pyrochroidae; genus Pyrochroa; species Pyrochroa serraticornis. Next base: position 47,808,286 of record HG995152.1, read on the forward strand.
TTCACGTCGCAGGTGTCTTTTTTATTACATAAGCTAAATTGAAAGCGTGGCTTTGGCTCGTATCGATGTATATAGCTTATTCCTGACATCTCGTAATTTACATTAAGCGCCACTTTTAAAAGCTCTTAACAGATCGTAAATGTCATTAACATCTCAATTGTGCAAAAGGTTGCAAGTTGTAGCAGTTTCGTTGCGTTGCATCTAAAGAACTTCAAATTAATCACAAAAAATTCTCAGATTGTCACGTTTTAACTAATTCTGCAAATCGCGATAAAAAATTACGCGCAACTCTAATAAAATAAATTAGAAAAAACTAATTGAAGCGGAGTCACCTTTGGCATATTACACAAATTTAGCAAGGGTGGTCCCACGTAAATGCATTGATAATAATAAAAATGTTACGTGAAATATCGATTTTGAGCAAAACTTTTGCTCGCTTGAATGGTGGGCAATTACTTAGTAAAGTTACGTGTCAAAACATCCAGCAAATCTGGAAATAATGGCCGAAAGACCGGCTCTAGGGAATTTGACGGCATAAGGAAAACAATTTGAGTTTTAGAGAATTTTTTTTTGTTACTATGTTGCACAATGTTGTAATCTAGTTTTTAGCTGTCGTTAAAACTGTTTAATTAACAAAGCTTTATCATATTGATGACACGTACAAACAAACGCAATCAACTTGTAGGTTAACTATATTTTTGTAATCGAGGCTTTGGTTGATAATATTTCAATTTTTTAAGGACGTAAACAATATAATGAGAGTAATCCGTCAAAAAAGTAATAAATCTAACCAACGTAAAACAAGCGGGAAGATAAACCAAAATCAATTTATTATTATTGCTACCTAGAACTATTTTTGTATTTATTTTAATTATTCCCGCAAAATTATCGAGATTTGCAGGATGAGTTTCTGTTTTTACAACAAAAGGGGTGAAAAGTGTAAGAGTCTGGTGTGAGTAAAAGAGGGAGAAGTGTAAGTGCCCAAATTGAATACTTAAGAAAGAAAAGAGGAGAGAAGGAGGCGCAAAAACTGTGGAGGAAGAGAAGGATATTAAAATTATTGTTATAAATAATTTGGTCTTCCATTCAAACACGACAAACTGCCCATCTTTCTGATCTACATACATCCCACATCGCAGATAGAAGAGAACATGTTCAGAAAGGCTGTCAATAAATGAAAAAGGACGATCATTAACAGTTTCTACAATCAAAATGGCATAGAGGTCGTCTACTTTTATTATGCCAAGGAACCGTAGCACAACTTCTGATTTAATGTTCTGCACCAAAAATTTGTCAAACAACATGAAATACTTCAAAGCAACCCCGGAGTTAGGATCGGATCATCTGGCTTGTTATGTCTTTGTGGACTTAGAAGCAGCGATCTGCCTTGAAATAGAGTCTAAGATTTACCTCAACAAATGCCACCTGAATAAAGTGAGTTGCAGAATGATAAATTTGTCAAGAACCAAGAGAATGTTTCAATTAGCAATGAAACAATCTCTGAATTTTGGGGAACTTTGTTGGAAAGCGTTATCAAATGGTCACCGAAGACTAAAGCCAAACTTTACCTTCATGAGCTTCTAAAGTTTATGTTGATGATGATCAAGAAAAAAGAGAGGATTAAGCAGGACTCAGCTTTCCAAACTGAAATTAATAATTACAATAAGGACATCCGAAAATTAATTTGACAATACTTTGAGCACAAATGGATGGAGATATGTAATGATATCAAAAACAAGGTGGTAGAAACTACTGGCAATAATTTTGAAAAATATGAGGATATAAGGAATGAACAACCACTACATCTGGAAGATAATGATGGAGAAATTTTCAAAACCGAAGAAAAAACATTTTAAATTTAGATATAAAGAGTATGACGGCCGAAAATATGTCTAACAAACCCACCAACTTGTGCAGAAGAAGAAATTACAATCAAAGAGAAGGATTACCTTTCAATTATCAGCAAAGAAAAAAATTCAGCACCAGAAGTAGATAATTTCAAGAGCTTGGAACATGGCATTTACACATACACTGTTAGACTTTGCAAATACCGTTTCAACCAACACTATTTTTCCTTTGAATGGAAACATGGAATCGTAATAACAAGTCCAAAGCCCAATTGTGATCAAAAAGAGCGAAAAACTACTGTTCTTTCAATTGTTAAAACTGTATCATCAAATAAACACTCAAAAAAAAAATTGGTGAGTAGTAAAGATGTGGAGATTCTAGACCAAAGATGCACGGAGACACGGGGCGTGGTTTGTGCCGGCCCATGGCTTCGAGCTCGGTCTTTGACAGCCGCGTCAAGGCGTTGGTCATGCTACTCTCAAAGCCATGCGCCGGCGAAAGCCACGCCTCGTGCTTTTGATCTAGATTCTCCATATCTATACTACTAAGACCATTAAATCTCAAAATTTCAGTTCGGATTTAAGAACTAACAATCTCTTCATGTTATGCTCAACTATTCAAACCGCAAAACTGTTCGGCCACCACAAGCAAAACATTTTATTCTGTATGACACAAAAGGTTGCTATATAAATTACACCTCCTCAACTGTCCAAATTTTCTGCTCAAGATTGTTGTAGAATTCCTGAACAACCGCGGGTTTTAGGTGAAAATTAACGATTCGATGTCAGCAGAGTTTTCTCTTCAACTAGGCGTCCTACAGGGATCTACCCTTTCTCCTGAGTTCTGCAGTATCTACTGTTACGATTTTAACAAGGATTTATAGGCCCTCCAGTATGCTGACGACACAATTTCTCGTTGAGGTCTATAGTAGAAACTCTGCAGAACTTTTAACGTGATTCTATAAATGAAGGCTAAAACTAAATCCCAACAAGTTTCACTTTATCTTCTTTAACCATCCAATAAAGCCTTCCTCTCCCTCTATTCTGGTTGAGAATACCTTTTGTAGCCCAAGATCATATTTCAAATATCTTGAAGTTACTATCGGCAAGAAAATGAACTTAAAGCAATATGATTATCAGTCCACAAAAATTGCATTACTAGGGCAAAATACTTCAGAGGTTGATCTACTTGAGGGCCGCACACATATACGAAAGCAACTGTAGACCAATTATAGAATACGCTGAATGCTAACAATACTACCAAGAAAATTTTGGAAATCGCAGAAAGACTCTCTGAGAGACTTGTAAACCTCGAAAAAAAATTGATAACGGAAAGAGCATAGAATTGCAACAGTCGATGTAGAGGGAGAGGGGTCCGAGCCATCAAAGAGAAAGTATCCACTCCATAGAATCAGTGAAATTCTGGAAGGAAAAAAAGTTACTAAAACTGTAGAAATACTTTGATGTAAAAAAGTCATTAAAAACTTTTTGATTGGAATCCCAAAATTATTTTAGGAATACCAAAATTTTATCTATAAAATTCTCAAAATCGGCAAAGAGAGAATCATTCAATTTGAATTTTTTTTTAAATTGACATATAAATAGCATGATAGCCCAAATATCAACAACAAACCCAGAAGCTTGTCAACGAATGGTTTTATCGCAAAAAGTGACGTAGCAAAAGAAGAAATTCCATCAACGAGGAAGATTACTTTTTAATTATCAGCAGGGGACAAGATTCTGCATCATTAAGAGCTTGGAATACGACATTCACATATACATCATCAGACTTTACGAATTCAACCAACAATATTTTTCCTCTCAATGGAAACATAGAATCATAATAACAATTCCAAAGCCCAATTGTGATCACAGAAGAGCGAAAAACTACTGTCCAATCATCCCTCCTTCAGTTGTTGGAACTGTACCATCAAGGAAGCTCTCAAGAAAAACATAGGTCAGTAGTATAGATGTGGAGATTCTAGACCAAACCAAAGATGCACGGAGGCACGGGAAGTGGTTTGCGCCGGCGCATGGCTTTGAGCGTGGCGTGACAGCCGAGCCAAGGCGTTGGTCATGCTACTCTCAAAGCCACGCTCCGTGCTTTCGGTCTAGATTCCCCATATCTATACTACTTAGACTGTTAAACGTCAAAATTTCAGTTTGGATTTAAGATATTATGCTCAACCATTCAAGCCGCAAAACTGTCCGGCCACCACAAGCAAAGCATTTTATTCTGTATGACACAAAAGGGTTCCTATATAAATTACACCTCCTCAACTGTCCAAATTTTCTGCTCAAGATTGTTGCAGAATTTCTGAACAACCGCGGGTTTCAGGCAAAAATTAACAATTCGATGTCAGCAGAATTTTCTCCTCAACTAGGCGTCCCACAGGGATCTTCCCTTTCTCCCAAGGTTTACAATGTCTACTGTTATGATATGCGATTCCAACAAGGATCGATACTCCCTCCAGTATGTTGACGATACACCTTTCGTGAGTGACAATTTCTCGTTGAAGTCTACAGTAGAGACTCTGCAGAACCTCTAACGTGGTTCTACTACTGGAGGCTAAAACTAAATCCCAACAAGTCTCTGTTTATCTTCTTCAACCATTTATTCTGATTGAAAATACCTTTTGTAGCCCAAGATCTTAAAACAACTTGTCTATCATTCCACAAAAATTGCATCGCCAAGGCAAAAGACTTCAGAAGTTTGTCTAAGGACATCAATATCTCGATGGGCGTACACATATACAAAAGCAGCTGCAGACCAATTATAGAATACGTTCACGTGATCCTGCTGAATGCCAACAACACTACTAAGAAAATTTTATATCTTGCAAGAAATTGATAACAGAAAGAGCATGGGATTGGAACAATCGTAGAGGAAGAGAGGTCCGAACCATCAAAGAGAAAGTATTCAGTCCATACAATCAGTGAAGTTTTGGAAGGAAAAAATTTTACTAAAACTGTAGAACATTTTGATGTAAAAACTTATTTAGAACTTTTTGGTTTGAATTCAAAAATTATTGCAGAAATACCAAAATTTTACCTATAAAATTCTCAAAACCAGGAATTTGTTTCAAATTTAATCCTCAATGCTAGAGGATTATATTAGTTGAGGTGCTACAGAAAAATAATATTTCAGATTTTTGTGAAAAATCTGAAAACTAATAAAAGAGGATATGGCAGGAACTCCTGCCACAACCCCAATTTTGCAAATAACTGAAGCACTATTTTAGGCAAATATTTTAAATTGATCCTCCCATTCATTCATCAACTGTTAGGAGACAAAGAAAAAATATTTTTACCAAAAAATTCGCTTGGAAAATTTTTGAAAGACTCTTCATACTTTCTCAATGTCAACTGGCTGATTAAATAAGACCACTACGTGCATTTACTTCAATTATTGCTCAAATTTATCAATGTCAAAAAGGCCTTTGAGACTCCTTTGTTGTTTTTGTTATAATTTATGGGTCCGGTCCCCTTATTATTAATTCAAGAGTTTTCCCAAGTGAAGCGCAAATTTCCAGTCAATTCCATAAATTATTATTTCGACCAAGTTTTCTTTAAAAAAAAACATTAGAACGACATTTAGAAAAATCGATAAGAGTAAGTAGTGAGGAAAATTCTGCAATAATAATAGAACGACATATAGAAAAATCGATAAGAGAGGTAGTGAGAAAAATTCTGCAATAATAATAGAACGACATATAGAAAAATCGATAAGAGAGGTAGTGAGAAAAATTCTGCAATAATAATAGAACGACATATAGAAAAATCGATAAGAGAGGTAGTGAGAAAAATTCTGCAATAATAATAGAACGACATATAGAAAAATCGATAAGAGAGGTAGTGAGAAAAATTCTGCAATAATAATAGAACGACATATAGAAAAATCGATAAAAGAGGTAGTGAGAAAAATTCTGCAATAATAATAGAACGACATATAGAAAAATCGATAAGAGAGGTAGTGAGAAAAATTCTGCAATAATAATAGAACGACATATAGAAAAATCGATAAGAGAGGTAGTGAGAAAAATTCTGCAATAATAATAGAACGACATATAGAAAAATCGATAAAAGAGGTAGTGAGAAAAATTCTGCAATAATAATAGAACGACATATAGAAAAATCGATAAGAGAGGTAGTGAGAAAAATTCTGCAATAATAATAGAACGACATATAGAAAAATCGATAAAAGAGGTAGTGAGAAAAATTCTGCAATAATAATAGAACGACATATAGAAAAATCGATAAAAGAGGTAGTGAGAAAAATTCTGCAATAATAATAGAACGACATATAGAAAAATCGATAAGAGAGGTAGTGAGAAAAATTCTGCAATAATAATAGAACGACATATAGAAAAATCGATAAAAGAGGTAGTGAGAAAAATTCTGCAATAATAATAGAACGACATATAGAAAAATCGATAAGAGAGGTAGTGAGAAAAATTCTGCAATAATAATAGAACGACATATAGAAAAATCGATAAGAGAGGTAGTGAGAAAAATTCTGCAATAATAATAGAACGACATATAGAAAAATCGATAAGAGAGGTAGTGAGAAAGATTCTGCAATAATAATAGAACGACATATAGAAAAATCGATAAGAGAGGTAGTGAGAAAAATTCTGCAATAATAATAGAACGACATATAGAAAAATCGATAAGAGAGGTAGTGAGAAAGATTCTGCAATAATAATAGAACGACATATAGAAAAATCGATAAGAGAGGTAGTGAGAAAAATTCTGCAATAATAATAGAACGACATATAGAAAAATCGATAAGAGAGGTAGTGAGAAAAATTCTGCAATAATAATAGAACGACATATAGAAAAATCGATAAGAGAGGTAGTGAGAAAGATTCTGCAATAATAATAGAACGACATATAGAAAAATCGATAAGAGAGGTAGTGAGAAAAATTCTGCAATAATAATAGAACGACATATAGAAAAATCGATAGGAGAGGTAGTGAGAAAAATTCTGCAATAATAATAGAACGACATATAGAAAAATCGATAAGAGAGGTAGTGAGAAAAATTCTGCAATAATAATTTTATAAATTTTGCAAGAAAAGACAGAAATTTACCGCTTTAAAGCTCAGCATTATAACGAACTTAATTCGTCTATTGTGGGATTTATCTCTTCATAATCTTACCTTTGACTTTGAAGTCTTATATACGAGAATTTAATATAAATACCCTGCGTAACGAGACGGGAGTCGTTGAAATTTCCCTCGGAAATTATCTCGAATTACTCAATTTTTTCAATAAATTGTTAAAATTGAGCTTTCCTTGAAGTTGTGCCTTATTAAACAAAACAGGAACTTCCCGAAGCCACTTCCATATTAGTTGCTCTAGGAAATTTGAGTCACATAAAATTAAAGACGAAAGAAAATTTCTCTCCTTCAGTTAATTTTCACGTGAATTTTCACAATAATCTCCAACTAGCTAAGCTTAACAATATTGTAATAAGAAAGCTTCAGCTTCTTCGTCCCTTTTACTGGCGTCCAAATATTATGCAGAACTGAATTGATTTAAATTTTGACGATTCGATCTCGTGACGGGTTGAAACTCCAAAATTTGGTCCCTCTCATAGCGACGAATTCGCTAGGTTTTAAGCCAAAATCGACAATTATTGTTGTTTCAGAATTTTCTCGGGGAAATGGCAAATCCCTTAATAAATATCGGGGGAAAGGTTCAAATAAAATCTCCTGCGTGGTCGGATACAATAAAGAACCCAATCTGTCAAATACAAAAAGCTTTACGTTGATGATGTCCATTCAATTTGTACTTCATGATCACAATTCAACAACATTCACACGTCCCATCGTTAACGTCCTGCTATGACCAATATGCCAATAATGACATGTCATTTCTATGCGGTTTTTTAAGTAGGTTAATAGGCAAAGAAAATTAATTGACGCACCACTCGATCACGAATTTATTTGCAGTGCAATTGAAGCTGTCTTTGACATGTTTGTTTTGTAATTAGCAAGTAATTTTTCTTATAAAAAGAAAACGTTTCGATTGAAAGTAACAAAATTTTGGGCGGAAAACAAAAATTGTAGAATTTTTTTGTAAAAAACAAATTTACAAAAAGAAGAACCTAAACAGCGTAAGTTAAAGTTAATAAAAGATAAAGATTAACCTACATTGAAAAACAAAATGTAGGAATAAATAAAGTGGAGAAAGAATAAAAACAAAATTAGGTCGATTAGTAAGAAAGGGAGCTAACAAAAATTTGTGGGTGAGAAAAAAAAATAAAATTGTAGAGACAATTGTGGTTGATGGTTGAAATTTTGTTGAAAAATCTCACTTCGTTTTTGAAAATTAAAAAAAAATTACTGCAATTATCCGAATTGTGAGCACTTTACCAGTTTTTTCCCCACGCCACTGTATACGATTTCAAAGAAGGGAAGCTTTATGATCCTTTTCTAAGTGGTAATAAATTAGGACCCCGAAACGTAAAAGCAAAGTGTTTAGTCCAATTCCTACCAAAGTACCTAAAAAATTTTACCTTTCTTGTCTCTAATAATTAAAAGCCTTCAACTGGCCTTTCAACAAGTTCAATAAAACTTGACGGACAGTTGAGAAGTTTCTACCTTTTCAATTATTAATTAATTGCCCCAGTACCTACTTACAGTTTCAACCTTGAGGGACGCACTTTCTTGTTGTTTTGCTTCTGCTGAACTAAAAATTGATTAATTTCAATGTTGCAGATGTGGAGGATAATTTTCTTAACGGCTCTGCTATACATATTGAGCGTCGAGAGTCGACCGATGGAATCATTAGAAGGTCCTCTTTGGCCGAAACGTCTCGGTTCGATATCACCCCATCAACTGTTACGAAGAAATAATTTAGAAGAGTTCAGGCAACGAAATTTCCAAGACATGTACAATACAGGTAAAAAGTTAACAATTTTTGGGTTATTGTGGGAGGTTAAAAATTATTGTTTTTCTAGAGTCGCATTATCTGTATTTAGTCCCGTTACTTAGTTGAGTAACGCAATTAAGAGGCTTCAGAATTATTTTCATTTTCCACAAAATATACAAAGATAATTGGTGTTTATGCACTCAAAATTCTAATTTTTTGACGTAATTAAAAATTCGTTGGTTTTTTGGTTATTTTTGCGAGTTGGAACGAAATTTACTGCACTTACGTAAGGAGTTTCTGGAAATAATTTTTTAATAATAAGATCCTCACGACGTTTCACTTTAATGGAAGAACAAAAACGTGAAAGATGTAAAATTAACATTGTCTCAAACTTTTCTTTGTGTACAGACAAGCTCCATTAAATTTTCATCACGTAAAGGAAATGTAAAAATTATTGAAGCTGTGACTAGGACCTTCAAAATTGTAATTTCAACGCGATACAATAATCGGGTCCTGAATTGATTTAAAATATTGTCAAATTCGTCAAGCTAATGGTGGAGGCGCCAACAGTGTGACCCATTTTCATTCAAGATATCGCAATTAAAATTAATTGTGGGGTAACAACAATTTCGAAATTGTTTGAAAGTATTGATTTTCTTCTTCAATTTAATAACAATAATGACTGACAATTCTTCATATTCTGTACATTTGTTATTAATTTTTTTAACAGAGAAATCACATTCAAACCACTGATTAAATGCAGAAATTGGCAACGCTTTAGCTTTTTAAATATTTGATATTAATTTTTTTTAATGGGGAAATGACTTTCAAACCACTGAATGGCTTAAATGCAGAAATTGCCAACTCGTTAGTTTCTCAAACATTTGATATTATTTTTGTTTTAGTAGGGAAAAGATATTGAAACCACTAAATGGCGTAAATGCAGAAATTGCCAACTCTTAATCTTTGTGAATATTTGATATTAATTTCCTTTAATGGACAAATGACATTTAAACCACTGAATGGCTAAAGTGTAGAAATTGACAACTCTTTAGTTTCTCAAAATTTGATAATTTCCTTTAATGGAAAAATGATACTCAAACCATTGAATGGCTTAAATGCTGAAAGTGACAACGTTTTAGTTTCTCAAATATTAATCACTAATTTTTTTAATTGGAAACTGACATTCAAACCACTGATGAAATGCAGGAATTGGCAACTTTTTAGTTTTTTCCATATTCGATATTAATTTTTTTTAATGGGGAAATGACTTTTAAACCACTGAATGGCTTAAATGCAGAAATTGCCAACTCGTTAGTTTCTCAAACATTTGATATTATTTTTGTTTTAGTAGGGAAAAGATATTGAAACCACTAAATGGCTTAAATGCAGAAATTGCCAACTCTTAATCTTTGTGAATATTTGATATTAATTTCCTTTAATGGACAAATGACATTTAAACCACTGAATGGCTAAAGTGTAGAAATTGACAACTCTTTAGTTTCTCAAAATTTGATAATTTCCTTTAATGGAAAAATGATACTCAAACTATTGAATGGCTTAAATGCTGAAAGTGACAACGTTTTAGTTTCTCAAATATTAATCACTAATTTTTTTAATTGGAAACTGACATTCAAACCACTGATGAAATGCAGGAATTGGCAACTTTTTAGTTTTTTCCATATTCGATATTAATTTTTTTTAATGGGGAAATGACTTTCAAACCACTGAATGGCTTAAATGCAGAAATTGCCAACTCAGTTTCTCAAACATTTGATATTATTTTTGTTTTAGTAGGGAAAAGATATTCAAACCACTAAATGGCTTAAATGCAGAAATTGTCACCTCTTAATCTTTGTGAATATTTGATATTAATTTCCTTTAATGGACAAATGACATTCAAACCACTGAATGGTTAAAGTGTAGAAATTGACAACTCTTTAGTTTCTCAAAATTTGATAATTTCCTTTAATGGAAAAATGATACTCAAACCATTGAATGGCTTAAATGCTGAAAGTGACAACGTTTTAGTTTCTCAAATATTAATCACTAATTTTTTTAATTGGAAACTGACATTCAAACCACTGATGAAATGCAGGAATTGGCAACTTTTTAGTTTTTTCCATATTCGATATTAATTTTTTTTAATGGGGAAATGACTTTTAAACCACTGAATGGCTTAAATGCAGAAATTGCCAACTCGTTAGTTTCTCAAACATTTGATATTATTTTTGTTTTAGTAGGGAAAAGATATTCAAACCACTAAATGGCTTAAATGCAGAAATTGCCAACTCGTTAGTTTCTCAAACATTTGATATTATTTTTGTTTTAGTAGGGAAAAGATATTCAAACCACTAAATGGCTTAAATGCAGAAATTGTCACCTCCTAATCTTTGTGAATATTTGATATTAATTTCCTTTAATGGACAAACGACATTCAAACCACTAAATAGCTAAAGTGTAGAAATTGACAACTCTTTAGTTTCTCAGAATTTGATAATTTTCTTTAATGGAAAAATGATACTCAAACCATTGAAAGGCTTAAATGCACAAACTGACAACGTTTTAGTTTCTCAAATATTAATCACTAATTTTTTTAATTGGAAACTGACATTCAAACCACTGATGAAATGCAGGAATTGGCAACTTTGTAGTTTTTTCCATATTCGATATTAATTTTTTTTAATGGGGAAATGACTTTCAAACCACTGAATGGCTTAAATGCAGAAATTGCCAACTCGTTAGTTTCTCAAACATTTGATATTATTTTTGTTTTAGTAGGGAAAAGATATTCAAACCACTAAATGGCTTAAATGCAGAAATTGTCACCTCTTAATCTTTGTGAATATTTGATATTAATTTCCTTTAATGGACAAACGACATTCAAACCACTGAATGGCTAAAGTGTAGAAATTGACAACTCTTTAGTTTCTCAGAATTTGATAATTTTCTTTAATGGAAAAATGACACTCAAACCATTGAATGGCTTAAATGCAGAAAGTGACAACGTTTTAGTTTATCAAATATTAATTACAATTTTTTTTAAATTGGAAACTGACATTCAAACCACTGGTTAATTGCAGAAATTGGCAACTTGTTAGTTTCTCAAACATTTGATATTATTTTTGTTTTAGTAGGGAAAAGATATTCAAACCACTAAATGGCTTAAATGCAGAAATTGTCACCTCTTAATCTTTGTGAATATTTGATATTAATTTCCTTTAATGGACAAACGACATTCAAACCACTGAATGGCTAAAGTGTAGAAATTGACAACTCTTTAGTTTCTCAAACATTTGATATTATTTTTGTTTTAGTAGGGAAAAGATATTCAAACCACTAAATGGCTTAAATGCAGAAATTGTCACCTCTTAATCTTTGTGAATATTTGATATTAATTTCCTTTAATGGACAAACGACATTCAAACCACTGAATGGCTAAAGTGTAGAAATTGACAACTCTTTAGTTTCTCAGAATTTGATAATTTTCTTTAATGGAAAAATGACACTCAAACCATTGAATGGCTTAAATGCAGAAAGTGACAACGTTTTAGTTTATCAAATATTAATTACAATTTTTTTTAAATTGGAAACTGACATTCAAACCACTGGTTAATTGCAGAAATTGGCAACTTTTTAGTTTTTTCCATATTTGATATTAACTTTTTTTAATGGGGAAATGACTTTCAAACCACTGAATGGCTTAAATGGAGAAATTGCCAACTGGTTAGTTTCTCAAACATTTGATATTATTTTTGTTTTAGTAGGGAAAAGATATTGAAACCACTAAATGGCTTAAATGCAGAAATTGCCAACTCTTAATCTTTGTGAATATTTGATATTAATTTCCTTTAATGGACAAATGACATTTAAACCACTGAATGGCTAAAGTGTAGAAATTGACAACTCTTTAGTTTCTCAAAATTTGATAATTTCCTTTAATGGAAAAATGATACTCCAACTATTGAATGGCTTAAATGCTGAAAGTGACAACGTTTTAGTTTCTCAAATATTAATCACTAATTTTTTTAATTGGAAACTGACATTCAAACCACTGATGAAATGCAGGAATTGGCAACTTTTTAGTTTTTTCCATATTCGATATTAATTTTTTTTAATGGGGAAATGACTTTTAAACCACTGAATGGCTTAAATGCAGAAATTGCCAACTCGTTAGTTTCTCAAACATTTGATATTATTTTTGTTTTAGTAGGGAAAAGATATTCAAACCACTAAATGGCTTAAATGCAGAAATTGCCAACTCGTTAGTTTCTCAAACATTTGATATTATTTTTGTTTTAGTAGGGAAAAGATATTCAAACCACTAAATGGCTTAAATGCAGAAATTGTCACCTCCTAATCTTTGTGAATATTTGATATTAATTTCCTTTAATGGACAAACGACATTCAAACCACTAAATAGCTAAAGTGTAGAAATTGACAACTCTTTAGTTTCTCAGAATTTGATAATTTTCTTTAATGGAAAAATGATACTCAAACCATTGAAAGGCTTAAATGCACAAACTGACAACGTTTTAGTTTCTCAAATATTAATCACTAATTTTTTTAATTGGAAACTGACATTCAAACCACTGATGAAATGCAGGAATTGGCAACTTTGTAGTTTTTTCCATATTCGATATTAATTTTTTTTAATGGGGAAATGACTTTCAAACCACTGAATGGCTTAAATGCAGAAATTGCCAACTCGTTAGTTTCTCAAACATTTGATATTATTTTTGTTTTAGTAGGGAAAAGATATTCAAACCACTAAATGGCTTAAATGCAGAAATTGTCACCTCTTAATCTTTGTGAATATTTGATATTAATTTCCTTTAATGGACAAACGACATTCAAACCACTGAATGGCTAAAGTGTAGAAATTGACAACTCTTTAGTTTCTCAGAATTTGATAATTTTCTTTAATGGAAAAATGACACTCAAACCATTGAATGGCTTAAATGCAGAAAGTGACAACGTTTTAGTTTATCAAATATTAATTACAATTTTTTTTAAATTGGAAACTGACATTCAAACCACTGGTTAATTGCAGAAATTGGCAACTTGTTAGTTTCTCAAACATTTGATATTATTTTTGTTTTAGTAGGGAAAAGATATTCAAACCACTAAATGGCTTAAATGCAGAAATTGTCACCTCTTAATCTTTGTGAATATTTGATATTAATTTCCTTTAATGGACAAACGACATTCAAACCACTGAATGGCTAAAGTGTAGAAATTGACAACTCTTTAGTTTCTCAAACATTTGATATTATTTTTGTTTTAGTAGGGAAAAGATATTCAAACCACTAAATGGCTTAAATGCAGAAATTGTCACCTCTTAATCTTTGTGAATATTTGATATTAATTTCCTTTAATGGACAAACGACATTCAAACCACTGAATGGCTAAAGTGTAGAAATTGACAACTCTTTAGTTTCTCAGAATTTGATAATTTTCTTTAATGGAAAAATGACACTCAAACCATTGAATGGCTTAAATGCAGAAAGTGACAACGTTTTAGTTTATCAAATATTAATTACAATTTTTTTTAAATTGGAAACTGACATTCAAACCACTGGTTAATTGCAGAAATTGGCAACTTTTTAGTTTTTTCCATATTTGATATTAACTTTTTTTAATGGGGAAATGACTTTCAAACCACTGAATGGCTTAAATGGAGAAATTGCCAACTGGTTAGTTTCTCAAACATTTGATATTATTTTTGTTTTAGTAGGGAAAAGATATTGAAACCACTAAATGGCTTAAATGCAGAAATTGCCAACTCTTAATCTTTGTGAATATTTGATATTAATTTCCTTTAATGGACAAATGACATTTAAACCACTGAATGGCTAAAGTGTAGAAATTGACAACTCTTTAGTTTCTCAAAATTTGATAATTTCCTTTAATGGAAAAATGATACTCAAACCATTGAATGGCTTAAATGCTGAAAGTGACAACGTTTTAGTTTCTCAAATATTAATCACTAATTTTTTTAATTGGAAACTGACATTCAAACCACTGATGAAATGCAGGAATTGGCAACTTTTTAGTTTTTTCCATATTCGATATTAATTTTTTTTAATGGGGAAATGACTTTTAAACCACTGAATGGCTTAAATGCAGAAATTGCCAACTCGTTAGTTTCTCAAACATTTGATATTATTTTTGTTTTAGTAGGGAAAAGATATTGAAACCACTAAATGGCTTAAATGCAGAAATTGCCAACTCTTAATCTTTGTGAATATTTGATATTAATTTCCTTTAATGGACAAATGACATTTAAACCACTGAATGGCTAAAGTGTAGAAATTGACAACTCTTTAGTTTCTCAAAATTTGATAATTTCCTTTAATGGAAAAATGATACTCCAACTATTGAATGGCTTAAATGCTGAAAGTGACAACGTTTTAGTTTCTCAAATATTAATCACTAATTTTTTTAATTGGAAACTGACATTCAAACCACTGATGAAATGCAGGAATTGGCAACTTTTTAGTTTTTTCCATATTCGATATTAATTTTTTTTAATGGGGAAATGACTTTTAAACCACTGAATGGCTTAAATGCAGAAATTGCCAACTCGTTAGTTTCTCAAACATTTGATATTATTTTTGTTTTAGTAGGGAAAAGATATTCAAACCACTAAATGGCTTAAATGCAGAAATTGCCAACTCGTTAGTTTCTCAAACATTTGATATTATTTTTGTTTTAGTAGGGAAAAGATATTCAAACCACTAAATGGCTTAAATGCAGAAATTGTCACCTCCTAATCTTTGTGAATATTTGATATTAATTTCCTTTAATGGACAAACGACATTCAAACCACTAAATAGCTAAAGTGTAGAAATTGACAACTCTTTAGTTTCTCAGAATTTGATAATTTTCTTTAATGGAAAAATGATACTCAAACCATTGAAAGGCTTAAATGCACAAACTGACAACGTTTTAGTTTCTCAAATATTAATCACTAATTTTTTTAATTGGAAACTGACATTCAAACCACTGATGAAATGCAGGAATTGGCAACTTTGTAGTTTTTTCCATATTCGATATTAATTTTTTTTAATGGGGAAATGACTTTCAAACCACTGAATGGCTTAAATGCAGAAATTGCCAACTCGTTAGTTTCTCAAACATTTGATATTATTTTTGTTTTAGTAGGGAAAAGATATTCAAACCACTAAATGGCTTAAATGCAGAAATTGTCACCTCTTAATCTTTGTGAATATTTGATATTAATTTCCTTTAATGGACAAACGACATTCAAACCACTGAATGGCTAAAGTGTAGAAATTGACAACTCTTTAGTTTCTCAGAATTTGATAATTTTCTTTAATGGAAAAATGACACTCAAACCATTGAATGGCTTAAATGCAGAAAGTGACAACGTTTTAGTTTATCAAATATTAATTACAATTTTTTTTAAATTGGAAACTGACATTCAAACCACTGGTTAATTGCAGAAATTGGCAACTTGTTAGTTTCTCAAACATTTGATATTATTTTTGTTTTAGTAGGGAAAAGATATTCAAACCACTAAATGGCTTAAATGCAGAAATTGTCACCTCTTAATCTTTGTGAATATTTGATATTAATTTCCTTTAATGGACAAACGACATTCAAACCACTGAATGGCTAAAGTGTAGAAATTGACAACTCTTTAGTTTCTCAAACATTTGATATTATTTTTGTTTTAGTAGGGAAAAGATATTCAAACCACTAAATGGCTTAAATGCAGAAATTGTCACCTCTTAATCTTTGTGAATATTTGATATTAATTTCCTTTAATGGACAAACGACATTCAAACCACTGAATGGCTAAAGTGTAGAAATTGACAACTCTTTAGTTTCTCAGAATTTGATAATTTTCTTTAATGGAAAAATGACACTCAAACCATTGAATGGCTTAAATGCAGAAAGTGACAACGTTTTAGTTTATCAAATATTAATTACAATTTTTTTTAAATTGGAAACTGACATTCAAACCACTGGTTAATTGCAGAAATTGGCAACTTTTTAGTTTTTTCCATATTTGATATTAACTTTTTTTAATGGGGAAATGACTTTCAAACCACTGAATGGCTTAAATGGAGAAATTGCCAACTGGTTAGTTTCTCAAACATTTGATATTATTTTTGTTTTAGTAGGGAAAAGATATTCAAACCACTAAATGGCTTAAATGCAGAAATTGTCAACTCTTAATCTTTGTGAATATTTGATATTAATTTCCTTTAATGGACAAACGACATTCAAACCACTGAATGACTAAAGTGTAGAAATTGACAACTCTTTAGTTTCTCAAAATTTGATAATTTCCTTTAATGGAAAAATGACACTCAAACCATTGAATGGCTTAAATGCAGAAAGTGACAACATTTGAGATTTTCAAGTATTACTCATTAATTTTTTTTATGGTAAACTGACATTCAAACCACTAATTAAATGCAGAAATCAACAACTCGTTAGTTTCTCAAACATTTGATATTATTTTTTTAATAGAGAAATGACATTCAAACCACTAAATGGTTTAAATGCAGAAAATGCCAACTATTGATTTTTCAAAATGTTTGATATTCATTTTTTTAAATAGGAAAATGACATTCAAACCACTGAATGCCTTAAATGCAGAAATTGATTAAATCGTTAGTTTCTGAAACATTTATTAATTTTTTTTAATAGGAAATGGCTAAAATGTAGAAATTGACAATCTTTTAGTTTCTCAAATATTTGATAATAATTTCGTTTAATGGGGAGATGACATTCAAATCATTGAATGGCTTAAATGCAGCTGTTGACAACGTTTTAGTTTTTTAAATATTTGATATTAATTTTTTTTATGGGAAAATGACATTTTAACCACTGAGTGGCTTAAATGCAGAAATTCCCAACTCATAATTTTTGTAAATGTTTGATATTAATTTCTTTTAATGAAGAAATGACACTCAAACCACTAAATGCCTTAAATGCAGAAATTGATAACTCGTTAGTTTCTCAAGCATTTGTTATTATTTTTTTATAAGGAAAAGACATTCAAACCATTAAATTGCTTAAAGGTAGAAATTTCTAACTCTTAAATGTTTGTTAATAATTTCTTTTAATGGAGAAATTACATTCAATCCACTGATTAAATGCAGAAATTGACTATTTACTATTTACTTTCTTAAATATTTGATATTAATTTTCTTAAATGAGAAGATGGCATTTGGCATTCAAACCACTGAATGCCTTATACGCAGAAATTAACAACTCGTTAGTTTGTCAAATATTTGATATTTTTTTTTAATGGGACAATGATATTCAAACCACTAAATGGCTTAAATGCAGAATTTGTCTACTTCTAATTTTTGTAAATGTTTGATATTAATTTCTTTTCATGAAGAAATGACAATCAGACCACTGAATGGCTAAATTGTAGAAATTAACAACTTTGTAGTTTCTCAAATATTTAATAATAATTTCTTTTAATACCATTGAATAGCTTCAATGCAGAAGTTGCCAACGTTTTAATTTTTCGAATATCAGTCACAAATTTTTTTAATAGGAAACTAACATTCAAACCACTAAATGACTTAAATTCCAAAATTGATAACTATTTAGTTTCTCAAATATTTGTTATTAATTTTCCTTAAACACGGAAATGACATTCAAACCACTAAGTGGCTTAAATGCTCCTTAATTTCTGAATTATGTTAATTACTTTTTTAATGGAGAAATGACATGCAAACCACTGAATGGCTTAAATGCACAAATTGACAACTCTCTTTTGATTTTTATTTTCTCCTAAATAAAGAAATAACAATCAGACCACTGACTTAAATGCGGATTTTTTTGTTAAACACAAAGCTCTTTTCATCTATTTTATTAACAAAAGAGTTTTTCAATTACTCTAATTTAAAATGTTTCTATGCAGAATTTGTATTTTAATTCGGTGTTAGTCAACAGAATTGTCGCATTTCTTGTAATAGATAGCCACAAACTCGCAGAAAAAATCCATTAGAGTCGAAGTCGGACATTCCCAAAGGATGGGCATCTCGTTGCCTTTACTTTTCTTGACCTCAAACTCCCGAGTTCATTTGTTATGGAATATATCCTGGGGACCCGAACAGGGAAGATAAAATGGAGTATTCTTAACGGAAATCGCTAAATGCTTCAGGATAAAATGCTATATTAGATTAGTTTCCGGGATTATGTCCAGACGCATGCAAGTCACAGCTAAAATAACAAGTGAAAACGTTGTGGAGCAAAGAGGAAAACTTAATAAATCATCCTACAGCACATCTACATATACTACAACAAAAACACATTTGGTCGACAATTGTTTGTTATTAAAAAGTTTGCAGAATTTTTAATTTCGAAAAAATTGTAATTTAGCAAAATTTAGTTTTGTGGAAAGTTTCAGTAAATTAATTTCGGGGGGAACGCGAGTGCTAATATGATAAATAAATAAATTCGCTACACTCTATCGATTCCACAATTGTTATTCGAGTTTCCAATCAAATTTCAAAACCACTTAATACGTTGAGGCTTTAGTTTTTAATTAACAAAAACAATTATACAATTAACGAGATTAAGGAAAGGATTTTTTAGAAACTATTTGTTTATTAATCACAATTGGGTACACATTTAAAATTATCAGCAATCAAAGTTTGCCGACCAAAGCTTTGAAAAATCGCTGAAAAATGAGCAATTTTGGAATTTTTTATTGCCAAAACTACAGATGCTTCAACAAAAGTAATCGGCTTACATTGTTAAATGGTTCTTCCTTAATCGCCTTACCAAAAATAAGATTTATTAATGGTCACGTTAATTAGTGTAACTCTCACAGAAAAACACGTTTTTCTGCTTAAAATTAATCAACCCATTATGTGTCTCGTGCGATATTTCTGATGTTTATAGCCATTAAAATTAATTTAAAATTACCTCGCACCCCAAAAATTATTTATTATATTTATTAACAACCCTTTTGAAATAATTTTTGCTTAATTTAACTTTAGGGTAATTTTTTCTAGATTCCGATTACGAGATGGTACTTCCAAAATTTCCCCACGACAAACGCGCTTTGGCAATGATGGCACGTTGGGGCCCTTTTAGCAGTATGGGTAAGCAACGTACTCCAATCAGGAGCAACTTTATAGATCCAGAAAGTAATATTAACACCCAAACTCGAGCCAGGATGTCCGGACAACCGTTACGATGGGGTTAAACCAAAAAACCTAAAAAAGTAAAAGACGATTTTCAAGTAAAAACCATTGTACAAGACAACAATTTTAAATGATTTCGGTCACTTTAACTCGACGTTTCGATTTTTCAACCACCAAAATAACCAAAAACTAATCGCTTGTAAATATGTATACAGCCATTACTTAATTGGAATTTCTTTTCTGGTGGTTGTGGGTAGATAATTTCTTGATAATTCGTTAAATCAGGGGAGAAGTTTGTTGTTGGTGATCAATTTTGAAGATACGAGTTGAAAATGGCCTAGATTGCGCTTGTTAATAATAACGGACCTAATCAACAATGTTCTGTTGACTTTTGCAATGGATATATGTAGGGGAAATTAACTTAAAAATCGTCTATTAAGATAAAAGACTGCGGTGATTCTATTTAATTACAAAGGACATTGTTTATGTTCAATAACAAAATTGCGCAATAAATATGTGTAGCAATCTTAATTTCGAGTTTTCTTATACTAATATAATATTGTAAATTTAATGTATATTGCGTGTCAATTTTAATTTTCTCCAATAACTATATTGTTGATGTACTATGTGGTATATTGAATAGAGAATTTAAAATAGACACTTGACTTCAATTATTTCCTGCAAGCAACTAGAAGATAATTTCTCTGGTAATTCAATTGAATTTGAATCAAATTATTCTTTCTACTTATCATCCCGATCCCTTTCCAATTTTCTTTGATCGTAGCTAGAATATCAAACGAGTTTTAGCGGATTTTCTAGTGTTGCGAAAATCGTGAAAGAGATCTAAAAACTTTCAGCTACTTAAAAGAAGAGGGATCATCACCATCAAGTGGAGAGACATTAAAAATTCGAAAGTAAAAAACAAAACATTGAATACAATTTGAAAATAATTGTAATCTTCCTTAAATAATTGTGGAGCTCTGTGAACCATACTAACTCAATGAGGTTTAGATCCGAATTATATAGAGGTAGTTGCAGGTTGCAGACGCCTAAAGTTAGGCAACCCATTATATAGCGCCTGCAATCTTCAGAAATTATTTGGAGATTCTATAAAATTTTTTTGAAATTATTTACTTTCCAACCACACTAACTCAATGAGGTTTAAATCCGGAGGACATGGAGGACGTTTAACAATATTTTTGCTAATATTTTATCAAACTTCAAAGAGTTTCTGAAAAAGATTTAGTTGTCTTAGCCTCTCTTTCGTTCCATCTATTGTGTCGCTTCTGAGGCATTTTTTAAGCTTCAGGGTGTTATTGTTACTAAAGCGTTTTTAGGGGTAGAAATAAATTTCACTTGAAGCTATGATTTGTAGAAACGACTATAAAAAATATTGGAAGCAATTTGAAGATAATTTTAATCTTCCTGAAATAATTGCTGAACTCTGTAACCATATTAACTCAATGGGGTTCAGGTCTGAATCAAATAGAGCAAGAATAGGTTTCCAATGCCTAAAGATAGGCAACCAATTATATCCCGTTTGCAATCTTCAAAACTTATTTAGAGTTTCTTCGTAATTTTTCTGTAAGTTTTTACTTTCCGACCACACTAACTCAACGAGGTTTAAATCCGGAGGACATGGAGGACGTTTAACAATATTTTTGCTAATACTTTACCAGACTTCAAAGAGTTTCTTCAAGAGATTTAGTTGTCTTAGCCTCTCTTTCATTCCATCTTTCCTATCGCTTCTAGGGCATTTTTCAGGCTTCAGGGTGTTATTGTTACTAAAGCGCTTTTTAGGGGTAGAAATAAATTTCACTTGAAGTTATGATTTGTAGAAACGACTATAAAAAATATTGGAAGCAATTTGAAGATAATTTCAATCTTCCTGAAATAATTGCTGAACTCTGTAACCATATTAACTCAATGGGGTTCAGGTCTGAATGAAATAGAGCCAGAATAGGTTTCCAATGCCTAAAGATAGGCAACCAATTATATACCGTTTGCAATCTTCAAAATTTATTTAGAGTTTCTTCGTAATTTTTCTGTAATTTTTTACTTTCCAACCACACGTACTCAACGAGGTTTAAATCTGGAGGACATGGAGGACGTTTAACAATATTTTTGCTAATACTTTACCAGACTTCAAAGGGTTTCTTCAAGAGATTTAGTTGTCTTAGCCTCTCTTTCATTCCATCTTTCCTATCGCTTCTAGGGCATTTTTCAAGCTTCAGGGTATTATTGTTACTAAAGCGCTTTTTAGGGGTAGAAATAAATTTCACTTGAAGTTATGATTTGTAGAAACGACTATAAAAAATATTGGAAGCAATTTGAAGATAATTTCAATCTTCCTGAAATAATTGCTGAACTCTGTAACCATATTAACTCAATGGGGTTCAGGTCTGAATGAAATAGATCAAGAATAGGTTTCCAATGCCTAGAGATAGGCAACCAATTATATCCCGTTTGCAATCTTCAAAATTTATTTAGAGTTTCTTCAAGAGATTTAGTTGTCTTAGCCTCTCTTTCATTCCATCTTTCCTATCGCTTCTAGGGCATTTTTCAAGCTTCAAGGTGTTATTGTTACTAAAACGCTTTTTAGGGGTAGAAATAAATTTCACTTGAAGTTATGATTTGTAGAAACGACTATAAAAAATATTGGAAGCAATTTGAAGATAATTTTAATCTTCCTAAAAAAATTACTGAACTTTGTTAACCACACTAACTCAATGGGGTTTAGGTCAGAATGATATAGAGGCAGTATCAAGTTGCCGATGCCTAAAGTTAGGCAACCCATTATGTTTCGTTAGCATTTTTCAGAATTTATTTGGAGTTTTTACGTTAATTTTTTAAAATTTTTGACTTTCCAACCACACTAACTCAATGAGGTTTAAATCTGAAAGACATAAAAGAAGTCTCACAATATTCTTTGCTGATGGTTTGTCAGATTTCAAAGATTTTGTTGCTTTATCCCCTCTTGAACTGCATCTTCCTTATCGCTTCTAGAATATTTTTTAAACTTGATACGGGGTGTTATTGTCACTAAATCGTTGTTAGGGGTAGAAATAAATTTTATTTTAAGCTATGTTTTGTGGAAACGACTATAAAAATATTGAAAACAATTTGAAAATAATTGTAATCTTCCTAAAATAATTGCTGAACTTTGTAAAGCACACTAACTCAATGGGGTTTAGGTCTGAATGATATCGAGACAGTATCAAGTTGCCGATGCCTAAAGTTAGGCAACCCATTATGTTTCGTTAGCATTTTTCAGAATTTATTTACAATTTCTACGTTAATTTTTTTGAAATTTTGGACTTTCCAACCGCACTAACTCAATGAGGTTTAAATCCAGATGACACGGAGGACGTTTAACAAAATTTTTGCTAAAACTTTATTAGTCATTCCATTTTTAGTATCGCTTCTAGGACACATTTCAAGCTTCACTAAAACTCTTTGGGGGATAGAATCAATTTGAAACAACTTTTGAGCAATTAAAAAAATTGTTGTCTTGCAATTCCAAAAAAAATTACGAATACCAATTTTATAAGTCCCTGAGTTACGTTAACGTATATAGTTATTAATATAAATTGTCGCTAATGTGATCATCCACCCACTGTGTCAATGCGAGTCATCATCCGCTGATTTCCGCAACAGGTTTTATACCTTCCATTCATCCCTAATTAAACTCATTGTAACGCCCACTAATCACAGTAAAATGTTGCAAGAATAGCGACAAAGAGGTAAAATAATTTAGATAATCCTCGTTCTTTGCCGGTGACAGCCGTGCGACTTCATATCCTAAACCCATTGTTATGCTGATGCTCCAAGTAAGATATCTTCCAACCCCAGAAACATTGATAGGTACCTTTTCACCACATTGGATAATTTGGTTGTGTATGGCCTATTGATCGATTCTACAAGGTGTGTTTAATAGATGCACACATACTTACACAACATTTATCAAGCTCGTACACACATAGGAAAATCAGCTTTAAACGTTACGAGATCAAAGGCCGTTTCGAATCCCTTCTTTAGAAAACAAACCATCCGGAACGGAGCGATTAAACACCAAAAGCACGTTAGAAAGTGTCGTACAAAAGTAACTCACTTGCGAATTATTTTTTTTTTTTGTTAATCCAGTGAGTTACGATTTTGGTGAAAAACGCTGAAAAGTTTCAGGTCAAGGAGAAGAAATTTTTGCCGCGCAAAAAGAGAGAGAACAATGGGGAGGAAGATTTATTGATTTATTATGGGTTTAGTTAAAAAATTATTTTCCAACTTCCCGGACATGGAGGAGTTAATTACGACGAAGTAATAAACAATGCTAGAGAATTCGTTGTTTATGTGAAACTAAGGAGGGAGTTTTGATGGATGGTGAAAATTAAGGAACTTGTAAAGTCGGCCAAAGAGCGAATACTTTACAAAAGTAATTTTGTTGGAACGTTTTCACTATTTCTCATACACTTTGATGACGTTATGGTAATTTGGTGTGCGAGGTTTGGTTCAATAATGCAATAATTTAGTTAAAAGAAAATGTTTGACTCGCAAGGTTTTTTGTAAATTATGTCAGGATTTGATTGTCAAAGTTTTTATAACTAAATTTTTCGTTATTTTCCATTTTTTGTATGAAAATTAAAGAAAATTTGTTGTCGATGCCTGAAGTTAGGCAACCAATTATATTCCGTTTCAATTCTTCAGAATTTATTTAGAGTTTCTACATCAATTTTTTGAATTTTTTAACTCTTCAACCGCACTACCTCAATGAGGCTTAAATGTGGAGGACATGTAGGACGTTTAGTAAAATTTTTTGCTAATATTTCGTCAGACTTCAAAAATTTTGTTGTCTTAGCCCCTCCTTCATTCCATCTTCCGTATCGCTTCTAGGACGATTTTTAAACTTGCTTCGGGGTGATATTTTCAAAAACTTGATATCGTAATGTAATTTGAAACAATGTCGCGGTGGCTCGATTGTTCGTGTTGAAATTCTAATTTATTTTCAATTCCATGTAATAATTCTTGTAGATGTTTGGTAATTTCGTTTCGTTTAAAATTGCTATTCTACCCCTAATTTGTTGACTCAACTTTGTTCCGGCTTTATTAAATAATAAATGAACTTTTCACACACGGTTTGCGGACAAATTTAATAATAATAAAAACGAAAGCTCTTTCATTCCCTAAATATCTTTTGAGACATTTTCAATTTCGATTTATCACAACGATCGATTACTTTGTAACAATAAACCTACAACTCTTATATACTATAGTCAATAAGAAAACAGAATTAAATGGTCGACCACATATTTACTTGTCATAGCCGCAAGGGAAGTCAGTTAATAAGAAAAATTTCGATTTTGTAGCAGCAGACAATTTCTAAAGGAAATTGTTTGACGGCTTTAAAGGGCGAAAATTTGGAAAATAGCCAAGACAATCAATAATTGACTTAAATAGTTTTCCCCAATTTAATTACTCGCTAAAGAGTTGGTAAACCTAAATTTTAAAACACTTCTAATCATTTTTAATTGATAGTTCTTAACCGCACTAAATTTCTTATTTTTAAAAACCTCAAAAAATCTTAAATTGTTTTTAGAATTGTCCAGTTATGCGGAAAAGCTACCAAAATTTCGATTAATTTCGCAAGTTTCAATTTTGCCGCCAGTTTCCTGCCTCAATTTGATTGGTATTTGCCGCAACGCGTCAACTCGTAATGAACCAATCATGTCGACTCTACCCATAAACCTTAATTGTTATTAAAAGCATTAAAAAATATGCAACGCCTTTAATGGCATTCTTAGAGTAGCTAACCGAAATTTTTTGTGAAAATTTTAAAAAATTACTTAAAAAAATTCCTAAGTGTGCTAAATTTATTAGAAGTTTTACATTACACCACTTTAATTTTGTTTTTGGGTTTCGTGACGCTTGCAAAAAAATTACGAACAGCAAAATTGGGGTAAAACGCCAAAAATTGTTTTGGCGAATTAATCGAGAAATTTCCAACCCGGAAATATTGTTCGCGACTATTTAGTGTCGTATCAAGTCCAACAAGTCAACAAACTTGGGACATAGTTGCATTGCAGAACAATTACGTAATTTAAATGCTACCACCGACCAATTCAAACTGTTTCCCATATGGATAGGCGTATATGTTTTTACAATCACACATATGGTCTTAACTACTTACGCATCATTTAGTTGAAAATTTAATCAGAAACGATTTCGTTCTTTCTCCACAGTTTATTCCCCCTCAACAGTCCGAGACGAACCAGTGAGTGCTCCCGCGCGAGTGTTCAATTCTTTGGCATGGGGGTCCGGGTAAAACTGTGATTTCGAGGTTAAGTAATTTGGTTTTTTATTACATAATTCGATTATTAATTGTAACCAAAATCTTCCCTTAAGGGTACGGTTTCTCCGTTGACCTCCTCAATTCCAAAACTACAGTGAATTTTTAAAAATTGTTTCGCATGAAAAATAATAAAAATGTTGCGGACTTAAAGTATTTTTTATAATAATTTTGGACGCGTCGACATCAAACAAAATTTTTGTAATAAATTGAAATTGAGTGTACTTTTAAAATCACTCGACCGATCGATTTGAAATTCCGAAATTGACGCGTCTAGTAAATAAATTTTTTGGAAAAATTCGTTGTGGTCTAAAACGCAATGGGAGTGATAGTACCAACGACTAAACCGCGTCCTTAAGTTTTGGTTATTTAAACATTTTGTACTTTCCAAAATTATTTCTTTTAGACATGATTATAAATAAATTACGCAACTACCCTTAAGTTGTGTTAAAATTTAAATAAAATTTTTGCTTGTTTTTGAATTTGACACCATCAATCGATGTGGTAAGGAATAATTATTGGAAATTAGCTGGGTTGAAGCCATAATCGCAACAACCCTTCTTAACACAATCTTATTTAGTGTTGGGGTTGTTCATTGAAGTAGCTCGCTTAATATTTATCAGTTGCAGTCATATTGTGGGGAGTTGTCGTCTAATATCATTGTTGATTTAACAAAGCGTTTGTGCAAATGGAGGGTAAACCCTGAAAGGCAAATATTGGAGCTTCTCAAACGCATATACAGGGTGTTTTCTAAAAAAAATAACTTGCTTAATTCCTCAAATTCCTCATATTTAATTTTTTAATCAACTTTAATGCCAAATTACCCATTTTCATCAAGAAAAATATTTTTCAACTTATTGTGAATTCAATAATAATTTGAAATTAGCATTAGTTCGATATTTAAAAAAAATTGTCGACTCACTATCCTTTTTTTGAGAAATTTCTCACAATTGCAAGTGCTTTTGAAAGTGCTTTTTACCATCGCTACTTTAGTAATAGAAAATTTCTACCTGGTAAATTGGTTGATAAATTATTAAGAAATGGTGGGGCATTGATTTTTTATTTTATTTTTAAATCCTGTGAGCATTTTTGCTAAAAAAAATTATTTGTGGAAATTTTGGAGTTTCTCTCCAGGATTTTATCGAATCCTGCGTGTATTCCCACAAAAAAATCTTGCTTAGATCAGAAAAGCGGGCAAGCCATCTAATACGCCCGTAATCCACCCCTTAGGAAAATTGCTGTTCAATTACGCTATTAAATCTCTTGTAGAGTGTGGCAGAGGCTTCAATCAATTTTTGAAAAGTCCTCCAATCTCTTCTCTAAAAAAATTTATCGGTTCCATTTAAATGCCAGGAAATGGGGTGGCAAAATAATTCACAAGTTTGTATCAAAATAATTTTCGCGACTTTCGCCTTTTGTTTAACCGACAATAGGAATTAATTAATTTTTCTTACAATATCTCAGCTTTGTTAGTCTTAATTATTAGAAAAAATTGTACTAGGGGGCAGTTTGTTTAAAATATTGTGATAATTATTACTGTAGGTCAAGATTGATAGGTTTCGAAATTTTGATTTCTCTTGATTAATTAATTTAAAATATTTACAAGGGGAGCTAAGGAAAAGATGGGCGAAACGACAACGCTTAGAAGTAAATTTTGTAATAACTTGACGGAAACGAAAAAAATAATTTTTGGTTTTAGTTGTTTTTACTTTTCATGATTCCTTAAGTCTTCCTCAGTCTTTCTCGAAGACGTTCTGTTCTGTACAGCTTGGCAACAGGAAGCATTCACTCGTGTTGTACAGAAATCATAATAAAGTCAACTAAATTATTGTTGCACTGTCCTATCACTTCATATGGTGGTTTGATCCCAACGAACCAAACCGCGTTCATTCTAATTCCCACCCAACATTTTGGTCCTTCGAGCCGGATCAACCAACAAATTCTACAAATCCCGCAAAATATTTTTCTTGCAATTCAAACATTGTAGTTGTAATAAATTAAATTTTCTTGATTTATGTGGTTGAAAAATTAATAAAAGCCTCAAATTTTACCGCAACAGGTGCAGATTATTATTTAAAATTCGTCGTAGCCTAAGGGATGACGTCAAATTGTAGCAATTAATAAAGAACTCGCGTAATTTTTAAATATATTTATCCATAAACATAATTGCATTTCATACTAAAGGTGGAATTTCGCTAAAACGTACAATTAAAAATTTGCGAACCCTCTTAACGAATATTATTATTCCGGAAACGTTTCAAAGTTGTATGCATTTTAATTGGCTGCATTCAAATTTAAAAACAAAATAAAAAAATTTCAGTCGCTAATAACGTAAGTCAGAAAACTTTAGCGTTTCCTATTAACAATAAGGGGAAAAATTGGATTAAACTTCAATTTAATTAACCCAATTTTGAATTTGACGCCACTTCTTCTGGACGCCCAACTATTTTTGTATCATTCATTATTCTAATTAGTTTCATTTAAGACATGTGCCAAACATTAATTAGAAAGCAACAATCAACGCTTGCTCCAAGAATAGTTTTTATTGTAATAACTCATTTACTGGAGCAAGATGTCTCTGTAACGAGCCTACAAAAAATTACCACGCGTTTTTGTGAATAAAAAAGTTACGCTTTAGGTGTTAAGACAGTGATGGAAGATTGAAACTTAAATTATAAACAATATTTATTATCGGGCAACAAAAATTGATATGTTGCACCTTGTTTTCCGCAACTAACAATACAAGTAATTTATCGGAAAAAGTAATAATTCAATTTATAAAACGGCGCAATTAATTAGGGTACATAACTATAATGTTTTAGGGTCACCCAATAGTATTTTAGATATTACGAACTGTTTTTGTTACCTAAAATTGAGTAAATTAATTTTATTTCATTATCGAGACACAAATTTCTTGTTTGCTCATAGTTGCAGTGAAGTTTGGTACAATTTTCCAGCAATTTTAATAAATTTCGCTACTGTAGATGATTCCGAAAGTAAATAATAAAATTAGTTTTAAATATCCGTAATTTAAAATTTTCCTCTGTATTTAATGGACGATTTATCCTTTTGACCAGTCAGTCGAATAAACGCGTTTGTTAAAATTAAATAAATACAACATGAAACAATACTTCTAACAAATTTATATTTTGTTGTTGTTCTTGATGTTGAACTCGTGTGTGTTGCAAAACTTGACGTAACACAGCGTCAGATTTTAAATTTTCCGCAACCAACAATACAGACATGTAATGCGAGACCAGCAACTTATTGCAAATACAGCAATAATTCGATTTACACATCGACGTAATTAATTAGTTACATAAATTAAATGTTTTGGGGTCACTCGATTTTATTTTAGGCTTTAGTAGTTTTTTTGAGGAGTTTCGGTTTTTATAAATTTGTTACTAATTTTATTTTATTGATTAAAAGATATTTTCACCAATTGTAAGGAGGATTAAGAGTTCTTCTCAGCATTTTTTTTCAAACAATTACAAGAACTAAGTGCTAGAGATAAATTTGAACAAATTTTATTTAAAAAATTAAATTGAAAGCTTTTTATTATCGCAAGTACGTTACTTCGAGTTGACACAAAGTCCCGATGTTTTATAAAATCACGTAAAAGTAATTATTTCGCTTCAAGAACATCTCTACTATTGTTAAGATAAAATTAAGCGCAGCAATGTAATTTTTTAAACAATTAGCATCGAAACGTCGTACCTTTACAATCTCGCTCTTTTCATAACAATTTCGTTTCCCTAAAACATAATGCTCGTAATTCCCGAATTAAACACGAAATTAGCCCCTTTAATCCCGTAGGCTTTTCGTCAGAGAACCGACACGCAATATTTTTTAAATAAAACTTTTTCTTCCATAGTGGGCGTCACACGCTAACCGTCTTAAATACGAATAATTCATTTAAAAAACTGTGCCACCCCGAGGATCGCATGACTAGATTGTTGGCCAATTTATAACGATAATAATCGAAGATATTGAATTAATCGTGCGGTAAATGCTTTTAGACTCCTTCTTTGATATTTGTCTTCTTACAGGAGTGCTGAAAACCGCCGGTTTAGTGGCAAATGGGTCTCGCTAATAACTGGCTCCATTACCTAACATTAATTTTTAACTTCCTACGTTCCAGAATTTTTATAAACAACGACCCGTTTTATTAATGGATTTCAATTCAACGCTTTAACCATCAATTGATTTATAAATGGGTCAGTTTGGAGTTATTTTATGTCGTAATTATTAAGACAAATTGCTTCTCGATCTACATTTTAATACTCAACGGTTTCGGACGATAAAACGCATTTACAATCCTCGAAATTATCTGCTATAATGTACAATTTAATCCAGTTTTTACGAGGGTTTCGACACAACATTTAACACTTGTTGTAAAAATGCAGTCGTTATTGTTTTTATCGACTGTTGTTGGAAACGCGAATGTGTCGAAAAATAAAGAAATTGATGTAGGTGCAACAACTTTGCTTCTATAGTTAATTGAAAGAGTTTGGGGTTTAAAAAAGAACGAAACTAGTTAGACTTAGTAAGTTTAAATTTTGTAGACTTAAAAATATTTGAGGAAATTAATTAAAATAATTTTACTAAAGTGAGAAACTAACTGGCCACCGATAGGGGCAGAAATTAATTTTGGGGTAAATTTGTTAATAAAAAAATTGGTAGTTGTTAGGAGAATTAAAATAGTTAATAAAGATACAATAGGATGAAGCTTTATTATCCATAAGGAAATAAAGAATTGTTTTTAAAAATTTTAAAATTGTGGATGGGACATTATTGGTTGCCTAACTTTCGAAATTATTTATTGCCACAATGCGATTATTCAACTAAACTCATCGTTTTTTTTTCCCTAATGTGTTTAAGACTTATTAATGTTCAAATGTTTAAATTTTCGTTCGTAACCATAATCCAACAGTCTCCGCAGTGTAGTGACCTCCGCGATAGAACATGAAAAATGATATCCAAAATTTCTTCCAAGCACTAGAATCAAAATTTATAGTAAAAGGCGACTACAGCAGTAAACATACACTGTGGGGTTCTGGAATCGTCACAACTAAAGTTAGATAGCTATAAAACCTATTGCAAGAAGGAAATTCCATATTTTTGTCCACCGGCACTGCGACTTATTGGACGAGTGACCCTAACTAACAACCAGACTTGTTGGATTTCTTTGTGACTAGCGGTATAGCGTCAACTTACACTGATAAAGTCCCCAGTTACGACATATCTTCAGATCATACGTCGATTATTGCAACTATCAGCACCTCAGTCGTATATTTCAAGAAGACACTTAAATTGTACAACGCAAAAACAAAGAGGGAAAATTTTTGATATGAAATTAATAATAGGGAGAATCTTGGTATTAGTCTTAAAACTTTCGAGGAAGTAGAAGAAGGAACAATCACATTAATCAAAATTATGCAAAATGTCGCCAAACAAGCTACACCTCACTTGGAAACTTATGAACGAAAACTCAAAATTTCGGTAGTGATAAAGAAACTTATAGCAGAGAGGAGCAAGAGTGAAATGGCACAGATAACAAATTCAAAGTGACAAAACAGCTTACAACCGAATTAGTGATACTCTAAGAATAAAGTTGAAAGAGATGAGAGACAATAACTTCTCACAATTTATTACAAATCTTAACCGCTATGACAATTCCATTTGGAGACCAATAATTTAGAGTAAGAACTTTTCCTCCATTACGAGTAGATGGAAGTGCATTCAAAAGGGGAAGGAATAGTCGAGAAAAGGCACAACATCTAGCGAAAGTATTTACTCCTATTACTAAGATCTTACAAGATAATGCACAAGAAGTTCTCGACAACAATGTAGATACGTCACAGCTAGTTAGCATGCAATTTGTAAAACCTAATGAGATTAAGGAAAAAAATTCTTTATTGAACAATAGGAAAGCACCGGGAATTGATTTGGTAACATCAAAAATGCTGAAAGAATTACCAAAGGTGGAGTTAGTGATGTTAACGTACGTGTTTAACGCTAATTGGTCCAAATGCCTTCAGAAATCTGAAATAATACTCATACCAAAGCCTGGAAAGTCATTAATTGATTCGTCATACAGACCAATAAGATTATTGTCCTCCATCTCAAAACTATTTGAGAAGTTAATATTGCAACGTATCCAACCTATACTCAATGTAATCCCTGACCACCAGTTTGGATTTCGCCGTGAACATTCTACAACACAAAAGTGCCATAGAATTGATGTAATTATTGAAGCCATTGAAGACACAGAGGATTGTTCGGCAGCTTTTCTAGACGTGAGTCAAGCATTTGATGTCTGTTGCACAAAATTAAGCAAACACTGCCAGATCCTTTTTATGACGCATTGAAATCATATTTAAGAGAACAAAGGTCCACGATGAAATTTCTCAGTTCTAATCCATCAAATTTGGAGTCTCACAAGGCAGTGTCTTAGGGCCAGTCTTGTACCTTATATATACATTTGACCTTCCTACAGCAGATTCTACCACAACAGGCACATTTGCAGTTGTGATTGTTATATTAGCTGTTCATGAAGTTCCGGTAATTGCCTAAGCAAACCTGCAAGATCCTCTCTTCCACATAGAAGAATGTACCAAGAGATGGAAAATAAAAATTAACGAAAGAAAATCGCAGCGTGCAGCGTTTACATAAAAAATGAAAAAATGTCCTCCAGTGTACATTAACAATACAGAAATCTCATTACCACCTTTTGTTAAGTATTTGGGAATTTATCTCGATACTAAATTGGAAAGAACACATAAGCAAAAAACGAAAGCAAATAGACCTTAAAATGAGAGAACTGTACTGGTGGCTTGGCAGAAAATCACAAATGGCGTTAGAGAATAAAATATTAAAATAGAAAACTGTAATTATTCCGACCTGGACCTATGTTATTGAGTTTTGGGGTTCGCTAGCAAGTCCAGTGCAGCTAAAGTTCAACAATTTCTTCTCCATTACGAGTAGATGGAAATACATCTACATGGGCAAGGAATTCGAGAAAAGACACAACATCTAGCAAAAGTATTTACTGCTATTACTAATATCTTACAACAAAATACACAAGAAGTTCTTGACAGTAATGTAGGTATCCCACAGCCAATTAGCATGTAATTTGTATAACTTAAGGAGATTAAGAAGAAAGTTCTCTCTTAAACAACAGAAAAACACCAGGAATTGATATGATACCATCAGAAATGTTGAGAGAATTTCCAAAGAAAGGTTGTTTAGTGATGTTAACGTACGTGTTTTCGATTAGCGTTTTCCCCGAGTACAACATGTCATCCAGTATTAGTCAAGACCGAGCTAGTACCCCGGCCCCCGAAATGGAACAGCTACGAAACCTAACCGTCAAGTGGCCCCCGACGCCCACAGAAGCTAGCTCCGACTCGGACAAAGTTTTCTCGGCAGAAATCACCAAAATCTCCGCCGCCTTCGATACCATTTGCAAGTTCATCCAACACAGCAAAGAGGCAGTCACCAAACGAGACGTCGCCGTTCCAGCCATAAACAGCATCCACACCGCCATATACTTCCTCACGCAGCTCTATACTAATGCTACGTCACTGGGTTGCAACGTGGATGTACTAAAAACAATCATCGCCACTATCATCAAAGAAAGTCTCGACTCTGTCCCCTTCCCATGCTCATACGCGACCGCCGCAGCATCACCGAAAACCAGCATCGCAATCCGTAAGAAGTACAAGGTAACAATATTTCCCACTGACAAGTGTTAGGGCATCAAATCCGCTGATGACACCCTAAAGTAGCGCACCACAAAAATTTCCGCCTCCGACCTCAAAATTAAACCGGATCGACTAATCAAAATCAGAAACAACGGCATCGTTATTGAGTCTCGGTCGAACGAAATTACGAAACTTGCAGGAAATCCACCTACGGGCCCTACCGCAAGAAAATACTTGGCTACCGTTGCCGTATACGAGGTCCCTGCGAAGTATTCGGACAGCGATATCACCAAAGTCATCGCGAACTGATTCATTTCGAAGCTTTCAAAGAGATTCTAAGGAAATCCTTCAGGTTTGATAGAACTAGCGACTCCACCAACAACTGGGCCCTTCAACTCCACCCGAAGGTGCATAGGTTCCTGTTCGATGCTGGGCGCATCTTCCTATCATTACACTAGGGTAACTCGTTTCAACTGCCAGCATTTCGGCCATTTTGCAAATACTGCAATTGCGACAAGCAATGCTGATATTGCGCCTCTCTTGAGCATGAGTCGATTGGAAAAAAATGCGGACAAACACGCCTGCACCATCTGCATTCGCTTGGGGGTATAAAGGGTAGAGGCAACGAACCACGACGTCGCAGCCAAACATCTCCAGTCTAAAAGAACCGCTACGCTGACCTAATTAACAGTATTCAGTATTCATGAGCGGTTCCAAGATTATACACGCCAATCTACAAAACTGTAAAGCTGGCACCCTGGAGACTTGAAGTTCATCAGGGACAACAATGTCGAATTCGCTCTGGTCCAGGAGGCTTTTAGTTTTAAAGGGACGAAAAACCATAAAATCCCTGGGATTGCTGGCATCAGATGCATGGTGGATGTTTCCGCTAAATTTCTCGCATGTGTAGTCGTGAACAACTTGAGGTCTTATACCTGGTCCATCTCTCATGTGTTACGGTTACTGTTGTCCAGGTTTCCTCGAGTAACTTCCAAATTTACGTCATCAGTGTGTACTTGCTGCATCCGTACCGATTGTCAATGAAATTCCGAAACTGCAGAGGGCTGTCATAGAACTTGAGGGCAAACTCGTCTATATGTGAGGATCTACGCTATGGCACAACGTTTGTTGCGACTCAAAATCTGTCCACCTCGAAAAGATTATCTTAACGAACAACTTCTGCATTTTTAATGAACCGAGCTTCCCCGCCACTTTTGCGTCTCCGAATGGAGAGAGCCACATTGCCATCACGCTCGGATCCTCAGGACTGGTGAGCAGGACGTTAAACTGAAGAGTAGTGAAGGGTATAAACTGTTCCGACCACAGAGGCATCTAGTTCGAGTTTTTGGAACACGACGCCAAACGATCTGCATGACTGTGTGCATTAGTTTGATTCAAACTCCATGCCGCAATCGTCGCACCGCTAACCTCTTTGATGAAGGAACTTGACGAACGTTTTCTCATACTGGTTGTGCACTCTGCCATTGATAGCTGCCTACGACGGAATGGTCGCCATAATCCAAACCCATGCCAGTGTATATTAACAAATCAAAAATCTCATTATCACTCTGTGTTAAGTACTTGGGAATTCATCTCGAGACTAAACTAAATTGGAAAAAACACATAAGCAAAAATTTAAAGCAAAGAGACTTTAAAATGAGAGAACTGTACTGGTTACTTGGCAAAAAATCACAAATGGCATTAGAGAAGGAAATGCAAGTATAGAAAACTGTAATTATCCCAATCTGGACCTATGGTATTGAGATTTGAGGCTACGCCAGCAAGTCAATCATAGCGATAATTCAACGAGCACAGTCAAAGATTCTAAAAGTCGACGCTCCATGGTATGTCAGAAATCCGATGCTACATCAAGATCTCCGTATCCCAACAGTCAAAGAAACAATAGAGAAGAGAAACCAGAAACAATGAGAAGATTGAAATACACTCGACAAGATACTTCAGCCACTACTGCAAGAGAGAAACGACAGAAAATTGAAAAGAAGATGGCTAGCGGACCTGAAATAAATAATAGTGAGACTCACTAAAATAGTGCCTCAGTCAACAAAATAGCTAATAGAATATTGTGATTGCTGTTTGAATAAAAAAATTCAACACAATTTTGGATACCGTCAAGTTTGGCCTTAAAAACTTTTATTTTCAAAAGAAATGCGCTGACGTTTCGACAAGAATTTTAAAAACCTCTCCTCGAGAAAAACCGCTTTAATCGTGATTATTGTAACTAATTCTAACGCAATAAGTAATTTATAACAATGAGTTGATTTAACTATTGACCTCGCTTGAGTCTTGATCACAGTCTCAAAGCAAGTGAGGTCAGTTAAGATTTGACTTACTTGCCGCATCGAATAGGAGTACCACAGCCAATATTTATCTAGAGAATGTCTAAAATATGACGATTCTGTTTTTGAGATTTGATTTAGCAAGGAAACCAATCGAAACAAAAGTGATAAATTTTTGGATCGTTAACAGTCGATAACAAAGAAATTTTACTTTCTAAGACATTTACTAATAGCACTAATTTTTGCATTTACGTAAAGTTAAGGTTACATTTCTTGTTTGAGAATAAAAATGGTGAAAAGTGATTTTTTTCAGTAGACTGAGCCATGTTTGTCCGGACTACCCTAAATTCAGATTTTCGGATATTTTCCCATATTTTTCTTTTGTGGATTTGGACGTTTCCTTTACCAGTAACCCCACAGAATGGTAAGTAATAATTTCCAAACAACTCGTCTTCTTCTTCAATAAATCTGAAAAATCACAATTAATTTCAAATCACAATTTATTTTACTCGAAAATCAGTAACTAAAATTTAAAATAATTTTCGCAAGTTAGCCTCAATAATGCAGTTGATGTTAAAAATGTCTGCTTTTCTTGCACTGTAGACGTGCCGACTCTAATTAATTTATCTGCGAACAGCACGTCAATAAAACCGATTTATTTCAGATGTCAATACAGTTGACCTAATAAACGAGGCAGATCTATGGTCAAAACCTCCAGGAATAGCCCGAATACTAGGTCGATGTTTCAACAACACCCAACAAATACAACCAATTACAACAGATTGGGCCTATCAAACAAGTATTGATGCCCAAATTTCCCTAAGGACCGACAATTATTTTTCAGAAGGATTTCCAACAGATTTCTCAATACTAACTGTAGTTAAAGCCATTCCAGGTAATTCCGTTCAATTTTGCTACATAACACGAAAATTCAATTGCAGGACAAATTTATCCCTTATTCACGTTATATAGCGGGGATGGAGAAGAGCAACTCGCCGTATCAATCGGGAAAGATATCAGCGTTTATTACGAGGACATCGACGAAATGCCGGAAGAAAACAATTTTATTTCATTCGGAATATCAATAGATAACGGAGAGTAGGTGAACTATTTTGATTGATTCAACGTAACTCCATTAATCTTGCAGATGGCATCGATTAGCCTTCAGCGTTAAAGGTAACTCGATCACTT
Source organism: Pyrochroa serraticornis (assembly GCA_905333025.2). Taxonomy (NCBI): domain Eukaryota; kingdom Metazoa; phylum Arthropoda; class Insecta; order Coleoptera; family Pyrochroidae; genus Pyrochroa; species Pyrochroa serraticornis. The sequence goes on from HG995152.1 coordinate 47,845,694, forward strand.
TAATACATGACTGCAACGAAACTATCAGCAAATCACTTGAGAGAGGGACAGAATCAAAATTGAGTACTGAAGGTATAATGACGATTGGTCATCAATTAGCTGATGATAGAAAACACGAAGTAAGTTGGGACTTCTAATTTGAAATCTTATTACTATTTAAATCACTTAGGGAATTGTGCAATTACTTCGAATAGCTTCAACACCAGACGAAGCGTATGAAATGTGCGATAAGTATACTCCGAACTGTGATATTCTGCTAAAAGAAAGAAATGTCGCCACTTTATCCTACCACACGACTAGTCGAGGTACTTCAGAAAGTGTTGGTGGAAGCTCATTTAGTTCAAGCAGTTTTGGGGCGACCTCTACCAACAATATTGGAACTAAAAATAACCAAACCAACCCCAGACGCAACGAAGGTAAATCAGAAATTTCTACTAATTTTTTTTCAATTGAAAGTGTTTTAGATTTAGGAATCGATGAATTGGTACCGACAGGTGCTTCAAAATTCTTGATAGCTCAAAGTACTGGTGGTAGTGAAATCGATGTTGAATTAATATCAGAAGACGAAACTGAAGGTTTTTTGAAAAATAACTCAATTATTGGAGGTGCTTTGATTGGCCCTGATTTGACAACTGAGGAAGAAACTACAACAGCCTTTGAAGTAATTTAAATCGCACCAAAACTAGTTAAAAATTAAATTTTTCAGGAACTTCTACCAATTGAAAACAACTATCCATATATTATAAATCAAGGTCCGCAAGGACCTCGTGGTTATCCAGGACCGCCGGGATTAACAGGTCCTCCCGGCCCCAAAGGTGATGATGGTAGAAGTGGTTTAGGTGGATTACGAGGTCTTCCTGGTCCTCCCGGTCACGTTTTTATGGTTCCGGTAATTTTCCTAAAACAACAAAAACTTCTTAATAATCACAAAATTATAGTTAAACGCTCAAAGTAACGAAAAAGGTCCTGACGCTCAAGCTGAAACTTTCAGACAATTACTTTCGCAACACATGGTAAATATTTGTTGTCATTTCCAATTATTAATTTCTGACAGTTGTTTGAAACTATGTTAAAGATGTCGATGAGAGGAATCGAAGGTCCGATGGGTTTAACAGGAATTCCAGGACCTCAAGGTCCTACTGGACCCGACGGTATTAAAGGAGAACCTGGCGATAGTGGCGAACCGGTAAAATTGTTTTACCATAATCAATTTAATTTGATTAATCAATTTAGGGGATGATTGGAATTCGAGGACCCTCAGGTAACACTGGAAGAGAAGGACGACGTGGTAGACCGGGTCGTGATGGTGAAAGAGGTTTAACTGGTCCACCTGGCGGTAAAGGCGAGCAAGGTTTGATTGGTTTACCGGGATTACCTGGAGATAAAGGAGAAAGAGGACTTCCCGGTATAACTGGAGAACAAGGATTACGGGGACACGACGGGATGCAAGGCGATGAAGGTCCACCTGGATTACCTGGAATGCCGGGTGAAATGGTATTAATTCATAACTCAAAAAATCAGTTAAATAAAAAAATTATTAGGGCCCTCGAGGATTTTCTGGACCGAGAGGAATTCCGGGGTTGCCAGGTTCGCCCGGAATTCCCGGTGTTGAAGGTCCTCCAGGCAATAAGGGGCATCCGGGTCCGCCTGGACAGCCGGGAGGACCCGGTCAACCCGGTTCTCAAGGTTCTGTCGGAATACCGGGCCCGCAAGGTTTATTGGGGCCGCCAGGAACGATGGGACCTCGTGGTAAACCAGGAATACCAGGTATACCTGGTTCTGAGGGACTTCCTGGAAATCACGGAAATCCCGGAATTGTCGGCGCAAAAGGAGAACAAGGTCCGACTGGACATCCGGGATCTATTGGGTTTCCGGGTGCTCGTGGCGTAAAAGGAGATGAAGGAAAAAGAGGGGCGCAAGGTGAAAAAGGGGATCACGGTGATAGAGGTTTAGAAGGTGATAAAGGAGAAGCAGGTTCTAAAGGTATTGTTGGGCCGGTGGGACCACCTGGAATACCAGGTCTTGAAGGACCTGAAGGACCAAAAGTAATTTCATATCAACTTCACAACTATTGATTAATATTAAATTGATAGGGTTTTGATGGACCTAGAGGAGAAGCAGGAACGATGGGTTCTCCAGGAGAGAAAGGTAAAGATGGCATTCAAGGTCTTGCCGGCTATCCTGGAAATTCTGGAGAAAAAGGCGAAAAAGGTGCAACTGGGAGAGCCGGAATCTCAGGAGAGAAAGGAGAAAGGGTATAAAGTTGTTGAAACTAAATAAAAAAAATAATCCTTCAATCAACCTTAAGGGAAATGTCGGTATGCAAGGCGAAAGAGGCGAAACCGGCCCTCGAGGATTCAGAGGAACACGGGGGCGTCGGGGTAACGAAGGTTTACAAGGTTCTAAAGGAGACACCGGACAACCAGGTCCTCCAGGACCTCAAGGTGAAATTGGAATGCCGGGGGCTGAAGGTTCAAGAGGATACACAGGACCGCCAGGATCTGTGGGTGCTAACGGTAAAGATGGCATTCCTGGACCTCCCGGTGAACGGGGACCACCTGTAAGAACAAAATTAAGTGATTTAGCAACATTGAAAAATTATTGAAACTAGGGCGAAACTGGATCTTCCGGTCCTGTCGGAGCTCCCGGTGTTATCGGTCCTTCTGGACCAATGGGCGAACCCGGTCCAATTGGAGAACCTGGTGCTCCTGGTTTACCTGGAGTACCTGGCGAACCGGGTTTTCCCGGCGATTCAGGAAAAGAGGGAGCTCCCGGATCTATCGGAGCTGTCGGAAAACCGGGTCCGCCAGGACCTACAGGCTTACCCGGATTTCCAGGAGAGAGAGGACTTCCGGGATTACCGGTAAATTTTTTTACGCAACCACTAATTACATAATTTCCCGTATCCGGTTTTAGGGATTACCAGGATTAAAAGGTGATATGGGCCCCATCGGTTTTCCTGGAGTTGTGGGCGATAAAGGACAACAAGGCGAACCCGGCCAAGATGGACCACAAGGACCTGAAGGTCGCAGGGGTCCAGCAGGATCACCAGGACCTGGAGGAGCAAAAGGAGAACGTGGAGAAGCAGGTCCTTCAGGACCGATAGGACGTGATGGTTTACCGGGATTAAGAGGATTACCTGGTGCACCTGGACCGTTGGGTCCTCCAGGTGAAGATGGTGACAAAGGCGATGCTGGACCACCTGGCGAAAAAGGATTTAAAGGCAGTCAAGGAGACTCGGTAATTTTCTCCCGAATTTAATCAAAATTATTACAAAATTATTTCAATAGGGTCCCGTGGGTAGTGCTGGTCCTCAAGGTCCGAGAGGCGAGCCGGGACTTGTAGGTCCAGCAGGAGAAAAAGGTCCACCTGGAGAGATTGGACGTCGCGGTGCAAAAGGCGAAGACGGTCCGACAGGTGTTCCAGGTCCTGCAGGGCCAGCGGGAAAACAAGGTTTACCGGGACCCGCAGGAATTAAAGGAGAAGTTGGTGATATTGGTCAAAAAGGACCTCTCGGACCTGCCGGTGCGCCAGGGGAACAAGGACCTAGAGGACCGAAAGGAGAAGAAGGTTTATTAGGACCAACCGGACCTGAAGGACTTCAAGGACAGAAAGGCGACGCGGGACCACCAGGACCTTCCGGTACCATCGGTCTTGATGGAAAACCTGTAAATATATTTAAAAAATTCAAAATCCAACGTGATTATTGATAATTTCAAGGGAGAACGGGGATCACAAGGACAAAAAGGGGAAGAAGGAAAAGCCGGTATTCACGGGCCTCCAGGCCCTAGAGGTTCTCCTGGTATTGAAGGTGCGAAAGGTTCGGCTGGAACTGAAGGTTTTCCGGGTCCTCCAGGAGAACCAGGTCCAATTGGAGCGAAAGGTGATCAAGGAAAAGACGGGGATGATGGAGCACAAGGAGAACCGGGACCACCTGGAATTGCCGGTTCTCCCGGAGAAATTGGACCTGTAGGACCATCCGGAAAACCAGTAAGCATCTTGCAACAAATCAATTTTTTAATTAACAATTCAATAGGGTCCGGAAGGACCTGCAGGAACGCAAGGAACCACCGGAATTGCCGGTGAAAAAGGTGACACTGGTCCTATTGGAGCACCGGGATTACAAGGTATTCCCGGTCCTCAAGGAATACCGGGACCACAAGGACCGCAAGGATTAAGAGGAAATATCGGACCAGCTGTGAGGGATAGTCAAAATTTCGAATTATTATTTAAAAATTTTGTTTAAGGGAGAGAATGGACCTCCAGGAACCGTTGGTTCTCCAGGTCTTCCAGGAAAATTAGGCAACGTTGGTTCTAAAGGTGCGAAAGGTGATAGAGGTAGAAGAGGTCCTAAAGGTCATAGAGGTGAGATGGGTATTCCTGGTTTAAAAGGAGAAATGGGAGAAAAAGGAGATAAAGGACCGAAAGGACCTGTAGGTCCAGAAGGTCGAAAGGGAGACACGGTATTTTTGATTTTTTAACATTCAGAATTTTTACGAAAAAATTTTAGGGGCCCGTAGGGCCGATAGGACTTAAAGGTAATGATGGTCCGCCAGGATCAATCGGACCTGACGGTCCAATAGGACCTAAAGGTTCTGAAGGACAGGCAGGAATGAAAGGAGAACCAGGTCCACCGGGAGTAGCAGGTCCACCTGGACCACCCGCAGAAATGCCACTACTACCACCAGAAGTTTTATTTGAAAGAGAATTGAGAAGAACGAGAAGAAACGTCGAGGAATTAATGTGAGTAACGCACTACGATAAGTTGGTTGATTATTATAATTATTTGGAACAGTTCTGAATACGAGGATGAAATAGATGCCAAAAGGGCAACAGATGACAATGGGGAGGAAACTGATGAAATTAATGGAAAATTTCTGGATATGTACAGCACAATTTATTTGATGAGACAAGATTTGGAGAAGGTGAAAAAACCACTTGGTACTAGAGAAAACCCTGTTAGGAGTTGTCGAGATTTGTTCTACGGCCATCCGCAATTTCCTAACGGTACTTTTGAATAAAATTTTGGAAAAAAATAAAAGTAAATTTCAGGGTGGTACTGGATAGATCCCAATTTGGGAATGATAGATGATGCTGTTTATGTCTTCTGTAATATATCAGGACGAGGTGAAACTTGCGTTTTCCCCGACATCCACAGTTCAAACATGCCAAATATTCCTTGGAGACACGAAGGAGCTAAAAAGGACTGGTATTCGAACCTCCGAGGAGGCTTCAAAGTAAGAAAATAATTTTCAATTATCAAAAATTTCACATTTCTTTAGGTAACTTACGAAACTATTGGAAGAGTTCAAATGACGTTCTTGCGATTACTTTCACAAGAAGTTTATCAAAATTTCACCTACACTTGTATCAACAGTGCGGCTTGGTACAATACTAAAACAAATAAATACGACATGGCCATTAAACTTCTTGGTGAAAACGATCACGAATTTTCGCATCACGGGACCAAACCTAACGTCATCACTGACGGTTGTCAAAGTAGAAAAAGTAAAAGCGAGACAATTTTTGAGGTAAGAACGAAAAAACTCAATCAACTACCCATCGTCGACTTTTATCCTGTGGATTACGGCCTACCAAACCAAGCTTTTGGATTTTCGGCTGGACCTGTTTGTTATTTATAACGTAAAAATATTTACACAAAAGCTTACATTAACGTTGGTGGACTTTCTGTTAATTTATATGGTTAAGAAGTTATCATTTATTTTAAGATAATTATTTTTATACATTTTGTTGTTATAGCACCTATTTAAAAGTATTGTTGAGGGAATGTACATATTGTTTTACGAACACTGCCATTTTCCGTTTGATAGTATTATTGAAATGTTATGTAGTACTTTGTTTCTTGTAGCTTATAAGTTAATAGATACCTTTCAATAGAGAAAACGTTAAATTAAAACCTTTCGATACATCCTCATTGTAGAAGTGACCAACAAAATAATTTTATTCTTCAATTCATTGGTTTCCTACTTAACTGGGATTAAATTTCGAAACCAAATGCTGTGACCTACCAATCCTTTTAAACTGGGTGGATGCGCGCGCACGTACTTGTAGTTTACTAAATTGGCGGCGTTTCGGCTATTAGCCAATCAGAGCGCGTTTCTATCACGAGTCAGAACGAGAAATGGTCGATAATGCACGACGGATTTTTAACTGCCATCCTTGTCGCCGAATCATTTGCTTTGTCTAACTGTCGCTTCTTTACCAGTTTACTCTTTGATTTAGCTAGACTGGATATAAAAAAAATGTTTTTATTGCAATTTTGGCGCTACTCTTAAACTGGAGATACTACACCAGAGCTGGAAACATTCAATTAGAAGCAAAAAAAATAAAATAAAACAAATCTACTTACTTATTTCCATCCCGTATGTGGGCTGAAGAATAATTTGAAGCATAATAAGGATTTTCCAGGATTAGTTTGAAACCAAAATAACTGTGTCAATGTTAAACAGATCAAGTAATGAGTTCTGCTGACGAGAAGACCTGGAAATTGAGAAAAAGGATACAATTGAAATAAAAAAAAACTCTTAACTTTTATTCCCCTACATTATAGCACATTTCAATATTTATATTGTCTCTATATATTCAATTATATTATAATTAAAACTATAAGTGTCTAAACAGAGTGATCACAGGATCCATTAGCAGAATAAAATTACAATGAAACCCTTAATCGTAATATTTTCCTAAAGTTAAAATTTTTCTACCATTTCCCGTTCATTTTTGTATCACTGTGCAGGCTAGAATTGAAAAAAAAACAATCAATTGCTGTCGAAAAATAGAAATTTTTATACAAATGAAATATACTTACATACAACTAAAAATGTGATTGCAAGCATCAAACAAGCAAAGCTTTATCTGCGGGGACGTGATTTGTGCAGTGTATAGAACTGAACCTCCCTTGAAAGTGAACTAGCCGAACTCCATCTAGACAGCTACCATAACCACAACACATAAGCCACACCACCAAACTGGGCGATTTTATAATTATTCGAAAATAGGTGTCAATACCAAAGCCAATACTCAAGAGTTGCCACAGTAATTTTTGTTACTGAATGGCTCCAACAATAAAAATATTAACACCTAATTCTAATAAGTTCGTATTTTAAATCAACCGATTTCGAGTCAAAATGGATCAGGACTAAAAGTTAAAGAAACAGCGATAATAGAGGTCGTGGCGTGACGTCACGCGTTGAGAGCGACCACAGCGCCAAAAGTGGTTAAAGCTGAATTTTTCAAAAATCCAAATTGCAATTATTTTCACTTGTTACAGCTTCTTTTCAACTGAATTGAACACTAGCTGTTGTTTTTTGAAAATTTTTAACTAAATCAGAACGAACGTGACGTCACGCTTAACTTATAAACTTCAATTAACGCAAACTTATGTATTAAGATTATTAAAAAATAGTTAGAATAATGTTACAATTATTTTAGTGAATGAATTGAAAATTATTTATTAACAAACGAGCGTAAAGAAACAATTAAATGTTTATTTATTGAAGTGCAGTTAAAGTAGCAAATGCGCATGCGCTTAACAGTAATTATAACATGCTGAAAACCGTAAAGAATCTTACTTTGTTTCAAGATTTGTTAATTCTCCTCTTCTAATGAAACATAAGAAACATTACCCATCAGTAATCATAAAGCATTAAAGTGTCGGTGAGTACAAAAAATTAAATCGGCTACCCACCTGAGAAGTTTCATCGAACTGAAACGGTGGCGCAGGAGTTAAGAAATCAGTCGGCGCATTGGGATCATTCACCGGTTGTGGCATAAAAAAATTCATTTGCTGTACCCCGGATTGCGCGCCACCTACCGCTGACGGTTGAGACGCAGACGGTTTGGCGTTTGGATTAAATACGTCGATATACGATTTTTTCAGGTCTAAAATAATTTTTTACAATCACTCCCAATAGTTACCAAACTTACTTCTGCCTCTTTGCAATTTAAACATATTGGCTTGCGGAGCTAACGGTGGTTTTCCATTAAGTTCCGTTGTTGGTTCTTTAGCGGACAGGCCTTGATTGAAATTGTTTGGTTGATAAGTTTGCGGTATTTGGGGGTTGGCGGGAGGAAGCTGCGTTTTTGGCAAAAATTCCGACATTTTCGGTGGCGGTTTAAAATCGTTGCCGCCATCCACGCTATCGTCCACGGTATTGACCCATTTTTTCTTTTCCGGATCCCAAACAATCTGTAATTGAGATTTTAACATTTTGTTGCGACAAAAAAGAACTTACGCTGGGATTTTTGTCGTCGGGTAATTTCATTTGGTTTTTGGGTTTCAGGGATAACTTGCTGAAAATTCCACCGAACCATCCGGTACCTGGTGGTTTTTCCGGGGTACTTTCCGGTTTTGGTTTTGTTGTTACATCGTTCTTCACGGGTTTATCGGAATTGACTTCGTCATCGTAACCGCTCTTCCATTTTTGTTGATTAGGCATAGAAATTTGGGGCGCCGGATTGTCCTGCGTAAAAGTACAGAGCGGCAATTTACTATACTATGCGGTCGTGCAGGGGATTAGTTTTTCAAAAGCGGGTAAGGTTGAAATTTTTTGATTATCTAACAAAAATAACGTTTACTGATCACCTTTATTCAAAATAAAATTTACAGCAAAATTGTAATAAAGCATGCCCACTAAAGTACAGTGAATCATTTTTACTTCCCCATATCCTACAAACTACAAACACATTTCACAAAAATACATTCAACAGCAACAATTATTTAGGCCTTTTACCATAACAACAATATGCGAAAACGCCCGCAACAGCGTTAACCTCTTCAATTTTCGCCTATTTTATAACAACGAGTAACGAAATTACAACAAGTAGCCAAAATAGTGCGTTGAAGCAGCTAATTAGAAGGGTTGATCTATATCGAAAGTTTTGGGAGGGCCGTATTCTCGAAATTTGGGCAACTGACTCTTTTTAGCTTTTTCCGTTTCCGGTTGAATTCTAACGTTAGGCTTCAAAGGAACATCGATGGGAAAAGTCCCCCCAAACACTAGCGGTTTATAAACAATTTCTTTATCGTGACTGTTGCTTCTAAAAAGCGAATTTCTAATGTTAGAAAACATATTTTTCGACCCCCTTTTCGCCCAAGCATCCACCGTATCAGTGATGATATCATGCTTATGCTTTTTGCCATCGTATCTTGTTAGTTTAAAATCCGAATTGAAATCTTGCGCAGACACCGCGATGTTACTGTGAGAATCGTAATATTTAACCAACGCAGTGGGTTCGGCAGTATCCAACGATTTGTATTTAACAAATTTACCTTTCTTATCGCTAAATTTCATGTCGAAAGTGTTATATTTCGTTAGTTTCGAATCGTTTTTGATCGCGATAATTTTCGTGTCGTCTTTGTAACAGATCAGTTGCGATTTCTCCTCGTTTTTGTAAAACAAATTTTTTTGGCGCCTCCTGACCGTTTCTAGTTCCAGATCGGAACTGTCTCGACTGGAGGAGTTCCGGAAATCTTCGGCGCTTCGATTTTTGAACGGGTATACTTTCGATTTTTTACCGAACCCACTTTTGGTTCTCGCGTCGTGTACGCTATCTAACGAGTTCAATTCGTGGGGGCGATTGTTGTCTTCGAGTAGAGAATATTTGGAATGTTGATGGGGCGATATGGATTGTTTGTTAGGGCTGAGGGCTGTTAGACGTTTGCGTAACGTAGTTGACGAGCTGTTCAACTTGAGGGTGAATGACGAGGTGTTAGCTTTAGATGTACTTACTTCGGGGGGTTCTTTCTCAACGTCACCAAGCTGCGTCCCAAAGACACAGAAAACAACACAGTTAGTTCTCGACTTACACATCCACACAAAAAGGACAAAAGCAAAATATGAAACGATAATGGCTCCATGATTCGATGTGGGTTATACACAGTGAATGACTTAAGTATAAAGGAAAAAAATTTCGAGCGGACAGCAGCCACGGTATTCTCACCTCAAATCGAAAACGAACCAAATAAAGGTACGGCAAGTACGTGAATCAAGCAAACGCTGTTTGAAAGGTTTCAGCGGTTAACCGCACTATTGGGCCAGGGAGGGTTATGAGAGTGCGGTAGTAAAATATTAAACGGTAGTCAACAAGTACCAAAATTTATAATTATCACCTTTTTGAAATCGATAATCAATTGCAGTAACTTCAAATTCGTTTTAAAATGGTTTGAATGAAATAATTTTTTTTAAATTGTAACATAATTAAATCCACAATTGTTTAGTATAATGCCCCATGCGTGAGACAGAGAACCCAACAACTAAACCACACCCTTAACCGCAATTAACCAAAATATGGATTTGTCTTGAAAATCATAAACGGATTTTTAAGGAACTAAAATCATATTTTCCAGCTGTACGATTTTGCGGTTGTTGCAATTAGCTAAATTCCTTAACATTTCAAGCGCCTTACACGAGACACAATTCCTTTTTCAAACTAATTCTCTTAACCTTCGAGACTTTTTTCTTTAATGAAAACTTGCCCCCAATTTCACTTAAGAACATTATTATTCATGGGACACCCTGTAGATGTAAAATAAACGCTATGAATGGCGCTAGTATCACCCAAACTGTAAGCTCAAGCTAAATTTGTAAGTTGAACCATTAACAGTAAATAAGTTAAAATGAAAACAAAAATTACTCGGGAACTTACTTGTAAAAATCTTGTTGACATTAAGCTACTCAACATAATAAAAACGGGTAAAGATTTATGCAGCAATTTTTTTTAAATATAAATCTATTCCCTTACCTCAGTGGGAGCAAGAGATCCGTAAACATTTTGTGTCTGTTCGACGGATTCTTGACTATAATTGCCAGCTTGATTAGTCCATTGTTGTTGATCGGTCCAATATTGTTGTTGTTGATCTTGATACTGTTGCGTTGCGGCAAAAGCTGAAACTACAACCGGCTGTAACACAATAATAATCCAACAAACATTTACCGTTTTCTTGTTGCTCAACAGGTTGTTGGTATTCAGTTGGAGACGGTTCAACTTGTTGGTTCCATTGTTTTTGATACCCTTCATAGGGTTGTTGTTGCCAATCCTGGTTATAAACTTGTTCAGTTTCAGGATTTGACGTAGCAGGCGATTCCTGAACTAACGCACCGTTCTGCAATAATTTTTTTTAAATAAAATTAAACAAAACTTCAATCGTTTTACATTCAAATCGTTCTGAACAGCTCGAAGATCTTTCAACCACGAATTATCGGGACGGCTCGTATCGAGATCAACTCCAAATTCGCCGTCTTCATCCGCGTCACCGAGAGGATCGTAAAATTTGAGACGATCAGCCAACACCGTGACGTCATTAACTAAATCAATCTGAACAACAGTCGGGTTTTTAACAATAGAACCGGCTATTTTCTCTAAATAAGCCAGAGATTTCTCCAACAACCCCACATCGGCCAAGCGGGTTGCTAGCAAGTATTTGTATCGCTAAAATTTTAACTTTATTATGGCAACGAAAATTTGACGAAATTACCTGAAATTCATTCAAAACAAAACTGTCATCATTCAAACTACAAGCGTATTCGTATATTTCCGTCATATGGATCGCTTCGTTGGTGGCAAAATGACTGAAGAGCTTGTGATGGCTGGAACCCAACAACACTAGTTTGGCTTCAGTGTTTTCGTAGCGGCCGAAACCAGTTTCCGCCATTAAATAACAGAATTGGGCAGCATATAAACTGCCTCTCCCCATTAAAGTGTCGCCTAAAATAGTGATAGCTTTGCAGTTCAATTCCGGCCGTTGCGTCGAATTTGATAGGATCATAGCCAAATGGGGTCTCCAATCCCCCCATTTTTCGTCAGCGATACACTGAAATTTTCACGATCATAAAGTGTTGAAAAAAATCACGAAAATACCGTAACAGCAGCTGGTAGTTTGCCTGATAACAATTGGTACAACGTTTGTAACGGATCGTTCATAGTTAAACCGTTAGCGAACCTCATCAATACGTTGGCGTAAGTTCTTTTATCCAGTTTGCTAGCTAAAAACAGTGCGTGCCCCCAAAGACCGTGTTTCATCGCCCATTCTACCGAAGAGAAAAATTACAAAAAATTTCGACACAACCGAAAAAATTACCGAGAGCTTCTTTACCGGAACCATACAATAAATATTCCCTAAATTTATTAGTAACGTCTTCTTCTTTAAGATTAAGGACAGACGTTGCGCTTTCGAGTGGTTCAGAAGTTCCTTCAGGTGCCGTGCTGTCGATGCTAGAAATAGTAGATGAAGGTCTCATAACGGGTTCTGAATGTTGATTTTTTAAAAGAAGTTCCGCAATATCCGTACCGACAACCATCTAAAAATCAAATTGTTATTAACACATTTTTGCGTTATCACGTTTTACCCCGTTTTGTCGAATTAACAATATCAACAACTCCCACATCAGAACGTAAGAATCTCGATCGATAATGTTCGTATTATAGGTAGCATCTTTGATTTTACCTTCACAATACTCTATAATTGTCTTTTTATGAGTAACGCCTCTAACTAGAGGGCCGGGGAATTGTTTTAGTTCCTGATAATCGTCGTCGTTGTCAAGTAAAGCTTCTAAATTGGACAATTCCACGGTCGCGGATTGTCCATCTAAAGGATAATGGGGTAATATCTTCACCAATTTTCCTGACGTTATCGAAGCTTTTATGTGGGCCGTAGCGAATTTCGCCGGTGTTAACCTCTGAACGGCTAAATGAGGATCCTCGTAGTTGAGGGAATTGTCGGTTTGATCGAAAGTTCGAGTGAAACTGCAATTTTAATTATTAACGTACGTCCCAAAACCAAGTTAACAACGAGGGGGTACTGAAAAAATTGGTTTTCAACATAAATCCAATCTGGAGAACGGTCAATGAAAAATAGTACTGCTAAAATTATTTACCCCATTGAAGCGGCGATAAATTTAATTTGGCGCTATTTGAAAAAGTGTTTCAGATGGCGCTGCAGTAGGTGGAGTTCACTTAGAATTTTTTTAACATTTCAGTACGCGCCATCTTTTGACTTTCATTACAAAATTTAACGACAAAAGTTTTTCGTTTCAAATTAGATACGTGACGTCCAACGATTGAAGCGCCATCCACCGGGTTGTAGGTGGAATTAACGATTGAAGTGCCGTCTATCGGGATGTAGGTGGAATTCTCTTAGAAAAGTTTTGGACGTTTCAGTACGCGTCATCTTTTGCCTTTCATTACAAAATTTAACAACAAAAGTTTTTCGTTTAAAATTCGATAGGTGACGTCCAACGATTGAAGCGCCATCCATCGGGATGTAGGTGGAATTCTTTTAGAAAAATTTTGAATGCTTCAGTACGCGACATCTTTGATCTTTCATTACAAAATTTATCAACAAAAGTTTTTCGTTTATAATTCGATACGTGACGTCCAACGATTGAAGCGCCATCTATCAGAATGTAGGTGGAATTCCCTTAGAAAAATTTTGGACGTTTCATGTCGCGTCATCTTTTGTCTTTCATTACAAAATTTAATAACAAACGTTTTTCGTTTCAAATTCGATACGTGACGTCCAAGAATTGAGGCGCCATCTATCGGGATAAATCTCAAAAGTGTTCCGCTAAACAATAATACTTCTTTTGATGCTTTAACATCTCTCTCTAGTCTTTGCTGAGGTCAAGAGACCGTCATATGAATTTGATGGAACAATCAGGAAGACAGATATTAATTAGAAACAGCATGTAGAGGCCGTCCCAGCTAAGAACGATCTACTCTTTCTCTACACAAAAAGTAGCGCAGTCTAACTTGGTGTGAAAACTATGGTAAAGAGTGTCCCAGACACAGTGGCGTACTATCGTTTAATCGCTCTACATATCTGATGAGTCAACAAGTCGTTCTAAGCTTAGACGTATCCGCAGCGAAATGCATTGGATGAAAACCAATTTCTTCAGACTCCTTTTGCAAACTCCTTACTATTACACCAATAAAATTATTTTAAACTATAAAACTACTTTGCTACGTGTTGTGGAAGGTTAATAAGCCCAAAAACAAAAATTACATGCGTGATTAAATAATATTAGTAATTACACAGGATAGGAATGCAAGCAAGCTATGATGGGCAATATGGCAATGGGTTTCAAGACGATTACACCATTAAAACCGCTCAATATTTACAATTTTAGTTTAGTTCGATCCGATATTCCCAAACCTAATCTTTCAAATCGATTAAAAAAAATAAAATTTGCCAATATGTTTAACAGTAGATGCATTACTTAGATAGAGAGAGGTTACATAAATTGTTTTAAAAATTTTTGTTTGTTTCATCTCACCTAGAGTCGTCCAGGCCGTATTGACCTGACACACTATGCGTTTGAGATTCGCTGTAGTAACCTCCCAAATGAGGTAAACTTGTTTGGCTATAATAGCTCTGACGCGTATACCTAGAGAACGAAACAAGATGGTCAAGTCCGTTTAAAAAGCAGAATACCTTTGTCCTTCCAAAGAGTTCAACGATATACAAAACATTGTGTAGTGAGAGCGTGGTGTAATAATGTAATGCAGCGTACGAGGCCAGTTCGGAAATCCGCCACGAATTTCAACTTAACATTACAAACATTTACAGCTAATTGAAAATTTCGTTGGTCAAACTTTTGTGCAATTTTCAAAATTACTCGACTACAAGATCAACTAAAGGTTGCTATGGAAACCTCGCAAATCAAGGTACATCCGCCATTTGATATCCGTGATTTCCATAGCAACCGGTAGTTGTGATGATCGCAACTACAATCTCGAAAATCAAGATACTTTCGCCATTAGGGTTTCCATAGCAACGTTGTTATGATCACAACTTTATTGTAGAAAATCAAGATACTTTCACCATTAAAGTTGCCATAGCAACGCGTAGTTGTGATGGCCACAAATGGAAACGTCGCAAATCGAGATACGTTCGCCATTTGATTACAAGGTTTCCCTAGCGACCATAACAACTGCTGGTTGCTATGGAAACTTTGCTGTTAATGTGCGCGCGCAAGTATCCATAGTTACAAGTGTCGCCAGTCAATTTAAGATCACGCGTAATTAATAATAATAAAAAAGCGAGATTCCGAAATGCTACCAACGTTACAGTAAAATTTTCCGAACCGACCTGGTACACCAATTGAGAATGTATTTCTTGTGAACATCGTGAAGCGTATTGAAAGCAACAATCCAAAACTTAATTGTAGAAAAACTTCGTACCTATCCTTCGCTGCATCACCATTGGCGGAACTTCTGCCAGAATGTACAGAAGCTCTCTCTTCGCCCCCGTAAGACGGCGTTTCACCTGGAGCAGTCTGGTAATATTTTCGGTACAGTTGCGCGTACGCTTGAGGATTAGTTTTGCGCAAATTCTCGTAGTATTGATATTGTTGGTAGTACTGATTGTACATATCGTAACCGAAACCCTAAAGATAATTAATCAATAACATTAACGAAAAATTTCGATATTAGCCTACCTGAGTGTACGGATTGAAGACATCTCTGTGTCTTCTATGTCGATCTTTATCTCTATGGCGGCGATCTCTTCGTTCTCTATCATGGCCGCGATCCCTTTCCCTATAGGTATCGTGCATAGAATCCGATCTACTCGACGCCCTCGATCTAGATTCGTTTTCGTAATCTTCTTCGTATCTGGGATAATAATATTCACCTTTTCTCCCGTCCCTTCCATATTCTTTCCTATCACCTCTTTTACCTTCTTTATCTTTATCTTTGCGTAAACTGTTATATTTTTTGTCCGAATCCCTTCCGTTCTTGTGTCTAGTTTCCTTCTCTTTATCGCTGTAATAATCGGTATCATCATCGTATCGTCGATCCTTGTACCTACGCTTATCGTATTTTTTATCCCTAAACTCCGGGGAATAGCGCCCTCTATTCCTATCATCTTTATACCTGCGATCACGTCGATCTCTCGGTGATTTCCCTCTAGTTTCGTGGTCGCTATCGGAACTATCTTGTCTACTATGCCTTCGACCTTTCTCACCTTGATTACTGCCGTCACTGGGATTATCACCTAAAGTTAAATTCCGAACTGAATTAACCATATTACCAACTTCATCACCCTTAAAAGAATCTCTTCGATTAGACTTTTTACTTTTTTTCCCCAAAGTGTTATTCCCAGATGACCCGCTAGTACCACGCGCTCTCCCAGTATCGACACTCGATTTCGGATCCGGTGAAGTATCAGCACCTATAGTTTCCGAACGATTAACTATAGTTGTAGGATTTGCAACTGCCGGTGGTGTATCGGCACCGATTGTTGCAGATCTGGGTTCTGCGTTCGCACCGATTTCGTTAAATTCCGTTTCGGAATCGTCAACGCGAGCAACAGATGGCGCCAATTGATAAGTGGTTTGTCTTAATTGGGATTCGGGCGAACTAGATTCACCCGGTATCATACGTCGTAGACCTTCTGGCGGTTCGGCGTGTTCAAAGGGTTGACTAGATTGTGACGCGACTGTTTCAGTTTCTAATTGGCCGGGTATCATTCGACTGAAGGGTGGTTCGTCGCTGAAATTCGTGACGGTATAGTTTTCGGTTTGTTCGATTTGACCGAGAACCATCCGTCTTAAACCGGGGGGAGGGAAAGCGTCGTGGTCTTGAACGCTTTCGGTTCCTTGACCGAAATTCAGATCAACGTCGGAGAGTTGGCCGGTTTCTAAATATTGGTTGCGGTCGTTTATGGGGGCTTCGTTGTTTTCGGGCCATTGTTGGGGCGGGTTGGTGGGACTGATTTTACGAATTTGGTGATTACCGGGCATGGGATCGGGTTGTTCAGAGTTGTCCGGTAGAGTCTCCAGATTTACCGTTTGATTATTGAACCTTAAAGGGAACCTGCTTTCAGCTCTGAATTTATTTGCAGTTTTGTGCGAGAGTCCCGTGGATCCTTGCGGTGGATACGGTGGCGTAGGTAGACTGTTAGCGAGAGAGGGCGGTGTAGGATCCGGAGTCCTGTGCTCTTGTACAGTTTCCTGTTTTACCTGAGCCAGTATTTCTACGTTCTCAAAATGGTGGAGGGATGCAGCCGACGCAACGCCCTCTTCCTTAACTAGAATATCGTCAAGATGAGAGGAACCGGGCAGTTCTTGACCTAAGTAGAAGAAACTGTGGTTAAATGTTTCAATAGAATGGACTGTATAATTTTAAATGTATATCATTGCGGTGTTGGTCGGTGCGGCTGGAGGAAAAAAGAGAGCGAGCCCCACCCTTACATGGTATTTATAGTGGGGTGTTACTCAAATGCACCCATAGGTGGCGCTGCACTAATACCAACTTAAACAAACTGTATTAGTCCCATATGCCTTATGTAATAACATTTAAGGAGAACCTGTCTTATCATAAAACTGTTGTAACTATTTTATTTTCTCTAATTTTCTAACAATTCAAGTGTTTCGTGTGCGCAAAAAAATCCTATGAATAATGAGACAATTGTACTTTTAGTGGTTCGCTTTTATATTGCTTTGTCAATCAATTATTGTTATCGCCTCTAACCTCTAACATGTCCTTCGATTTTATTTTGTTATCATATTGTTAAAAACAAAAAAAAACTGCAACAATGATAGTTCAGTAATTGTTGTTATTGCAATAGTTCCGTAATTGTTTATCACATTATTCTCGTTTTGCAGCAAAATTCTGCAATAAAAAAACTAAAAGTATTGTCTTTCTCCCAGGACCATAATTCTGCAGATATTTTTTTTCTCTAAAATAAAAACGAAATTAAATTTATAACAAATCCTATTCGTCATAAAAAAAATTAAAGTTAGCATTAACAAATCTCGAAATTAAAACTAAGAACATTAACAGACCGGTGATTTGCCATTGCCCTTCAAGGGAGAGCGACCAAAAAAGTCCTCTAAATTTCATAAATTTTGATAATCCAGAGCGTCCGAAAAGCATGATTTCGCATAACCCAGAATCTACTGTATCTCAAAAATTAAAATGTTTCAAAAAATCTGCTAATCCTAAACTGTTGTATAATTTTTTCCGATAATTTCTAACAATTTCTGTGTTTCTCAGCAAAAAAGCGAGAAATGCCACAAAATTTTTGAAAAAGATGCGCGCGCAGTTATTGGTTCTAACCGCAAATTTGTGGATTGACAGCCATGACATTACGTTTATTGTTGTAATGTTGGTAACGAAATAAAAACTAACTACAAATACTGACCGATTGGAGAATGACTAATAGTCGAGCTCCTCGATAACATATGACTCTTATCGCTCTCCGACGTTTGAACCACATCATCTGAAGACTCCTGCGACATTTGCGACTCGAGCGACCATTGGGGCGTCTCCAGTTTTCCCCTCTTACCGGTCAACTGTTCTACAACCGGATTAACTCTTCCTACGTCCGCGTCAATTTTCGTTTTCACTTGATCAACTGACGTTTTTTCCGCTTCCAAACCCCAATTCCACGTTTCGTTATTCGTAACTGTTTCAATAACTTGATTCGTATCGTCCGGTGGTTGGGGAGGATTTTTCATATTTGAATTATCCTCGTCGCCCCAACCCCAATTCCAAGCATCACTTTCGGTTTGTTGGGCCGGTTGAGATGTGTAGGTGTTGTTTTGGGTGCTGTACTGTTGGGTGTATTGCAAATTCCCATAAGACGGTTGTTGTTGTTGGTAGGGTTGGTTGTTTTGGTAGTAACCTGCTTGGTCTTGGTAGGTGTACTGGTCTTGTGGCGGGTTGAAAGGTGGTTGTTGGTGGTTGTATTGTTGTTGCCAATATTCTGGTTGTTGTGGGGCGGGATTTTGGTCCGGTTTCGGTTGAGTTTGACCGTACCAGTTATCGTGAGATTGAACACTCGACTGTTGCCATTGTGTCTAGAAAGTTCGAACAATATTGTAAGATTGGGTCAATAGTGGCAATTAAACTCACTTCTTGATTGGAATGCTGATTGGGGTTGAACATTTGGATAGGGGCTGGGACTGTAGCTGGGCTGGGAGCAGCCTGCCCCCTTCTTTTTATCCAAGACATTCCTTAAAAAGTTTTCGGACAAATATGCGATTTGCGAGGCTTGAGACAAACAGCTTTCACTTTTGGACTGTTGATTTGCATTATCTAACCTAACTTTCTAAGTAATAACACTTAATTACTAATTAACTGGCTGAATTGCTGTTACATGTACACGATATTGATAAGCTATACAACAGACATGAATTTAATCACAAAATCTACATTAACAACACAAAATTGCCCAACACATATGTTGGCTCTTTACACAATGACAGCCGTCAAAAATTGGACTTATTTTTGGGACTATGGGTAATTGGTTTGTTGGCAAGTTGGCAACGTCTTCAATCAGTGGCGTCCAAATTTATTTTAATCAAATTTATGAGTTTATTAAAATCAACAATAATTGAGATCTTAACATTAACAATAATAAATAGCGTCAACTGATACATTTTAACCATTAAACTGCAATTCCAAACTAAAAACACGAACAAACTTTTTAAAAAATTGATAAATAACTAAAATTCTAAACAATTTAAACGTTTGTTATATTTAACCACTGCTACAACTTTTTTGTTTTGTACAATACCTAAAAATCAAAATATCGATAAAAAATTAATTAAAATATTTGAAATAACTAATAGTAAATTTATTGTTAGGATTGTGGTTTTGTTATTAAAACCCGTAATAACAATTACCCTCAACTCTTAACTATTTTGATTTATTAAGATTTTGTTGCTCAAACTGTGTTTAATCATGTGGGCCATTCTGGCAAAATATCTTAACGCCACCTTTGTACTTGTTGTTTGCCAGCAGTAACAAAATCGACCAACTCGATATCTCAACGTGGTTATGGTTACCAAGTGGCTGTGGACGTGGTTACATAACTGAGCATGCGCAGTTATCAAATCATTTAAAAATTGTGAAATTTTAAAAATAATTACAAAGCTTTACTACACAAAGTGTTTAAATGCTAATTTATAAATTTGTTCTTTTTCAAAGTTTTATCCATTACTTTAGGATTTTGCACCATTGCCATCTGTTGCCTTTTTAGAATCCTATTTGTTTTAACCAATAATTTAGTAACTTATCTTAGATAATTTTCTTATTTTTTCTTACTTCCTTTTTACACAGAATTTCTAGTAGTAATAACTGCATTTCTACAGGTGGGCCATGTGGTACTTACTTGCCTTTTATTCCTCTAAGAGATATTTACAATTTTTTAATATCTGAGAAAATGCAAGTTTTACATCGTCTTGATATTTTGCTGAAAACATAAACAGCAACAATTATTACTGCTAAATTAGGATCTATCCAGTACCACTTTGAAATAAACTTTTAATGTTTTTTACTAAAGAATTTTATTTAAAAAAATTAAGATTGACCATAGAACAAATTTCGGCAACTTCTAATATTTTTCTGTAGTACCAAGTGACTTTTTTCCTTCTCTAAATTTGGTCTAATCAGTTGAATTGTACTATACATATCTAGAAATTTTGTATTGCAACTACTACAAATTAGTCTTTTAGTGCGATATTTTGGTATGCTTAATATGTACTGTTGGTAATTTTTTTTTTGTAGGTTGACACATTTCAAATTTTGCTTCAAGATTCGCACAAAATCTAGTAGCTAAGTGTCAATTTAATTTCAACACCCCCACGATCATCATTCAGGTCCTTTTCGGAAAATTTAAGTGTTTTGTGCCAATCCTCTCCCTTTTCTCAACTTGCAAGTAAGTACGCGACATTTTCCCTATTTTCAGTAAATATCGCGAGCGGCTTTGCAGAAACGACGTCAAATTAACGTCTCATTTTCACCGTAGCTACCGGAAATTGGCACCTCGAAAGGGTAAAAGTCCCTTAAGTTAGTCAATCTGCGTTTAACTTTTTGCAACAATTTTTTGGTATAATTAACATTTATTATGTTTATAATTTTTTTTTTTAAGTTGACACACCTTCGAACTTTGCTTCAAGATTCGCACAAAATCTAGTAGCTGAGTGTCAATTTAATTTCAACACCCCCACGATCATCATTCAGGTCCTTTTCGGAAAATTTAAGTGTTTTGTGCCAATCCTCTCCCTTTTCTCAACTTGCAAGTAAGTACGCGACATTTTCCCTATTTTCAGTAAATATCGCGAGCGGCTTTGCAGAAACGACGTCAAATTAACGTCTCATTTTCAACGTAGCTACCGGAAATTAGCACCTCAAAAGGGTAAAAGTTCCTTAAGTTAGCCAAACTTCGTTTAACTTTTTGCAACAATTTTTTGGTATAATTAACATTTATTATGTTTATAATTTTTTTCTTAAGTTGACACACCTTCGAATTTTAGTTCAAAATTCGCACAAAATCTAGTAGCTAAGTGTCAATTTAATTTCAACACCATCACGATCATCATTTAGGTCCGTTTCGGAAAATTTAAGTATTTTGTGCCAATCCTTTCCCATTTCTCAACTTGCAAGTAAGTACGCGACATTTTCAGTAAATATTGCCAGGGGCTAGCAGGAACGACGTCAAATCAACGACTCGTCCTCAAAGTAGCTAGAACGCAAATTAGCAACCCAAAAGGGTAGAGGCCTTTTTGTGGCGTTTTTTCTATATTTACGCAACTTTTATCACAACCGAACAGTTTTTTAATAGTTTTTTTGTAGGTTAACAACTTCGTTTAGAAGTAGTGCTCGTTGGATCCTGTAGCAATTAGGTGTGATTTGCTTTACTATTTGAAAAACACGACATTAAGGCACGATTTTTTATTTTTATCGAGTTATCTCGAGTTTTACAACTTTGTTGCGGGACACGCTCCAAAATCGAGTATGCAAGTGTCAATTTTTTGGCAACGCTGTCCAGACTGCGGCTGAAGTCACGGGGTTGAATTACCGGAAGTGATTGCAATCACACCTCGCGTCTGTTTCGCGAAATTTAAGTTTTTTGCCAATTTTCCCCTTTTCTCAACTTGCAATAGAGGCGATACGTAAATTTCAGTAAATTACAAAAAATTACTGCAATGAAATTTGCGGGAACCACCCAAACTAACGCCTCATTTTCAACATAGTTAGTGCCCTAACTTTTATGGCAATTTTTTGCTATATTTACGCAACATTTAATCGACCTATTTGTCAACAGTTTTTTTTTGTAGTTTTTTGTTAGTTCTTTTCTCAAAAACTTAACCTCAAAGCTCATAACGCAACGTATTTTTTCAGATTTGGACATTGCACATAATCAAACAGGAGGCCGTGACTCAAAGCGCCAACTGCAGCTGAAAATTTTGCATCGATACCTTGATTTTTATCGAGTGGGTAAGTTCATTGACGTTTCTTTTTTTTTAACAATGTTAAGACTTGGGGCAAATTTCGAAAATTCGAATTTCCGGAGCTTTACTTAAAATTACTTCCCAAACTTTTTTTTGACTTATCAGTTAGCAAATCTATTGATTGAACATATGAAAAAAATTGTTCTAATCCTGATCCTGATATAAAAAAATTATTACTTAACAAGTCAAAATCAAGAAATGGACAGTAAAATATTTTCCTCAATTACTTAAGGGAGTAGCTCTTGAAGTTACTGCGCAAATTAAAATCTATTCGACCAATAAATGTTTTTACAAAATTAGACTGCAATTATTCAGAAATACTCGACGATTCTTTTCTGGCACCTCCACCAAAAAAAAATTAAATTTGTTTCTTTGCTTGCTTCAGATGTGGTGATCAGTCAATTATTAATTAAGAAGGATTCACACAACTCAAAAGGAGCTTGCATCTTTGAAATTGAATCACCTTCAAAAACGTCAATCAGTAAGTACTTTTACTGTAATTGTCATGTAATATTTAACCAAATTTTTTTTCCAGGATGACGGTAGTGAATGTAGTGTGAAGTGGTAAACTTTTAGTGTAGTGTCTTGTGGCCAATGGTTGACGAGGCAGTCTCAGGAATTGCCATTAAGGGTGAGACTTTTTATTAATTACTTCAAAAATTAACTTAAAGTGATAACAAATTTCGATAAATAATAATTACTTGCTTCTTTCAGTAAGTCCCAACTACAATGGCGAAAGAGAAGGAAGGATGGTGAGTCCAGCTGCCGTTGATTTTGCTGTTGTTCGAAGATTCGGTGAGTCTATATGGAATTTGTTGATAAATTGTGTGGTAGTGGTAGTGAAAAAGGTCATTAACTAGAAAGTTAAGTATTATTCGAAAGAGTAAGTAAAATGATATGATAAAATTAGAAATTATTTTTTTTAATTAATAAAAAAATTTGCAGGTTAGGTACTTTTTAACTATACACTCCCGATGGGGTCTGTCTCTTCTGCGCATTCATGGAAAAGTTAGTTGGAAGAAATCCGTAAGTGGTACGTCGTTAATTTTCGCATTGTATAATTTTACGTTAAAGTTTCAGGAAATTTTGATATTTCCTGCCCGTCAAAGTTGATTTCAGTACAAGAAGATCCCCTTCTGTTTTCTAAAAGAGAGAAAAAATTTACTTCCTCGGATGTTAACGATACTTGATAGGTGTGTTCAGAATTTTATAAAAAATCAAAAATTACAGTCGGTTACTAGAAATTTTTGGAGGTTTTGAGAAGTGGGAGGTTGTTTTGGGGGTTGAACTGTGCAATCTTTTTCGATAACCGGATGATTGCAGATTTTTTCATTTAAATGCGCCCAACACCAAGTTTTAATTGAAGTGTATATCTGGTTGCATACTAGATTGTTACAAATTTCAATTTTTTTCTCTCGTCTTACTGATTTCATTTTCGTACTTGGTTAGTCCATAAAACTGACAGATTTTCAATATTTTGTAGAATAAACAATTTTTGTGAAACTCAAACGTTGATCACCATTAGAGTTTCTAATTTATTTCCAATGCAAGTATCTACATGACATGAATCAAACATTAAAAGCTTCTAATAAACCTAAGCAAGCTCTGCAGTTATTACTGAAAAATTCAAAATTTTGCTTTCCAAATTTGGGTTATACTTAAGTCGATTGTTGAAGTAAAAGCCAATCGACTTGAGCAAATAAAAAAAACATTTCAAATGTAATTCGATTCCTTTTCGAACTCGTTTTGTCGATTTTTGGAAAGCATTTACGAGATTTCGTAAGAGAATACAAAAATCAATTTTTTTGTAAAATTCCAACCAAGATTGAAATCTCACTCTAACATGAACCTCAAATTGTAAGTTCTGTGGTAACCGCTGGTCTAGTGTCGTTTCTTCTAAAGTGCAAGATTTTCCGCAACTTTCAATACACGCGTGTCACTCAAGTTATATAACTACAATTCTACTTCATGTTTTAGAGAATTATTTTTTAATGACGTCTCTAAATTTTTTGATACTATTGCATTTATCTAGAAAGTTTCTTCAGGTGTAAAAAGAAGTGTAACAAAAAATTGATTTTTTCCTGCGACTTATGTTTGCAATTTTCAAATATTACAATATACAAAAGATGGGGAGTATTGTGCCCCAACAGACTAAGCACAGTAGACTGCAGCACAGTAGACTGGAACACAGCAGACTGGAGCACAGCAAACTGTAGTACAGTAGACCGAGGAAGAGAAAGGAAGAGCTTGTCGGAGACAAAATCCGGATTCACGCAGCTTTTACCTTCGTTGGAGTCAGTTGGTGGGGCGAATGGGGTGCTTTACAGCATTGATAAACAATATTCGGACGGCCTTGATTGACTAGACCAATCACATTTATAACTGTCAAGATACTCTTCGTTGAAAGATGAAACGTGATCAATTATAATAAATTACTGCGTCGCTGTCCTAGAAAATATAGTTTTTGCATTGTGACGGTCGTGGCCGATGGCGAAACGCGGCCCCCTCGAGGATCTGGAGCGTGGAGGTACCAGGAGCGAGCTCTACTAGTAATCCGCTAACAGTCTACGACGACTAATAGAACCTGTCCGTCCCACACACGAGCAGGTAAGCTGGTGGTGTGGCAAGAGGAGGACGTGCGGAGAGTCCGATAGTGAAAGTGTCTCCGTGGTTCGCGGATCTGCAGTATCTGGTGGCGAGCCAAGCGCGGTCGCGAAGGCCGAAGTGTCCGTGTGGAGGTCTCCCGGTACAAATTAGCTCTCTGGCGCCAGCTTTAAAATCAACACCGTCTCCGAACGCCGCCAAGTACAAAGACCAAAAGTGATAGGGGTGTTCTTTTTTGTGTCAAGTATTAATCGGGATGATAAGGGTTCAAGTCCGGATGGCTGTTTTTGTGTAAACAGTGATTGAACGTGCATGTGCGACCGGTGATGTAAGTACTATTGGCACACTGTTCACGTGTTGTTGTTGGTCGCTTCGTGTATGCCAGGAATTTTCTTGAGGACTGACCCTGCGTTTTTGAGTTTTCACTCAATTGAAGATCCCAATTCTACATACGAAGACACAAATTTTTCCCCTATGTAAGTTCTTTTCGAAATTGCCGGAAACACTTCAGTTTCTATATTAAGCAAATATTTTAAGTCGCTATTTCAACTATTCCAAAATAGTGCAGATACTTCAATTAAAGTTATAAATACTTTCAGCGTTGCACTTGACTTTGTGGTCTATACTTAGATACTTTTGTTAAAAGTGAAAATAACAAACTCTTCAGGATACTCCATTCAATTTTCTTTGATTTCAAATATTTTTCAACGATTTTTCAAAAATCGGACAACACATGTCTGTTTGTTACAATGTTCAGTGAGGATTCTCTTGAGTCGATTGGTTAATAACGAAAGACGTGACCAAAATCCAAAAAAGTAACGCCCTTAAGATCACTTCCAAAAATCTAAGTGTCATGTCGACAACGATCAGCCCTTGATTTTCGAGAGGACCTAATGGTAACGTTTAGTTCATTCAGCAAGCACTCGGAGGCCTCTATAGTTCATTTCAGTATTATTTTCACATTCTTTGATCATCAGCAAACAGGAAAAAATTAAAGAGCCAAAATCGGAAACAACATAGGTCCCAAATGATAACACTGGGGAACACTTGATCAAACAACAATAAGAGTCTAGAGCAAGTATCTGACAAATTTTGGTTAAACAAGGGTTCAGACAGTGAAGCTATTACTGAGGTGTTCAGGACTTGAACTGATATTCTGATCTAAGGCAAGTGATCTTTTGGAAATGTCATAACTGATAAAAATATTATTTAGGTTACTACTCTCGTGTCGTAACTTCTACGAATCCATGTGGATATTTAGAATAATTTGACTGAAATTGAAAATTCTTGCAATCAACCAGATTCTCTGATAGAGACTTTGATGATTTGTATAAGAGCCAAAATTAGAAACAGCATAGGTCCCAGATGAAAACACTGAGACACTCTTGGTCAAACAACAACAGATCTAGAGTCTAGAGCAAGTGTATGACAAATTTTTGTTAAACAAGGGTTCAGAAAGTGAACCTGTGCTTGAGGACTTGAACTGGTATTTTGATTCAAGACAACGAGTCTGCCTGAAATTTTATAATTGATAAAAATATTCTTTAAATTACTACCCCCCGTTGTCGTAACCTCTACGAATCCATGTGGATATTTAAAGTAATTTGACTGGAAATAAAAAATTTTGAAATCATTCAGATTCTCTGATAGAGTTGGTTGCTATTTTTAGATACTTTTAGGAGTTGCATAAGAGGCAAAATGTGAAACAGCACAGGTCCCAGATCAGAACACTGGGGTACTCTCGATCAAACAATAATAAATCTCGAGTCTAGAGCAAGTATATGACAAATTTTTGTTAAACAAGGATTAAGACAGTGCACCTGTACCAGAGCTCTTCAGGACTTGAAGTGATATTCTGATCCAAGACAACAAATCTTCTAGAAACTTTATAATTGATAAAAATATTCTTTAGGTTACTACCCCCGTGGTCGTAATCTCTACGAATCCATGTGGATATTTAAAGTAATTTGACTGGAAATAAAAATTTTTGCAATCATTCAGATTCTCTGATAGAGTTTGGTTGCTATTTTTGAAGACTTTTAGGATTTGTATAAGAGGCAAAATGTGAAACAGCACAGATCCCAGATCAGAACACTGGGGCACTCTCGATCAAACAATAATAAGTCTCGAGTCTAGAGCAAGTATATGACAAATTTTTGTTAAACAAGGATTCAGACAGTGCACCTGTACCAGAGCTCTTCAGGACTTAAAGTGATATTCTGATCCAAGACAAGAAATCTTCTAGAAACTTTATAATTGATAAAAATATTCTTTAGATTACTACCCCCAGTTGTCGTAACCTCAACGAATCCATGTGGATATTTAAAGTAATTTGACTGGAAATAAATTTTTTTGCAATCATTCAGATTCTCTGATAGCGTTTGGTTGCTATTTTTAGAGACTTCGAGGACTTGTAAGAAAGACTATAGAGGGCACTAGAATGTTAAAAAAGTTAAAGAGGGGACCTTGCAACAGATTTAGTTTCTCATAAAATATTACACGTCTTGGTAGATATTTGGACTGATAATGATGGAATAAAAAAAATCAACAATTCGTTTTGTAAGATGGACAATTAAAGAGGAATTAGCTTCCAGGAGTGACTGGCGCTAAAGAAAAAATATCGACTCTAAGTACGACAAAAAGTAGTGCAAGAGGAATGTTGATAACAATTCTAAAAATCCTCTTAGATAAGTGCGAGCAACTTTTAATAGTTTGCAGAACTGATCTAGCAGAGTGCAGGATGGATCAAGTTTTGGGTCAGCGTTATGGAATTGATAAAAATATTTTTTAGGTTACTACCCCCGTTCTCGTAACTTCTACTAATCAACGTGGATATTTAAAGTAATTTGACTGTAAATAAAAAAAATTGCCATCATTCAGATTCTCTGATAGAGTTTGGTTGCTATTTTTAGAGACTTCGAGGACTTGTAAGAAAGACTATAGAAGGTGCTAGAATGTTAAAAAAGTTAAAGAGGGGAACTTATAACAGATTTAGTTCCTCATAAAATAGTACACGTCTTGGTAGATATTTGGACTGATAATGATGCAATAAAAAAAACAACAATTCGTTTTGTAAGATGGACAATTAAAGAGGAATTAGCTTCCAGGAGTGACTGGCGCTAAAGAGAAAATATCGACTCTAAGTACGACAAAAAGTAGTGCAAGGGGAATGCTGATAACAATTCTAAAAATCCTATTAGATAAGTGCGAGCAACTTTTAATAGTTGGCAGAACTGATCTAGCAGAGTTCAGGATGGATCAAGTTTTGGGTCAGCGTTATGGAATTGATAAAAATATTTTTTAGGTTACTACCCCCGTTCTCGTAACTTCTACTAATCAACGTGGATATTTAAAATAATTGGACTGTAAATAAAAAAAAATGCCATCATTCAGATTCTCTGATAGAGTTTGGTTGCTATTTTTAGAGACTTCGGGGACTTTTAAGAAAGACTATAGAGAGTGCTAGAATGTTAAAAAAGTTAAAGAGGGGAACTTATAACAGATTTAGTTTCTCATAAAATATTACACGTCTTGGTAGATATTTGGACTGATAATGATGCAATAAAAAAAATCAACAATTCGTTTTGTAAGATGGACAATTAAAGAGGAATTAGCTTCCAGGAGTGACTGGCGCTAAAGAAAAAATATCGACTCTAAGTACGACAAAAAGTAGTGCAAGGGGAATGTTGATAACAATTCTAAAAATCCTCTTAGATAAGTGCGAGCAACTTTTAATAGTTTGCAGAACTGATCTAGCAGAGTGCAGGATGGATCAAGTTTTGGGTCAGCGTTATGGAATTGATAAAAATATTTTTTAGGTTACTACCCCCGTTCTCGTAACTTCTACTAATCAACGTGGATATTTAAAATAATTGGACTGTAAATAAAAAAAAATGCCATCATTCAGATTCTCTGATAGAGTTTGGTTGCTATTTTTAGAGACTTCGGGGACTTTTAAGAAAGACTATAGAGGGTGCTAGAATGTTAAAAAAGTTAAAGAGGGGAACTTATAACAGATTTAGTTTCTCATAAAATATTACACGTCTTGGTAGATATTTGGACTGATAATGATGCAATAAGAAACATCAACAATTCGTTATGCAAGATGGACAATTAAAGAGGAATTAGCTTCCAGGAGTGACTGGCGCTAAAGAAAAAATATCGACTCTAAGTAGGACAAAAAGTAGTGCAAGAGGAATGTTGATAACAATTCTAAAAATCCTCTTAGATAAGTGCGAGCAACTTTTAATAGTATGCAGAACTGATCTAGCAGAGTTCAGGATGGATCAAGTTTTGGGTCAGCGTTATGGAATTGATAAAAATATTTTTTAGGTTACTACCCCCGTTCTCGTAACTTCTACTAATCAACGTGGATATTTAAAGTAATTTGACTGTAAATAAAAAAATTTGCCATCATTCAGATTCTCTGATAGAGTTTGGTTGCTATTTTAGAGACTTCGAGGACTTGTAAGAAAGACTATAGAGGGTGCTAGAATGTTAAAAAAGTTAAAGAGGGGAACTTATAACAGATTTAGTTCCTCATAAAATAGTACACGTCTTGGTAGATATTTGGACTGATAATGATGCAATAAAGAAAATCAACAATTCGTTATGCAAGATGGACAATTAAAGAGGAATTAGCTTCCAGGAGTGACTGGCGCTAAAGAAAAAATATCGACTCTAAGTACGACAAAAAGTAGTGCAAGAGGAATGTTGATAACAATTCTAAAAATCCTCTTAGATAAGTGCGAGCAACTTTTAATAGTTTGCAGAACTGATCTAGCAGAGTTCAGGATGGATCAAGTTTTGGGTCAGCGTTATGGAATTGATAAAAATATTTTTTAGGTTACTACCCCCGTTCTCGTAACTTCTACTAATCAACGTGGATATTTAAAGTAATTTGACTGTAAATAAAAAAATTTGCCATCATTCAGATTCTCTGATAGAGTTTGGTTGGTATTTTAGAGACTTCGAGGACTTGTAAGAAAGACTATAGAGGGTGCTAGAATGTTAAAAAAGTTAAAGAGGGGAACTTATAACAGATTTAGTTCCTCATAAAATAGTACACGTCTTGGTAGATATTTGGACTGATAATGATGCAATAAAGAAAATCAACAATTCGTTATGCAAGATGGACAATTAAAGAAGAATTAGCTTCCAGGAGTGACTGGCGCTAAAGGAAAAATATCGACTCTAAGTACGACAAAAAGTAGTGCAAGAGGAATGTTGATAACAGTTCTAAAAATCCTCTTAGATAAGTGCGAGCAACTTTTAATAGTTTGCAGAACTGATCTAGCAGAGTTCAGGATGGATCAAATTTTGGGTCAGCGTTATGGCACCGAATCTAAAAGGAAAGAAGTTCAAGTTGACAGAACTATCCGAAAAAATTATTTTATTTTGGAAGAATTCTGGTTGACGATTAATGCAAAGCACTACTGATTAATAAATTAAGACAAGTTATTGAACGGGGGTGAAAACTGCAGAGGGAAGTATTGATTTTCAACAACAACGCACCACAAGGCTCGGAATCGATTGTTATGATTCGAAAAAAATTAAACATTCTCCATATAGTTCAGGCCCCTAGCGACTTCCTTTAATTTGAAAATGAGTTACGTAAAATTCGACCTAAAAAAATATTGAAACTCAAATTTTGCTTCCACAGGGGCTGCGTCCACTAGACGTGTAAATTAAAATTTTTTCACATCTTTTTTGCAATCAAATTTTTTTTCGAAAATATTGTTTTGTAATTGTAAAATCCTGTAAGGATAAATAGAGGATCGATACTCGCAAACAAATAGATAATAATAAAAAAATTCAATTATGTGTCATTTTAAAGAAGAAGCGATTTCTCGACTCGAGTCCGACCTTTTGGCGCCCACTATATTTAGAGTTTCAATACCCAAGATTATGGTTGAAAAATACCAATAATCGAAGCCATAATTGGCGTAATTGACGAGAAAGGTTTTAATTTATAGTGTTTACAGTTTCCAAGTTGTAGGCGTAATAGTGAAGAGAACATTAACGATACTAGCAAAAAATACTTAATTTCGGAAATGCCGAACTTTACTTGTTTTCGAAACGAAGAGTTATAGCCAGCGAAACGCGGTTGTTTAATGGTCAATATCGTAATTCACTCGTCGACATGTCTTTTAAAACGTGTAATTAACTCTCTTGGATATAGCTTCAAGTGTTTTAGCAAATTTTAAAACAAATAGGAACATTGCAAAAATTACACAGCGATTAGTGGTAGTTGCTCACTTTGTCGTATTGGCATAATTAAGTAAATGGGTCAGGGGTTCCGCATTTTCTTCATAAATATTCAATCTTATTAGAAATAAATAATAAAAACATATAAATATCATTGTTTAACTATTTACGACAAAGGTGGTGTTGCATACAGGATCATAAATTATGTGGGACGAAGATTACTCAACTGTGAATTGCTAATAGACCACATCCTTTATTCATTTTTATTACTGGCACATCTTTGATTGATCGATTTCAAAAGCGAATCTTTGGTACTGCTGATACTACACTAACTCGTAGTAATTTCAAACAAACTTGTTCAGATAACACTTTTGTTTGTCTATTTACTCGCCTCATTTAAATTACCATAAACGTGTCGTTCAATTAATTTGATCTGTGTCAACAAAATTTTGGAAAATTGTGTCGATTGAAGGAAATAGAAATTTTACTCAAACTCCAAACTATTTAATCTTTCAGTTTCAGTAAATAAATGTGTCACTCAATAAATTTGGTTTTGGTCAACCAAATTTTGGAAAATTGACTCGATTTAAACAAAAAGGAAATATTTCCCAAACTTTAAATTATTTACTCTTTCAGCAAATTGCCCTAAAGGTGTCACTCAACAAATTTGGCTTTTGTCGACAAAATTTTGGAAAATTGAGTCGATTTAAGGAAATGGAAATTTTTCTCAAACTCCAAACTATTTACTCTTTCAGTTTCAGTAAATAAACGTGTCACTTAACGAATTTGGTTTTAGTCAATAAAAATTTTGGAAAATTGAGTCAATTTAAGATAATGGAAAATTTTCTCAAATTCCAAACTATTTACTCATTCAGTTTTAGTAAATAAACGTGTCACTCAATGAATTTGGCTTTTGTCAAAAGAAAAATTTGGAAAATTTTCTCGATTTAAGAAAATAAAAATATTTCTCAAACTTCAAATTATTTACTCTTTCAGCAAAGTGCACTAAAGGTGTCACTCAACGAATTTGGTTTTTGTCAACAAAATTTTTGAAAAAAAAGCTCGATTTAAACAAAAAAGAAATATTTCCCAAACTTCAAATTATTTACTCTTTCAGTAAATTGCCCTAAAGGTGTCACTCAACAAATTTGGCTTTTGTCGACAAAATTTTGGAAAATTGTCTGGATTGAAGAAAATAGAAATTTTTTTCAAACTCCAAATTATTTACTCATTGAGTAAATTGCAATAAACGTGTCACTCAACGAATTTGGCTCTTGTCAACAAAATTTTGGAAAATTGAGTCGATTTAAGGAAATGGAAATTTTTCTAAAAAGTCCAAACTATTTACTATTTCAGTTTCAGTAAACGTGTCACTTAACGAATTTGGTTTTTGTCAATAAAAATTTTGGAAAATTGAGTCAATTTAAGATAGTGGAAATTTTTCTCAAATTCCAAACTATTTACTCTTTCAGTTTTAGTTAATAAACGTGTCACTTAACGAATTTGGTTTTTGTCAATAAAAATTTCCAACTCCAAATTATTTACTCTTTCAGCAAATTTCACTAAAGGTGTCACTCAACGAATTTGGTTTTTGTCAACAAGGTTTTGGAAAATTGGCTCGAAAATAGAAATTTTTCTCAAGTTTTACTCTATCAACAAAAATTTCTCATATACTTGCTCTAGACTCTAAATTTATTGTTGTTTGATCGAGAGCGCTCCAGTGTTCTCATCTGGGACCTATGCCGTTTTCGATTTTGACTCGTATAATTTTTTTCCTGTTTGCCGACGATCAGAGAATATGAAAATAATTTTGAAACCAACTGTAGGGGTCTCCGGGTGCTTGCTGAACGGACTAAATGTTAAAAATCGGGTCGGTTACTTAAATTGTCATTTCCTGAAAAGCCACTACGTCTATTAAATTTTCGGCGCGACAGGAGCGTTGCGAAATGTTTTTCCAGAAATAGCTTTATGGTAAAAATGGTCCAAATAAGGCGTACGAAACAAGGATAATGACGATATGCGCACATGGAACATAATTTATCTCGTTGAGACTCTGTTGACGCAAAACGTTTGAATAAATGCAACACATGCAATTACGAATTTACATTAATTGTGCAATTCGTTTTAACAAGACTGAGATGCATTGGTAATGAAAGTAACAACGAAAAGAAAAAAAAACGTCGACAAGGGCAATCTTAACTAACTGTACATTAAAATTTGTTGGTGTAATTCTCAGAAGATAATTTGCCGAATAAAAGTTTAATCGTTTAAGAACCGTGGCAGTCGCTGCATTTAGATAATAATTCAATCTTGACTTTGTCTGACATTTCTAAAAATAATTTAGTGGGAATGTTTAGTTTCAAGCTGTTTTATCAGCGATAGAATGTCTGGATGCTGCACCGGTTTAACATTACATCTGGTGCGAATATTCAAACTGTTATTCACTCTAATAAATTTGCATAATTGCAATATGCTGAAAATATGCTTTTTTGTCTAAACCAGTGCTAAAAGTATGATGTTAAGGTGGGCGAAAAATTCGATGTTAAGCAACGGAAAACAGGGTTTCGAACTTTTTGGTTACAGACTTTGTTAGCTATTTCTAAAAAATTTTGATTATATTGACGAAAAGAGTAGAGATCAAAGAATGAAACGAATGTGTTTAAAAGAAATATATTTGTTTTATTTGTAAGGCTCGAGAGTTGGAAAATTGTTCAAGTTTCTATACAATTTGCACATACATTAAAATTATTTTACATGTTGTTTTTGGTTTCGTTAGATTGGAAATTTAATGAAATTTTTATAATCGGCACAAAAAAATTGCAAAATTACTAGTTTTCGCTGTAAATAAATATTCGTAGGGCGCTGAAAGTTTTAAAATACTTTACAAGATTATCAATTTTTATTTACCAAATATTGAACCGTAATTTTCATGAATTTCAATTTTTGAAAATTTCGAGTTATTTTGTTTGATATGAGATTAAATAATTGTTTTAAAGTGAGCAAAAAATTTGGTAGTAAAATGGAGAAAACAGGCTCTCGAACTTTTTGGTTCTAGACTTTGCTATTAATTTCTAAGAAAATCTGACTATGTTGACGGACAGAATATAAATGAAAGAATCAAACGAATATATTTAAAAAAAATATGTTTGTCTTGGTAGTACGGTCCGACGATTAGAAAATTGTACAAGTTTCTATACAATTTGCACATAATTAAAAATTATTTTACATGTTGTTTATGGTTTCGTTAGATTGGAAATTTAATAAAAAAATTATAATCGACACGAAAAAACTGCAATATTGCTAGTTTTTGTTTGTAAACAAATATTCGTAGGGCGATGAAACTCTTAAAATATTTTACAAGGTTATCAATTTTTATTTTTCAAATATTGAATTATTTTTATTTCTATTTAGAGTATATATTTATTAGTATACTAAATAACTAATCAACTGTAAATTTCATGTTTTTCAATTTTTGAAAATTTGAAGTTATTTTGTTTGATGATATGCGAGATAATAACTTTTTTAACGTGAGAAAAAATTTTTGTAGTAAAACGGAGAAAACACGCTCTCGAACTTTTTGGTTCTAGACTTTGCTATTAATTTTTAAGAAAATCTGAGTATGTTGACGGACAGAATATAAATGAAAGAATCAAACGACTGCATTTAAAAGAAATATATTTGTCTTGGTAGTACGGCCCGACGATTAGAAAATTGTTCAAGTTTCTATACAATTTGCACATAAATTAAAATTATTTTACATATTGTTTATGGTTTCGTTAGATTGGAAATTTAAGAAAAAAATTATAATCGACACGAAAAAATTGCAAAATTGCTAGGGTTTGCTGTAAACAAATATTCGTAGGGGGCTGGAACTCTTAAAATATTTCACATAATTGTCAATTTTTATTTTCCAAACATTGAATTATTTTCATCACTATTTCGAATATATATTTTTATTATAGTAATAACTAATTAACTGTAATTTTCATGTTTTTTAAGATATCGAGTTATCTTGTTTGATGATATGAGAGAAAATAATTTTCTTAATGTGAGCAAAAAATTTGGTAGTAAAACGGAGAAAACACGCTTTCGTACTTTTTGGTTTCAGACTTTGCTATTAATTTCTAAGAAACTTTGATTATGTAGACGAAAAAAGTGGAGACCAAAGAATCCAATAAAAGTATTTAACAATATTTTTCATGGTTGTAAGTTTTTTAAGAACAATTTGAGCATAAATTCAAATTATTTAATTTAGGACTGGCAGAGTGAAACCTGAATAAAAAAAAGTTATTGTATTTTTGGGTTCTTTTCAGTGATTTATAGATGATTTGATTGATAATTTTAGGACGCCACCACTGGTAAAAAGTGAAAGGGACAGAAATAACAACTAAAATTTTCAACAATTAAATATTTTCCATGCGAATATGAGACCGGAAAAGTTCTTTTTGCATAGATTTTCTGTAACTGTAACGCCAATTACTATTAACTACCTGTCAATTTAATTGTTTTATGGACAATAATTAGATTCGAAACAAAGCTAATGTTACGTAGTCGTAGTGACAATAGTGTTTCGTTTTTTTTGTAATAATGGTCCTTATGATGATGATCCACTATCAAAGTCACATTGATGTCAGTGAAACTCAACTGATGGGACATTCTCTAGCGTCTCTGGGAATTGTGGACCTATTTGTTTTGTCCATTTTGACTACACTTTTGACTCAGAATGATAATTTAAAAAAAAATCAAAATCATCTTCAACAATTCGGGACTCTTGCTTAAAATAATTTGGACTCTTCAGAAGAATTGGTTGCAGAGATTTGGGTCTTTTAGTGGTGATGATTCACTATCAATTTCTTCTCCTGAAACACTGAGGTCAATGAAATAATGAAATTCAACTGATGGAGCGTTCAGTGGTAATTTTGGAGGTTGTGAACCTGCGTGTCTTCTATTTTGACAACGTTTTTGACTTAGATGGAAAATCTATAAAAAGATCAAAAGCACCATCAGCAATTCAGGTTCATTGTTACAATTTGGACCCTTCAGAAGAATTGGTTGCAGTCTATTGGCTTTACTTTCTAAACCACATTGGAAAAAAATGAATGGTAGAAGTTGAAGGTTCTCCATTATGTGTGCCTTCTTCAGAGATATTTCTCTCACCTGTTAATTGAGATTTGGTTCTTCTAGTGGTGATGATCCACTCTCAATTTCTTCTCCTGAAACACTGAGGTCAATGAAATTCAATTGATGGAGCATTTAGTGGTGATTCTGGAGGTTGTGAACCTGTGTGTCTTCTATTTTGACTGCGTTTTTGACTTAGATGGATAATCTATAAAAAAATCAAAATCAACTTCAACAAATCAGGACTTTTGCTTACCAATTTGGACTCTTCAGAAGAATTGGTTGCAGTCTATTGGCTTTATCTTCCAAATGACGTTGGAAAAAAATTATTGGAAGAAGTTGAAGGTTCTCAATTATTCAGAGATATTTTTCTCACCTGTTAATTGATGTTTAGTTCTTGTAGTGGTGATGATCCACTATCAATTTCTTCTCCTGAAACACTGTGGTCAATGAAATTCGACTGATGATTTTGGGAAATGTGAGCCTGTGTTTCTTCTATTTTGACTACGCTTTTGACTTAAATGGATAATCTAGAACCAGAGCAAAATCACCTTCAGCAACTTAGTTCTCTTGTTAACAATAATTTGGACCTTTCACAAGAATTAGTTGCAGTCTACTGGTATTCGAAACTTGTTTTCCCAATCTTCCTAAGCATATCTATTGAAAGAAAATGAATGGTGGAAATTGAGGAATTTCCTTTATGCGTGCCTTCTTCAGCGTCATTCTTCTCACCTTTTAATTAAGATTTGGTCTTTATGAGGGTGATAATTCCCTATCAATGACTTTTTCTGACACATTAAGGTCAATGAAACTCAGTTAATAAAATTGTGTCTTTTTGGATTGTGAACCTATAAAAAGACCAAAATCACCTTCAGGAATTCAGAACTCTTCTTTACCACAATTTTAACTTCTAAGAAGAATTGATTGCCGTCTACTGGCTTTGAATTTTAATTTCCCAATTTTCCAAATCATATTGCAAAAAATTAACGAGCCTTCATCATGTATGCCTTCTTCAAAGATATTTTTCTCGACTTTTTATTGAGATTTAACCCTTATGGTGTCAATGGCATATCAATGTCTTCTCCTAAAATATTGAGGTTAATGAGTTTCAACTGACGGAATGATCTCTGGTGTTTTTGAGGATTGTAAAAAGGTGTTTTTCTATTTTGACAACGCTTTTGGTTAACAATATTTTAAACTCTTCATAAAAGACTCTTGCAGTCCACTGTGTCGCGAGTTTTAATTTTCAGATCTTCCTATTGGAGAAAGAAAAAAATATGGCGACACTATTAATATCTAAGAATAGTTAGGTGTTAGTTGCTAATTATTATCTGTAGAATTAAATTTTTATTGGGGATATACTTATTTGGTGTCAATATCCTGAACAGATATCCACTTCCGGTTAGAGTTCGTCGTCTGATTCCAAAAAGACCGTTATTAATTACGTAAACAATTTTTTCAAACATCAAGTTCTTGGAAGTTATGCCAAAAATTGCTATGCAAATAGTTCGTCGGTTTGCTAAATAAATATTTGGTTAATTAGGAATTTCAAACAGCGGCCAGTTAAAATTATACACAGCAAAACACTACGGTTAATTACACACAATTCTAATATTGGATATGTATACTCAAGGTACTGGTCGTTGAAAACATTTTTTAACAATTAACGCGTCTATGATCAATAATGTTTTTAAAACTATTTTTAGGTGTCTAGCAAAATTCTAAAAACTACAGAGAGTGTCTTGGCTAAAATTACCATTTTTAGAAAAAACAAAAATTGCCAGATTTTGGAAAAATAGTTTGTCGCTTTATCTAGAATTTACTGTATCATTGAAAAAAAATTGATGACGCGAATCGCTGTATCTATCGCACCCACAATACTATGCGTAATGGGTTAAACTAACACTTGTAAACCTAAAAGCACTGAAGCAAACCTTTTAAGGAGACCTCGACAAATTGGAAAATATAGTGGAACATGAAAAAAAAACAAATTGTAGATATTTTGTTTAATTGCAATTGTTAGTTGATATTTCCTTAGGGCGTCCAATTTTCATCGCTTTTCCTTGCCTTGTCTTATCAATTTACATGATCGTGAAAGGTGACACGACAAGAAGTAAAATTGCTCAGGGCGAACTAAATAGCGAGGAAAAAGGAATTTGCGATATTTCCTGATTTTTGATCACAATTTTTGGTCACAAAATTTCAATTGTAACTAATATTTAGAAAGAAATTTGATAACAAAGTCAAGACAATTTTTGAAAGCAGAATATTCAATTTAGTAATATAGACACAAAAATCAGAATTACAACTTTGTATAACAAACTTAGAACTAGGCTAATAATAGAAAAAGAATCTCGAAATCAAAATTTCTGATACCAAAATTAAAATTGGTTAGTTTTCTAATACGAAAAAATTTCAAAAAAATGCAATTTTCACAAAATCCCAATTGTTGCGTTTAGAAAAATAATAAGAAAAAAATCGAAAATAAAAAAACAAATTGTGATACTCATATGAGTAACACATCCAAAATCAGCAATAAAATAAAAAATCTAATTATCCCCGTGCAACAATAATTAAGTTATTAAGATATCGATTAAACATTGTTTTCGTGTCGATTATTCCTGAGCCCTTGTGGGCGTTAATTACTAATTCAACATCTGTTCAATACAATTAAAACAATTCTCGATTGACAACATTGTACCCCTGACACACCTTCACGCATCCAAACAAAGATCAAGTAAAAATACTTGAACGATTTTTAACTTCTTTGTTTGACTCTTATATCCACCGTATAGGGCAGTAACATGAATCACTTGTCAACTGAAAAATAAAACCCAACCAAGCCATTGCATTGAACGTAACTACATAAACGTTCACAACACGTGCAACGTACAGAAATTCTCGGCTTCTTAGTAGTCGTAGAGGATTAAATCCGCCACTTCCCTTGGGGTTTTGGACGATTAACATAATGTCTCGTCGGCATTCATATTAAATCGTGCTCACCAAAGAAACCGTGGACGCGCATAAGAGAAATACTTAAATTTGAAAAAAATTGGTTTGTTAGGGTTTGATTATTCGATCGATTATTGTGATATCGTGAAATATCACAAACACCTGCTGTTAATGACAGAGTAGTGGTTTTGCAACAATTGATGTTGGTATTTGTTAATTGACACTGTCGGGGTGTTTACGGACGGGTCGTGACTCAAATTTGAAAGCTGCGATAATTGTAATTTGACGAACTTATCTTCCTAAGGGTGTTCTGTCCTTTGGCGATCGAGAGTGATCTTTTGTGAAGTTGCGTGATGTAATGATTTTCAAATCGTTACGTCTCGCTATGTAAACTTTTAATCTAGTCCAAGTTTTGTCGCTTTCAAAATGGCCTTTTACAGGCTGGTTTTTGTGTTTATTTTGGAACGTCTACTTTCACTGGTCTTATTAATTACATTTTTGATAGTGTTATAGTGTAAATTTTACGATTCGGTTATATAAGGATTCAATGAAATCGAGTGACATAAAAACGTGATCGTTTAGATGAATATTTAATTTTCATAATTCGATACCGATCGATAGATTTATTGCGAATTTTTTACCGCCAAGAATTTTCTGTTGAGGATTTTAAAAAGACATAAAAAAATCGAAACTCCTTTGTGGAAATTATAAAATGATTTTTGTAGAATCTTTGAAGATAATTCTAAAAAGATTTTACAAAATTTCAAATATTTTGAAAAGCCCGCGCTTTAATGGGCGTGTTTAGTAATAGATCAATAGCGTTCAAGATTTCATTATTCAAGTTGTACATTGTTGCCAGCTCTAAGTCTGTTCTTTCTTTAGAAACCTTGTTCGCACTATAACAAACATTTAAAGAAATAGTCAAATCGGTCTAACCATTCTCAAGTGATGCGCTTACAAATGCGTATATAGATTCAAAAAGTTTCAATTAAATTTAAAAAAAAATAACAATCAAGATGGCGTCGCTTGGAACGGTCGCGTGTTTGTCGGTTGATTATTGTTTGTTTCTGGTGTTTGTTGCAACTTGTCGAACTGTTTGATTGCACTGAGTTCGTTAAAGTGATTTTTTCTTGATCTTGTTGGGTGGCTTGACGCTGTTGGAGTCACTTTTTGTATATATTTTGCAATAGCACGCCACGTGTTTCGAACATAACCTGAAACTGTATTGGAGCTACTTGCTGTATTGGAGCTGTTTGCATCATGTCTATGAATTGCCTATCGTGTAATAAGCCCTTTGGTGCAGCGAGAATTGCAGATGCTATCAAATGCATGGAATCGGATCACTATGTGCATCAGGGTTGTCTTCAACGCTTATCCAAAACGGAAAGTGGAGCATTTAAAAAATGCTGTGGTACTGATAGGAATAGGGTGACTCCTGCAGCTTCTGCTGATTCTGTTGATCTCAAGTTGGAAAGACATATCAATAAGTTGATGAGTGGTACTGAAGCAAAAATAGACAAAATGTTGAATAGAATACATAGTGCATCTGTTGCTAATATAAATGAACTGAAGGAGTCATTACGTGAGTCTTTGAAGGAATTTTATTCCAGGTTGGCTACTCAAGATACAAAGATAGATCAAATTTCGGATAAAGTTGATAATGCTGTTGATACTATTGATGAGATCAGAGATGAAGTTTTTTGCAAAATTGATGTTTTGAGATCTGAACTTACTACTGCTCAGTCATCAATATCGGATGTTGTAATTACTGAGTTGTCTGAGAGAAGGAAGAAAGAAGCCAATATAATTGTCTTTCATTTGAATGATAGTAATGATTTACCTGCTGATAAAAACTTTATTTTGAACTTGTTTAAGGATTCTCCTGTTAGTACTGACAATATAAAGGTCACTAGACTTGGTAAATATACTGTTGGCAAATGCAGACCCTTGAGGGTTATGTTTGATTCAGCATTTGATGTGCATTGGACTCTCCACAACAAGAAATCTCTAAATCTAGATGGGATCAAGATTAACTCTGATCAAACTGCTGTGCAGAGACTTCAGTTCAAGCAAGTTTTGACTCAGTTGAAGAAGAGAGTTGCTGATGGTGAAGTGAATTTATTCATTAAATATGTGAATGGCAATCCTACAATTGCTAAGCGCAAAGCAGATCAAACTGCTGCTGCTGAACTTAATAATTCGTCTGAGTCAGGAAACTGAATTCGACTGCTGTACATGGTGGATCCATCTCTATATATTTTCAAAATGTGAGGAGTCTGAGAAATAAGATTCCGGGGCGTGTGTTGAGGACTACGTCTCGGTTCTGGATACCTATGGGCAGCTCACATTTAATTAATGGCTCAGCTATATATAGAGTTTGTCGATTGTTTAATGACATGGATAATATGCCACATATTAGTGATACGTTGTCTATCTCTATTTTTAAAACTGAGCTGAGGCGTTCCCTTTTCACATATAATTGATTTTTAGTTTGTTATATTTTTTTCTTATGTTTGGTACCGGAAACTTAGATGAGTAGTAAGTTTGTTAACTGAAAAGTTTATTTATCTTTATTTTTTTGCTATTGTTCCAAATGAATATGTAGTATTTATTTATATATGCAAATGTATATCTTTATTTTTATCTAAGGGCTTTGAGCCTGTAAATCTCTCAATAAATAAATAAATAAATAAATAAATAAATAAATAAATAAATAAATAAATAAATAAATAAATAAATAAATAAATAAATAAATAAATAAATAAATAAATAAATAAATAAATAAATAAATAAATAAATAAATAAATAAATAAATAAATAAATAAATTTCAAATATTTTGGAAATCTCGCCCAGTTGCAAATGGAACTGTTTCTTGTGGAAAATAAAACATAATTTTAGTAGAATCTTCGAAAAAATATTTTATTCTTTAAAAGAACTTTGCTAAATTTCAAATATTTTGAAAATCGCGCGCTTAATTGGGCGTGTTTGGTAATAGGCCAATGGCGTTTAAGATTCTATTTCTCAAGCTGTACATTGTTGCCTTGTCTAATGTTTTTCATTGCTTAAAAGCCTAATTCGGACTATTACGGACATTTTAAAAAATTGTCAAATTATTCCAGCCATTCTCAAGTGATGCGCTTACCAACGCGTATATAGATTCAAAAAGCTTCAATTAAATTTCAAATATTTTGGAAAGCTCGCCCAGTTACAAATGGAACTAATTTTTGTGGAAAATAAAACATAATTTTGCTAGAATCTTCGAAAAAAATTTATTCTTAAAAGAATTTTGCTAAATTTCAAATATTTTGGAAATCGCGCGCTTTAGTGGGCGTGTTTGGTAATAGGCCAATAGTGTTTAAAATTTTATTCTTCAAGCTGTACATTGTTGATATGTGTAAAATATTTTTTTGCTTTAAAGCCTAATTCGGACTATAACAAACATTTAAAAAAAACTGTTAAATCACTCCAGCCGTCCTCAAGTGATGCGCTTACAAACGCATATATAGATTTCAAAGGTCTCCATTAAA
This sequence comes from Pyrochroa serraticornis, assembly GCA_905333025.2. Lineage (NCBI taxonomy): Eukaryota > Metazoa > Arthropoda > Insecta > Coleoptera > Pyrochroidae > Pyrochroa > Pyrochroa serraticornis. The sequence goes on from HG995152.1 coordinate 47,888,365, forward strand.
TTTCTAATATTCCTGAAAGCTCGACCAGTTGCAAATGGAAGTGTCTTTTTGTGGAAAATGAAACATAGTTTTGCTAGAATCTTCTAAAATAAATTATTCTCCAAAAGAATTTTGCTAAATTTCAAATATTTTGAAAAACGCGCCCTTTCGTGGGCGTGTTTGGTAATAAGCCAATGGTGTTTAAGATTTTATTCTTTAAGCTGTACATTGTTGCCATGTCTAAATTTTCTCTTTGCTTAAAAGTCTAAATCGGACTATAACGAACATTTAAAGAAAATTGTCAAACAGTCCAGCCATCCTCAAGTGATGCGCTTACAAACGCATATATAGATTCAAAAAGCTTCAATTAAATTTTAAATATTTTGGAAAGCTCGCCCAGTAGTCAATGGAACTGTCTTTTGTGGATAATGAAACATGATTCTGCTAGAATTTTTGAAAGAATTTATTCTCTAAAAGAATTTTGCTAAATTTCAAATATTTTGGAAATCGCGCGCTTCAATGGGCGTGTTCGGTAATAGGCCAATGGTGTTTAAGATTTTATTCTTCAAGCTGTACATTGTTGCCATGCCTAAATTTTTTCTTTGCTTAAAACCCTAAATCGGACTATAACGAACATTTATAAAAAATTGTCAAATTGTTCCAGCCGTTCTCAAGTGATGCGCTTACAAACGCGTGTATAGATTCAAAAAGCTTCAATTAAATTTCAAATATTTTGGAAAGCTTCCCTAGTTGCAAATGGAACTGTTTTTTGTGGAAAATGAAACATAATTTTGCTAGAATCTTCGAAAAAATTTATTTTCTAAAAGAATTTTGCTAAATTTCAAATATTTTGGAAATCGCGCGCTTTAGTGAGCGTGTTTGGTAATAGTCCAATCGTGTTTAGGATTTTATTTTTCAAGTTGTACATTGTTGCCATGTCTAAACTTTTTCTTTGCTTTAAAGTCTAAATCGGACTATAACGAACATTTAAAGAAAATTGTCAAACCAGTCCAGCCGTTATCAAGTGATGCGCTTACAAACGCATGTATAGATTCAAAAAGCTTCAATTAAATTTTAAATATTTTGGAAAGCTCGCCCAGTTGTCAATGGAACTGTCTTTTATGGAAAATGAAACATGACTCTGCTAGAATTTTTGAAAAAAAAATTCAAAATTCTTCAAAAGAATTTTGTTAAATTTCAAATATTTTGTAAATCGCGCGCTTTAATGGGCGTGTTTAGTAATAGGCCAACGGTGTTTAAGATTTTATTCTTCAAGCTGTACATTGTTGCCATGTCTAAATTTTATTTTCGCTTTAAAGCCTAATTTGGACTATACGAACATTTAAAAAAAAATGTCAAATCAGTCCAACCGTCCTCAAATGATGCGCTTACAATCCCGTATATAGATTCAAAAAGCTTCAATTAAATTTCAAATATTTTGGAAAGCTTGCCTAGTTGCAAATGGAACCGTTTTTTGTGGAAAATGAAACATAGTTTTGCTAGAATCTTCGAAAAAAATTATTCTCTAAAAGAATTTTGCTAAATTTCAAATATTTTGGAATTCGCGCGCTTTAATGGGCGTGTTTGGTAACGGGCCAATAGTGTTCAAGATTTCATTCCTTAACTTGTACATTGTTGCCAGGTGTAAGTTTACCTAACATTAACGGATTTTTACTAATGGAGTAATGTTAATGAGAACCGAAAACTTTTTCGGAATTGTCAGAACCCAAAATACACCAGAAAAGAATACAGGGGCTCCCAGAAATATTTGTTAGGGTTGTAACAAAAGACATTTTTATTTAATTATTTTATCGTAGTTAATTTGAGAATTAATTAGTACATTTATAACTTTCTATAGGTACTTGTGAAATATCTTTTGAATTTTTACAAATGTAACCGTTAGAGTAAACAAATAATTTGCGTTAACTAACGATAATTAGAAACGTAAATAAGCCGCGCTTAATTTTCTCATTTATTTCCATACGTAACAATAATTTATGGAACAGATATAAATAGCATAATTACAATAAAAATTCAATCCAAAAAGTTAACATTTTTGGATTTAAAGAAGTTCCTTTTGTATCATTTATTTCGTAAAAGTAAAGCTAGTGGTGTGATCAATTTAATGATCTGTCTCGATTTTTGTTTTTAACAAAAAGTTTTTGGTTGTGGGTTAAAATTTCTATTTAATAATTGCGTAAAAATAATATTGCAAAATTCTTGCAGTAACGTTATATAAGTACAGGAAACGGCATAAGTTATAGGCATCCGGTGTCAATAATATTGAACACTTTGCTATTTTAAGATAACTCACCGGGGAAGTCCAGAAATTCGGTGGTCTGGTCAAGGACCAAAAGAAAATTTTGTTTTTATTTAGTTTTCAGTGTAATTTCTTTTAATGCCTCATATTTATTTATTTATCAATATTTTAAAATTTAAAGAACTTTAGTGTTTTGCAATTTGTATTCTATACACTTCCATATTTTGAGGACTAATACCTCAGAATTAATTCTATACATAAAAAATTATATTTGTGGTTGGTAGAAGTGCGTTTCTAGTTTTTATTCGTTTTTGAAAAATTGCAACACGTCAATTAGTTTCAATTTTAGTGATAATCAAATAAATTAAAAGTAACATTAACAAATGGTTTGCAATTTATATTCCGCACACTCCTCTGTTTTACTGATCAATCTCTAGCAATTAATCTTTCCAGTGTCACGGTTGCCAACATATTAAATAAAAATCAATCATTTTCTGTGGCGCCATCCGACTTAAGATAAACGATTCCATCAAAATGTCGTCGTTCTAGAAATATTTTGGGTCCTTATTTGACAATTTTCGAAAAGTTATTACTCAAAATATTTTACTAAACGCTTTGCAATTTGTATTCGACGTGCTCCTTATTTCGTTCACCGATCTAACAGTCCAAATTAACAACTTAAATCGATAAAAAAAATCAAAATTACTAAAATCAAAACCAATCATTTTTAGCCAAGGGAAATAATAAATTGTCAAGTTGTCATAACTTTGAAATTAAGAGTTCAAATTAAATACTAAAGCAAGTTGTCTCTTAAATAAGACTTGAAAATGTTGCTTGAAAATTTTGAAAAATTTTGACCAAAAACTGTCTAAAAATGTTCAAACAACACAAAATTATTTTGACTCAACGCGAATGGCAATTTCCGATGTCAATCATGTCGCTGAACAGGTTTTTGGATTGGGTTTCTTCATTTAACCGATGAATTTGGAGTGTTTTACAAGAAACCACAAAAATTGAAAAATGTGTAAAATTTGAACCTCTGTAGCATTTAGAGTTTTTGAGTTACTTCGAATTTGAGAACATCTCCGCAATCGACACTTAAATGGCTATCTAATAGGCCTAAAATGAATTCCGTGGGATGGTAAATAAAAAAGCTCAATTTTTCACCAAAGTTAGAGTGAACTTCAAGTTGCTATAACTTCAAAAATTTCAATCCAAATGAATAACTGGTGACAGCATTGCATAAAATGAAACCATAAAACGGCCTTGAAAATTTTCAATTTTTTTTCCTACCTCAAACGATAAAAATTTTCAAAAATGCTAAAATCGACACTAGCCATTCGCATGCATCAGAAATAACAATGTCTGACGTAACTTGTCACCCTGATCTCAATTCCGAACACGATTCGTCCATTTAGGCGATGGATTTTCAACATTTTACAAAAAAACACAAAATCACAAATTTTTGGAAAATTTACAGCTCGACAACTACCAGAATTTTTGAGTCATTTCAAGTAGTAAAACATTTTTTTAATCGGCATTCAAGAGCTTTCTAACAAACCTAGAACAAAAGTTTTAACTGCGTTAATAAGAAAGTTCAATTTTTTTGGATTTGACCAAAATTTTGGTCAAAAAATTCAAATTGTCATAACTTTGAATTTAATAGTTCAAATTAAAAACTAGTGACAGTGTTGCATTAAGCAAACGCAACAGTATAAAATAAAGGCATAAAATGGCCTTGAAAAATTTCAAAATTTTCACTTTTTTTTCTACCTCAATCGGTAAAAATTTTCAAAAATGCTAAAATCGACATTAGCCATTCGCAGCCATCAGAAATTACAATGTTTGACGTAACTTGTCACCCTGATCTCATTTCCGAACACGATTTGTCCATTTAGGGGATGTATTTTCAACATTTTACAAAAAAACACAAAATCACAAATTTTTGGAAAATTTACAGCTCTACAACTACCAGAATTTTTGAGTCATTTCAAATAGCAAAACATTTTCTTAATCGGCATTCAAGGGGCTTTCGAGCAAGACTAGAACAAAAATTTTAACTGCGTAAATAAAAAAGTTCAGCTTTTCAATTTTGACCAAAATTTTGCTCAAAGAATTCAAATTGTCATAACTTTGAATTTAAGAGTTCAAATTAAAAAATTGTGCCAGCGTTGCATTGAGCAAGGGCAACCGTATAAAATAAAGGCATAAAATGGCTTCGAAAAATTTCAAAATTTTCACTTTTTTTTCCACCTCAATCGATAAAAAATTTGAAAAATGCTAAAATCGACACTAGCCATTCGCAGCCATCAGAAATAACAATGTCTGACGTAATTTGTCACCCTTATCTCATTTCCGATCAAGATTCGTCCATTTAGGCGATAGATTTTCAACATTTTACAAAAAAACACAAAATCACAAATTTTTGGAAAATTTACAGCTCTACAACTACCGGAATTTTTGAGTCATTTCAAATAGCAAAACATTTTCTTAATCGGCATTCAAGGGGCTTTCGAGCAAGACTAGAACAAAAATTTTAACTGCGTAAATAAAAAAGGTCAGCTTTTCATTTTTGACCAAAATTTTGCTCAAAAAATTTAAATTGTCATAACTTTGAATTTAAGAGTTCAAATTAAAAACAGCGTTGCGTGAGCAGCTGTCTCTCATTAAATGAGACCATAAGAAGGTGCTTGAAAATTTGGAAAATATTCAACCAAAAAACTGGACTCATTGATGGCTAAAATTATTCAAAGAACGCAAAATCATTTCGACTCAACGTAGATGGCAATTTCTGATGTAAATTATATCGCTAAACGTGTTTTAGCAGTGGGTTTCTTCATTTAAGCGATGAATTTCCAATGTTTCAGCAGAAATCACAAAAATTGAAATATTCACAAAATTTTAACCTCTAACTTCTAGAATTTTTGAGCTACTTCGAATTTGAGGACATCCCCGTAATTGACATTCAAAAGACTTTCTAATAAGCCTAAAGCTAAAACACCAGGAAACCAAAAGAAGTGTTTATTGCATAATTTTTGACAATTTTTATAAGCAATTAACAAATTCTTTGCAATTTGTATTTGGCATATTCTTCTATTTGGCTGATCAATTTTTAACAATCAATCATTCTGGGGTCAGGGTTGCCAACGTTTTAGATGTAAACCAATCATATCTGCTGGCGCCATCTGACATAAGATAGAATACTCTTCATAGTTACCTCCAAAATATTTTTTAGATTTGAAAAATTGAAAACTAGAAAATCAGAAAAGTTTTATTTTAAAATTTGAAAAAAATTAACTTGTGCGTAACTACAATTAAAATAACAAAAAATAAGAGTTGAGAATTTGATCTTTTTTTAATTTTTTCGAATTTAGTGAAATTAATTTTTCACCAAAAATTCGTTCAAGTGTTCCTTCGCGATATTTTTGCCATAAAATAATTTCATTTCGAAAAGACTTTATAATTAACTATCAACTAGACATTGAAATTTCGCATATTAGTATTCCGTTCATCAAAATCTCCATCATTAGGTTCACCTACGCAAAGCTTAAACAAATCTTAAACCACATTTCCGGCTATATAAATAATTTAATTTAAATCCTTTACCATAAACGATAACAAATCTATGTTAAGCCAAAATTTAATTTCAAACATGACATTCAATCTCCAAATTTGGCCGAAAATTTTAGCTAAATTACGAAAGTTTCCTCAAACTAACTTCATTCCAGTGCCAGAAACATGAGACAAACCAAAAATCGTCGGTGAGTTTTTGTTGCAACTTCTAGAGAAAGGTTTTTAACAATATTTTTGATTAATGCACTAAAACAATCAATTCACTTTCAAATTTAGTGTTGTAAATTCTCGTGACTTATTAACGTTATCTAACTTGCGTACGCCAAGTTAAGTGTGTTAATGGGCTCTAAAAAACGTGACAAATAACTTAATTTTCGCACAATTAACTGAATGGATTGAAAAGTCATTTCTAGTATTTTATTAACTTTAAAGTAACGAGCTAGTCGAAGAGACTTGTAACGTTTGTTAGTCGTCATTCGTCTCCACTTGACACTCTTTAGTGCGAGATGAAACGTGAGACTTTATGTTAAGCAGAGAATTTGTATGCTAAGTTAATATTAAAACATCTCGTATATCAAATGTTATAAATTCCTCGTGTCCACACTCTGTGCCAGAGATGTAGAGGCAATTTCTACAATTTTTATCTATCCAGCGATTCAAGAAACAATCGACTAACAAATAGTTGAACTAACAACAATGTGTGCTTTAGCGAAAGTCGATTCTTGTAGCGATAACTGTTCGCAAGTAATTACACAAATGTGCGAATGTTTGCTCATTCATGTTACTGAGTTACGTGAAGATTTTTTTAACGAATCGCAAATTTTTAACACTAAAACAAGAATTTTTGAGCATTACTTGAAGGCTTGTCATTGATTAAATTTTTTAACTTGACAGTTATTTTAAAATATTTTCACCACTGTATCACTGTGGGATTCGTAGGAAAGAAATTTTGACGGTTTGAAAGAAAATTCAGATTTTGCAACAAATATGGTGACCACACCAACTCAATGGGATTCAAGTCGGGATGATACGGAGGAAATCGACTTTTATTTTGTCGGCTTCAAGCATTTTTTATTAATTTTTATTATGTCGTTAAGTCAATGTTTAACATGCCCATAAAAGTAAATTTTATTGCTTTGCGAATTTTCGCAATTTTGCAATTTTTAAATTAATTAATTGTGATTTTTGGAACAATTAATTGACAGAAATAATTTGAGATCTATCTAACGTTGGTGTAGGGTGAAAAAAAATTAATTACATTAAATTGTGTAAAAAATTTTGAAAATTTGAAATTGTTTCTATTGAATTGTTGGTTTTATTAAAAAAAATGTTGAAATTGCCCTCGAATTATTTGCGGACGGTCTGAATAAATTCGCGATTATTAGCTAATGTTGGCATCAATTAATTTTTCATTTTTCTTCATGGAACCAATAAAGTTTGTCATTGGCCAAAAATAATTGATAGCCATGCAAATCTGGCACTTTATTCTCTACTTTAAGTAGTTTAATTAATCCACTTAACGTAATTTTTTTTTCAGGTGGCCCTCAAATCTTTGTAGATCTCGTAAGTATAAAAGCTTTTCGATTTAACAACTTTTTTAAAATTCTCAACACTTTTATAGCTTCATAAAATTAACAAAAACAACGGAACGACTTAATTATGCAAATTGTAATAGGACCTTAAGTGGTGCGACGTAAATATAAAATTTTCAATTAATTACGACGTTGGAGTTATCTTCAAAAATTTGACAGGTTTTCCGCGTCATTTAACTTGGTTTTGGTGAAATTCGATATTCCGCCTCATTATTTATGTTAATAATTAATTAATCGATCATTTGTTGTTGTTGAAACGTTGCAGGTTTTGAGCAATTTTGCTATTGTTTTTAACACTAATTAATAGCGATAATTGGTTCCGGTCGACCTGGAAAATCATTTGTTGAAATAAATTAAATGTGACAATTTATTAAAGGTCAATGTCGACTTATTTATTATAGGCGAAGTACCATAACGTACTGCCCAACAAAAGGAGGGACAATCGATTTTTCGGGTTTCTAATTTCAAACCCACCTAAAAAGTTACACAAAAAATTCAAGTAATTCTCTGAAGATGGGAGTGCTGTTTTAGATTCTTCCCTAGGAAAGTTGAAAACGCAATTTTATATCCAATTGGAGAAATTAAAATCAAAAAATTCTGCACTCAGTTTTGGTTTAACACAATTGATTGAAGTTTGGATCGAGAGATGATTTTCAAAAAGTGTAAAAAAAAATTTACAATTACAAATTTTTAATTTGAAAACTAACAAAGTCAAGTATTGAAGAATCTAAAAAATTTCTTCAGTTGGATTAGTCAAAAATCATATCGAAGGACTAACTGACGTAAAAATCGATTTTAATAACAGTTAAAAGTGGCTGACTTAGCAGGATGGGCCAAGCTGTTATAATCTGACTAGTAGAGGGTCAAATTACAAATTTGGAATTTGGATTTTTCAAAATTTCCCCATAACTTTTCTAAAAGTTTATACAAGTCATTTGTATGTTGTAAAATTTTTGCCATAGTACTGAACGGCGTTATGGAAACTGGAAAAATGATTTAAATAATTTTTTCGAAAACTAACAAAGTCGAGTACTGAAGAATCCAAAAAAAATTCTTCAGTTGGATTGGTCAAAAATCATATAGAAAGACTAATTGATATAAAAACCGTTTTTAATAACAGTCAAAGGTGTCTGACTTGGCAGGATGGGCCGAGCTGTTATAGTCTGACTAGTAAAGGGTCCAATTACAAATTTGGAATTTGGATTTTTCAAAATTTCCTCATAACTTTTCTAAAAGTTTATACACGTCATTTGTATGTTGTAGAATTTTTACCATAGTACTGAACGGCCTTATGGAAACTGGAAAAATGATTTAAATATTTTTTTCGAAAACTAACAAAGTCGAGTACTGAAGAATCCAAAAAAATTTCTTCATTTGGATTGGTCAAAAATCATATAGAAAGACTAATTGACATAAAAACCGCTTTTAATAACAGTCAAAGATGTCTGACTTGGCAGGATGGGCCGAGCTGTTACAGTCTGACTAGTAAAGGGTCAAATTACAAATTTGGAATTCGGATTTTTCAGAATTTTCCCATAACTTTTCTAAAAGTTTATACAAGTCGCTTGTATGTTGTAAAATTTTTGCCATAGTACTAAACGGCGTTGTGGAAACTGGAAAAATTATTTAAATAATTTTCTCGAAAACTAACAAAGTCGAGTACTGAAGAATCTAAAAAAATTTCTTCAGTTAGATTGGTCAAAAATCATATCAAAAGATTAACTAACGTAAAATCCGTTTTTAATATTTGTCAAAGGTGGCTGACATGGCAGAAGGGGTCGAGCTGTTATACTCTGACTAGTAGAGGGTCAAATTACAAATTTGGAATTTGGATTTTTCAAAATTTTCCCATAACTTTTCTAAAAGTTTATACAAGTCATTTGTATGTTGTAAAATTTTTGCCATAGTACTGAACGGCCTTATGGAAACTGGAAAAATGATTTAAATATTTTTTTCGAAAACTAACAAAGTCGAGTACTGAAGAATCCAAAAAAATTTCTTCATTTGGATTGGTCAAAAATCATATCGAAACACTAATTGACGTAAAAAACCAGTTTTAATAACAGTCAAAGGTGTCTGACTTGGCAGGATGGGCCAAGCTGTTATAATCTGACTAGTAGAGGGTCAAATTACAAATTTGGAATTTGGATTTTTCAAAATTTTCCCATAACTTTTCTAAAAGTTTATACAAGTCATTTGTATGTTGTAAAATTTTTACCATAGTACTGAACGGCGTTATGGAAACTGGAAAAATGATTTAAATAATTTTTTCGAAAACTAACAAAGTCGAGTACTGAAGAATCAAAAAAAATTCTTCAGTTGGATTGGTCAAAAATCATATCGAAACACTAATTGACGTAAAAAACCAGTTTTAATAACAGTCAAAGGTGTCTGACTTGGCAGGATGGGCCAAGCTGTTATAATCTGACTAGTAGAGGGTCAAATTACAAATTTGGAATTTGGATTTTTCAAAATTTTCCCATAACTTTTCTCAAAGTTTATACAAGTCATTTGTATGTTGTAAAATTTTTGCCATAGTACTGAACGGCGTTATGGAAACTGGAAAAATGATTTAAATAATTTTTTCGAAAACTAACAAAGTCGAGTACTGAAGAATCCAAAAAAAATTCTTCAGTTGGATTGGTCAAAAATTATATCGAAACACTAATTAACGTAAAAAACCAGTTTTTATAACAGTCAAAGGTGTCTGACTTGACAGGATGGGCCAAGCTGTTATAATCTGACTAGTAGAGGGTCAAATTACAAATTTGGAATTTGGATTTTTCAAAATTTTCCCATAACTTTTCTAAAAGTTTATACAAGTCATTTGTATGTTGTAAAATTTTTGCCATAGTACTGAACGGCGTTATGGAAACTGGAAAAATGATTTAAATAATTTTTTCGAAAACTAACAAAGTCGAGTACTGAAGAATCCAAAAAAATTCTTCAGTTGGATTGGTCAAAAATCATATCGAAACACTAATTGACGTAAAAAACCAGTTTTAATAACAGTCAAAGGTGTCTGACTTGGCAGTATGGGCCAAGCTGTTATAATCTGACTAGTAGAGGGTCAAATTACAAATTTGGAATTTGGATTTTTCAAAATTTTCCCATAACTTTTCTAAAAGTTTATACAAGTCATTTGTATGTTGTAAAATTTTTGCCATAGTACTGAACGGCGTTACGGAAACTGGAAAAATGATTTAAATAATTTTTTCAAAAACTAACAAAGTCGAGTACTGAAGAATCCAAAAAAAATTCTTCAGTTGGATTGGTCAAAAATCATATCGAAACACTAATTGACGTAAAAAACCAGTTTTTATAACAGTCAAAGGTGTCTGACTTGACAGGATGGGCCGAGCTGTTATAATCTGACTAGTAGAGGGTCAAATTGAAAATTTGGAATTTGGATTTTTCAAAATTTTTCCATAACTTTTCTAAAAGTTTATACAAGTCACTTGTATGTTGTAAAATTTTTGCCACAGTACTGAACGGCATTATGGAAACTGGAAATATGATTTAAATATTTTTTTCGAAAACTAACAAAGTCGAGTACTGAAGAATCTGAAAATATTTCTTCAGTTAGATTGGTCAAAAATCATATCAAAAGACTGACTGACGTAAAAGCCGTTTTTAATAATTGTCAAAGGTGGCTGACGTGGCAGAAAGGGTCGAGCTGTTATACTCTGACTAGTAGAGGGTCAAATTGCAAATTTGGAATTTGGATTTTTCAAAATTTCCTCATAACTTTTCTAAAAGTTTATACACGTCATTTGTATGTTGTAGAATTTTTACCATAGTACTGAACGGCCTTATGGAAACTGGAAAAATTATTTAAATATTTTTTTCGAAAACTAACAAAATCGAGTACTGAAAAATCCGAAAAACATTCTTCAGTTGGATTGGTCAAAAATCATATAGAAAGACTAATTGACATAAAAACCGATTTTAATAACAGTCAAAGATGTCTGACTTGGCAGGATGGGCCGAGCAGTTATAGTCTGACTAGTAGAGGGTCAAATTACAAATTTGGAATTTAAATTTTTCAATATTTCTCCATAACTTTTATAAAAGTTTATACACGTCACTTGTATGTTGTAAAATTTTTGCCACAGTACTGAACGGCATTATGGAAACTGGAAATAAGATTTAAATATTTTTTTCGAAAACTAACAAAGTCGAGTGCTGAAGAATCCAAAAAAAATTCTTTAGTTGGATTGTTCAAAAATCATATCGAAAGACTAATTGATGTATAAAACCGTCTTTAATAACAGTCAAAGGTGTCTGACTTGGCAGGATGGGCCGAGTTGTTATAGTCTGACTAGCAAAGGGATTCAAATTACAAATTTGGAATTCGGATTTTTCAGAATTTTCCCATAACTTTTCTAAAAGTTTATACAAGTCACTTGTATGTTGTAAAATTTTTGCCACAGTACTGAACGGCATTATGGAAACTGGAAATAAGACTTAAATATTTTTTTCGAAAACTAACAAAGTCGAGTGCTGAAGAATCCAAAAAATATTCTTTAGTTGGATTGTTCAAAAATCATATCGAAAGACTAACTGACGTAAAAAAACGTTTCTAATAACAGTCAGAGGTGTCTGACTTGGCAGGATGGGCCGAACTATTATAGTCTGACTAGTAGAGGGTTAAATTTCTGATACGAGTAAAGTATTTAAAAAAATTGAGAAAAGATTTCATTGAACAAAATTCTAACATTTTCTTATTTCTACGAATCAAATTTCTACGCCTTTTCACACCATTAAGAAAAAATATTTGCGAAAATTTTCCACGTAGGTGCTACTTCTTTATTTAAAATTTATTTTTATCTGTCAAAGTGACTTGATGAAAGCAGGGCCGGTCCCTGGTTCTGGCCATTTCATTGTTTCATTACTCCAAATTCGATCTTAAAATCTAATAAATAATAGCAAATTAGCATTTTAAATTCGCTAGTCAATTTAATAACTTTTGCCAACATGACTGTTACTAATTTATAACGTTACGCATTAAACACGCGCTGACAGTGATAAATATGTGGGCGATTTAGGGTCAACAACCAATAATTTGAATACAAAAAAAAATTGGGTGCCCTTTTTAGGTTTTGATAATAATGGACTGAATTTTCCAATAACAACTCGAGATGTTATCGGGGAAAATTGGATGATTTTTCAATTACATCCCACTTCTGAACGTTTGATTGGTTGTTTACTTGAAACGTTTCAAATACTCTAAAATGTTATAGTTCAACTTGCATCGTCTAACAGAATGGTAATTAAATAACACCAGAAGCAATAAAGTGAACTTGTCGATTTATGTAAGTTTCGGAAACGGCTTCATTAAAATACTGGCGTCAGTATTTTGTTTATAATTAAACAAAGAGACTTGGTAATGCCATATTGTTTGTTAAACAGTAAAATGTGAGATAATTATAGGAACTAATTAGATTTTTGTTGAATAAAACAGGAATAGAAATTGGTTTAATTATCATTGAAGTGATTTTATTGGTTTGTTTATCGATAAATTTTGGACAAAGAAATGGACTGTGGGTTTTGAGCAGTGGTGCATGGATGGTTTCATTCAAAGTCGATTTCGCCACACCCATTCAAAAGTATTGGCATCCGTTAGTAAACATTAACACTAAGTAGAAAGTGACTGTATCTACATTATTGGTTATTATTTAACACAATTTGGACTATTTGTAGCTACTTTTAATTACTAATAAAATAACTTGATAAAGGTTAAGACGTTTCTAGAAATTTTCGACCAGAAAACTGGACACATATTGATGGCTAAAAATGTTCAAAAAAATCAAAATTATTTCAACTCAACGTGAATGAGAATTTTCGATGTAAGTCGTGTCGTTGAATGCGTTTTTGCATTAAGTTTCTTTATTCCGGCTATGAATTTTGAGTGATTAACCATAAATTGAAAAAAAATAATTTCCAAAGAGTTTGAACCTCTGTAACTTCTAGAGTTTTTGAGCTACTTCGAATTAGAGAACATCCGCGTAATTGACACATAAATGGCTATCTAAGAAGACTTAAACGAATTTTTTCGGATGGTGAATAAAAAAGCTCAATTTTTCACCAAAGTTGGAGTGAACTTCAAATTGCCTTAACTTAAAAAATAACAGTCCAAATTAAAAACTACCGGCAGCGTTGCATTAAGCTAGCCCAACAGTATAAAATGGACCCGTCAAATGGCCTTAAAAAATTTCAATATTTTCAATTTTTTTTCCTACTTCAATCGATAAAAATTTTCAAAAATGCTAGAATCGACACTGGAAATTCGCACCCATCAGAAATAGCAATTTCTGACGTAACTTGTCACTCTGATCTCATTTCTAAACACAGTTCGTTCATTTAGGTGACAGATTTTTAACATTTCGCAAAAGAGCAGAAAATTATAAATTTTTGCAAAATTTACACCTCGAGGAATACCAGAATTTTTTAGCCTTTTCCAATATGAAAACATCGTTTTAATCGACATTTAGAGGGCTTTCGAACAAGCCTAGAATGAAAGTCTTAACTGCGTAAATAAAAAAGTTCAATTTTTCAATTTTGACCAAAATTTTGCTCAAAAAATTCAAATTGTCATAGCTTTAAAATTAAGAGTTTAAATTAAAAATAGTGGCAGCGTTCCATTGAGCAAGAACAACAGTATAAAATTAAGCCATAAAATGGTCTCGAAAATTCTCAAAATTTTCAATTTTTTTTCTATCTCAATCGATAAAAATTTTGAAAAATGCCAAAATCGACACCAAACATTCTAAGTTTTTAGGAATAACATTTTCTGACATAATGTGTCACTCTTATCTCATTTTCGTACCTAATTTGCCCATTTAAGTGATAGATTTTCAACATTTCACAAAAGAACCAAAAATTACAATTTTTTTCAAAAATTTACAGCTCGATGACTACCAGAGTTTTTGCGCTATTTTAAATATAAAAATATTCCTAGAAACTGCCTTCAAAGGGCTTCCCAACAAGCCTAAAACAGATTTTCTACCACCCTAAAAAGAAAAGTTCAATTTTTCAATTTTGACCAAAATTTTGTTGAAAAAATTCAAATTGTCATAGCTTTAAAATTAAGAGTTTAAATTAAAAAATAGTGCCAGCGTTCCATTGAGCAAGCACGACAGTATAAAATAAAGGCATAAAATGGCCTCAAAAAAATTCAAAATTTTCAATTTTTTTTTCTATCTCAATCGATAAAAATTTTGAAAAATGCTAAAATCGACACCAAACATTCTTAGTCTTTAGGAATAACATTTTCTGACGTAATATGCCACTCTTATCTCATTTCCGTACCTAATTCGTCCATTTGGGTGATAGACTTCCAACATTTCACAAAAGAACCAAAAATTAAATTTTTTTTCAAAATTTACAGCTCGATGACTACCAGAGTTTTTGAGCTATTTCAAATATGAAAATATTCCTATAAACTGCCTTTAAGGGGCTTTCGAACAACCCTAAAACAGATTTTTTACCACCGTAAATAAAAAAGTTCAATTTTTCAATTTTGACCAAAATTGTGCTCAAAAAATTCAAATTGTCATAACTTTAAAGTTAAGAGTTTAAATTAAAAAATAGTGCCAGCGTTGCATTGAACAACCGCAACAGTATAAAATTAAGCCATAAAATGGCCTCGAAAATTTTCAAAATTTTCAATTTTTTTTTTCTATCTCATAGATAAAAATTTTGAAAAATGCTAAAATCGACACCAAACATTCTTAGTCTTTAGGAATAACATTTTCTGACGTAATGTGTCACTCATATCTCATTTCCGTACCTAATTTGTC
This sequence comes from Pyrochroa serraticornis, assembly GCA_905333025.2. Lineage (NCBI taxonomy): Eukaryota > Metazoa > Arthropoda > Insecta > Coleoptera > Pyrochroidae > Pyrochroa > Pyrochroa serraticornis. The sequence continues at coordinate 47,903,571 of HG995152.1, forward strand.
CATTAAAGTGACAGATTTTCAACATTTCGCAAAAGAACCCAAAATTACATTTTTTTTTCAAAATTTACAGCTCGATGACTACCAGAGTTTTTGAGCTATTTTAAATATGAAGATATTCCTATAAACTGCCTTTAGAGAGTTTTCGAACAAGCCTAAAACAGATTTTTTACCACCGTAAATAAGAAAGTTCAATTTTTCAATTTTGACCAAAATTTTGCTCAAAAAATTCAAATTGTCATAACTTTAAAATTAAGAGTTTAAATTAAAAAATAGTGCCAGCGTTGCATTAAACAACCGCAACAGTATAAAATTAAGCCATAAAATGGCCTCGAAAAATTTCAAAATTTTAAATTTTTTTTTTTCTATCTCAATCGATAAAAATTTAGAAAAATGCTGAAATCGGCACCAAACATTCTTAGTCTTTAGGAATAACATTTTCTGACGTAATATGTCACTCTTGTCTCATTTCCGTACCTAATTCGTCCATTTAGGTGATAGATTTCCAACATTTCACAAAAGAAGCAAAAATTACAATTTTTTTCAAAATTTACAGATCGATGACTACCAGAGTTTTTGAGCGATTTCAAATTTGAAAATATTCCTATAAACTGCCTTCAAAGGGATTTCCAACAAGCCTAAAACAGATTTTCTACCACCGTAAATAAAAAAGTTCAATTTTTCAATTTTGTTCAAAATTTTGCTGAATAATTTCGAATTAACCTTGAAATTAAGAAAGTTTTTAGAAAATTTATACCTTGATAACTACTAGAGGTTTTAACTATTTTCAAATACAAAAAGTCTTTTTTAACGACACATTTCTATTCTTCTTCATAATTTCTCTAACTTTTTGTTTCATTTTCTTATTATTTTTATTAGAGTAGTTATTGAACAGCTATAGCAAATTATGACCCATTCAATAATGATGGGACAACACGTAATCAAAAAAACATTTTTTTACCAAAAAGTTATTTCAAAGTAAGGAGCAAGAGACAAGCAAATCGTTAACTTGCCTGATTTGTTCGTACCCACTCTTCTCGAAGTTTCTCCAACAAAAATGGTGCGACTCTAGGAAGCCGTAGCTGAGTCAATAAATAATCGAAGGTTAATTTGTAGAAATTAATATTTAATTAATAGGAAATTATCGGCACCGGGAAGACATTGCCAATTAGTTGTCCCCAACTTGTCTCGCGTCCTAATTTACAAGATAAATTGGTCCGGCAGTAATTCCAACAAACCGTCGAAACATTTTCGAATAACCTCACCAACACTTCGTGAATCTTTCCAGATTTAAATGAACACCACTAGAAATAATTTAATTTTCACACCCGCCGACGATAATTAAAATATTTACTCGCACGTCACTTTCAGGGCAAGTTTAAACATCCAACATGTCAATGTCAAAGAAATAACAGTACCCACCTATTTGTTCCGATTGGTCTAACAGCAAATAATTAATTCTCACCATATTACCGGTATTATCGATCAATTCGTGATATTTGTGTCAGAGTGTCGGGTATTAACGTAATTAGTGGGAAAATGAAAAATTTCTAAGTCCAAGGTAAGTTGTGTCGAATCGCGCGGTATAGGACTTTGATATGCCAAAGACGAATCGAAAAACGTAAATTACACATTGTGGCACATAACTAATAGATGTGAATGGTTGCAATTGTGCAAAATAATACCAAATTTGGATAAATTAGTCCAAGGCGGCGAACTAACACTTTCAATGGGCCGCCATAGGCCATGTCCATGTGTTAAGGTTGGCGCCTCATCGACCAGGGGACTCGCTCGTCACGGACCAATTTGCCGAATTTTACTGGCAATTAAGTTTTAGGAAAAAAATTTCTCCAAATTTACCGCGTTAACTTCATAACGGACAAATTGATCGAGTTATGTCGAAGGAATTACAAAAATTGTTGCGTTGTAATAGAGCATAGGTAGACCCCGTGGAGTTTCCATTGTAATTCCTCGACTTGATAATAAAACGATAAATAATATTGCGCAAGAAATCCGCCTCTCAATTGACTTTAGTTAACTCGTAAATTGCTTTCTTTTCTACATACCAATGGAACTCGATAATAAAGTTTTCGTTATTTGTCTTCTCACATTATGGTAATCAAAAATTGACGGCAACGCCTCTCATCGGAAGCCTCTTCGACTCAAGTTACTTCAGTGTGGCGCCTTCGATTATTTTTCCAAGTTCTCCCACTTTCGCTTCATTAGTTGTAACTAAATCAGTTTTTTAAGTGTAGCAAATGAAAAAAATTGCGATTCGAAAAAATTTGTAACAAAATTTGTATCGTTGAACAAATTATTGCAATTTGAATTGATGACGTAACTCGTGGGTGTTTCGCTACAAAAATTCCAACCTCATTGATTGGTTGTCAAGCTTAACAGCATTCCTCTATGTTGGACCGAAAAAATTTAGTTACTCGGAAAGTTAAAAAAAATTCTATTCCACTAATTCTTTTTTTTGGCGTGTCTTGATATCATTCAAAATTGCATCTAAAGGTTTAAAAAAAATCGCTCAATAGAGCAAAACCGTGCGTAACGAAAAGTGAAACGCTCCCCACTCCCTCTGGTGCAATTCTAGAGGTATTTCGATTATTCGGAGTTAAAATTATGGCGTTTTCCGTTTTATTTTCGCTAGGACTTGCGATATAAATTTTTTACTTGACTTTAAACGTGGTCATGAGCATCATCGTTACGTATATTAACTGTAATTATACGTTTGATACCATCCTGATGGTTGTTAAGTTTCAAGCAAATAAAAAACCTAATGTGGCGTCTTCGTGAATGAAGCTAGTAACGATTTGTTTTGCCGCTAATTATTACTGTTACATTAATTGCATGCTGGTTGCTGAAAATTAATGGCCCTTGTCTAAAATTAGTTTAGTTCTGTAGATTTAGTAATGAAAGTTGCTAATGGCGCTTTCTGGGGGCGTCAATATTCTTGTTAACAATTAATTAAATTGTGAGTTTTTTGTTTAACTGAAAATAGTGTTTGTAGCTGTTTTGTATTAAAAACAAAAAATTCAGCAGATTTTGGCCCTTGTGAATTTTCAAGAAATTTAAATAATTTTCAATTGAAAGTGAAAGCGACTACAATAACTAAAAGTTGGAAGTTAAGACTTTGTATTTTTCAGCGATTACACATTTTTTGTATTGACCGGATTGGTTCCGGGGTGACTTCAATTTATTTTTTTGAAAATTTCTAGAATGGTGAAATTAATTCAGAAATTTCTAATGATCTTTTAAACAAGTAACCAAAAAACAATTGCTAGGTCTTCTAGAAGTTGTATTTTTTTAAATGGGCCAGATTTGGTCCCTTGCGACTATTATCTATTTGATAACACATTTAAGGAATTCTAAATTGAAGATGAAAATTTTTTACTTTCTCAAATTGGCATAAATTCGAAAGTATCAAATCAAAAACTAGTGACAGCGTTAAGGAAACGCAACAGTATAAAATGAAGCTATAAAAGGGCCTCGAAAATCTTCAAAATGTTCAATTTTTTTTTCTATTTCAATCGATAAAAATTTTGAAAAATGCTAAAATCAACACCAAACATTCTTAGCCTTTAAGAATAATATTTTCTGACGTAATGTGTCACTCTTATCTCATTTCCATACCAAAATTTTGTTAAAAAAATTCAAATTGTCATAACTTTAAAATTAAGAGTTTAAATTAAAAATAGTGCCCGCGTTGCATTGAGCAAGCGCAACAATATGAAATAAGGGCATAAAATGGCCTCAAAAAATTCCAAAATTTTCAATTTTTTTTTATCTCCATCGATAAAAATTTTAAAAAATGCTAAAATCGACACCAAACATTCTTAGCCTTTAGGAATAATATTTTCTGACGTAATGTGTCACTCTTATCTCATTTCCGTACCTAATTCGTCCATATGGGTGATAGATTTTCAACATTTCACAAAAGAACCAAAAATTATAATTTTTTTCAAAATTTAGAGCTCGATGACTACCAGAGTTTTTGAGCTATTTCAAATATGAAAATATTCCTATAAACTGCCTTCAAAGGGCTTTCGAACAAGCCTAAAATAGATTTTCTAGCACCGTAAATAAGAAAGTACAATTTTTCAATTTTGACCAAAATTTTACTCAAAAAATTTAAATTGTCATAACTTTAAAATTAAGAGTTTAAATTAAAAAATAGTGCCCGCGTTACATTGAGCAAGCGCAACAGTATAAAATGAAGCCATAAAATGACTTCGAAAATTTTCAAAAATTTCAATTTTTTTTCTATCTCAATCGATAAAAATTTAAAAAAATGCTAAAATCGACACCAAATATTCTTAGTCTTTAGAAATAACATTTTCCGACGTAATGTGTCACTGTTATCTCATTTCCGTACCTAATTCGTCCATATGGGTGATAGATTTTCAACATCTCACAAAAGAACCAAAAATTACAATTTCTTTCAAGAATTTAGAGCTCGATGACTACCAGAGTTTTTGAGCTATTTCAAATATGAAAATACTCCTATAAACTGCCTTCAAAGGGCTTTCCAACAAGCCTAAAATAGATTTTCTACCACCGTAAATAAAAAAGTTCAATTTTTCAATTTTGACCAAAATTTTGTTAAAAAAATTCAAATTGTCATAACTTTAAAATTAAGAGTTTAAATTAAAAAATAGTGCCCGCGTTGCATTGAGTAAGCGCAACAATACAAAATAAAGGCATAAAATGGCCTCAAAAAATTTCAAAATTTTCAGTTTTTTTTTTCTATCTCAATCGATAAAATTTTTGAAAAATCCTAAAATCGACACCAAACATTCTTAGTCTTTAGGAATAACATTTTCTGACGTAATGTATCACTCTTATCTCATTTCCGTTCCTAATTCGTCCATATGGGTGATAGATTTTCAACATTTTACCAAAGAACCAAAAATTACAATTTTTTTCAAAATTTAGAGCTCGATGACTACCAGAGTCTTTAAGCTATTTTAAATATGAAAATATTCCTATAAACTGCCTTCAAAGGGCTTTCCAACAAGCCTAAAATAGATTTTCTACCACCGTAAATAAAAAAGTTCAATTTTTCAATTTTTATATTACATTTTTTTCAAAGTTTACGCCTCAAACCAGAGTCTTTGAGTTATTTCGAATATGAAAGCATGTTTTTGATCGGCGTGCAAATGGCTTTGGAACAAGCTTAGAACGAAAGATTTAGCTGCGTAAATAAAAAAGTTCAATTTTGTGAATTTGACCAAAATTTTGCTCAAAAAGTTCAAATTGTCATAACTTTGAATTTAAGAGTTTAAAGTAAAAACTAATGACAGCGTTACGTTGAGCAAGCACAATAGCATCAAAAAAACCCATAAAATGGCCTCAAAAAATTTCAAAAATTTCAATTTTTTTCTACCTCAATCGATAAAAATTTCCAAAAAAGCTAAAATTCGCACTGGCCATTTTCAGCCATCACAAATAGCAATTTCTGACGTATCTGGTCACCCTGATCTCATTTCCGTACCCGATTCGTCCACTTAGGCGATAGATTTTTAACATTTCACAAAAGAACACAAAATTACAAATTTTTACAAAACTTACACCTCGACAAGTACCAGAATTTTTAAATCATTTCGAATATAAAAACATCCCTGTAATTGGCCTTTAAAGAGCTTTCCAACAAGCCTAGAGCAAAAGTTTTAACTGCGTAAATAAAAAAGTTCAATTTTTCGATTTTGACCAAAATGTTACTCAAAAATTTCAAATTTCACTTTCAATTTTTTAAACAAGGAACTAAAGAATAACTGCTAAATTAGTCTTTTCTTTTTATAGACCAGATCTGTCCCTCTGCAACTATCATTTATTTGCTAACAAATTTAAAGAATTTTAAATTGAAGATGAAAGAATTTTTGACCAAAACCAAAAATCAACAACTGGTGTCTTCCAGAGACTAGACCTTGCGTTATGTGGACCTTGAGAGAGAAGAATCCATTCCTCAAGAGAACAATTTTGTTTCTTTTCCATCCATTTTCTTCGTAAATCTTATGACTCTTGATCCTTGACATGCTCAATTGAACTGAGGTCAGTACTGTGAAGTGACCATTCTTCCTTTAACTTTTGAAATTTGTTCTCTTAAAATGTGTCTTATCTTAAAACGAAAAATCAAAGCCATCAACTAAGCAACTAAGGAGTCTTCACCAAAGTATCTCGTGGAGTTTCAACAGCTATCGTTAAGCTATTTTCTAGATTTTGAAAAAAAATTACAAGGTCATCCACTCTAACTTCAGGATTTCGAAAGGTTGTAATGTCAAACACCTACTGAATCCAAAAAAAGAACTCGTGTTCACTCAAAGTAAAAAAAAATAGAAGACATTATTGTGTCTAAATCTAAGACATCCATCATTCAAATACGAAACTGTAGGTTCCTCCAGAACTGAAGTTACCAGCATTCAAGTTTAGTTTAAAATTATTTGCTACGAAAAATATATTTCAAAGTACAGTGGCAGCTGCAGATAGTTTAAAAAATTGATAATTTTTTGAAAATTGTGACTATGACGACCCTATATGGCCGTCATCTTACACTTCCTGTTTCTTGGTAACGTTCTCATAACCAAGAAATAATCCAACTTGTTTGTTAACGTTCGCCTGTTTTTTACGCATCTCTTAGATAAACAATAATAATAAATTATCACAACGGACCTAGTTTTGTTGCTTGGAGTTTTCCTAATTGTCCAAAGGCATTGTAAAGACGTGATTGTGCGTGACTTGATTCGCTACGAGCACGTAAAGTGTGAAAAAAAATGCAACATGCGTAGACATCACGTACGCCCCTGTTTAACTGGTTTACTTAACGTTTCGATCAGTTTTTGAAACAAATTTTCAAAAAAAAGACAGAAAAATTTCAATTTTTCCTAAAATCTGAAGATTTCTTAAAAACTATTCAGATTAGACAAACTTTTTGCAACGTTATGCAATATTCCGATTTCGTCGTCAAGATAACCCACATAAAACCAGTTTTTGTCAAATTACTCGAATGGCCTCCCTTAAATTCTAAATTTGCACGATAAATTTAGCTAGTAAAGTAATTCCATGAAAGCGACTCAGCTAAGAACATGATTTAGTTTTCAAGGAAAATTATATCACAACGTAATATGCAAATAAGCGAAAATTATAATACTTTCGCGGAATAGCAACCAGATTGTCTAAAAGTCTAGATAGGTACGTGATTAGATCTCTTACTGGTGAAAACTTCGATATTATCGCTGCTATATAACGATAATTACTTAAACAGTTTGATTTTTGTTGTTAGAACTGAAAACAACTTTGTGGTCTATCAAGAAAATTATTTTCGCTTAGACATCTAGATATAGACATGGGGTGGGCGAACTGGATTCTGCAGTCGACAACTAATTGCTTCCAACATTTCGATAAAAATAATTCATTCATGCGTGTTAGTTAACAGCCAGGTGTAAATAATGTTAACTTACTCACCGGTTGCAGAATTCCTTGAATTTCATAGTAAATTTTCTAATTTGGATGGTACTGGATTTCATCATTAGAAACAATCTGGAGGTTGTATGGACAAAAAGGGAAATGTGACTAACGTTAAATCGACATAACTTTTCTAGGACATGGACGTTTAGCGAATTATTTCGTTAAATTTAATAAACCCAACAGTTCGGTGTTATGACGTGAAAATTATAGTTTTTACCTTTAATCAACGTAATTACTGCCATATACATCAACAAACCGGACGGTTCAAGTCTTGATGCGTTTTGAAGTAAACCGCATTTTACGCGACGCAAATCCTCCAAAAACGTTACTAAAAACTAATTTGTTGTTAAATTCGCGGAATTCCTAAAAAAATGCTGGTTGTTGGGAATTTTTTTTTTGTGAATTTGCTGACGATGCTGTTGATTGTTTCCAGGCTCCAGATGATGCACACGATGGATTCTCGGATAGGGTTGGATTTTATCGTGGAAAATCCCGAATATATAAGGAAATTGGCGGCAGCCCTCGACACCAATAATGTGACAGTGAAGAAGCAGGTCTTCGAGCTTTTGTCAGCACTTTGCGTGCACAATGAGGAGGGTCACGCTCGTGCTCTTGACACTTTGGACCATTACAAGGTTGGTAGAACAGTAATTGTGACTCATTACTTTCATCGAAGATAATTGACCCCACGCAAAAATTAAAGAACTTGAAAGCAAAATTTAATTGTTGTAACTTTTGAAATTGGCGGTTAGTTTTATTATTTTATTTTATCACTAGAAAAATTGTTTTTAGTTTCAAATAATTTTAGTTATAAAAATCAAATAGTTTCGTTTCAATTTTTTGCATTTTATTTCTTTCATCAACTACAAAAAAATTATGTAATTGAAACTTTAAAGAAACCTAACTGCAAATTTTTTGGGAAAATTAACAAGAAGAATTTGGGTATGCAGCACGTTGTTACTACAAAGTAAAAAAAAAATTATGATGGTAATAAAATAAAAGTATCCAAGTTGCCTCTCTCCTGTACTGCCAAGTACAGCTTTATGCTACTTATCCATAGTTGCATAATTTTTAAATATGTGGCTAGGTAGATCAAATTTTTGTGGTTATATGCTTGGCATACACGTCTGTATTACTGGTTGCGGAAAATATTTGTCCCCAATCTTTTATGTGTTTATTCTCGGTTTTATGGTCTATTGAGAGCGGCAAAGAACGTTTCGACTATTAACATAACTTTTAATAAAAAGAAGTCGCATTGTGCTACAAAATTGAGCCATTCTGAAAGTTTTAAGCAACATATATAGATGGAGGGAAGGTCTTGGAGTGACTGAAGATATCTCAGCGCATCTGCTGCTAGGAGTAGGGACCTTCCGGTCTCGTGACAAGATAAGATTCGAAGTTCCTATAATTCTAAAAAGTTTTTAACCGAAAATTAATAAGACGAGCAATAAAAATAAATTACAAAACCGATCCAAAAAGTTGGTGAAAACATTTTGAGATTGTCAGGAAATGAATACTAAAAAATCGAAACAGGAAATCGGAAAACAAAAATTATATTAAGTGCAGAAATTATTTTTGGTCTAAACAGAAAAATTAATTTTATTTTAAGTTGGAAATGCGAAAATGGCAGAATAAATTAATGAGAAGACCATGTCTAAGAGGTTGAAGATACTTTAGTGTATCTACTACCAAGGCGACACAATTTTCGGTTTCGTAACATGACTCGGATCTGAATTTTGTAATTTCTTTTAACGAAGACTTAAGAATTATTAAAGTGATCTACAAGAAGTGTAGCCAAAAAGATAATAAAATTGTTAAGAAGTAAATAATGAACGCCAAGAAACGAGAATAGTATTAACTGCAGACAAAATTTTTGGTTCTAGAAAAAAATTATTTGTACAGTCTCTAGGAACATAAATAAATGAAGAAAAGGTCTTCGAGTGACTAAAGACACCTCAGCGCATCTGTTGCTAAGAGTAGGGACCTTCCGGTCTCGTGGCAGGACTAGATTCAAAATTTCTATAATTTTAGAATTTTTTTAACTGAAGATTAATAAGACTAGCAATAAATGGAAATTACTAAAACTATCCAAAAGGTTACCAAAAGCATTTTGAAATTGTTAGGAAATGAATACTAGAAAAATGAAAAAGAAAATCAGAAAACAAAAATTATATTAAGTGCAAGAAATGTTTTTGGTCTAAACAGAAAAATTAATTTTATTGAAAGTTTGGAAATGCGAAAATGGCAGAATAAATTAATGAGAAGACCATGTCTAAGAGGTTGAAGATACTTTAGTGTATCTAACACCAAGGCGACACAATTTTCGGTTTCGTAACATGACTCGGATCTGAATTTTGCAAATTCTTTTAACGAAGACTTAAGAATTATTCAAGTGATCTACAAGAAGTGTAACCAAAAAGATAATAAAATTGTTACGAAGTAAATAATTAACGGTAAGAAACGAAAATAGTATAACTGCAGACAAAATTTTTGGTTTTAGAAAAAAAAATATTTGAACAGTCTCTAGGAACATAAATAAATGAAGGAAAGGTCTTCAAGTGGCTAAAGACACCTCAGCGCATCTGTTGCTAAGAGTAGGGACCTTCCGGTCTCGTGGCAGGACTAGATTCAAAATTTCTATAATTTTAGAATTTTTCTAACCGAAAATTAATAAGACTAGCAATAAATGAAAATTACTAAAACTATCCAAAAAATTACCAAAAACATCTTAAGATTGTTAGGAAATGAATACTAGAAAAATGAAAAAGAAAATCAGAAAACAAAAATTATATTAAGTGCAAGAAATATTTTTGGTCTAAACAGAAAAATTAATTTTATTGAAAGTTTGGAAATGCGAAAATGGCAGAATAAATTAATGAGAAGACCATGTCTAAGAGGTTGAAGATACTTTAGTGTATCTAACACCAAGGCGACACAATTTTCGGTTTCGTAACATGACTCGGATCTGAATTTTGCAAATTCTTTTAACAAAGACTTAGAATTAATAAAGTGATCTACAAGAAGTGTAACCAAAAAGATAATAAAATTGTTAGGAAGTAAATAATGAACGCCAAGAAACGAGAAAAGTATTAACTGCAGACAAATTTTTGGTTCTAGAAAAAAATTATTTGTACAGTCTCTAGGAACATAAATAAATGGAGAAAAGGTCTTCGAGTGGCTAAAGACACCTCAGCGCATCTGTTGCTAAGAGTAGGGACCTTCCGGTCTCGTGGCAGGACTAGATTCAAAATTTCTATAATTTTAGAATTTTTCTAACCGAAAATTAATAAGACTATCCAAAAGATTACCAAAAACATTTTAAGATTGTTAGGAAATGAATACTAGAAAAATGAAAAAGAAAATCAGAAAACAAAAATTATATTAAGTGCAAGAAATATTTTTGGTCTAAACAGAAAAATTAATTTTATTGAAAGTTGGAAAATACGAAAATGGCAGAATAAATTAATGAGAAGACCATGTCTAAGAGGTTGAAGATACTTTAGTGTATCTACTACCAAGGCGACATAATCTTCGGTTTCGTAACATGACTAGGATCTGAATTTTGCAAATTCTTTTAACAAAGATTAAGAATTATTAAAACGATCTCAAAGAAGAGTAACCAGAAAGATAATAAAATTGTTAAGAAGGAAATAATAAACGCCAAGAAACAAAAATAATATTAACCACAAACGAAATTTTTGGTTCTAAAAAAAAACATTTTGACACTTTGTAGGAACATAAGTAAATGAAAGAAAGGTCTTCGAGTAATTGAAGACTCCTCAGCGCATCTGCTGCCAAGAATATGGACCTTCCGGTGTTTATTCCGTGACTCATAGTCTATGGTTGCCTCTGTACTGTGCTGCTAAGTACACCTTTATGCTATTTATTTTTAAATATGTGGCTAGGGAGATCAAATTATTGTGGTTATATGCTTGGAATACACGTGTGTATTACTGGTTGCGTAAAACACATGTCACTAAACTTTTATGTGTTTATTCTGGGGTTTATGGTCTATGGAGAGCGGCAAATAAAAATATTCGCATTGTGAACCAGATTTGAGACATTCTAAAAATTTCAAGCAACATGCATAAATGAAGGAAAGGTCTTTCCGTAACTAAAGACATCTCAGAGGATTTGTTGCTAGCATTAGAGACCTTCTGATATCATGGCAGGAGTGAATTTAAAATTTCTATAATTTTATAACTTTTTTAAATCCAAATGTGAGAATTAATAGCACGAGCGATAAATAAAATTGAGGAAATGACTGCATAAATAGATTAAGAGATAATGTCTAGAGACGCATCTAGTACCAAGAAAGAGAATTTTGCCTCGACACAGGACTAAATTCGAAAGTTCTAGATTTTTGTACCAAAATTTAAGAATTAAATAAATTGTGGAATTAATTGAAAAGAAGTAATAAAAAAATTTGTTTTTAGATTAAAATTGTGAGCGTATTGAAAATGTGAAAATAAGAAAGGAACACAATAAATAAGAAAAAAATTATCTCCAAGGAACTCAAAACGATTAAGAGGACGACCTTTCCCTCCTGACAAGAGATTGCATCGAAATTTCTAGTTCTTTAAACCAAAATTTAAAAATTGGTGAAAATTTACCAAAAATTACACAAAAAAAGAAATTTCTTTAAACAAAATTAATTACAGAAAAAAAATTGTTTTAAATAGAAAAATTAACTATTTTGAAAGTTTCAAACTGAAGAAGAAACTTGATGATTGTCACCATTAGAAATTATTTAAAGCTTTTAGAGTCGTTTCTTTAGACGATAGTGCCAACTTTAATACAATTTTAATAATTAAAAATAAGTATGATGAAATAAATGCTATTAGTTGCCTTAATCTAACTTCATAATCTGTAATTAAGACAGCCAAGTCGTTTATAGTCGCCTTAAGTGGAAAACACCCGGTTGAATAATTACTGTATTGTCAAGGGTTTCGAAAGTTGTATAAAAAATGATTTATAGATTATTGTACTAACATTTAACTGAATCCTTGCAAATAATTATAGTGACAACTAAACAGTATCCTTAACGAATAAAATCACAAAACTTGTCTACATATAATATAATCATCCCCACTTATTTAATTCCAATTTTGTAAAAAAACAAATACTTAGAATTAAAATAAGGACAAAGACAAAATTTTCCGTACAACAAAAGCGGAACACATCGACCTATAATAGACTAGCTACGGTTCAAAGAAGGTGATTGTTTGCTTTCTTGTAAATAATAATTGATTTTGACCAAATCCGTCAAACGAGAAATAATTTTCGAACGTAAATTTGTTGAAATTTACATAAAAAAGAAAGTTATTTACTTTTCACGATTTAACAATTTCACTTGTTAAGGGCTTTCAAATTATCGTTCTACTAACTCGGTTTCGTTAATTTTTCAGAAACTTAAAGGTGAGAGATATAGACTGAACTTGATGGTCCAGGAATTGGATCGAGCTACAGCTGTTGACTACCAAACAGCATTGGTGGCCTTCATCAACTGTCTCATCATATCAACCTCGAGACTAACCGACAGGGTTAGACTTCGAAATGAATTTATTGGTACGTGCAAAAATCTTTTCGTATCTAACACTAAAAACAACATTGTAGGTAAAACAGTTTTCTTTGGTCATAAAGTTTCATAATTCCCAAAAATATTGTAAAGAATTTAACGTTTTGTTGTTATTCTCGAAATTTCTTCTTTCTCCTAAACACTTATAATTGAATAGGTGTAGCAATTGTTGAAAATTCGGATGCAGGTGGCTTGCATAATGTGTAACGTTGATAACTTGTTTGGTTACGTTAATTTATATTCTTGTGGTGTTTTTTCCAGGATGTCATCTTCTTCCGGTGCTGAACAACTTAAGGTATGTGGACGGTAAATAGTGGAGGAGTCATTGTAAATTTTATGCACCTGTGAGCAGTGACGTGTCCTCGTTTTTCTTAAAAGGAAACTGTTTAAGTTTCAATGAACTGCCCCCCAAGTGTTGGATTTTATTATGTTAATAAATGACGCCAAACCAGCACTCATTCAACATCACTTAGTCATTTCTTCCGGTTTCGAAACCAAACATTTTCAGCGTCCATCAGAAAATTTAGAATTTTCTTTAATGTCCAATAAAATTAGCAATTCGTTACATCTTTTTGTGGGTGTAACAGTAAAGTTCAAGAATATGACTAATCGTCGCTTAAATAAATGGATTCAGGACGATTTTGACAATTATTTCTTCCTTCGTGTAGTCGCAACTTTCTGACGATAAATGTTATTAGGAAGAAACTTGACAAATTACTCGGTTTCGTTTTTCTTTTATCGTTTTATTGCAAACTAAATGTTGTTGTCTTAAAGAAAATGTGCAGAAGCAGAACCAGAACTAGCAGTCCAGTTGGACGTTTTCGACGAACAACGAGACAGTGATGACGCCCAAAGTTTGCATGGACCTCACGGCGTTGACTTAAATTCACCCCTCGATGTCTTCTATGCAATACTGAAGCAGGTTGGTTCTAAAATTTAATTGTATTAAACAAATTAGAAATAATGGCAATCAATTAATTGACGTTGAGAACTTGTTGGGATCTAAATACTCATTTGTTGAGGTTCCTGACGATATTTTGTGTTTCAAACAATTTTTTTGGTAATTTCTTGTTTCTATGAAGATTATTGTTACAGGTTGCCGAGACTCCGCAAGAAATCCCGTTTTTAAGCATCCTTCAGCACCTCCTCCGAATCGATTCCAAGGACGCTATAAGTGATATAATTTGGGACACTGCTGAAAGATTGGTGCATCGCGCCACTCTTCTGGAAAACCGCGAAGACGCCTCTCGCCTTCTCCGAACCCCTAGCGGCCAATCGAAATTCTTCTGCCACTGTCAGTTGCGTTCCGAATCGGGCCTCATCAGGAAGCAGTCCAGTAGTCCTCTTAGTCCCGGACCTCCACCACCTCCACCTTTAGGTATTGGAGACGTTAATTGCGAAATGTTTTTTGATAATGAAATTTTAGGGCCGGCGTTTCCGCCTCCTCCACCACCTCCTCCTAACATACCGGCGCCGCCAAATGTTCCACCTCCGGCACCGGGACCACCGCCACCGCAACAGAAAACTACCGCACCTAAACCACCTCCAGAAGTCGAACCTGTGATACAGAAATTACCACAACAAGAAATACCGGCGCCAAAAATCAAAATGAAAACTATCAATTGGAACAAAATACCTAACCATAAAGTCGTTGGTAAAAATAATATTTGGACTCAAGTTGCTTATAGTCATCAACATTCACCGATGACCGATATGGATTGGACGGAAATGGAAGGATTGTTCTGTCAACAAGCACCACCATCGGCGAATTCTTCCCAAAAATTAGCTAAAGATCCCAACGATACTGTGGAAAGAAGAATTCGAAAAGACAATTGCGAAGTAAAATTTTAATTAATTAAAACGTGAATTAATTTTTTTTTTAGATTACGTTATTGGACGGGAAAAGAAGTTTGAACATCAACATATTCCTCAAGCAATTCAGAAGGTTTTTAATCGAATTTTAGTTTTTCTTGATTAATTTTAATTTTTAGTTCAAACGAGGATATTGTTCAATTAATACGTGAAGGACACCACGACGATATAGGGGCGGAAAAATTGAAAGGTCTACTTAAGATACTACCGGAAGTCGATGAGTTGGATATGTTGAAATCGTTTGATGGAGATTTTAGTAAATTGGGAAACGCTGAGAAATTTTTGATACGATTAACCAATTTGTCCAAGTAATTTTTGTTATTTTGAAAACTTTGATTTCAACTTTTTTTCTAGTTATAAATTAAGAATTGAAAGTATGTTGTTGAAAGAAGAATTTACTTCAAACATGAGTTACTTGGAGCCAAGTATTAAATCTATGATAATGGCGGCTCAAGGTACACCCTTAAAATAACTAAAAACAGAAAATTAATTTGGGAATTTCAGATTTAATGACGAACAAACCGCTGCAAGAAGTTTTGTACATGGTTTTAGTAGCGGGGAATTTTTTGAACGCGGTAAATATTTTTTTAAATCGATTTTTGTTTAACAAATTTTTTTAGGGTGGTTACGCAGGTGGAGCCGCGGGTGTTAAATTGAGCTCTTTACAAAAAATCACTGATATACGCGCTAACAAACCCAATATGAATTTAATTCATTTCGTAGCTCTGGTTCGTTGTTAATTGTAGAAATTTTTCTTATTGTAATTAAATTTTTAGCAAGCCGAAAAAAAAAATACTAAACTGCTGATGTTTACTGATAACATCAACGTTTTGGAAGATGCTGCGAAGTAAGTTGGTAATTTTGCAAAATTTTGTTGATTAAAATAATTTTTAGGACAACAGTCGAACAATTACTTAACGAAATTAATGCGCTCGATGTGCGAATTAAAAAAGTTAAAAAACAAATTGATGTCCCAACGACAGAACCCGAAATCAAGCACCAAATGACGGAATTTCTGCAGGTTAGTCTTCCTAAAATATCTTTGATATGATAAATTCGTGTTTAGGTGGCAGAAAGAGAAATTGCTAACCTCCAACAAAACACTGGAGAATTAGAAAAAGTTCGTAAACAATTAGCAGATTTCTTTTGCGAAGACGCCAATTCTTTCAAGTTAGAAGAATGTTTCCGGATATTTCACGGTTTTTATTGCAAATTTAAACACGCGGTAAGCGACAACGAACGCCGCCGAATACAAGAAGAACAAGCAAATGCCAGAAGAAGGCAAAGAGAAGAACTTTTAGCATTCAAAAGGAGACAAAGTGAGTAGCGAAATTTAACTTTCTACCCTCAACTCAATCGGTTTCAGTGGGAAATTTAGCGGGTCCAGATTGCGAAGGTCCTTTCATCGACATGCAAATTTACGACACTCGATCTAGTTTTTCAATGAAAAAGGTACTTGAAAACTACGAGAAACTTTAATTTCAATCAAATTTTAGGGAAGAAAAACTAACGGCAATTCCGAAGACGAATTGTCCATAACTAGTTCTCCGGCTTTATCCAGAAGACGATTAGGTTCTTTTAACGGAAACGGTGATTCAGCTGCTGGTAAAGACGAAAAATCGCCAGATATAACCCCAAATGGTAGTTTAAGAAGGAGGAGAAGTCGAGTACTATCGGAGGAAGATGAGGGAAGTTTGATGGATTTTTTGAGAGCTTCGGGGCATGACACGAATCGCGAAAGAAAATCTTGGGGAAGTTTAGGTGAGATTATTAAATTAAAAAAATATTTTTTAATTTCGTTAATCAAATTAGATCGTTCTTGGGCGAGGAAAGCTAGAGGGAGCGGTCCCAGGAAACGACCGGCTTTGTTAGGTGCTGATTTTACGTCGGATAGAGAAAGACCGTCATCACCTTCACCTCTAACCGAATCGAAACCGATTTTGTCCGCGCCCGAAGAAGAAACTAAACCGAAAGAATGGCGGCAAAAGATCGAATCGTGGCTACAAGCCAACGAAAGCGACCAAATCAACGAGGAATCGCGGAAACAAGCCAGGACCAGGTTAACCAACAGGCGGTCGCTCGAAATGGATTCAGGTTTTAGTTAATTAAATTTTTGCGTTATATTTTTATTTGATTTTCAGAGAGCGAAAGAAGCAGCACTTTGGATACGTTGCCTGAAGGGAAACAAGTGTATAGTGGTAGTCAATCTAGTTACAGAAAGGTGTATCCGGCTTGGAAACCTTCCACTACTATAGATAATACCGACGTGGTGGGTGCTATGGAGGTTGTAGAAGGTAATGACAAAAGTTGTGGATTTATGGGGGTTTTTGTACTAAAAATGTTGTGTTGTAGAAGTTCAGCCCCAAATTAAGGATAAATCGGCTTGGCGTAAATCTAATTTGAACGTGTCTAACAGTACGGAAGAAACGAAACAGGATAGTTCTAGACACAGACATACTCTACCTCACACCCACTCGATCGACAATACTCTTCATTCTATCCAAGAAGATAACGACCGAAAACATTTAATTAGTACCTTAGGTGAACGTTCTCCAACTGATAAGTTGACTTTGTATATTAGGCAACCCAGTGACCCTTCTCCCCCAACCGAAAGGAAATCTAATGTCGGTCACGTTTCTAAAAAACTGGATTCGCAGCAAAGTTTGGATCTAAGTATCAGTAATAAAGTTGAAATTGATCAAGATAATATCGAAACGCCTCCGGCTACAAGAAAAATATTTATTCCGACACCGGTTGAGAAAAGAGAACCGGTTCAACCGAGTCCTTGTCGTAGATTGATGGGGAGACCCAGAGATTTGCCGAGTCCCGATGAACCCGAATCGGGAACTGTTTTAGGCGATGGTCAATTCGATCGATTTTCAGCAGCTAGAAGAACGCGAAGATACAAACGAAATACGGAAACGAACGAAACTCCATCGCCACAAGAAGACCCTACTAAAGTTGATATTGGGGAAGTTGAAGATAGAGAAACTCGTTTGAAAGCTTGGCAAGATAAACTGAAAACAAGTTCAAGTACCGGCGATATTCGAAATAATCGACGACATCGCCACCAAACCGGAATAAATCGCGAAGACGTCAAAGTAGCTCTCCATTTAGATAAACCCGACGAAATTAAAAAAGCGACAATTTCCAAAACTTATATAACACCAGAAGCTTCGAATAAAATTGATATTCCGATACGTAAAACCAAAGAACACGATAACGATGAAGGTTTTGAAGAAACTCAAAGTTTAATGTCGGAATCGCCGAGTCAAGGGGCTTCTTCTGGAGGTAATTACGAAGCGGACGATACTTCTCATATTGTTGTTGCTGATTACGGTAAAACGAAACTTCAAAATAAAGACACGATCGATGGTGCAATACCTGCCGTAACTTCGCAGAAATTAACGAAACCGGTTAAGAAAGTTTCGAAAGACGTTCCGAAATTCGGTAAAAGTTTAGAAAGAACCTCGTCTGTTAGACAAAGTGTTCAAGAAACCCCCAAAAAAAGTATAATACCTCGAAGATCGTTGAGTCTTAGAAAAACTGATTCTCAAACGAGTGTTGCGTCGAAAAATAACGTACAGAGATCGAGTTCACGTAATAGTATTGTTAGTTCGAGGAGTTCTTTGAATAGCGCTACTTCAACGATAACTGTTAAACGATTACCATTGAAATCGACTAATAGTAATTCGACAACGAAAGTTGTTGCGAGTTCTAGTAATAAACCGATAAAACGTACAGCTTCTGTTGGGAATACTGGTACTAGACCTCCGAGACCTATGTCGTTTATGAAACCAACTACATCGAGTACTACAAAAAGTCATAATACTCCTCCAACTGTTACTAGACAAAGTTCTTCGTTTAGGTCCAAAAATTAAACAATTGTGTTAATAATTTTTTTGTTCACTAGTCAAGAGCTTGTAAAAATGATATTGTAACAACAAAAAGGGCGTTATTTGAAATTTTTATTAACTTAAATTATCCAGTTTTAATTATTTTTTCACAGTATTACGACGAATCAATCACAACGTAAAAGACTAACATGATTACTCACTTAAATTCGCAGGAAGTAAACTTATTTTTATATTTTTCGTAATAAACTAATAACTAACACGAAATATTTATTTGTTACCAAATATTTAACCTTAATATAATTTTTATTAAACACATTTACTTTTCCACGTAGAATTTCTCCCCGAACCATTCCTTGTGTTCGTTCAAAAAACTGCAATTTAATATTAAAACAAATTCGGACAAAAAACGAAACTTACTCAATAAACGAATCCAGATGGCGCAACACAGTTTTGAGTTTATTTTCGTCAATATTGGAAGCGTTCAACAATTCCGGGAGACGAACAAATAATCTTGTTAAATGTACAGCTCCGTAAATTAAACATGGAGGGAGAGGTTGTTGACTGTATACGTGTTCGGGTAAAAGTCTCCAAGATACGGGTTTTGTTATAGAACTTGAAGCGTCCGAATTGGTGCCAACACTTCAAATTATTTACGATAATTAAAACACAAAAAACGCGATTGCTCACCTAGAACAAGGTTTCGTCGCAGACTCTTGGTGTGTGTTTCCGTTCGATTGCGAATCGACGCTTTTGTTAGATCTCAAAGTGCGTCTTCGTGCAAGACACTTATTACCCCCTTGATTGTAATCGTCTTCACTTGAATTATTGTTCGGATGATTGATGTAATCTAAGTATTCCAAGTCGTGTTTATTACTAAAAGAAAGAGGTGAGTCAGTATTTTTGATTTTTTGGCTTGTTTCGATTCAATATAATTAAATAGGAAAAAATATTTCTGCCGTTCGTCTTATTGAAACTGAAATCGTGTGATGACGTCATAAGTTGTTGAAAATTTTACGAATCGCGTAAAGGTCGCTGTTTTATCGACATTGTTGGCAAAAAGTAAAACGCAACAAGAGTAGACAATTTATAAAGAAGCGATAGTCAGGCGAGACAAATAATTTTGAAACAACCAATTTAAAGATCTCTCGTACAACTGAACATCCATCCAATCTAAAGAGGCTCGCTGGAGGTCATAGGATTTGGTTTCAAAATTAAGTGTTTTTCTCTTTGACACTTTTTTTGTCTTTCATGGATAATTATGAAAAGGATGTAGCCAATAATGCCATTTAAAATGCAAGTTAGCTTCAAAGTGTAAAATTCGTAAAAAAAGCGCCATCTAACTATTCATTGAAAAAGTTATGACGCCATGAAAATTTTAAATTTATTTCTTGAAGACGAAAATTACTTTTCAATAGTAAATTGAGTTTAAAGGGGCTCGCTGGAGGTCACAGGATTTCGTTTCAAAGCTTCAAAGACGTCGACCTAAGCGTTCTTCTCTTTGACAACACTTTTTTTGTCTTTCATGAAGAACTATGAAAAGAATGTAGCCAATAATGCAATTTAAAATGCAAATTATCTTCAAAGTGCAGAATTCGAGAAAGAAGCTCCATCTAACTATTTATTGAAAAAGTTATAACGTCATAAACATTTTAAATTTATTTCTAGAAGACGAAAATCACTTCTCAATAGTAAATTGATTTTTCCGCAATTTTTTGTGGGACTAATCGCCCAAAATGGGGCAAAAAAGTAAAACGCGACAAGAGTAGACAATTTATAAAGAAGCGATAGTCAGACGAAACAAATGATTTTGAGCGAGACACCTAAACCAACCAATTTAAAGATCTCTCGCACAATATTGAATCGTGACGAAAACGCGTTTTGCTTGACTAATAGTCAAAGCACTAACTCAACATCCACCCAGTTTAGAGGGGTTGGTTGGAGGTCACAGGATTTGGCTTCAAAGCTTTAAAGATGTCGACCTAAGCGTTCTTCTCTTTGACAACACTTTTTTGTCTTTCATGAAGAACTATGAAAAGGATGTAGCCAATAATGCCATTTAAAATGCAAATTATCTTCAAAGTGCAGAATTCGAGAAAGAAGCGCCATCTAACTATTTATTGAAAAAGTTATAACGCCATAAACATTTTATATTTATTTCTAGAAGACGAAAATTACTTTTCAATAGTAAATTGATTTTTCCGCAATTTTTTGTGGGTCTAATCCCCCAAAATGGGGCAAAAAAGTAAAACCCGACAAGAGTAGATTATTTATAAAGAAGCGATAGTAAGACGAAACAAATAATTTTGAGCGAGACACCTAAACCAACCAATTTAGAGATATCTCGCACAATATTGAATCGTGACGAAAACGCGTTTTGCTTGATTAATGGTCAAAGCGCCAATTCAACATCCACCCAGTTTAAAGGGGCTGGTTGGAGGTCACAGGATTTGGTTTCAAAGCTTCAAAGATGTCGACCTAAGCGTTCTTCTCTTTGACAACACTTTTTTTGTCTTTCATGAAGAACTATGAAAAGGATGTAGCCAATAATGCCATTTAAAATGCAAATTATCTTCAAAGTGCAGAATTCGAGAAAGAAGCGCCATCTAACTATTTATTGAAAAAGTTATAACGTCATAAACATTTTATATTTATTTCTAGAAGACGAAAATCACTTCTCAATAGTAAATTGATTTTTTCGCAATTTTTTGTGGGTCTAATCGCCCAAAATGGGGCAAAAAAGTAAAACGCGACAAGAGTAAGTAGACAATTTATAAAGAAGCGATAGTCAGACGAAACAAAGAATTTTGAGTGAGACACCTAAACCAACCAATTTAAAGATCTCTCGCACAATATTGAATCGTGACGAAAACGCGTTTTGCTTGACTAATAGTCAAAGCACTAACTCAACATCCACCCAGTTTAGAGGGGCTGGTTGAAGGTCACAGGATTTGGTTTCAAAGCTTCAAAGATATCGACCTAAGCGTTCTTCTCTTTGACAACACTTTTTTGTCTTTCATGAAGAATTATGAAAAGGATGTAGCCAATAATGCCATTTAAAATGCAAATTATCTTCAAAGTTCAGAATTCGAGAAAGAAGCGCCATCTAACTATTTTTTGAAAAGTTATGACATCATAAACATTTTAAATTTATTTCTAGACAAAAATTACTTTTCAAAATAAATTGATTTTTAGCGGGTCTAATCGCCCAGAATGCGGCAAACAGTCCGCAACTTACTTAGATTCATCTCTCCCCAGTTGCGTTGATGACGTATACATGGCTTGTTCTGATTTGACTTGTCCTTGTTCGAATTTGTACAACAGCAGATCATTGATTGTAAAATCAAAATAAATTCTAATTCCATCAAGAACTTCCTTGCAAACCGCCAAACTGAAACGGATTAATTACAAAAATTCAACGAATAAACTAAATTTACTTTCTTTGCACGTCTTCGGGTCGGCATTTCATTTGATTACTGTATGGAAATCTATTTCTAGAAGTAGATTTTCCGTTTAAATCGCAAATTTGACTGGTAGCGTAATGTTGCCAGTAACTTTCTAAAATGTTAACAACATTAGGTTCTGCCGGTAATTTGAGAAGTTTATTGTGAACGTTAATAAAATTGTGGTCTTGTTCCAGTAATTCACGTAATTCTTGGGTTAATTCGACCGGTACCATATCATCGTCGATTGACGATTCATCTGAACTACTCGTAACTTCTTGTCCATCATCCGTATCCATTCTAGTAGGACTACCTGAACTACCATCATCCGAAGAAAGATTCGTTCTTTCAGATTTGCTGCGACTATGTTTCTTTCGGTCTCTTCGATACAAATAAGCGCCTAATTGTAATTGGGATTGTTCCGCTAAATCTTTTTGAAGTTGTCGATTTTCTGGGGTGTCTTTCAAAACGTATTCTTCGCTTACATAGCGGTCCCACGAAGAGTTCCAACCCTGATAATAAAGTTTTGTGATGTTAGGAATTATTAATGGTGACCTTACCTGGAAATGGATTAAGTATTCAACTGCTTTCTTGCCTCTTTGATCTTTGGTTATGACGACGTCTAAAACCTGCAGTTATTGATGTTGTTAATAAACATTGTTAGTGAGGTTAAATCACTTACTTTTGAATCGTATAATACTTTGGCTTTAGTCGGATCGGGTTCGTAACACAACACTCTCTCGTTCTCGCTAAATTTCAGTTTGATACCGCGTGTTGACACCATTCTTATCGTTTGTTTAAAATAACATACAAATAAAACACAACACAAAAATACCACCGGCAAATGTCTAATCAGACATCATTCAAACCACTTGACACTAGTAACTTACAGAACGCCAACCAAATTAAGTGAAAATAACTTGTAAGTAGCGCTAAATTTAAAATGTATTTTGCTTCAATTTTTCTTTATTTAATGCAACTAAAGTAATATGTTACAACTTCTAATTATTATTACTGTTGATATTTGTTTCTGGCTATGAAAGCGATTTTTTGGGCCATTTGTACTGTTTCGGCGCAATTGCTTCGCTTCAGTAGCTTACAATTCTGGAAAAACCCTTCGTTTTTGGGAAAACCGTTACTGGAGTCGTTAAAAGTAGTTAATCCTTTAAATTGTTGTTAATTTGATTGTTTAATTGTTTATTTTAAATTACCTGAACCCCACACTTTGCCTCCACGAAACTCGCCTTCGTGCTTCATTCCGTCTGCTCTCCAAAATATTCCATGACCATGAAACCAACCTGATAAGAACTCACCTTCGTACCTGCAATAGATTAGAAAATCATATTTAGTTATACTGTTCTAGACGATTCATAAATTTTTAATTTCAATATTGAACCAAAATTTTCTCCAAACAGCGGTCAAGTTAAGAAAAAAAAAGTCAAAAGACGTCAAATCTGGGTACTAAAGTAAATCTGAACAGTTATTGATTTTTGGACTTTGTTATGAGTTAGGAGATATTGTTTCATTATTTTATAGACAACCAGGTACTTATTATTCATAATATTTGTTTAATCTGGATATCAACTGACGTCACAATTCAATATCTGCATATCTATGCTTACAATCAATACGCTGTTCACCGATTTGTATCTAGTTTTAGTAAATATTGGGAATTCTAAAATTTGGCAAATGTTAAAAAGTTTCCACAGAGACATCTGGTGGTTTATGACGCAAACATTTCCACTGTTTGAGTCTACTTTGTAGTAAATGGTCCATTACTGAACTAATAAAATATTTGGTGGATGGTAGGAAAATTTTTAATTATTTAAATCGTAAGATATTTGGTTCTCCACAAGTAAACATAAAAATGTTTCGTGGGTGGTAGCAAAAATAGAATTATTTAAGTAATAAGATGACTGGTCCTCCGTCGCTCTGTAATGGTAATTTGGGTGACGTAACGAGGCGATTATTGGATTATTGATGAGGAGTTTCCGTGAGGACCACGTGGACAACTACCCACTTACCCGCTTTGATTACAGTATCGAGTCCCGCAGACATTAAAAACCGCAACTGAATACTGAATTAGGTCCCCTAAAATTAGGGGGGAGGAGACCCCAGATTCAGTTTTTTATAGAAAATTGTTTTTCGCGTAGAAAAAATTAATTAAATTAACTTACTTGGCACCATCGGGAAAAGTTAAAATACCAAGACCGTTGAATAAGTTGTTATCAAAGAGACCGCTGTATCTTGTACCATTGGGTAATAATAACTGGCCTAATCCTTGGCGATGACCTTCTTCGTTCCATCCACCAACATAAACAGATCCATTTTCGTAACGATAACCTCCATATTTGATAATTGTTTCTAAATTAACAACAATTTAAGGTGATTAGATGAAAAAAAAAACTTACCAAGCTTATCGTTTTCTACTTCCATTTTGAATTCAGCAAGACAACAGAAATTTATCAGTGGTTGACTTTAGTGTAATCCGTTTAGACTAATTATGATCGATTCATTCTTTCCTTTGTACGGAATCTTTACTTGGCATCTAATAATAAAATTCTTTTTGGAAATTGTTAAAATTTAAAAACTAGAGGCGCCTCCACCATTTTTATATTGCCTACAAACGGTTTGATATTTATGTTGTACATCTTTCAACTCTTCAAAAGGATATTAAATTATATTTGCAGGGAAAAAATTGAAACGTTTGTTAGTATCTACGAAGAGGAAGAGCATAGAAATGGCCTCGAGGGATCAAACAATTAACTTGAGACGCAACGTTAGTAGGAGTCAAGTTATATTTGATTTCCAACGAATCCGCTCAGAAAATTCCAATAAAATGTTGTAGCCGCCACCCTTAATTGCGATAGATAAAAATCTTCGAACTTAAGTTAACGAAACTTTCTTAACAATTTGCTTATCGTATGTTATCGTATCATAAGAGCTGCAAAATTCGGTTTAATTGTGTTAAATAAGTTTTAATTGTATTAACGTTATCGAAGCTTCGGAGTTGCAAACAATAAAGCCCCCAGTGTTTGAAGTGTCGTGCTTGAACGTGGTCAGGAAACGAAACCTCAAAACTCTTGAATCCTTAATTACAATAAAGCAATTAAATCTCCATTTCCATCCTTAAATTCTCATTGGTATCATTTTCATTACTAACACTCAACAATTTTGTTAATTAAAGTCTGAAACTCTTGAGTTTGAATTGTCGGAAAAATTGTGCACAAAAATATTTTAGTGGCAAGTTATTGAATTTTTAATAATAACGTAGGACCCAGATTCGAGCCTTGAGGGATGCCGAAAGTAACTAATTGTTTGCAAATTTGTAAGTAACATGCTGGCGTTTTGTAGGCAGATAAAGGAAAAGACGATTTGTAAATTACTGAATAGGGCAAATACCTTTGAGATATTTCTATATACAGCATTGGTATGATCGTAACTTTCAAGAGTGTTGATTGGGTATTGTGTGAAATATGTCATGGAAATTATTTTGAATAAATCAGCTGAATCGGAAAAATACGATATTTTTAAGTCCAAAATTTCCAAAATCCTTTAGACAATTTCTAGAAAATTAGGAATTTTTAATAACCAATTAAATTCCAAATTATCTTATTGAGTTTCTAGTAATGACAGAACCAAAATTAAATTTAGAAAATTATTTAATATTTTTTTTTTAATTATTGGTCACTTTAGAAAAAAGTTGTGCTGCGCTTTTGAATAATGCGTCTATAAATTTTAAATTTTATTTGAGAATCTTGTTTATCAGAGGTATAAACATCCAACATTTACCTGAGCATTTATCAATTTTTGTCAGTGAAACAATTGGTTCATCAGGTATCGTTTCTTAAACAAACTACGGTTTCTAGCAAATTAAGACTGTAAACTCTAGAAATAATTTGCAGAATTGAGAAATAATTGATCAATTAAGTTTTCATACGCAATTGATCCGGGGCATCCACTATTTGTAATTTAACATTTTTTTGTTTTTTTAGGAGATTTTTAATCGAAAATTTTCGCCAAAAATTAGGAGTAAAACTTATTTTTGTTGTAATTTCAAGCTACGAAGCTTCTTCTAAAACAATGCAAAAGTAAAAAGTGCATCAAGAGTTAGAATGGAAAATGGCAAATTTATTACGTTTGAAGATTTTAAATGCGATTCAAAAAATTTATGTCAATTACATGCAATTTACCCGGCGCCTTCACCATTTGTTGCCAAAATTTTCAACATTTCTTATTTGTTTTTCTTTTGATAATTTTAGATTTTTCGAAGGAACTAGAATTAAAATTTAAATTCTAGTAATCTAATATCGACCCTTAAAAAAATTATAATAATTTGAACTTATTAGGAGAGAAATTAAAAAAAAGTGGGCAACGTTATAAACAGGAATCTGCAAAAATTTCAGTTTTCTGTATTTTATTGCGACTTCTTATACTTATCGGATGATAATTTGACAGCGCCTCCACCATTTATAATTTAACATTTTTTAGTTATTTTCAGGAGATTTTTTAAGTGGAAACTTTGCCGAAAATTAAGAGCAAAACTTACTTTTGCTACAATCTCAAGCTACGAAGTTTCTGCTAAACCAATGCAAAAGTAAAAAGTGCATCAAGAGTTAGAATAGAAAATGACAATTTTATTACATTTGAGGATTTCAAATGCGATTCAAAAAGTTTATAGGTCGATTGCATGCAGTTCACCCGGCGCATCCACCATTTTTTACCAAAATTTTTATACAATTCTAAATTGTCTTAATTTTAACAATTTTACATTTTGCAAAAGAACTAGGATTACAATTAAGATTCTAGTAATGAAACATCAACCCTTAAATAAATTATAATAATTTGAACTTATTAGGGAAGAAATTTTTAAAAATTGTGCAACGCTATGACAAGAAATTAACAAAAATTTAAGTTCTATGAATTATATTGCAAATTATTATACTTATCAGATGATAATTTGACGGCGCCTCCACCATTTATGATTTAACATTTTTTTTAGTTATTTTCACGAGATTTTTTAATCGGAAATTTTGCCAAAAATTAGGTGTAAAACTTATTTTTGTTGTAATTTCAAACTACGAAGCTTCTTCTAAAGCAGTGCAAAAGTAAAAAGTGCATCAGGAGTTAGAATGGAAAATGACAATTTTATTACATTTGAGGATTTTAAATGCGATTCAAAAAATTTATTTGTTAATTACATACAATTTACCCGGCGCTTCCACCATTTGCAGCCAAAATTTTCAAACATTTCTCATTTGTCCTTCTTTTGATAATTTTAGATTTTTCGAAGGAACTTGGATTAAAATTTAAATTCAAGTAATCCAATATTGACCCTTAAAAAATTTATAATAATTTGAACTTATTAGGGAAGAAATTTCAAAAAATTGTGCAACGCTATGACAAAAAATTAACAAAAATTTAGGTTCTCTGAATTTTATTGCAAATTATTATTCTTATCAGATGATAATTTGACGGCGCCTCCACCATTTGTGATTTAACATTTTTTTAGTTATTTTCACGAGATTTTTTAATCGGAAATTTCGCCAAAAATTAGGAGTAAAACTTATTTTTGTTGTAATTTCAAACTACGAAGCTTCTTCTAAAGCAGTGCAAAAGTAAAAAGTGCATTAAGAGTTAGAATGGAAAATGACAATTTTATTACATTTGAGGATTTCAAATGCGATTCAAGTTTATAGGTCGATTGCATGCAATTCACCCGGCGCATCCACCATTTTGACCAAAATTTTCATACAATTCTAAATTGTCTTAATTTTAACAATTTTACATTTTACAAAAGAACTAGAATTATAATTAAGATTCTAGTAACCAAATATCAACCCTTAAATCAATTATAATAATTTGAACTTATTAGGGAAGAAATTTTTAAAAATTGTGCAACGCTATGACAAGAAATTAACAAAAATTTAAGTTCTATGAATTATATTGCAAATTATTATTCTTATCAGATGATAATTTGATGGCGCCTCCACCATTTGTGATTTAACATTTTTTTTAGTTATTTTCACGAGATTTTTTAATCGGAAATTTTGCCAAAAATTAGGAGTAAAACTTATTTTTGTTGTAATTTCAAGCTACGAAGCTTCTTCTAAAACAATGCAAAAGTAAAAAGTGCATCAAGAGTTAGAATGGAAAATGGCAAATTTATTACGTTTGAAGATTTTAAATGCGATTCAAAAAATTTATGTCAATTACATGCAATTCACCCGGCGCCTTCACCATTTGTTGCCAAAATTTTCAACATTTCTCATTTGTTTTTCTTTTGATAATTTTAGATTTTTCGAAGGAACTAGAATTAAAATTTAAATTCTAGTAATCTAATATCGACCCTTAAAAAAATTATAATAATTTGAACTTATTAGGAGAGAAATTGAAAAAAAGTTGGCAACGCTATAAACAGGAATCTGCAAGAATTTTAGTTTTCTGTATTTTATTGCGAGTTCTCATACTTATCGGATGATAATTTGACGGCGCCTCCACCATTTGTAATTTAACATTTTTTAGTTATTTTCAAGAGATTTCTTAAGTGGAAACTTTGCCGAAAATTAAGAGCAAAACTTATTTTTGCTACAATTTCAAGCTACGAAGTTTCTGCTAAACCAATGCAAAAGTAAAAAGTGCATCAAGAGTTAGAATAGAAAATAAAAATTTTATTACATTTGAGGATTTCAAATGCGATTCAAAAAGTTTATAGGTCGATTGCATGCAATTCACCCGGCGCATCCACCATTTTCTACCAAAATTTTTATACAATTCTAAATTGTCTTAATTTTAACAATTTTACATTTTGCAAAAGAACTAGGATTACAATTAATATTCTAGTAACCAAATATCAACCCTTAAATAAATTATAATAATTTGAACTTATTAGGAAAGAAATTTTTAAAAATTGTGCAACGCTATGACAAGAAATTAACAAAAATTTAAGTTCTATGAATTACATTGCAAATTATTATTCTTATCAGATGATAATTTGACGGCGCCTCCACCATTTGTGATTTAACATTTTTTTAGTTATTTTCACGAGATTTTTTAATCCGAAATTTCGCCAAAAATTAGGAGTAAAACTTATTTTTGTTGTAATTTCAAACTACGAAGCTTCTTCTAAAGCAGTGCAAAAGTAAAAAGTGCATCAAGAGTTAGAATGGAAAATGACAATTTTATTACATTTTTTGAGGATTTTAAATGCGATTCAAAAAATTTATAGGTCGATTGCATGCAATTCACCCGGCGCATCCACCATTTTTACCAAAATTTTTATACAATTCTAAATTGTCTTAATTTTGACAATTTGACATTTTGCAAAAGAACTAGGATTACAATTAAGATTCTAGTCACCAAATATCAACCCTTAAATAAATTATAATAATTTGAACTTATTAGGGAAGAAATTTTTAAAAATTGTGCAACGCTATGACAAAAAATTAACAAAAATTTAAGTTCTATGAATTATATTGCAAATTATTATTCTTATCAGATGATAATTTGACGGCGCCTCCACCATTTGTGATTTAACATTTTTTTTAGTTATTTTCACGAGATTTTCTAATCGGAAATTTTGCCAAAAATTAGGAGTAAAACTTATTTTTGTTGTAATTTCAAACTACGAAGCTTCTTCTAAAGCAGTGCAAAAGTAAAAAGTGCATTAAGAGTTAGAATGGAAAATGACAATTTTATTACATTTGAGGATTTCAAATGCGATTCAAAAAGTTTCTAGGTCGATTGCATGCAATTCACCCGGCGCATCCACCATTTGTTGCCAAAAATTTTAAACATTCCTTATTAGTCTTTCTTTTGATAATTTTAGATGTTTCGAAGGAACTAGGATTAAAATTTAAATTCTAGTAACCAAATATCAACCCTTAAATAAATTATAATAATTTGAACTTATTAGGGAAGAAATTTTTTAAAATTGTGCAACGCTATGACAAAAAAATTACAAAAATTTAAGTTCTATGAATTATATTGCAAATTATTATTCTTATCAGATGATAATTTGACGGCGCCTCCACCATTTGTAATTTAACATTTTTTTAAGTTATTTTCACGAGATTTTTTAATCGAAAATTTTGCCAAAAATTAGGAGTAAAACTTATTTTTGTTGTAATTTCTAACTACGAAGCTTCTTCTAAAGCAGTGCAAAGTAAAAGTGCATCAAGAGGTAGAATGGAAAATGACAATTTTATTACATTTTTTGAGGATTTTAATGCGATTCAAAAAATTTATTTGTTAATTACATGCGATTTACCCGGCGCCTCCACCATTTGCTGCCAAAATTTTCAAACATTTCTTATTTGTCTTTCTTTTAATAATTTTAGACTTTTCGAAGGAACTTGGATTAAAATTTAAATTCTAGTAATCCAATATCGACCCTTAAAAAAATTATAATAATTTGAACTTATTAGGGAAGAAATTTCAAAAAATTGTGCAACGCTATGACAAAAAATCAACAAAAATTTAGGTTTTCTGAATTTTATTGCAAATTATTATTCTTATCAGATGATAATTTGACGGCGCCTCCACCATTTGTAATTTAACATTTTTTTAGTTATTTTCACGAAATTTTTTAATCGAAAATTTCGCCAAAAATTAGGAGTAAAACTTATTTTTGTTGTAATTTCAAACTACGAAGCTTCTTCTAAAGCAGTGCAAAGTAACAGTGCATCAAGAGGTAGAATGGAAAATAACAATTTTATTACATTTGAGGATTTTAAATGCGATTCAAAAAATTTATTTGTTAATTACATGCAATTTACCCGGCGCCTCCACCATTTGCTGCCAAAATTTTCAAACATTTCTTATTTGTCTTTCTTTTGATAATTTTAGATTTTTTGAAGAAACTTGGATTAAAATTTAAATTCTAGTAATCCAATATCGACCCTTAAAAAAATTACAATAATTTGAAATTATTAGGGGAAAAATTAAAAAAACGTGGGCAACGTTATGAAAAGAAATCTGCAAAAATTTCAGTTTTCTGAATTTCTTGCGAGTTCTTATACTTATCGGATGATGATTTGACGGCGCATCCACCATTTGTAATTTAACATTTCTTTAGTTATTTTTAGATTTTTTAGTCGGAAATTTTTGCCGAAAATTAGGAGTAAAACTTACCTTTGCTGTAATTTCAAGCTACAAAACTTCTTCTAAAGCAATGCAAAAGTAAAAAGTGCATCAAGAGTTAGAATGGAAAATAACAATTTTATTACATTAGAGGATTTTAAATGCGATTTATAAAATTTATATGTCGATTACATGCAATTCACCCGGCGCCTCCACTATTTGTTGCTGAAATTTTCAAACATTTTTTTTATGGTTTTTATTTTGACAATTTTATATTTTACTAAAGAATTAAAATTAAAATTAAGATTCTAGTAACTAAATATCCCCCTTTAAAGAAATTATAATAATTTGAATTTATTAAGGAAGAAATTAAAGGAAATTGGACAACACTATGAAATGGGATCTGCAAAAATTTTAGTTTTCTGAATTTCTTGCGAGTTCTTATACTTATCGGATGATAATTTGACGGCGCCTCTACCATTTGTAATTTAACATTTTTTTAGTTATTTTGAGATTTTTTAATCGGAAATTTCGACGAAAATTAGGAGTGAAATTTACTTTTACTACAATTTCAAGCTACAAATCTTCTGCTAAAACAATGGAAAACTAAAAAGGGCTCAAGAGTTGAAATGGAAAATGACAATTTTATTACATTTGAGGAATTGAAATGCGATTCAAAAAATTTATGCCAATTACATGCAATTCACCCGGCGCATCCACCATTTGTTGCCAAAGATTTTAAACATTCCTTATTAGTCTATCTTTTGATAATTTTAGAGTTTTCGAAGGAACTAGGATTAAAATTTAAATTCTAGTAATCAGATATCAACCCTTAAAAAGAATTATAATAATTTGAACTTATTAAGGGAGATATTAAAAAAAGGTGGCAACGTTATGAAAAGGAATCTGCAAAAATTTCAGTTTTCTAATTTATCGCAAGTTCTTATACTTATCGAATGATAATTCGACGGCGCCTCCACCATTTGTAATTTAACATTCTTTTAGTTATTTTCAGATTCTTTAATCGGAAATTTTGACGAAAATTAGGAGTGAAATTTACTTTTGCTACAATTGCAAGCTACGACGTTTCTACTAAATCAATGCAAAAGTAAAAAGTGCATCAAGAGTTAGAATGGAAAATGACAATTTTATTACATTTGAGGATTTCAAATGCGATTTAAAAAGTTTATAGGTCGATTGCATGCAATTCACCCGGCGCCTCCACCATTTGTTACTGAAATTTTCAAGCATTTCTAAATTGTTTCTAATTTGACAATTTTACATTTTCATAAAGAACTAGAATTAAAATTAAAATTCTAGTAACTAAATATCAACCCTTAAGTAGATTATAATAATTTGAACTTATTAGGGAAGAAATTTCAAAAAATTGTCCAACGCTAACAAAAAATTAACAAAAATTTAGGTTCTCTGAATTTTATTGCAAATTATTATTCTTATCAGATGATAATTTGACGGCGCCTCCACCATTTGTGGTTTAACATTTTTTTTAGTTATTTTCACGAGATTTTTTAATCGGAAATTTTGCCAAAAATTAGGAGCCGAACTGATTTTTGCTACAATTTCAAGTTACCAAGCTCCTTCTAAAACAAAGCAAAAGTAAAAAGTGCATCAAGAGTTAGAGTGGAAAATGACAATTTTATTACATTTAAGGATTTTAAATGCGGTTCAAAAAATGTATATGTCGATTACATGCAATTCACCCGGCGCCTCCACCATTTGTTGCCAAAATTTTCAAACATTTCTAAATTGTTTCTATTTTGACAATTTTAGATTTTTTAAGAGAACTCGTATTAAAATTAAATTCTAATAATCAAATATCCACTCTTAAAAAAATTATAATAATTTGAACTTTAGGGAAGAATTTAAAAAAATTAGGAAACGCTATGAAAAATTATCTGCAAAAATTTCAATTTTCTGAATTTTATTGCAAATTATTATCTATATCGGATAATAATTTAACGGCGCCTCCACCGTTTGAATTTAAAAATTTTTAGTTATTTTCAAAAAAAATTGCCACAAAGCAAGCGTGAAAGTTACTTTTAATATGATCCTAAGTCACCAAAAATAATGCAAAAGTATAAAAAAGCCCACAATGATTTAAATAGAAATAACAATTAAAAAAATTAATTTCTAATGGTAAATATTTTTTTGAAGAAATGTCGTCAGCTAAAATAAATGTAGAAATTTCTATTCAAGTCAAATTTTTGGAATGGCATTTAGTTATTGCAATAATTTTCAACGCAACTCCTCAATAATACAATTTTGTTTCCATGAATCTATTAACCTAAAAGCTTTTAGTTCTTAGCGATCTATTTCACTTAGGGTGTGTTGCACATCCTCCATCGCAACATAAAACCAATAAAACAATTGAAAATTATGCAAGAACACGCAGTTAATGAGCTTAAAAAATTGGAAACGTCAAAGTCACTAATTTGATTAATTAAAAATTATTTGAAGCCCCATCAATTGAAAGCTTCTCAGTCACTTTACGATTTAGCGAAAATTCTAATAATTGCAATTAGTAGGCGGAATACTTTCAATTCCATGTCAAATTCTTCAACAGATAACAACTAACGGCCGATAAGCCACCTGTTAAGTCGTTTTTAGGTTGATAATACGTAAATTTCAACAAAATTTGTGCCAGGATTCAATTAATTTCCACTCTAAATAAAATGAAGTGAAGGTAAAACGTTTTCAATCAAATCGACGGTTGCTTAATAAGCCATGCCGGCCATCTGATAGGACCCTTAATGACAAGAAAATCCATATTGTTGCTTACGTCAAGCGCCGGCGTATTGACGCCGGTTTTCGGCGCTCGCCACTTGCGAACACATTCGAACAAACCAGCTGGTATGGTGAGTGGTGTTTTGTTGGTGATGTCCCTGCTTTTTGCGGGGACGTTTCAATTCGAATTTAAACATCACAACAATGACGAGGTATTGAAGATATTGAGGGAGGTTAACAATAAATGTCCGAATATTACAAGAATTTATACCCTCAGCGAAACGTCCGTATTGGGGGTTCCGCTGTATGTGATCGAGTTTTCCACCAAACCTGGACATCATGAGATCAGTAAGAAACCTTAATTGAAAAATTTATTAATTTTTGTTGAGTTGAAAAAATTGTTGGATTACATGGCGTTTTTCTTAATTGTCCTTGGAATAAAATGTCACGGTTGTCGAATTTTAACAATTATATAGTTTTCATTTGTTTCCAGTCAACAACAATAACCAACAATTTTTGTTGAACAGATAAACCTCCAATAACAATTAAAATTTGCGTTAATATAATTAATTTTAAGTGTAATTGTTATTAGAATCAAATTTAGGTGGAGGAGAAATAATTTTGTTCATTTTAGAAATTATTTTGAAATGCTAGAAGATTGTTAAATAGCCAACAGATTTTTCAAAAATACGTTACGATGTGCAATCAAAAAAAAAAAATTTCAGGATGCCAATTTATAAAAATAAAAATGTTATGAAGCGTTTTTGCCCTTTGGGAAATTTACAAAAGAATTTTTGGCAATTTGATTATATTTTCAATTTAACTAAAGAATTATTAAAAAATTAATTTCAAGCGTTTTCGTTTATTTAAACAAAAATATTCTTAAAATTTTAATTTATGTAAAAAATTTAGCTATTGAGTTAGTCCTTGTAGATGTTGCAACACTATAACTTAAAGCTTGGATAGTTGAATGTGATTGGTCGATTACCGAACACGCCCATTAAAGCGCGCAATTTCCAAGTATTCAAAATTTAGAGAATTTGACTATTTCAGATTCTTTGCAATAACTGCAAAAAGTTATTTTACAATTATTAGCAAATGTACATTTAACTGAAATTTTTTCAAAAATTTATAATTTTTTTTTAAATGGAAACGGGAAACTTTTACCTATTCTAGTATAAAGACAAGAACTGAATTAGTATGTAGACATATTGCAAGACTTTACAACAACTTAAGGTTTGGATAGTTGAATGTGATTGGTCAATTACCGAACACGCCCATTAAAGCGCGCGTTTTGCAAGTATTCAAAATTTAGAGAAATTAAATATTTAAGTTTTTCACAATAATTGCGAGAAGGTTATTTACAATTATTAGAAAATGTACATTTGTCTGGAATATTTTCAAAAATTTATTAAAAAAAACGAAAACTAAACTTTTACCTGTTTTGGTATTATAGACAAGAACTGAATTAGAATGTAGACATATTGCAACACTTTACAACTTAAAGATTGAAGAGTTGAATGCGATTGGCCAAATTGTCAATATATACTAAAAATTTAAATAAAAATTTGGTCCCAAAAATTTTTAAAAATTATTTTACGATTATTATAAAATGTACATTTACGTGGATCGACTTAAAACCCCTTAGGGAAACAACAATTTATTTTAACTAAAGAACTAGAAAGATGTTCCAAAATTTTTTTCCATCGTTTTTACTTAATTTCATCATTTTAATTTATGCTCCTACAAAAATTAACTTCTTCCGGTATTAAAAAGTAATAAATAGATGATAGAAATTTTGCAACCCTGTAGAACTTAATGTTTGGAGAGTTGAAAGTGATTGGCCGCTTACTAAATACGCCCACTAAAGCGCGGGCTTTTCAAATATTCATAATTTAGAAAAGTTTTTTAGTCATAAATTCTAGCCCAAAAATTGTGAAAAAATTATTTCATTATTACTATAAGACGTACAATCATGTGCCATTTTTTCCAAAAAAATTAAAAACATTAAAGCTGCAAATTATCGAAATTTACAAGAGAAATTAAATGTTTGCAACTTAAATTAAATTATAATTCCGCTGTTGAAAATGCGCAGGTAGTAAACAGACTAGTTGCGTAAGCTAATATGTTCCCAAATTAGTAACAAAAGCCACAACTAGCAGAAATTGCCGACGTGAACTGAGGCAAATTTCCAACTTATTAATCCCGCTATTTATTCACCGCCATTGAGTTAACTTTGCAGTAACGTGATAACTAGCTGAATCTGCATAGAAATTGATCCACTTCAAGTTTCCTTCTATTCAAATTCTACCTCAATAAAGACTTGAGAAAATTACGTGCAATTTATAACTTAACTTACCCTACTCTTCCTTTTCTCTAGAAGCAATATAGAGGAATTTAAATTTATAACTTAATCCATTCCAATTTCTTTTCTATAAAAATTTGAGGGTGCTTTTGGTTAAAATAAAATTTAATTAAAAGTAAAGCCAAAATATACTTATATTACTAATGCATTTTTCCTTTTCTATAGAAAGATTGAGGGTGTTTTTGGTTTAAATAAAATTAAATTTAAAGCAAACCCAAAATTTACGTACATTGCTAGTTTATTTTTGCTCTTCTATAAAAGTTTGAGGGTGTTTTTGGTTTGAATAAAATTTAATTTAAAGTAAAACCAAAATTTACGTAAATTGCTATTGGATTTTTGTTTTTTCATAAAAATTTTAGGGTGTTTTTGATTAGAATAAAGTTCAATTTAAAGCAAAGCCAAAATTCACGTACATTGCTAATGCATTTCTGTTTCTCTATGGAAAAATTAAGGGTGTTTTTCGTTTGAATAAAATTTAATTTAAAGTAAAATCAAAATTCACGTACATTGCTATTGGATTTTTGTTTTTTTATAAAAATTTTAGGGTGTTTTTTATTAGAATAAAATTTAATTTAAAGTAAAACCAAAATTCACGTACATTGCTAATGCATTTCTGTTTCTCTATGGAAAAATTGAGGGTGTTTTTGGTTTGAATAAAATTTAATTTGAAGTAAAACCAAAATTCACGTACATTGCTCATGCATTTTTGATTTTCTATAAAAATTTGAGGGTATTTTTGATGAGAATAAAATTTAATTTAAAGTAAAACCAAAATTCACGTACATTACTAATGCATTTTTATTTTTCTATAAAAATTTGAGAATGTTTTTGATTAGAATAAAATTTAATTTGAAGTAAAACCAAAATTCACGTACATTGCTAATGCAATTTTGTTCCTCTATAAAAGTTTGAGGGTGTTTTTGGTTTAAATAAAATTTAATTTGAAGTAAAACCAAAATTTACGTACATTGCTATTGCATTTTTGCTTTTTCATAAAAATTTTAGGGTGTTTTTGATTAGAATAAAATTTAATTTAAAGTAAAACCAAAATTTACGTACATTGCTATTGGATTTTTGTTTTTTTATAAAAATTTTAGGATGTTTTTGATTAGAATAAAATTTAATTTAAAGTAAAACCAAAATTTACGTACATTGCTATTGGATTTTTGTTTTTTTATAAAAATTTTAGGATGTTTTTGATTAGAATAAAATTTAATTTAAAGCAAAACCAAAATTCACGTACATTGCTAATGCAATTTTGTTCCTCTATAAAAGTTTGAGGGTGTTTTTGGTTTAAATAAAATTTAATTTGAAGTAAAACCAAAATTTACGTACATTGCTATTGCATTTTTGCTTTTTCATAAAAATTTTAGGGTGTTTTTGATTAGAATAAAATTTAATTTAAAGTAAAACCAAAATTCACGTACATTGCTAATGCAATTTTGTTCCTCTATAAAAGTTTGAGGGTGTTTTTGGTTTAAATAAAATTTAATTTGAAGTAAAACCAAAATTTACGTACATTGCTATTGCATTTTTGCTTTTTCATAAAAATTTTAGGGTATTTTTGATGAGAATAAAATTTAATTTAAAGTAAAACCAAAATTCACGTACATTACTAATGCATTTTTATTTTTCTATAAAAATTTGAGAATGTTTTTGATTAGAATAAAATTTAATTTGAAGTAAAACCAAAATTCACGTACATTGCTAATGCAATTTTGTTCCTCTATAAAAGTTTGAGGGTGTTTTTGGTTTAAATAAAATTTAATTTGAAGTAAAACCAAAATTTACGTACATTGCTATTGCATTTTTGCTTTTTCATAAAAATTTTAGGGTGTTTTTGATTAGAATAAAATTTAATTTAAAGTAAAACCAAAATTCACGTACATTGCTAATGCAATTTTGTTCCTCTATAAAAGTTTGAGGGTGTTTTTGGTTTAAATAAAATTTAATTTGAAGTAAAACCAAAATTTACGTACATTGCTATTGCATTTTTGCTTTTTCATAAAAATTTTAGGGTATTTTTGATGAGAATAAAATTTAATTTAAAGTAAAACCAAAATTCACGTACATTACTAATGCATTTTTATTTTTCTATAAAAATTTGAGAATGTTTTTGATTAGAATAAAATTTAATTTGAAGTAAAACCAAAATTCACGTACATTGCTAATGCAATTTTGTTCCTCTATAAAAGTTTGAGGGTGTTTTTGGTTTAAATAAAATTTAATTTGAAGTAAAACCAAAATTTACGTACATTGCTATTGCATTTTTGCTTTTTCATAAAAATTTTAGGGTGTTTTTGATTAGAATAAAATTTAATTTAAAGTAAAACCAAAATTTACGTACATTGCTATTGGATTTTTGTTTTTTTATAAAAATTTTAGGATGTTTTTGATTAGAATAAAATTTAATTTAAAGTAAAACCGAAATTTACGTACATTGCTATTGGATTTTTGTTTTTTTATAAAAATTTTAGGATGTTTTTGATTAGAATAAAATTTAATTTAAAGCAAAACCAAAATTCACGTACATTGCTAATGCAATTTTGTTCCTCTATAAAAGTTTGAGGGTGTTTTTGGTTTAAATAAAATTTAATTTGAAGTAAAACCAAAATTTACGTACATTGCTATTGCATTTTTGCTTTTTCATAAAAATTTTAGGGTGTTTTTGATTAGAATAAAATTTAATTTAAAGTAAAATCAAAATTCACGTACATTGCTATTGGATTTTTGTTTTTTTATAAAAATTTGAGGGTATTTTTCATGAGAATAAAATTTAATTTGAAGTAAAACCAAAATTCACGTACATTGCTCATGCATTTTTGATTTTCTATAAAAATTTGAGGGTATTTTTGATGAGAATAAAATTTAATTTAAAGTAAAACCAAAATTCACGTACATTACTAATGCATTTTTATTTTTCTATAAAAATTTGAGAATGTTTTTGATTAGAATAAAATTTAATTTGAAGTAAAACCAAAATTCACGTACATTGCTCATGCATTTTTGATTTTCTATAAAAATTTGAGGGTATTTTTGATGAGAATAAAATTTAATTTAAAGTAAAACCAAAATTCACGTACATTACTAATGCATTTTTATTTTTCTATAAAAATTTGAGAATGTTTTTGATTAGAATAAAATTTAATTTGAAGTAAAACCAAAATTCACGTACATTGCTCATGCATTTTTGATTTTCTATAAAAATTTGAGGGTATTTTTGATGAGAATAAAATTTAATTTAAAGTAAAACCAAAATTCACGTACATTACTAATGCATTTTTATTTTTCTATAAAAATTTGAGAATGTTTTTGATTAGAATAAAATTTAATTTGAAGTAAAACCAAAATTCACGTACATTGCTAATGCAATTTTGTTCCTCTATAAAAGTTTGAGGGTGTTTTTGGTTTAAATAAAATTTAATTTGAAGTAAAACTAAAATTTACGTACATTGCTATTGCATTTTTGCTTTTTCATAAAAATTTTAGGGTGTTTTTGATTAGAATAAAATTTAATTTAAAGTAAAACCAAAATTTACGTACATTGCTATTGGATTTTTGTTTTTTTATAAAAATTTTAGGATGTTTTTGATTAGAATAAAATTTAATTTAAAGCAAA
This sequence comes from Pyrochroa serraticornis, assembly GCA_905333025.2. Taxonomy (NCBI): domain Eukaryota; kingdom Metazoa; phylum Arthropoda; class Insecta; order Coleoptera; family Pyrochroidae; genus Pyrochroa; species Pyrochroa serraticornis. The sequence goes on from HG995152.1 coordinate 47,943,592, forward strand.
ACCAAAATTCACGTACATTGCTAATGCAATTTTGTTCCTCTATAAAAGTTTGAGGGTGTTTTTGGTTTAAATAAAATTTAATTTGAAGTAAAACCAAAATTTACGTACATTGCTATTGCATTTTTGCTTTTTCATAAAAATTTTAGGGTGTTTTTGATTAGAATAAAATTTAATTTAAAGTAAAATCAAAATTCACGTACATTGCTATTGGATTTTTGTTTTTTTATAAAAATTTGAGGGTATTTTTCATGAGAATAAAATTTAATTTGAAGTAAAACCAAAATTTACGTACATTGCTATTGCATTTTTGCTTTTTCATAAAAATTTTAGGGTGTTTTTGATTAGAATAAAATTTAATTTAAAGTAAAATCAAAATTCACGTACATTGCTATTGGATTTTTGTTTTTTTATAAAAATTTGAGGGTATTTTTCATGAGAATAAAATTTAATTTGAAGTAAAACCAAAATTCACGTACATTGCTCATGCATTTTTGATTTTCTATAAAAATTTGAGGGTATTTTTGATGAGAATAAAATTTAATTTAAAGTAAAATCAAAATTCACGTACATTGCTCATGCATTTTTGATTTTCTATAAAAATTTGAGGGTGTTTTTGATTAGAATAAAATTTAATTTAAAGCAAAACCAAAATTCACGTACATTGCTAATGCATCTTTGTTTCTCTATAAAAGTTTGAGGGTGTTTTTGGTTTGAATAAAATTTAATTTGAAGTAAAACCAAAATTCACGTACATTGCTCATGCATTTTTGATTTTCTATAAAAATTTGAGGGTATTTTTCATGAGAATAAAATTTAATTTGAAGTAAAACCAAAATTTACGTACATTGCTATTGCATTTTTGCTTTTTCATAAAAATTTTAGGGTGTTTTTGATTAGAATAAAATTTAATTTAAAGTAAAATCAAAATTCACGTACATTGCTATTGGATTTTTGTTTTTTTATAAAAATTTGAGGGTATTTTTCATGAGAATAAAATTTAATTTGAAGTAAAACCAAAATTCACGTACATTGCTCATGCATTCTTGATTTTCTATAAAAATTTGAGGGTATTTTTCATGAGAATAAAATTTAATTTGAAGTAAAACCAAAATTCACGTACATTGCTAATGCATCTTTGTTTCTCTATAAAAGTTTGAGGGTGTTTTTGGTTTGAATAAAATTTAATTTGAAGTAAAACCAAAATTCACGTACATTGCTCATGCATTTTTGATTTTCTATAAAAATTTGAGGGTATTTTTGATGAGAATAAAATTTAATTTAAAGTAAAACCAAAATTCACGTACATTACTAATGCATTTTTATTTTTCTATAAAAATTTGAGAATGTTTTTGATTAGAATAAAATTTAATTTGAAGTAAAACCAAAATTCACGTACATTACTAATGCATTTTTATTTTTCTATAAAAATTTGAGAATGTTTTTGATTAGAATAAAATTTAATTTGAAGTAAAACCAAAATTCACGTGCATTGCTAATGCATTTTTGTTTCTCTATAGAAAAATTGAGGGTGTTTTTGATTTGAATAAAATTTAATTTGAAGTAAAACCAAAATTCACGTACATTGCTCATGCATTTTTGATTTTCTATAAAAATTGAGGGTGTTTTTGATTAGAATAAAATTTAATTTGAAGTAAAACCAAAATTCACGTACATTGCTAATGCATTTTTCTTTCTCTATAGAAAGATTGAGGGTGTTTTTGGTAAGAATAAAGTTTAATTTGCAGTGAAACCGGAATTCAAGTACATTGCTAACATGCATGGCAACGAGGTTTTGGGACGAGAACTATTGTTAAAATTGGCCGATTACCTTTGCGACCAATACAAAGCGAACGATCCCCAAATTCGCGCCCTTATCGAACAAACCCGCATCCATCTGATGCCGAGCATGAACCCGGATGGATGGCAATTAGCAACAGATACAGTAAGACCAACGAAATTAATTACAAAAATTCTAAATAAATTTTAGGGAGGAACCGACTATTTAATCGGACGAACTAACAACAATTCGGTCGATTTAAACAGAAATTTCCCAGATTTAGACCGGATCATGTTCAGTAATGAAGAAAATCACATCGATCACAACAACCATCTTCTGGAACAACTGACACGTCTCAAAGAACCAGTAAGAGATTATGTTACGGTTTCGGATGTTTAACGAAAAATTTCGATTTCAGCTACAACCTGAAACGAAAGCGGTGATAAGGTTAATCATGCAAATTCCTTTCGTACTTTCAGCCAACTTGCATGGGGGCGATTTAGTCGCTAATTATCCGTATGACGAAAGCAGATCGGGCAGTCAAAAGGACGAATACGCCAGGACCCCTGATGACGAAACCTTCAGGTTAGGAGTTTTTGAATTTTAATTGACACTTATACGTAGTATATGCGGTCAATTGTAACAATAATTAATATTGGAACGACTTTCCCGGGCCTCCACCATTTCGCACAAATTTTCTTCATTTTTTTATATATTTACAAATTTTTTAGTAACTAAAGTTTAGCCCGTTAAATTATTTATCACAAACACGTAAGACGTCCACCCTTCCGATGATGAGACAAAGAAGTATCCAGGGAGAATTTTTAAAAGTGTTGCTCCAAAAAATTGTAGTTAATGTAGCCGATATTTTTCTTTCAGGAGTTTGGCTCTCGCTTATTCCACAAACCACGCGGATATGGCGAACCCTCACCGTAGGGGTTGCGGGGACGTAGACAGTAACCGTTTCGGGAAACAAGGAGGCATAACAAACGGTGCCCAATGGTACAGTTTAGAAGGAGGTAACTTTTTATGTTAGCCAACCACCCTTGCGAATCTTAAATTTTTTTCAAACCGTTTTTTATAAACCCGAAGGGATTTGCTGGGTACTAAATTTTAAATTAACGCATTCCCCTTTACACTCAAATAAAATTTGGGGTTTCGTTTAATTTAGCACTCCCATTTTCATTTGAGACTTAATAAAATTATCACTTGGGGAGTTTTGTACTTTTTTATAATCGTTTCTTTGAAATTATGACGCTTTTACCCTTCGTGACTTGAATTTTCATCAAAAGTTATTTTCAGGGATGCAAGATTTCAATTATCTTTCCAGCAACGATTTCGAAATAACTCTCGAGTTGGGTTGCGATAAGTATCCTCAAGCTAAAGATTTGGCTCCGGAATGGGACAGAAATAGGGAAGCTTTGATACAATTTATTTGGCAAGTATGTCGTCGCATTCGTTAACATTTCGAACCAGATTGAACTTTATTGTTACAAAAAATTTTTAGAGTCACGTAGGGATTAAGGGAATTATTTATGATAGCGTCACGAAACGGGGTATTTCCAACGCCGTGATACACGTTAAGAATATTAGCGAAGGGCAGTCCAAGGATATCGCACACGATGTAACTTCAGGTATTTATTAGACAAATTAAGTCATAATTTTACTTCCCGTTCCAGCGCTTTTTTTAAAGTTAGTTAAGGAATAAAAATAAATTTTTGCACCTTTTTAGGAACCTCAAAACGCTACAAATATTATGCGCACCTTGGGTTCCGCAACCAGTAATACTTTCGTGTAATGACAACGGACTAACTTCTTACAAAAAAAAATTTTCTCTTCCCTTTTGAATATTTGTTTCTAACGTCAAGTAGAGACAGGCTAGGGGGACTTTTTGGCAATTGTAGTAAAAGATGATGTAGTAAAAGATGACTTCTATTAACTTGGAATTTCACCGAGAACTGCCACAAAATTTCAGAGAAAATTTGTAGCAGTTCTTGGTTTTGTGCTAATAGCTCTCACATTCCTCTATCAATTTTATTTTTGACTTCTTTTATTAATTTATAAATATTTGGAAAAATATAAAATTTAATTTCGCCTAAAATAATTACTAAAATTTTTAAACAATACCTGCCGGTAACATTTAAGGTCGCAATTTAATTGTTACAACCAGTTTTTGGGAAAACTAAAAATTTTTTATTCCAACTGTTTCCAGTTCACGATGGGGACTATTTTCGTCTCCTCACGCCCGGCCAGTACAGAGTCACTGCTTACAGAGACGGATTTTTGCCCCATACCAGGGTCGTCACGGTGAAAAGCAGACAATATTCTCCAGCTCAAAGGGTCGATTTTGCCTTGAAACCAATTTCGGTAAATTTCAAAAATTTGCGATTAAATTTTTTTCTTTTTCGTTATTACGATTCTTTTATTTTCTTGTATGCTTTTAGAAACGTCCGCAACGTTGTCGCAATTTCTTGAATAACTGCATGTACGTTATTGGCTTGTTTCCCTTCTATATTTTGTTGTTATTGAAATTTGTATTTGTGTTTTTGTAGGTACCACCCTACATACGGATACAATCCAATAATTATGTTGACGAAAAAGTTGACGAAAGGTACGAAAATGTCGAGGAACAACCGTGGACTAACTGGATTAATATGAATCGTGAACCGATAGCAGTTCAATAATTTATTAAAATTCCAGACATCAAATGTACATTATTGTTGTTTTCAGCTGAATTTAGATTTTAGGTAAATTGGAGTACAAGTTCCAGTTAAATTTGAAGTGTATTTTCTTTATGTACAAAACTATTTTATTTCATTTAAATAAATTTTGAAAAAGTAGGTTTTAACATACCCACAAATCTCTTGCTTGGTTTTTAGCAATTTTTGTATTTACAAATATTGCTACTGGCTGAGCAACAAAACTTTACACAAATCACGAGTTTTTCACAATTGTGGATGTCTGTCTCACTCGAAGATTTTTTTTAATTAGAAACAATAGGCCTAAATAAACACGAGTGATTTCTGCTCTAATTTTAATTAAAAAAATCAACAAATTATATAATTTTATAGAGATATGCGAAAAGTTACTCTAACTAGATTTAATAAATACAACAATCAATCTTAAGTTGCTTTAGTAAATATGTTTATAATAAAGTCTCACATTAAATGCAATAAAGTGCAACATAAAATAAATTGTTAGAGTAGCAAATCTTGGAGATAATCTTCCATTTCTTCATCTCTCGATTTAGTTTCGACTGGTTTATGGTTGGCCCAAGGTGACTCTTCTGTTTCGCCCACTTCCACTTCGTTTTCTGAAGCTTCCATTGCAACTGATTCGCAACTAGTTTCGCCTTGATCACTTTTTCTACTTTTCTCCACTTTATGTTTCCTTTTCTTTTTCCCCTTATCGATCCTTTTCACTTCCCGCTTCTTGCTGCTATAATTCAATTTTAAAGAACAATCAGGACAAAGCCCTAAAATTTTTTTTAGAATCGTAACGTAATAATAGTTAGAAACTCACGTATTTTAACTAAAGCATTTTTTTTCTCTCCTTGTTCCTGATAGGCGAAATTAACTTCCCAAGTTTTTAAATCATTTTCTATAGTACATTTCTTATTGCCACAAATAAACTGGCCTTTGCCGTCAATAACTTCTTTTTCGATTCGCCATCGTAATGCTATCTTTCAATGTATAAAATTAAAATGTTGTGATTATCGAAAATTTACAAACATACCTTGTTTTCTTTATACCGGCTTAAATCTCCGATACAATATTCTCGAAATAATTTGTCATAGTATTTTTTGGCAAACTGTGCTTCCCATGAATCGGGAACATCGTCGTTCCAGAGGAATTTGTGGTTACTTTTTAATACGTCAACGTCTGTTCGGTCCTTTGTAGAGTCTCTTTTTAATAATTTTGTATCACCCGGTTTTTTTAAAACGTATTCGTTTATTATGGCTTTGTGGATATCGTATGGGTTCATGTATCGCATACGGGAACGAAAAGTTGCCATTTTTCTTTAATAGAGTTCAGATACGAAGAATTGTTGATATTTTCAATTTTAACATAACCTAGAAAATTTGACAAGAATTGACACTTGACACTTCAAATTTTAATCAAGGAGAAGCAGCGTCCTCTTGTGGGGAAATAATTAAATTATTAAGAGCGCTAAATTCAAATAATGCTGCATAAACTGGATTTGCTGACACTATAAATTCAATTTCTATAATTCATTAGTAGGGAACTTCTATTTAGTCTCAGTTTCTATGATTAATTAGTAGGAAACTTTTATTTGGTCGTTTTCCAGTAGTTAGAAATACATAATTAACATTATAATAAGTACATAGAATTATTGTTAATATTGTGAGTTCCACTAAATTATTTTTATTAACTTAAAAATGCCTCCAAATTAGTTTATAGGCAAAAAGTTACAAAAAAGATATTTTATCATAATTTTCAGTCATAAGGCTCTTAAATCTACAACCTGATCATTTACTGGCAGCCTCCACTGGTTGTTTAATTATTTTCTCGCCCCCTACTCCTTCTAAGTCGAGACCAAAAGGATAATTTTGGAAAGATTTGGTCAAATCTATGTCGTTTCTAGTTTCTTCCGTACAGACAACAACCAAAACTAACGTACACCTCGACGCCATAATATAAACTTTTTTTCTATCTTCAGGATCTTTACAATTATAATCATCATCGTCAATAGCCATAATCACCACTTTAAATTCCAACCCTTTAACCCGTAACGCCCACGGTATTAAAAAATCACTTAATTCTCTATCTTTCAAATAATGTTCCACATCTCTTGTAGCTCTAGGTCTATAACCGTTTTCAACGAAAGCTTCATCTATATGTTTGTTGATACTATCAGGAATTAGTTTTTCGTTAACAAGAAACGGAAGTACTGCAAGATCGTTGGGTTTAATCCCTTTAGTCGAACATAAATCGATAACAACATTAGCAACTGTTTTGTCAATACAACTACCGGAATTGACCCAATAAATTGGAGGACCTGTTATGTAATGTCCGATCGATATTTCGGTTGTTTTCGGCGAATTTGACATGGGAGTTACGTAGAATTGTTTGAAAACGTTAAAAATACATCCAGTGGATCTCATTACTTTAGTTAGAAGAATTGAGGGGGTTTTAAGAAATTCCGGACAATTTTTTGCTATTCCTACAATAGCTTGATTGGTATCAACCATAAACCATAAGTCTCCCCAACCGTTTTGGTTTCCGTGTTTCGCCAGTTTTTCAGCTAAATCTTCCGTTGGTCCTAACTTGGAGTTTGGACAATTCGTTAAAGTGCAATTGCCGTCGTGGTAATGTTTGTAGATGGTTGCTACAGTTTTGTGAATTATGCTCGTTTCAAACGCTAAACATAACGCTTCCGTTTCATCCATTAGAATATGTTTGTAATTACGTTGGTTGTTCACTAAAAAATCTGACAATGTTATGAAATATCTGACAGTATCTACGTAATTTTCAATTCCCAAAGCTTTCAGTTTCAGTTGAATTTCACAGCTGCAATTAAATTGTTAGGTATAATTTTTGGGTTTTAATTTGTTGAATAGTACCGAATTCCGGGCCAATAACAAATTACTAGGGCACGGTTTTGGTCATTTAAGCGACCAGTTTGGTAGAGTTGCTGAAGTTTCCTTAAAACCAGCAAAGTTTTACCGGTACCGGCTGCACCATGAACCACCAATGCTTTGCTATTGGAATTGCGACAAAGGTCGCTATGGAGAAGAAGAAGTTGTTCTTGACTTAGTAACGCCATGATGCCTTTGGCCACCTCGTCCACGAAGACGCCGCAACTCAACAATATAAACCTGAAAATTGCATTTTAGTTCATCTCAATTCTAGGAAGTTTTAAGAAAGGAAATAAATAAAGAAGAAGACAAGAAGTTAATTGAGATCTAGAAATTGAAGGGATTGGAGTGGAAAGATTTGAGGGGAAATAACGTTTTAAGAAGTAATTTTAGTGTCAAGAAGTTTCGAGGAAATAAGAAAAGAAAGAAGAGAAGAAAAATGGAAAAAAATTAAGGACAAACAAAAATGTCAATTGATTTCTATAAATTGAGGAAACTGAAATGGAAAGGCTAAAAGAGCAAAAAGTATTTTAAGAAGTTAATTTCATTTTTGAAGAATTGCAGGAAATGAAAGAAAAAGTTGAGAAAAGAGAAGGGAAGGAAGACAGGAAAGAAAAAAGAATGGAAGAAAAAATAAAAGAGAAAACGAGTAGTTAAGTGAGATCTAGAGATTGAGGAAACTGAAATGGGAGGACTAAGAAAGAAAATGCCATTTTAAGAAGTTAATCAAGAAGTTTCGAGGAATAAAGGAATGAAGAGGAAAAAGAAGGAAAAATAAAGGACAAACAAAAATGTCAATTGACTTTTATAAATTGAGGAAACTGAAACGGGAAGGCTAAAAGAGCAAAAAGCATTTTGAGAAGTTAATTTCATTTCTGAAGAATTGCAGGAAATGAAAAAAAAAGTTGAGAAAAGAGAAGGGAAGGAGGACAGGAAAGAAAGAAAAAAGGAAGAAAAAATAAAAGAGAAAACGAGTAGTTAAGTGAGATCTAGAGATTGAGGAAACTGAAATGGGAGGACTAAGAAAGAAAATGCCATTTTAAGAAGTTAATTTCAGTGTCCAGAAGTTTCAAAGGAAGAAGAAATAAAGAGAGAAAAAAGAAAATAAAAACAATCAACAAAAGAAGTAGTGGAGTGATTTCGAGCGATTCAGACAACTGAAATGGGAGACTAACAGAGAAAATACTTTTCTGGGAAGATAATTTCAGTTTCAGGAAGTTCTACAGAAGAAAGAAAGGGCGGAAGAAGAGAAGGGATAAAAGATAAAGGACAAAAGAAAAAGTCAATTTACCTCTACAAATTTAGAACTGATATGGGAGGACTAAGAGAGTAAAGAGCATTTTAAGAGTTAATTTTACTTCTGGAAATTTACAAGAAATAAAAAGACAAAGTTGAGAAAAGAAGAAAGGAGGAAGAATATCAAGGACAAAAAAGTAGTTAAGTGATATCCAGAGATGAAAAAAACCAAAAAGGGAAAGACTAAAGAAGAAAATACCATTTTTTCAGTTTCAAGAAGTTGTAAAGGAAGTAGGAAGAAAGAGAGAAAGGAAGGAGTAAAAAAGAAAAGACAGAAAAAGTACTTGAGTGACTTCTGGCGATTAAGGTAACTGAAATGAAAAAACTTAGAGAGAAAATACTTTTCTGGGACGTAAATTTCAGTTCAAGGGATTTCCGCACAAGAAAAAAAGGACGGGAGAAAGAAGGGATAAAAAGCCAAAGACGAACAGAAATGTCAATTGACTTCTATAAATAGGGAAATCTGATATGGGTAGGTAGACTAAGAGAGCAAAAAGCATTTGAAGAGCTAATTTCAGTTCTGGAAAATTACAATTTCATTTAAAAATAGAAAGATGGAAAAAGAGAAAGAAAAGAAAAAAGAAAGAAGGAAGAATGTAAAGGACATAGAAAATAGTTAAGTGACATTTAGAGATTGAGAAACTGAAATGGGAAGACTAGGGAAGAAGATACCACTTTAAGAAGTTAATTTCAGTTTCAAGTAGTTCCAAAGGAAGAAGAAACAAAGAAAGAAAAGTAGGAATGAAAAAAAAGACAAAAGAAATAGTAGAGAAGCAGCTGGAGATTAAGGAATCTGAAATGAAAAAACTTAGAGAGGAAACACCTTTCTGAGGACTTAATTTCAGTATTAAACAGTTCTAAAGAAGAAGAGAAGGAAGGAAGAAACAAAAAGATAAAGAACAAACGAGAAAATCAATTGACCTATACAAATTGAGAATTGATATGCGAGGACTAAGAGAGCAGGAAGCATTTTAAGAAGTTAATTTTAGTTCCAGAAAATTGCAAGAAGTAAAAAGAGAAAGTTGGGAAAAGAGAAAAGAAGGAAATAAGAAAGTAGGAAGAATATAAAGGACAAAAGAAGTAGTTATGTGAGATTAAAAAAACTGAAATGAGAAGACTAAGGAAGAAAATACCATTTTTTCAGTTTCAAGAAGTTGCACAGGAAAAAAGAAGAAAAAAAGAAAGGGGGGAATAAAAAGATTAAGGACAAATAAAAAAGTCAATGAACCTCTATAAATTAAGAAAACTGAAATGAGAAGAATAAAAGAGTAAAACGCATTTTATGAAGTTAGTTCCAGTTTTAGAAAATTGCAAAAAATAAAGAGAGAAAGTTGGGAAAAACGATGAAAGGAAAAAAAGGAAAAAAATAAAGGACAAAAGAAGTAGTTAAGTGACATCTAGAGATTGAAGAAGGTGAAATGGGAAGACTAAGGAAGAAGATACCACTTCAAAAGGTTAATTTCAGTTTCAAGAAGTTCTAAAGGAAGAAGAGAGGAAGGAATAAAAAGAGAAAGGATAAAAGAAATAGTCGAGCATCATCTGGAGATTAAGGAAACTGAAGTGGAAAGACTTAGAGAGGAAATATCTTTCTGTGAAGTAAATTTTAGTTTCAAAAAGTTCTAAAGAAGAAAAGAAGGAAGGGAGAAAGGAAGGAACAAAAACATAAAGAACACACGAAAAAGTCAATTGACCTCTACAAATTGAGGAAACTGATATGGAAGGACTAAGGGAACAAAACGCATTTTAAGAAGTTAATTTTAGATCCAGAAAGTTGGAAGTACTAAAAAGAGAGAGTTGTAAAAAGAGTAAGTAAGGAAACAAGAAAGGGGGAAAAACATAAAGAACAAAAAAGTAGTTAAATGACATCTAGAGATTGAAAAAACTGAAATGGGAAGACTAAGGAAGAGAATACTATTTTTCAGTTTTAAGAAGTTGCCAAGGATGAACGAAGAAAGAGAGAAAGGGGAGAATAAAAAGGTTAAGGACAAACTAAAAAGTCAATTGACCTCTATAAATGGAGGGAACTGAAATGAAAAGAATAAAAGAGAAAAACGCATTTTAAAAATGAATTTCAGTTCAAGAAAATTGCAAGAAATAAAAAGAGAAAGTTGGGAAAGGAGAAAGGAAGAAAAGAAAAAAAAGAAGAAAAATAAAGGACTAAAGAAGTAGTTAAGTGACATCTAGAGATTGAAGAAGCTAAAATGGGAAGACTAAGGAAGAAGATACCACTTCAAGAAGTTAATTTCAGTTTCAAAGAGTTCTAAAGGAAGAAGAAAGGAAGAAATAAAAAGAGAAAAGACAAAAGAAATAGTCTAGTAACATCTGGAGATTAAGGAAACTGAAATGGAAAGACTTAGAGAGGAAATATCTTTCTGAGAAGTTAATTTCAGTTTCAAAAAGTTCTAAAGAAAAAAAGAAGGAAGAAACAAAAACATAAAGAACAAACGAAAAAGTTAATTGACCTCTACAAATTGAGGAAACTGATATGGGAGGACTAAGGGAGCAAAACTCATTTTAAGAAGTTAATTTTTGATCCAGAAAATTGCAAGAAATAAAAAAAGATAAAGTGGGAAAAAGAGAAAGTATGGAAACAAGAAAGGAGAAAAAACATAAAGGACAAAAAAGTAGTTAAGTGATATCTAAAGATTGAAAAAACTGAAATGGGAAGGTTAAGGAAAAGAATACCATTTTTTTAGATTCAAGAAGTTGCAGAGAAAGAAGGAATAAAGATAGAAAGGGAAGAATAAAAAAATGAAGGACAAACGAAAAATTCAATTGACCTCTATAAATTGAGAAAACTGAAATGAGAAGAATAAAGGAGTAAAACGCATTTTAAGAATTAATTTCAGTTCCAGAAAATTGCAAGAAATAAAAAGAGAAAGTTGAAAAAAGAAAAAGGAAGAAAAATAAAGGACAAAAGAAGTAGTTAAGTGACATCTAGAGATTAAAGAAACTGAATTAGGAAAAATAAGGAAGAAAATACCATTTTTTCAGTTTCAAGAAGTTGCAAATGAACAAGGAAGAAAGAAAGAATAGAGGGAATGAAAAAGAAAGAACAAAAGAGGTAGTCGAGTGACTTCTAGTGATTAAGGAAACTGAAATGGGAAGACTTTTCTGTCAATTGACCTCTACAAATTGAGGAAACTGAAATGAGAAGAATAAAAGAGTAAAACGCATTTAAAAAAGTTAATTGCAGTTCAAGAAAATTGCAAGAAATAAAAAGAGAATGTTTGGAAAAGAGAAATAAAAGAAAGAAAATAAGAAAATAAGAAAAATAAAGGACAAAAGAAGTAGTTAAGTGACATCTAGAGATTGAAAAAACTGAAATAGGAAGACTAGGGAAGAAGATACCACTTTAAGTAGTTAATTTTAATTTCAAGAAGTTTTAAAAGAAAAAGAAAAAAAGAGAGAAAGGAAGGAATAAAGACAGAAAGGACAAAAGAAGTAGTCGAGTGACATCAGAGATTGAGGAAACTAATATGAAAGACTAAGAGAAAAAGTATCACTTTTAGAAGTTAATTTCAGTTCCTTGATGTTTCAAAGAAAGAAGGAAGGAAGAGAAAATAAAAAGAATAAAAAAATAATAAAAAAGAAAGTTGTCAATTGACATAAAGAATGACGACTAACATAGAAAATAGCATTTAAAGAAGTTTATTCTAGTTCCAGGAAGTTCCAAGAAGGAAAAAGAGAAAGGTAGAGAGAACAAAAAATGCAGTAAAGATAAAAGAAAAGAATGAGGGATGGATGAAGGGGAAGAAGCGGAAAGGAAAAAATTAAGAACAAGAGCAAGAGTCTATTGGCATATAGAGATTAAGAAAACTGAATTGGGAAGTCTAAGAGAGAAAATGTCATTTTACGAAATTAATTTCAGTTCCAAAAAATTCCAAAGAAAAAAGGAAAGAAAACAGAAAACAGAGAACAGAATGAAATAAAATGATAAAAAAGAAAAGATTGGGAAAATTAAGAGAGAAATTACCATTTTAAGAAGTTTATTTCAGTTTCAGTAACTTCCATAGAAACTAAGAAGGAAATAAAAACTGAAGACAGAGAAAAATGAAAGAAGAAAAAAAAATAGATTGAGACTTTGGAAAAAAATTCTAAAATTGTTGATAAATTCAAAACTCACTTTACATAGTGAGTCAAAAATTTCGCAACGTTTTGCAACTAAACTATTTTGAAACAACCACCCTGTATATCCAGTTGCTTGCACTTTCGAGACGTAAAATTTTTTCGCATTCAGTACGTCGTTCTTGTCAAACTCGCTACAAAAATCCACTTGAAAGCCTTCCCTCTATGGTAACTTCTTCGTCGAAACACATAAACGTGTTTTATAGTTCACGTCTTGCACTTTTTAACGTAATTAGTGCTTCTATATTTGTCTAGCTACATCTTACATGTTAGTTGACTTCCCCATATCCGACAATTCCCCGAACAACAATGCAATAAAATAAATATTTAACGCTAACCCGATAGAAATAATAAACGACAACAAGTAGCAGGTACACACTTAAAGTTAACGTCTTTGACCTAAACCATAATAAATCAGTATCTTGATGAATTCGAAAAAGACATTTACAACTGATACGAAATGGTAGAAATTACCAATACCTGTTCAGGAGTGTAATAAACGGTTCTTCTTCGATACAGCTCGAAGGCATCAGGATGTTGTCGTTGAACCAGTCATTGAATTTGTCTTGATCGGAGATGGTGTCCTCGAATACATGCAAATTATTATCTTCTTTCCAACGTTTTATCACTTGATGTTTAGGGTCTTTCGTGTAACCACCCAAAAACGGCCACATGATGTAACATTGAATGGGGACTTGGCCGAAATTCGCACCTAAAGTTCCCTGCAACACCTCCATGTGGTCTCTCAATTGGTGTTGGGCCGAACGTTTGTTGTTTTTGATCACTTTGGCGTCGCTGGTTTTTTCCAAATTACTTATAGTCGTGTTGTAGTCGTTCGTCGATTTTACTTCGATTAAAGCCATGAAGTGGCGACCTGAAAAAAATTACTAAGACCACTTGTCGACATTTTTTGATGTTAATTATTTCTGACGTTATTCTTCTGACGTAAAATGAAAAAGTGGTTGGGTTAAAAAAGTTCAAATTTACGACTTAACTACATTAGACTGACAGTTTTTGGAATCTTCCAAGGGGCTTGAATAAAAGTAAAGTGGGGGAAGAAACAGAAAAAGTTGAGGAAATTTCCAAAAAACGTTTGTTCTTGTTTCCAATGATAGATGCTGATTAGGTTGCAACTTCAGGCCCCCACTTGGAATTCAGCGGTACTAATTACTGCGGGGCACAAATGGCGCTTTAATGCAGCGGTAAAAAGTGCAACCACAATGAAGGACAACGAGTAATTTGACGCAACTCACTTAATTCCAACTTTCTTTGCTAGCACTTTTTGTTATTTTAAAAATAAAAAAAGAAAAAAAAACAAAAAACTATAGCGTATGCCGTAAACATAATTTTGTTTAGTTATCTACAGGTTTGAGGTTGTAAATTAATTATTTTTCATCTAACACGATTTGCAGTCATTTTTTGCAGTTGTAAAAAATTAATTATTGCAAAGTTACTTCTCGGACAACAACGGAAATTATTTTACGACGAAATAGATGGGAAAATTTGCTTCTCCGCAAACAAAGCAATAAAGTTAGAAATTTGCAAAATTTAATTTAAAAAATTCTTTTTCGCAATAATATTGTGGTTAGAGGCGATTACTTACCCTTATGTTTGGCGAAAACCACGAAATCGTGTTCTCTTATCATAAGCCTTCCGACCCTGTGATTGCGGAAGGAATGGCCAGCGTAGCTGGCACTGTGAAAAAATATCATCCATAATCCTGCAAATTTTTGATTTTTTTTCTCCGATTCCAGGCCTTGTAATCTGTTGAAAACTTCTTGTTCGGCGAGACTGGCCTGTTTTTCGCCAGTTTTATGAAAATATTTCGGGATACTGTACACGGAAGGACCATCATCTTTTTTTTCGAAAAATTCTCGCTCGATGTACCTGCAATTAATTTTATTAACAATTTTGAATATCAAATTTAATTTGCAATTATTAAAAATTGAAAACGTGCCTCTTTGTGCGAAATTATACGTGATGGTTTCTTTGCTCAAAAATTGCTATCCGGTTGTTTTTACTTTTTAACGAACTTGCAGGAGAACATATTTATGCAAATCGGGCAAGACAGGAAAATAAAAGCAATAACAGGACGAGTAACAACATTTTTACGCATAACCGGTATGACAAATGTGTTTAGATTAATTAATGGCCACAGACGATGTTAATTCGATCCCGTTCAAGAAAAAGCGAAAGAGAAGTGAACAAAAAAAATGTCGCTGAAGAAATTTCCAAGAAATATTAACTAATGCGTCTTTCTCGTGTTATTTGGACTTTCGAGTCACCATGACCTCAACTTTCCATTCCCAACCTTGACTAATGTTTCTTTATATTTTTTTATTATTTTTGCAATTTTGCAATTTTTTATATTAAATTGCTCACCCTGTATATAGAAGTGCATTTTAGTTGCATCCGTTGTTTGTGTTTCTTTGCAATTTTTATTTTACAGCTCGTTCCTTTCTTGTCAGTACGTTTTTTGTTTCTTCTCTCAATTTATTTGTTTCTTATTATTTCTTAACACTTCTTCTGTCTATTATTTCTTCAATTCCCCTGCCCACATTTTCTGCAATTTGTAGATGACAATTCTTGTTTTGTTTATTCCACCGTTTTTCTATCTCTTTTGCTTCAAATTACCTCAACTCCATCTCTTCGTTTTCCCTCTCCATAATATTTCTCTAATTATCATTAATAAGTGCTCTTATCTCTTCCATCTTCTTTTTTATTTATCTGAAACCTCTAGTCCATAATTTCTCTTTCTTCGTATTTTTTTCCTCAGTCTTTAGTATTTCTTCTTCTCCACCTTCTTTCTATTTTCTCTGTGGCTCTCTTTAAAGCAAAAACTTATTCTAGAAAATATCCTCCAGTCTTCCTCGCTTTCTATTCAAGCTATACTTTCCATTCTTTCGTCTTTTCCTTTAGGTCTCTTCTAAAATTTTAATTAGACCGTGACTTACTTTTCCTTGCTGTTCTGTTTTATTTCTCTTCTTTATACTCTAGAAATTTTCACTAATTGCTATCCCCATTTTTTTTCTCTCTTGGTCTATTTCTTCTTTATATCTTAATTAATATTTATCACTTTTTTTTAAGTAATTTTTTACATTTAAGATTTTGATATCACCTGATGACACTTGTTACGGTTCTTGCATTAAATTTTTGCGAAATCAAAATTCAGAAAATTGTTCTGTCTTGGTCTTGGTGTTGAAACTTTGAAGTCAAACATGGAACGTCTTGTAAATCCAAGCAAATAGTTTGTAATTAACTTTTGTCCGCTTGTAACCGAAGAATCGTGAAAATTGCAAGAAGACCAAACTTTCGATCGCCCTATGTTCAATTATTGTGACATTTCCACTTACGATAAGACTTTTTATTTATTATTAATTTTGTTTCACAACAAATAGTGATAAACCGATAAACACAAGTAGAGGATTAGCAAGGTACTATTGAAATATGTCATAGAGAGATAAAAGTGCCGCTCACTTAACCAAAATATTTACAATCCTTTCAGAAGTTGGGTTTCAATTTTTTATAACCAAAATTCCTTAACGTAACGGTTGATGATCCAAGATAACAAATAAAGAGCATTTCGAGAGGTTCTCCCTGAATGTTAGCGAAAGTCAAAAATAGCCGTAAAACGTTAATTTGGCTCAAGAAGTAGCGAAAAATATTTTTTGTTTGCTTCTAATTGGTAGCTGAAATTCGAGCAATTTTTGATGATATTGTTGGCTACTTACCGTTTCAAGTATTCTTTGGTGTCGACACCTTCGTTCAATGATGGCAAGTAGATTCTTTCCTTAAAATCACCGTAACCTATATCAGTTTCGATGATTCGCATGGTAAGTAACTCAACCGGTCACGTGCACTCTGGAGGACGTATTGTTCCTTGTTCCGGATGTGCAATCCTAATCAGCTTATCATCCTGTAATTGTTAGGTAACCGATAATTAATTTAATTATCAAAAATATCTCTAATTTTTGTAGTTTATCGAAACTGTGGGTACTCAAATTAATTTTGAAAGAAAAATTCTGGAAAATATTTTTGGTTTGACTGGAATGGAGTCATTTTTTTGATGACGAGTATCTACAAACTTAGCAGTGAATTGAAATAATTGGTTAGAATTTTACAACGCAAAAAATATTTTTCGTGGACTGTTTTTTTGACCACAAACTTGCTATGAAGTGCAAATAACCCCAACAAAAATTGAGAATTTACCAAAAATTTTGTTGTTTTTTTTTTTAATTTTGTCACACCTTTGATTTAGATTTGTTTTACCAACCAAAACAGTGGTTTTAAAAATGCGATATTTTTTTACTATAACAAATTTAATTTATTTAGAACCGTGGTGGTATTATTTTGAAAAAATTGCAAAAATTGGTATTGGAAGCGTCTTTTTGTCTTGGACTTGAAAAAACATTTTAGCATTTGACAGAACTAAACGGAGATTAATTTCTCCATTTTTCAAGATATTTTCAAAAATTTCTCTTTTAAAAAATTCCATCATCATTATTCTGGTTTTTTCTTTTTAATTTCTAAACTTTTTTTATATTTTCTTGTTCAATAAAAACATATTTTTGGAAATATCGGTTTTAAAAAGTGATATTTGGTAACTAAAAAAATTTAATTTATTTAGAACCGTGGTGGTATTATTATTTTTGAAAAATTAAAAAAATTGGTCTTGGAAGCGTTTTTTTGTCATGGACTTGAAAAAGCATTTTAGCATTTGACAGAACTAAGCGGAGATTAATTTCTCCATTTTTCAAGATATTTTCAAAAATTTCTCTTTTAAAAAATTCCGTCATCATTATTCTGGTTTTTTATTTTTAATTTCTAAACTCTTTTTATATTTTCTTGTTCAATAAAAACACATTTTTGGAAATATCGGTTTCAAAAAGTGATATTTGGTAACTATAAAAATTTAATTTATTTAGAACCGTGGTGGTATTATTGGTTTTGAAAAAATTGCAAAAATTGGTCTTCGAAACGTCTTTTTGTCATGGACTTGAAAAAACATTTTAGTATTTGACAGAACTAAATGAAGCTTAATTTCTCCATTTTTCGAGATATTTTCAAAAATTTCTTTTAAAAAATTTAATTATCATTATTCTGTCTTTTTCTTTTTAATTTGTAAACTCTTTTTATATTTTCTCGTTCAATAAAAACACATTTTTGGAAATATCGGTTTCAAAAAGTGATATTTGGTAACTATAAAAATTTAATTTATTTAGAACCGTGGTGGTATTATTATTTTTGAAAAAATTGCAAAAATTGGTCTTCGAAACGTCTTTTTGTCATGGACTTGAAAAAACATTTTAGCATTTGACAGAAGTCAACGAAGATTAATTTCTCCATTTTTTAAGATATTTTCAAAAATTTCTCTTTTAAAAAATTCCATCATCATTATTCTGTCTTTTCCATTTTAATTTCTAAACTCTTCTTATATTATCTTGTTCAATAAAAACACATTTTTGGAAATATCGGTTTCAAAGAGTGATATTTGGTAACTATAAAAATTTAATTTATTTAGAACCGTGGTGGTATTATTATTTTTGAAAAATTAAAAAAATTGGTCTTGGAAGCGTTTTTTTGTCATGGACTTGAAAAAGCATTTTAGCATTTGACAGAACTAAGCGGAGATTAATTTCTCCATTTTTCAAGATATTTTCAAAAATTTCTCTTTTAAAAAATTCCGTCATCATTATTCTGTCTTTTTCTTTTTAATCTCTAAACTCTTTTTATATTGTCTCGTTCAACCAAAACACATATTTGGAAATATTGGTTTCAGAAAGTGATATTTGGTAACTATAAAAATTTAATTTATTTAGAACCGTGGTGGTATTATTATTTTTGAAAAAATTGCAAAAATTGGTCTTGGAAGCGTCTTTTTGTCTTGGACTTGAAAAAACATTTTAGCATTTGACAGAACTAAACGGAGATTAATTTCTCCATTTTTCGAGATATTTTCCAAAATTTCTCTTTTAAAAAATTCCATCATCATTATTCTGGTTTTTTATTTTTAATTTCTAAACTCTTTTTATATTTTCTTGTTCAATAAAAACACATTTTTGGAAATATCGGTTTCAAAAAGTGATATTTGGTAACTATAAAAATTTAATTTATTTAGAACCGTGGTGGTATTATTGGTTTTGAAAAAATTGCAAAAATTGGTCTTCGAAACGTCTTTTTGTCATGGACTTGAAAAAACATTTTAGTATTTGACAGAACTAAATGAAGCTTAATTTCTCCATTTTTCGAGATATTTTCAAAAATTTCTTTTAAAAAATTTAATTATCATTATTCTGTCTTTTTCTTTTTAATTTGTAAACTCTTTTTATATTTTCTCGTTCAATAAAAACACATTTTTGGAAATATCGGTTTCAAAAAGTGATATTTGGTAACTATAAAAATTTAATTTATTTAGAACCGTGGTGGTATTATTATTTTTGAAAAAATTGCAAAAATTGGTCTTCGAAACGTCTTTTTGTCATGGACTTGAAAAAACATTTTAGCATTTGACAGAAGTCAACGAAGATTAATTTCTCCATTTTTCAAGATATTTTCAAAAATTTCTCTTTTAGAAAATTCCATCATTATTCTGTCTTTTTCTTTTTAATTTCTAAACTTTTTTTATATTTTCTTGTTTAATAAAAACACATTTTTGGAAATATCGGTTTCACAAAGTGATATTTGGTAACTATAAAAATTTAATTTACTTAGAACCGTGGTGGTATTATTATTTTTGAAAAAATTGCAAAAATTGGTCTTCGAATCGTCTTTTTGTCATGGACTTGAAAAAACATTTTAGCATTTGACAGAACTAAACGGAGATTAATTTCTCCATTTTTCAAGATATTTTCAAAAATTTCTCTCTTAAAAAATTCCATCATCATTATTCTGTCTTTTTCATTTTAATTTCTAAACTCTTCTTATATTATCTTGTTCAACCAAAACACATATTTGGAAATATTGGTTTCAGAAAGTGATATTTGGTAACTATAAAAATTTAATTTATTTAGAACCGTGGTGGTATTATTATTTTTGAAAAAATTGCAAAAATTGGTCCTCGAAACGTCTTTTTGTCATGGACTTGAAAAAACATTTTAGCATTTGACAGAACTAAACGGAGATTAATTTCTCCATTTTTCAAGATATTTTCAAAAATTTCTCTTCTAAAAAATTCCATTATCATTATTCTGTTTTTTTCTTTTTAATTTCTAAGCTCTTTTTATATTTTCTCGTTCAATCAAAACACATTTTTGGAAATATCGGTTTCAAAAAGTGATATTTGGTAACTATAAATATTTAATTTATTTAGAACCGTGGTGGTGTTATTATTTTTGAAAAAATTGCAAAAGTTGTCGAAGAAGCGTCTTTTTACCATAGATTTAACAGAACTAAACGGAACAAATTTTTCTATTTTTTTTTAATTTTCAAAAATAATTTAATAGTTTTTGATAATTTTATTTTTGGGTTCGAAAGTAATTTTGGCTGACTTATCAATAAAATTTAATTATTCTGATTCTTGACTCCGATTACTGTAACTATATGAATATTCTATTTAAATAGTGGATTACCTTCGTACCATACTGTCAGAAACTTCTTTTTTTAAACAAAATTACCCAAATAGTGCATCGATTCAACCGGTTTGATAACTTGAAATTACCCGAAATCCTTTACAAAAATCGCAAAGATGACCAACCTCGAATTACTTTCCGGAAATAACTTTTAACCAAAACCTGATTCCATTTCGTTCTATTCATATTAAATTGGCCACAAAACGAGAGACTCTTCGTTGTTTTACAAAAAAATTTGGTTTTGAACAAGAATCTCGAATTTCGAAATTCGAAAAATTTTGTGGTCAAAGTCAATTTATTGTCAAGAAAGTAGTAAACGACTGCTTTATCTCAAAATTAAGTGTCATCATTAGTTAAGAAGTCAAAACCATTTAATTACTGACCACAAAAAGCGAGTTTCTGTGTCACCAGCTGATTCGAAAAAATTATTCACTTACCGGAAACCGCTGGTTTTAATCAGTTTTGTTACAAACATCAATTTCATTGATAAAACGCAAAATTTTGTCGTTATCTAGATATACACTTGACAATGATAATGTTGAAGTAACGAAATTGTTTGGAAAAACGACATGTAAATTTGAAAATTAACAATTTCGCTTACCTAAAAACCTTTGCGGTATTTTTGGTGGTCACTTGATTAGAAAAGTGAATATTTACTATAATTCCGCACCGTTAGACTGATCTTTATTTTGATGCTGCTTACTCTTAAATAATAGTTGCTTAACATTTGTTATGCAAAACAACTACGAAACCTGTTTCGACGTAAAAAAGAATCACAAAAGGAGTTAAAATTAAATTTATCAGTATTTTGGTCACTTGTGATTAGTAGAATTACTAGACTAATTGCTAAATTAGTTTCGATTAATCGCTTACCAGTATTTAAATTTGATGGTGATAACTTCATTGTTGTTAACTTAACTGTTTAGTTGATATAATTGTTTTGAAATTTTCCGAGATTTTAAAATTAAAACGGGGAAATACTCTTACTCACTGTTTTAACCGAACAGGAAAAAACAAATAATTCACCTTGTGTTGTTGAGGTGAGGCCACAGCGAAATTCCCCTACCATAGAGATGGTTAAATATGTACAGATAGAACGTAACTGCACACCTAAATTTTTTTGCATCATACTCATAAATATAAAATTAAATTGTGTTTGGATCTCTAATTATTACGTGGGAGAGGGTACAGGGAAAAAACTGTACTCTAAGTAGCCATAAATTTGGTTTCAAACAATTTAAGAGTTTTGGGCAAAAGATTTGCCAAAATTTAGTTTTCAAACTACAAACAGCAAAGAATTCCACTATTGGTTCTTTTTCTGATATAGTAATGACCAATTTTGCGAGAAAGGTCCAAAGAAATTTGCGTCCCTTGGTTAAGAATTTTATTTTCAAATGACACAAGTGAGAAAGGAATTTCAAAATGTTGCAAACCACTTGAGAGAGGGTTTTAAATATTTTTACAAATCTTATTAATTTGAGATCTTAGCGTCAATTATAACGCATTAGCACTAATTGTTAAAAACGTTTTTAAGTTGACTGTAGTGGAAGACGCAAAATTGCTTCAGTACCATAAAATTGCACTTGTCTATAAAAAAGAACTGAGTGACATCATGTACCGGCGCTTATTGCAGGTACGGAAAAGAGTAAGGCTAAAATGGGGATGCAAAACCATGACGAGAGTTTAATAAGCCGTTAGCGCCTCTCTAAAATTTTATTATATTAACTGGACATCAGATGTTTGTAGCATTCGGTAGGAATTTAACAGACATCAACTTTGCTTTTATTCAAATTCTTAAAATTCAACGAGTGTCTTTGTAATCAAAATTTTGACAAGATATTAATCACGCTTTGTGCAACTGGGCATAAGACTTTTTGTTGTAGTATCATGTTCTTGAATTATCTTTGCTTGTGCTGTTAATTTGTTATTATGTTTTAAAGTATGCAACCAAATATACAATTAGAATATCATGTATCTAACTTTTAGAGGAACAATCGGGTACTTTACGGGAAAAAAAGTTTAAAGTGTAGCATTCATCTCTGAGGGTCTACCGAAGATATAAAATTTTGGAAACTCGAGTGTTTTTAGTTTTTGAAAAGGACGTACCCATCCAATAAAACGTTTGCTTCTTAATTTCTTTAATTTCTTAGTTTTTTTGTAAACTTTCCAAATGACTTAAACTTTTTTAATTTCCAGTTAATCATATATAGTTACGATAACATTTTCTTTTCTACAATTTTTATTTATGAATTATTTGCAGTTACCAATCAATTCTTTCATGCTTCCTTTCTTACTTTAAGTACTTTTTTATTAAAACAACTGCATATTTGACAAAATTTAATTGCTCACAGTGTTAAATAGTTTTTCCTAAATTCCTTTATAAAAAATAAGAATCATTAATGGCCATGTTAATTAGTTATAGTCTCACAGAAAGGCGACTTTTGATTTCTGCATTCATTATGTTCTGTTCTTTATTCGCTGTGCTAAGATTTTGCTACCGTTAATGTTTAATATTGGATTTGCTGTCTACATGACTTAAAGTTATTAGAGTTACATTAAAACACTTTTTAAAAAAGTTAAGGATTCACTCTTCAGATATTTTTATAATATTTTTATTCGGATCTTATCAAAAGCGTCAACAATAACTCATTAAGACTAATTATTAACAACGTTTTTGGGTTGACTATTAAGGAAGACTCAGAATTGCTTCAGTACCATAAAATTGAACATTTCTATAAAAAAGAATTGAGTGACATCATGCACCGGCGCTTAACGCAGATAGGGAAAAGAATAAGGCTAAGATGGGGTTGCAAAACCGTGACGAGAGTTTAACAAGCCGTTAGCGCCTCTGTAAAATTTTATTATATTAACTGGACATTAGATGTTTGTTGCATTTTGTAGGAATTTAACAGACATCAACTTTGCTTTCCTTCAAATTTTTAAAATTCAGCGAGTGTCTCTGTAATCAAAATTTTGACAAGATATTAAACACGCTTTATGCAACTGAGCATGAGACTTTTTGTTGTAGTATCATGTTTTTGAATTATCTTTGTTTGTGCTGTTGATTTGTTATTATATTTTTAAAGTATGCAACCAAATATACATTCACAAAATTATGTATCTAACTTTTAGAGGAACATACGGGTACTTTACGAAGAAAAAAATGTTTAAAGTGCAGCATTTGCCCCTGAAGGTCTACAGGTTCTACTGAAGATATAAATCTTTGGGAACTCGAATATTTTTAGGTTTTGAAGACGACCTACCCATCCAATGAAAAGGTTGCTTCTTAATTTCTTTAATTTCCTAGTTTTTTCGTAAACTTTCCAAATGACTTGAACTTTTTTAATTTCCACTTAATCACATATAGTTGCGATAACATTTTCTCTTTTATAATTTTTATTTATGAATTGTTTGCAGTTACCAATCAATTCTTTCATGCTTCCTTTCTTACATTAAGTACTTTTTATTAAAACAACTGCATATTGGACCAAATTCAATTGCTTACAATGTTAAATAGTTTTTCCTAAATTCCTTTATGAAAATAAGAATCATTAATGGCCATGTTAATTAGTTATAGTTTCACAGAAAGGCAATTTTTGATTTCTGCATTCATTATGTTCTGTTCTTTATTCGCTGTACTAAGATTTTTCTACCAGTAATGTTTAATATTGGATTTGCTGTCTAAATGACTTAAAGTTATTAGAATTACATTAAAACACTTTTTAAAAAAGTTAAGGATTCACTCTTCAGATATTTTTATAATATTTTTATTCGGATCTTATCAAAAGCGTCAACGATAACTCATTAAGACTAATTATTAACAACGTTTTTGGGTTGACTATCAAGGAAGACTCAGAATTGCTTCAGTACCATAAAATTGTACATTTCTGTACAAAAGAATTGAGTGACATCATGCACCGGCGCTTAACGCAGATAGGGAAAAGAGTAAGGCTAAGGTGCGGTTGCAAAATCGTGACGAGAGTTTAACAAGCCGTTAGCGCCTCTCTAAAATTTTATTATATTAACTGGACATTAGATGTTTGTTGCATTCTGTAGGAATCTAACTGGCATCAACTTTGCTTTCCTTCAACTTCTTAAAATTCAGCGAGTGTCTCTGTAATCAAAATTTTGACAAGACATTAATCACGCTTTATGCAACTGGGCATGAGACTTTTTGTTGTTGTATCATGTTCTTGAATTATCTTTGTTTGTGCTGTTGATTTGTTATTATATCTTTAAAGTATGCAACCAAATATACATCTAGAATATCATGTATCTAACTTTTAGAGGAACATACAGGTACTTTACGAAAAAAAAAAACCTTTAAAGTGTAGCATTCATCTCTGAGGGTCTATAGGTTCTACTGAAAATATAAAATTTTGGAAACTCAAGTGTTTTTAGGTTTTGAAGACGACCTACCCATCCAATGAAAAGGTTGCTTCTTAATTTCTTTAATTTCTTAGTTTTTTCGTAAACTTTCCAAATGACTTGAATTTTTTTAATTTCCACTTAATCACATATAGTTGCGATAACATTTTCTCTTTTATAATTTTTATTTTTGAATTCTTTGCAGTTACCAATCAATTCTTTCATGCTTCCTTTCGTATTTTAAATATTTTTTATTAAAACAACTGCATATTTGACAAAATTCAATTGCTTACAGTATTAAATTGTTTTTCCTAAATCCCTTTATAAAAAATAAGACTCATTAATGGCCATGTTAATTAGTTATAGTCTCACCGAAAGGCGATTTTTTATTTCTCCATTCATTATGTTCTGTTCTTTATTCGCTGTGTTAAGATTCTTTTACAATTAATGTTTAATATTGGATTTGCTGTCTAAATGACTTAAAATTATTAGAATTACATCAAAACACTTTCTAAAAAAATCAAGGATTAACTCTTTAGATATTTTTATTATTTTTCTATTAAGATTCTATCAAAGGCGTCAACTATAATTCATTAAGACTAATTATTAACAACATTTTTGGGTTGACTATCAAGAAAGACTTAGAATTGCTTCAGTACCATAAAATTGCACATTTCTGTAAAAAAGAATTGAGTGACATCATGCACCGGCGCTTAACGCAGATAGGGAAAAGAATAAGGCTAAAATGGGGTTGCAAAACCGTGACGAGAGTTTAACAAGCCGTTAACGCCTCTCTAAAATTTTATTATATTAACTAGACATTAGATGTTTGTTGCATTCTGTAGGAATTTAACAGATATCAACTTTGCTTTCCTTCAACTTCTTAAAATTCAGCGAGTGTCTCTGTAATCAAAATTTTGACAAGACATTAATCACGCGTTGTGCAACTGGGCATAAGACTTTTTGTGATAGTATTATGTTCTTGAATTATCTTTGTTTGTGCTGTTGATTTGTTATTATATTTTTGAGGTATGCAACCAAATATACATTTAAAACATCGTGTATCTAACTTTTATAGGAACATCCGGGTACTTTACGAAAAAAAAAAACGTTTAAAGCGTAGCATTCATCTCTGAGGGTCTATAGATTCTAACAAAGATATAAAATTTTGAAAACTCAAGTGTTTTTAGGTTTTGAAGACGACCTACCCATCCAATGAAAAGGTTGCTTCTTAATTTCTTTAATTTCTTTTTTTTCGTAAACTTTTCAAATGACTTGAACGTTTTTAATTTCCACTTAATCACATATAGTTGCGATAACATTTTTTCTTTTATAATTTTTATTTATGAATTCTTTGCAGTTACCAATCAACTCTTTTATGCTTCCTTTCTTACCTTAAATATTTTTTTTAAACTACTGCATATTTGACCAAATTCAACTGTTTACCGTGTTTAATAGTTTTTCTTAAATCCTTTTATAAAAAATAAGAAGCATTAATGGCCATGTTAATTAGTTATAGTCTCACAGAAAGGCGATTTTTAATTTCTGCATTCTTTATTCGCTGTGCTAAGATTTTTCTACCATTAATGTTTAATATTGGATTTGCTGTCTAAATGACTTAAAGTTATTAAAATTACATTAAAACACTTTTTTTAAAAAATCAAGGATTTACTCTTCAGATATTTTTATTATTTTTTTATTCGAACCCTATCAAAAGCGTCAACTATAACTTATTAAGACTAATTATTAACAACATTTTTGGGTTGACTATCAAGGAAGACTCAGAATTACTTCAGTACCATAAAATTGCACATTTCTGTACAAAAGAATTGAGTGACATCATGCACCGGCGCTTAACGCAGATATGGAAAAGAGTAAGACTAAGGTGCGGTTGCAAAATCGTGACGAGAGTTTAACAAGCCGTTAGCGCCTCTCTAAAATTTTATTATATTAACTAGACATTAGATGTTTGTTGCATTCTGTAGGAATTTAACAGATATCAACTTTGCTTTCCTTCAACTTCTTAAAATTCAGCGAGTGTCTCTGTAATCAAAATTTTGACAAGACATTAATCACGCTTTATGCAACTGGGCATGAGACTTTTTGTTGTTGTATCATGTTCTTGAATTATCTTTGTTTGTGCTGTTGATTTGTTATTATATTTTTAAAGTATGCAACCAAATATACATTCACAAAATTATGTATCTAACTTTTAGAGGAACATACGGATACTTTACGAAGAAGAAAAATGCTTAAAGTGCAGCATTTGCCCCTGAGGGTCTACAGGTTCTACTAAAGATATAAAATTTTGGAAACTCGAGTGTTTTTAGGTTTTGAAGAGAACCTACCCATCCAATGAAAAGTTTGCTTCTTAATTTCTTTAATTTCCTAGTTTTCTTGTAAACTTTCCAAATCACGAACTTCTTTAATTTCCACTTAATCACATATAATTACGGTAACATTATATCTTCTACAATTTTTATTAATGAATTCTTTGCAGTTACCAATCAATTCTTTCATGTTTCCTTTCTTACTTTAAATATTCTTTATTAAAACAACTGCATATTTGACAAAATTCAATTGCTTGCAGTGTTAAATAATTTTTCCTAAATCCCTTTATAAAATATAGGAATCAATAATGACCATGTTAATTAGTTATAGTCTCACAGAAATGCCATTTTTTATTTCTCCATTCATTATGTTCTGTTCTTTATTCGCTGTGTTAAGATTCTTTTACAATTAATATTTAATATTGGATTTGCTGTCTAAATAACTTAAAGTTATTAGAATTACATTAAAACACTTATTAAAAAAATTAAAGATTTACTCTTTAGATAATTTTATTATTTTTCTATTAGGATCCTGTCAAAAGCGTCAACTATAATTTATTAAAACTAATTAGTAACAACGTTTTTGGGTTGACTATTAAGGAAGACTCAGAATTGCTTCAGTACCATAAAATTGCACATTTCTATAAAAAAGAATTGTGTGACATCATGCACCGGCGCTTAACGCAAATAGGGAAAAGAATAAGGCTATGGTGCGGTTGCAAAACCGTGACGAGAGTTTAACAACCCGTTAGCGCTTCTCTAAAATTCTATTATATTAACTGGACATTAGATGTTTGTTGCATTCTGTAGGAATTTAACAGATATTAACTTTGCTTTCTTTCAAATTCTTAAAATTCAGCGAGTGACTGCAAAATCAAAATTTTCAGAAGAGATTAATCACGCTTTCTGCAAATGAGCATAAGACTTTTTTGTTGTAGTATCATATTTTTGAATTATCTTCCTGAGTGCTGTTGATTTGTTATTATATTTTTTAAGATAGGCAACCAAATATACATTTAGAGTATCATTTATCTACATTGAACCCCACACTAGCGTACGATAGTCTACAGTTCAATGTGTATCTAACTTTTAGAAGAACAATTTACAATAAAAATATGTTTAAAGTGTAGCATTTGCTTCTGAGGGCTTACCCATTCAATGGAAAGTTAGCTTTTTAATTTCTTAGTTTTTTCCAAGTTTTCAAATGACTTGAACTTATTTAATTTTCTCTTAATTGCGTATAATTACGATAACATGTAAACAATAAAACTTTTGTAAATGGCAAACACCCTAAGGGTAATGTCCTACCCTCGCTCCTCTTACGGACATGTCTAAGAAAGACTACCGGTTACCTGAGAAGGGTAATTTCTCTTTCCTTTTTAGTTGTTCTTATCCCATTCTTGTACAAAATTCATTCCTCACTTCGTCCATGTAGCACTCATTCTCATCCAATAATTTCTCTAAGTGTTCATATTTATTACGCGATGGTTGTTATCTTTTTACTCTATTCAACCTAAGATACAGTCCACTCAACAACAAAACAATCCTACTGCATTAAGTGTAATTCTTTCATTGTAATAGAAATTTTAAGATTAAGGACGTTCAAATAAAATTCGAAGTAAAGACAGAAATGGGAGTTTATTCTGAAAAAGTTGAAACATTACAAAAATATTTCTAAACAACGTAAATCTCTTACTCTTCAAGTTTAGCAAAAAATAAAATGAATTTATCAATACCAATAGGAATAATTATTATTTTTACACCAATTCCTATAAATAATTTTACAAAAACAATTTAATTAGTTCATGATAGTTTCATTTAGAAGGAATTTTGCAACTTATAATTTTTTTCAATAGAAGTTTAATTATGTCTATGCTCTAAAATTGTTTATAAAACATAATTACACACTTATTTAGAAGAACCGCTACGAGGTTGAGGAACTCCTCAACCGCTGGCAGCATAACACACGCCAACGGTGGTGGAGTTACCACTCCTCATAGCATTCAGTTGTTATTTCTAGTAGGACATCTAGTGGTTAGAATAAGAAGTAACATAAGACGTCAAATGTAGATTTCGGAGAGTAGAATTCTCGCTGAGCACCCCCACTACTCGTCTAGTGGTTGCAATTGTTAAATATTAAATTTAGAATTATTACCGAAACTTTTCTTTGTTTAGTTTCACTTCGTCAGCAGCAGTGTCTTCGCATTGCTGAAATAAAAAAATTGATGTTTCGGAGAAACTCGTTATTACAACAATTTTTCAACAACACCCAGAAAAAAATTTGTTATTGAATTTTATGACAATTGTTTCATATAAAAATTTATCTCTCCCTCGTTTGGCGGTTCAATTTTTGGACTTCCACTAAAAAAATTTGTTAATTCAATTGTGACCAATCGGGAAAGACCTAAAATGTGAAAATTATTACGATTCAAACACGAAAATCGCGCTTACAATTAAAACATTTCCTCTTCAGGTTGGTAAGTAATAACGATAATTTTGTGACTACTTGCTAATTAATTACCTTGAAACCTAAAATTATAATAAAATTTTCGAATATTGCTTCCTATCAACATTAATTCTAAAACTACAAAAAAGTTGTAATTAAAAATAATTATCGACCATTAGCTAACAATTGGTGCAGATTAATAGATCAATTAAGTTACTGCATTAAAATTAATATAAATATTGTTAATTCACTAGTAGTGCAAATTATTTATTTTAACGGACCTTGAACGCAACACTTACAGTAAAACACAGAAAAAAAATTGGAGTCTCTCCCTCTTCTCACTAATTCCTCCACAACTATTTGATGTTTCCAAGTTTATTTCTGTGTTTGCAAATCCTTGCTGGAACGAAATAAATATTTATTTATGCTAAATCTATCGAGATATTTATTATATTTACATAAGACATCCTGAAGATTCGGCTTAATTAGAATTGTTGGATTCAACAAATAATTTCGTGTCGCTTCCAAGAAGTTTAGTTGGGGATGGTCCTTCGGGAGTCCTGAAAATTAAAGTAACAATTATTAAAAACAATGAGTATTGGTCATTGATGTTGTGTATGGCGACAGAAGTGGTTACAATTCGAAAGGAGTAGAGGGGCGCGGCCTCCAGGTCTTATTTCATGGCCGAGGTAAATGGCATCAAGTTCACGTTCATAGCACCGCGTCGGTGGACATAGTCGTTTTGTCGCTTAGGGGATTTTACACTGGAGGCTTGCCGGCCGGATATTTTCTAATAATATTAATTATGTACATTATCCTCACGAAATATCTGTTCAGCTGCAACGAAACCGTGACCAATACGAACGTTGTTAATTTGACATTATTGTAGGTGGTATGCAGGTGGTTCGAAACTTTGGAATGTGTTTATTCTAATTATAAGTTATACGTGAGAAAAAGACGCGTTTGTTCAATGACCTTAAAGTGTTTTTAAAATTATTAATACTAAAATCATGCACCCAAGAAACTTGATGGAACTAAATCGGGTGGACGTGGTGGCTGTTTCGTCGAGTTTCGGTTCTAACGAGGTGACGGTCGCCAATTTCGACGAGCATTTCGTGAGGAAACCGAATTTTTGTTAATTTTTTTAATTTGAATTTTTGTCTGTTTTTCTTGCATCGTCATCAAGGAAGGTTGAAAAACTGGCTAAAATTGAGAAAAAAAATGTTTGAAAGGTTTTAGATGTTTTATTAAATAATATTAACAAACACTATAAAAAAGGATTATTTGACCTCCAATTTTTTTCATAAAGGCTGTTAACTCTTATTCAAATCAACATTAATGGAATTACCATTTGATGGTAATAATTTCGTTAATGATATTCAAACTGTCTATTTTTGCGAAAAAAGCGATTCGAAAAATTTTAACTCGCCCAGAAATTATTCAAAATTTAATGCAAAATTTCCCAATCGCCAAATAACCTTATTAGGGGTTTAATGTTATTGAGTTTAAAAAAAATTGAATTTGATGATTTGAAAAATTCATCTAATGGACAATGGAAATAAATTTTTGGTTTTAGTTTTCAAGTTAAAAAAACTTCGAAATCCTCTAATTCTGTTGCCTACATGGCTATTTTATACTTTACGTCACCCCCTAGTAGAAATATCCTTTTTGCTACGTCATTGAAAATAGCAACAGCTAACACAGTAAAGTTATAACGGTTAGCCCTTATTGTAGCCACCTGTTCAGGTGTCAACCAGAGACGTATTTAGCTTTGCCAATATCTGAAAGGCAGCAGATATTTTTATTTAACAAAATCACTTAGGTGCGGTAAAAGCTTCATGAGATTATTCTACTAGAGGATGACCTGAAGTAGAAAAATACCGAGTAATCCTTTAAATTTACTCAATCGATAAAAATGTGATTTTGCCGCCCTCTGTATGTAAGATATGAGTTACTTCCAAATTTTAAGGTCCGCTAGTTCATTCCTCTTTGTGGTGTGGGTGACACAAAATGTTGTTTAGCATTGGCATTTGGTCATTTCGAATGCAATTATAAAGATCACAATAGGTACTAGTAATAAGTGGAGTAAATTAAAGAATAAGGCAGAGTAGAACAGAGCAAACTAGAATACGATAGAGTGAAGTAGAAAAGAGCATAGTAAAGTACAGTGGAGCTAAGTAAAGCAAAGTAGGGTACAGTAGAATAAAGAATAGAAGGATACGAAGGAAAAAAGGGGAAAAATTGGAAGTAAATCACAATACAATAGAGCAGAGTAGAACAGAGAAAAGTAGAAGAGAGTAAAGTAGAATAGAGTGGAGCAGAGTAAAGCAAAGTAGAGTAGAGTAAGGTGGAGTAGAACTGAGCGGACTAGAATAGAGTAATGTACAATGGAGCTAAGTAAAGCAAAGTTGATTAGAATAAAGAAAGGAAGGTAGAAAAGGAAAGAAGAACAAAATGGAGGTAAATTACAAGACAGTAGAGCAGAGTAGAACTTGGGAGGGCATCATATCGTAAAGTAGAATAGAGTGGAACAGAGTAGAACAAAGTAAAGTACAGTAAGGTAGAGAAGAACAGAGTAGAATAGAATAGAGTAACGTACAATGGAACTAAATAAAGCAAAGTTGAGTAAAATAAAGAAAAGGAGGAAGAGAGGGAAAGAAGAATAAAGTGGAAGTGAATTACAATACAGTAGAGTAGAGTAGAGCAGAGGAGAGTAAAGTAGAATAGAGTGGAGCAGAGTAGAGCAAAGTAGAGTACAGTAAAGTGAAGTAGAACAGAGCAGAGTAGAATAGAGTAATGTACAATGGAGCTAAGTAAAGCAAAGTTGAGTAGAATAAAGAAAGGAAGGAAGAGTAGGAAAGAAGAACAAAATGGAGGTAGATTACAAGATAGTAGAGCAGAGTAGAACATAGGAGGGCACCATATCGTAAAGTAGAATAGAGTTGAACAGAGTAGAACAAAGTAATGTACAGTAAGGTACAGAAGAACAGAGTAGAATAGAATAGAGTAACGAACAATGGAACTAAATAAAGCAAAGTTGAGTAGAATAAAGAAAAGGAGGAAGAGAGGAAAAGAAGAACAAAGTGGAAGTGAATTACAATACAGTAGAGTAGAACAGAGGAGAGTAAAGTAGAATAGAGTGGAGCAGAGTAGAGCAAAGTAGAGTACAGTAAAGTGAAGTAGAACAGAGCAGAGTAGAATAGTTACGGAGCATGAAGCTAAATAAAGTAAAGTAGAGTAGAATAAAAAAAGAAAGATGAAAAGCAAAGAAGAACAAAATGATGGTAAATTATAAGACAGTAGAGCAGAGTAGAAATAGAAGAAAGCAAAAAAAAGTAAACTATAATAGAGTGGAGCAGAGTGAAGCAAAGTAGAGTACAGTAAAGTGGAGTAGAACAGAGCACAGTAGAATAAAGTTACGTAGCATGAAGCTAAGTAAAGCAAAGTAGAGTAGAATAAAGAAAAAATGGAAGAAAAGGACAAAAAAAAAGAACAAAAAAAGAACAAAATAGAGGTAAATTACAAGACAGTAGAGCAGAGTAGAATATAGGAGGGCAGATCAGAGCAAAGTAGAATAGAGCGAAGCAGAGGAGAGCAAAGTAGAGTACAGTAAAGTGGAGTAGAATAGAGCAGAGTAGAATAGAGTTACACACCATGGAGCTAATTAAAGCGAAATGAAATAGAACAGAACAGAGTAGAATAAAGTTACGTGGCATGGAGCTAAATAAAGCAAAGTAGAGTAGAATAAAAAAAAGAGAAAGAGAAGGAAAGAAGAACAAAGTGGAAGTGAATTAGAATACAGTAGAGCACAATAGAACATAGGAGGGCGGAAAAGAGTAAAGTAAAATAATATGGAGCAGAGTAGGCTAAAGTAGAGTACAGTAAAGTGGAGTAAAACAGAGCAGAGTAGAAGAGTTACACACCATGGAGCAAAATAAAGCAAAGTAGAGTAGAATAAAGAAAAAGAGAAAGAGAAGGAAAGAAGAACAAAGTGGAAGTAAATTACAATACAGTAGAGCAGAATATAACATAAGAGAGCAGAAGAAAGTAAAGTAGAATAGAATGGAGCCAAGTAGAGTACAGTAAAGTGGAGTAGAACAGAGCAGAGTGAAATAGAGTTACGTAGCTTAGAGCTAAATAGAGCAAAGTAGAGTACAGCAAAGTGAAGTAGAACAAAGCAGAGTAGAATAGAGTTAAATAAAGCAAAGTAGAGTAGAATAAAGAAAAAAAGAACAAAATACAGGTAAATTACAAGACAGTAGAACATAGGAGAGCCGATGAGAGTAAAGTATAATAGAGTGGAGTAAAGTAGAGCAAAGTAGAGTACAGTAAAGTTGAGTAGAACAGAGCAGAGTAAAATAGAGTTACGTATCATAGAGCTAAATAAAGCAAAGTTAAGTAAAATAAAGAAAGGGAGGAAGAGAAGGAAATAGGAACAAACTGGAAGTGAATTACAATATCGTAGAGTAGAGTAAAACAGAGGAAGGCAGAGGAGAGTAAAGTAGAGTGGAGTGGAACAGAGTAGAGCAAAGTTGGATAAAGAGCAGTGAAACTAAGTAAAGCAAGACAGAGTATAGCATAATGAAAGGAAAGAAAAGGAAATGTATAAGTAAAATACAATACCGAACAGTAGAACAGAGCATGGTCGAAGGAAGTAAAGTAGAGTACAGTAACAGTAGTGTGAAGTAAAACAAGCCCGAATAGAATAGAATGAAGTAGAGTAAAGAGAACATAGAAGAGTAGAGTAAAACAATGTGAAGTACTGTAGAGCTGAGTAGAGCAAAATAGTAATGTACAGCAGGAACAAGTAAGAAAGAAAAAGAAGGTCGGAAAATAGAAGTAAAGTACAGTACAGTAAGGTAGTAAAACTTAGCAGAGCAAAATAGAGCACAGTAGAACGGAGTAAAGCAGAATAGAATAAAGTGGAGTCCAGTAGAAAAGAACAAGAAAAATAGAAAGGGGAAGGAATAAGAGAAAAGGATAATAAAAGAGAAGGAAAAAAAATTTGGAAGTAGAGTAGAGTAGGATAGAGTAAAGCTAAGCAATTTTTACTGTTAGAACTAGTGACATTAAAAATATTTCAATTGATCAATATATTGATTTTTTATATTACGAAAAATTACAAAATGCTATATCGAGTCAGAAACAATAAATTTCTTAATTTTCTATTGCATTATTAATAAATGTTAGATATTGCAATCCCGTATAACTTAAAGGATAAAACTTTAACTATAATTGGTCCATTACCAAACACGCCCATTAAAGCGCGGGATTTTTAAAATTTTGCTAAATTAAAAGTTTTTAAATTGCAAGTTCTGCAAGAATAGTAAAAGAATTCATTTTTCATTTCAATTTACCTTTTGAACCTTGTGGAATAAATTCTATAAACTTATTAAAAGTGCAACCAAGGAAGTGATAAATTTGGGAGGTTTATAAAAACTTTTTATGATTAAAAACAAATACGATATGGTAAAATGACATTATTGTAGAATTAAAATTTTACATTTTATAAGATAATCGCATAATATTCACACTTTGAACATTGTGTTCATGACTGAAAGGTTAATGCATGTTAAACATAAATTGCTAAAATATAGAGAATAAAAAAGTAGCGAGGTGAATCTAAAGTTGAAACTTACAAAAAATATTACGACTTCTACAAATTAACAATTACAAAGATCAAAACTACAAAAAGCGATGGTAAAAAATTAATCTCTAAATATTAAAAGTTCTTTCAAGAAATCGTAAACCAGTTGAAGAAATTAGATTGATAGTAATGATACGAATTAATTTTTGTTAAAAGTGAAAGTTAGTCAAATTGCAACACTGTACAACTTGAAGCAGGAGTTAAACGCGATTGGCCTGTTACTAAACACGCCCTAAAAAGCGCGGGTTTTTCAATTATTGTTAAAACCTAATTGAACCTTTAATAAATGTTTGATGCAACGCAACAAATATTTTCATTTGATTTGGCACCTGAACTGTAACTAAACCTATCTAATAAAAAGTCGATCTAGGTAAATTAACAAAATTGTGAAAATTCGAAGCAAAATATTTTCTTTCATTAAGATACATACAATAAATAAAAACGCGTGGTGTGGTCAATTGCCCGATAGTT
Source organism: Pyrochroa serraticornis (assembly GCA_905333025.2). NCBI lineage: Eukaryota > Metazoa > Arthropoda > Insecta > Coleoptera > Pyrochroidae > Pyrochroa > Pyrochroa serraticornis. The sequence continues at coordinate 47,979,222 of HG995152.1, forward strand.
GTTAGCAATGCTGGTATTGTTTAAAGTTGGAATTAATAAACCTTTAGCAAGGCCACCGTTACATAATGTTCCAATACGATTAACTCGGTAGCCGAAGAATAATTCTAAGATAAAACCGTTACAATTGTGTGCAAATTACTATTACAACATAATAAATTTTTCCTGAAAGTATCTTGACAACAAATCCAATAAATATCACTTGCCAGTAACAACCAGAAATAATTCTTTTCTCGACTAACCTTTGAATAATTTTTATTCTAAGTTTATAATTTGAGATACCTAACTATTTCTAGTTTGCAGACGGGTCACGTGGGGTTGATTCTCAAGGCCAGAAATGCAGCCAATAACCTGCAGGTCTAACGGCGGCCACTCGAGCCCAACACCCCCCCGCATATCTTCACTCAACCTTGCCATCGCGGCTAACTGTACGAACAATGCCAATTATCTTAATACCGGCCATTGTCTTCTTCGGTAATTACCGAGAGGTGAGAATTGTCAGAGCTATTGTCGACCAGAAAAAATGGCGGAAAAAATCAAGCTCAGAAACTTAACTGACCAATAGAAAATTAGACAAGTTTTTGTTGCCAACTAAATAGGAAGAAACTTTAGTTTCGTCAAAATTGTTTTGGTCTCTCCTGATTGGTAACTGGAAAGTTAGGAGCTACTGTACTTAGTGTTGATGATTTCTAAAAAGAAATTGTTTTGAGGTCTACTAGTGGATGGATTCGATTTTGAATAGATGATGACCTTCAAGCAAGTTGAGTCACAACAATTTTACTGGCAGAAAATTGACTTGGAAGTGTTACAACTCTCTTCAAAAAGCTTGAAAGTATCTCAAAAAAATAAATTTATTGCAATAAATGAAAGAAATTGTTGAAAATGTCTTGTTCGACGCAATAATGACTATATAGTCGAGAATCACAATTGCTTTTTGGTTTCATGTAATTTCTGAAAATTGGACCTTCTGCGGTTCAGATTGGATTCCTGTGACTACTTTTGTTTCTTTCAAATATGCTGGAAAAAAATTAACTACAGAACTTTGAACGTGATGAGAAAGGTAAATATTTGCCTTACGTGTTTTGGGTTCGGCAATTTTTTTAACTTATGACCTGAAGCAGAAACTTCAGTAAACTTGAAATTTCGAATGCCTGTACCAGGATTGCTAAATTAGGTGGCCACTAACAGTTTCTTACATCGACCTTTTGTTTGTTGGGGCATACCTTGAATTTTATTAAAATGATGTGCTTATGGAAATACAACTTGAATCACATTCTTTGTCCGTTTTCTTACTGTGAGGACCTTTTTAGTCCTGTCACCTTGCATTTGGCGGTTTTTGAAAATTACTGAAATTATATTTAAAATTGTACAATGTTTAAGTGATTTGAGTAATTCCATAAATATTTTAAAATCATTGTCGATGAACCCAAAATTTATTTGATTCTTATTTTTTCAAATTTGGTTTTGCAAAATAATATTTTGCGTATAAATTGGCTTTTAGAAATTGATCTCAAAAATAATAAAAAGAGTTCGCCCAAAAAACAAAAATATTTTTTTGAAAAATTGGTTTCGAAAAAATATATTTTCGGAAATGTAAGAAAAATAATTGTAGATTTATATTTTTTACGTATACATAGTGTTCAACTAACTTGTATAGTTCGGTAATTATTTAAATAAATTGTTACGTTAAAGCAAACTTTTTTCAAAATTTTTGGAAATTTTGAAAATCAATCTTATTTCAAAATTATACAGTACCTTCAATGATCATCCAAAAAAAGAGAAATCAAAAGTTTATTTCCATTTTTTCAAAATTTCAATTTTTGCTTAAATTAGAAAAAGTTTTTTATCAACAAAAGTTCTAGCAATAAATGATTCGAATAATTCCATACATATTTCAAAATACGCTGTCGATAAACCCAAAATTTATTTGTTTCTTATTTTTTTTCAAATTTGGCTTTTCTGTCAACTTTAAATGATATTTTGCGTATAAATTGGCTTTCGAAATAGATTTCAAAAATCAAAAATTTTCTCCCACAAAACAATTTTTTTACATTGGCTCTGAATTTAATTTTCAAAAAAATAAAAAGTTTATTTGTGGATTTATATTTTTTCAGATCTGCATAGTGTTTGGCAATTATTTAAATAAATTGTTACATTAATAAGTTGAAAAAAACTTTTTCAAAATTTTTAGAAATTTTGAAAATAACTTCAAAGATTTTATTTTAAAATCTCATTTACAGTATCTTCAAGTAATTTTATTGTTTAAGGAACTTGTATGATTATCCAAAAAAGGGAAATCAAAGATTGATTTCCTTCTTTTTTTTTCTAAATTTCTATTTTTCTTAAATTAAAAAAAATGCTTTTTTATCAACAAAAGTTGTAGCATTAGTGCCAAATTTGTTTCCTGGCAAATTATCCTTTCAAAATGGAATTGAAAAAAAGGATGCAAATTCACAATTTGATTTTCAAAAAAAAACTTTGATTTGCGGTAAGAAGATAATTTATCCTTCAGATCTCAGCCCTAACAAAGTTAAATGTCAATACATGTCTGCCAACATACAGAAATAATAATTCCCCACAATAATTAAAACAAAATTGAATTGTGTGGATCGATTTTATGGGTGCTAAGAAAAATTTCTTATCTCGCGTTTCAAAGTCAATATTTTTGGCATACCGCCATATCGAATTCTCTCTCCCGGATGCCATTGGTAGGGTTAGTTGTGAAAATTAAGTTGGCAATAAGTTATTACCTGGAAAGTTTGATTTTGATCTGTCTATTGTTTACCCAAAATTTCTTCGATTCTAATTTTTTCAATTTTCTTTTCAAATTTGGCTTGCTGTCAACTTTAAATGATATTTTGCGCATAAATTGGCTTAGAAATAGATCTCAAAAATAATCAAAAATTTTCTCTCACTAAACAATTTTTTTGTAATTGGTTTCGAATTTAATTTTGAAAAAAATAAAAAAATTTATTGTAGATTTATATTTTTTCAGTTCTGCATAGTGTTTCGCAATTGTTTAAATAAATTGTTACACTAATAAGTTAAAGAAAACTTTTTTCAAAATTTTTGGAAATTCTGAAAATAGATTCAAAGATTTTATTTACAGCATTTTGAAGTAATTTAATTCTGTTTAAAGAACTTGTATGACCATCCAAAAAAGGAAATAAAAAATTGATTTCCTTAATTTTCTTTTCAAAATTTCTATTTTTCTTAAATTAAAAAAATTGCTTTTACATCAAAAGTTGTAGCATTAGTGCCAAATTGGTTTCCTGGCAAATTATCCTTTCGAAATGCAATTCAAAAAAAGGACGCAAATTCACATTTTGATTTTCAAAAAAAACTTTGGTTTGCGGTAAGAAGATAGTTTAACCTTCAGATCTCAACCCTAACAAAGTTTAATGCCAATACATGTCTACCAACACACAGAAATAATAATTCCCCATAATAATTGTAAAAAAAATAAATTGTGTGTAACGATTTTATGGGTGCTAAGAGAAATTTCTTATCTCGCGTTTCAAAGTCAAAATTTTTGGTAGCGCCATATCGAATACTTTCTCCCGGATGCCATTGGTAGCGTTAGTTGTGAAAATTAAGTTGGCAATAAGTTATTCCCTGGAAAGTTTGATTTTGATTTGTCTATTGTTTACCCAAAATTCATTCGATTCTAAATTTTTTCCATTTTTTTTTAAATTTGGCTTGCTGTCAACTTTAAATGATATTTTGCGTACAAATTGGCTTAGAAATAGATCTCAAAAATAATCAAAAATTTTCTCTCACTAAACAATTTTTTTTTAATTGGTTTCGAATTTAATTTTGAAAAAAATAAAAAGTTTAATTTCAGATTTATATTTTTTCAGTTCTGCATAGTGCTTCGTAATTATTTAAATAAATTGTTACACTAATAAGTTAAAGAAAACTTTTTTCAAAATTTTTGGAAATTCTGAAAATAGATTCAAAGATTTTATTTACAGCATCTTCAAGTAATTTAATTCTGTTTAAAGAACTTGTCTGACCATCCAAAAAAGGAAATAAAAAATTGATTCCTTAATTTTTTTTTCCAAATTTCTATTTTTCTTAAATTAAAAAAATTGCTTTTACATCAAAAGTTGTAGCATTAGTCCAAATTTGTTTTCTGGCATATTATCTTTTCGAAATGCAATTCAAAAAAAGAACGCGAATTCACATTTTGATTTTCAAAAAAAACTTTGGTTTGTCGTAAGAGGATAATTTATCCTTCAGATCTCAACCCTAACAAAGTTCAATGCCAATACATGTCTACCAACACACAGAAATAATAATTCCCCATAATAATTCAAAAAAAATTAAATTGTGTGGATCAATTTTATGGGTGCTAAGAGAAATTTCTTATCTCGCGTTTCAAAGTCAAAATTTTTGGTATCGCCATATCGAAAACTTTCTCCCGGATGCCATTGGTAGCGTTAGTTGTGAAAATTAAGTTGGCAATAATTTATTACCTGGAAAGTTTGATTTTGATTTGTCTATTGTTTACCCAAAATTTATTCGATTTTAATTTTTTCAATTTTCTTTTCAAATTTGGCTTGCTGTCAACTTTAAATGATATTTTGCGCATAAATTGGCTTAGAAATAGATCTCAAAAATAATCAAAAATTTTCTCTCACTAAACAATTTTTTTGTAATTGGTTTCGAATTTAATTTTGAAAAAAATAAAAATTTTTATTGTAGATTTATATTTTTTCAGTTCTGCATAGTGTTTCGCAATTATTTAAATAAATTGTTACACTAATAAGTTAAAGAAAACTTTTTTCAAAATTTTTGGAAATTTTGAAAATAGATTCAAAGATTTTATTTACAACATTTTGAAGTAATTTAATTCTGTTTAAAGAACTTGTATGACCATCCAAAAAAGGGAAATAAAAAATTTATTTCCTTCATTTTTTTTTTCAAAATTTCTATTTTTCTTAAATTAAAAAAATTGCTTTTACATCAAAAGTTGTAGCATTAGTCCCAATTTGTTTTCTGGCAAATTATCTTTTCGAAATGCAATTCAAAAAAAGAACGCGAATTCACATTTTGATTTTCAAAAAAAACTTTGGTTTGTCGTAAGAGGATAATTTATCCTTCAGATCTCAACCCTAACAAAGTTCAATGCCAATACGTGTGTACCAACACACAAAAATAATAATTCCCCATAATAATTCAAAAAAAATTAAATTGTGTGGATCAATTTTATGGGTGCTAAGAGAAATTTCTTATCTCGCGTTTCAAAGTCAAAATTTTTGGTATCGCCATATCGAAAACTTTCTCCCGGATGCCATTGGTAGCGTTAGTTGTGAAAATTAAGTTGGCAATAAGTTATTCCCTGGAAAGTTTGATTTTGATTTGTCTATTGTTTATCCAAAATTCAGTCGATTCTAATTTTTTTCAATTTTTTTTAAAATTTGGTTTGCTGTCAACTTTAAATGATATTTTGCGTATAAATTGGCTTAGAAATAGATCTCAAAAATAATCAAAAATTTTCTCTCACTAAACAATTTTTTTGTAATTGGTTTCGAATTTAATTTTGAAAAAAATAAAAAGTTTAATCGCAGATTTATATTTTTTCAGTTCTGCATAGTGTTTCGTAATTATTTAAATAAATTGTTACACTAATAAGTTAAAGAAAACTTTTTTCAAAATTTTTGGAAATTTTGAAAATAGATTCAAAGATTTTATTTACAGCATCTTCAAGTAATTTAATTCTGTTTAAAGAACTTGTCTGACCATCCAAAAAAGGAAATAAAAAATTGATTTCCTTAATTTTTTTTTCAAAATTTCTATTTTTCTTAAATTAAAAAAATTGCTTTTACATCAAAAGTTGTAGCATTAGTGCCAAATTGGTTTCCTGGCAAATTATCCTTTCGAAATGCAATTCAAAAAAAGGAGGCAAATTCACATTTTGATTTTCAAAAAAAACTTATGTTTGCGGTAAGAAGATAGTTTAACCTTCAGATCTCAACCCTAACAAAGTTCAATGCCAATACATGTCTACCAACACACAGAAATAATAATTCCCCATAACAATTGTAAAAAAATTAAATTGTGTGTATCGATTTGATGGGTGCTAAGAGAAATTTCTTATCTCGCGTTTCAGAGTCAAAATTTTTGGTATCGCCATATCGAATACTTTCTCCCGGATGTTATTGGTAGCGTTAGTTGTGAAAATTAAGTTGGCAATAATTTATTCCCTGGAAATTTTGATTTTGATTCGTCTATTGTTTACCCAAAATTTTTGGAATATTTTCTGGAACCATTTAGATCATGACGAAAACCAACAAAACTAGTTATGGTAAGTTTCTGGATCGGGTCGTTGAATAGGCCCCGGCCTCCAAGGAATTCGACGGTTACGCGACGATTCGACCCGATTCCGGGATAGAATTTCAACTGTTGTTACTAAACGTCTGTTTTAGAGGAAGATCTTACCGGTAGATGTCCAGCCCCGTACTCAAGCCAACAATAACCACTTTCACTGCAACTCGAGCAAAACCACCGGCGAAAATAAGTGCAGCCACTCCAGACAGGTAGCAGAAAAATCGGTAAACTAACAGATTGGATAGAAGCGTCGGACTGGCCAGGTATCCTCTGGCGGGCAGCCGAACAGGTGGGGAGGGGCCGTATATGCCGTGTACAAGAATGAAATAAAAGAAGCTCATGGTAAAAAGTCAGGCGGGCTCAACAGACCGGTTTCTTCCAAGCTGGCTTTGTGCGACTGGCCTCGACGCCGCACTGCCGATCATAGTTTATTGTAATTACTGTACCTAGCTCGTACATCCACATGCACTTGATTTTTATTGTCAGAAGCGCGTCTGCGCCTCGCCTTGATCACTCTTCAACTCTTTTCAACCGCAAATATTTGCCCATTCGGTTGCTATGTGGACGACGCCATCTTGACTTAGCTGAGGCATTTTCGGGTTTTTGATGGACGACTGGGAAGGACGACGCGTAATTTTGACGCGTCAGGTTCAAGAACCTCATCGTCAACCGTCAACCGATGGAAAAGTTATAGACACCAACCAATTCGTTGTTTCAAACGACGATTTCTGCACATTTTTGTTTTTGCCCGAGACACGAACCCGTCTCTTACTCCTCTTTTGACTTCGATAATTAAAATTGTTGAAAAATTGGAAAAGTTTCAAATGGCAATTTCCAATTGTGGTCAAGACGCGAACTCGCTTCTTACGTCCTACTTGAAATAATTGAAATTGTTAATCGTCAAAAGACCGTTTTTATCTACTGCTGGTTCTATTTATAGCAAAACTGAATGCCACGTAAGTTAAATACAGGTCCGTCTGAAAGGTTTTTACGACAGGTCTCGACAACAGGTCTGCGTCTCTCTAAAGGACAGAAGCAGCAGTATAATTGAGTTGATAATGGCTATACGATATCCCTCACCCCACCAACAATGGCTTGTAAATATTGTAGGTAGCGGCAAGAAACTCTTGGAATAAAAATCGTTAGTGACTAATCTAAGTGGTTATCGTTTAGAATTTTTTTAATTATAACCGCCAAATTTACTTTTTTTGATACTTTTTGACTGTCTGTTAGTTAATTTTAGAAAAAAGTTTTAGAAATCGCCGGTAACAACTGAAAATGGTGGAGACTGAGGTGGATCAAGACACTAACCCGGGTCTAAAATCGTTTTAACCGGCTTCTTCTACTTAATTGTTACGTAGCGTGGAGATCAAATGCTTCATTATGACGGTTCAAAAATAATTAAATTTTTTTAATACAAAAAATTGTTTTCAATTTTTTTGAGATTGGTGGAGTCTTCAGAAGACTGTTTGATGCCATATTTTTGTTTGTTGTTCAACAATTTAAGTAATTTTTAAAAATCAGCTGAAAACGACTAAAACCGCTGGAGACTGCGGTGGGTCAAGACACGAACCCGAACTTAAAATCGTTTCTACCGGCTTTATCTGCTTCATTATTACAAAGTAAGAAGAGAAACTTCTTCGTTTTAACGTTTCAATATTAATTAAAATTATTAAAAACAAAAATTTGTTTTAAAATGTGATTTTACGATTGCTGAAGTTGTCAGAAGACTGCTGTCTGAATTATTAGTACAATTTCTAGCCACGCATTTTTCTGCTATTTTATATTTTATGTAAGTTTTGAAAATTCACTGAAAACAATAAAAACCGCTGGAGACTGCGGTGGGTCAAGACACGAACCCAAGCCTAAAATCGTTTTAACAGAATTAATCTACTTAATTAATACTTAGCATAAAAGTTAAGCGCTTTATTTTAACGTTTTCAATAATTATTGAAATTATTAATAACAAAAATTTGCTTTAAAATGTCATTTTATGATTGTTGGAATCATCAGAAGACTGTCGTTTGAATTATTAGTGAAGTTTCATGCTACGCATCTTTCTGCTATTTTATTTTTTAAGTGTGTTTTGAAAATTTACTGAAAACAATAAAAATGACTGGAGACTGCAGTGGGTCAAGACACGAATCCGAGCCTAAAATTGTTTTAACCGAGTTAAGCTACTTAATTAATACTTAGCATGAAGGTTAAGCGCTCTATTTTAACGTTTTCAATAATTATTGAAATTATTAATAACAAGAATTTGTTTTAAAATGTTATTTTGTGATTGGTGGAATCGTCAGAAGACTGTCGTTTGAATTATTAGTGAAGTTTCATGCTACGCATCTTTCTACTATTTTATGTTTTAAGTATGTTTTGAAAATTTACTGAAAACAATAAAAATGACTGGAGACTGCAGTGGGTCAAGACACGAACCCAAGCCTAAAATTGTTTTAACCGAGTTAATCTACTTAATTAATACTTAGCATGAAGATTAAGCGCTTTATTTTAACGTTTTCAATAATTATTAAAATTATTAATAACAAAAATTTGCTTTAAAATGTCATTTTGTGATTGTTGGAATCGTCAGAAGACTGTCGTTTGAATTATTAGTGAAGTTTCATGCTACGCATCTTTCTACTATTTTATGTTTTAAGTATGTTTTGAAAATTTACTGAAAACAATAAAAATGACTGGAGACTGCAGTGGGTCAAGACACAAACCCGAGTCTAAAATTGTTTTAACCGAGTTAATCTACTTAATTAATACTTAGCATGAAGGTTAAGCGCTCTATTTTAACGTTTTTAATAATTATTGAAATTATTAATAACAAGAATTTGTTTTAAAATGTTATTTTGTGATTGGTGGAATCGTCAGAAGACTGTCGTTTGAATTATTAGTGAAGTTTCATGCTAGGCATTTTTCTGCTATTTTATGTTTTAAGTATGTTTTGAAAATTTACTGAAAACAATAAAAATGACTGGAGACTGCTGTGGGTCAAGACACAAACCCGAGCCTAAAATTGTTTTAACCGCGTTAATCTACTTAGTTAATACTTAGTATGAAGGTTAAGCGCTTTATTTTAACGTTTTCAATAATTATTCAAATTATTAATAACAAAATTTTGTTTAAAATATTATTTTGTTATTGTTGGAATCGTAAGAAGACTGCCGTTCGAATTATTAGTAAAGTTTCATGCTATGCATTTTTCTGCTATTTTATATTTTAAGTGTGTTTTGAAAATTTGCTGAAAACAATAAAAATGACTGGAGACTGCAGTGGGTCATGACACGAACCCGAGCTTAAAATCGTTTTAATCAAATTAATCTACTTAATTAATAGTTAGCATGAAGGTTAAGCGCTTTATTTTAACGTTTTCAATAATTATTAAAATTATTAATAACAAAAATTTGTTTTAAGACGTCATTTTGTCATTGTTGGAATCATCAGAAGACTGCCGTTTGAATTATTTGTAAAGTTTCATGCTAAGCATTTTTCTGCTATTTTATGTTTTAAGTATGTTTTGAAAATTTGCTGAAAACAATAAAAATTACTGGAGACTGCAGTGGCTCAAGACACAAACCTGAGCCTAAAATCGTTTTAACTAAGCTTATCTTCATATTTAATACTTAGCATGAAGGCTAAAGGCTTCATTCTAACGTTTTTAATAATTATTAAAGTTATTAAAAACAAAAATTTGTTTTAAAATGTTATTTTGTGATTGGTGGGACCGTCAGAAGACTGCTGTTTGAATATTAATCAAATTCTTTGTCAGGCACATTTCTGCTATTTCACATTTTATGTAAATTTTAAAATTTTGCTGAAAACAACAAAAATCGCTGGAGACTGCGGTGGATCAAGACACGAACCCGAGCCTAAAATTGTTTTAACTGAGCTTATCTTCTTATTTAATACTTAGCATGAAGGTTAAACGCTTCACTCTAACGTTTTTAATAATTATTGAAGTTATTAAAAAGAAAAATTTGTTTTAAAATGTGATTTTGTGTTTGGTGGAGTCATCAGAGGACTCCTGTTTGAATTATTAGTAAAATTTTATGCCACGCATTTTTCTGCTATTTCACATTTTAGGTAAATTTTAAAATTTTGCTAGAAACATCAAAAATCGCTGGAGACTGAAGTGGGTCAAGACACGAACCCGAGCCTAAAATTGTTTTAACCGACCACATCTTCCTGATTCAAACTTACCATAAAGATTAGATGTTTCATTCTAACGTTTTTAATAATAATTATAATTATTAAAAAGAAACATTTGTTTTCAAATGATATTTTACGATTGCTGAAACCGTCAGAAGACTGTTGTTTGAATTATTAGTAAAATTTATTGCCATGCATTTTTCTGCTATTTTACATTTTAAGTAAGTTTTAAAAATTCGCTGAAAACAACAAAAATCGCTGAAAACTGCGGTAGGTCAAGACACGAACCCGAGCCAAGCATCGTTTTAATCGGCCGTGTCTAATTCATTATCACATAATATGAAGATCGAGTGTTTTATTCTAACGTTTACAAGATTATTAATAACAAGAATTTGTTTTAAAATATAATTTTACGGTTTCAATCCTCTTCTCTTGAATAATATTTTTTAAATTGTTTAAGACTCGAAATTCAAACAAACACCTCCGCTTGCATTTTTATTGAAGCAAGAATCCTAAATTATTATTATAATTACGTTATTGTTGATAGTTTGGAGTTTATTATAAACTAGTTTAAATGACATTTACCTTCGAAATTTGAATTGTGTTTTAAAATTCATTGTGCTTTACACTTGGAATCAGGAATTAGTTTACAAACTTCTTATTTTGGATAAATACTTTCAATAAAGTGTGCTACGCACCCTGCTCTACAATGATTTCGTTCTGTCAAAAATCAACAAATAAAATATGGAACCCTGCAAAACCGGGCCAATCGCAAGATGGATAACCCCTGGGGGGTTGTATGGTCGTGTTCCGGCCAGACCCAGTGAAGATTGGTCGCGGGTTAAGATGTTAAGTGAGCGCCAGATAATTTGCAAAACACAACCGGTCAAGTAATTACCACAAAAATTACCAAATGGTAATGAACCGGAAGGTTTAACTCAACACAACGTCGTTGTCTTATTCACAACAATACATACATTTATTCACAAAACAGAAGCTACAACACACTAGGAAGAAACGGTAGGAAATATTGAATTTAAATAGATTGCTGAAGGCAAGAAATACAAAAAACTATTAAATGCTGAAGGCGGTTATAAACAAATTATACAGTAAATTGGGTACCCTTTCTGTCGACAGACTGGCGCACATATAACAAATACTAGTAAATATAAGTAAATCCCTGAAGGGGTTGCAATCAATACGTTGCGATATGTTCACTTAGCTGCTACTGGTGAAATCGACATCAATCCGGACAAGGCTAAACCTACAACGTCCGGTTGGAATTAAGCGGTCCAGCAGGCAGCAAATGAACAAGGGGTTGTAGGCCCAATTCAGGAGGGTACAGACGTATCAAGGACGGCAAAGAAGTGCCCCTAGAGAGGGTCCCAGAGAAGATGAAGAATAAGAGGAAGCGTAGAGTAGAGAAGAGAAGAGAAGAGTCCTAAAAATATGTACAACGATATAACAGCCATGAACACACAAACGTACACTTACCTCTAAAAAAGAGGGCGTCGCACCAAAATTCAAACTCAGAGCTCCTAATTAAATTCAGGATAGCAATGATTGTCCTACTTGTTCGGCACGTATTAATACGTGGGTTAATTATAAAAATTAATAGCGCCCACGAACAAATTCCGATAACTACAAATCTACAATGGCGTCTTTTTAAAGAAAACTTTTTGTGTGTCATGCCGATATCGCTGCACAAGAAATCGAAATAAAAAAAGGCAAAGAGGGCGCGATTAGCGCGGAACTTGAAATAAGAACATTTAACAGAAACATAAACATTTTCTCATCTTGTACACTAACGAAAAAAATAAAGGATATATAACTTTCTTAAGGCAGGAGGCTGGAAAGATCAAAATGGATCAAGATCAAAATAAGAACGTAACAGAGTTTTCTGGTAATATTGTTGTTTGAAATTGGTAGTAAAGAGGATTTGTTCAAAATTAATTGTGAGGTTAGACTTCGTATTTTTGGAAATTTTTAAAATGAAAGCCAAATTTATTCTGCCTATCTCAAAGGTAAGTCGGTTAATACTGTAGATGGCGCTTCAACTTATCTAGTTAACGATTGTCAAAATTTCGAAATTAATTTAATTAAAATAATTCAAAATGGAAACAAAATTTTGCTATTATCAGACTTTTATATGAATTAGCTGCCACCAATAGTGGCAGACTTCCACCTCTTACTTTCCTCTCGCCGAGCCTTACATTTCTCACTTTACGCCAGAAATTTTGAATAGCTATAAAGTCTCTCCTTACATTTTAGACGTCTCTCCCTACGACTTAGACGCCTCTCCCCACGTTTTAGACGTCTCTCCCTACATCTTAGACGCCTCTTCCTACGTTTTAGACGTCTTCCCTATGATTTAGGCATCTCCCCTTATGTTTTTGACGTCTCTCCCTACGTTATCGATGAGCCTTAAATTTCCCACTTTACGCCAACAACTTTGAATAACTATAAAGTCTCTCCTTACATTTTAGACGTCTCTCCCTACGACTTAGTCGTCTCTCCCTACGTTTTAGACGTCTCTTCCTACGTCTTAGACGCCTCTTCCTACGTTTTAGACGTGTCTCCCTAGGTTTCTGACGTCTTTCCCTACGTTATAGGCGCCTCTTCCTATGTTTTAGACGTCTCTTCCTACGCTCTTGACATCTCTTCCTACGTTATCGACAAGCCTAAAATTTCTCACTTTACGTCAACAACTTTGAATAACTATCAAGTCTCTCCCCAAGTTTTAGACGTCTCTCCCTACGATTCAGACCACTCTCCCTATGTTTGAGACGTCTCTCCCTACGTTCTAGACGTCTCTTCATACGTTTTAGGCGATTCTCCCTACGTTCTTAACGTCTCTCCCTACGTTATCTATGAGCCTTAAATTTCCCACTTTACGCCAACAACTTTGAATAACTATCAAGTCTCTCCCTAAGTTTTAGACATCTCTTCCTACGATTTAGATATTACTTCCTATGTTTTAGACGTCTCTCCCTAAGTCTTAGACGTCTCTCCCTAAGTTTTACACGTCTCTCCCTACGATTTAGACATCTCTTCCTATATTTTGGACGTCTCTCCCTACGCTTTAGACATCTCTTCCTGTGTTTTAGACGTCTCTCCCTATGATTTAGGCGTCTCCCTTAACGTTTTTGACGTCTCTCCCTACGTCTTAGACGCCTCTTCCTACGTTTTAGATGTCTCCCTAGGTTTTTGACGTCTCTCCCTACGTTATAGGCGCCTCTTCCTACGTTTTAGACGTCTCTTCCTACGCTCTTGACGTCTCTTCCTACGTTATCGACAAGCCTAAAATTTCTCACTTTACGTCAACAACTTTTAATAACTATCAAGTCTCTCCCCAAGTTTTAGACGTCTCTCCCTACGATTCAGACATCTCTCCCTATATTTTAGACGTCTTTCCCTACGTTTTTGACGTCTCTCCCTACGTTATCGATGAGCCTTAAATTTCTCACTTTACGCCAACAACTTTGAATAACTATAAAGTCTCTCCTTACATTTTAGACGTCTCTCCCTACGACTTAGTCGACTCTCCCTACGTTTTACACGTCTCTCCCTACGTCTTAGACGCCTCTTCCTACGTTTTAGACGTCTCTCCCTAGGTTTCTGACGTCTTTCCCTACGTTATAGGCGCCTCTTCCTACGTTTTAGACGTCTCTTCCTACGCTCTTGACATCTCTTCCTACGTTATCGACAAGCCTAAAATTTCTCACTTTACGCCAACAACTTTGAATAACTATCAAGTCTCTCCCCAAGTTTTAGACGTCTCTCCCTACGATTCAGACATCTCTCCCTATGTTTGAGACGTCTCTCCCTACGTTCTAGACGTCTCTTCATACGTATTAGGCGATTCTCCCTACGTTCTTAACGTCTCTCCCTACGTTATCGATGAGCCTTAAATTTCTCACTTTACGCCAACAACTTTGAATAACTATCAAGTCTCTCCCTAAGTTTTAGACATCTCTTCCTACGATTTAGATATTACTTCCTATGTTTTAGACGTCTCTCCCTAAGTCTTAGACGTCTCTCCCTAAGTTTTACACGTCTCTCCCTACGATTTAGACATCTCTTCCTATATTTTGGACGTCTCTCCCTACGCTTTAGACATCTCTTCCTGTGTTTTAGACGTCTCTCCCTATGATTTAGGCGTCTCCCTTAACGTTTTTGACGTCTCTCCCTACGTCTTAGACGCCTCTTCCTACGTTTTAGATGTCTCCCTAGGTTTTTGACGTCTCTCCCTACGTTATAGGCGCCTCTTCCTACGTTTTAGACGTCTCTTCCTACGCTCTTGACGTCTCTTCCTACGTTATCGACAAGCCTAAAGTTTCTCACTTTACGTCAACAACTTTTAATAACTATCAAGTCTCTCCCCAAGTTTTAGACGTCTCTCCCTACGATTCAGACATCTCTCCCTATATTTTAGACGTCTTTCCCTACGTTTTTGACGTCTCTCCCTACGTCTTAGACGCCTCTTCCTACGTTTTAGACGACTCTCCCTACGTTTTACACGTCTCTCCCTACGTCTTAGACGCCTCTTCCTACGTTTTAGACGACTCTCCCTAGGTTTCTGACGTCTCTCCCTACGTTGTAGGCGCCTCTTCCTACGTTTTAGACGTCTCTTCCTACGCTCTTGACGTCTCTTCCTACGTTATCGACAAGCCTAAAATTTCTCACTTTACGTCAACAACTTTTAATAACTATCAAGTCTCTCCCCAAGTTTTAGACGTCTCTCCCTACGATTCAGACATCTCTCCCTATATTTTAGACGTCTTTCCCTACGTTTTTGACGTCTCTCCCTACGTTATCGACGAGTCTTGAATTTCTCACGTTACGCTAACAACTTTGAATAACTACAAAGTCTCTCCCTATATTCTAGACGTCTCTCCCTACGTTTTAGACGTCTCTCCCTACGTCTTAGACGCCTCTTCCTACGTTTTAGACGTCTTTCCCTATGATTTAGGCGTCTCCCCTTACGTTTTTGACGTCTCTCCCTACGTTATCGATGAGCCTTAAATTTCTCACTTTACGCCAACAACTTTGAATAACTATAAAGTCTCTCCTTACATTTTAGACGTCTCTCCCTACGACTTAGTCGTCTCTCCCTACGTTTTAGACGTCTCTCCCTACGTCTTAGACGCCTCTTCCTACGTTTTAGACAACTCTCGCTAGGTTTCTGACGTCTCTCCCTACGTTATAGGCGCCTCTTCCTACGTTTTAGACGTCTCTTCCTACGCTCTTGACGTCTCTTCCTACGTTATCGACAAGCCTAAAATTTCTCACTTTACGTCAACAACTTTTAATAACTATCAAGTCTCTCCCCAAGTTTTAGACGTCTCTCCCTACGATTCAGACATCTCTCCCTATATTTTAGACGTCTTTCCCTACGTTTTTGACGTCTCTCCCTACGTTATCGATGAGCCTTAAATTTCTCACTTTACGCCAACAACTTTGAATAACTATAAAGTCTCTCCTTACATTTTAGACGTCTCTCCCTACGACTTAGTCGTCTCTCCCTACGTTTTAGACGTCTCTCCCTACGTCTTAGACGCCTCTTCCTACGTTTTAGACAACTCTCGCTAGGTTTCTGACGTCTCTCCCTACGTTATAGGCGCCTCTTCCTACGTTTTAGACGTCTCTTCCTACGCTCTTGACGTCTCTTCCTACGTTATCGACAAGCCTAAAATTTCTAACTTTACGTCAACAACTTTGAATAACTATCAAGTCTCTCCCCAAGTTTTAGACGTCTCTCCCTACGATTCAGACATCTCTCCCTATGTTTGAGACGTCTCTCCCTACGTTCTAGACGTCTCTTCATACGTTTCAGGCGATTCTCCCTACGTTCTTAACGTCTCTCCTTACGTTATCGATAAGCCTTAAATTTCTCACTTTACGCCAACAACTTTGAATAACTATCAAGTCTCTCCCTAAGTTTTAGACATCTCTTCCTATGATTTAGATATTACTTCCTATGTTTTAGACGTCTCTCCCTAAGTCTTAGACGTCTCTCCCTAAGTTTTACACGTTTCTCCCTACGATTTAGACATCTCTTCCTATATTTTGGACGTCTCTCCCTACGCTTTAGACATCTCTTCCTGTGTTTTAGACGTCTCTCCCTATGATTTAGGCGTCTCCCTTTACGTTTTTGACGTCTCTCCCTACGTTATCGATAAGCCTTAAATATCTCACTTTACGCCAACTTTGAATAACTACAAAGTCTCTCCCTACATTTTAGACGTCTCTCCCTACGACTTAGACGTCTCTCCCTACGTTTTAGACGTCTCTCCCTACGTCTTAGACGCCTCTTCCTACGTTTTAGATGTCTCTCCCTAGGTTTTTGACGTCTCTCCCTACGTTATAGGCGCCTCTTCCTACGTTTTAGAGGTCTCTTTCTACGCTCTTGACGTCTCTTCCTACGTTATCGACAAGCCTAAAATTTCTCACTTTACGTCAACAACTTTTAATAACTATCAAGTCTCTCCCCAAGTTTTAGACGTCTCTCCCTACGTTCTAGACGAGTCTTGAACTTCTCACGTTACGCTAACAACTTTAAATAACTGTCAAGTCTCTCCCCAAGTTTTAGACGTCTCTCCCTACGATTCAGACATCTCTCCCTATGTTTGAGACGTCTCTCCCTACGTTCTAGACGAGTCTTGAATTTCTCACGTTACGCTAACAACTTTTAATAACTATCAAGTCTCTCCCCAAGTTTTAGACGTCTCTCCCTACGATTCAGACGTCTTTCCCTACGTTTTTGACGTCTCTCCCTACGTTATCGACGAGTCTTGAATTTCTCACGTTACGCTAACAACTTTAAATAACTGTCAAGTCTCTCACTAAGTTTAAGACGTCTCTCCCTACGATTTACACATCTCTCCTTATGTTTTAGACGTCTCTCCTTACGTTTTAGACTTCTCTGCCTGTGTTTTTGATGTTTCTCCCTATGTTTTAGGCGTCTCTCCCTACGTATTCGACATCTCTCCCTACGTTTTCAACAAGCCTTAAAATTCTCACTTTACGCCAACAACTTTGAATAACTTTCAAGTCTCTCCTTAAGTTTTAGACGTATTTCCCTGCGATTTAGACATCTCTGCTTATGATTTAGACGTCTTTCCCTGCGCTTTTGACGTCTCTCCTTATGTTATTGACAAGTTTTAAATTTCTCACTTTATGCTAACAACTTTGAATAACTGTCAAGCCTCTCCCTATGTTTTAGACGTCTCTCCCTACGTTTTAGACTTCTCTCCCTGTGTTTTAGATGTCTCTCCCTATGTTTTAGGCGTCTCTCCCTACGTTCACGACATCTCTTCCTACGTTTTCAACAAGCCTTAAAATTCTCACTTTACGCTAACAACTTTGAATAACTATCAAATCTCTCCCTAAGTTTTAGACGTCTCTCCCTGAATTCAAGACGATGGCGTTAACGTTGAATGTCGACGACATTCTAAAGACCCTTTATACTTGCTCAAATAAATATTTTTTTAATTCTTAGACCAAGTTTTAGGCAAAAATTTCTTGATAATGTTGACTACTACAAAATTTAGAAAATTGTAACGTGAAAGTTTCAAGAAGTAGAAATTTTCTTTCCAGGTACTGGGAAGAGTTTAAGATAATGAGACAACCATCTGTGAAATTTCTGAAAACCAAATTGAACTTTATTTGTCCATCTCAAAGATAAGACGATTAAAAGCTTAGAAGGTGGTCCGACTTTCAACTGATTTAGTTATCGGTTTTTTTTTCAGAATTCTGTTATAATAATTGAAACTGAAAACAAATTTTAATATCATCCAAAGAACGTTAGTGCAATTTTTAAGTTACAGCTAATCTAGTAAATAATTTGATTTTGCTTCCGAACAAAGAAAAGTGGACTACTTCACCATATTGGAAACACAAAATGAACTTTGTTGCTAGGTCTAGAAACTAGGAAACTCAAAAATGCTTCAAAACTGGAGTGTCTTACCCCTAATTTCTTTAATTAAATAAATAAGCTACCACAATTGCAAATGGCAAATTTTTAAAAAAATTTAAAAAAATTATTTTTCAATTAATTAACGCAGCCAATTTGTGAGGAAAATTAAAATAATTATCTCTATTACCGCAAAATGCGTGACTAAACTCATGATCCTTGATCCATCACGTGGCGTTTTTTAAACAAAAACTTGTAATTTTCGAATTTAAATTAATTTTTGGTTCCTCGCCCAAAATTATCGTAACAAAATTTCGAGATTTGCAAGTAAAGTGAGTTAAAAATAATTGAAAACTCGTCAAGTTTTTGTTGCTTCAACACTGATGAATTAAATTCTGATTCAGTCTTGTCCGTCTCGTTGATTAGATCGTGGAGCAGAGCAGACTGCATACTTTGAGATGAAACTGCAATCAGGTAACTCAACAAAAACTTGCCTAGACTTTTATGTCATCCCGACGTCGACTTGAACTTGTTGCTGAAGCCAATAATATCAAACTTAAACGTATATAAGAAATACCCACTTACCTACCTATGTATTTCTGCTTCGGTAAGAAATGCAGTTGCGTACTGCAATTCCAGCGAATTATCGATGAATTTTAACGTGGTGGTGGTGGTGGTAAAGGTGGCCTTCGTTAAAGGCGGCAAAAAGTATCGTGCCATTGAACTTGAGAATTTCAACATGATCTATTAAAATCGACCAAAGGAAAAAACACGAAACCAACGAACGACACATTTGCTAAATCCGATACCTCCGATGGTAGATGAAATAACGAAATAAATGGATCGTTTCCTTTATATTTTGAACAAGTTTCAAGGTTGCTCGAACAATAAAAGTTAATGCGCCGAGATGGCTTTTACGCTAATATCCGTTTCAAGTCTCTGTCTTCACTTATTGTAGCAAAAATTTGCAAGAACTCGCCCATGTGTACTCCCGATACCCACATGGGGAGTGGAAACCACGCTATTCACCCTCTAACTCAGCATTTAATGAAAACAAAAATTTTGCAAGTTTTTGGGAAAAATTCTGGATGTAAAATGCAAAAAAATGCAATGTAACAGTTCGTTGCAAATACTTCCAACGTTTTGTGAATTTAATTGTAAAACTTTTTCTGCGACACTACCATCAATTGCAATGAATTAAGTTTTGGCAATTAATTCGGATTTGTCTCATAAAATTTGAGCGATTTTTCAGGAATTGAAGAAAAGCGTTTTGGAAAATTTAAATTGAGACTACTCGTAGCTTCAATGTTAAAGAATTATTGTTTGAAAGTAAACAATCGATGCAACATCAAAATTTGTCGTGACAGTCTCAACCGATTTTAGTTACTGAAATTCAATAGAAAATACCGAAATTACTGCAATTTTTGAGTGAAATCAAATTAATTAAATTGAATAAGATGGCGGCACAGAGTGCGGGTGCCGCGTCAAGGCTAGGAGAAACAGCGTTCAAGTGTCATCCGAAAAAGCAAAGTGGAATAGTAACGTGTATAGTTTGTGAAAGTGTATATCATGCTAGTTGTTTTGTGAGATTAGATAATATAAAAATAATAAGTGATGCGTTTGTAATATGCCCAAAACATAATGACGTTAACATAACCTCAAACTTGAATCATATGGAACTGAATAAGGAAACTAAAATTATTATTGCTCAGTTAAAAAAGTCAATTAAAAGTGATATTGAAGAAAGAATGTTAATGAAAATCCAACAACAACAACAAGAAAACATTCACCTAAAGCAGCAGAATGAACTTCTAAATGAACTAAACACTACACTAAAAGAAAAAAATGCCTTACTAGAAGAAAAGCAGAAAATATACACACCTACATTTGCTGATGTATTAAACATAAATCCTACACAAGGAATACACAAACAAACAGAAAAAGTACCGGCTCTAATCATCAAACCGAGAAATGAACAAAATATTAAACAAACCCTACTGGATATCAATGCAACAGTTAAAAACCTAAAAATAGGAGTAAACAAGACCTCAAGAACCAAAGAGGGCGCAATGAAAATGAAATGTAGAAAAAAAATCGAAAACGACGAAATTAAAAAAAGAATGAATGAACTTTTCCCTGATAAATACACATGCGAGAGTGAGGAACTGTGGAAACCAACCATCAAAATTGTCGATATGAACGAAAAATATAATCCAGAAGAACTGAGAGATACTATAATTCAACAAAATTCGCTCGATGAGCTAGAAGAAAGCGAGTTAAAAATCACGTATATAAAACACATACGCACGAAGAACACATACACAGCATTCATGGAAACAAGCGCAAGAATATATGCCGAACTCATGCCAAAGAAAAGAATATATATAGGCCTTCAGACGTGTAGAGTTTATAATCAGCTGAACACAAAGAGATGCCCCAAATGCCAGGGGTATGGCCACTCTGTCCTGAAATGCGTGCGAATAGCATGTAATTACTGCGCAAAATACCACCTTTCTGAACATTGCACAGAAAAACAAACCAAATTATGCACAAATTGCATAAACGCGAACGAAAAATACAAAACCACACGAAACACGATGCACACAGCATCTGATGAAAATGAATGCGAAACTTTTAAAGAGAGAAAAAGATATGTAATCTCCAAAACCGATTTCCCTGGTGGAAAAATTATTGAATGATATAGAGATGTTCGATTTCCCGAGCTTTGAAAATTTCGAAACTCTTGAAACTAAAAAAACTGATAGTTTAGAAGATTGCAAAAACATTTTAAAAACAGGAGAAAAAGGCTTGATAATTATACACTTGAATATTTGCAGTATTGACAAACATTTTGAGGAACTCCTGATAATGGTACAGCAGCTTGAAGAACTTCCAGACGTAATAGTCTGTACGGAGACAAGAAAAATAGACGAAAATATGTACAAAATCCCTGGATACTCGAGCCATTATAATAAAGGAATATTAAATCAAAACGATGGGGTAATAACCTACATCAAAGAAGAGTTTTCTGAAAGCCATACAATTGACCACATTGGGCAAATAGCAATAAATACTAACAGGGTAAAGAAGCAAAACTTTGAATATGAAATATACTCAATATACAAGTCACCAACGGTTAGAAACTCCGATTTCATCGAAAATCTGGAAACCTTCCTGAACAACCAAAACATGGAATCAAACGCTGAAAAAATTCTCATCGGAGATCTAAACATTGATCTCATGGACCGTTCACTGGCTACAACCAGCTATCTGAATCTCTTAGCGTCGCACGGTTTCATCCCGGCAATAAAAATACCAACAAGAAACACCGATTCCACTTCAACCTGTATAGATCACTGCTTTGTTAAAACTAACAGAGCAACTGATAACTGGATTGCAGTTGTGATAGAAACACACATTACTGACCATTTTCCAATTGCCATAAAAATTCCAACCAAGGCTACAAAAAACGAATCGTATAAACCACAAACAAAAAAGATCACAAACTACAATAAATTAAGGAATATAATGCTACAAAAAGACCTAACTCATATTTACGAAAGCCAGGATGTCGACTACTGTGCTGAACTCCTTACAAACGCAATACATGACGCTTTCAAAGATAGCCAATCGGAAAGGAAAATATGTACATCAAACAAGCAACCCTGGATCACCTCCACAATCATAAGAGCAATAAACAAAAGAAATAAATTATATCAAACTGCAACCAGAACAAAAAACCCTGCTGACAAGGAAGTATTTCGGAAATTTCGGAATAAAGTAACAACTGACATTAAAAAAGCAAGATACGAGTACTACCAAAGAAGAATAGACAGGAATAAAATCGATCAAAAAAACTTGTGGGGAGTTGTAAATGAATACATGCAAAGAAATAACTCAAAAAAACATGCAAACGCGGAACTTATAAAAGAAGATGGCACAAAAACACTCAACGATCAAGACCGGGCAAACTATTTTAATAACTTTTTCACAAACATTGGTAAAAATCTGGCCAGTAAAATAAAAAATAGACACCGTCGAACCAACCAAATAGAAAGAACTATGGACACTCTCTACCTACAACCAACAAATGAACGAGAAATATACAAAGAAATAATGAACCTCAAAGACGGGAAGTCTCCAGGCTATGATAACCTAACATCAAAATGTCTGAAATCCATTGCGGAAATAATCACTCAACCGTTGACCCACATAATAAATACGATATTTGGCACAGGAACATTTCCCAGAATCTACAAGAAGGCTATAGTTAAAGCAATATACAAGACGGGAAAAAAAGAAAATGTAGGAAATTATAGGCCGATCTCTCTAATCTCAAACCTTGCCAAAATAATTGAAAAATGTTTATATAGAAGAATCATGCAATTTGTTGATGAACATAACTTGCTCAACAAAAACCAGTTCGGCTTTAGGCACATGAAATCCACCGAAGACGCTCTCGTAGAATTTTCCAAAACAATATACAACAACATTGACAATAAGAAACCAACACTGTCAATTTTCATAGACTTGGCAAAAGCCTTCGACACACTAGAACACAAAACGTTACTCAAAAAACTAGAGTTAATGGGCATAAGAGGATTACCCCTCTCGCTAATACGCAGTTACCTTGAACAAAGAGAACAGAACGTGAAAATCGGCGATTCTACTAGCGCTACTACAATTTTGGAATACGGCGTTCCCCAAGGAACAATACTTGGACCTCTTTTATTCATATTATACATCAACGATCTATATAGTCTCAAAACGATGGGCAAAATACTTTCTTTTGCTGATGATACAGCAATCATTTTTGAACAGGAAACCTGGGACAAACTCAAAGCACTGCTCTCAGAAGAAATTCCAATTATCTATGAGTGGTTTTCAACAAACTCATTAACCATCAACGCGGAGAAATCGAATATACTATTACATGGATCGCAGAAAACATCAATTCCTGAATGGGAAACCATCAGTTTTAAATACAATGAAGCAAACATCGAGATAAAAACAACAAGCCAATGCAAATACCTTGGAATAATAGTGGATAGTCATCTTCGATGGGACGGGCACATTAACTGGCTGTGCAAAAAATTAAGATACCTACCATACGTTTTCAAGAAACTGAAACACATCATACAAGAGAAGATCCTCGCAACATCACTATACAATGCACTATTTTATTCAATCCTGAGATATGGAATACTGATCTGGGGTGGAGCGAATAAAACCATCATCAAAGAAATAGAAACCATCCAAAAAAGAGTATTGAAAGTAATTTACAACAAGCCCTTCATGTACCCCTCAGAACTGCTATTCAAAGAAACGAAACAGTTAAACATAAAAGAAACCTTTGGATTAAAAGCTATAACAACCGTATGCAGCGAAGGATCAACAACCATAAACCACCATGCACCGCTAAAGACAACTAGGCAAACAGAAAGATATCTTATACAAATTCCAATTAAAAAAAAACGTATTGGACAAAGAAGCTTCGAATATACTGGGATTAAACTAATCAATAACATGCCAACAATATTGAGGAAAAGACTGCTATTCAACCACGAAAACAGCGAGAAAAAAAAGAAAATGAATGAAATAATACAGTGGCTAAAAACAATTAACATAGAAGAAGTGCTGAAAATCGAACAATGATAAATATATACCAAATTAAGAAAATTATACTTGTTAAATCAATATTTGAATAGGTATCAAAATTTGTTATTACTTTTGCTTTGTATTATGTTGTTATTATTTGCTATTTTGTATATATATATATTATATTTTCCTATTAATTTTACATTCAGCTGCCTACGAGGATTAAATTCCTCACGCAGGAAATCACTGTAAATTGTGTACTTTCTTCTTGCTGAATAAAATTTCAATTTCAATTTCAATTTCAATTAATTGAATGGCAGAAAAATGGCAACGACTCTTGTTCTTAGTTTTTTATTGAATGTAGAAAAGTTTTTAATCATCTAGACGTTCGTCTGGAAAATCAAAGAGAATACAAGTCTCGGCTGCAACAGTTCTCAAACTCTGCGCCTGTCTAATAAGCGCGCAGCTGTCCACAATTATGTTTCTCTGGGAGCCAAGGTCGTGGCAGAGGTAGTGGTTGAAAAATTAACATCTTTCACCTGTACAAACGTCCTAAACAGCGTCATTTAGAACCTGCAGTACTGTTTACAGACAGGTCCCTCTGAATCGTCTTTGATAGGTATATCAAAAGTTATCGAAAATTTTCGTTGACCACATCTTAATCAGATTTCGATTATAAGTCGATCATACATGGATCATATGTCGATTATCGATCACATGTTAAACAAATTACAATCACGTGTCAATCATGCGTTGACCACGGGTAGATCATGTGTTAATCATGCGTCAGTTATACGTCCATCATATGTCAATTAAGTTTCAATCATGCATCGATCATACGTCGATTGCGTCTCGATTATTCATTGATCATACGTTGATCGATGGTACATCTTGTGTCAGTCACGCACCGATCATGTGTTACGCATACCTCGATTACGTTTTGTGCTTTCATAGTTTATGCATCAACCACGTGTTAAACAAATTTCAGTCACGTGTCGACCATACGTTGGTCAAGAGTGCATTCAGTGTCAGTCACGTACAGATCATGTGTTACTCATACATCAATCCTATGTCGATTACGTCTCGATTATTCATCGATCATGTGTCGATCACATGTTAAGCAAATTGCAATCACGTGTCGATCTTGCAATGACCCCGGATAGATCATGTGGTGGTTATGCATAGATCATGTGTTAATCATGCGTCAATTATACGTCGATTATATGTCAATTAAGTTTTAATCATGCGTCGATCATATAGCTTTAATCATGCGTAGATCAATTATATCTCGAGCTGTTATCAATTTTGCGATGATCGTACACCGATTACGTCTCGATTATTCATTGATCATACGTTGATCGATGGTACATCTTGTGTCAGTCACGCACCGATCATGTGTTCCGCATACATCGATTACGTCTTATGCTTTTATAGTTTATGCATCAACCACGTGTTAAACAAATTTCAGTCACGTGTCGACTATACGTTGATCAATGGTGCATTCAGTGTTAGTCACGCACCGATCATGTGTTACTCATACATCAATCCTATGTCGATTACGTCTCGATTATTCATCGATCATGTGTCGATCACGTGTTAAGCAAATTGCAATCACGTGTCGATCATGCAATAACCCCGGATAGATCATGTGGTGGTTATGCATAGATCATGTGTTAATCATGCGTCAATTATACGTCGATCATATGTCAATTAAGTTTCAATCATGCGGCGATCATATGTCAAGCTAGCTTCAATCATGCGTAGATCAATTACATCTCGAGCTGTTATCAATTTTGCGTTGATCGTACACCGATTGCGTCTCGATTATTCATTGATCATACGTTGATCGATGGTACATCTTGTGTCAGTCACGCACCGATCATGTGTTACGCATACATCGATTACGTCTTATGCTTTTATAGTTTATGCATCAACCACGTGTTAAACAAATTTCAGTCACGTGTCGACTATACGTTGATCAATGGTGCATTCAGTGTTAGTCACGCACCGATCATGTGTTACTCATACATCAATCCTATGTCGATTACGTCTCGATTATTCATCGATCATGTGTCGATCACATGTTAAGCAAATTGCAATCACGTGTCGATCATGCATTGACCCCGGGTAGATCACGTGGTGGTTATGCATAGATCATGTGTTAATCATGCGTCAATTATACGTCGATTATATGTCAATTAAGTTTGAATCATGCGGCGATCATATGTCAAGCTAGCTTTAATCATGCGTAGATCAATTACATCTCGAGCTGTTATCAATTTTGCGTTGATCGTACACCGAATGCGTCTCGATTATTCATTGATCATACGTTGATCAACGGTACATCTTGTGTCAGTCACGCACCGATCATGTGTTCCGCATACATCGATTACGTCTTATGCTTTTATAGTTTATGCATCAACCACGTGTTAAACAAATTTCAGTCACGTGTCGACTATACGTTGATCAATGGTGCATTCAGTGTTAGTCACGCACCGATCATGTGTTACTCATACATCAATCCTATGTCGATTACGTCTCGATTATTCATCGATCATGTGTCGATCACATGTTAAGCAAATTGCAATCACGTGTCGATCATGCATTGACCCCGGGTAGATCACGTGGTGGTTATGCATAGATCATGTGTTAATCATGCGTCAATTATACGTCGATTATATGTCAATTAAGTTTGAATCATGCGGCGATCATATGTCAAGCTAGCTTTAATCATGCGTAGATCAATTACATCTCGAGCTGTTATCAATTTTGCGTTGATCGTACACCGAATGCGTCTCGATTATTCATTGATCATACGTTGATCAACGGTACATCTTGTGTCAGTCACGCACCGATCATGTGTTCCGCATACATCGATTACGTCTTATGCTTTTATAGTTTATGCATCAACCACGTGTTAAACAAATTTCAGTCACGTGTCGACTATACGTTGATCAATGGTGCATTCAGTGTTAGTCACGCACCGATCATGTGTTACTCATACATCAATCCTATGTCGATTACGTCTCGATTATTCATCGATCATGTGTCGATCACATGTTAAGCAAATTGCAATCACGTGTCGATCATGCATTGACCCCGAATAGATCACGTGGTGGTTATGCATAGATCATGTGTCAATTAATATGTCAATTAATATGTCAATTAATATGTCAATTAAGTTTCAATCATGCGTAGATCCTACGTTGATTACGTTTTGAGCTTTCATCGATTATGAGTTGATCATACTTCGATCACATGTTGAAGCAAATTTCAATCACGTGTTGATCATGCGTTGATCATACTTCAATTACATGTCCGTTGAACATAGAAGAATTAGGGATAGAATTAGAATATCGCGCTTTTTAAAATTAACAATAATCACAAATTCCTTTTTCATTAATTTGTAATTTTGGGTTAGTGTCAGTTTTAAATCATTTAAAACTACGGCCGTGGCTCCATCTACCATGAAAAGATTCGACTGAAAGAGTTTTATGTGAAGGAAGTATAAAGTAGAAATTGACCACTACGCTCAAACTTTGATCTGCACTCCTAACAAACAAAAATTAGTTATTACAAATATTGAAAATTTCTTATCTGCGGTTTTTCTCTGGTACTTTTCCTGAGAAATTGAAAATAGTGGCGCCACCTTATAGATAGATTTTGAGACTCGTACGATTATTCCACAAATCAAGAAATTTTTATTTTTCTAAAAGCTAATCTTTCTGGTTTAATAACAATAGTTATTAAGTTATTGTTTATTTTGCTTTATTTGCTTTTTACTGAAAGAGATTTAAATAATATCTAATAATTGCAGCAATTGACAAAGTGGCGCTCTCTCCGCGTGGAAAGTGACAACTATACAAAACCAAGAGTGTAGTTGCCGTAGCTTGTAACCTAACAAATATTTTTGTAGTTGACATTTGACGTAACGTGTAACTAGGTGAAACCTAACCTAACAAATTTTGTTTTATTTATTTTTTAATCGAATTTTTTTAACGAAATAGAAGTTTCTTGCTTCTATTCTATATACATTAAAAATGGAGTTCGGAGATTTACAAGACGACAAACAAATTCAAGAAAAACTCATCAACTTTCGCAACAGTGTGAAGAAAATCGACGGAATCTTAGAAGTTGCGCTAAACGAAGAAATTTACGAAAAACTCACAACCAAAGAAAAAGTGGATTACGACTTATTCATGGCTTTCACTCTCAACACTTTATATTGGCTTTACTTACGAACTAAAGGTCAAGATCCGAATAACAATGAAGTCAAAAGTCAATTAGCAAGAGTGAAAGACTACATGTTGAAAGGCAAAGCGGTAATAATTGTTTTAATTTTGCAAAACTTGTTTTAACGTAATTCATTTTTAGGCGCATGAAAGGAATACAATTAGACCAAGAGTTAACCGAGAAGTTGCTGGAAGATTTATCAAGCATGGAATTTATCAAAGAGACGACACTACAGAAAAACCACCTAACAAGAGAAGGAAATTTAATGATTAAAACGTAATTTTTGATATTTGTTAATATTGTTAACAGCGCATGCGCAACTGCACGTGTTTGCTTCATTTTGAGGTTAAATGCCAAAAAATGTTTTTGTCAAAATTAGTTAAAACCGACGTTACTGCTGTAAAATTGTTCCCAAATCATATTGTAACAGGTAATTTAATTGTTTTCAAATACAGACATTTAATAATTTTTACAGGAATCGGAGCGTCTTTATTTGTTTATGATCGAACCACCAATCGATTAATCCAAGAAAATAAAGTTTTTGACGGCCATAAAATACACGGAATCGTACCAAACGACTCCAACACTTTATTACTGGTATATGGCGGCAATAACTGCAAAATTGTTACGTTTAATTTACAACAATTGCGATCAGTTAGGACGGATAGTTGGATCTTAACTGCGAAATGGTTGAGTAACGGTACTGTCGCTCTAGTTCATATGACTAATAAATTGAGTATTTTTGACGAAAATTTGGTGGAATTAAAAGAAATTTTTTGTAAAGAAAAAAGTATTTTGTATAGTGCTTGCATTTGTGGTGACGAAAGCGAAGTAATTGTGCTATCAGGAACGGTTTTTAGCGAAATTTTAGTTTGGAAACCGCTGCAAAATCAAGTGTTAACAAGACTTAAAGGTCACAATGTAATTAAGTTATTTAATTTTGAATTATTACTAAAATTTGATTGCAGGGCGTTATTTTTGCGATTAGTTACGCCAAAGGTTTAATTTGTTCCGCATCAGATGACCGTTCGGCGATTCTTTGGTCGATTGGGGAAGATTTAACTCTACCAGTACCGGAAATTAAATGTCGCGTTTTTGGACATCAATCTCGGGTGTTTTGTTGCAAAATTTCCGATAATTTTTTTGTAACCGGTGGAGAAGATTCTGTTGTTAATTTATGGGGGTTTGATGGGGTTCTTATTAGAAAAATCCAAGTGCATCAACAAAGTCCCGTTTGGTGTTTGGATTGCGATAGTAATTTAATTGTTTCTGGAGGTGGCGACGGGGGGGTTTCCACGTTTCCTGTTACCACTAAACTAAGTGAATATCAATTGACGATTCCGGGGGAAGTCCCGAAACGAATTGGGATTTTACAAAATTATTTAGTCGCAATCACGGAAAATGGAACGCTTTTTTGTTATTTTAATACAGAAAAGGAATGGAAAAAAATCGAGGAATATCAAGATTTGAAGAGTTATGTTGTTATGGAAATTTCTAAATGCAGAAATTTAGTTTCGTTGTCAGGTTTGGTTGTTGTTTGCCAATAATTTGGGATTAATTTCGAAAATTTCAGGATATAACGGCCAAATTTACATTTACAAATTATCCAATGATCGTCTGGAGCTGGCAGTTTCTCAAATTGGACAAAACTCGAGGATTTTTTCGTTTCATTGGTTATCGTGCGGAAGCTTCTTCACTTGTGGAAACGAAGGAAAATTATCGTTGTGGCTTTTGAGGGAAAATAGCGCCAATTTTGTAACGAATTTCATTTTGCCTCCAAGCAAAGAAAGGTGGACCACTTCAGCGTGTCAAACACCAAATGGACTGTATATCATCGGCGATCGAAGAGGCAACCTCTACGTCTACAAACTAGGAAACTCTCAACCCATCCAAACACTGAAGAAAGCACACAATTACTTGGGAGTTACTCAAGTTTCTGTCTATAAAGATAAAATTATGTCGCTAGGTCGTAACGCGGTTTTGAACACGTTTTCATTAAATTCCAACAAGTTAACGCGAGTTTCAAGCGATAAATTGCCTTTCACGTGGTTATCCTCGTTGTTGCAAGACATAATCGTAGCGTTTTCCGGTAATAATTTTGTTGTTTGGAATTACGAGAAAAGGAGAATTTGTTTAAAAATTAATTGTGGAGGTGGACATCGTTCTTGGGATTTTTTTAAAAATCAAAATCAAATTCTTTTTGTCTATCTCAAGGATAAGACGATTAATGTTGTAGAGGGCGCTTGGACTGAACTTTCTTCGACTGATCTAGTTAACGGTTTTCATAATTTCGAAATTAATTCTATTAAATTAATTGAAACTGGAGGCAAAATTTTGGTATTATCAGGAGGTGAGGACACTTCTTTGCGAATTTCGTCAATCAACGAAAATAATTTCGTTACTTTAAATAATTTTAAGGCACATTTGTCGAGTGTTAGAACGATTTGTGTTTGTAAAACTTGCGAGGATTGTTTGATATTTTCGGGAGGTGGACGAGCTCAAATTATATGTTGGAAATTAAAAATAGAGGAAGGTAACGTCGATTTAATGGAGCAACACTCTTATTACGAAGAGATAAATAATGAAGAGTCGGAAGTTCGGATTATGGATTTAGTTGCTGTAGCAATAGAAAACAAAATTCAACTTTTTGCAGCCTCTTCTGATGGCAATATCAAAGTTTTTGATGTTCTTTGCCCAAATGGAAAGTACGAACTTAACTTTTTTACGAAATTATTCTACAAATTGCGCTGCATAATGAAATTGTCTATCGTTAAAGTTGCTAATTGTAACTTTTTAGTTTCAATGGCAACAGACGGAAATTTAGTATTTTGGAACATTTCCAACATTTCCTTTGATAGTACCAAAATTCAACCATTGAAATCAATCAATTGCCACCAATCAGGAATTAATAGTTTTTCATTCAAAATTTTGAACGATCACGTAATTTTTGTTACAGGAGGAGACGACAATGCCATTGCTGTAAATTATTTAAAAATTGAAAAAGTTAACGAAAACATTGAAATTTTGGAAGAAACAAAGTTTTATGATTTTGGAACTCATTGTGCCCAAATCACCGGTATTTACGTCTGCGACAACTATTTTCTAACCACTTCGATTGACCAAAAACTCGCCATTTTCAATTGGTCAATAATTAGTCGTGAATTTGTTTGTAATTTTTTGTGTAAATACAACAGTGCCATTGCGGACATTCAAGGGATGGAATGTTTTCCCGAAAAAAGTGTTCTTAATGTATTGCTTTACGGCAAGGGGATTGAATATTTGCAAGTAAAAATATGAAAATAAAAAAGTTATTGCAAACCCTCAAAATATTTATAAGAAATTTTTTGCTGCCACCCTACGTTTTGGCGTCTCTCCCTATCTTTTTGACGTCTCTCCCTACGTTTTAGATGTCTCTCCCTAAGTTTTCGATGAGCCTTAAATTTCTCACTTTACATCAGAAACTTTGAATAACTATAAAGTTTCTCCCTACGTTTTCGTCGTCTGTCCCTCAAGCCAAGATGATGTTATTAACGTTGAAGGGGAAATAAAGTGATGAACTGTTGAACTTAAAGTTCCTTAAACCACTGTAAATTTTTTTTTCAAACGAAACATTTTTACAACGCTCTATGTACTTTTTTTTGGATAGAATGCTTATAAGTGAGTCTCCTTAAAACTGCTAGGGCAAGGATTTTTAATATTTACAAATAAAACTAAAGAATCAGAAAAAAGTTTTATTACAAATCCTCATACAAGTCATTTGTGGGAACTTTATTTGCTGGATCTGCTGTCGCGGATGCTGGCAGACCTACGTCTTTTGATTTCTTCACGACGAGCCTTCGATTCCTTTTTCCGTTGGGCTAACAACTTAGCATATCGATCAGCTTCCTCCTTGCGTTTCAAGCAACGTTTCTTCTTTAACGCCAATTGATGACGCCTTCTTTGCAGCACAGCTGGGGTGACCAAACGTTGCACTTTTGGTGCCTTGAAACGCTGCACCTGTTTACCTTCTTTCAACGGCAACGGTCTCTTAACGACGTACTGACGTACATCATCATCCTTCGCAAGATTAAAAAGTTTGCGAATACGGGAAGCACGTTTTGGACCCAATCTCCTTGGAACGGTAGTATCAGTTAATCCGGGAATTTCTTGCTCGCCTTTACGGACGATGATCAACGCTAGAACGCTCAAATTTCCATCAACGATGCAGCCACGAACCGATTTCCTTTTGCGTTCTCCGGTACGACGCGGGCGATAACAGGAATGGCCTTTAGATAACAGAAGACGGACTCGACTGTTGGTTAAAACACCCTGTTTCATGGGGAAACCTTGCTTATCGTTACCTCCGGCGATTCGCAGAACATAACCTTTCCACTCATCACCTAAAGTATCTGCGTTGACTTCTTGCCCCATCCGTTTTTCGTAGAAAATACGAATTTTATGTTCGTCTACTATCTCGAACAATTTTTGGCATCCCGTAGCGGGATAAGACACGTTTAGTTTCATTTTTAGCAGTTAAACAATGTGGTAACAGCTAAAAACACATGTACACGACACTAACAGCCATGCAGAAAAGGACGAATGGCGGAAACAAGACAGTTACCTGCTACTTGTCAGTTTGAGAAAACTAAATTCCCTAGTTCTCAAAAAACCCTAAAGACAAAATTGAAATAATTATAAGAAAGTTTCTTGAATCGAAACAGTACTTGCAACAATAACTAAGTAATTGTTTAAACGTTAATATTTGTAATATAATAATTATCGCGCAACGAAATTAATTTTTTATTTAGAAATTTCACCCAAAACCGCCATGTTGGCAACACTGAGGCGGTACACTCAAGAACAAAAGTTACTTAAAACCATTGACTTTTACTTTTTAAATGATTAGTTGGAAATAGTTTTCGAAAATATTTTAATGAAATTGCATCAATAACAAAAAATTCTTGCAGGATTAAGTAACTTTTTCAATTAAAATCCCCAGATTTAGGGATTTTTGAGTTTCCCCCCCACTCCAATTTTATTTTTGTTTCAACTTTTGGTATGACTGTACTATCTTTGTTGTCGCAATGGCCTACTCGAGGTTGTTTATAAGTAGCGTGAGAAGTTTGAAGATGACATGTGTCAGATAGCTCTCGAAGGAACGGGATATCACGCTAAACAATTCGTGAATGTTCAATATTGAAATGACGGTTTAACTTGTTTTGTTCGCGTTACGTTTTTGTATATTCAATAACCTCTTCTGAAGTTATTATGAAATTGTGATATTATCTCGAAAATAATGCAAATAAGATGGCAGCATCTGCAACAAGTATAGAAGAATTTCTTGCAGGACCTTTAGTGACTTGGGTGAGTCTTTAATGTTAAATTGAACAAAATTTAATAAAAGTTTTTCAGCTTTCCACTTGCGTGAAGAAACCCGAATCGTTACAATTGTACGAAACGTTGTTCGATGGGGGACCTTTTACTGAAGTTTTGTTAAAAATCGACCCGGAACCCTCCCGACCTGTGCCTTCACAATTCAATTTACAGGGACACAACATAACGTTGGCAAGAATCAAAATCTTTCATTGCATCATACGGAACATCAAAACCATATATGAGGTGAGGAAATTGTTACAGTGGTCAAGCATGAAGGTTTAAATGTCAAGGCAATGTTTGTTATTTAACACGTGTCTAGCGGATTCAAGATTTTTAGCGTCAGGCAGTCAATTCGTAATTTTGCACCTCATGTTTGGCTAAATTGTTACAATTATTTATTGTTATGCGTCGATAATCCATTAAGGTGGAAATTTATTTGAAAAAAAAAATCCAAAAACTTGGGTTCGTCCCTTGGGAGCTCCAAGATGATGGCAAACACTTCAAAACGCATTGAGAGAAGTTTGAAGCGCTTTTGTCGTGTTTAATAATAATTGCTCATGTTACTCCACCAGTTAGGGGTAAATTTTTGTATTTAGCTTCGGTGCGCAAAAATTTTAAAAAATTATTTCGGGCTTTCGAGTTAAAATTTCTCAACAATGGTCGATTGTTTCAGGAGGAACTGGGTCAAGTGATTATTTTGCTGCCCGATTGCGTGACGTTGGGGAGATCACCCGGTTCAGAAGCGGCCCTTGAACAGTTGAAACTGTTGCTACTTTTGCTCTTGGGTTGTGCTGTTCAAGGCCCTACCAAGGAACATTTCATTACGAAAATTAAGGAGCTTCCTCTGGAATCTCAACACGCCATTGTTCAATGCATCAAACAGGTTCGATTGTTTAAAAATTGTTGTAATAAACAAAACCAAATTGTATTGTTTGTTCAGGTGACGCACGATCAAAGTATCGTATTGACTGTCGATTGGACCGAACAGTCGGCTCAGAATCTTTACGGACACGTGCGGACTTTAACGGGGGACAGAGACAAATTGGTGCAGCAATGGATGGTCGATTTGAGTCAAGAAGGTGTGATCTGTGGACAAGGCAATTGGGCTGTGGAGGGAGTCGAATCCAACCATTTAGCTGTAGAACTCGCCGATTGGAAAGCTAGATTGAGGAAGCAACGCCAGGAGTTGTAAGTAAAAAAAAAAATTAAAAATTAACCCAAAAAGAGGCTTCGCAACGCTTTATTGAAACGAAAATTTATTTTTACCTTTAATTTTAAAATTTTTCAATGTGCAAAAAAAAATTTTTGGATTCTAACCAACGGCTTTAAGTTGTTACCCAAAAAAGTAGATTCAATTTTGTGCTGGTTTTTCATTATAGTTGCCCCTCGAGGGGGTTTCCCCGAGCCAGTTTTTTTTTTTTTTTTACTTGTTCGTTTTGCAGGGAGGAGAAGACGGAAATTTTGGCGGAATGTCGCGAGGAACTGGACCACGCTAACGGTTTAATTGCAAAATTGAAAACGGAGGTAAATAATTTTTTGAATGTTCCAAATTATTTAACGTAAATCATTCTTCGTTCTCAGAACAGCGAACTGTTGGTGGAAGCGAGGCGTGCGAAAGCTTACAGAGATGAAGTGGATGCGATGCGCGAGAAGGCGGAAAGAGCCGATAGACTCGAAGCGGAGACCCAACGTTACCGTGAAAAACTAGCCGATGCTGAATTTTATAAAGTTCGTGTTGATGAGTTGAGAGAAGATAATCGTGTGCTTTTAGAAACGAGAGAAATGTTAGAATCGCAACTTGCTCGAGCGCGACAAAGAGCCGATCATGTTCTCGAATTGGAAGGAGAACTTCTGAACAGCAAACAAAATTTCAATGAGATAATGCTGGTAAAAATTTTTAACGCTTCCTTGTTATTTCTATTTATTTAGTTGTTTGTGTTGTTTTTTGTTGTTTACTTTTTTTGTTTTTGTTTTTTCTTATCGTTCTCTGCTGTTTAGGAGCGGGACGCAGCTAGAGAAAAAATTCAAGAATTGTTGGAGGAAAATATGCAACTGCAGCAGGTGACCAAGTCGGCATTGCAGGAAACTAGCACCATAATTCCGGCCTATGATTCCGATGCCGAAGAAACGAATTCCGGCGATAACAGTTTATCCGAGCAATTGACAAATAATGCTCAAGCTCGCGCTTTACGCCTCGAATTAGAAAATAGAAAATTGCTATCGACGATAGATTCCCTTAAGGAGAGAACTTTTCACGAAAACGGCAACAAACTGTTGGATTTGGAAAAAGAGAAGAAGAAACTTTTGCTGAAATGCGATCAGTTGCAAGAAAATTGCGAAAGATTCACACAACAAAACGGCGAATTGGAGGATTTGTTCAAAAACGCAATCCAAGAGAATCGAAAATTGCACGACAGCATCGATATGGTTAAAATGATCGGCGATCGACAGACTCAAGATCTTCAAAATGAACGCGTTAAGGTGGGCGAGTTAGAAAAGAACATCGAATCGCTAACTAAAGAGAAGCAAAGGGTTCAAACTTTATGCGAATCGATAAAAAAACGAGCGGATGACGCCGAAAAGTCTCTAAGTCAAATCACTGAACAGTTACAAACCGTGCAGGTGCAAGCCGATCAAGGGAAAGAATTGGAGAAGTTACGGGACGAATTAAAGGATAAAGTTGCTTCGTTAGAAAAGGAGAATGTGGCGACGCAAAAGGAAGTTGTTAAGTTGAGGGAAATGCTCGAAACTAAAGACGTTGCTTTAGACAAAGAAGTGGAGAGGTGGAAGAAACAAGAAAAAGAACTCCAACGGTTGAGCGCGGAAAACGAAAATTCTCTCTCTCAATTGGAAAAATTGCAAGAGTTCGAACAGAAAGCGCAAGAACTCATATCGCAAACTTCGGTCCATGCCGAAACTATTGCGACTCTCCAAAAAGATTTGATCGCCGAAAAAGTTTGTAACGAAAGGTTCAAGAGTAACATCGAAAAATTGGGGTTGAACCTGGATCTTCTAGATAACGATATTAACGTTATCGTCGAGAAAATGTTGAGTAATCCCGATATTTCCAAAGCGGTTTCGTCCATGTTCAATAAGGAAGAAACCGTTTGTAAAATGTGTTCGGAGAATTTCTGCAACGACGTCTACAAACAAGCCGAAGAAGTCGCTTCGTCCATCAGCGCCGAATGGAGCCAACAATGCGACAAGTTATGCGCGGAAATTTTAAATTTCCAACATCTAAACGACGGTTTACAAAACGAAAACGCCAAAATGCAAGTTGACATTTCAACATTGAAATCGCAAGTTCACTCGTTGCAAACGCAACAGACCGCCTTGCAGTTGGCCAACAGTCAATTGGTGGCCGAAAAAGACGAGGTTTGTCCGCCATTTTGCCACGTTCCAAATCTCAATGATTTGTTTCAGTTGTCTAAACAGCAACAAATCCAAAACAATCAACACGACACACTTTTACTCGATCAAGTTACTTTGAGAACGTTACACGAACAACTAGGTACGGAATATGAACAACTTAAAACCGAAGAAGAATCGTTGAGGAAACTAAATCGGGATTTACGTTCGGAAGTGCGTACTTTGAAAGAAACCGCCAGTTGTCACGAGAAACATATCGTGAGTCTGGAAAGTGACAAAGTTTCTCTCAAAAACGATTCGAAAAATCTCGGCGTTCTGCGGGCGGAACATTCGAAATTGAAGGTACGTAGCAATTTTCTCGTGTTAAATAATTAATTGTTGTTTGCAGGATGATTTTCGAAATTTGTTTACTGCCAGTGAACGTTTGAAACTGGAATACAGGGCGGTTCAGGAGGAATTGAAGAAAGTTCGGACTGAATCTAGAACGCTTCGTTTAGGTCAGACCGAAATGCAGGGGGAACTTAATTCTAGATCCGATTTAGTGACGGGTTTGCAGTTGGAAAACGCTAAATTGCAGCAACGTTGCGACGTAACTTTTAATTTAATTTTTTTTAACAAAAATTTTGATGTTTCGTGTTTTAGATGTTGTTCGAAATGAACCAGAGTTTAGACACTGATCGAAGAGCTTTAATGGATCACGTTTCTCAATTGTTGTCGCAGTACCATTCATTGTTAACTCATTCGTTGGAGGATAAACAACATTATCACTTGGAAGAAAAATTATATGCCGATAAAGTGAATAATTTGTGCAGACAAAAGGAGAAATTAGAAGAAAAAATTATGGAACATTATCGAAAACTCGATAACGCATCGGCCAAAAAGTATGAATCAGAATTTTAGAGATTGAAATTGATTTTTCTCGTTTTTTAGGAAAAGTTTTGGAGCTACTTTAGTGAAAAGAGTTCGAAAGGCAGGATCGGATATAATCAGCAAGGTTCCTAGCAGGGTAACTATTGGTAGAAAACGTAAATAATGACCCCAAAAAACAACCAACAACGTTATTAACTTTTTAACGAATAGTTTGGTTGAAAGTGGGTAGATGGCGCTGTGTCCGAATGTTGCGTGTTTTACCCTTTTCTCAAATTTTGCGTTGGCCTGTTCCCAATAAGGTTAATGACTGTAAAACTGTCGGTTTCGCACGAACATTTTCAGTAGGTGTGTTTGCGAGATTATTTTTCTGTAAATAAATAAAAAAAATTATTAAAACCACAAAAACGAGCTTTTAGGCATTTTCTTCAAAATTATATTAAGGGCGCGGATGAGACTTTAAGCGCTACCGTTTCATAGCGGTGAATTCTTGAATCTTTCGGTTCACATAAGTCTTATTAGGGGAATATTTTTACAGTTGGTGGAGCCACTGTCGTAGTATCCGATTATAAAGTTTCTAACAGGACAGAAGAAGTTAATGATGATCACAAAAAACAACTGAAGACGTTATAAAATTTTTAGAGGAATAGTTTGGTCGAAAATGGTCAGATGGCGCTGTGCCCGGGTGTTGCTCGCCTCACTTTTCTCAAATTTTGCTCTATAAGTTGCTCTCAATGATGTTAATGACTGTAAAACTGTCGGTTTTGCAAGAAGATATTCAGAAATTGTGTGCGACATCATTTTTATATAAATAGTTTTTTAAACCACAAAGAACGAACTTTTAGCGTCGTTCTACAAAATTATATTAAGGGGGCAGATGGGGCTTTAAGCGCTACGGTCTCATAGCGGTGAATTCTGGAATCTATCGGTTCACATAAGCCTTATTAGGGGAATATTTTTACAGTAGATGGAGCCACTGTCGTAGTATCCGATTATAAAGTTTCTAACAGGACAGAAGAAGTTAATGATGATCACAGAAAACAACTGAAGACGTTATAAAATTTTTAGAGGAATAGTTTGGTCGAAAATGGTCAGATGGCGCTGTGCCCGGGTGTTGCTCGCCTCACTTTTCCCAAATTTTGCGCTATAACTTTCTCTCAATGATGTTAATAACTGTAAAACTGTCGGTTTTGCACGAAGATAATCAGAAATTGTTTTTGCGACATCATTTTTCTATAAATAGTTTTTTAAACCACAAAAAACGAACTTTTAGCGTCGTTCTACAAAATTATATTAAGGGGGCGGATGGGGCTTTAAGCGCTACGGTCTCATAGCGGTGAATTCTGGAATCTATCGGTTCACATAAGCCTTATTAGGGGAATATTTTTACAGTTGGTGGAGCTGCTGTCGTAGTATCCGATTATAAGGTTTCTAACAGGGCAGAAGAAATTAATGATGATCACAAAAAACAACTGAAGACGTTATAAAATTTTTAGAGGAATAGTTTGGTCGAAAATGGTCAGATGGCGCTGTGCCCGGGTGTTGCTCGCCTCACTTTTCTCAAGTTTTGCGCTATAACTTGCTCTCAATGATGTTAATGACTGTAAAATTGTCGGTTTTGCACGAAGATATTCAGAAATTGTGTTTGCGACATCATTTTTCTATAAATAGTTTTTTAAACCACAAAGAACGAACTTTTAGCGTCGTTCTACAAAATTATATTAAGGGGGCAGATGGGGCTTTAAGCGCTACGGTCTCATAGCGGTGAATTCTGGAATCTATCGGTTCACATAAGCCTTATTAGGGGAATATTTTTACAGTAGATGGAGCCACTGTCGTAGTATCCGATTATAAAGTTTCTAACAGGACAGAAGAAGTTAATGATGATCACAAAAAACAACTGAAGACGTTATAAAATTTTTAGAGGAATAGTTTGGTCGAAAATGGTCAGATGACGCTGTGCCCAGATGTTGCTCGCCTCACTTTTCTCAAATTTTGCGCTATAACTTGCTCTCAATGATGTTAATGACTGTAAAACTGTCGGTTTTGCAAGAAGATATTCAGAAATTGTGTTTGCGACATCATTTTTCTATAAATAGTTTTTTAAACCACAAAAACGAACTTTTAGCGTCGTTCTACAAAATTATATTAAGGGTGCGGATGAGACTTTAAGCGCTACGGTCTCATAGCGGTGAATTCTTGAATCTTTCGGTTCACATAAGCCTTATTGGGGGAATATTTTTACAGTAGGTGGAGCCACTGTCGTAGTATCCAGTTATAACAAGGTTACTAGCGGGATAATTATTATTAGTAAAAACCTAGAGACGTCGTAATAATTATAATAAAATAGTTTGATCAAAAGTGGTTAGATGGCGCTATTTGTGAATGATGCGCGTCTCGCTATTTCCTCAAATTAAATTTTTTTGATTTAATTTCTAAATAAACCACATAAAGAGATTTCATTTAATTATTATCAATGTTGCGGTGTTTTCGAAAGCGTTTAATTGGTCGATTTCCGCAGAACCGCCGTTCCTGGCACGAGGACACCTCCAGATTGACCCAGTCTCAATTCACGATAGGCACCGGTTCGGGAGAATCGGCCGGAAACGATTCGGATAACAGCACCGAAGACCAGAACCAAAAAAGCGAGCCCTTCAAAAGATCAACAGGTGGAAGTCTTCACGGCCAACGGCCCCGAGACGAAGTCGCCCTTCGTCGATCCCACCGTGATATGGCGGCACATCGAAATAGCGTAGCGAGCAGAAACTGTAAATAGTCGTTTGAACTGTTAGAATATAATTACTATAGAAAAATTAGCGATTTCAGGGGATCCGACGTATAGAGAGCCGGGAAGTGCCTTGAGTTTAGGTTCGGTCGGGTCGAGAAGAACCGTTTATTTATCGGAAGACGAACCGAACGCCGCTACGCCAGCACCAACAAACAATCAAAATTCTCAACCGCCTCTGCTTGTTTATAATCGAATATCGACGGTAATCGGGGATGTTGCGAAACCGATTGCGCAAAAAGGACCCGAAGAAAATGTTAAGGATAATAACGGTGAGAAAAAAAGGGAGAATTCGAAAGAAACGGCGGTTTGGTATGAGTATGGTTGTGTTTAAAAGGCACCACTTCGATTTATTTATTTTGTACTTTTGCCTGTAAATATTCAGTGTAAATATTAAAATTGTATCCGAGGACAACGTAAAGCTACCTCAAAATCCTTCCGTAATCAGGCAGCTTTCCACTACGTTTTTGATCTCTCTTGATTTCTAGATGTCCACCAAAAGTTAACCATTCTTGTTTAAGTATTATTGCCTCGCTTTATTGCCTTTGTATGCCTTACAAATGTAGACAATACAAGATTTTATGTGTGTGTGTGTGTGTGTGCTATGATATAGTTATTTTATACATTTTTATACAAATATTTTGTACATCAGAACTCGATTTTATTTATTGCTGTAAACTTTACAACATGAAAAGTTATTTTTTTAATGAAATGTGATCAATTACAAATAATCAAAAATTGGACAAAATTGCCGTTTTGCAATATTTAAGTCTTTGCTACCAACCTACCTAATAAAAATAAATTGATAATAATCTAAGTCGTACATTTTGCATGTAATCCGTACCAAGTCAACATAGTGAGCAGAGTTCGGTGTTATTGCTAACAGATGGCGCTACTTACGGCGAAGCTTCAAGTTTACATAGTCGAACTCTTAATTGACTTGATTCTATCTAAAATTCTTCCAATTTAAAGGGATTTCGCTCTCTTGGCGCTTTTGCCACATGAATAAATGTGAATTCAAGGATTTTTGGCTTGGAAAAACGATTTAGAGGGACTAGAATTTAAAGACACCTGTAAAGTTAATTAAGCACCTTGTAGAAAATTGCAATTATTTTTATCGATTTTAATTGTATTGGGCAAAAGTAAGGAAAATTCTGGCAATTCCCGTGAATCGAAATGTTATCAAAAGCAATTTTTCATACTTTTGTCCAGTTCTGAATATTAATTTCATTTTTATTAATTTTAAACAATTAAGTTAGTAGCGATTTTCAGAACTATACTTAGCGTTTGCCTAAATTCGTAGAACACGACTTAAATTTTATACAAAAATCAAAATTAGTACAAAAATTTATAACGTTAGGTTGAAATAAAATCACTTTTCATTTGTTTTTCTTAATTTATTGAACAAATCCTGAGCCGTCAAACCTTATTCGCCATTTTTATAGAAATATGCCCCACTGACATTAATTGTGGAACCGACAGCAATTTCTTTCGGTAACTCGGAAATGGTGCTCTAAAACAAGAAATTAATAACTTAAAGTCAATCTACGAAATTGTTAATACTTTAGGGTTTTCGTCGTCGGTTCGCATATACCCTACACTCATCGATTCGGTGCTATGTCCCCACAAAATTGCTATATCTCCAGTCTTATTGTTGATGTGAAGCGCCAGAGCTCCCCCTAATTTCTGTTTAACATTCCTCAAATACCTAGAATCTACTCAATTCATTTAAGTTACCACAACTTTAATTATTTTCTTACTTAAAAATTTATTTGTCATCGAATTACTTAAACCCAAAGTGGGACAAGAACTAGTTTTGAGATCTTCAGCGATTTCTTTAGCTAATTGTGTTTGAATCAAATGTTCTCCACAACCGGTTGTACATACAGCTACTGACGGTTCCGTTTCAGGACTGAAACTATCCGCCCAAGCACCACAAGCATATAAAGCAGCTTGACCAACACGCCCGGGACGTTTCAACAAAATTCCACCTACAATAACCAATTAAATTAATTAATTAAGTTAATAATTATTTACCTGAACTGCATCCGGCTGCGACTTGTCCTTTTTCGTCAACACAAACCGCCCCTACAGTATCTAATTTAATAAATTGATTCGTTTCTTCCAACATTTTGTTATATTTTCTATATTGTAACGTCGCTTTTTGACTAATTAACGATTTGTTTGGAACTATTTTTAAACCTATATTTTTGGCATGTTGTAATCCCCCTTTACCCACAAGAAGTGAAGGTGGAACTAGACCTAAAGGTAGCGATTCGGATTGTTTTATACAAATATCGTGGGCCAATTGGATGGGGTTTTTCACGTTTTTTACCGCTCCGCAACCGCCGTAAATTAAAGCATTTCCGTCCATTATGGAAGCGTCACCTTCTACTAGTCCTTCGCTTGTTAGATTCGAGCCATAACCGGCGTTTGTTAACGGATCATTTTCCAATACTAACAACGAAATTGTTTAAGTGAATTTAATAGAATTAACGATGTTTCACCTGTGATTATTTCCTTTACTGCTTCCAAAGCGGTTCCGCCGCGTCGCAAAATTTCAACCCCTTTTCTGCAGGCTTTTTTTGATAATTTATTGTATTTGGGGTAGTGTTTGTTATTGTGGTTGCCGGCGCCTGAAAATTGTTGTTGTCAATTACTATTAAATTAAATTAAAAAATTACCGCAATGTACTGCAACAATTCCCGTCATTATTCAACATAACCTCAAATTGGACCACTCAACTACTCCAACATAGTGTCGTGGTGTCAACTGTCATGAAAACGTCAAACCTGGATTGCCGCCTCTGTTTATTGAATTGTACGGCGTTACTGTCGCTAAGCAACCAGTCGATTTGTTTTTGTTTTTAATGGAGTTTCGGCGGGAAATACGAAAATTTTGAATTTTTTTGTAGTAGACCAATAAAATAAATTATCTACAACAATTTAGTTTATACTTTTGCTAGTAACTTTATATTGTTTTAATAATTATGTTAGATTACAATTAATTTTTCTGACTATGAAAACGTTTGATGGAGATCAGGAGTTATGGGGGTCTAATTTTCATAATGTAAAAATAACTAAAAATTTCTCGTCACATTTTTATTTACTTACAAATACAGTAATAGAGATTCAATTGGAAGCTAAAACAAATTCCGCAATTGTTGATTTAATTAAATTTTGAAATTGCCGCCCCCTATTGCCAACTTAATTGACCTTCTTTCTTAAAATGGTCATCTTCGGCGTGATTGGTTGTTCGATGACGTTTCGTAAAACAAAACATAGTGGGTAGGGTTAGGAAATTGACCACAAACTGGGTGTGTTTGTAAAATTTTGATTATTGAAAATTTTGAGTGTTTCAGGTAAGAATTTTGATTTATAACGCCGAATATTGTAGGTAAAACTTTTTCTTCTTTAAATTGAATGTTTCGTTGCTATACAAAACGAACTAGAATTCGTTACAGTTTTGATATTTATTTTCAGTTTTCTGCCTGTTTTAATTTTCCTTTCTTTT
The DNA here is from genome assembly GCA_905333025.2 of Pyrochroa serraticornis. Taxonomy (NCBI): domain Eukaryota; kingdom Metazoa; phylum Arthropoda; class Insecta; order Coleoptera; family Pyrochroidae; genus Pyrochroa; species Pyrochroa serraticornis. Next base: position 48,023,339 of record HG995152.1, read on the forward strand.
GGTACGAAGACCTTCTGTAATGTCGCCGACTCCCATGCCTGGGTAAGCATGAGTATGAAATTCGCTACTTACTAACTTTTTACGATCGTGTTGCACAATACTTATCTAACTGCACAATCTTGGATAATGTAACCGAATGGCTTGTGGGTGGTTGTTACAGCTTTGTCTTGTACTATTCATCAGTTCTGCTTTAGTATTACAATTCAAACTGAAGACTTGATTATCAACTAAATTAACCCAAAATTGAATCGACCCCAGAAATTGTTTCATGTACTTCCTTCAGGACACCACGCTTTAATCTTCTTGGAACTGTTCGTTACTTTAGTCTTGAAGCAAGAATTAAAGTCGGAAATATCCACAAAGTGAAGAGTTGATAATTCTTTTATTTGAGACAGTTTGGATTAAACAACAAAAGTTCCCTTGGGTTTAATTCAATAGTGCAAAATCTTTTGACTCACTTATCAAATAAAAACTCAAAAATATGTTGGAAATCTTCACTGAAGCGGGCGTGTTTAGTAACAGACCAATCACTTGCAACTTGTACAGTGTTGCAACATCTCCCCATATCCAACATTAATAATTTTTTTCTCAACTGAAATTTCTATTTTATTGCAACAAATCTAACTATGGTAACGCTTCCATCTTATCTCTAAAACTTCCTTCCGGTAACTTGCAATCTATTTACTGCTATCGCATTTTTTAATGTCATAACTGTAAAGTGTTGGATAATTATGAGTATTGACCTTCCAAATTCACTTCATTTTCTCATTGCTTACTTGCACGTAAATTAAAATTAAATTGTTTTTTTTAAACAAAAATTGACAATTAATTACAATGTTGCGGTTCCTAAACAGTGGCGTAGTTAATGGGAGACAGTTGTAGGGTTTAGAAAAAATTTCTGGTACTGCCTCAAGTTTCGACTGCTCCCCAAAATCTTCTTTAACAATTTTTTTTGTATTTATCTCGGAATTTTTTCGTTTTTAAACTTTTTGTTTCTATTTCTATCAGTTTTTTTACTTTCTCGTTATACCACTCAATCATCCACGACATGTGTTCAATTCTGATTGATTATAGCTCAACAATATGCGATGCTCTGTTAACCTAATAAAATTAAGTAATAAATTTCGATCACTTGTCGAAATCAGTTGCGTTGAAAGTAGTTAACAAACCGTGTTGTGGTTGTTTGAGTATAATTTGTTGAATTTGTAGCAAATTGAAAGAAATTTTGCCTTACCTTCAATTGCACACATTTGTTAAACACATCGAAACGCATTTTCCCGGTTACGCCATTATTGTTTACTTAACACAAGATAATAATTATTATCATTAGATAAACGTTCAGTTCGTTGGGTGTCGTTTGGTACATCAAAAATATGTCATTTTCTAAAAATATTTCACCAAAAATCCCGTTTTTGGGGCCCGTTAATAACAGTTCGCTATTCCAACGACGGGCCGAATCGAAAGAAGAATTAGACACTTATCGAAGTTACGAAGATCTTTACGACAACGTAACACTAGAATCGATCACTTCGTTCACTAATAAACCACAAAAAGCATCATGGTTATTAAAAAATTTAAAACAATTGAAATTTTGAAATAAAAATTGTTTTCGTTCCAGTATCACCAGCAACATGTCGATGGACAACATGCTGTGCGCCCGTTGCGGCGACGGTTTCGAACCTCACGAGAAAATCGTCAATTCAACCGGACAATTGTGGCATCAACAATGTTTCGTGTAAGTTTAAAAATTCAAATCAAAAAAAGTTTAATTACGATTCATTTGTAGTTGTGCCCAATGTTTCCAAGAGTTCGAAGATGGCGTTTTCTACGAGTATGATGACAGGAAGTATTGCGAAAGGGATTTTCAAATCCTTTTCGCGCCTTGTTGCGGAAAATGTGGAAATTTTATTATCGGTCGTGTTATTAAAGCGATGAATGCGAGCTGGCATCCGGAATGTTTCCGTTGCGAAATGTGCGAAATGGAATTGGCCGATACTGGTTTTATCAAAAACGCCAATCGAGCCTTGTGTCATGAGTGCAACGCAAAGGTTAAGGCCAGGGGGTCGGGCAAATACGTGTGTCATAAATGCCAGTAAGTGTCTCGAACTTGTACAGTCATTTTCAAGGATCATTGTATGATATTACTTGGTACTTGTATAGCCGGTAGATGGCGCTAAAACGAGGTGGAGATCACATTGTTGTACTGCATTGATGTCTAGCCAATGTAAGATGTTACTTGATACTTTTATTGCTCGTAGAGGGCGCTAAAACGAGATGAGGGTCACATTGTTGTACTGCATTGATATCTAGCCATGGCCGCAATGCCCCAATACTCTTTCTTTATAGCGGAAGAGTTGTAAAAAGAATTAAGTAACAAGAAATAACTGAAAAAGTCTCAGCTTAAGCAAATTGTGATTCTCGCTCCCTCTATCTGTCATTGTTTTGCTGTAATAATTTTCTGAGGTTCTCATCCTACTCATTAGCGAGACATGTAACTCAAAAATGACACTAAGCATCGATTTTATGGCCGTCAGAGGGCGCTGATCGAGGTGATTGATAGATTGTCATCTTGGCGGCAGTACCTAAAACTTTTTATAGTGGACGAGTTGTAAAAAATATGAAATCACAAGGTACAAGAGTCATAAAAATTTCTTCTCACTCCCTCTAGCTGTCATAGTTTCTCTAGAATAATTTGGTAAGGTTCTCATTAGCGGGGCACGTGACTAGTTGACAAAAACAAATTCTAGGCGGTCAGAGGGCACTAAATACGGTGATTGATAGTCATTTTCAAGAATCAGTGTAAGATATTACTATTAAATGTATTGCCGCTAGATGGCGTTAAAACGAGGGGGAGATCACAATTGTACTGCATTGATGTCTAACCATGTAAGATCATATTTGATAGTTTGATTGCTCGTAGAGGGCGCTAAAACGAGATGAGGGTCACATTGTTGTACTGCATTGATATCTAGCCATGGCCGCAATGCCCCAATATTCTTTCTTTATAGCGGAAGAGTTGTAAAATGAATTAAGTAACAAGAAATAACTGAAAAAATCTCAGCTTAGGCAAATTGTGATTCTCGCTCCCTCTATCTGTCATTGTTTTGCTGTAATAATTTTCTGAGGTTCTCCTACTCATTAGCGAGACATGTAACTCAAAAATGACACTAAGCATCGATTTTATGACCGTCAGAGGGCGCTGATCGAGGTGATTGATAGATTGTCATCTTGGCGGCAGTACCCAAAACTTATTATAGTGGACGAGTTGTAAAAAATATGAAATCACAAGGTACAAGAGTCATAAAAAAAATTTTTCATTCCCTCAAGCTGTCATAGTTTCTCTAGAATAATTTGGTAAGGTTCTCATTAGCGGGGCACGTGACTAGTTGACAAAAACAAATTCTAGGCGGTCAGAGGGCGCTAGATACGATGATAGGTAGTCATTTTCAAGAATCATTGTAAGATATTACTATTAAATGTATTGCCCATAGATGGCGCTAAAACGAGGTGGAGATCACAATTGCACTGCATTGATGTCTAGCCATGTAAGATGTTACTTGATAGTTTGATTGCTCGTAGAGGGCGCTAAAACGAGATGAGGGTCACATTGTTGTACTGCATTGATATCTAGCCATGGCTGCAATGCCCCAATACTCTTTCTTTATAGCGGAAGAGTTGTAAAAAGAATTAAGTAACAAGAAATAACTGAAAAAATCTCAGCTTAAGCAAATTGTGATTCTCGCTCCCTCTATCTGTCATTGTTTTGCTGTAATAATTTTCTGAGGTTCTCATCCTACTCATTAGCGAGACATGTAACTCAAAAATGACAATAATCATCAATTTTATGACCGTCAGAGGGCGCTGATTGAGGTGATTGATAGATTGTCATCTTGGCGGCAGTACCCAAAGCTTTTTATGGTGGACGAGTTGTAGAAAATATGAAATGACAAGGTACAAGAGTCATAAAAATCTCTTCTCACTCCCTCTAGCTGTCATAGTTTCTCTAGAATAATTTGGTGAGATTCTCATTAGCGGGGCACGTGACTAGTTGACAAAAACAAATTCTAGGCGGTCAGAGGGCGCTAGATACGGTGATTGATAGTCATTTTCAAGAATCATTGTACGATATTACTATTAAATGTATTGCCGGTAGATGGCGCTAAAACGAGGTAGAGATCACAATTGCACTGCATTGATGTCTAGCCATGTAAGATGTTACTTGATAGTTTGATTGCTCGTAGAGGGCGCTAAAACGAGATGAGGGTCACATTGTTGTACTGCATTGATATCTAGCCATGGTCGCAATGCCCCAATACTCTTTCTTTATAGCGGAAGAGTTGTAAAAAGAATTAAGTAACAAGGAATAAGTGAAAAAATCTCAGCTTAAGCAAATTGTGATTCTCGCTCCCTCTATCTGTCATTGTTTTGCTATAATAATTTTTTGAGGTTCTCATCCTACTCATTAGCGAGACATGTAATTCAAAAATGACACTAAGCATCGATTTTATGACCGTCAGAGGGCGCTGATCGAGGTGATTGGTAGATTGTCATCTTGGCGGCAGTACCCAAAACTTTTTTTAGTGGACGAGTTGTAAAAAACATGAAATCGCAATGTACAAGAGTCATAAGAATTTCTTCTCACTCCCTCTAGCTGTCATCGTTTCTCTAGAATAATCTGGTGAGATTCTCATTAGTGGGGCACGTGACTAGTTGACAAAAACAAATTCTAGGCGGTCAGAGGGCACTAAATACGGTGATTGATGTCATTTTCAAGAATCATTGTAAGATATTACTATTAAATGTATTGCCGGTAGATGGCGTTAAAACGAGGGGGAGATCACAATTGTACTCCATTGATGTCTAACCATGTAAGATAATATTTGATAGTTTGATTGCTCATAGAGGGCGCTAAAACGAGATGAGGGTCACATTGTTGTACTGCATTGATATCTAGCCATGGTCGCAATGCCCCAATACTCTTTCTTTATAGCGGAAGAGTTGTAAAAAGAATTAAGTAACAAGGAATAAGTGAAAAAATCTCAGCTTAAGCAAATTGTGATTCTCGCTCTCTCTAGCTGTCATTGTTTTGCTGTAATAATTTTCTGAGGTTCTCCTCCTACTCATTAGCGAGACATGTCACTGAAAAATGACACTAAACATCGATTTTATGACCGTCAGAGAGCGCTGATCGAGGTGATTGATAGTCATTTTCAAGAATCATTGTAAGATATTACTGATAAATGTATTGCCGGTAGATGGCGTTAAAACGAGGGGGAGATCACAATTGTACTGCATTGATGTCTAGCCATGTAAGATAATATTTGATAGTTTGATTGCTCATAGAGGGCGCTAAAACGAGATGAGGGTCACATTGTTGTACTGCATTGATATCTAGCCATGGCCGCAATGCCCCAATACTCTTTCTTTATAGCGGAAGAGTTGTAAAAAGAATTAAGTAACAAGAAATAACTGAAAAAATCTCAGCTTAAGCAAATTGTGATTCTCGCTCCCTCTATCTGTCATTGTTTTGCTGTAATAATTTTCTGAGGTTCTCATCCTACTCATTAGCGAGACATGTAACTCAAAAATGACAATAATCATCAATTTTATGACCGTCAGAGGGCGCTGATTGAGGTGATTGATAGATTGTCATCTTGGCGGCAGTACCCAAAGCTTTTTATGGTGGACGAGTTGTAGAAAATATGAAATGACAAGGTACAAGAGTCATAAAAATCTCTTCTCACTCCCTCTAGCTGTCATAGTTTCTCTAGAATAATTTGGTGAGATTCTCATTAGCGGGGCACGTGACTAGTTGACAAAAACAAATTCTAGGCGGTCAGAGGGCGCTAGATACGGTGATTGATAGTCATTTTCAAGAATCATTGTACGATATTACTATTAAATGTATTGCCGGTAGATGGCGCTAAAACGAGGTAGAGATCACAATTGCACTGCATTGATGTCTAGCCATGTAAGATGTTACTTGATAGTTTGATTGCTCGTAGAGGGCGCTAAAACGAGATGAGGGTCACATTGTTGTACTGCATTGATATCTAGCCATGGTCGCAATGCCCCAATACTCTTTCTTTATAGCGGAAGAGTTGTAAAAAGAATTAAGTAACAAGGAATAAGTGAAAAAATCTCAGCTTAAGCAAATTGTGATTCTCGCTCCCTCTATCTGTCATTGTTTTGCTATAATAATTTTTTGAGGTTCTCATCCTACTCATTAGCGAGACATGTAATTCAAAAATGACACTAAGCATCGATTTTATGACCGTCAGAGGGCGCTGATCGAGGTGATTGGTAGATTGTCATCTTGGCGGCAGTACCCAAAACTTTTTATAGTGGACGAGTTGTAAAAAATATGAAATCACAAGGTACAAGAGTCATAAAAATTTCTTCTCACTCCCTCTAGCTGTCATAGTTTCTCTAGAATAATTTCGTGAGGTTCTCATTAGTAGAGCATGTGATTTGTTGGTAAAACCTAAGTATAGGCCGTCAGAGGGCGCTAAATGCGATAATTGACGGTCCTGCCCCGTCAAAATCCACCGACCTCCACCTCACCAGCGCCATATGTTTCGCTTTACATTCACTACCAGAAAAACGCAACAAATGAAACGACTTGGTATTGAAAAGTTGTTAAAAATCGTTTTAGCGCTTTGATCGACGACCAGCCGTTGAAGTTTCGCGGCGAAGTTTACCATCCGTACCATTTCAATTGCACCAATTGCGGAATCGAATTGGACAGTAGCGCCCGTGAAGTGAGAAGTCGTCCCGGTTTCGCCGCCAACGACATGAACGAACTCTATTGCCTTCGGTGTCATGACAAAATGGGTATTCCGATTTGTGGGGCGTGTCGTCGTCCTATCGAAGAACGTGTCGTTACTGCACTCGGTAAACACTGGCATGTCGAGGTAAATTACTCGAATTCATTTGTTTTAAATTAATAACAAAATTTTGTTATTTTCAGCATTTCGTTTGTGCCAAATGCGAGAAACCTTTCTTCGGCCATCGACATTACGAAAAGAAGGGATTGGCATATTGCGAAACTCATTATCATCAATTGTTTGGTAATCTCTGTTTTGTTTGCAATCAAGTTATTGCTGGAGACGGTAAAGTTGTTCGTAATAACAATTTCGTTTGTTATTTGTTTTTTTTTGTTTCAGTTTTTACTGCGTTGAATAAAGCTTGGTGTGTTCATCATTTTGCGTGTTCGATTTGCGATCAGAAGATGAATCAAAAAACGAAATTTTACGAATGCGATTTGAAACCTGTTTGTAAGAAATGTTACGAAAGATTCCCGACGGAATTGCGTAAAAGGTTGAGGAGGCAACATGAAGCTACTCCACAAAGAAGAGTGCAAACACCAACTTAATTTGAGAATATTTTGTTTTTTTTTAATTAACAACTCATTGTGGTAATCTTTTAATATTCGTAAAAAAATGTTTTATTGTATCAATTGCGTAACAATTGCCTTAAAATTTGCCTTATATAAAATAGGAAAACTTAAATTTAAGGTGTCTAGTCCAATTTTTCAGTAAGTCAGTATCAAGATTTTTCAATCGTGGTACGGTAATTGAAAATCTGGATTTGAATAACATTAATTACGACTTGTTTACTAATTTAAAACTTAGTTCGTTCCTTAAAACGTTCTAAGATTATAAGAATTGTGTAGTACAATCATTATGTTCTAGGTAGTTTATAATTTAACTAATTGCCGGTAATTCAGTTATCTTCTATTGACATTACAAGTATTTTGAATGGTAATTAAATGCCTATACTTCAATGTTTATAGTTAATCTATAAGCAAACTAATTATTTTTGCTGCATTATTAGTAAATTAGTAATAGAAGCTTACCCAGAACAGCGTAACTTAGGCTTGCTTAACCGTCAACTTATAAATATTTTTAAAACTAATTTCTGCTGGAAAACGAGAATTGATTACGGTTATTGTGAGTAGTCTCACATATTTATTTTAAACTTAACGATGTTGTTTTTAACTATAAGTAATTTTTTTCTTCAATATAGATCTATTTAACAACAAAGAAAAGAACAATTTCGCACCCTTTTGTTCCTGGTTTCTCCAAAGGTTATCCAAAAACGATTTTAATTCTATCTACTCACGCACGAATGTTACGAAAATTTTTTATCAGTAACACTCTACATTAATAGAAAATTTTACCCCACAACTACCCTTCTATCAAGGGCTGAACATTTTTAGATATTGAGCTAAATTACTATTTGCTTGGTGAAACTTTATACGAAATCCAAAAAAACTGAACTAGTTTAGTTCAGTTTTTTGTCGCTAAATAAGTTGCAATAAATAGTTTTCGCTACTTATGCTAATAACAGTGGTAACATTTAATTAATTGATTTTTTCTGGTGTAAATACTTAATATGTAAAGTTTTCTTTAGGGAAATATCAAAATAGTTGCAATTTCAAATGATTGTACTAAAAGAAATTTCTGGTGTTTATTTCTATAAGAAAGAATTTGAAAAAATTATCACAATCTCGGACTAGTGTGTTGAAGACACACCTGCAATAATATTAACAAAAAAGCAGGTTTTTGTATAAAAAATTACTTTTTTGTTTAAAAAAGTGTTACACCAGAGTTTTTGTTCTATTGAAATAAACAAGTGGGTTTCTCATCTAAATTTGGAGAGTTTCACTATTTTCGATTAAATTATTAATTTAATTAGAAATTTCTTTAATGATTTGTTAGGTGGACGTAGAAGCAACACCCTGGCGCCCTCTGATTTTACGAAAAATGAAGTTAAAAAAGTTAACTATAAACAATATCGGCCACCTACTGTCTCTTCCTAGAAGCAAAAAATTGGCAACGTTTCAAACTAATTTTAGTGGAGAAATGACCGAACAAAGGAACCAAATCTGACGAATATCGCAAATATTGAAATAATTTAGACGCTTTTTTTATTTTTAGTGGTTCAAACTAGTTAAGTTTTTAATTTACATTTGATTTGTTGCACACCAATTTTTTTTTGCTTAATACAAAGTTTAACCGTTAAAAGAAAATTCAAAGACTTATAGCTTCTTGATAGCAACCGATTAAGTTATTCTGATTTAATCAGAGAGGCTAAAATACCAATTTTGAATTTTTTGATTATTTTGAAATAAATGATTTCGAAGAAAAATTCACATTTCTTCTCTGCAAATTTTTTTTCCGTTCTAGAGCTTCTATTGTCTCGTCGTTAAATAAAAATCGAAAACTTTTCGAACTATTTTTCATTTAAATGAAGAAATGATGGTCCGCGGGGACCAAATCTGGTGAATATCGAAATAATTTGAACTCTGGAACGAATCGTTTTGTGTTGATTTTTTCTTTACAAGTTTATCTCTTCAAGTAACATTTCAAATAAATTCTAATTGATGCTTTTCGGAACAAAAGTCAGTTTTGTTGAATCAAAATTGCCTCAAACTACCGTATTATCAAAAGACACCCATACAAGTTTCTATATTTTCGCAGAAAAATCCAATTATTAAGTTAATTTAATTATATGACAATTACAGGGACCTAATTAATTTCTTGTTACTCTTCAAACTATGTTTAGAGAGGAAACCAAATCTGATGAACGCGATGAATTGTCTTAGACTAACTAATTATCAAGAGATACTCATCGAAATTTCTAAATTTTGCAGAAAAATCAATTTATTAAGTTAATTTAATTATATGACAATTACAGGGATCTAACTAATTTTTTGTTATTCTTCAAACTATGTTTAGAGAGGAAACCAAATCTGGTGAATGCGATGAATTGTCTTAGACTAACTAATTATCAAGAGATACTCATCCAAATTTCTACATTTTGCAGAAAAATCAATTTATTAAGTTAATTTAATTATATGACAATTACAGGGATCTAACTAATTTTTTGTTATTCTTCAAACTATGTTTAGAGAGGAAACCAAATCTGGTGAATGCGATGAATTGTCTTAGACTAACTAATTATCAAGAGATACTCATCCAAATTTCTACATTTTGCAGAAAAATCAATTTATTAAGTTAATTTAATTATGACAATTACAGGGATCTAACTAATTTTTTGTTACTCTTCAAACTATATTTAGAGAGGAAACCAAATCTGGTGAATGCGATGAATTGTCTTAGACTAACTAATTATCAAGAGATACTCATCCAAATTTCTACATTTTGCAGAAAAATCAATTTATTAAGTTAATTTAATTATGACAATTACAGGGATCTAACTAATTTTTTGTTACTCTTCAAACTATATTTAGAGAGGAAACCAAATCTGGTGAATGCGATGAATTGTCTTAGACTAACTAATTATCAAGAGATACTCATCCAAATTTCTACATTTTGCAGAAAAATCAATTTATTAAGTTAATTTAATTATGACAATTACAGGGATCTAACTAATTTTTTGTTACTCTTCAAACTATGTTTAGAGAGGAAACCAAATCTGGTGAATGCGATGAATTGTCTTAGACTAACTAATTATCAAGAGATACTCATCCAAATTTCTACATTTTGCAGAAAAATCAATTTATTAAGTTAATTTAATTATGACAATTACAGGGATCTAACTAATTTTTTGTTACTCTTCAAACTATATTTAGAGAGGAAACCAAATCTGGTGAATGCGATGAATTGTCTTAGACTAACTAATTATCAAGAGATACTCATCCAAATTTCTACATTTTGCAGAAAAATCAATTTATTAAGTTAATTTAATTATGACAATTACAGGGATCTAACTAATTTTTTGTTACTCTTCAAACTATGTTTAGAGAGGAAACCAAATCTGGTGAATGCGATGAATTGTCTTAGACTAACTAATTATCAAGAGATACTAATCGAAATTTCAAGATCTTGCAGAAAAATCAATTTATTAAGTTAATTTAATTATATGACAATTACAGGGATCTAACTAATTTTTTGTTACCCTTCAAACAATGTTTAGCAAGGGAATCAAATCAGGTGAATGCGATGAATTATCAAGAGATACTCATCCAAATTTCTACATTTTGCAGAACAATCAATTTATTAAGTTAATTTAATTATATGACAATTACAGGTATCTAATTAATTTTTGCTACTCTCAAACTATTTTTGACATTAGAGCAAATAGTGCGAGGGAACCAAGTTTGGTTAATACGAAGAATAATTCGAGCCCTAAATCACGAATTGTATTAATTGCACCACCAAGACAATTTTTTTTCTCCACCTGTTTAATTACATTTTATTTTTTTTAAATTTTAATAACGTTACCATAGTAACAAAATTTGTTTTGTGAACTCTAAACTAACAAACAAAACAGCGTAGAAATTTCTTTATTGTCTCAATTATTATTCAATTTTTTGTTACATTTCGAAGTGAAAACGTAAATTACGTCTGTTATGGCATAACAAACAATTGAAGATAATTTAAATGTTTTTTCAAGCCCATCTCGACGTAACGACACCCAATAAAGTGAAGAAAATATCGAAGTGACCCTTGACACGAAGCACATGGTATATGCGAACACGTGTTGAGTTATTTGTTGTCAATGAACTAAAAGTTAGAAATCAAGTTTTGAATGTTTGGAGGAACTCACCCCATTCATGACGCGGTTAAAAGAATAATATTCCCCTTCCCTAAATCTCATTACCAATCACCACGCACCGATTCACCCTCTCCTATAATCTTTTCGCATTAACTGCTGGAGATCCAGATTAATAAAACAACACGCGATTGAGTAGTTGTGGTGTTTGGTGTTGCTGGAACAACGTAGAGAACAAGAGGAAAAAAATTTGTTGAGTCAACAAATTTTCTGTCTGGTTTCACACGTGGCTTTGCAACCAACGAAATGCCAGCTCTAAGAAAGGTTAGTTCATTTAATATTTTAAATAATTATAATTAAACAACGAATTGGTTGTTTCGTGATTTGTTACACTTCAACAAGTTGTTTTAGAATTATTTATGGAAGTGTTGGGGCGCAGTTTTGATTTTATGCAAACTGACAAAGTTGCCTATCGGTTGTTTGGAAGTTTTTTCCGTTTTTGCTATAGTTGCTATAATGAACAATGTCGCCCGGTTACAGTAAATAAACAGGAAACATTCTTACACTTTCATTGTTACATATATTTAATTTTATGTAAGATATGGTTGGTAATTTTGTTTCGCTAGACGCCCAACTAATTAAAGAAATTATGAAAACGATCCGCCGGTCTTCACATTCCAGTATACAGGATGTTCCGGAAAATCGGGTCGATGTTGATTCGTTTCTCTACACCGAATCTGTAGATGTAACTTTCAAAATTAAATAATAAAAATATTATCCAACCAACTTTTGACAGTTTTTTTGTTAACAAAATTAATAGCGATAAGGGTTTCTCAAAATGTCGGTTTTCCAATTTTAATTGCAGTTTAGGTCTTAAGGCAGCTCTCAAAATGTCGGTTTTTCATACTTTATCCTTATGTGGCACTTCTTTCCCAACAAAATTTCTAATAAAATTCAATAATTTTCTTAAACTGCCATTTAGGTTCTTAGTGCGGTTCTAAAAATGGCGGTTTTTTCATTTTTGACCCTTATGTAGCACTTGATTCGTCTCTTCTTTTGTTAACATTTCTTTCTATTTTTTCCTTAACGAAATCTCTTCTAAAATTTAGCTGAATTTCTTAAATTGCTATTTAGGTCTTCAGTTGGGTTCTCAAAATGTTGCCTTCCCTTTTTAATTGCAGTTTAGGTCTTTAATGCGGTTCTCAAACTGTCGGTCTTCTATTCTTTATCCTAATGTAGCACTTGATTGGTCTCTTCTCTTGTTAACATTTCCTTCCCTAACAAAATTTCTTATAAAATTCAAATAATTTTCTTAAACTGTCATTTCGGTTCTTAGTGCGGTTCTCAAAATGTCGGTTTTCTATTCTGTATCCTTATGTAGCACTTCATTGGTCTCTTACACGATTCTTACCCAACAAAATCTCTTGTAAAATTCAACTCATTTTCTTAAACTGCCGTTTAGGTCTTTAATGCGATTCTCAAAATGTCGGTTTTTCATTTTTTACCGTTATGTAGCGCTTCTATGGTCTCTTCCACCTTTCTTCATCAACAAAGTTTGTTGTAAAATGTAACTCAATTTCTTAAACTGACGTTTAGGTCTTTAGTGGACTTCTCAAAATGTCGCATTTTTTTTTAATTGCAGTTTAGGTCTTTAATGCGGTTCTCAAAATGTCGGTTTTCCATTTTCTTATCCTTATGTACCATTTGATTCGTCTCTTCTCTTGTTAACATTTCTTACAATTTTTTCCTCAACAATATCTCTTCTAAAATTTATCTCCTTTTTTTTAAATTGCCTTTTAGGTCTTTAATGCGGTTCTCAAAATGTCGAATCTCCATTTTTTTATCCTTATGTAGCACTTGATTGGTCTCTTCTCTTGGTTATATTTCTTTCTCAACAAAATTTCTTGTAAAATTTAGTTCCTTTTCCTAAATTGTCGTTTAGGTCTTTAAGGCAGTTCTCAAAATGTCCGTTTCCCATTTTTTTATCCTTATGTACTACTTGATTCGTCTCTTCTTTTGTTAACATTTCTTACTATTTTTTCTTCAACAAAATCTTTTTTTAAATTTATCTCCTTTTATTAAAATGCCCTTTAGGTCTTTGCTGGGGTTCTCAAAATGTCGGTTTTCAATTTATTTATCCTTATGTAGCACTTGATTGGCCTCTTCTTTTGTTAACATTTTTTTCTTAACAAAATTTCTTGTATAATTTGGTTCCTTTTCCTAAATTGCCCTTAAGGTCTTTAAGGCAGTTCTCAAAATGTCCGTTTCCCATTTTTTATCCTTATGTACCACTTGATTCGTCTTTTCTCTTGTTAACATTTCTTACAATTTTTTCCTCAACAAAATCTCTTCTAAAATTTATCTCCTTTTTTTTAAATTGCCTTTTAGGTCTTTAATGCGGTTCTCAAAATGTCGAATCTCCATTTTTTTATCCTTATGTAGCACTTGATTGATCTCCTCTCTTGGTTATATTTCCTTCTCAACAAAATTTATTGTAAAATTTAGTTCCTTTTCCTAAATTGTCGTTTAGGTCTTTAAGGCAGTTCTCAAAATGTCCGTTTCCCATTTTTTTATCCTTATGTACTACTTGATTCGTCTCTTCTTTTGTTAACATTTCTTACTATTTTTTCTTCAACAAAATCTTTTTTTTAATTTATCTCCTTTTATTAAAATGCCCTTTATGTCTTTGCTGGGGTTCTCAAAATGTCGGTTTTCAATTTATTTATCCTTATGTAGCACTTGATTGGCCTCTTCTTTTGTTAACATTTCTTTCTTAACAAAATTTCTTGTATAATTCGGTTCCTTTTCCTAAATTGCCCTTAAGGTCTTTAAGGCAGTTCTCAAAATGTCCGTTTCCCATTTTTTTATCCTTATGTACCACTTGATTCGTCTCTTCTCTTGTTAACATTTTTTTCTATTTTTTCTTCAACAAAATCTTTTTTTAAATTTATCTCCTTTTATTAAAATGCCCTTTAGGTCTTTACTGGGGTTCTCAAAATGTCGGTTTTCAATTTATTTATCCTTATGTAGCACTTGATTGGCCTCTTCTTTTGTTAACATTTTTTTCTTAACAAAATTTCTTGTATAATTCGGTTCCTTTTCCTAAATTGCCCTTAAGGTCTTTAAGGCAGTTCTCAAAATGTCCGTTTCCCATTTTTTATCCTTATGTACCACTTGATTCGTCTTTTCTCTTGTTAACATTTCTTACAATTTTTTCCTCAACAAAATCTCTTCTAAAATTTATCTCCTTTTTTTTAAATTGCCTTTTAGGTCTTTAATGCGGTTCTCAAAATGTCGAATCTCCATTTTTTTATCCTTATGTAGCACTTGATTGATCTCCTCTCTTGGTTATATTTCTTTCTCAACAAAATTTATTGTAAAATTTAGTTCCTTTTCCTAAATTGTCGTTTAGGTCTTTAAGGCAGTTCTCAAAATGTCCGTTTCCCATTTTTTTATCCTTATGTACTACTTGATTCGTCTCTTCTTTTGTTAACATTTCTTACTATTTTTTCTTCAACAAAATCTTTTTTTTAATTTATCTCCTTTTATTAAAATGCCCTTTATGTCTTTGCTGGGGTTCTCAAAATGTCGGTTTTCAATTTATTTATCCTTATGTAGCACTTGATTGGCCTCTTCTTTTGTTAACATTTCTTTCTTAACAAAATTTCTTGTATAATTCGGTTCCTTTTCCTAAATTGCCCTTAAGGTCTTTAAGGCAGTTCTCAAAATGTCCGTTTCCCATTTTTTTATCCTTATGTACCACTTGATTCGTCTCTTCTCTTGTTAACATTTTTTTCTATTTTTTCTTCAACAAAATCTTTTTTTAAATTTATCTCCTTTTATTAAAATGCCCTTTAGGTCTTTACTGGGGTTCTCAAAATGTCGGTTTTCAATTTATTTATCCTTATGTAGCACTTGATTGGCCTCTTCTTTTGTTAACATTTTTTTCTTAACAAAATTTCTTGTATAATTCGGTTCCTTTTCCTAAATTGCCCTTAAGGTCTTTAAGGCAGTTCTCAAAATGTCCGTTTCCCATTTTTTATCCTTATGTACCACTTGATTCGTCTTTTCTCTTGTTAACATTTCTTACAATTTTTTCCTCAACAAAATCTCTTCTAAAATTTATCTCCTTTTTTTTAAATTGCCTTTTAGGTCTTTAATGCGGTTCTCAAAATGTCGAATCTCCATTTTTTTATCCTTATGTAGCACTTGATTGATCTCCTCTCTTGGTTATATTTCTTTCTCAACAAAATTTATTGTAAAATTTAGTTCCTTTTCCTAAATTGTCGTTTAGGTCTTTAAGGCAGTTCTCAAAATGTCCGTTTCCCATTTTTTTATCCTTATGTACTACTTGATTCGTCTCTTCTTTTGTTAACATTTCTTACTATTTTTTCTTCAACAAAATCTTTTTTTTAATTTATCTCCTTTTATTAAAATGCCCTTTATGTCTTTGCTGGGGTTCTCAAAATGTCGGTTTTCAATTTATTTATCCTTATGTAGCACTTGATTGGCCTCTTCTTTTGTTAACATTTCTTTCTTAACAAAATTTCTTGTATAATTCGGTTCCTTTTCCTAAATTGCCCTTAAGGTCTTTAAGGCAGTTCTCAAAATGTCCGTTTCCCATTTTTTTATCCTTATGTACCACTTGATTCGTCTCTTCTCTTGTTAACATTTTTTTCTATTTTTTCTTCAACAAAATCTTTTTTTAAATTTATCTCCTTTTATTAAAATGCCCTTTAGGTCTTTACTGGGGTTCTCAAAATGTCGGTTTTCAATTTATTTATCCTTATGTAGCACTTGATTGGCCTCTTCTTTTGTTAACATTTTTTTCTTAACAAAATTTCTTGTATAATTCGGTTCCTTTTCCTAAATTGCCCTTAAGGTCTTTAAGGCAGTTCTCAAAATGTCCGTTTCCCATTTTTTATCCTTATGTACCACTTGATTCGTCTTTTCTCTTGTTAACATTTCTTACAATTTTTTCCTCAACAAAATCTCTTCTAAAATTTATCTCCTTTTTTTTAAATTGCCTTTTAGGTCTTTAATGCGGTTCTCAAAATGTCGAATCTCCATTTTTTTATCCTTATGTAGCACTTGATTGATCTCCTCTCTTGGTTATATTTCTTTCTCAACAAAATTTATTGTAAAATTTAGTTCCTTTTCCTAAATTGTCGTTTAGGTCTTTAAGGCAGTTCTCAAAATGTCCGTTTCTCATTTTTTTATCCTTATGTACCACTTGATTCGTCTCTTCTCTTGTTAACATTTTTTTCTATTTTTTCTTCAACAAAATCTTTTTTTCAATTTATCTCCTTTTATTAAAATGCCCTTTAGGTCTTTACTGGGGTTCTCAAAATGTCGGTTTTCAATTTATTTATCCTTATGTAGTACTTGATTGGCCTCTTCTTTTGTTAACATTTTTTTCTTAACAAAATTTCTTGTATAATTCGGTTCCTTTTCCTAAATTGCCCTTAAGGTCTTGAAGGCAGTTCTCAAAATGTCCGTTTCCCATTTTTTTATCCTTATGTACCACTTGATTCGTCTCTTCTCTTGTTAACATTTTTTTCTATTTTTTCTGCAACAAAATCTTTTTTTAAATTTATCTCCTTTTATTAAAATGCCCTTTAGATCTTTACTGGGGTTCTCAAAATGTCGAACCTCCATTTTTTTTATCCTTATGTAGCACTTGATTGGTCTCTTCTCTTGTTAATATTTCTTACGATTTTTTCCTCAACAAAATCTCTTCAAGAATTTATCTCCTTTCCTTAAATTGTTCTTTAGGTATTGAATGTGGTTCTCAAAATGTCGGTTTTCCAGTTTTTTATCCTTATGTACCACTTGATTCGTCTCTTCTCTTGTTAACATTTCCTACTATTTTTTCTTCAACAAAATCTTTTTTTAAATTTATCTCCTTTTATTAAAATGCCCTTTAGGTCTTTACTGGGGTTCTCAAAATGTCGGTTTTCAATTTATTTATCCTTATGTAGCACTTGATTGGCCTCTTCTCTTGTTAACATTTCTTTCTCAACAAAATTTCTTGTATAATTCGGTTCCTTTTCCTAAATTGCCCTTAAGGTCTTTAAGGCAGTTCTCAAAATGTCCGTTTCCCATTTTTTTATCCTTATGTACCACTTGATTGGTCTTTTCTCTTCCCCAACAAAATTTCTTATAAAATTCAAATAATTTTCTTAAATTTTCTTTAAGGTTTTTAGTGCGGTTCTAAAAATGTCGGTTTTCCATTTCTTATCCTTATGCACCAGGTGATGCGTCTCTTCTATTTTGTAGAAATTTTTTCTCAAACAAATTTTTGGCGAAATTCAGTTCCTCTTCTTAAACTGCCGTTTAGGTCTTTACTGCGGTTCTCAAAATGTTAGCTTCCCCTTTTTTCTCTTACATCCCTGAACTTTATCTGGCTCTGGTGTCGCTATAGCTCTCATCAGAGTTTTTACTTTACAGTGCAGTCCCTATAATATGAACGGAATTAGAGTCGCTCCCCCTCAGAAGACATTAACAAACCACTTAGCGGTATCCTGGGTACAAAAGCTTTTCCCGTAAATTCCTGAATTATGTGTGGAGGAAGAAAAGATAAACAATGCAATTCACAGATTTTTCTTCAAAAAATTTTAGGTAAATTTTTGAAATATTTTTCCCACTGTTTCTTCCTCTATATTCAGCATTTTTGTTATTTGTAGGTCTATACTGCTTGATCCACCGAATTGCTGTATCCAATGCTCTAGTAACTTCTGAACAATTTTTTTAATTCTATTTGGAATACTTTTTCAATTTTCCACCGTCTTCAGTATAGGGCCCAGGTGTATGGAAAACAAATTTGGCCACTAAATTGCTATATTCACTGCTAAAACAGCTTTTGGGCAACTTTTTTTATATATTTGTTGCTGCTATTGTTGTATAATTTTCCACTGTCTTGAGTTGTCAATGTCTTCAGGTGCATGAAGAAAAATCACCAAAAAATACAAAAGGGTGGCAAATTTGGAAAAGTTTCATAATATTTTTAACTTTCTTTTGATTTTTTTAAACTGATTCCAATATTTTTATTTGTTAACTTCCACAATTTTTTTGAAAAATTAGATTCGCTTCTTTCAAAAGTTCCCACTATCGTTTCTTGTATTTAGCAATTTGTAGTTTTGGGAGTTTGAGACGTACAAAAAACACTTTTGTGTTGAACTCTTAGCACTGTAATAATTTTGGTAATTCAACAAAAAATTTTTTTTCAATATTTTCAATAGGATTCAGATCCGGACTATGAGAAGGTCAAGGAAGCATATCAATATAGTTATTGTTGAGGAACTTTTTTGTCGTAAAAAATTGAAATTAACACCTGTTACAACTTTTTACAATGAAACTGGCAGGAAACAATTCATCAAACAACTTTTTAGGTTTAAAAAATTATCTAACAGAAGATAACGTGCTAAAACTATTGGTACGAAATAAAAACAAACACTCCAAATTTATTGGTCACAATAACATAAGAAATTACTCGCAAACGGTGGCACTGTTGGATTTTCTAACGACTCTTCAATTTTTTTTTTCGAAAATCTACAGAACGAGAAATTGATTGCAAATTAGGACCAGGGGGGCGTTCATGAGGGTTCAAGGGTCGCACCCAAAGAAAAATAAAACTCGTTCAATTGGTAGTACCTTTGGGCATCGACTTAAATAGCGCTGCAAAACCCATCTGCAGTACAATTTCGCTTCTAGACCAGACAAATTTTCTATTGAAATCGTAAGCAAATTAAAAAAACAACAAAAAACTTTGGGGATCAAATTATAAATAAATTAAAAAATTATTCGCAATTGAACTATTTTTTACTAAATTCTTTTGGTCTACCACCAGTTATTGTTTTGTGTCTACACTATCAATTATTATTAAAATAAACACAATCGTATGGCATATCTTGCTAGAATTATTTCAACTGACCATATCGAACTCAAACCATTTTAATAGAATAAACGAACCGTGATAGTAGGAACTGTAATAATATAATTTTTATATAATAATAGAAGAAAGACTTCCGCATCTGTTGGAGGAGGTATCGATGTCTCTCCACATTCGCAATTCTTTTGCTACAATTAAACAACAATAGTAATTTACGACGCTTAAATTACATCTACAGCGTGGCTGTTAAGTAATTTTTAGCCAATTTGCTAAACTCTCAATTTTTTTAAAACAATTCTTTCTCAATATTGAATTAATCACAACTGGCAGTTACTCATTTTCGCAACAATAATCCCATTAAAGATAACTAATTTATAATTTACGGTCAAGAAGTGATCCGTTTCTTTTTTAACCCAAAAATTAAATTTTTTGATTAAGTTAATTGAGAAAAATTAAAAGTAATTTCGTCCAATTCCAGATGTCGCCACCTGAAAACAAATGTTACGTTGTTTTTAATTAATTTCTAATTTAGAAACGGTTTCTAAAGTGAAACGAAAAAACGCTTGTGGGTTATATCTCAAAAATTTACCACGAAAGTCTCAACTGATTTCCATAATTTGCATCAACATTCGGCGTTACCGCGAGTTTCCCACCAAAATAGTTCGACACCAATCGGGTAGATGGCGCAACTAAAATTCGTAAATAACATTTAAAAATTCCATTACTCCCAAGTATTCACGTAAGAGACTTTATTTGAAAAAAAAACCGTAATTTGTGATAAGTGGAAGAAGTAGATGAACTGTTTTTGCACTCTACGGTTCTAGTTAGGAAAAAAGATTTCACAAAAATTTGTTTTGTGGCTGTTTTGTTGAAAGATTCAATAAAATTTGTTACTATTTGGTCTTCTGATTTGATTTGTTGTTTAGATTTATATATTTACTTGAATTTCAGGTGGACTCTTTGAACGCTTGTGAATCACCTCATGAGATACTGGCCAGTGACATCCTCCACCTCCACTCAATCAATTCTCTATTGGACCAAAATCTGATTCTACCCGCAGATTCTGAAAGTAAGACTTTTTGATTTATAGACCAAATGTCTCACAGTAGGCAAAGAACAAGAGTTGATCCAGTTAATTCTGAATTGATTGATTACCCAAGGTGCTCATTTGGGACCCATATTGTTTGTAATTTGCGAAATCAATGAGACACGTACAACTGTAGATTCTCTTCTTGAACTCGTTTCTAGTAAGAGATGCAGATTGTAATTGTCTAGCATCTTCAGATCTTTTGATTTCTTAGATACCATAAAGCGTTAATTGTTCTTAACATTGCTTTCGAATTATTGTACTTGCTGGCATAGTCTTCATTCTTATTGAAGTAAAATTTTGTAATCGTCATAACTCACTACCGGTAATTTGGGACTTATCAAAAATCGTAGTGTCCAGTTGCAAAATTAATTAAACCAATCTGCCCCAAATGCCAGAAGATTTCTGTTTTTAAGTACCAAATTTCCATTTTTCGCAGTTGGGGGAAATTATTAAATTCCTTTCCATCATCAAAAACAATTAATCAAAGTGTTACGTAGCCTCTCTGGAATTTGATTAGTCCACCAATTATTTAAGTGCCATTTATGGCATCTAATGAACACGCTTGGAAGAATCTAGAAACTATCTAACTGTTCAGAATTCTTGTAAATGAACCGAAAAAGCGTCTGGCTAGGAAATTTCAAATATTGTGTTGGAGTGGGTCAAGATTTTTGATTACAAAACCTTCAGTTCCTAATTTTCGTTGATTGCATGAAGCTATGCGCATGCGTTTTCCTAAAAAAGTTTTTTTAAAGACATTTTTTTAATTTTTGAAACATTTTTCAATAATCGAGACACCTCTTTGACTCCTTTGGATTTTTTAAACTATTTAGTGCGAAATTTCTTTCAATTAATTTTGTAACAAATGAAGACAATTAATTAAAATGTTAGACGCACTTGGCCGTTAAAATTGTTTATTGTTCAACATTAAAGTTGATCGCGAAATCAAATTTAGAACATTTTTATTAGAATTAATTTGAAGTCGTATTTGAGAACACCCTGTAGAAACCAAAGATTGCACGCAAATCAAGTGGGTGAATGTCAAAAATTGTCAAATTTTCCCCCAAATCAGTGTAAGTATCTTATTCATGTTCCAACCGTTTACAGCGAGTAATTTTCGGCTAGTAACACTCAATTGAGTTGGAACGGGCGTTAAAATTTCGAAAAAATTCCCGATTGGCGTTTTTTGAACAAAGTTGGCTTTATCAGGTGGCCTAAGACGAAAGGGCACAAAAACTGAGTGCGCACGATTGTTTCGTTTTATGTCAAAAAAACAAGAACTTTTTTCCATAGTTTCAACCAACAACGTGTCCCTTTTGTGCTTTTGACTTTGCACGTGATTGTCCTATATAATTTTTTTTAATTTTATTGTACGTTAATACAATATCATGGCAGGTGAAACAATGTCGATATCAGATTTGTTGGGACTGAATTCACCGAGAGGATTGCTGAATTTCGCCAATTCCACGACAGATGGACCATGCACCCCACCTGTAGGCACTCCAAATTTAGAGGTTAGTACCACAAAAAATTAAAATCAAATACAGAAACGTCCAACTCGATTCGGTTTTAGCATAATTCAACTAAATGCGTTGGGATTATTGCCAGAAACCGGCAATAACCGTTCGAAATCACTCATTTTGTCATGCGATACTGTTGGGCCTTATGCCCATTTTCTAGAATATTCATTCAGTCTCGTTTCGCAGACGCAATCTATTTGGCCGGACAAATACAACAATTGCAAATGATTCTGGCCCAATTTTGCAGATTATTGCTCTATTTAACCGCTCCATCAACATAATGGAAAAGATCCAAGTGGCACATCGCTGAAGTTCCAATCAGGAATTGTTATTCGCCAATTAGTAATAACGTAATGAGCCAAATTATATTATTACACAGCATTAGCAGTAGCTTACAATTGAGGTAAAGTTAGGTGGCTAATAACGTAGTGAGACCACCCAAACTGTAGTGCTCGTTTTCACAAAATTTTCTGCCCCAATTTTGGGGGCGATAGTTTGAAATTGACGCCACCTGCCACACAGAGATGGCGCTAGCGGCAAAATTGCGTTATTTTATATAATTGCCTAAAAACGCGGATTTTCCGTAAGGAATTGAGGAACAACTTCGTTGTAATTTTACGCTACAGACTTATTACGGACGAAACGTCAAAATTTCGCGCTAAAGTCAACTGATTGAACGGTTTTTCACCGAAGTAGTTTGCCAGAAATCGGGTAGATGGCGCAACTAAACATTTAAAATTCAAATATTTCGCTGTGGCTCCACCTAGACGCAAAAATTGAACTCTAATAAAAGTGTAATAATTAAATTGTTTTGTTTAATTAATTTGATGTTTACCTGAGAATTTGAAAGGTAACAATTGCGTTATGGATCTTATAATTTGCAGAGCAAACATTAGTAACAGTGGTCCGTTAATTAATTAATTAATTAATTAATTAATTGTTCAACTGTTACTCTTAAATTAAGCGATGTACAGTTAATCCAATGAAAATGGACGACGATAAAATAGCCCAACCAGCAAAACTAGCAAGTCCGGATAGTGGGGCTAATTCTGCAAGGTACCCAGTCGGTTATGTGTTACGTACAATTACGATTGTTGTTGACATAATATAAACAAAAATATGGTCGAACTGTTGCGTGCAAGACGGAATTGGGTCCGCCACGCCACAGTGCGCAACCACTGAACTAACAGTTGGAAACGTTTTTACTGGCGATAGTTAATATTTTGATTAACAATAAAATGTCTGCGTTTCAATGAATAATTTGAATGTTGTGTTAGCTAAACTTTGACGACTCAACTTTCCAACCAAGTTCGTTAAGTTACGACTCGATAACATCACCAATGAGATACCAGAGGAACATCTCTTCTTTAAGCAACACTTCGGCTCCTTCAACTCCAAATTTTTACGCATCTAGAGGATTGAGAAGTTCATCGCTTAGGTAATTATAAAAAATTTTGGGGTTTGATTAAAAAAAAATTCAACAGTGACTCCTGCGGTAGCAACAGTCCAATGCTTCTAGATCAAGCACTTTTGAACTCGAACGGTTCCCGTGCAAACTCTCCCGAATCCGATTCGAGCGCCACTTCCAATCCTGACGGTCTCACCGACATACTGGTAAGTTTTCGAAAAAATTTTTGTTAAATTTTAATTTTTTTTATTATTTAGAATTCATTGACGCTGAACGATACGTTGGCCCGTAGTTTGTTCAGAACCAACGACTTGGACCTTACCAATTTACAAAATCTACAAGCCGTTCACGCCCTCAAATATTTGCAACAACCACCTTCGGTTTTCGGTTCGTTATTAGCGACGACAGTTGGCTCTCCCCATAACGCGTCACAGGTAAATTTGAGACTTTTTTTAATTGAAGTTATTTATTTATTTTTAACAGCAACTACTCGATAAGTGGAACAGCGGAGCGTCGTCGTTGATCAATTTGGTGCCCGAAGGTTCGCAGTTGGACAGAGCTGCTCGTTTTCATCGATCTGCGGCATGTACGTACTAAATCTGAAATTGGGGACGATTCAACAGTTTCGAAGGTTTTCGGGGTTTCCCCGCGTTTGTTGAAACTAAGTCACTGACACGCGTAGAGAGGGCGCTCGCGCTCGTATTGCAATTAATTATTTGTTTAAATTCAAACAATTTTAGCTGTGTACGATGCAACTTGCACTTGGAGTGGAGTTTTGCCGCCTCGCGTCGCCAAACCGTCCGGTTATTCCAGTAAAGTGTTTTTGGGGGGAGTTCCCTGGGATATTTCCGAACAGTTGTTGGTTCAGGCGTTCAAAGTGTTTGGACCGATTCGTGTGGAATGGCCGGGAAAAGATAAACAGGCGTCCCAACCGAAAGGATACGTTTATATCATTTTCGAATCTGAAAAAAACGTTAAAGCCCTTCTGCAAGCTTGCACCAACGATTGTGCCAATTCTGGAAATTGGTACTACAAAATTAGTTCCAAACGCATGAAAGCTAAGGAAGTAAGTTTTTGATATTCGCACCATAAAGTTTTCATTAAATTGTTTCGTTCAGGTGCAAGTTATACCTTGGATTTTGAACGACTCGAATTGCACCAAATCGACTACACAAAAACTGGACCCAAGCAAAACCGTTTTTGTTGGAGCCCTACACGGGATGCTGAACGCCGAAGGCTTGGCGAAAATAATGAACGATTTATTTGATGGTGTTGTTTATACTGGTGAATATTGCGTTGGTTTTATTTTAAAAATCACTTAACGTTGCGTCCTCTGTTGCACGTTGTACGAGACTCCGGAACTAGAACAAATTTCTTGTTTTTTCTAACTTAAAATGACCAAATTTACTTACCTGGAAAAAGGGACGTACCCCAACAGTCGACAACATCATTAGAATGTGACAGTTACTGCCACTCAAATGTTACATTCTAATATTGTTGGCTATGAATTGTGTTGGGGTACTTCCCCGTTTTTCAGGTAGGTAGAATTTAGAGCAAATGTTCTACCAAATGTAGGAGAAAACAAATTTTACGCTTGTATTGAGAATAATTCTCTACGTCAGGCTAAACATAAATATTAGTGCGTTACCATTTAAGGAAAAAAAATTGTCACACTCAAAAATGGCCGGCGCCATTTCAGAAAAAAATGTTTTCTAGTCTGGTCTCGAATTAGTCATTTCACAAACAATTTTTTTCCAAGTTTAATAGTTTAGACGGGAGAAGCTTGGTTCCTTACTTTCGACTAATCCTGGTTTTATGTTAGAAATCACTTAACGTTGCGTCCTCTGTTACACGTTGTACGAGACTCCGGAACTAGAACAAATTTCTTGTTTTTTCTAACTTAAAATGACCAAATTTACCTACCTGGAAAAGGGGACGTACCCCAACAGTCGACAACACCATTAGAATGTGACAGTTACTGCCACTCAAATGTTACATTCTAATATTGTTGTTGGTCGCGAATTGTGTTGGGGTACTTCCCCGTTTTTTCAGGTAGGTAGAATTTAGAGCAAATTTTCTACTAAATGTAGGAGAAAACAAATTTTACGCTTGTATTGAGAATAATTCTCTACGTCAGGCTAAACATAAATATTAGTCCGTTACCATTTAAGGGAAAAAAAAGTGTCGCACTCAAAAATGGCCGGCGCCATTTCAGAAAAAAATGTTTTCTAGTTTGATCTCGAATTAGTCATTTTACAAACAATTTTTTCCAAGTTTAATAGCTTAGACGGGAAAAGCTTGGTTCTTTACTTTCGACTAATCCCGGTTTTATGTTGGAAATCACTTAATGTTCCGTTCTCTATAGCACTTTGTACGACACTCCGGAACTAGAACCAATTTCTTACTTTTTCTACTTAAAATGCCCAAATTTACGTACCTGGAAAAGGGGACGTACCCCAACAGTCGACAACACCATTAGAATGTGACAGTTACTGCCACTCAAATGATACATTCTAATATTGTTGTTGGCCGTGAATTGTGTTGGGGTACTTCCCCGTTTTTTCAGGTAGGTAGACTTTAGAGCAAATTTTCTACCAATTGTAGGAGAAAACAAATTTCACGCTTGTATTGAGAATCATTCTCTACGTCAGGCTAAATAAACATAAATATTAGTGCGTTACCATTTAAGAAAAAAAATTGTCGCACTCAAAAATGGCCGGCGCTATTTCAGAAAAAAATGTTTTCTAGTCTGGTCTCGAATTAGTCATTTCATAAACAATTTTTTCCAAGTTTAATAGCTTAGACGGGAGAAGCTTGGTTCCTTACTTTTGACTAATCCCGGTTTTATGTTAGAAATCACTTAATGTTCCGTTCTCTATAGTACGTTGTACGAGACTCCGGAACTAGAACAAATTTCTTGTTTTTTCTACTTAAAATGCCCAAATTTACTTACCTGGAAAAAGGGGACGTACCCCAACAGTCGACAACACCATTAGAATGTGACAGTTACTGCCATTCAAATGTTACATTCTAATATTGTTGTTGGCCGTGAATTGTGTTGGGGTACTTCCCCGTTTTTCAGGTAGGTAGAATTTCGAGCAAATTTTCTACCAAATGTAGGAGAAAACAAATTTGACGTTGGTATTGAGAATCATTCTCTACGTCAGGCTAAACATAAATATTAATGCGTTACCATTTAAGGAACAAAAATTGTCACACTCAAAAATGGCCGGCGCCATTTCAGATTTTTTTTTTCTAGTCTGGTCTCGAATTAGTCATTTTACAAACAATTTTTTCCAAGTTTAATAGCTTAGACGGGAGAAGCTTGGTTCCTTACTTTCGACTAATCCCGGTTTTATGTTAGAAATCACTTAATGTTCCGTTCTCTATAGCGCGTTGTACAAGACTCCGGAACTAGAACAAATTTCTTGTTTTTTCTAACTTAAAATGCCCAAATTTACTTACCTGGAAAATGGGACGTACCCCAACAGTCGACAACACCATTAGAATGTGACAGTTACTGTCACTCAAATGTTACATTCTAATATTGTTGTTGGCCGTGAATTGTGTTGGGGTACTTCCCCGTTTTTTCAGGTAGGTAGAATTTCGAGCAAATTTTCTACCAAATGTAGGAGAAAACAAATTTGACGTTGGTATTGAGAATCATTCTCTACGTCAGGCTAAACATAAATATTAGTGCGTTACCATTTAAGGAAAAAAAATTGTCGCATTCAAAAATGGCCGGCGCCATTTCAGAAAAAAATGTTTTCTAGTCTGGCCTCGAATTAGTCATTTTACAATTTTTTTCCAAGTTTAATAGTTTAGACGGGAGAAGCTTCGTCCCCTCCTTGTGACTAACCCCCTGCGTGCGACAAAGAACGCAAAAAATCGTAACCCCCCCACACTTAATTTGTTTCTTTGTAGGTATTGATACGGACAAATATAAGTATCCTATTGGATCTGGTCGAGTTACTTTCAATAATTCAAGATCTTACATGAAAGCAGTGGCAGCTGCGTTTATCGAAATAAAAACTTCGAAATTTACTAAAAAGGTACGTATCGAAGACATTTGGTTCTTGAGTGATTCGTTGCATCGCGACTTTTCGAAATTCTCACTGAAGTCCGCCAGTTGATTTAATCAAAATCGTTTCTACATAGTTTTATCAACAATTTTGTGTGCAGGTACAAGTGGATCCGTATCTTGAAGATTCCCTTTGCTCAATCTGCGGTGTTCAACAGGGTCCTTATTTTTGCCGCGACATCACGTGTTTCCGTTACTTTTGTCGTACTTGCTGGCAATGGCAGCATAACGGTGACATCCGTCACCACAAGCCATTGATGAGAAACTCGAAGAACAGCACGATTTTGGGTTTGAGCAGCGCCGCTTCGTCGAATTAAGGAATTAAAAGGAAAAAAAATGATTGTTGTTGAATTGTTCCTGGCTTACGTTGCGAAGCGTATGGCTTTATCGATATTTAATCATCATTTAGATTTAAGTAGTTTCGTTACTTGTTATCATTAGATTAGGGCTTAGGTTATTGGCTTTCTGAGCGAAAAAATAATTTTGGTGGCCTTAAGAGTTGTTGAACTCTGCCTCAATGTGACGTGTAACATCCCGTAATATTTTTATATTGTAATTCTTAATAGTTACGCGTTGTGTGTTTTTATATCTGTATAATACACAGATGGGTTAAAATTGTTTTTAACAATGATTGTAATCAAATTAGGACACAAATTTTACTATCCCGTCAAAACAATTTTTAGCTAACAAAAATTTTAGGATAGATGTTTCCTGTTTAACATAGTTTTAAGTGTTGATGAAACCTATTTAAAAAAGTTTTAATTGGTACCTAATTGTGTTGATTTAACTATAAAATTTAAGTGGGCAATGGGGTAGTTGATATTTTTATGTGCTTTGTAAATTTCTAGTTAAAAATGTTTCGGCAACAACAATGGCGATGTTTTGGATATGATTTTGGGCTACCGATTGTTGTTATTTTTAAATTCATTACTATTAAATACTTTGCATAACTTTAACGACGCAATTTCAATTTCAGCTCTCTAGGTGGAGGTTCCTATCGAACGTTTCGTTGATTTTTGAAAGAATTTATCTCTTATGTTACTCGTTTTACCTGTTCTTGTCAATCAACAAATTTACGTTTGTTTTGTGATGTTTGTTATAGATTTTAAGTGTTTTTTAATGTTTTATGTTCGTTTTAAAGTAGCAAAACCACACGACGTTTTAACCAAAATTAAGTTACCTGATCGTGGCAATTTTGCTAACTTTTGCACGTTAACATTTTTATTTTTACCAAAAAATTGAAATCGTTAGAACTAATTTCAGAAATTTCCTGAAACGATTTCAATTTTTTTGCTTCGATTTTATTGTTGCAAGAATTTTATTTGTTTTTATTGGTTTTATCTTGAAATTCTTTGTGATACAGAAAACGTAGACAGTTCAAAACGCTCAAGCCAATTCGAATCTATGTTTTCATTTCACAATATTTCAATGTTAAACGTTTTACTGCATCCCGGTGGTGTTTTAACGTTATTTAAAGAATTTATTTCAGTTTCCTTTCTACTAGTCAAAACTCGATTTTTATCAAGTTTTCTCAATAAAGAGTATCGTTTCTAGAAAATGTATAATTTTTAAACATTTCAAACTTAACAAATACGCAACATCATTTTATTTAATTGCTCTCTTCGCGTAAATCTGGTAAATCCCCAAAACAGACGAAACAGTCGCAATAAGTCCAACTTGCCAAGTGTTCAGTTTTGAAGACCACAAAAATCCTTTCGGTAAAGTATTGACGGCATGAACCAAATCCATCATAAGACGAATGCAAGTGAGAGTTTCGAATTTTTGGCGCGCAAGTAACTTCTCGATCGAAACACTTAAAAAAATAATTAAATTAATTTTTAAGAGAAGAACAACTCACCTTTCGTCATTAATTGTTTTAACACAACTTTGATGTTTTTGTAGTATCAGAACGTATCGTAGACTTCTAAAATTATTATTACAATAAAAAAATACGAAAATTAGTTGTAACGTACTTCATAAGAGTTAAATAAATTGAAGCAACCCAACAAATCGAACTAGCAGTGTCCCAAAAATCGTTGTTAACACCAGTTACTAGTTTATGTTCAGCCAACCACGCAATTTTTTCTATAGGGTAATAAATTTGATCGATTACGTTCGTTGTAACTCCAAGAGTTGCCATGAATTTATCAGGTTCCTGTAGAATTTTTTAGAAATTGTTTTTAACTTTTCGAAAATTACCTCGTGTCCAAAACCGTACTCTAAATTATATTGAAGCATAGGGAGATCGTCGAGGAGACGTAAAGTTGCTCGAGTTCCTGACATATGGCTGCTGAATTTCAACAACCTTCCCGCAATGATTTCGTTGTTGTGTAAACCTCCAATTAATTTTGTGCTGTAGCATAATGTTCTTAGTATCTATAAAAAGGTGTTAACAACAAAGTGATGGAGAGTTTTCTACTCACTTTGTCTCTACCTTTGTAGGTTTCTAATAAAGAACAAATTTCGTCCAACAAAATTTTTGTAAGGCAACTCATGATTTCAACAAAACGATACGATGCATTCTATGCAATCAACTGGATAAGGTAAGGAGTGGCGTAAAGAAAGTGAAACCTTCAAGATAAATTTCAAATTTCGAGGTTAAGTTTCTTAAATGTCACAGTGACATTTGAGTTTGTCGCAGACGCCTGGCGGCGGTTTTCCCAACAGCAGCAAAGTTTTGCCAACTTAGGTCATCAAAGTTTCCATTTTTGAAAAATTTTGCGAAAAGTGGTAATCAAAGGCAACGACAACTAAAATAATGATGCAAAATATGAAGGAATTACAATTAACTTTTATAGTTGTAGTCACTAAGGAACTAGTTAGCTTTAGATAGATTAGGAAGAAACTTAAAAATTGAAGAACAGTAGCAAGAATCGCAATTATAACGTTAATTGAGGTTTTTGTTATATTTCCGCTATTATTTCTATTTAACTAAAGTAGCTTTAGGGTTTTTGGTTTTTTGGGTTTTGTTTCGGCGACTTGCCCAAATGTCATTCACATGGTTAGTTCATCAAATCGTTTTTATTTAATAAAACGTTTCAACAACTATTTTAACTGTTTTAGATAAAACCGCAACAATTAACAACTACTCAACACTTCAATTAAACAACCAACAACTTGCTTAAACAGCTCCGGTTTACGGCTAAATTTGGAGGTTATTTTTTGAAAATGTTAAAACTCTCCCAAATAATATCAAAATGCGGCAAAAACGGAACTAGTTTGCGAGGACTAGTCAAATTTTCGACATCCCCATCGATTGTTGAAGCCAAACCACCCGAAAATGTTTCAGAAAAAACCGTAGGAAAACCCCACCGTAACATGGTTGCTGCGGCATTTGCTTCGTTAGAATCAGAAACTTTTAATGACGATATCAAAACGCCGCAAACTGACGAGAAAATTGTTAAAGCACAAACAATAAATGAATTATTATCGATTTCGGAGGGTAGTGGAATTTCGAGAAAGCACGCTTTGAAGGTAAAGCTTTCTCAATGAGATTTGGAACTAAGTCAATTTTTTAGGTGGTTTCTGTACTAGCGCAATGGTCTTCTTCCGGTAAAGTACAATTGGCTGATTTTGAAAACGATAACCGCTTTGTAAAACTCTGTCGAATTTTAACTAAAGGCTCCAATTATAAAACTAAAAACATTGTGTCACGTAGCGAAGATTTATCGACGATACTCAGCGTAACTGCCGATGATGAAGCAGCTAAACTTGTCGGTAGCATAACTTTACCACAAATGGTTAAAGTAAGTTTTTTTTTTAATTAATTAAGATAATTACAAAATTTCGGTAGGTAATGTCGACTCTATCAATGAAAAAACGAAGATCAACTCTGTTATTACGAGCTCTAGCTTTTAATATTACAGCGAGTTGTGAAAATTTAGACATAAAACAATGCGCCGATTTACTTTATAGCATGTCAACATTAAATTTTCCGGACGAAAACTTACTAGCGAAAGTGAGTACTGATGTTTGTTTAGGATTGAAAAAAAACATTAGTAAAAGTTCTGTGATCGGTTCCATAATCACAAGTTTAGGGGTACTTAAGTATAAAAGTCCAGGTTCGTCTACAATTTTTTTTTTCAATTATAACTATTTGTTTCTAGAAATACTGGACGCGTTGAGTATTTGGGTGGTGAAAAACCATAACATTTGCCGAGAACAAGACATTTTTAGTTTATTCATGACTCTAGCTTGTGTTAATTATAAACCTTCAAACTCCGAAACGTTATTCGAGGTAAACTGGCTGATTTTTTTAAATATTTCATTATCCAGATTTGCAGGTTTTGGTGCCTCAATTGAAGTTTGAGGAAATCCGAAAGCCGGTTATGTGGTTGGATTTCGTTTGGTCTTTGATGTTATTGAACCAAGCGACTCATCAACATGTTAACAGCGTTTTAAGGGATGATTTTGTTAATAAAATCGATGGAACTAAATCTTTGACAATGTCGATGAAGTTAAAACTTTTGAATATTAACGCAGCTGCACAACACATTTTACAAAACTATAACGGTGCAGTATTAAAAGAAAATTCCAACGTTTTTAATGTTATTATCGGAAGAACGAAAGAAAAAATTGAAATGATTGAAGCTGTAGTCGATTCTTTGAAGAATTTGATTCAATCTGACAATTATTTGAGAACTAACATTATGACCAATTTTGGATTTTACATCGGTAAATTATTTGAATTTCGAATTAATTTATAATAATTGTAACAAATGCAGATGTGAAGTGTATTTTGGATCGGAAATGTCAGCCAATTTCCTTGGATGAAGGAGATGAAACCAACAAACCTGATGCTGCAAAGTAAATTTTCTTAATTTTTGTAATTTTTTTAAAACATTTTTTTCAGAATTGCCGTTGTTGTCTATGATTATTACGATATGTGTAGGGGTGAAGTGGAGCCGACTGGTGTTAACGTTCTTGCAAGAAAAGTGTTAGAAGCGCAAGGATTCAAAGTACTGGCAATCCCGTATACTGAATTTCAGACAAAGGAAAAATTGGTTCGTCGAGTCCAGTATTTAGAATCGAAACTTAAAGATATAGTCAGTAAAATATAGTTAAATAGCTTATTATTTATTAAACTGTTTTATATAGTGGAGTAATTCTGGCAAATTCTCATTAGAAACCTGTAAAGAGTTGAATATTCTCACGGTAGATGGCGCCACTAGCGTAGTTCCCAATTTAAAACACTCGAGACTATAAACAGACCATTAATGAATTAATACTTTGTGACGATTGTTAATTTGAACATAAATCAGTTTTTAACAGCGTGATATTTTAATTTTAAATGTTAAGTTGAAAATTTTAGTTGCGCCATCTACCCGACTGTTGTCAAACTATTTTGGTTAGAAACTTTGCTGGCAACTAGGGTGAGGTGTCATGTTCCTTTTAGGATTCTCTGTCAGCGAAAGAGGCGCTGGCTCTAAATTTTTACAGGATTCTTTACCAATTGACATCACCATTGCCGTATCAGCAAAAATTGTAGAACCTTTAAATTAGAACATCTAAAACAATCCTAAATTCTTACTAAAAGCTAACAACTTGTTTTCACATTGTAGTTATAGTTGGGACACGCAACGCTATGAACACAGGGTCATTTAACCATCTGTGCATGCTATTTACGAGTGTATTCTGCGGTTTATAGAGAGCGGCACAATTATTAACTTCAAATTCAAAATATAGCGCGGGTTAATTGTAGCACAGATGCGCCATCTAACCATTTTTGGTCTAACTACTGAATCAAAAAATGACGTCAGCTGTAAGCGTTGAGACTCAACGCTGTAAGTTATTCATTTTAACTATCCAAGAAACACTTTCTACTTGATTATAATTCGATTGGCGTAATTATATGAGGGAAACATCCCCTTATCGTAATTAACCAATTTTTTCTATTTTTACAATAAATTTCGAAAATGATCAAATGAGGAAAGAAAAAAGATCATCCAAATTAAGGGTGACAAATTACTGAAAATCTTATCTCAAATACGATACTCTGTAGTTGTCTTTAACTGGCCACAAAACAAATCCGTCAAACCGCCCAACAGTTGTTTTTATATTTTAAACGGGCCAAGTGTGGAGAAGAGCGACCGCTAAAATATTTTTTTCTGCATTTACGACGTCTTCGAGTTGAATAATGAAGATTGAAGACATTTAAATTAAGAGCATTACGAGTTACCAACGTAAGATGGCGTTCCGAGCGCTAATTCCCAAAAAGATTTGGAGTTCTGAGCTGTCAAATCACAGCGATAACCTCAAATATCAACGATGCTAATTTCCGCTTTACAAGGCATATCTTGTGGTCATAAAATAGTAACGTGATGTGGCAGTAATGACCCAATTAGTAGTAGGAGTTGCCAATATTAGAAAGTGTTATCAAAAGTTTTTATATTAAAAAAAAAAATGTCTCAAGCTAGTGGATCATTGAAATGTAAAATAGGACCATCGATCTTAAACGCCGATTTATCCCAATTACACCTGGAATCACAGAGACTTCTGGATAACGGGGCCGATTATTTACATCTAGATGTAATGGACGGTCATTTCGTTCCTAACCTCACTTTAGGTCATCCGGTAGTAAAATGTTTACGAAACAAGATTAAACACGCTTTTTTTGAAACGCATATGATGGTTTCAGAACCGGAAAAGGTGAGTGGTTCGATTCCCGATAATTTGATCAATTTGAAATTTTAGTGGATCGAACCGATGGCTGATGCAGGTGTTAATCAATACACCTTTCATATAGAACCTGTAAAAGAAGTAATACCGCTTTGTAGAAAAATAAGAGAAGCGGGAATGCAGGTTGGATTAGCCCTTAAACCGGGAACTGGAATCGAAGCTGTTCGTCAATACATTGATCATGCTGATATGATTCTTGTTATGACTGTTGAACCGGGTTTCGGAGGCCAAAAATTCATGAATAACATGATGCCTAAAGTACAGTGGTTACGCCACAATTATCCCAATCTCGACATTGAAGTCGACGGGGGTGTCGGCCTAAACACTATTACTGCATGTGCTGAGGTTTGTAGAACTATGGCAAAACGTAGTTTATAGTTCCCGCAAAAAATAAATTACAGGTAGCGTTTTTTTATCAGTAGTTGGATCCAAGATGCTTAGATGGCGCTGCGCTCAGTGAGGCTCATCAATTTCTAATTAATAAAAGTTTCTCATTGCCGCTCTTTAAACCATGAACTGCAGAATATTCTTGTAAATTTTGTATTTAGTAGTGGGATCAAAATTGGTTAGATGACGCTGTGGTCATACTTTTAAATGACGTTCGCTCTTTGCTTTTGCGTCAGTTGTCAATTTCTTGATTTAGTAGTTGGATAGTGTCTTTGTCGCTTTTTATAAACCATGAGCCCCAAAATACATCGGCCGATGCTGTACGCGCTTTATTTTGATGTTGTTTTTGTGAATTTTCGCTTTTTTAAAATACCGAAATACGCGTGACGTCATTTTGTGCGATAGTTGAAACAAAGTTGGTTAGATGGCGTTGGGCTTATAGTGTTGCGTTTCAGTTTTTTCCAAAATTAAACTACTGATACAAAATATTTTTAATATTTGATTGTTATTGTATGGTTTCAGGCCGGCGCAAACATGATTGTATCAGGAACGGCGATAACAAGTGCATCGGATCAAAAAGCCGTAATAGCCAGTTTAAGGGAAACTGTCGAAAGTTCAATTCATAAGTGCAACGTGTAAGACTGCCATTTGTGATTCAAATCACTTTTCTCCTATATTGGAGATCATCGAGGTTGTTAATTGTTACATATGGTGCAACACGGTTTCGTTAAAATATTTTCAATTATTGTCCATTTTAATAAAAATATTGTTACAAAAAAAATGTATGTATAATATAGTTTTGATATTGTTTACATTTTTCTAATGTTGAATCATTGTTTTTTTTATATCAGGTGTTAAGGGGAAACTGTTGGGAACAGTCACATCTAAAAATATTGTAAGGTAAAAGATTCTTTTAAAGCCTAATGTTTTTTTTTCAATAAGCAATGAGAAGCAAAGACTTGAATCCAATGTTAATTAGTACTGTTATTATGTAACAATCATATTAATGCAATAAATATAAATATCTGTAAATGTTTATACTCGCTTTGATAGCCTATAACTGATCAATAGGATGTTGAGAATTCTAAAACAAACATACATATTATTAAGTGTAAGCAAAGCATTTTTGTTTACCCATTATGTGACTTATAACTAAATTATTTTTTTTCTATTGGCAATACTGATATAATTAATTAACAGAAACTAGTCAATGTAACTGTTAGAACAGAAGTAATATTTAAAAGTAATCAAACCATTTTGGCCAATTCGCTTAATTGTGTCAATTTGTGGCTAATGGTAAAATTAGAGACCAAACAGAGAATTATTGTGACTTAGTACAAAATTAATTTTTTCTTACACTGGCAACACTGAAATAGTTGCAAAACAAAAAGTTAATTGACAGGAGCGATTCTTAGGTTAGGTTTGT
The DNA here is from genome assembly GCA_905333025.2 of Pyrochroa serraticornis. Lineage (NCBI taxonomy): Eukaryota > Metazoa > Arthropoda > Insecta > Coleoptera > Pyrochroidae > Pyrochroa > Pyrochroa serraticornis. Next base: position 48,059,340 of record HG995152.1, read on the forward strand.
TATTGTAACTGTCACTTAAATTGTTTTAGTCGAATATTCTCCCAGTAGGGAGAGCCACTATTGGAGTTCCTGATTAATCAAAACCAATACCAACCCGAATCGTTTCCATTTTTTTTAATGTAAAATTTAAAGAAATAAAATTTTAATCATTTAGATTGTCAATGTAACTGTTAGAACAGAAGTAATATTTAAAAGTAATCAAACCATTTTGGCCAATTCGCTTAATTGTGTCAATTTGTGGCTAATGGTAAAATTAGAGACCAAACAGAGAATTATTGTGACTTAGTACAAAATTAATTTTTTCTTACACTGGCAACACTGAAATAGTTGCAAAACAAAAAGTTAATTGACAGGAGCGATTCTTAGGTTAGGTTTGTTATTGTAACTGTCACTTAAATTGTTTTAGTCGAATATTCTCCTAGTAGGGAGAGCCACTATTGGAGTTCCTGATTAATCAAAACCAATACCAACCCGAATCGTTTCCATTTTTTTTAATGTAAAATTTAAAGAAATAAAATTTTAATCATTCAGATTGTCAATGTAACTGTTAGAACAGAAGTAATATTTAAAAGTAATCAAACCATTTTGGCCAATTCGCTTAATTGTGTCAATTTGTGGCTAATGGTAAAATTAGAGACCAAACAGAGAATTATTGTGACTTAGTACAAAATTAATTTTTTCTTACACTGGCAACACTGAAATAGTTGCAAAACAAAAAGTTAATTGACAGGAGCGATTCTTAGGTTAGGTTTGTTATTGTAACTGTCACTTAAATTGTTTTAGTCGAATATTCTCCTAGTAGGGAGAGCCACTATTGGAGTTCCTGATTAATCAAAACCAATACCAACCCGAATCGTTTCCATTTTTTTTAATGTAAAATTTAAAGAAATAAAATTTTAATCATTCAGATTGTCAATGTAACTGTTAGAACAGAAGTAATATTTAAAAGTAATCAAACCATTTTGGCCAATTCGCTTAATTGTGTCAATTTGTGGCTAATGGTAAAATTAGAGACCAAACAGAGAATTATTGTGACTTAGTACAAAATTAATTTTTTCTTACACTGGCAACACTGAAATAGTTGCAAAACAAAAAGTTAATTGACAGGAGCGATTCTTAGGTTAGGTTTGTTATTGTAACTGTCACTTAAATTGTTTTAGTCGAATATTCTCCTAGTAGGGAGAGCCACTATTGGAGTTCCTGATTAATCAAAACCAATACCAACCCGAATCGTTTCCATTTTTTTTAATGTAAAATTTAAAGAAATAAAATTTTAATCATTCAGATTGTCAATGTAACTGTTAGAACAGAAGTAATATTTAAAAGTAATCAAACCATTTTGGCCAATTCGCTTAATTGTGTCAATTTGTGGCTAATGGTAAAATTAGAGACCAAACAGAGAATTATTGTGACTTAGTACAAAATTAATTTTTTCTTACACTGGCAACACTGAAATAGTTGCAAAACAAAAAGTTAATTGACAGGAGCGATTCTTAGGTTAGGTTTGTTATTGTAACTGTCACTTAAATTGTTTTAGTCGAATATTCTCCCAGTAGGGAGAGCCACTATTGGAGTTCCTGATTAATCAAAACCAATACCAACCCGAATCGTTTCCATTTTTTTAAATGTAAAATTGAAAGAAATAAAATTTTAATCATTTAGATTGTCAATGTAACTGTTAGAACAGAAGTAATATTTAAAAGTAATCAAACCATTTTGGCCAATTCGCTTAATTGTGTCAATTTGTGGCTAATGGTAAAATTAGAGACCAAACAGAGAATTATTGTGACTTAGTACAAAATTAATTTTTTCTTACACTGGCAACACTGAAATAGTTGCAAAACAAAAAGTTAATTGACAGGAGCGATTCTTAGGTTAGGTTTGTTATTGTAACTGTCACTTAAATTGTTTTAGTCGAATATTCTCCTAGTAGGGAGAGCCACTATTGGAGTTCCTGATTAATCAAAACCAATACCAACCCGAATCGTTTCCATTTTTTTTAATGTAAAATTTAAAGAAATAAAATTTTAATCATTTAGATTGTCAATGTAACTGTTAGAACAGAAGTAATATTTAAAAGTAATCAAACCATTTTGGCCAATTCGCTTAATTGTGTCGATTTGTGGCTAATGGTAAAATTAGAAACCAAACAGAATTATTGCGACTTAGGACAAAATTATTTTTTTACACTGGCAACACTGATATAGTTGCAAAACAAAAAATTAATTGACAGGAGCGATTCTTAGGTTAGGTTTGTTATTGTAACTGTCACTTAAATTGTTTTAGTCGAATATTCTCCCAGTAGGGAGAGCCACTATTGGAGTTCCTGATTAATCAAAACCAATACCAACCCGAATCGTTTCCATTTTTTTTAATGTAAAATTTAAAGAAATAAAATTTTAATCATTTAGATTGTCAATGTAACTGTTAGAACAGAAGTAATATTTAAAAGTAATCAAACCATTTTGGCCAATTCGCTTAATTGTGTCGATTTGTGGCTAATGGTAAAATTAGAGACCAAACAGAGAATTATTGTGACTTAGTACAAAATTATGTTTTTACACTGGCAACACTGATATAGTTGCAAAACAAAAAATTAATTGACAGGAGCGATTCTTAGGTTAGGTTTGTTATTGTAACTGTCACTTAAATTGTTTTAGTCGAATATTCTCCCAGTAGGGAGAGCCACTATTGGAGTTCCTGATTAATCAAAACCAATACCAACCCGAATCGTTTCCATTTTTTTTAATGTAAAATTTAAAGAAATAAAATTTTAATCATTTAGATTGTCAATGTAACTGTTAGAACAGAAGTAATATTTAAAAGTAATCAAACCATTTTGGCCAATTCGCTTAATTGTGTCGATTTGTGGCTAATGGTAAAATTAGAAACCAAACAGAATTATTGCGACTTAGGACAAAATTATTTTTTTACACTGGCAACACTGATATAGTTGCAAAACAAAAAATTAATTGACAGGAGCGATTCTTAGGTTAGGTTTGTTATTGTAACTGTCACTTAAATTGTTTTAGTCGAATATTCTCCCAGTAGGGAGAGCCACTATTGGAGTTCCTGATTAATCAAAACCAATACCAACTCGAATCGTTTCCAATTTTTAATGTAAAATTTAAAAATATAAAATTTTAAAAACGTAGATCCTCAGACTACAACTATTTATTCCAATCGTATTCACATAAAAAATCAAGTTATTGATATAACTTTAGTGTTGATAGGACAAAAATCAATTAAACCTATCCATATCGTCTGAGCTAACGTTTGCTATCTTTTTCACAGCTTCAACATGTTTGATAAGTCCCTCATCAAACTCTTTAGGTTTACATTCCGGGTTTAATTTAGGTCGCAACCCAGCTAAACTAACAAACAACGCTTCTTCTGTCCGAACAGTTTTGGAACCTTGTTGAGGCACTGTATTTAAATAATGATCAAAAAGTAATTTCGGATCATCGGCATTAAGAACAGTTTCCGCTTCTAATGCCGCTTCCAATCCTTTTAAACCTCCAAAAACAATCAGTAAATGTTTATATGAAGGACATTCAAATTCGTCGATAGATGAACCTTTATCGGACGTTCCAATTGTGAGATCATAACTAAAATTACAAAAATAATTTAATTTCAAGTAATTACAGTACTTACCCTTCTTTGTAGGGACATTTCGAAAAAACTTTCGAGAGTGAACTTGCCATTCGAACACTGTAACCCCAATAAATTCCAGTTTCGTTCCTTGGCGTCGATGATGGCACGATAGTTCCAATTATTTTTTTTGACGATTCAGTTTCTAATTGTAATTTAACTGTGCAGCGAAGTCCGGGTGTTAACAACTTATCCACGTGTACGTCTTTGAATAAACCGACGTCAATTATTGAACCTTTCCCCTTTTTAGTTGGTTTATTTGTAACAATTCCTTCCCTAAAATTAAATTATGAAAATTAATTTACAAATTTGTAAAATTTACCTGAAAATAAAACTTTCATCTTTAGCCAAATGATGGGGGGCATTGAGAGGGTTTAAGACTCCCGAATACTTCAAATCATTGTGTATAGGAAAGAAATTTTTTCGTAAATATTGTGGACATTCAAGATACTGGAGGATGCGGCCTAATTGTAGACAAGAATGTCGCATTTGTTGGTCGTTTTGTATAAAATCTTTTCTGGTGTTCGCTTCTTCGATACAATCATCGAAAACAATAATTTCGTCAATTTGAAAAATGCATGCGGCTCGTGCGATTTGGCCGGATAAATAAGTCCGAAGTTCGGGAGATTGGGAATTTTCTAGAATCGATCCCGGAATTGCTATAGAAACAGTCGAAATTTCTGGTTGAGTTTCTGTTACTGGTTCAGCTGGTTCTTCCTGTTTGGTTTCTAATTTTGCCATTTTCTTCATTAAATTCTGCTGCTTCCATTTCTTTTTCTCCTCTTTACGTGTTTTATTAATCTCACTCCAACTTTTCTGAGTAATTTCTGTTACACGACCCATATCTGGACAACAATTCGAAAAACGCACAATTCCTTTCACGACAGCTCAATTTTGATAGTGAACAACAACCTAACCTAAAAATCGATTCTGTCAATAGTCCATTTTTAACTTAATCAGTGTTGCCAAGCGGAGAAAAATTAATTAATTTATAAGTCACAATTCTCAACTGTTTAGGTTTTAATTTTGCCATTAGACACGAATCGACACAATTAAGTAAATTGCCCGAAATTCTTTCATTTTTCGAACGCAACTTTTTCTGACAGTTACATTAACAACTTAACTGTCAGTAGATTTGTAACTAAATCAGTGTTACCAGTAGAGAAAAATAAGTTCAAAGTTTGGCGCGCAATTCCTTTTGAATCGTTCAACTTTAAATATCCTGGAAATTGCTTTCAGGATAAAAGTTATCGTTATATGTGATGTCAATTCATAACAAAATTTAGGTAAAAGGAACTGAATGTGACAATTAAAAATTAATTTTCGCGTACATACATTAATGTAGACCTGTGGAAGGTGGCAAATTAATGGGATCGCTCACAGTAAATGAAGATCATTGCAATGAAACTCAAGAATATATTATCACAAATGTGTCATCAAGAAATACATAAATTAAATTAGCTCAGTGCTTTAAAATCGGCTTACAAGTAGCTAAAAAGCTGACGTCCAGCACTGACACTATTAACATAACAGTATGTTGATTTAATGCCAATTTACAATTGGGAAAAAATGCGTAAAATAATTGTGTTTTTCAATCAGAAGATTCTACGGCGTTTCTAAAGATATTTACAGAATTGTCACTGAAAAACTAGTCCTTAACTAAATGTGATTGGAATAATCAATAAAATACTTGCATTGTATAATAAAATTAAATAAAATTATTACATAAGTCTATACAAATTTAATTTTTTACATATTCAACAATTTGTAATAATGAAAATGTTTTTCTCGTAGCAGCATCCATTTCTGGTGTTTCTCCTAATTAAAAAAAACATTTTATAAGCATACAATTTTTCAATGAACTGAATTTATATAGCAAGCATTATATTTTTAAACTGCGTATTAACTGTTATTAATTATATCATTGAATCGGTATTGTTAGATGAAGACCTAGAACGACTTGATGATCCCGAATTTTCTAATGAACTTGAACTACTTGAAGGGTTGCTTGTACTGTGAGCTGGTTGAAGTATATTCCTAATGGCGTGTAGAGGATCATTCGCTAAAAATTAAACTTATTACAAACGTAAACATTTTTTTTAATTAACAAAAACCGCAATAATTCAATTCGAAACTACCAACCTCCTCCGGACGAACCGCCCAAGTCTCGATTGTTATCGCTGCTATTGTGTTCGTCACTCATTAAATTCTGTCGACATATTGGACAAGTTCCGTGCAATTCTAACCAGGGCCGTATACACGGTTCGTGATAGATGTGTAAGCAAGGCAATTGTCGAACGTTCTCGTCGAGAACGAAGTCCTCCCAACACACGGAACATTGTAATTTGGCATCGACCTGCTCCCTGGACACTTTCACCAAGGGTAGCGCATCTATAACTTCTTTCGACACAGGAGGCGGACCTGAAACATTCACCGTTCAAATATCGTCTAAGCAACTGACGCCAAATCAACAATTTTCATCAAGACTCTTGGTTGGCCATTTGTTAGAAAGTTAAATTTTGTTATATTGGAAAAACTTTCTTCATTCTTCAAATCCGCGATATTTACTTTGTTTGCAGATCTGTTGCCTGAGGCAAGTGGCGCGTTTTGGCGGCCAAAAGAGACAAATCCGAGAGGGATATTCACTTCAGATATTTATCTGTTGCCTGAGAGGCAAGTGGCGCGACCTGACGGCCAAATCCGAGAGATATTTACTTTGTTTGTAAATATTTATCTGTTGCCTAAGACAAGTAGCGCGTTCTGGCGGCGAAAAGAGGCAAAACCGAGAGGCATATTTACTTCGCAGATATTTATCTGTTGCCCAAGACAAGCGGCGCGTCCTGGCGGCCAAAAAAGGCAAAACCCAGAATTGTAGCGTATTTGGCGCACCGCAGTCTTTATACAACGGTACTGCAGCACACGGTAAAAACTCCAATTTGTTATAATTTTGCGAAAATTATAAGAAATATCCAAAATGCAGTTGGAAGAAAAAACAAAAAAGTTAAAAAATCAAATCCCCCAACAAGCAGAAATAAAGTAGAAACCTGTAAGTAGTTCATTATAATTTCCATACCAAGTACTGACGACAGTTTTATCATATTTCGCGTAATTTTGGCTACAACTGATAGTTAAAACACAAAAATTAGATCGGCTAATGAATTATTTCAAAGAATCAATTAATTGGAATTAATAATAAAGATAGAGAAGGTGAAAAAGTGAACATTTTGACTGATAATGAAAAATAGCAAGAACTGCAGATAATAACACACAAGATAACGAAATAGATTTCTTATATCAATTGCACATATACCAAGAAAAATTTGTGCAAATAATTCCATTCTTCTACATAGTTATGACCGCCATACTTTCAGTTGTCAAAATAAATGCATCGCGGGTTGCAGATTGCTGCCAACAATTGTGCTTACAATTTCTTTTTTTTATTCTCCTCTGAGCAAGTTTGTTTTCATATTATTATCTTGTGACATTTTTTTGTAAAATTTGAGAAATTTCAAAAAAATTGTCAAAAACGAATTTTCTGCAGAATCTAGTAGGCCTTCAATTTTTTTTTAAGGTAAACCGTCATTTTGCTGTCAGTTTTTTTTTGACAGTTTTTCCATCTGTCAGAAGAAATCGAAAAAATCGCCCTGTATAACTAGGAATTTCTTTTTAATTACAGAGAAGCAACTAGAACCCTGAAACATTCAAACTTACCTGTGCTGTCCATTTGATTTAAAAGTTGTGTGACAATAGCGTCTAAACCTTCCCGTCCCCAAGCATAATCGCCGGGATTTCCAAGAAATAATTGCATATTTCCTGCTGCACCCCAATTAAGACCCACTCCTAAATTAATGATAAAGTCTTGAATAAGATTTTCAAATGGCACATTTTGGCGTAAATTTGACGACGCCAGCCTAGTTAGCGTTCTGAAACAATCAAACAAAACTCATCAAAATAACGATAAAATAAAAACAAAAACAATTTAACAAATAGTGATAATTGTGATAAACGAATTGGCATGCAAGTTAAAATCATCCAACCTGGGGCGAACTATCCTGGCGCGTGAATTTACTGCATACCTTCTTCCTGAACGGGTTCCATCTGGATGTCTGCGAGATCGACGTTCTTCCATTTGTGGCAACGAAGCCATAAGCAATTCGCGGATATTTACCTAAACATAATTATTAATTTTAAGACAAAATCAATCATTTTCTCACATCCACATCCTCTTCTTCCCAGCCATCTACATCAGCTGTTTCGTCTCTAGTTTCCGGGGCGTCCTGTAATTCTTCGATAAATCCATCAGAGCAATGGGGACAGGTAAAATTCTAAAAACAACTCCATTCAATTGACAGTAGAGCCGTTCTGACATTGATCACTTACTGTCGAAGCGTTCTCGAACTGTACGTTACAGACGTGACAATAAAACTTTTGAGTAGGTCGGTCTTCGACTGCGGCTTCTGCCATCGCTTTATTATATTGATATTAATTGTGTGATTGAGTAATTATGGATTAAATTCAATGGATCGCCGTCTTTAAAACCACCATATTTACTACCACCGTGAATTTAGCAACGGACCACGACGCATGCTTGGTGGCCATTCCACTGCCCGCGTTAAACCCCAAAATCCCTAAAGCCAGCGGCGTGGTGCAAAATTTTCTTTATCAATCTCTAAAAAAATTTTTATTTTAGAAATATCAGTGGCGGCGCGTGAATAATTGATCTACTATTGCGCCTTGAATCGCCGAATGAGCCCCTTATTTTTCACTTAATTTAGGTGTTTGATTGAACCGTTGGCAACACTCGAATTCCCAACTTCAGGTCAAAGTGTCAAAAGTCAAAGTGGTTCTGGGGTGTAACGAGTTAACTGCGTAATAGTTTTTCCATAATTGTTAGCTGTGTATAAAAGATTATTGTTGATAACTACCAAATTTTGATCCAGAACTGAAAATTATCGCGTACGATCCTTAGAAATTGGAAAGAAGTTGAGGGCATTGAAAACAGTAACGTGACAATGGCGTCCTATAATAAGCCGGTTAATGATTTAGACAATGATTTATCATCTTCAGACGAGGATAATTTTGTAGATTATCCTCAATTAACGAAAACTGTAAGTAAAGGGTTGGATAAAAGTTTGAAATTAACAACTAATACAAATAATTTATTGCAGTCTGGTAGGAAGGAAAGAAAATCAAAATGGCTGTCGAGGAACGCCATAATGGCGCGCGAAAATCGGTTAAAAAAGAAAAGATACGTTTCTAACCTCGAAAACCAAAACAAAAACTTGCAAATGGACAACAATAATTTTTCAAAAATAGTAGACGACCAATCCCAAATAATCTCACAATTAAAAAAAGAAGTTCAATATCTTAAAAGTGTAATAGCAAACAGTGAGGATATAAGTAAATTGATGAATAACATCAACAAATCAACAGGTATGTCGGTAACCACATCTTTGGATAAGACTTTATCACTGAACAATTATGTTTCCAAGTACGAACTACCTATAGCTAGAGAAACGGCATATCCTTCACAAAGTATGTCATATCCTGACTGTCTCACCCCAGAAAACGACGAACTTTGCAGTTCTAATTTACTATTTGAAAATATATCTTCAAGCGATTTATTGGATCAAGGACTATTGGGTGATCCGATTTTCACGTATCAAGAAAACAACTTCAGGTCACCTTTAGAAGAACACAGTTATACCACGATTAAAGAAGACGATGTTGGTGTCTGCTTACATGTTTCCAACCATAAAGTTTCGTTAGAATTTTGCCACACTTGCAGCGCTAATGCTTTGCGAGGACGGAACAACGAAAATTAAAATGTCTGTATTTTACTGGTTGATTTTGTTATTACTAGAGACTCTTTCCTTACAGTTTTGAGTGTGTTTAAATTTAACAAAGTGATATTGGAATACTTTTAAGGTTTTGAATTGCAGGACCGCCTTGGAAGTGGTTGAAGAATTGCAGTTTGCCTTTCGTACAACAATTACAAGGTGGGGTAGTGTTCAGTTTTGGTATACCTAGCTTCTGAGGTATTCTGCGATTTATGATGTAATTGCGAAACTCAGAAGCTGGGGTTTCAATGTATATCAGTTGAACTGTTGCTCTTATTTTTTGGTTTGATTGCAGTCAAAACAGTTGTGGTTTCGCCTGCTGGGTTACAACTAGGACTGAGTACAGTATAAAATTGTATCGTTCCATGATTAAATTTAGTAAATTTTAGAGGTTGATTATGTTATCTTTCTGACAACTACAACTAAAGTTATCTTTGAGTTTCAGCCCATTAAGCAGAGCAACAAGGGATGCCAACTTCATAGCTCATTTTAATATAAGTTGTGTAAAATTCAGGTATGGATAGGGACTGTAAGGAAAGGGCAATAAATGTTCGTTTGCTTTTTAATTTGAGGTTTCACGTCATCATTTTTCCATTAAACACTTCAACTCCTTTTAAAAATCCTTCAAAAATCTGCAAGAAAAGTTTTACATCCCTATAGCTTTTGAATTCCCGGCAAAGATCAAAGAATTGCCAAAATTGAGCAGAAAGTCTCTAACACGTGTAGGTATTGTAGGGCACTGCACGGTAAATTACCACCGGATTGCGTTTATTCAAGCTAGCGGAAGATGGCGCTGCACAACGAGGCAGCTGACGTTCGGTTCTATTCTATGCCCGTCTTTTTCTATGGTCAAGAAAGAGTTGGGCGGGTCGGTTGTGGATGTTTTTATCGTGTCATGTAGCAAAATGGGTGTTTTAAATATAATTTACTTATTTTTGTGTACTACGGCCAATCTTGTGTTCGCAGGTAATTAATTTTAATATCTCCAAACATTGTGAAACTGATAAGATAACAGCAGGCTGTGATAAAGATAACCTGCGTATTACTGTCAAATTTAACGAATTTCGGCATAAACAAAAGTCTTGACACCTAGAAAAGCCTTCTCGATTGATTTTTTCGCAAAATTAGCCAAAATTAACCTAAAACCATGAATTTCAGCCAAATTAACCATTTCAATTTAAATAATATGACTCACACCATTTACCATGAAATCGCCGTTAATTACTCATTTTCTCAACATTCCAGACTTCTACAATTATTATGAATGTAATAACGCCCTTTTATCCCGAGCTGTGCTCTCAGCAACTTCAGCGATGCCCAAAAGGGGCCCCGATAACGCCCAATTATACGGTAAGTTTCCGAAAAATTGTTGCCAATTAAAAATATTTATGGAATGGTTGCTTAGATCGAAACTATAATTAAATTAGTTTTGTTGTTTAGGTCTTCACTGGTGTTAAAATAGACTTTTAAAACATGTCGAGTCGCAACGTTCGTTGGGCATTTAATTTTGCCAAATGGAACCCAACCAAAGCCGAAATATTACTAGCAACATCTTGCATTCAACCGGAAGAAAAAGTGCGGTTAGCAAAGTTTGTGTTTAAGAACGATTTCAAATCGTCTTTAATCGGACGGTTGATGATGCGAAAATTTGTTAACGAAACCACCACGAAACCGTATAACCGAATCAAATTTATTAGGGATACTAAAGGAAAACCGTTGTTAGAAAACGATTCGAATAGCGTTAATTTCAATGTTTCTCATCAAGGCGATTTCGCGGTTTTAGCCGGAGTTATCGCTGAAATAACTGTAGGGGTTGATGTAATGAAAGTAGAGGAGTCGAAAACTCGAAATTTACAAGAATATTTTCGGGTGATGTCGAGAATTTTTTCTGCGTCTGAATGGGTAACTATTAGAAATGCCGGTAGTGATTCGAATCAATTGTTAATGTTTTGTCGACATTGGTGTCTTAAAGAAAGTTATTTAAAAGCTGTCGGTGTTGGGATTACAGTAGATTTACGACAAGTTTGTTTTAAAATTAACACTAAAGTACTTCAAGTTAATTGTGTTGTTGATACCACTGAAATTTTTGTTAAGGGAGAGAAACTTGATTGGTATTTTCACGAAATGTTGTTGGATGATTGCCATTGCGTGGCAATTGCTTTAAGTTCTAAAGTCAATAATGGGGATCTATTTAAGGAAATTAGTTTCGAAGAATTAATGGAAAATGCTTCTCCGCTTTTGGGGGTGGACGAAACGTATTGTGAGGATTTTTTTAAAAAGCTTGATAAATAATGTATGGTTTGTAATATAATCATTTTTAATGGAATTTGCGTGTTTTTCTTACCGTTCCATAATATTTTTAAATGGCTTCAAATATTTTGTACCAGTCGTAGTATGGCACAATATTTTAATTTGATGTAGCTCTTGCATGCAATCGTATTTTATAAAAAGTTGATTAGGTTTTGTCTGTTATTGATTGCATGCTCCCAGTGATTTTTATTTCGAATATTTTTAATTTTTTAGCCGCCTGTAGAATTTTTATGTTTTGTAACTTAACACTTAAATTCAAGTTCTCTTCGAGCATTACCCGATTCTACTTGTCCGATTTGTAAGTTGAATATCATACCCAACTATTGAAAGTAATTTTTTTCAAAAAACTAAATTGAGTTTTTTTATTAAAAAAAAATATGTTAAAAGATTTTCTTATGTAGTATTCGTCCCTACGTGCAATTTTCTGAAACGTCGTCAAAACGAAGGTGTGGTAAGTGGGAACCGTTTTTAAACCTGAGATATAGCTCCAGTATAGAAGAAAAATTTCAAAAGTTTGTCACCTAACCCAGAGAGGGCGCTCAAATCCAATCTACTTTGCGTAGCTTGATACCTAGAATTTGCTCTGTTGCGTAATAGCTTGAGTGGCAGCCAAAACAGGCAAAACTAGGAATTTTGGCGTATCGCAGCGTTTTGACAAATGTGGCGCAACACAAGCTTGTCTAAGTAGTGCGTTTCGATTACTTACCGTCAGATGTCACTACGTTTGCGATAACGACCGCGAAATTTAAAATGTGACTTTTACTCATACATAGCGGAATCGCAACTGAACGGATATATATTTTAATTGAAGAATTGAGGTTAAGTAAAGTCTACGCTGGATCGATAATAATAATAATCACCATTTTTGAAAATTTTAATTTCACTTTCAACACGTTTCAGAAACACGATAGTGTTGCGCAAACATTTTCTGAAGTTTTTGTGTCTATAAAGCTTCTCCTTGGCCCTTTCTAGTACTGCGAAAGGATTTGGAAAATTAGTGCCGCCATCTGTAGCAATATTTAAGTAGTGCGTAACCACATTACGCGCTTCGTTAGATGTCGCCATGTTTGCGATAACGGCGCGAAATTTAAAACGTCGCGTGATTACGACGAGGAATTTGCTTTGTGCGGTTAATAAATTTATTTGAAACTTCGTCCACTGTCATTGTTGACAGTGTTGACAGTTAATTACGTTTATGTCGTGATTGTATTTGCTCTACGTTCAGGACTGGAAACATTGCTAAAGCTCATGATATGTTTGGATACATCAATTTTGGAGAAATAGTGGCGCCATCTACAGTACTAATTAAGTAGTGCGTAATCACATTACGCGCTTTGTTTACTTACCGTTAGATGTCGCTATGTTTGCGATAACGGCGCGAAATTTAAAACGTCACTTTTTCTCATCACGTATTGCGACGTGAAATTAGATTTGTGCGATTAATAAATTTATTTGAAACGTCATCCACTGTCATTGTTGATAACATTTATGTCGTGATAGAAAGTATTTGCTCTACATTCGGGACTGGAAACTTTGCTAAGGTTCATGTTATGTTGAGACACATTTGTTTTCGACAACTAGTGGCGCCATCTGTGGCAATATTTAAGTAGTGCGTAATTAGATTACGCGCTTCGTTTACTTACCGTTAGATGTCGCCACGTTTGCGATAACGGTGCGAAATTTAAAACGTCACGTGATTGCGACGAGAAATTAGTTTCGTCCGGTTAATGAATTTATTTAAGACGTCGTCCACCGTCATTGTTCATTTTTGACATTTATGTCGTACTAGAAAGTATTTATTTGGACACATTAAACGAGTTTTAGAGAAGTACTGGCGCCATCTCGAGTTGTAATTAAGTAGTGCGTAATGACGTCAGATGGCGGTATCGTCGCGAAAACGAGCGCGAAATTTAAAATTTCGTTAGTTTTTTCGTATTCCCACTTACACACACGGAAAGCATAATCGTTTGATACACTTTACTTACATATCTCGACCCAACGTTTCAAATATTTGTTTTTAAGTAACGTTAGATTTGATTTGCGTTGATATTGATCAATTAATTTTTGGAGTCAAAACCTATGTAACGAAAATGAATTAAAAAAGTGCTATACTACGAAAATGACTTGACATTAAAATCTGAATGAATTGCAAAGGTGGTAATGCATGGAGCGCTCAAGAAAATGACTTTGATCAACAATTCATTGTTGATTTGGGTCAAGTAATGAACGTAACCAGAATTTGGACGCAAGGTAGACCTCACAGCAATGAGTACGTAATGGAATACAGCATTAGTTACGGCTCTAACGGTCTAGATTATGCCGACTACAAGGAACCAGGTGGTAACACGATGGTAAGATTCTAAAATAATCGCTTGGTTGAACGCTTATTAGAATTAAACTAATTTTTGTAACTAGTGCACGGCTTGTTTCTTAATATTTCACACTAATCCACTTGACTAACTTCAAAAATCACTTGTCCGCTATAGGGACGTCTGCTTGGAGTCCTCAAGAAAGCACATATTTTCATTTTTTAACGATGGATTTGGGGGGTCATTATGAGATCCGTTCTATAGCTACACAGGGCCGTGGTGGTTCCAGCGAATTCGTCACAGAATATATCGTTCAATTTTCGGACGATGGTGAGGGATGGAGGAGTTTTACTGACACACAAGGAGAAACCGAGGTGCCTTTTCCTTCTATTTAACAAACTTTTAAGCTTTCAATAACAACCAGCTAAAACCGCAAAAATCCTCAATAATTCTTCAATTTTTTTGGATATTAAATGTGGAAATTCTAGATGTTTCGCGGTAATACAGACGGCGAATCAATTCATAAAAACGAATTTGAAGTACCAATAATTGCGCAGTGGATCAGAATAAATCCCACTAGATGGCGCGATCGTATTTCAATGAGAGTAGAACTCTACGGTTGTGAATACGGTAAGTAAATTTTTTTTTTTTTTGCTACAAGTCTAATTTTTGAATTTCGCAGAGGCTGACGATATGTACTTCAACGGTACTGCTTTGCTCAAACTTGATTTAATGAGAAATCCAATTTCGGCGTCGAGAGAAAGTATTAGGTTTAGATTTAAAACGGCTAGTGCCAATGGGGTAGTTTTGTACAGCAGAGGGACACAAGGCGACTACATTGCATTGGAACTTCGAGAAAACCGAATGCTTCTTAAAATAGATCTCGGTATTTCCCTTTTCTATCACAATTTTTATTATTAATAATCAACTTTAAGGGTCTAGAATCGTAACTAGTTTATGTGTCGGGAGTTTGTTGGACGACAACATTTGGCACGACGTAGTTATTTCAAGGAATCGAAGAGATATTTTGTTTTCTGTTGATCGCGTCGTCGTCCAGGATAAGATTAAGGGAGAATTCAACAGGTTGAATTTAAACAGAGAAGTACGTTTATAAATTTTTAATTAATCCATTCCTGGAGACCAATGGAACCGCTAAAATTTTTTAAAAGTTGAATTGACTTAACTTCATTAAATTTTAGTTCTACGTTGGCGGAGTTCCCAACATACAAGAAGGCCTAGAAGTTGTTCAGAATTTCACTGGATGCATCGAAAATCTTTACTTGAATTCCACTAGCGTCATAAAGGAAGTTAAACAAGCCTACGAATACGGTGAAGGAATCCGTTACGAAAGGATCAACACTTTGTACAGCTGTCCGGTAAGTCGTAGATTTCTGAAACACTAGAATGTGGAAAAGTCATGTAAATAACAATTCGCTTGAGTGTATCGAGAGGTTAAAAAGACAATTTATAGTCAAAAATCACCAGTTTTGATGATGTCGCCAACTGTCAACACTGTGGGTCGGTAAAAGCGGTCGCGAAATTTTCAAATTGTATGTGGCGCCCTCACTCCCATTAATTGTGAACTATTTCACTATTTCAAACTTAAATTCCCAACTTCTGTTAACGTTGTCTTGCACGATTCATTTGAATAATTTCAGGAGCCCCAAATAATCCCCGTCACTTTCCTGACGAAAGACTCGTTCGCAAGACTCAAAGGTTACGAAGGTGCCAGATCTCTGAACGCTTCCTTCGCTTTTCGAACTTACGAAAACATTGGTTTGCTGCTCTTCCACGCTTTTTCGTCATCAGGTCATGTTGCTGTAAGTATTGACGATGCCATTAAAGTAATCGCTGCGACTGGTGTTTTCAGATATTTTTGGAGGAAGGCAAAATCAAAGTTGAACTCATCACCGAGAACAGTCCGAAAGTAGTTTTCAACAATTACGAAGAAGATTTCAAC
Organism: Pyrochroa serraticornis; assembly: GCA_905333025.2. Taxonomy (NCBI): domain Eukaryota; kingdom Metazoa; phylum Arthropoda; class Insecta; order Coleoptera; family Pyrochroidae; genus Pyrochroa; species Pyrochroa serraticornis. The sequence goes on from HG995152.1 coordinate 48,075,410, forward strand.
GATGGACGTTGGCATTCGGTTGTTTTGACGATTTCAACGAATTCTTTGATTTTCAGTGTCGATTATCGACCGATGCGAACTGTTAGGGTTTTAAAAATTTTAACCGGAGGTTCTTATTTCCTTGCTGGTGGCGTTACAGCTAGTATCGGTTATTCCGATAGACATATGCCGGGTTTTGTTGGTTGCATGAAAACGATCGGTATCGATGGCAATTATAAATTACCAACCGATTGGACGCAAGGAGAATATTGTTGTCCTGATCAAGTTCTTTTAGATGCTTGTAGAATGACGGATCGTTGTAATCCAAATCCTTGTCAACACGGGGCACCTTGTAAACAAAATTCGCGCGAATTTATCTGCGATTGTAAAGGAACGGGTTACGGGGGTGCAGTTTGTCATACTTCGATCAATTCATTGTCTTGTCAAGCTTATAAAAATGCACAAGCGGTTGCGCAAAGAGCTGAAGTTAAAATTGATGTTGACGGTAGCGGACCTTTGGCACCGTTTCCGGTTACTTGCGAATTTTACGCTGATGGTCGTGTCGGAACTGTTCTTCATCATAGTAATCAAGAAACTACTCCGGTCGATGGATTTCAAGAACCCGGCAGTTTTCAGCAAGATATTCATTACGAAGCCGACGACGACCAAATTGCCGCTTTAATTAACCGATCGAGCACTTGCAAACAACATTTACAATACGCCTGTAAGGGGGCGAGATTGTTTAATTCGCCCACGACCGAACTCAACTTTAGACCGTTTTCGTGGTGGGTTTCGAGACATAACCAAAAAATGGATTATTGGGGAGGAGCGCTACCTGGTTCCAGGAAATGCGAGTGTGGCGTTGTGGGAACTTGCACCGATCCCACAAAATGGTGCAACTGCGACGCATCAAGCAATATGTGGCAGGTAGACGCAGGTAAGTTCTCTATAAAACTTTATAGAGTTACCAAGCTTCCCCTACCTAAACTTTTTTGTCTTACATCAAGACGATGTAATGTAAATAAAAAAATTGCGTTTAACTCTCTTAACTTTGAACTTCGCAATAACTTTCAACCCAAAAAGGGGTTGAGGAGCATCCCACAATACAGTCGACAACACCAATAAAATGCGACAATGCGCACTTTCATCAAATGTCACATTGGGATGCTACCACAACCCCAAACTGGGTGGAGCTTTGTAGCAAAGCATTAATGAATTGAAATTGTTTGCAGGCGACATAACTGAAAAGGAGAATCTACCAGTGAAACAGCTTCGTTTCGGCGACACCGGAAACGCTTTAGACGAAAAAGAAGGTCGCTACACTTTAGGTCCTCTAATCTGCGAAGGCGACGATCTCTTCCACAACGTTATAACATTCCGAGTATCGGACGCCACCATTAACCTCCCCACTTTCGATATGGGTCACAGTGGCGACATCTATTTCGAGTTTCGAACAGCGGTGGAAAACGCGGTTTTGTTCCACTCCAAAGGTCCGTCTGATTTCATTAAATTGAGCATAGTGGGTGGAAACCAATTACAATTCCAATACCAAGCCGGTCTCGGACCAATTGCTGTAATCAGAGAAACTTCCTATAAATTATCCGATAACGAATGGCATTCGGTTTCGGTTGAAAGAAACCGAAAGGAGGCAATGATCATTGTTGATGGTGCGTTAAAAGCGGAAGTTAGAGAACCACCTGGTCCTGTTCGAGCTCTACATTTGACCTCTGATTTAGTAATTGGAGCTAGTATTGATTATCGAGATGGTTTTACTGGTTGTATTCGGGCGCTTTTAATTAATGGACAACACGTAGATTTGAGGCATTACGCTCATCGAGGCTTGTATGGCATCACGGAAGGTTGTGTCGGTAAATGCCAGAGTAACCCGTGTCTTAACAACGGAACTTGTTTCGAAAGATACGACGGTTACGTGTGTGATTGCCGTTGGACCGCTTTTAAGGGGCCCATTTGTGCGGACGAAATCGGCGTTAACATGAGGCAAAGTTCTATGATTAAATACGATTTTATGGGGTCGTTTAGGTCGACTTTAGCCGAACACATCCGTGTTGGTTTTACCACTACTAACCCTAAAGGGTTTTTGTTGGGTTTTTCTTCAAATATTTCCGGTGAATTCATGACGATTATGGTTTCTAATTCGGGGCATTTACGTGTCGTTTTCGATTTTGGTTTCGAAAGACAAGAAGTTATTTACCCTGAAAAACTCTTCAGTTTGGGACAATATCACGATTTGAGGTTATCTCGTAAAAATTCGGGAGCTACTCTAGTGATGCAAGTCGATAATTATGAACCTATGGAAACACATTTTAATATTAAAGCGTCAGCTGATGCCCAATTTAATAATGTTCAATACATGTACATCGGAAAGAACGAATCGATGACTGAAGGTTTTATTGGTTGTATTTCGCGTGTGGAATTCGACGATATCTACCCATTGAAGCTTCTTTTCCAACAATCCGGACCTGGAAATGTTCAATCTTTAGGAAGTAAGTTTGAAATTTTTTCAATCTTTGTTTTAATTTTTTTAATTACAGCACCGTTAGGTGAAGATTATTGCGGGGTTGAACCCATAACACATCCACCAGATATAATTGAAACGAGACCACCCCCAATTGTTGATGAAGATAAACTCAGAAAAGCTTACAATCAAACAGATTCTGCAATTTTAGGAAGTAAGTAGATATTACAGGTTTCTGTAATTTCTAACGGACTACTTTTAAAGCAAAATCTAGAAATTGTTGCCAACAGTAGATAAATGACAACCAAAATACACTTTCAGTTACTTAAAAGGTGAATTATACATGAATAAAATTTTCATCACACCTAATTCAGTTAAGTTCTTAGTTAATATTCAGTATAACTCTCCTTCTAAGTATAAAAAAACTTAACATGAATTGTATCACGTAATTATATTTCAGAGAACATTTTCGTAGGGGATCGGGTCAAAACTTTTGAAGAGTGATGATAAAGGTTCCTGTTTTACCACTAGGGTTGCCAATGGATTTTTTCTTTTTGGGTTTTTTGTTGTCATGCGTTTAAACCTAACGAAATTACAGTTTCCTATGTAATTTTTTCTATAATCAATATATTGTTTAATACGTTTAAATAATATTTACAGATAAACGGGTGCCATTGCTTTAGACTCTACAGCTTTTTCATGACATTAAGTTGATTTCATTTATTTTGCTTTTAATTCAAAATACGAAAGCGAGCGCCGACGCATTCTACTAAAATTTAAAAACTTGTAAAGTTTCCTAGAGATGATTGCTTGATTGCTCCCCAATTACCTTGAAAAGGAGAAGGAATTGAATGCGATTTCCGAAAATGGGGTAATAGTAGATCCCTGTATTTTTGTAAGCATTATGGCAAGTCGAATACGCCACTAGAAGGTGACTATTAATTTTAACTTATCTATAATCGGTTAATGAGCAATTACCCCCATTTTACAATAACAAATATTTACTTTTCTCTAAAAATAAAAATTACCAAATTAATTCTGACGATTACGTCAAAATTTGACATAACGATGATTGATGTCAATGACTTTTTGCTGTTTGTAACACTGATTTTTGCTTCAAAAGTGTTTTCGCTACCAACCCAAAATATTTGATAACTTATCTATTTGTTTCAGGCGTCCTCGCGATTATATTTATAGCGTTGGTAATTCTCGCAATAATTATCGGACGTTATTTGCATCGTCATAAGGGCGAATATTTAACACAGGAAGATGCAGGAGCTGACACTGCTTTAGATCCAGACACTGCTGTAGTTCACGGAACAACCGGTCATCATGTACAGAAAAAGAAAGAATGGTTCATTTAGTGTGTTAAGTGATGAAGTGGGCCTAAAAGTACAAGTTCGTTACGTATAACAAACTTTTCTAAGACTTGTTTTTGTAGATTATTTTTTTATGTTCGTAGCATAAACTAGGTTTGTGCAATTATGTTGACACTTCCTTTTTGTTTGTTTTTTTCTTATCCTGAAATGACTTAATTGATATTATTTCCGTCCATTTTATTTATTTTTCGTACTTTAACATTCCAGTTTTTTCTGTTTTTTTTTTTTAACAATTGAAATGTATTTTCATAATTCTTTCAAGATTTTCTTGGCTGGAATAAAGTGCCTTTTCATGGCATTTTGTGTGTTAATCTGCACTGTAAACTTTATTTTTATTGCTTTTAGAGTATATATTGTAAAGGTTAGAAATTGTGTACTTTTTTTACAAATAAAATTATAATACGAAAATTAGCATTCATGTTTCCCCTTCTATAGTTATCATAATCTCCACAAAAAATTGTGAAGACGACTAAAAATACTTCGGCTGTGATCCCCCGAAAAAAAGGATGGGACGAGTCCCAAAATCACACGCCCAGCAGTGGCGTGCCGAGAAATAATCTCGATTTTAGGTTAAACTGACGTATAAATGAAGCTTCAAACTATGGTGGAATATTGACACATTACATAGCGAATGTGATGCATTATAAAACAAAATGTGAAATTGACTTACAATTCGTGACTTATAATTTTGTTACAGTTTCTGCGCCATCATTTTGCCGCTACTGACTTATTGAGTTGGCTGTCAGTATTAAAGCGACCTGTAATAACGGCATCAAACGTGGCTCTCCCATCGTCAGTGATATTTAAAGACCTCAACGGGCCTTGGTCTATACCGGCACAGACTAATTATTAAATCACAAGTAAAAGTTAATAATACCGGTACACCCGGCTTCAACCCAGCCGCTAGATGGCGCCTCCCAAAACTGCCAGATTGATTAATATCTAGGGCTCGGGTAGGGTACAATCAATGTAGGCGTTGGCAACACTGCTTCTGTATTGACAATATTGACAGGAGCAACCACACAAACATGGCTCTCAGCTGGTACCATAAGGGTTGCTCAAAAGTGGTGTGATCGGCTTTCTTTACGTTTAATTTCAAAATGAGGTCGACGAACAGATTTATGCGTGAAGGCCGCAGATTTTTGTAATTTTGTACCGGCCTTTGCAGCGTTGTCAGCCGGAGCTAAAGAACCTGAAGGGTTGTTGACGTAAGGGTTGGCCGAAATTTTTGGAAATTTATCAAAAATGTAGGTGTTCTTTGTTAGAAATATCAATAACGGTAAAAATTCCGCAGTTTAACTAAATTGGATATTTAACCAATCTTGTGGAATGTTGAGGGTTGTTAATTTCGATTTTACAGAAACAATATGGATCAAGTATTGCCCGACAACGATCCAATTTGTAACAAAAAACACGATGACACTAATAAAAACCAAGGACAAAACGGATCTAACAACAATTGTTCATGCAAAACTGGACCGGCAGGTTTGGCAGATATCGAGAAGTATGAAGAAGAAATTAAACTGTTACAAGAAAAATGTTCAAGTGTAGATGACCTTAAGAAGGAACTAACCGCAAAAATTGAAATTGTAAATCTTTTTTAATTCTTACAAAATAATTAAATTTCGTTACTTCAGATCACGAAACAGAAAGATTTAGCAATTAAAGAAAAAGAAGCAATGGTGATTCGTTATGCAGTCAGCGAAAGAGGTGTCTTAGAACAAAAACAGTTGAAGGAACAGTTTGAAAAAAAATATAAAGATGCGATTAAGGAAAACGATATTTTACAACATAAAGTCCAGACAATGAATTCGGAAAAAGCAAGAATATGCCAAATGTTAGACGATAAGGTAGTGCCCCAAAATTGAAAGTTAGTTTAGTTGATTTTCCATATTTTAGTGTTACGAGTGCAAAACTGCTCAACAAGAACTTGAACGGTTAAAAATCGATTTGAATTCTCTAGAAACTAAGTTAAAATGGTCCCAGAATAGTCTCAAAACCGAAATTGCTTTGCATAAAGTAAGTAAAGTAATGAAGTTGATGTTTGCAATTTTAATTAATTTTCAGGAAAGTCAGAGTAAAGTCGAAAATTTGAATAGTAAATTGCAAGAAGCCACCGATCAAATTGAACAAGCCAGACGTAAAGCTGAAGAAACAATAAAAACGTTTCATTCATCCGAGGATAACAGGGCACATGTTTTAGGTAGTTTGAGCGGTTTCAAAATTAATTACAGAACACTGTTTTACCAACTTGCGCCAATTTCAATTAATTTTAAAAAGAAATCGAAAGTTTTGTGGACGTCACCCACTTACAACGCATATTTGCAGCAATGCCAAGTTACTTATTGCTACTGCTTCTGACCACTTTGGTCAATACCTAGACAACCGGTCCAAGGGAGGATTTTAAATTTTTAACAAATTTTCTTTTTCAACTAATAAATTTGCTGATGCCTCAAAAGATTCACCTCTAACTTCTCAACGTTTCCGAGGGCGAAATTATTTTATTTCTTTTTTTCGATGGCGACCTCTGGCGGAAGTTTCAGAAACTTCCGCCAAGGTATCTTCGTATTCTGACCAAAATTAAAAGTTTCATTACAATTTCAGATCAGCAAATCAAAGAAGTACAAGCGAAATTGATTTTCCTCAAACACGACAGGGACGAAAAAGATCAACAAGTCAATTCTTTGACGTCGCAATTCGATAAATTACAAACAAAACAAAAGAACGTTTTGCAAGAAAACAACGATTTGTCGGTAAAAGTACAACAATTGGAGAGAGATCGATTGGATAACGAACAAAAATTGAACGAATTGCGAGCATGTGCCGATCAACAGCGACAAGATTCAGCTGAAGTACAAGCGAAAAGTGTACAACTCGACCAGTTAAAACTCCAATTAAAGAACGAACAAGACCAACTGAAGGCCTGCAAAGAACACGTCGACATTTTGAAACAAAGAAACACCGAATTGGAGGCGGATATGGCGGCGTGTTTGGATCGCGAAGCCGAACTACTTCTGTTCACCCAACAACTAACCGACAAAAACGTCCGGTTACAATCGGAATTTATTGCGTTAGAAACAAAGGTGCGATTGTGTTAATGTGAAGTAATTTTTTGTTGTTTTTACGAAAGTGTGACGTCATAGAATCGGTTATAACCGAGTTGCACTTTAAAGTGCAATATCCAAGTACCTAAATAACTGTGACGTCAGAATCGGTTATAACCGATTATTTGGTGATTTTGTTCTTCACTTCGAAGTGCAAATGTCGGTATATTGTAGTTATGCAACTATTAAGATTGTTTTTTTTTTATTTTAGGTGCAACAATTGTCTTGTGAACAAACAATTTTGAAGCGTTCGATAAAAGAACAAGAGACACGATCTGGAATTTTAACTGCGCAACTTGCTGAGGAACGCGTTAAACATTTCGAAGAAAAGGAATCTCTAACGAAGAATCTAACGGAAATATCGGCCCTTTGCGAAGAGTTCAAACAAGAAGTTGCTGACCAAAAAGGAGAGAATTCTGTCATGCAAAGAAAGTTTCAGAATTCCTTAAAAGTAAGTTTGGGGAGAAACAGTATTGCCAACTTATTTCAATGTTTGTTTTTTTTAATTTAATGGCATTTCAAACTTTACGAATTGCTACCTCAATTAATTCAAAAAAATAAGGCGAGGAAATCAAAATTTCGAAACTAGTTGAGTGTCGAACTAAAAGCGACATCTAGTTTCAAATTCAGTCACTCTATGGGTGCGATTTCGCTAATCGCAATTACGTTACTATGGAAACCTTGCAATTCAAATTGCGCGCGCATCTTAATTTTAGAGTTTTCCATAGACACCCGCGATAATCCCAAGTACGTTACTATGGAAACCCCGCAACACAAGTTGGGCGCGCTTTTTGATTTGCGAGTTCTCCTTAGCAACCCGCGAGAATTCCAACTACGTTACCACCTTGCAACTCAAATTGCGCACGCATCTTAATTTGGGAGTTTTCCATAGCAACCCGCGATAATTCCAACTAGGTTACCATCTTGCAACTCAAATTGCGCACGCATCTTAATTTGACAGTTTTTCATAGCAATGAGCGTGAATCTCAACTACGTTACTATGGAAACCTTGCAATTCAAATTGCGCGCGCATCTTAATTTGGGAGTTTTCCATAGCAACCCGCGGTTATTCGAACTACGTTACTATGGAAACCTAGCAACACAAATTGCGCGCGCATCTTGCTTGCAAATTTTCCATAGCAATCCGCGATAATCCCAACTACGTTACTGTGGAAATCCTGCAACACAAATTGCGTGCGCATCTTAATTTGAAGGGTTTAAATCTGCGGTAATCCCAACTACGTTACTCTGGAAACCATGCAACATAAATTGCGCGCGCATCTTGATTTGTTTTCCATAGCAACCCGCGGTAATTCAACTACGTTGCTATGGAAAACTTGCAAATTAAGATGCGCGCGCAATTTGAGTTGCACGGTTTCCAGAGTAACGTAGTTGCGATTATCGCAACTCAATTTTAACTATCACTCACTTGCTACTTTTCAAATTATAAACTATAGGGGGTCAATCTTATATGTTGATTTTAATAGGAGGTCAATAAGGAACTGCAACAATGTCGCAGACGACTTGAACAATACGAAAACGTGAACAGTGCTAGCAGCAGCAGCTCAAATTCCTCGATAAGCGTTGGGGATAGATCGAACGGATCACCGGCAGTCGACCAAATCAAGAAGGTAATTGAAAAAAATCAAATAAAAATTATACCGATTGTTGAATTTATGCAGCCGGATGCAGATATAGACAGACAGACTCTCATAGAACACATTGTGAAACTTCAAAGAATTAGCGCCCGCAAATCCGAAAAATTAGACTTCCTCGAGGAACACGTAAACACACTTGTAGTTGAATTACAAAAAAAATCACGTCTTCTCCAAAGCTACATTCTCAGAGATCAATCGGGGATTCTAACATCCAACACTTCCGACAGAAATAAGGTCAGTTAGTTGTGTTTTTAATTATTAAGTGATAACGCTTATGCGGCCAATTTTAATTTGATGTTTATTTTTCAAATTATTTGGAAAAGTCTTCGAAATTCAGGTAAGTTTCAATAGTTTTAGTGGCTTAGCATTTTTGGTCTTTTTACAATTTTTAGCAAGTAACTAACTTTCGATTTTTTAGGCAAACTTAGTGAAGTTGAACGCAGTCACGACATCTGTATACACCTCACATATTAGAGACAACAACCCTCTAGAACCATCAACTGATATCAATCGGAAGTTGCAAGCTGTACTCGAAGATGTCCTGCTTAAAAATATTACGCTGAAAGTGAGGATAATTATTAAGAAATCTTCAGGCCGTTTCGAAATTAATTACTATGAGTAAAACTTATTTGTCAATTTTTGCCGCACACGGCACAAGTAGAGAAATTATAAAAAAGCGACAATTTGAAAGAAAAGTTAGGTTAAGGTGCGTCGCGCATTGTCGACCATATTCGTTCCGAATCGTGCAACTCGTCCGATTGGCTGCTGGCGGTTTAAAGAGACTGACGCTTTATAAATTCTCAACATTGAAGACTAAAATGTTGCTAAAAATTATTTTGTTTCAGGAAAACGTCGACACTTTGGGCCAGGAAATAGATAAGTTGAATAATCAATTGAAGTCCCAAGTTGCCCCCTTAAATCGTTAGTTCTAAATAATGGATGTCGTTAAAACCAATTGAAATTGTAATTTTGGGTTGAAACAAAATTTATTGCGAATAAATGTTAATCGATATCATCAATTGAAACTTCTTCGTAATCTTTTTCGAGCATCGCTAGATCTTCTCTGGCTTCGTTAAATTCACCTTCTTCCATCCCTTCATGGATGTACCAATGAACGAAAGCTCGTTTCGCAAACATTAAATCGAATTTTTTATTAAGTTTATTCCAAGCCGATTCAATCGCTGTAGTATTTGATAACATACAAGCAGCTCTTTGTACTTTAGCTAAATCACCTCCAGGTACCACAGTTGGGGGTTGATAATTAATACCAACTTTAAAACCAGTCGGACACCAATTAACGAATCGAATATTAGTTTTCGTTTTCATTTGAGCTATCGAAGCGTTAACGTCTTTCGGAACTACATCACCTCGATACAGTAGACAACAAGCCATGTATTTACCTTGACGCGGATCACATTTTACCATTTGATTCGAGGGTTCGAACAGTTCTGAAGTAATTTCAGAAACTGACATGCCTTCGTGGAAAGCTTTATCGGAAGAAACTACAGGAGCGTACGAAGCGAGAGGAAAATGTATACGTGGATAAGGCACCAAATTCGTTTGGTATTCGGTTAAATCGACATTTAAAGCGCCATCAAATCGTAATGACGCAGTAATTGAGGAAACTACTTGACTAATTAATCTGTTTAAATTAATGTAATTAGGGCGTTCAATTCCTAATTTTTTTCGACAAATATCGTAAATCGCTTCGTTGTCGACCATAAACGCGCAATCTGTGTGACTTAGAGTTGTGTGGGTTGTTAGAATTGAATTGTAGGGTTCGACAACTGCTGTGCAAACTTGAGGGGCTGGATAAATGACGAATTCTAGTTTGCTTTTTTTTGAGAATTCTTCCGATAAATTTTCCATTAATAGAGAGGTGAAACCGGAGCCGGTGCCGCCGCCGAAGGAGTGAAAAACTAAAAATCCTTGTAACCCGGAACATTGTTCCGCCATTTTCGATAATTTATCCATAACAATTTCGATCATTTCTTTCCCCATCGTGTAGTGACCTCTCGCGTAATTATTTGCCGCGTCTTCTTTACCAGTTATTAGTTGTTCGGGGTGGTACAATTGTTTGTATTTGCCGGTTCTCACCTCGTCTGGATTTTGGTTTTTAGTTGTTGAAGTGAGAAAAATTATAATTACCAACTACAGTCGGTTCTAAGTCGATCATCAAAGAGCGGGGCACCATATTTCCGTTTTCTACTTCGTAAAAGAAAGTGCCGTAACAGTTGTCCGAAACTATGTCTTTTTGGTCCTGGAGACTGCCATCCGGTTGTATCCCGTGCTCTAAGCAATAGAGCTCCCATGTGGTGTTACCGATTTGAACCCCAGCTTGGCCGATATGGACCGAAATGCATTCTCTCTAAAGTTGTTGCGTAGATTTTGGCACCAATAGAATTAACTCACCATTTTGGGGGCCTTAAAATTTTGAAATACATAAATTTCGACGGAATTAATCAAAATTCACAACATTTGTTTCAGTTTGAAACTGTCATGGAAACTGAGCGATTACTTGATTATTTCTTGTACTTGCTCGGCGGTGTCTTCCATAATTTTAATTAATGCGATCGTAGCTTCTTCTACTCCCTCGAAGGTTTTGAGACTAATATTAAGGTTCACCATATCTAAAATTTTCCTACTTCACTTTTGCCTCGTGCAATTTAAGTGTCTTTTTGAAATGTATGAGTGAGGTACTGATAGTTGCAATTTGAAGATACCTCATAACGGGCGACTACATCAGTGCAAGTTGACGCTAACCGCTACCCACAAAGATATCCAAACACGTCTGGTTGTTTGTTAGGGTCGCTCGGCCAATAACCCGAGGTGCCGGTGGACAAAATTTTTACGAGAATCCGTCCGCGGCGATCCTTCTAGAAGCGAGTTCCGGAATGACCTCGAACATCAGAGAGCGGCCGGTCAGCGCTATCGCCGTCAGACCACGTGAAACGTTTTAGAATAATTCGCGGTGGTTCGGGAGTGCAGCTGCAGCAGCTGGGGAAGAAGCAAGACGAACTGGAGAAGAAACGTCTCGAAGAAAAAGAAGAGCAGGAGAGGAAACGTCTTGAGGAAAAAGAAGAATTGTAGAATCTTCTAAGACAGGAAAAGAAACGCCTGAAAGAAAAAGAAGAATTGAGGAATCTTCTGGGACAGGAGAAAAGACGTATGGACGAGAAGGAAGAATTTAAGAAGATTTTAGAAGGCCAGGAAGGAAAGTTCCAGGAAGTTGAGGGAAGATTTCAGCAAATGGAAACTTAAATGGTGAATAAGAGTGGTGGGAGCATAAACCGCGTCAAGTTGCCCAATTACGCTTGAAGCACATACCGACGCCAGCTGGACGCAGTTGCTTGAGTGAATGGTTGGGCAGGAGAAGTAAAAGCCACAGCATTGGTGTTTGCTCTTCGGGGTCCTGCACTAGATTTGTTACAAACAATCCCCACTCAAGACCAGAAAAATTTTTGTCAATTTAGTCAGAGTCTTAGAGCTGCGCTATGGGGATAGCCACATGCGGCAAGTTTTCCAGCAGCAGCTGACCACAAGAACCCAGAGGAGCGACAGGAATTCAAAGCAAACATCAACCGGCTGGTCCATTTGGCTTATCTGACCTACGCAGCAGACCACTGGAAGCGTTTGTTAGCGGCGTAAGGATCACGAAATGCTTCAGATGCTCATGCTGGACGACCATAAGACTATTGACGACGTCTTACTTCGGGCATCACGCATTGCAGCCACGCAAACAACAGCACACCCCAACACATGGGTCAAAGAGGTGACGCTGGATCAGAAAAAAGACGAGACTGTGCTAATTGTGCTCCATGAGATGAGGGAGCAGATAAAAGAGCTAGTCAAAGGCTCACGGATGGACGGAAATTCTGGGGGCAAACCACGCTGTTACGGTTGTAGCAAACCAGGACACCAGTGACTGCCGTCAAAGAGCTAAGTCAGATCGTTCCAATCCAGAGCGATCAAACGCTGGCTCCTCGAACCAGGAAAACTTTTCACCTAGCTCTAGGGGACTAACATTCCTTAGATCCCAAGACCTACAAAATTTCGTTATTGAAAAAGTTTAACAATCTCCTCAGAGGAAAGCTGATGAGAGAGACTGCGTCTTCGTGGTCGACACTGGAGCAACAAAATCGATTGTTCGACGTGGAGCGCTTCCCGAATCGATGGCGCTAGGTTGACTACACCTACGGGTGAATCGACTCGCTTATACGGAGAAATCGAAGCGACCATACACGTCGAAAGGTTTCTGCTGAAAGAGAAGATTCTTGTTGTGGACATAGATGTCATCCTTGGCCTGGACATTATGGAGAAGTACGGATTCGTTTCGGATATGGGTCAACGGACCCTGAAGATCGAAAACGAAGAAATTCCGTTAAGAACGTTTATGGTGTCTTCACAAGAAATTCGGCTCGTAGTAACCGAGACCGTACGTGTAGCTGGCAGTACAGAAAGGATCGTGTGGGCAACATTGAGAGGTTAGCCTGGAAGATATGTCGCCGGTATTGCGGAACCCAAGCAACTGCCAACGAAGTATTGTTGGCTAGAACTTTAATCAACATGGACAAAAAAAAATCTCGATAAGAACCTGAACGTGACAACCAAGACCCTTTTGCAAGGAGAAATGATAGGCACATGCGAACCGATAGAACGAATCTCGCGTTGTGAAGATGCTGCATCAGAGAATCCGCAGTTACAGTGGTCAAGAACGGCAGTAGTCAAAATGTTCGCCTCAAATTGGAAACACCTGACAAACAATGAGAGAGAACTATCAGAACGTTTCGTTCAAGACGAAAGTATCGCTTTTGCTGCAGAAGGAACTCCACTGGAAGAACCCACGTGATTCAGCATCGAATCAACACCGAGAACGCAGCGCTGATTCGCTAACCTCCGAGACGGTTGTCGCTAGCCAAACAAGAAGTGTCGACACTGTTGAAAGATATGTTGAACAACGGTGTAATGAGGAGTCAACGTCCCCATGGTCGTCACCTGTGGTATTGGTAAAGAAGATGATGCCATGCAATTCTGCGTGGATTACCGGAAACTGAACGATGTCGCCAAAAATGACAGCTACCCATCACCTAGGATAGACGATACTCGAAACACACTTGCTGGTTCGACATGATTTTCTACTCTGGATCTGAAGAGTGGGTACTGGCAAGTTGGACTTTACCCAGAGAAGAAAGCGAAGACGGTTATGTCATTTGGACTGTAATGCGCCAGCTACTTTTGAGCGCTTGAGAAAATTGACGTGGCGCACTTGTTTAGTCTATCTGAATGACGTGGTGGTGGTGGGTCGAACGTTCGATGAACATGTGAAGAACCTCCGGGAGGTTTTCAACCGGTTGCGGAGTGCACGACTCAAGTTACATCCCAAAAAGTGTCCACTATTCCAGAAGCAAGTGAAATTTTTGGGACATGTAGTTTCTTCTTGGAATCGAGACGGACCCGGAGAAACTCGAAGCTGTTCGGGATTGGCCACAACCACAAAATCAACATGATGTGTGAAGTTTCCTGGACCAGTGCACCTACTAGAGGAGGTTCATAAAGAAGTTTGCGGACATTGCCAAGTCTCTGCATAAGCTGACAGAAGACGTTTCGTTTGCATGGTCCAAGGATTGCGAAGTAGCATTCAAGACACTCAAAAGTGAATTGTGTTCAAGTCCAATCCTAGCTTACCCACAGATAGATGACCAGTTTTTGGACATACATACCAGCGATAACGGTATCGGAGCTATCATAGATCCAAGATGGCGAAGAACGCGTGATCGAGTATTACAGCAAAGTTCTCAGCAAGCCCGAGCGAAACTACTGCGTCACACGGAGAGAACTGTTGGCCATCGAAAAGCTGTCGACCATTTCCATCAGTATCTATACGGACGAAAAATTGTGGTAAGAACCGATCATGACGCGTTGGTGGTTGCTCCAACTGAAGAATATAAAAGGGCAAGTTGCGAGGTGGATTTAGAAATTGCAGCAGTCGATTTCAAAATCATCCATCGACCAGGCAAAGCCCATGGAAATGCAGATGGTTTATCGCGAAGGCCCTGCAACGAAGATTGCAAAATTGATGCACTAGATGGAGCTGTAGTCGTGAAAGCAATCACTGTCGATACGTCAGAAAACTGGACGACCGCTGAGTTGTGTAAAGAACAAAAGAATTACCCCGAGATTGGACTAATAGCGGAAAAGAAGACTAGACCGATCAATATGGATAGACATCTCGCACAAGGGACCAGCACTAAAAGAATTTTGGGCTCAATGGGACTCGCTCAAAGTAGTGAACGGGTTTCTACGAAGATTCTGAGAAAGTCCGGATGGCAAGCGAAGTGATGCAGTTGGTTCTACCCAAGAACCGAGTACAGGAGGTCTTGAAGGAGATCCATAATGGAATCTCTGGTGGTCACTTGGGAGTGAACAAAACTCTGGACAAAGTAAGGTAACGCTTCTATTGGGTGAACTGCCGAAAGGACGTAAAGACTTGGTGCTGATTGTGAAACCTGTGCCGCCACAAAAGGACCGCGTACTCGCGGACAAATAGGAAGGTACAACGTGGGAGAGTCTTTCGAGCGAATTGCGAACGATGTGACTGGTCTGTTTCCGCGACAGAGAAGTACATTTTGGTTGCCATCGATTACTTCACCAAGTGGCTTGAGAACCAAGAAGCCACCACTGTGGCCAAGGTACTGGTTGAGAACCTCATTTGTCGATTTGGGGTACCACAAGAACTTCACTCTGACCAAGGGCATCTGTTTTCTACTCGACATACAGAAAACAAGGACGACACCTCTTCATCCACAACCTGACGAAATGGTGGAGCGATTCAATCGAACCATGAAGCAACATCTTGCAAAGGTGGTTGCGGCGTATCAGAGAGATTGGGACTTGTACCTGCCTTGATGATTTCTCTAGCGTACAGAACGGTTGCCCACGATACAACTGGCGAGTCTCCCGCAGGAATCTTGTTCGGGCGTGAGCTTCGGTTACCGGCCCCACGGATGCTTCAGAAAGCACCACCGAATATGTCGAGAACCTGAGGCAACAACTTGATAACGTTCATGAAGTAGTACGAGAACGTATCGCCTCAGCTAACGATCGAATGAAGACACGCTATGACCCGAAAGCTCTGGAGGATTCCAAGAGAAAGACCTCGTGTGACTATACAATCCCCAGCGTTTGGCGTTCGCCAAAACTCCATCCTGCGCAGGAGGGAGCGTACACGGTTATCAAAAGAATCAACGACGTCGCCTATCTGGTCCAAAGAGGCCCAAGAGCGAAAATTAAATTGTTCATTTAGACCAACTCGCCCTATATTGGGGGAGTAACTCAATGCCTGCTCGGGACGAACAGGCTTAAAAGGGAACAGTGTTACGAGAATCCGGCCGCCGCGATCCTTCTGGAAGCGAGTTCCGGAATGACGTCGAGCATCCGGTCAGCGCTATCGCCGTCAGACTAGGCAGAACGTTCTCGATTAATTCGCGGAGGTTCGGGAGTGCAGATATATAAGGCAGCATCAACTAATGGGAGTTAAACTGTAGTTCCCGATAGCGAAATCTGCGACATAGATAAGCAATTTGTTATTGTTTGCGCACAATAAAATTCTGTTATTGTTGTTACTGAGCGTCTCAATTAAGGAATCCCGCGGAAAATCTGTAACAATATATAATTAATTTCTTGTAATAGGTTAAATAGCTCTCTACCTTTGGTTGTGATAATTGTGGAGCCCCACAGTAGATGTTTGGTGTTGTAGTCTTCTCTTGCTACAAATTTAGATCCTAATGTTTGGAAGAAGTTTTTTGAAGTCTTCTTTGTGCATGTTAATTCTCAAAAGACAATACATTGCAGACTGTTAGAACATTTGGAGCTTTATAGTTGAGTTTGAGGACCTTTTTCAGTATTCGAATACTTGTAGACAAGTGGGCGATGATTATTCTAATGGCCGGTTAGAGGGTGGAGTTTCAAATTTGACTAAGTCGAGCGGCACGTAATTTTCCTGAACTTTGCCGCAACAATAAAACTGTAATCACCGTGCCGCTTCAAAAATAGTGGTTGCGCGAGAAATAATTGACAGGTCCATTTCAATCTGATGGTAATTTATTGTGCAGTGTCCTACAATACCTACACGCTTTCTACTCAATTTTAACAATTCTTTGGTCTCTGATTAAGCAAAACTTTTTAGTAATTCTTGTATTTATCCTAGATACTAAATCATACCTCAAATAGAGGATTGTTAACGGAAAGGCCTTTAAAAGATTTGTCATAAATCCACTGATAATATATTATTGGAACCATTCACAGTCAATCTACATATCACCTAATTAAAACAATGGCTAGGAAAGCCACACAAAATTACCTACAACAATAAATAATTGTTCTCGAGGTAATAAATCACAACATAAATCTATCGATATAAATAAAATTTCAAGTTTGGTTTAAACTTTACAATATACAGAGACAAAATTAAAAATCGTAGGTTACCTCTTAAAAAATCGACTTTTCAACAACGATAAAGTTTTCGCCATTAAAGGCGCCTTTTTGGGCTTCACTGTTGCGTGGTGACTTGATCTTTCCGCCGCTCTTGCTCCCGGATTAGGTACAGAAACCTTACCTGCTTCACCTGCCGTAGCTAACGAATTTAATCGAGCTGTTGGTGTCATTGTTGGTTTTTTGTCGCAACCGGTTCCATTTTTCGCCTAAAATTTCAATTAAAAAAAAATCAAAAAACAACAACAAATTTACCTGTTTTCTTGCAATATTTCGGGGAGGTTTAGCAATATCATCGACGTAAGCTAATTTGGTTGTTCTTACTGGTAAAGATTTATCTTGTGCTTGCTTGATGTTGGCTGTTAAAGCTTTCAATTTAGCTTCTCGCTCGTCCAAACATCTCATATACATTTCCCTCCACGATTCCAATTCCTGACATTTCTTATTGCGGAATTCTTTTTGACAATGAATTTTCCACAGTTCATCCGTATCTTCAATCAAATAGGGATTGTGATGTTCCAACATGAACAGTTGATTTGGCGTAGCCTTGTCCAAGACTGGTTTCAGTATCGCGTAGGGAACACCGCCGGTGTATTCTAGAGCTACGAAAAAATATTTTTATTTTCCAATACACAGAATTTTCGAGTATAAGCGAAATTTGGCAACGAATTTTATGACTTACCATCGATATTATCCTGTAGGATCCTGATGCACGTTTCGAACAGTCCAGGAACTTTACCGCCACCTGTTTTATTCCCAGAATAGACTTTTGTCCTGAGATTAAAAATTGTTTTAAAAATTGCTTCGATGATCTGTAAAGTACAAACCTTTGGTTTTTTGACGAAATAATATTACTAAGTTGCTCATAATCCGATAAAACTTTCTTTGGTGGACTGTCCGGTATCAGCGAATTTCCCATCGGGCGATAATTTGGAGAAATGAGGGGCCATAACTGCGGTGCGCCAACTTCAGAATCCACCGGCAGTTCCTTGGGTAGTTTTGGCATCTAAATAATATTTCGAATTAATTAACGGTACATCAACAAGCAGTTGCCCTCTCATTTCTAATACAAAAACCCGATAGGGAGAAACTCAACTCGATTTGCCACCCCGTGATTTACTCAGAGACGCAGTCTAGAACCGCTGACAATATAAATTCGAAATAAAAAAATTTGGTCAATCGAATGGTCGAGTTGTAACTACTAACGAATACTTACGGGGTCGTCGCATTTGACAGTTTTCTCCTTGGTAATTTTTTCAGGTAAAACGGTAAATTTCTTTTTAGTTGAAGATTTACTAGAAGAAGGTTCGCACATCCCTAAAGCTTCCGCGAAACTCGCTCCCGAACCCGAATCAATTCCGTTAATCGGTTCGTTCTTACTTTTAAAACTCTTCTTGTCACTCTTACTCGCTTTTCTACTTTCTTCTTTCGTTTTAACGTCTTTTCTTTTATCCTTTCTTTCGTCTTCCTTAACTTTTTTGTGTTCGTGCTTTTTCACTTCTTCAACTTTATGTTTGTCTTTTCTATAACTCGATTTCGCATCGGATTCTCGCCGCGATTTTCCATCCGACTTATGTTTCTTTTTCGTTTCTCTCGGTTCATTATCGCTATCACTTTTCGATTTCATTTTCTTTTTATCTTTCTTTACCTCATCATCGCTTTCGACTTGTTTTTGAAATTTCTTTCTCTCTCTACTTTCATCGCGATAATTTTTATTTCTCGTTTCACTCTCGGAATTTTCATCTTTTTTCAACCGTTTTTCAAACCTCGACTCGTCCTCGCTATCGCTAACATCGGAACTACGTTTTCGTTTACTATGAGACGACACGTGCTTACTAGTACTCGAGGAATGGCCGTTATGTTTGTGGTGTTTGTGTTTATGTTTTTTCGAATCTTTTGTTGAATCATCTTCAGTTTTCGGAGCATCATATTTGTGTGGTTTAGTTCTATTTTCAGTTCTGTCTTTATCACTTTGTCTATGACTAGAGTGCTCCTTCGGTTTTCTTTTCTGTTCAATAGATCGCGTATCTTGATCGCTATCATCCGATTCTGAATCGTCATTGTGATCGCTGTCATTATTGGGCGAATCAGAGGGACCTAGAGTTAGAAAAACAATCAAAATCACAATTATGGTAAAATTGTTATCGCCAAAGCTAAGAGTTTGTTTATTCCTGAAACTGTTCTCGGAAACAAAACGCAACTTTGAAAGTTTATTGGTGTGGTTTGAATGATTGATTTGGGGGAGTTTACCTAAAAGTTCTTCGCTGTACCCATCATCGACATCGTCGTCGTCATCATCATCTTCATCTTCTTGTTCCTCCACTTGCGCTTCAACTACCATTTCCTTCCATCTGGCGACTAGAGATTTGGCTGCGTCACTAACAGGCCCTCCAAACTTTCGTAACCCGTTAACAGTACGACCGATTCCGGTTTGTTCAAGATGCGACATTTGAATTGGTAATTTACGTAATTTCTCGATGTAATGCAACACCTGATACGTAAAAGTTTACAATAAAAGTAATTTTGTTAAAAAATCTTCCTTACCTTAGGAGCATTTTGAGTTTCAGTATATTTATCGAGGGAATCTTGACAATGCTTGATGGCTTTCATTAAGTTTTCATGACTGCTACTCATTTTTAATGATTTAACAACACCGAGATTCACAAATATTTCTTATTAGTCTAAAAACTTCAATTGAACAGATGGTTGTTGAGTTTCACACAAATTTTCCACGCAATAACAATATCACAGCACCTTTAAAACTTTTAAAACCACGCTAACATAATCAATTAATTGATTGGAGGTTTTTAACGAATATTTCATCACGATTTTCTTAAAGGGCTTTTTGATTTTTTTAGGGCAACCGCAACAGACTAAAACATTGTAGCACTACTTCACCTCTCAGACTCAACCAAATGAATGTCGACGACAGTGACAGTTCTGCTGTTGCAATCGTTTTCCTTGTCGTACCAATACGATGCAACCAAATTGTACTAACATCAGTGTATGGCGCCGTATTGCGTCATTTGATGTTGGCGGCAGAATCTCAGCGCGCCAAATTTGAATGTGCAATTAATCGAACAACTTTATTTTCATTTTGACAATTATGAACCCCCAGTGCAATATCGCATTATGTGATAATGCAACTTTGGATGCCAACAAGAATTAACACAGGGGTAATAAGTAATTTAATTGGTAATAATTTACTGCCATCCTCCCAAAAATGACCCAAATTGCAATTGATTTTATGGAAATGAAAAACGAATTAAAAATTTTGACGGTGGGTACGTGCAATAGTTTTCTTGTTGTGACTGAGGTACCAAAACAATCACAAATCGGATAAACGCCCGTTTTAGGCAACCCCTTGCATTGTATTGGTGTTAAGATGGACTGTATATACACGGCTTATGTAAAAGACATTTCTTCTTGAATTTTCGTCCTGTTTCCTTTGTTCCCAACCCCTAACTGAATGCTTATATTAATATTCGCATTGTATATGGAAATTCATTTCTTCAAAACTAATAATAATAATATCAAAAAAAATTATCTCAAAGTCTTAAAAACTTGTTGAAATTCAAATGCAAAATAAAGTGCCACTGCGGACAGCAAATTCTGTTACAAAACGAGCTAAAACAACACACGTAATACCAATAGGAAAAGTAGTAACAGTAAAAACACCAAAAGAATCAACACGTAACTATAATAACCTTGACGTCATTACTCGAAAATTTTGTTAGGTTATGGAAATCTGTCAAAATGACAGTTTACAATATTTACGTTTTCGATAAAAGCGGAATTTTGTTGTATTACCACGAATGGAACCGACTCAAACAATCTGGAATGACCCGCGAGGAGGTTGTTAAATCCTCTTAATTTCCAATAATTTTAATTCTCGATTCCAGGAAGGAAAATTGATGTATGGCATGTTGTTTTCGATCAAGTCTTTTGTTAGTAAAATTTCCCCCAGTGATACTAAAGAAGGTTTCTTGTACTATAAAACTTCGAAATATACGTTACACTTTTTCGAAACACCTTCCGGTTTTAAGTTTGTTTTGAATACGGACACAAATGCTCAAGGAGTCAGGGAATTGTTGCAGCAAATTTACAGCCAAGTATTCGATTTGATGGTGTCCGAGTTTTGATATTAACGAGATTTTTGCAGGTTTTCGTCGAATACGTAGTCAAGAATCCCCTAATAAAATTGTCTGAACCCATCCAATCGGAGCTATTCAAAACCAAATTGGACACGTTCATTAAACAATCATCGGTTTACTTATCTAAATCTATGTAATGTTATAATTTATTAATAAATGGACGATTTAAGTTGTTATTTATATTTTTTAATAATAAACATTCAACTTCAAAATTTCTGGACAATTATTTGCATTATTTTGCATAATTTTATATTGCATCCAAGTTAAAACTTGTCCTAAGGAATATTATGAACAAGTAAAACAATTGCTACAACTATAAATATTATTTGAAACTTTCAATTCTGATTAATAATTCAAATTTGGCGCCATTTCGCTCTAATTACTCGGTAGATGGCACTCGTCTACTCAGACCTTCAGCGCATGCGTTTCCGGTCCTAACAAACTTTTATTTTCGTCGAAGTAGGTCTTGAGGTAAGTCAAATTCTCTTCATTTTCTAAATCTTTAACCATCCTAAGTTTATTAATAATTTTGAACCATAGAGTTTTATTGTTGTTTAGTTGAATCTAATTTCTACCTCTTTTAGTTAAAATTTTTGTTCTATTTGTTAATTTCTACGTTTTGTCGTACTTAACCTCAAAACTGATGCATGTTTTTATCGATTTCAGGTAACAGACCGCTTCCAGAATGAAGTTAAATAAGCTTGTAAGTTCATCGAGACGTAAGAATAGGAAAAGGCATTTTACTGCCCCGTCCCATATTAGGCGGCGGTTAATGTCTGCTCCTCTATCTAAAGAACTTAGACAAAAATATAATGTCCGAACAATGCCAATTCGTAAAGACGATGAGGTCCAGGTGTGTAACGTAGAGTTTGTTTCGCGCGGTTTCTTATTGCGGTATTTCTAGGTAGTTCGTGGACATTATAAGGGCCAACAAGTCGGCAAGGTTGTTCAAGTATATAGGAAAAAGTTCGTAATTTACATCGAACGAATTCAAAGAGAAAAAGCCAATGGGGCAAGTGTTTATGTGGGAATTCATCCCTCAAAGGTATGTTAATAGTTAGTAATGAAATTGCCGTAATTTTACATGATGAACTAAACCATTCATAGACTGCAAAGTCACTTCTTTACGCTGCTGCTGGTCCCCAGGTTTTCTGGATGATTTTGTGGTGGTGTTTGGTGGTGCTTGCGCCCTGGTACAAAACTTGGCACTGATTTTTTATTTTATCAACAATTTTTTGTTTTTTCTTTTCTTTTTGTGGTAATTCATGTTTGGTTTGTAGGTTGGCATTGTCAAATTGAAAATGGACAAAGATAGGAAGCAGATCATTGACCGCAGGGCTAAAGGACGTTTGGCCGCATTAGGCAAAGAAAAGGGAAAGTACACAGAAGAGTCTGCGTCTGCCACAGCGGTGCAGACATCTTAAGCGATTTTTGTGTATTTACCAACCAATAAAACGTTTATATTAAGTTACATAAAAATTGTAAATTCTCATTTTTGAGCGTTTGTCTAGTTTCAAAAATAATGGCCCTGACATAACAGCTATTGAATTTTATTTGGTAAAATTAAAAAGATCCTCAAATTCGAAAATATTGTCGAAATTGTAGATGACAAGTGAAGAAGATTTCTGAATTTAAATTGTAAAATTAAGTTTGCCATCAAGTTGAGTATTTAAAAAAAAATTGCACTCAATTGACTTTGAAATAGCAATAAATTGCAAAAATCAAAGTTAAAAATTTAAGCAAGAAAATAAAAAATGGTCTCTTGAAGATAACTGGCCCCTTTCGGACTAATAATTACAAAAACTTAAAATTATTTTCTATTTTTGCATAGGACTAGTTTAGGACCGGAAGCGCATGCGCATAAAGGTCTAAGTAAGCGACTAACTAGATTCAAAGGCGCCAAATTTGAATTATTAATCAAAATTGAAAGTTACTCAAGTCGTTCTACTTGTTCATATTATTGAATTTTAACTCGAATGCAATAAAAAAATTTCATAACGTAATAAATCGTGACTAATTAAAGAAGTGGCAGTCTTAAACTGGTAATGTAAATTGGTAATTAGCTAGTCTGTTTATATTATTAATTTATGTACCTATGGCAAATTTACATTTGTTCTAACCAACCTTCACTTCGACATTGAACTTTAGTCGGTCATCGCGTGTTACTTCATTTGAATAAATTGTTCCCAAGCAGTTTCCCATTAAAGTTTTTCAAGTAAAACAAAATTGTTGTGCATCACAAAAAAGCTTTTGCAATTTGAGTAAATTTTCGAAATTAACTTTTAGCTTTTTGGACAAACATTTAACAAGTTTTAGATAAATCGAGAATTTTGCAACAAGCACGGGAACTGTTGCACAGTTTCGACCTCACTAAGACCTCTGATAAGTGATCACGAAACCAATTTGTTAATAAATATAATTAAATAAAAGACGGAATTTAATTAAATAATTACAGAAAATTAAAAGAAAAAATCTTCAACAGCTTGTCAATAAACATTTTTTAACCCAAATTTGCGATACTCGTTAAGAAAATAATAACCGACATCACTTTGTTTGTTTTTCAATGTTGTTGTAAATTTTGCATTGTTTTCTGTGTCTTTATCAGTGTCAAGAGTTTTATGAGAGACTTATCTTGTTGCTGTAAGCTTCACAAAAATCACCTCCATATAAATTTACTGTTATTTACCAAACGCAAACAAATAAAATCTGATAAACAAAAAGGAATTTAACAAAAAAGAAAAAAAAAACAACTCAAATTTTATTTCAAAATTTTGTTGAAATTAATAGAAAACGTACGCAAAAAAAAATTGTTTAGTAACTTATCAGGTATTAGTAAAAAAAATTAAAAAATACAATTATTGTTTATAAGCTTTTTCGATATGTTTAGCAATTGTGGTCAATTGAATATTGTAAGTACCTTCATAAATACTGCCAATTTTAACATCTCTATAGAATTTCTCTTGGATAAAATCTTTGGTAAAACCAACACCTCCCATCCAATCAATGCATTTTATGCAAGCTCTTTGGGCAATTTCCGCAGCATAATACTTGCACATAGCTGCCTGTTGGGCGAAAGGTAGATCAGCCTCAACAAGTCTCGCAGCGTTATAAGTGAGCAATCGGGCACATTCTATTTCGGTGGCAACTTCGGCAATTTGGTGCTGCATAGCCTAAAAGAGTTTCCAAAATTAATTTTTAGTCCGAGATGCCGAGATTTGGTCCGAATAAGACAAAAATCAAAATTCACCTGGAAACTGAAAATGGGTTTTCCAAACTGGGTTCGTTCAAGAGTGTAAGGAATGGTAGCATCAAAACATCCTTGGGCTAAACCTAACATTTGTGCTGCAATTCCGATTCGGCCTTCGTTCAAGGTTCCTGCAGCTATTTTGTAGCCTTTTCCGAATTCCCCTAAAATAGCCGTTTCCGGGACTCTAACGTTATCGAAATGAACAGCGCAAGTTCCTGAAGCACCAATTCCTAATTTGTTTTCTGGTTTTGCTACAGTTAAACCGGGAGTGTCGCGTTCAACAATGAAACACGTGATGCCTTTGTATCCCTAAATAACAATTAAAAGTAGGATTTTGTTATTTTAAACAAATACTAACTGCAGATGGATTAGCATTGGCCATAACGAGGAACAATCCAGCAACATCGGAATTCGAAATCCACATTTTTGAACCGTTAATAATAAAATCTTTTCCATCTTTTTTCGCTGTGGTTTTTAGGGAGAACGCGTCGGTTCCCGATGAAGGTTCAGTCAACGCGAAACTGGCACACTGAAACAAAAATTATTAACAATTCTCGAAAACAATGAGCTACAAGTAAATAATTTTTTGGATGTAAATTTTTGAATAATTATAGCACCAAGGTCTGGACTTTAAACTGGGAGAATCTACCTCTACAATATGATGAACTACTGAAATCTAAGTACCAAAACTATTTAAAAATAACCAGTACATATTAGGAGTATTTGGAATTGAGACGGGAGTACCACTGGTGGCTACATTAGGACCGATTCTCTATCGTTCTGTAATTTTTGGGCGTTCTATAGATTTTAAACTATCTACAGCATCAGGGTTTGAACTCTTAATTGGAGAATTTAATTGTACAATATGATCAAGTTTTTGACAAATATTAGTACCAAGGGTTGAACTTGAAACCAAAAGAACCTAACTGTAGAGTATGAAAAACTTTTTGGACTCTTACAATGAGGAAAATTATTTAAAAATAACCAATAAATACTTTGAGTATATATAATAAGACGGGATTACCGCAGGGCGGTGTATTAGGATCAATTCTCTATTGTTCTGTGATTTTTGGGACGTTGTATAGATTTTTGAGAAACTATAGCACCGAAACTTGGACCTTAAATTGATAGAATTTACCTCTACAATATGATGAACTACTGAAATCTAAGTGTCAAAACTATTTAGAGGTAACCAGTACATACTAAGAGTATTTGGAATTGGAACGGGCGTACCACAGGTGGCTAAATTAGGACCAATTCTCTATCGCTCTGTAATTTTTGGGCGTTCTATAGATTTTTAACTAACTACAGCACCAGGGTTTGAACTCTTAATTGGAGAATTTAATTGTGAAATATGATGAAGTTTTTGTCAAATATTAGCACCAAGGGTTGGACTTGAAACCAAAGGAACCTAACTGTAGAGTATGAAAAACTTTTTGGACTCCTACAATGAGGAAAATTATTTAAAAATAACCAATAAATACTTTGAGTATATATAATAAGACGGGATTACCGCAAGGCGGTGTATTAGGACCAATTCTCTATTGTTCTGTGATTTTTGGGACGTTGTATAGATTTTTGAGAAACTATAGCACCGAAACTTGGACCTTAAATTCATAGAATTTACCTCTACAATATGATGAACTACTAAAATCTTAAGTGCCAAAACTATTTAGAGATAACCAGTACATACTAGGAGTATTTGGAATTGGAACGGGAGTACCACAGGTGGCTAGATTAGGACCAATTCTCTATCATTTTGTAATTTTTGGGCGTTTTATAGATTTTTAACTAACTACAGCACCAGGGTTTGAACTCTTAATTGGAGAATTTAATTGTGCAATATGATGAAGTTTTTGACAAATATTAGCACCAAGGGTTGGACTCGAAACCAAAAAAACCTAACTGTAGAGTATGAAAAACTTTTTGGACTCCTACCATGAGGAAAATTATTTAAAAATAACCAATAAATCCTTTGAGTATACATAATAAGACGGGATTACCGCAAGGCGGTGTATTAGGACCAATTCTCTATTGTTCTGTGATTTTTGGGACGTTGTATAGATTTTTGAGAAACTATAGCACCGAAACTTGGACCTTAAATTGATAGAATTTACCTCTACAATATGATAAACTACTAAAAACTTAAGTGCCAAAACTATTTAGAGATAACCAGTACATACTAGGAGTATTTGGAATTGGAACGGGAGTACCACAAGTGGCTAAATTAGGACCAGTTCTCTATCATTCTGTAATTTTTGGGCGTTTTATAGATTTTTAACTAACTACAGCACCAGGGTTTGAACTCTTAATTGGAGAATTTAATTGTGCAATATGATGAAGTTTTTGAGAAATATTAGCACCAAGGGTTGGACTTGAAACCAAAAAAACCTAACTGAAGAGTATGAAAAACTTTTTGGACTCCTACCATGAGGAAAATTATTTAAAAATAACCATATATAAAACCGTATATAAAATAAGACGGGATTACCGCAAGGCGGTGTATTAGGACCAATTCTCTATTGTTCTGTGATTTTTGGGACGTTGTATAGATTTTTGGCAAACTATAGCACCGAAACTTGGACCTTAAATTGATAGAATTTACCTCTACAATATGATGAACTACTAAAATCTTAAGTGCCAAAACTATTTAGAGATAACCAGCACATACTAAGAGTATTTGGAATTGGGACGGGAATACCACAGGTGGCTAAATTAAGACCAATTCTCTATCGTTATGTGATTTTTGGGTATTGTATAGATTTTTACCCAACTACAGCACCAAGGTTTGAAA
This sequence comes from Pyrochroa serraticornis, assembly GCA_905333025.2. NCBI lineage: Eukaryota > Metazoa > Arthropoda > Insecta > Coleoptera > Pyrochroidae > Pyrochroa > Pyrochroa serraticornis. Next base: position 48,102,691 of record HG995152.1, read on the forward strand.
TTTTAATTGGAGAATTTGATTGTACAATATGATGAAATTTTTGACAAATGTTAGCACCAAGGGTTGGACTTGAAACCAAAGGAATCTAACTGATATAAAGAACCTTTTGGACTCTTACAATGAGGAAAAGTATTCAAAAGTAACCAATAAATATTTTGAGTATATGAAATGAGAGGAGATTACCGCAGGGCAGTGTATTAGGACCAATTCTCTATCATTCTGTGATTTTCTGGACGTTTTATAATTTTTTGACAAACTATAGCACCAAAGTGTGAACTTTAAATGAAGAGAATTTACCTGTACAATATGATAAAATTCTGAAATCAAGTAGTACTAAGCGTGACGTAAAATTACGACGGGAGTACCACAAGTGAGTGTATTAGGGCCAATTCTCTATCGGTTGAACACCAAAGAAGCAACTGTAGCTATTTTTATAGAACTTAGCGGTAGTTAAAAATATAGAAAAAGATGAATAAGAATTGCTGGTTAGCCTCAGAGAGTTGCAATACAAATTTAATATTTGTTCAATTATCTTATGCATCGAAAACCTAATTATAATTATTTACATATATTTCTCCTTATCTCCTTAGACTGACAGATATGAAATTCTTGTTGTTTGATTGTTAATTTCTTTGTCTATGTGGAAACATTAAGACATTCTGACGCAAGTGCATCTATAAATTGTTCACAAAAATCTTAAAGATTATCAAATATTTCCTCTTCATCACGTTATAATTTATTAGAGTGCGAAGCAGACGATAACATTTTCATTGCAGGTTTCTGTAATTCATAATACCAGAATTTTTCTAACTATTCCATCTTTGGGAATTTGGTTTCGAAAATTTTGAGAGTGCCTAAAACGTAATTTTGACAAAAAAGCTTAATAGTAGTAAGTTTACAAATTCTAATGAAACAATCAACAGGAAACTCGTTCTCAGAAACTTTGTGCTTATCACAAATTTTTGAGCTCTAATTTGTGCTAATTGTGCTCATCCAAAATTTTCAAATAATCTCAATAACTTGAAGGGTTTCGGGTTTAGCCACTTACCATATTCGTGGCCAATTTGGGCAAATATTGGTCCTTTTGTTCTTGGTTGCCTAATTTCTTGATCACATTATTGACGAGAGTGTTTTGTATATCAACTAACACAGCGACAGCTGGATCAACTTTCGAAATTTCTTCAACACACAAAATCGTTGTCATAAAATTACATCCAGCACCCCCATGTTCGGTGTCAATTTCAATACCCATTAACTAAAAAAAATAATTAAATCCAAATAATTGCGAGAAAACTTTGCTTACCCCATTTTGGAAAAGAGCGTCAACAACAGATTGTTTAATTTTGCCATCTTTTTCCATTTCGCGGATATAGGGCGCGATTTGTTCCTGGGCTAACCGCGCAACTGAAATTTTTTCGTTATTTTTAATAAATATTTTTTTAATTTTTACCAGTTTCTTTCATAACTGTTTCATCTTCACTTAAAGTTGTGATAGGTAGAAATTCTCTTGTTTGCGTTTCAACGGATTCTTTCGGTTTTTGAAAAGTTTTGGTACCTTGAAACAAACTCCTGGACAAAACCGGTTTGTTGGTAATAACCTGAAAATTCGAAACAAAACTCTTCAACTAAATCGAGATCATCAACCAATTTAGTTAAATTTGCTAAAACCTCTCTTACTTGTTTTCCAAATTTGAATAAATTGTTCATGGTTACGTTTCTAGGAGCCAACACGAAACAATGTTGTATCGTCAGATATTTTCGCTTCACTGAAACAAAAATTGATAACTCTATTATGTAAATCAACAACTGTTGAGGCTTTATCAAAAACTTGTTTTCGTTTGGGGGCCGGCCAGCTAAATTTATTGACGTTACTTTATGACGTAAGATTTAAGATTTTCTTCAATCAAACAATAATCTTGAGTACCTGAGGTGTTGCGAAAAACAAACTAAACCAACATTCGCTCAAATCTATTTTTAATAACAAATATTTTACAACTTTTTATCTACTTTTAACAATAAATTAAGTTGATAGAAAAAGCCAAGGTACTCAACTTAATCGGATGGTATCTATCTGTTTGTGATCCAAACAGGTAGGTACAGTCAACGAAGTAACTTAACATTCTGCCATAATTAGAATAATAAGAAAGGTCAAATATTAATTTAAAGTAGTCCACCAACCCACTTAACTAAAACATTACAATAATTTAAAACAATACCTACAATGGATGGAAAATTGTAGGGTAACACTATCGTATTGTTGGATTTATTAGGTGATAAGAAATTATTTCAGTCGAATAAGTCGTTAACTTGGTACCAATAACAGTTTGTTAATAAACAATTGAATAAATGACTATGAAGTAGTGTAGTAACTAACACATCAATACAACAAATGCAAACAAGACAACAGTGCAGACGCTTACCTTTCTGTGTCTTCCCCCCTCTAGGTGAAAGTCCATAATTCCTGTTCTCCCTACCTCCTCCCGGCGTTCTTAAACATTTAATTATTTTTAATGAAAATTTAATAGTCTTGACTTGCAGCAATTACCTTGAAATTTTCCCAACAGCTTGCAGGCAATTTTTCTTCATGAATCGGTAATTTTTGATTTTTTCAAATTTGTCAACTATTATCTAGCTTTTGCCAATTTCTCATGTTGTCCTTATTTAATTCATTTTTCTTGCTCCTTTTTGATTCTAGTATTTTTGTGAATTTTCTAAATTTTGTTTACTTGTATGTAAATAACTTTCAACTTCCTTGTGGTCTTCCCCCATAAATCTACAAGCTTCTCTTATTTAATTTATTTTTTTAGTTCCCTCTATTCCTAGTATTTTTGTAAATATGCGAATTGTTTCCATCACTTTTTTTCATTGATTTTTATCAACCACTCTCACAGCGGTTCTCATACTTCGATAACTTATTCTGTATGGTCCTTTCTGATCCTGGTATTCATCACCTTAACGTTATTTTCTCAACCATTTTCTCCATAAATGTGTCAATGTTTATTTTATTTAGTTTATTCTTCATGCCACTTTTTGCTTCTAGTATTTCTACCTTAATCTGCTTCCACTTTCTTTTGCACCTGTTTTACTATTGTTTTTCAAGCATAATTTGTTTCAATATTTTTTATACAGTTGTGGTCATCATATGACTATGAGCCTCACTTGTGAAACTTATGGCGTTAAAGTTCAATTATTTAAAGCCAAAATTTTACTGATATGCTGTAAAACACGGTGACAAGAAAGTTCTTTCCATATTTCATTACTTAAATAAAAATTCCAAGGCTAATTCTTATTTAATAAGATTAAAACACTTCAAATCAATATCATAAACATTGATAAGCTTTATAAACATTGAAATCATTATAGATAACGCAATATCTTTGTTATTAAACACAAGGAACTTAGGCAATTTACGTTACACTGGTGAAATTTTGGTTGCATACCCACATAATTTTAAAATTTTCCAACTTATTTATGAATCAAAAGACGGTCGTTAGTTACTTATTTGACCGTTTCTTTTCCATTTTGCAATATTAATTACAAGAATGTTCAAGTTTAGCAACAAATAATAAAAAACAATTTCGCTAACTAAATTTTGTCAGTGGTTGCACACATAAAAATTACCCTAACGCGTTTATTGCTTGCACTTGGAAATGAGAGAAGGTTTGAGGGTCAAAAAGGAGAAATCCTTCAAAATTATATACAGTGCGATTAATAAATGAACGGTCAATCCTTGTATTTGAAGTTGAGTTAACAATTTCGTTGGTTATGTGTAACATTAGCTTTCATTCTGGAGATGATAAGGCCAAATACGTCGCTGGTAGCGACCTATCACTGTTTCGAATGCAGCAAGTAGCAACAAGTAACAAAAACAATTTCTAAACCAAGTTTTGTTAGTAATTGCCATTCTAAGACACATAAAAATGTCCCTAACGCGTTCCAAAAATTTATTGCTTGCACTTGGAAATGAGAGAAGGTTTGAGGGTCAAAAAGGAGAAATCTTTCAAAATTATATACAGTGCGATTAATAAATGAACGGTCAATCCTTGTATTTGAAGTTGAGTTAACAATTTCGTTGGTTATGTGTAACATTAGCTTTCATTCTGGAGATGATAAGGCCAAATACGTCGCTGGTAGCGACCTATCACTGTTTCGAATGCAGCAAGTAGCAACAAGTAACAAAAACAATTTCTAAACCAAGTTTTGTTAGTAATTGCCATTCTAAGACACATAAAAATGTCCCTAACGCGTTGCAAAAATTTATTGCTTGCACTTGGAAATGAGAGAAGGTTTGAGGGTCAAAAAGGAGAAATCCTTCAAAATTATATACAGTGCGATTAATAAATGAACGGTCAATCCTTGTATTTGAAGTTGAGTTAACAATTTCGTTGGTTATGTGTAACTTTGGCTTTCATTCTGAAAATGATAAGGCCAAATACGTCGCTGGTGGCGACCTGTCACTGTTTCGAACGCAGCAGGTAGCAACCAGTAACCAAAAACAATTTCTAAACTAAATTTTGTTAGTAATTGCCATTCTCAGACACATAAAAATGACACTAACGCGTTGCAAAAATTTATTGCTTGCACTTGGAAATGAGAGAAGGTTTGAGGGTCAAAAAGGAGAAATCCTTCAAAACTATATACAGTGTGATTAATAAAAGAACAGTCTAACCTTGTATTTGAAGTTGAGTAAACAATTTCGTTGGTTATGTGTAACTTTGGCTTTCATTCTGAAGATGATAAGGCCAAATACGTCGCTGGTGGCGACCTGTCACTGTTTCGAACGCAGCAGGTAGCAACCAGTAACCAAAAACAATTTCTAAACTAAATTTTGTTAGTAATTGCCATTCTCAGACACATAAAAATGACACTAACGCGTTGCAAAAATTTATTGCTTGCACTTGGAAATGAGAGAAGGTTTGAGGGTCAAAAAGGAGAAATCCTTCAAAACTATATACAGTGCGATTAATAAAAGAACAGTCAATCCTTGTATTTGAAATTGAGTTAACAATTTCGTTGGTTATGTGTAACTTTAGCTTTCATTCTAAAGATGATAAGGTCAAATACGTCGTTGGTTGCGACCTGTCACTGTTTCGAATGCAGCAGGTAGCAACAAGTAACCAAAAATAATTTCTAAACTAAATTTTGTTAGTAATTGCCATTCTCAGACACATAAAAATGTCCCTAACGCGTTGCAAAAATTTATTGCTTGCACTTGGAAATGAGAGAAGGTTTGAGGGTCAAAAAGGGGAAATCCTTCAAAACTATATACAGTGTGATTAATAAATGAACAGTCAATCCTTGTATTTGAAGTTGAGTAAACAATTTCGTTGGTTATATGTAACTTTGGCTTTCATTCTGAAGATGATAACGCCAAATACGTCGCTGGTGGCGACCTGTCACTGTTTCGAACGCAGCAGGTAGTAACCAGTAACCAAAAATAATTTCTAAACTGAATTTTGTTAGTAATTGCCATTCTCAGACACATAAAAATGACACTAACGCGTTGCAAAAATTTATTGCTTGCACTTGGAAATGAGAGAAGGTTTGAGGGTCAAAAAGGAGAAATCCTTCAAAACTATATACAGTGTGATTAATAAAAGAACAGTCAAACCTTGTATTTGAAGTTGAGTTAACAATTTCGTTGGTTATGTGTAACTTTAGCTTTCATTCTGAATGTGATAAGGCCAAATACGTCGCTGGTGGCGACCTGTCACTGTTTCGAACGCAGCAGGTAGTAACCAGTAACCAAAAATAATTTCTAAACTGAATTTTGTTAGTAATTGCCATTCTAAGACACATAAAAATGTCCCTAACGCGTTGCAAAAGTTTATTGGTTGCACTTGGAAATGAGAGAAGGTTTGAGGGTCAAAAAGAGGCAAGCCTTCAAATACAGTGTGATTGATAAATAAGCACTTCAAATCAATATCATAAACATAGATAAGCTTTATAAACATTGAAATCATTATAGATATTACAAATTTTTTATGATAAACACAGAAAATTGAAGCAATTTACGTTACACTGGTGAAATTTTGGTTGCATACCCACAGAATAATTTTAATTTTTTTAAATTTATTTATGAATAAAAAGGGTCGTTGGTTGCTTATATCACGGTTTCTTTTCTATTTTGTAATAATAATTGAAAGGATGTGCAAGTTTAGTAACAAATATTAAAAAACAATTTCTCTAACTAAATCTTGTAGGTAGTTGTCATTCTTCTACACATAAAAATGACTCAAACGCGTTGCAACAATTGCTTGCTTGCATATGAAAATGAGAAATAGTTTGAAACAAAAGAGCGCACGCCCTCAAAAGTCAAAACTATATACAGTGTGATTAATAAAGGAGCAATCAATTTTTTGTTTGGTTTCGCGTACCTCATAACGCGGCTGTTTTGTTGGTTGCGTTGAGCTTTTACACATTTGATTTGGACACTCCTGTTTCCTGTTCGTGATAAAAGGGCTTTGTCTAAGACGTGAAGGATACACGCACGAAGTGGACCTTGCCTGAGGCAATTTTGTAACGCTACAGCCAGTGGAAAGGCAATCAACACATTTTAAAATATTTACCTACAATCAGAAAGTTGTTTAATCGCAATTACTCGGGAACGTCAAGGTCTCCTGTTATCAAACAAATATTATTTCATTACTTTTATAGTTGAAATTATTGTAAATTTTTGAAAATGTGTCAAAGATAATTTTTCGCGTTCTTGAAACGGCAAGAAGTCCACAGAGAAAATTTGGTGCCACAATGTCCTAGAACCAACGCAACCAACAAAACCAAATTTGTTAAAAATTAATTGAACACAGTTAGATAACATAACTAGATAGCACAAAGAAAATTTTAAATTAAACTAAAATTTTTTATGAAACCTTACAATTACTGGAATCATAAAAAATGTTGAAACAATTGTTTAAAATCAAAATTTTCCAACAATACCGACACAATCAAAAAGATTAAACATCTCAATTGTGTTATTTACAAACGAAAGAAGCGGTCGATGGTCGGTTCGATCCGGTGCTACCATTGATGTTGGAAGGAGTGGTGGTTGACATGAATCAGCTTTCTTCGGCAACTACGGCCAAGATTTATTATTTCTGTCCTTTCATTCCACATTTCAGTACCGAAGTTGTGTTCAAGTAGGTAGGTGTGGTGGGAGTAAAAGCATCATCTCTGGTTTCTGCAAAGAAGAAATGGATTTTTAGACTAATCTCGCGTTATGTACCCAAATTCGTGAGTGTTTGTGTATTTGTGTCGACGATTTACAAAAACAACTTATGCCGAACGCCATGTCTCGAAACTAATTGGATAAATCTCTCCTAAAGGTAAATGTATGCAAATTTCTATTATCATGGCAAATTACTTACATTCGCACTACCATCAGATTATTTCGCGCACCTCAGATGTTGCAGTAGAGTCAGTAGGTCAGCACTTGGATGCCAATTGAAATTAAATAGAAATAATTCAATAAAAAAATTTCAACTCTTTTCGTCGGTTCCAAAAAGTTAAAGGTGTTAGTAAATGTTCAACAATGCCAATCAACGTTGGAAGTGATATGGCCAATAGTTGACAATGTTTCAATTATGTTGCTTAATTGAATGGGAGAGAATTGCCAATTTTTTAGTTTTGACCCAATATCCGGACCATAAGACTTTTGTCGCGGTCACGTACTGGAATTTGTTTTTCTCTGAAAACGTTTCTGGACAATATACAGGAAGTTGCTATGAATGTTGTTGATATTTAATGGGAATTTGCGTTTCCTGAAATTGCAGGAAAATCCTCTCCTGTTTTCGTTGCGTCGGTATTTCGGTTTAATAGACTTGACCTCAAGATATCAACATCGAGTTGCATTAACCCCACCCAAATTGATTTCGATTAGAAAAGTTGCTTCTCTACTTTTTGCAAAATTTTGCTTCAACCCTAAGCCCGAGTACCCATTTTTGTGGAAAAATCCGAACTTTTCCACAATTATCATTTATTTAAATTAATTATTTTGATAGAAGGAAAGTTGTTGAAAGTTTAAATTATAACAAATTCAACAATAAAAAAATTCTACCGTAAAGAAGATACTCGCAAAAAAATGAGGAACTGCAGTTACTAGTGACTCAGTAATGTTGAACCTTGCACCTACTGGGAGGATCGCAATTACTCAAACGTATCTAAACATTACCAAGTATTAATTTACAAATATTTATAAATATTTTGCTAACAATTTCTGAATGAATCAGCCACTAACGGAAAAAATGACACAAAAGTGTTAACTACTTAACACTTAGTAGTGCGAGATTGCAGTTAGAATCCACTTTGGTATAATTTGTTAATTAGTTTGAACTTACGTAAGAACTATCAGAATAATAGGATTAAGACAAAAAAATTGACACTTTATCAAGTTGGTAGTGGTAAAAAATATTTTTTTAATTAACAATGTTTAGAAACGTACGTGAATATACACTTTGCGATGGTTATAATTGTTTCCTTTCAAAACAGAATCTACTGGGCGTCTCTATTTGCAATTTCAATTTGAAATTTTGAAAATCCCGCGCTTTAATGGGCGTGTTTCGTAATGAGCCAATCACAATCAGAACTCTACGTTCCACAATAGTGTAGCAGCCTTTTACCTCAATTTTTGAACAAAATTGTGTTAGAAACAATAAATTCAGTTATTTGTACTTCAAGTTTTAGTTTCATTGAACTTGATTTCTAATATTTGGTTGGTACTTATTATTTCCAGCAATATGGTTCCGGTTTCCTAAGTTGTTTGTAATTTGCTTCTTGAGACTTACTACAAAACAGTTTTTGTAAATTTTTGCTTGTATTTGTTCAACGAAAAAGTAGGGTTAGAAAAGCAAGAGTTTGACTTGTCAAACTAGATATCACGTCATTGGTTGATTACGAGATGACGCGTTTTGGAGCAAACAAATCCGGAATTAGCACGAATTCAACCGAAATTCAAATAATTTTCTTAGTTATTCAAGAAATAAACGTAAACTTTTAATTTCTTCACAGCAATATGGTTCCGGTTTGCCAAGTTGTTTGTAATTTGCTTCTTGAGACTCACTTTAAAACAGTTTTTGTAAATTTTTGCTTGTATTTGTCCAACGAAAAAGTAGGGTTAGAAAGGCAAGAGTTTAGCCTGTCAAATTGGATATCACGTCATTGGTTGATTACGAGATGACGCGTTTTGGAGCAAACAAAACCGGAATTAGCACAAATTCAACCGAAATTCAAATAATTTTCTTAGTTATTCAAGAAATAAACGCAACCTTTTAATTTCCTCAAAGCAATATGGTTCCGGTTTGCTAAGTTATTTGTAATTTGCTTCTTGAGACTCACTTCAAAACAGTTTTTGTAAATTTTTGCTTGTATTTGTCCAACGAAAAAGTAGGGTTAGAAAGGCAAGAGTTTAGCCTGTCAAATTGGATATCACGTCATTGGTTGGTTACGAGATGACGCGTTTTGGAGCAAACAAATCCGGAATAAGCACGAATTCAACCGAAATTAAAATAATTTTCTTAGTTATTCAAGAAATAAACGCAACCTTTTAATTTCCTCAAAGCAATATGGTTCCGGTTTGCTAAGTTGTTTGTAATTTGCTTCTTTAGACTCACTTCAAAACAGTTTTTGTAAATTTTTGCTTGTATTTGTCCAACGAAAAAGTAGGGTTAGAAAGGCAAGAGTTTAGCCTGTCAAATTGGATATCACGTCATTGGTTGATTACGAGATGACACGTTTTGGAGCAAACAAATCCGGAATAAGCACGAATTCAACCGAAATTCAAATAATTTTCTTAGTTATTCAAGAAATAAACGCAACATTTTAATTTCCTCACAGCAATATGGTTCCGGTTTGCTAAGTTGTTGTGTAATTTGCTTCTTGAGACTTACTACAAAACAGTTTTTGTAAATTTTTGTTTGTGTTTGTCCAACGAAAAAGTAGGGTTAGAAGAGCAAGAGTTTGACTTGTCAAACTAGATATCACGTCATTGGTTGATTACGAGATGACGCGTTTTGGAACAAACAAATCCGGAATTAGCACGAATTCAACCGAAATTCAAATAATTTTCTTACAGTTATCCAAGAAATAAACGTAAATTTTTAATTTTCTTGCAGTTACTTATAAAAAACAGCTGCAGCTGAAGTGTTAAGGGTTAATCAATATTGCAGCTGGACTTGTTGTTATAAGAGGGGCCGTTTAAAAATGTGGGAAAATTTCTATGAAGTAAAAATTTATTTTGAAACCAGTAAATCGCATCTAGTTTTTTAATTGGCAAAAAAAATTGTATAACTTGAAAGATTGTTTGGTTTTTGAGTTTAAAAACTACTTCCAGAATCTTTTTTGTAATTTTTTTTCTAAAAATCTTAAAATTGTAAAAAGCAGGTATGTCAACTGGCTTGTGCAATCTCATTTATTTTGAGACACTACTCTCTCAGCATAAATTTAGATATATGTAGTTCATTCACCCGTTAAGACGTGTAAAACTCTGATGCCGAAGAGTTCTTGAATTTTCGAATAGTTCAATAATTTTCAGAAATTGTGTTTTGAACATTTGAATTTATTTGTTAATAGCAACACTATCTCAAATATAGAATTACTCTCAAGATAAGACACGATGAGGGTAAGGAGGTGATGTAGGCAGAAAATGAGTAATAGGGAAGTCCTGACCTTCACAATATGGAAGAGTCAAGAATTTGAGACATTTCCAAAAATTATTAAACTTAATATTCCTTGTAGATTTACCTTGAAATCAAGTTTTTTACTTAAATTTAATTAATTCAGTTACAATGTTTAAAAAATCTTGAAAAGAGAATCAAAATTTCAATATTTTCGAAATTTTCTTTACCTCAATTGAGCTCTGAGATTCCGAAAATGCGATTTTCTAACGCAATTTTTCTTGCTGTTTTGCAATTTTTCAGTCAGTTCGTCCATTTTAGTGATAAATTTCGTGTAAATCACCCAAATCACATTTTTTGCAAAATTTTGGCAGAGTAGCTTTGCAACGTATTTCAAGTACAATTACATCGTATTGGTCTCCATTCATTGAACTTTCTTACAATCCTGACATGAAGGATCTGCGATTGTAAGTAAAAAGTCAAAATTTCACTTTTAGCCGAAATTTTGCAAAAATTCAAACGGCCATGTCTTGGAAATTGAACATCTAAATTAACGACGTTGTGCTAGATGAATCTAAAATATAATTATGACACAAAATAATTTTTTCCAAAATTTGAAACTGAATGGCTACTACAGTTTTTAAGGTAACTCGATTTTTGTAATTTTTTCAAGTGACGTAGCAATTTTGAAAAATCAGACATCGTGTGCTAATCACAGAAATCATTGACACTAGTCACTTTCTCCCCAAATAATTGTTATTGGTATCACTTCATTGCACTTTCCTACAATTGTCTCATTTTCCATATACGCGTCTTCCACATTGATGTAGCAAAACTTTTACAATTGGCGAGAAATTTGTTAAACTTTGTTAGCTTTCGAAATTCCTAAAACGTCACGTTTTATTCCGAAATTACTCACGTCCATACTCGATCAATGGGATTCAAATCCGGACGACAAAGTGGCCGGTTTAAAATTGTTGAAACTACAAGAAACATTCTTGAATGGTATTTTTCTTATAGTAATTGAGGATAAGGACGAAACCTATTGACCGAATTGACCAATTTTGGGCACAAGAATTTTTAGCGTCCAATTTTTCCGATTTAAAGATTTTGGCACGTTTTTCCAATTTTTTTCTTTTTATAATTTTCCCAATAATTTGAGAATGTTGCAAGCCATGTGTCAACATTTTCTTATTATCTTTCCAATATCGAAACACTTTGTAAACAATTTCAATCTCAACTGTGAATAACACCAATAACCTTATCGTTGTCAGACATTAAAAAATTAAAAGTAACAAACAATAGGTAGGTATCTAGTTTTAAACAACCCAACGTCAACCCATGATGGTTTCAAATTTTAACTGCAAAATTCTGGTCGAGAAGTTATTCCAAAATCGAAGACGAGAAAGAAACAATTCGTCAACCAAATGAATGTGAGTTTTTATTATTGTGGTAAACACAAAATTTTGAATTATTTTGAGCAACAATGAAGTGTTATGCCATCGTTTCAAGTGATAATCGTTCGAAATATCCCCAAAATTAAAAGAAATGATGCGCCACTGCGCTTTCTAATCTGGAAAGTGGGGGTAGATGTGTTTGGTCTACTGCGCATTAATTAATTTTCATTAATGAAATAAATATTTAAATGCTGTCGATTGTGTAAAAATGAGCAATAATTACACAGTTCAGACAACATCTCGGTACAGTGCTTTTGTGAATATTAAAAATAAAATTGTATCAAGAAATTGAAAAAAATTGTAAGGTTAACCGCAATTGATTGCAAAATTGTTTAACATAAAATGTTATTATTTTCGATTTTACCAAATTTTGCAATCCTTTGTAGAATTCGAAGTTACATTTTTAATTATAAATTGGGTGGCCGCACCCATGTCGTCCAGTAGCTGCTACACCCTATGTACAGACGGTTCAAAAGAATTACACCAATTGGTGACCTCTAAAAATTTCTTAAATTGTTGTGGAAGTGTCGAAATTATTTTTCAAAAATTGTAACAAACAACAAATACCTAATTGATAACAATTAGAGGTAACCAAATTTTTTTGTGGTTTCAGTGACTAGGAGGAAAGGGGTTAAAATTTTGTTACACTTTGGATTTTTTTAATTTCCAAATTTCGAGTTATAATCCTAAAATTGTGTCAAATTTTGTGTTTTTTAAAAATTAATTGCAAGTAGCTTAAAATTTAGGAATATTGCAAAGTAATTATTGTACATCTCGATTCATAGTCCAAAAATATCAAATAAAATATTTGTAACTGCTAAATTTTGATTAGCTCATTGCCATCTGCAATTCCTGAATTTCGCAGATGTTTTAATAGATGTTGAAATTAATTTTACAAACTATTTAGTAAAATCGAAATTTGTAGTCAGCAAAATTTTCCAGTACCTCCTGTTAAGTGAAACCATGTAAATCTGTCTATTGTGAAAAATACTTATTGTTCTTGACCTCCTTTCTTAGAGTAAGTAAGTAATAAAATAAAATTTAATTGTTAATTATGCGAAATACTAAGAACAAATTATTAAAAATTTAACAAGAGTGTCGAGCATTCAAAATTGGAAAGTCAAAAATCTTCTAATTGTCTGAGAACTCGATACACAAATTTTAACAATAATTCCAAAAAATCAAATGTTGCAAATTATTTTCTTCCTAAATTTCTTAATCAGTTTCTTTGTTCTCAGTGAATCGTTACAAATGCATCTTCATCCACGTTGTTCCGGAAGTAAACGTTCCGTAATATTAATAGAACTACTCCCCAATTTTTTTTCAATATTGCGAGCACTTAGGAGTTAACTTTAGAACCGTAAGGGTCTGGTTGTTCAAATTTAGTCCGACTCTTCGGATTACAACGTTTGCCATAAATACAATTGGCCGCCCCTATAACAAGTCAACACCCTTCAATTTAGTTGAAATTGAGTAATTGCATCAATTTTAACCAACTGTCGTTATGCAACCCGTAGAGCTTCTTGATGTTAGAACCATTTGCTTCAGCTTAAAGATATGAGAATAATATTTTTACTGAATTTTCGGAAAATAATTTTTTTAACCAACTGTCGTTATGCAACCCGTGAAGCTTTTAGATGTTAGAACCGTTTCCTTCAGTTTTAAAAATATGAGAATAATATTTTTACTGAATTTTCCGAAAATAATTTGCAAGGTTGCAAACCGGAGGTAATTTTTATAAAATGCATTGTGAAAGCAATCATGTCATGGAAACAATACACTGTTGTAATTACCATATGGTGTTTCGCTCATTGAACACAAATAAGGCGTAAGACCTTTTAGTTTGGGTAATTTTCCGTTTAATGAAAATTATAGGGCGTTGCTGGTTAGTGTTAGACTGGTAATTGAAAAAAAATATTTGTAATTTAGAAGATTGCAAAAAATACTTCTAGTAGAAGAAGTGTCTAAGGTTTCACAGAATCACTTGAATTAAAACGAAATCTGCAACGCAGTGCTTGATGAAAACAAAGGCGAGAAATTGACAAGTGAAGGAGTTAAGGAGGATTAAAGCAGCACAAACATCAAAGATTAAAAATTATTGAAAGAGAGAGGATAACTTAAAAAAATCAAAAATCAGAATATACAAAGGCGACAAAATTGAAAAAGTACCAACAATAATAAAAAACTAGTGGAAATATGACGGAAAACGTGATGAAATGGATAGTGACAAGGGGTGAGAAAGGAATTAAGAAAGTGGGGATAAATCGCAAGTCCAGTAAAGAACGATGAAGAAGGCATAGAGGGTATAGTGTGAAACTAAGAAGAAATAGTGCAACTTCTGGAAATGTATATGCGAAAATGGGTTACGAGTGGTAAAGTAGAAGTAGAAGACTATTTAATAGAAGTAATGAATATAATAGAGAAAAAATTAAGAATGAGAATGGTAGAAAACAAGAGAACAAAATTGGAGAAGACGAAATAAATGGGCAAGTGAAAGGGTTAAGAGGAAATAATTGCTAAATCAAATGTGGAGGGTAGGCATGGAACGAAAGTACTAAGAGAGATACTGAGAGAATTTATGAGGTATGATAGAGGAAAAGGAAGCCCGAGAAATTGAGAAAAAAAACCTAAAGACGTATAAAGCACTAGAATTGTCAAAATGTAGAATTAGGTGTCGATATAACAAAGAAACTCTGAGAAGAGTTATTAGGTATGGAAGGCAAAGGTAATGGGAGGAACAAAATACTAAACAATTCTCAAAAATTTGGAAGAGAAGTTTCGATTTTGGAATCTCCAAATTTCGACTCCTTGAGGTTAAAGAAAAATAATTGCAGATTTAAATGGAGTGTAGAGGCAGGGAGCGACAGAAGTAAGAGAGATACTAATCAGGAGAAATTGGAGAAAAATGAGCAAGTGAAAAAGTTAAAGAAATATAAAGCACTAGAAGTGCTAAATTGTAGAATTTGGTGTGGATGTCATAAAGAAGCATCGAAAAGAGTTATTAGGTATGAAAGGCACAAGGAAATCAGAGGAATAAAATACTAAACGATTCTCAAAAATTTGGAAAAGAAGTTTCGATTTTGGAATTTCCAAATTTCGACTCATTGAGGTTAAAGAAAAACAATTCCAGAATAAAACCGGAGTGTAGAGAAAGGGAACGAAAGTAGTAAGAGAGATACTGAAGGAATTTATGAGGTATGGGCTATGAGGAGAGACAATCAAGAGAAGTTGAAGACAATGAAATAAATGAGCAAATGAAAAACTAGAGAAGTATAAAGCACTAGAAGTGCCAAATTGTAGACTTAGGTAAAGATGTAACAAAGAAGTACCAAGAAGGGTTATTAAGTATGAAAGCAAAAGGAAATGGAAGGAATAAAATACTAAACGATTCTCAAAAATTTGGAAAAAAGTTTCGATTTTGGAATTTCCAAATTTCGACTCGTTTAGGTTAAAGAGAAATAATTTCATTCTGCAATGGGGAGTGTAAAGGCATTGAACGAAAGTAGTAAAAGAGATACTGAGAGAATTTATGAATTATAGGAGAGACAAGCTTGAGAAATTGAAGAAAAAGAAAGAAATGAGCAAGTGTAAAAGCTAAAGAAGTATAAAGCACTAGAATCACCAAATTTTAGAATTAGGTGTGGATGCAACAAGCACCAAGAAGAGCTATTAGGTATGGAAGATAAAAGAAAATGGAAGAAATGAAATACTAAACGATTCTCAAAAATTTGGAAGAGAAGTTTCGATTTTGGAATCTCCAAATTTCAACTCCTTTAGGTTAAAGAGAAATAATTGCAGAATGAAGTGTGGAGTAGAGGTAGCGAACGAAAGTAGTAAGAGAGATACTGTGACAATGGAAGAAAAAGAAGTAAATGAGCAAGTGAAAAATCTTGAAACCTCCAAATTTCGACTCATTGATTTTTAAACATGAGCATCAATTTGTTTTGGTCAAGATTCTCAAAAATTGCTACTTTTATTTCTTGTAGACAAAATTCATAGACCAAATTGTTTTCATTTCTTCATATCGAAAACCAAATTTGTTCAAAACTTTAAGCTTTTATCGAGTATTGTCAATAATGCAATGTTCACAAGTCGAGGGTTGCCCAACTACTCATTTTAATTGTAATTTATTAAATTATTAAGCAGGGGGCCCTACCCATCATTTCCTGCAAAACAGGTACACTTACACCATAAAGTATCTTGCTCCACATTTAGCCTACGGTATTCGAATGGTATTTAATCCCGTTACTCAGTGAGATTTTCCGCTATCCGCATTCGACAGGCAAGTTTTTGTATAGAAACAGACACGCCGTGACCTTGTCTTGTATTATTATTATTATTATTTAAATGGCCAAAGAACTTCATTGTGTCCGAATTAAAATAATCGCAACCAAACCAACAAGAAGTCGAAGCAATTAAAATCATGTTAATACCAACATGTCTATTTTCGGTACATCTCAAGTTTCAAGTGTTATTCAAATAACGCAATTTTTTTTTTCTGTGAACCAAACCTTTCCCAGACCTCGACATATAGAGTTCATTGAGAGTCGGCATCTCAAACCGGCTGCACCCGGCCCCTCATCCTAAAATTAGTTTCAAAGAGCAGTCGAGGAACAAAACAGAAGCGAATTGATTTCACCACCGGGGAGCAGACAAAAAGTTACGCTACCAAGAGAGTCAAATTTTGGAACCCCCTTCAAAACACTTAAATTTAACATTTTTGGACAACTATAAATAAATTTAACAAGTTTCGTTACAAAAATAAAATGTCCAAACTCCTCATTAATTTTGACAGAAATATTGATTTAGTTCTATTGTAAACTGCGGGCATCGGATTTGGGCGTTTCTTCCTCTTCGTCGTTTCTTTCACTTTCCGATTCCGTTTTGTATTCGGTGGTTAAATCAGTTGCAGTTTCGTTGTCTTCTCCCTCACTATCGACATCGTCCATAATTCCTGTTAATACTTCATTTTCGATTTCTTCGGCTTCAATTCTGTCTTCTAAAGTGACAGGGATTTTGTTAATACGTTTCAAATTTGGTAACAAAACTAATATTGGTATTCTAATAGTATCTCGGATTCTAGTACCACCTTCACCCGCTTCTTCACCTGGTTGCACTTGTTCTATACTTCCAGCGAAAGGATTTCCTATAACAATCAAAGTTTCAAGTTTCGGTAAACATTGGAGTTTCAGAATTTCTTTAATTTTCTTAATTTTGTTACTTCGCAAATTTAAATATTTCAAATTTACTAAAAATTCAGTAAAACCGTCCAGTTTTTCCAAACTATTATCACGAAGATGAAGAGTTTCTAACTTCGCGAGTTTCGAGAAATCGTTGGGGTTGATTGAACTGATTTTGTTGGCCGCTAAAAACAATTTTTCTAAACCAACAGGATAACTGCCACTTATCTCAAACAATAAATTGCTCCTAAGTTCTAATTGCTTCAATTTACTTAAATCGGCCGTTTCAAATTGTGTTACGTAAATATCGTTATAGTTGAGTTCAAGAGTTTCCAGTAAGGGTTGGTCGATGGTACCGGTTTCTTTAATTTGGTTTTGGTTCAAATCCAGGACTTGAAGGTAATACATCGGTTTTAAACAAGCCGATTCGATTCGATTCCTTTCAGCTTTTAAAAGAATCAAAAAAGGCATTTCGACCAACACTTGCAACGCGACGATATCCAAATAGTTACCACTTAAGTCAATAAAAAGAACGTGTTTAAAATTCAAAATCGTTCGGATATCTGTTAACTTTCTATCAGTTGCTGTTATCGCTAAATACGCGTAACGACTTCCAGTTTCGTCTTTTCCAAGAGTGTTCAAACATTTCGACGCTTCTTCAAACGTTAAAGCGTTATCTGTGATTAATTCTTCGAATTTAAAACCGGCAACACCAGTCCGGTCTTCACCAGAAACGGGATTCTTTGGAGCGTCTTCCCCAAAAATTTCACCTGCAACTGACATTTTAACGACAATTATAATTTCACCAATCACTTGATCACGTTCAACAAAAATTACCATATTGACGTATTCTTTACCCACAAATAAATGGGGGCCACTACGGTTTCGGTGCTGTTAGATGCTGCCAAATTGTGTTCAGATCAATTGTTTAAAACCGCCAATATTTAACAGTTAACAAATGGAGTGTTTGGAGATTTTTTGAATGGCCTGCGGTCGTAGGTCAAGAAGAATTCTTCGAGTATCCGTTTCAACGAGAACGCCAACTTTTGTCTTCGTACCAACATCTGTTGAGTTTCTTCGTTGTGTTGCATAAGCTTAAAAGGATAAATGCCGTTTTATATGGGTTAAGAAACCGGTACATGGTAAAAATTCCGTGAAGAAGAAAAGTGGAAAGTCTAATATGAATCGACATGTAGATAATATAAAACTTAATTTAAAAGACACCAATGTATAATTAAATGAATGAAATGGTACAACGATTTTACACATTTACATTTTCTTGTTATATTAACCCCGTTAATTGATGATGTGGTAGTTTTCTTATATACAAGTACTAACAACTATTTAGGCCGCGTTTTAATTAATCAATCACATTTTTTCTCTAAGTTGCTTTCTAAAAAGAGGTTGGCATCTTTGATTAAGGCTAGACCAAAGTGGTATTAGCAAAAAATTGATTACCTGCAAAAAGCGGGCAACGTCCCCTTCCGGAAAAAGAATTGTTCAGTTCTCTTGGCGAAAAGATCAATTTGATTATGATTAATTATCTTTTATAAGAGTGTGCATAATATAGAAAACTGTACAGAGAAAACTCGAGATAATAGAACAGCAGAAGACCTTCCATTAGAAGTAATTATCGTTTTAAAAATGTAGCAATGTGAAAAATTATTGAAAGAATTAATTCAGTCTTTAGAACGAAAGTTTTTTTCCTTCTTAGTCTCATTTTTATTCAGACAATTGTTGGTCACGCACCCTATTGCTGCTCTATATAGAATAAGGTTCCTTTTGAGCCGCCACAGCCTGTCTGGTACCTTCTGATTCCTCTCATCACTTTCTTCGCAACAATTCATTTTGTTATTTGTTTATAATTCTTATAGTTCTTCTGGTAAGAATATTCCTGAATCCTCTCATCCAGAAGTTCGACGAAATCCCCATTTGTGTACTCTTGGTCATTATTATGCTATAACCATTGAGCTAAGTCGTGGTCACTTCCTCCACACTAATTTATTTTCGTTATCCCTTCATTGAGATTCTTATACACCTTTAGGCAGTTGACCTTTCTGATTTTTCTTATCCAAAAGTTCCATAAAATCCTGATCCAGATACTCTTGGTCATTATCTTGCTGAAACCATTGAGCTAAGTCGTGGTCACTTCCTCCACACTAATTTATTTTCGTTATCCCTTCATTGAGATTCTTATACACCTTTAGGCAGTTGATCTTTCTGATTCTTCTTATCCAAAAGTTCCATAAAATCCTGATCCAGATACTGTTAGTCATTATCTTGCTATAACTATTGAGCTAAGTCGTGGTCGCTTCCTTCACACCAAATTCTTGTTGTTATTACTTCATGGAGGTTCTCATACACCTTTAGGCAGTTGACCTTTCTGATTTTTCTTATCTAAAAGTTCCATAAAATCCTGATCCAGATACTCTTTGTCATTATCTTGCTATAACCATTCAGCTACGTCTTGGTCGCTTCCTTCACACCAATTTATTTTGTTATTACTTCATGCAGATTCTAATACACCTTCAGACAGTTGATATTTCTGATTCTTCTTATCCAAAAGTTCCATAAAATCCTGATCCAGATACTGTTAGTCATTATCTTGCTATAACTATTGAGCTAAGTCGTGGTCGCTTCCTTCACACCAA
Organism: Pyrochroa serraticornis; assembly: GCA_905333025.2. NCBI lineage: Eukaryota > Metazoa > Arthropoda > Insecta > Coleoptera > Pyrochroidae > Pyrochroa > Pyrochroa serraticornis. The sequence goes on from HG995152.1 coordinate 48,122,589, forward strand.
ATTCTTGTTGTTAGTACTTCATAGAGGTTCTCATACACCTTTAGGCAGTTGACCTTTCTGATTTTTCTTATCCAAAAGTTCCATAAAATCCTGATCCAGATACTCTTGGTCATTATCTTGCTGAAACCATTGAGCTAAGTCGTGGTCACTTCCTCCACACTAATTTATTTTCGTTATCCCTTCATTGAGATTCTTATACACCTTTAGGCAGTTGATCTTTCTGATTCTTCTTATCCAAAAGTTCCATAAAATCCTGATCCAGATACTGTTAGTCATTATCTTGCTATAACTATTGAGCTAAGTCGTGGTCGCTTCCTTCACACCAAATTCTTGTTGTTAGTACTTCATAGAGGTTCTCATACACCTTTGGGCAATTGACCTTTCTGATTTTTCTTATCCAAAAGTTCCATAAAATCCTGATCCAGATACTCTTAGTCATTATCTTGCTGAAACCATTGAGCTAAGTCGTGGTCACTTCCTCCACACTAATTTATTTTCGTTATCCCTTCATTGAGATTCTTATACACCTTTAGGCAGTTGATCTTTCTGATTCTTCTTATCCAAAAGTTCCATAAAATCCTGATCCAGATACTGTTAGTCATTATCTTGCTATAACTATTGAGCTAAGTCGTGGTCGCTTCCTTCACACCAAATTCTTGTTGTTAGTACTTCATAGAGGTTCTCATACACCTTTAGGCAGTTGACCTTTCTGATTTTTCTTATCCAAAAGTTCCATAAAATCCTGATCCAGATACTCTTAGTCATTATCTTGCTGAAACCATTGAGCTAAGTCGTGGTCACTTCCTCCACACTAATTTATTTTCGTTATCCCTTCATTGAGATTCTTATACACCTTTAGGCAGTTGATCTTTCTGATTCTTCTTATCCAAAAGTTCCATAAAATCCTGATCCAGATACTGTTAGTCATTATCTTGCTATAACTATTGAGCTAAGTCGTGGTCGCTTCCTTCACACCAAATTCTTGTTGTTATTACTTCATGGAGGTTCTCATACACCTTTAGGCAGTTGACCTTTCTGATTTTTCTTATCTAAAAGTTCCATAAAATCCTGATCCAGATACTCTTTGTCATTATCTTGCTATAACCATTCAGCTACGTCTTGGTCGCTTCCTTCACACCAATTTATTTTGTTATTACTTCATGCAGATTCTAATACACCTTCAGACAGTTGATATTTCTGACTTTTCTTATCTAAAAGTTCTATAAAATCCTGATCCAGATACTTTTGGTCATTATCTTACTATAACCATTCAGCTGCGTCGCGGTTGTTTCCTTCAAACTGATTTATTTTTGTTAGTACTTCATAGAGATTCTCATACACCTTCAGGCAGTTGATCTTTTTGATTTTTCTTATCTAAACGTTCCATAAAATCCTGATCCAGATACTCTTGGTCATTATCCTGCTATAACCATTGAGCTACGTCTTGGTCGCTTCCTTCACACCAATTTATTTATGTTATTACTTCATAGAGATTCTCATACACCTTCAGGCATTTGATATTTTTCTTATCTAAAAATTCTTTAAAATCCTGATCCAGATACTCTTGGTCATTATCTAGCTATAACCATTGAGCTACGTCTTGGTCGCTTCTTTCACACCAATTTATTTATGTTATTACTTCATGCAGATTCTAATACACCTTCAGACAGTTGATATTTCTGACTTTTCTTATCTAAAAGTTCTATAAAATCCTGATCCAGATACTTTTGGTCATTATCTTACTATAACCATTCAGCTGCGTCGCGGTTGTTTCCTTCAAACTGATTTATTTTTGTTAGTACTTCATAGAGATTCTCATACACCTTCAGGCAGTTGATCTTTCTGATTCTTCTTATCCAAAAGTTCCATAAAATCCTGATCCAGATACTCTTAGTCATTATCTTGCTGAAACCATTGAGCTAAGTCGTGGTCACTTCCTCCACACTAATTTATTTTCGTTATCCCTTCATTGAGATTCTTATACACCTTTAGGCAGTTGGCCTTTCTGATTTTTCTTATCCAAAAGTTCCATAAAATCCTGATCCAGATACTCTTAGTCATTATCTTGCTGAAACCATTGAGCTAAGTCGTGGTCACTTCCTCCACACTAATTTATTTTCGTTATCCCTTCATTGAGATTCTTATACACCTTTAGGCAGTTGGCCTTTCTGATTTTTCTTATCTAAAAGTTCCATAAAATCCTGATCCAGATACTCTTAGTCATTATCCTGCTATAACCATTGAGCTACGTCTTGGTTGCTTCCTTCACATCGATTTATTTTCGTTATCCCTTCATTGAGATTCTCATACACCTTTAGGCAGTTGATCTTTCTGATTTTTCTTATCCAAAAGTTCCATAAAATCCTGATCCAGATACTCTTAGTCATTATCTTGCTGAAACCATTGAGCTAAGTCGTGGTCACTTCCTCCACACTAATTTATTTTCGTTATCCCTTCATTGAGATTCTTATACACCTTTAGGCAGTTGGCCTTTCTGATTTTTCTTATCCAAAAGTTCCATAAAATCCTGATCCAGATACTCTTAGTCATTCTCTTGCTGAAACCATTGAGCTAAGTCGTGGTCACTTCCTCCACACTAATTTATTTTCGTTATCCCTTCATTGAGATTCTTATACACCTTTAGGCAGTTGGCCTTTCTGATTTTTCTTATCCAAAAGTTCCATAAAATCCTGATCCAGATACTCTTAGTCATTATCTTGCTGAAACCATTGAGCTAAGTCGTGGTCACTTCCTCCACACTAATTTATTTTCGTTATCCCTTCATTGAGATTCTTATACACCTTTAGGCAGTTGATCTTTCTGATTCTTCTTATCCAAAAGTTCCATAAAATCCTGATCCAGATACTCTTAGTCATTATCTTGCTGAAACCATTGAGCTAAGTCGTGGTCACTTCCTCCACACTAATTTATTTTCGTTATCCCTTCATTGAGATTCTTATACACCTTTAGGCAGTTGATCTTTCTGATTTTTCTTATCCAAAAGTTCCATAAAATCCTGATCCAGATACTGTTAGTCATTATCTTGCTATAACTATTGAGCTAAGTCGTGGTCGCTTCCTTCACACCAAATTCTTGTTGTTAGTACTTCATAGAGGTTCTCATACACCTTTAGGCAGTTGACCTTTCTGATTTTTCTTATCCAAAAGTTCCATAAAATCCTGATCCAGATACTCTTGGTCATTATCTTGCTATAACCATTGAGCTATGTCTTGGTTGCTTCCTTCACACCAATTTATTTTTGTTATTACTTCATGCAGATTCTAATACACCTTCAGACAGTTGATATTTCTGACTGTTCTTATCTAAAAGTTCTATAAAATTCTGATCCAGATACTTTTGGTCATTATCTTACTATAACCATTAAGCTGCACCCTGGTTGTTTCCTTCACATTGATTTATTTTTGTTATTACTTCCAAGAGATTCTCATAGTTCTCCAGGGATATGCTCTTTCTGATTCTTCTTACTCAATAGTTCCATAAAACTCGAATGTCTTCTTGGTGGCTTTTCGTACCAATTTATTTTTGTTATTTGCTCGTAGAAATTCTTCTAGTTCTTCCAGCAAATAATCTTCCTGATTCCTCTCATCTAGAAGTTACATGAAATCCTCATCCCTGTGTTCTTGATCATTGTTCTACCATTTCCAAATTTCCTTATGTCTTTCTACTTCTTGAGTCACTTCAGCTGATTTTATTGTCCTTAAATTACTCTCGTCGCAGATCTAGCTATGATGATTCTGCAGTTCTTGTAAATAACATCAAACTGTTTCATGTTTTCCATTTTTGGTCTTTCTCGTTCTCGTTTTCTTCAAGTTACTCTTGTGGAAGTGGAAGCTTTATCTCTGTTGATGGTCTAATTTTTGTAAATACTATCACATTGGATTGATACCTTGCACTCTTCTGAGTGACTCTTTCTACTAGAATGTGAAATTAATTTCTTTCATCTTATCTGAGAGTTTTTTCAAGTATACTTAAACTTCCAATCCAAAGATTTTGAAGTAACTGACTTCTACAAAAACCTATACCTACTCTCTATAGAAATTTTAGCAAACATCTTAAGCCTCTGAATATTAATAATTCTCGTTTTTTTCTTTCAGACATTCCCGGACTCTTGCCATGTCTTCTGCCATTTGTCAAAATTTCGTCCAAAACGCCTGGAAAAAGGAGTTATGTTCAAACTGTTTCAAATCAAAAGACGAACATGTAGAAGTTTCTAAACCAAAACCCATATCGTTAATTTCCAAAAAGAAAGTAGCGAGTATCATTAAAAAAAGCAACAAAATCAAACCAAAACAATCCGTCTGTTTCACTAAAGAACTGATAGAAATAATTGGAATTGGGGGTGAAGATTGGGATTCAGAAGGCGACCAAACAGATGAAGAAGACAGCGGAAGTGACGATTTCGTGGCAGAATCCGACGATGACGAATCAGAAAAAGAATTGAAAAGAGTAACGAAAGAGAACACGGATTTTAACACAACAAATCTCAAAGAAAATTTCGAAACGAAAAAAAATTGCGGCCAATTGAAGTTAGGAAAACCTGTAATCGACGCTTCAGGCAAAAAGCAAACTCTCTTAGTTTCAATAACTCCTTTTGGTGAAGATTCTAGTTGTAATAAATTTACGAAAACAAGTGTGGTTAGTAAAAAAATTACAAATGGCGTTCAAGTAATTAAAAATTCCGAACAAAAAGTGAAGGAAGAAAAATCACTTTTAGAAGAAATTACTGAAACTTTGGAAAATTGCAAAAATCCCATACAAATAGTTTCAAGAAAAAAGACTTTAGAAGTCGATAATGACGCTAATAAAGAAAACGAGGAAGTGAAGAAAAACAAAATTGAAATCGTAGATCGGTTAGAAGTTAAATTAACGGCAGAAAAAAAAGTTGGACTCACCAGAACTCCCGCTTTGAAAAGAGACCAAGAAAAGCCCGTCGTCTACCAAACCTCGACCGCGAAAATCGAATTACTTAACACCAAGAAATTTAAGAATAATCGCATAACTGTGGGTAAACCTGAAGTTGTTTCTACAAATGAAAGTAAAGAGGATGGTAATAGTGAGAATTTACAAGCGAGTCAGGAACGATTAGGTCAAGTAACTGAAAATTCAAAATACGTAACGGAAGAAGCTACGAATATAAACAATATAACGGAAAGTGAAACAGTAGAGGAATTTCTTCCAAAAACACGTAATTCGATTTGTCCACAAAGTAGAGAACAAGCGGGAGAACCTGACGGTCGTGCTGATGAAGATTCTATGACAGAACCTCCGGCGCTTCCGTTAACACCACCACCGACGTTAGAAATGCAAAATTCTTTTCTTCATAACAAAACACCCATTTACGAAAAACCTAAAGTACCCTCAAAACCTATTACGATGTTGATCAGAAAACCTGTAGGAACGAACCAAATTGAAACAAAAAATCACAACCTCACCACGTTTAGTGGTGATGCTACTAGTGATGAACCGAAAGAGAAATTAGTTAAACAAGATTCGAACAGTTCTGATATTGCTTCAAAAGTTGTGAATAAGAGGAAAGCCCCACGACCCCCCGAAAGTGTTGATTACGTTAAAACTGTTTTGTATAACGAGAAATTAAATTCTCCCGTTTTACGAGAAATTGACAAAAACGAAAGAGCTTCTTCTTGTAGTCCGAAATTGAGGGATGTTGATCCAGGAATTCCTCGACCGGCTCCGCGGATTTCCCTTTCTATTTCGACTGATAATCTAGATAATTGCGGGGATGAAAAGCGTAAAGAGAAGAGTAAAGGGAGATTTTCTTTAAAGAAATTTTTACGAATCAGTTCTAGTAAAGATTTGTCTAAAATTTCTGCCAATTCTATTAAGAATCACGACGATATCGATTCGATTCTACCTAAACCGAGATTAGTGATTGTTCATCCATTGAAATTGAACGGAACAGAAGTTGAAGTTGTAGCTAAACAAAATTCTGATTTATACGAATATCCCAACGTTAATCTCACTAGGTTTTCTGAATATGCTTTACAAAATGAAATTGTTGAAGATTACGAACCATTTACAATAAAATCACATAAACCGCCACCACCTCCAAGAAATTTGGACAATTACGCTTACAATAAACCTAATTTATCGAATAATCCAAAATCGATTCAAATTTTAAATAAACAAAAAGAATTGGCAGAAATTAAAACGAATCACAAAAAAAGCGAAACTATTTACGCTAATATTGGGGAAGTTCGATCCGCTATTGTTCCCAATAAACCCCAAAGAACTGCTAGCATGAGAGAACGTGAAGCACAACAAAACCGAAACTGTATCGAAGAAAATAGCGGAAGTAACGAAAATGTTTACGATTACATTAACAATGGAAGATCAAGTCCAGATTCTGATTCTACTCCCAATAAAAATGTTGCTACTTCTAAAATACTTAGTCTAACTAAACGATCTGAAAGCAGTATTGACGTTTCAAGTGAATACTTCAAATACAGTCACATTCCAAGATCAGTTTCCCTCACTTATTGCGGTAGCGAAACCGAATCAGAAATTTATTCACCGTACAGTTTTTACGGAAGCGAATCAGAAGTAAGTTTTTTTTTAATTTAACTTAATTTAACTTCAATTATCAGGTAGCGGAAGACGATCACGAATGGATCCAAAATGGTCGCACACATAAATTGAGATCCAGAAAAGGTCGCAGTATCGTCCACAAAAATCTAGAAGACAATTACGGCGCCGTTATAGCCGCCAATCACGAAGCTCTCGCCCAAGTTTTGGAAAACGTAAGGTTTCTGAAAAAAAAAAAATTATAACTCAAATATGGTCAGATTGAGGCAGCGCGTGACCGATTTTTTTGAGACCATGTGCTGTCCCAATTTTTATTTGTCGGACTCTCTTGAAAATATGATTTGGTAAAATTGTTTTTAGATACAACAAACTAATCATATCCAACCGGCGTTGAGGGGTTTGAAATTATTGCCGAATCTTCGATGGACCAATTTTACGGTCAATTCCGCATCGAGACCTATTGTAGCGGGTTGTAGAATTTTCCATGAAGCGTTGTGGGGTGCCCAACATGTGACTCTAGCGATTAATGTTGGTTCTGTGCCTTCAAGTACTTTGTCGCTTGGAACTGTGAATCTCGTGCCAATCACGGAATTTAGTGATCTCATTCCTAGGAAGTTTGTAAATATTAAGGAGAGTGACGAGCAAGAGGCGCAAATCCAAGGTAAATTTTAAATAAATTTAAGTGTACTTTTGCAGAAGAAATAGAGTTTTGGTGGTTCTTGACATCAGTCGCGCTCCCAATTATTGAAAATTAATAAAAGTGAGACGCCACCTGTATTTCTATCTCTTCTACACGACTGTATACTGTATATTTACATTTTGTCCAATATACTGTTGGTCAAGATATTCTTGGTCATTATCCTGCTATAACCATTAAGCTACGTCTTGGTCGCTTCCTTCACACCAATTTATTTTTCTTATTACTTCATAAAGATTCTCATACACCTTCAGACAGTTGATATTTCTGATATTTCTTATCTAAAAGTCCTATAAAATCTTAATCCAGATACTCTTGGTTATTATCTTGCTATAACCATTAAGCTACGTCTTGGTCGCTTCCTTCACACCAATTTATTTTTCTTATTACTTCATAAAGATTCTCATACACCTTCAGACAGTTGATATTTCTGATATTTCTTATCTAAAAGTCCTATAAAATCTTAATCCAGATACTCTTGGTTATTATCTTGCTATAACCATTAAGCTACGTCTTGGTCGCTTCCTTCACACCAATATATCTTTCTTATTACTTCATAAAGATTCTCATACACCTTCAGACAGTTGATATTTCTGATATTTCTTATCTAAAAGTCCTATAAAATCTTAATCCAGATACTCTTGGTTATTATCTTGCTATAACCATTAAGCTACGTCTTGGTCGCTTCCTTCACACCAATTTATTTTTCTTATTACTTCATAAAGATTCTCATACACCTTCAGACAGTTGATATTTCTGATATTTCTTATCTAAAAGTCCTATAAAATCTTAATCCAGATACTCTTGGTTATTATCTTTCTATAACCATTAAGCTACGTCTTGGTCGCTTCCTTCACACCAATTTATTTTTCTTATTACTTCATAAAGATTCTAATACACCTTCAGACAGTTGATATTTCTGATATTTCTTATCTAAAAGTCCTATAAAATCTTAATCCAGATACTCTTGGTTATTATCTTTCTATAACCATTAAGCTACGTCTTGGTCGCTTCCTTCACACCAATTTATTTTTCTTATTACTTCATAAAGATTCTAATACACCTTCAGACAGTTGATATTTCTGATATTTCTTATCTAAAAGTCCTATAAAATCTTAATCCAGATACTCTTGGTTATTATCTTTCTATAACCATTAAGCTACGTCTTGGTCGCTTCCTTCACACCAATTTATTTTTCTTATTACTTCATAAAGATTCTCATACACCTTCAGACAGTTGATATTTCTGATATTTCTTGTCTAAAAGTCCTATAAAATCTTAATCCAGATACTCTTGGTCATTATCTTGCTATAACCATTAAGCTACGTCTTGGTCGCTTCCTTCACACCAATATATCTTTCTTATTTCTTCATAAAGATTCTCATACACCTTCAGACAGTTGATATTTCTGATATTTCTTATCTAAAAGTCCTATAAAATCTTAATCCAGATACTCTTGGTCATTATCTTTCTATAACCATTAAGCTACGTCTTGGTGGCTTCTTTCACACCAATTTATTTCTGTTATTACTTCACACAGATTCTCATACACCTTTAGGCAGTTGATATTTCTTATCTAAAAGTCCTATAAAATCTTAATCCAGATATTCTTGGTCATTATCTTTCTATAACCATTAAGCTACGCCTCGGTAGCAGCCTTCACATAGATTTTAAATAAATTTGAGTGTAGTTTTGCAGAAGAAATAAAATTTTGGTGGTTGCTGACACCAGTCGCGCTCCCAATTATTGAAACAGTTTTCAAGAATCTCAGACGGGTAATAAGAGTGAGACGCCACCTGTAGCTAAAAACGATATTTCTTCTACAAGACTGTATATATACATTTTGTCCAATATACTGTCGGTCAAAAAAAAAAATCTTACTATGGTAAAAAAAATTGTTACAGCAACGGTGGCGATTTTCCCGTGGTTGGAAGTGAATACTCTGCAGTCGTACAGCGAGTTGTTGAAGACCAAAGGGGCCCAAACCGGTGAAGACACTTCGAAAGATGCCATTTTCATAATGTTGCAGTTAGTGAACGCGTTAAAAATTTTGCAATCGCAAGGTATCGAAGAACTCTCGTTATCCTTGAACAGTTTCGTCCTCTGTAAAGAAATCGATAAAGATATCCATCAAAAATTATACGTTTTACAAGGGTAAGTAATTTGTTGTTAAAATTTTAAATAAACAAAAAATTTTAGATTGGGAGAAGAAATCAACTCACCAACAACAGAAGTTGAAAATTACGGAACCCTCTGTATGTGCGCCTGGAAATCTCTCACTTTACTACAACCATCAGCAAAAATTACACATTTACTCCAATCTCTTCTAAATAACGAAAGAGCTGTAACTTTAACTCAAGTTAAATCAGTTTTAGAATTTTGTTTATGGGGACCGTCAGATGTCGCTCTTGGTAGTACTATTCACGAAAGAGAACTAGCTCTACAAAGATGGTTAGATTTACAGAGAGCTACTGTACTGCATGGTTTAGTTTGTACAAGAATTCAACTGACTGTTTACGAGGAGTGTCATTTGTTTTTTTTGGTTAGAAGTAATTCTCGAATGATGTGTGACGCTTCATTGCTATTAGAATCAAGTAACATGAAACATATCAGGAGACACAAATGAAATGGAAAATAACATAAAATGTTTTTATTTCTCAAACCAATTTAAAAAACAGTATTATTGTCACCTTGAAATCATCGCGAAACAATTGTTGCTACTGTCGGGGTTTGACATCAATTCTTTGTTTTTTAAGATTGAAACCTCAGCTTCAACTGCCATTAAATACTAGAAGTTATCTGTTTCTAATATATATTTTATACATATAGGTTTTAACTGGTTTTTGGACATATATGTAATATTGCGATATATTTTATGTATTGTTAAACGTAGCTCTTAGAGCTGTTTTTTTTGTATTTACCGTTTTTTTCTTAAAAACAAAATACTTGTGAGTAACAACATTCAATAAACGTCTGACAAATAAATTATTGCTTAACAGTTATTACATAAAATTAAAATAAGTATTGCTATGAAGACGCAACAACATAAAAGAATGTGTTATAATCACAATCTTACCACAACGCTTCGGCCTGAATTATCATTTCTAACAAAACGTTGCGTTTAAATCATACTTGGTGATAACTACATTTTTTTTACTATAGTTTTAGCGGCAAATCGCGCCAAATACTCAACCACTTAGAGACCTTTATTGAAGTAAACTAACTCAGGAATGTCACCGCCACAATTCTTCTTCATTGCCTCGTACTCGTCGGGTTCCAGCCACTTTATCGTCGAGGTTTTAATAGAACTGAAACAAACCAGCGTTAGACCTCAATTATCAACAAAATTTATTAAAATTATTCTTTCGATCAAGTAGGGTCCGACAAGAAATTGGGACACCACGTGGCCCCGTCCCAAACAGTTGTTTGTTTGCCGCTGTTACCCAGCAACGCGCTTGGGACGAGCTGTCCATTGCGACAGCACGTGGCCCCGTCCCAAACAATCGTTTGTTTGCCACCGTTGCCCAGCAACGCGCTTGGGACGAGCTGTCCATTGCGACAGCACGTGGCCCCGTCCCAAACAATCGTTTGTTTGCCACCGTTGCCCAGCAACGCGCTTGGGACGAGCTGTCCTTTGCGACAGCACGTGGCCCCGTCCCAAACAATCGTTTGTTTGCCACCGTTGCCCAGCAACGCGCTTGGGACGAGCTGTCCATTGCGACAGCACGTGGCCCCGCCCCAAAGTTTGTTGTTCAGCAACGCATTTGTCGCGCCATCTGCCGTCACTTTCTCTAACTTATGTGACTTGACTGTTAAATTTTTGTTTTGATTTTGTAATACTTGCCATTTTTGGGGAAATAGGCCGCAAGCTGCGGGCACCATGAAGGACAAACTGCAACGAAATTGGGTTGGATTTCGGTGGTAGTTGCGATGATTTAGTTGAACTTACAAACATCCAACTCCCATCACTTGTATTGGGCCGTGAAGAACTCTAATTTTTTGCATCCATCTGTATTTTTCTAAACGTTCCATAACGATGGGTAAAACGAGCATTCCGGGGGCGCACATTATTATTCTGGATATAACTACTTGCGTTATTCCTTTGGCGGCGGCAACTTTGGATTGACCCAAAATTTTGCCGCTATTATCAGAACAATCGATGCCGTAAATCAGTTCGTTCTGTCTCATTAGGGGGATGTTTGCACAATTCGCAGCGGCCACTGCCGCAAACGGAACGTAACGCTAAAAACAAATAAAGTTTACTATCATAGGTAAAGTGTACTTACATCAAGAGGGACACATACAAATTTTAATAAGAAAAGGTCAATGGTTTGGATTTGGAGGCGTCAGTTGTAGACTTAGCACATAAGTTTCGAGAGTGAATGGAGGGAAAAGAAGCGATATGATGAAAAGACAGGCAATGGTAAGACAACTAGAACACAGAAGAAAAAAGGTTTGGTAGAACGAGATAGAGAACTACAAAAATGTGATTTGCAGGTATAAATTATCGGTAGAATTTATTTAAAATCTTCCTGGCAATTTGTAATTAGTTTGAATTAATAATTAATGAGAAAAAATTGTTTAATTTGTACTACGATTTCATTACCCACTTGACTCCTAGACAACCTACTAAATCTACAGCTCAAATTCTACATAGAAACATTAACTAATAATTTGCTATTATTCCTCAGACCTAACTCGACAATCTACAGCGACACTAGCGGCCATAACTCGAACTGACTATTGTAATACGTCATCACGCAACAGAAGTTTCTGGATTCTTGACAACCGTCATCGTTTTAAATGAATCTAACGTTAACAAATTTTTCATTATAATTAAATCCAACTTGGCCCAGTCCCTCCATCTAGTTGAGTAACTCTGTGGGTTTAAGAATTTGTTATTTTTTGTTAATTTTATTAAAATTGAATTGCTTCGTTACAAACATTCAGCTCTAATTTTCTTTAGAACACGAATATTTATTGATTTTTTAAAATTATTAACAACAACTCCAACTGTGATTTAGAATACTTACTTGAACAAATGGACCGGCGGTTTTTGACCAGTAATATTTGCAACCTACAGCAGTTCCCATAGCAGAAGTAGTTGCTGAAACGTATGCCACAACAAGTTGTGTTGTAGTTGTTGGCGATTTGGCATTACGGTTAGTATAGTTGACTAATGCATTAAATGATTGATTAACCCATTGCCAGAACACCACAGCGGGTGCTGTACTAAAAATTGTAACTAATTAAAAACCATCACTACAAACAACACTAAACAAAATGTTCCAACAGATAAAGCTCTCCGTAACGATTCAACAAAAAAAATTAGGCACAACACAAATAATTTTGAGCCAACTGACACTATCGTCATATTCTCCAATAATTAGAAAAAATACTTTTCGTAAGCCTAATCGGCTTCCAAAAAAGAAATAAAATTGAAAAAGTACGCAGTTTCGTTATTAAAAAGTTCCGAGCCGTCCCTGCATTCATTTCCAGCAATCGTCACTTTTTCTTCCATTTTTTTTAATTCCCAATCACCGACACCGCAAAATTAAAAAAATTGAAGTGTTTGCCGTTTTTCATCTTACAATTGGAGAAGAAACCTGCAGAAACCACCCTCAAATTACCATAAGCTAAGTGCAACCCTTAAGTGTTAGGTATCGTTTTTATTTTACCACCTTTCTATGTTGTTGCTTTAATGTGCGTCATGGTGTCGTTTTTTCTTTCTTCCATTGCGGTGGTAACGCAATTTATTCTGGTACTTGCCCCACTGTCATACCTGCTAATTAATATTTTTTATTATCACTAATAATCAATTTCTTCAATTTTTTAGAAATTAAGAAGTTCCATTAAATCAATTAATTTAAATTTGAAGCCACACCTCGTTTCCTTGTGCAGAACCACGTCACGTCTATTGGATTCATCGTAACGTCCTTAATTTAAATTAAATTGAACAATTTTTTTTCAGCGCCACAACGGAGAGCTTTACCTGCGTTTTTGAAACGTCACACTCACTGTACAAGTTTAGTCAAAATTACGCGTTTTTCAATTGAGTTCCGCCCAGTTGGGACTACCTGAAACATGCGGGTGTATCCCAACAATACAGTCGACAACACCATTAGAATCTGATAGCGTCACATTTTAATTGTGTTGTCGATTTTGTAGTGTGATACGGCCCAATCTTCCAGGTAGCCCGGACTGGGCGACAAAACGCGTTTTCTCTTTAATTACGTTCCCCTACTTTTGACTGATCCTGTATAACGCTAAAAAGACACTACACTACTTAAACACTTTATTATGCAATAATACGAATAATAACGACTTGCTAGATTTAATATTCGCAAAACTAGAGTCGAAATACTTTAACTGCGTGATTTAGGGGAGTGGAACGCATTTTCCTCGTTACCAAGAATTTTTAAATAGTAAATGGAGAACCGTTTTATTGTTGGGGGCAATTTGCGGTAACTTACCGATACCACTGTAGCATGGCTCCGGTTATGGCCATACCTCCAGGTACTTGGAAGGACATTCGGCCGAAAACGTTCTGTTTTTCTCCGGTATCTGGATGAAAAGCGCTTTCGTACAATTTCTTTGCGTAAATGACTTGTTCGAGTGTTGTTCCTGGAGGTTCTGAACATTTTCGATATTGTTCTACTAATATTTTAGCTTCATCAAGTGCCGTTTCACTAACCACACAAGTTCGTGGATCGGTTACCCATAAAAAATGTTTGAATCTACCAACAAAAGTGTTTTGATCCCATAGCGGTTCGTCGATTTTCAAACGTTCAGACATGTTGGCTAAAAATAGAAACAACAATAATTATGCCACAATCCTGGATTGTTCTTTTTATAAATGACACTTGCATAACGTTTTGTACTAAATTGTTGCTTAACAATTAGAAATTTAAATTGATTAAAATTTATTGTTGTATGGAAATTGACTGGAATTTTGAATTAGGAAAGGACAAAAACCTTTTTTCTTGACCTTAATTTATGGTTAACAGATTGTGACGAAACGTTTTTGAGGAAACACCTGATTTAGGGTCCTGTCCAAAGTCCAGTTCACGTAAAAAACGGTGCAAATTTGGATGTCAACACTCAATTGAGACCTCAAAAATCCAAAACAAAAACAACTTTCAGCAATTGTTGGTTGACATAATGTCAAAACTGTCAATGTCAAGCAATTGTCAATTTCAAATGTCAATGCGGATTATAAAATTGTCACAATCGCGCATGCGCCCTTGAAAATGATTTAGCTAACATTGAGTATACAAAATGGAGTACCCGCCGCCTTTCTGATATCGCGACGTCATCAAGTTAATTGAAATATTTTTGAGTTTGTTGCCTATTGTCTCATACCTTTCTGAGTAAAGTTATTTTTTTAAATCTGGGGATGTTTTAGTTTAAAGTTACCCACACTGCTTCTGTTCGACCTTGAATCTTTTCCAATTCAATGTCTTCCTTTACAGCATTCAAGCCACTTAACCTAAAAACATAATTTTTGAAGTGCAATAATTTGTTTAGTTGTGATAATGGATGCGGGCCCACGTTTTGCTGATGTTCGCCAACTTATTGCGGATATTAGAATAGAGTAAGTAGAAATAATGACTGCCCCACAATTCTGATGAAACATTTTAGAAAGTTGTACAAATCTCATGAAATCGCCCAAACCACAGCAGCACTTCTGGAGAAAATAATAGCCGAAGACGACTGGACCACAGCTGCGTTAGTACTTTGATTCTAGTATCACAATTTTCTATTTAATTTTTTTAGAGAACTAATGACGCAAATAAAAGAACGAATCAAAATAATTAACGAAGCGTTACCATTAGAAGGTATTATGACAAATATATTGCGGCATTCACTTCAAATTATAAGGAACGAATACATAGAGGAACTCAAGGTATTTTTTATCAAGTGAAAATCAACACTAATTTTTAATTCTAGGACAAAAATGGAGCTCAAATTGCACCTGACTCACGTATGCCTTTTTTCAGCGAAGAACTTGATTATTCGGAACTATTAACTGACTTGAAGCCACGCTTGTTAGACTATTTATCGGAATATAAAGTAGAACTTGAAACCAGGTAAAATTTCAAAAAAACATAATTATTACTAAAAAAAAATTACAGCATTCACACTATATCGACCCAAGCTTTAGAACACATTGAATACGACGAAATTATTCTAACAGTAGGCAAATCAGAAACTGTCGAACGATTTCTTAAGCATGTTGCTAAAGATAGATCTTTCGAAGTTGTTATAGCTGAAAGTGCTCCTTTATGCCGCGTAAGTAAATTTTTTAATTGTGGCGAGGATTATCAGTACTTGATAGCTTAACCAACCGGCCGGGTTCGAATCTCGGTTAAAAAACGCACTTTTATCCTCGCTACACCGAAAAGGCGTTAATGCGAATCCCTAGTTTGAATGTTAATTTTGATTTTAGGGTCATGAGTTGGCAGCAAGTTTGGCTAAAAGTAATATTAAAGCTACTGTAATATCAGATGCTTCAGTATTTAGTATTATGTCCCGAGTAACTAAAGTGATTGTGGGCACTCAATTGGTTTTAGCTGACGGTGGATTGCGGGCCCCTTGCGGAATGCACGCTATTGCACTTTCAGCTAAACGTTTTTCGGTTCCTGTAAGTAAAGTTCGAAGATTTTAATGAATTAATTAATTAGTCAGTTTTAGGTGCTGGTTTTAGCTCATGTATACAAATTAACTCCCGTTTATGTCGGTTCGTATGAGTTAGATGTATTTTGTTCGGCCGGTTCCCCCGTTGATGTGCTTCCTTTTACAATGGGATCTATATTGAATAAAGCTAAAGTGTTGAATCCGCTATACGATTACGTACAACCGGAACTTATTACACTTTTGGTATCACATCAGTAGGTTTTTATTTAATTTATAGAATTATTTTTTGTAATAAATTTTTTTTTAGGGGTGGAATCGCACCGACCGCCGTCTCTCGCCTACTTACGGACTTATACAATCCAAGCGATTACGACATTTAAGTCCCGAATCAATTTTATGAGACTTTTAAAGTGAAAAAGTTTTTTTGTTGCGTTCTTTTATATTTGGATTCTAAAAATAATAAAACGAATTGTCAGTGGTTTGGCTGCTCATTTCGAGTCTTCCTCTTGTAATTGGTGCTAAATTATTTTTCATTCCGGTTTCTCTATAGGACAAACTTAGAAAATGAACAATGACCATAGCTATCGATTCTTCCTTTCCCATTGACTTGTGAGGTGCTAGCCAGGTGTCACCTCAACAATGAAAATGTTGTCCAATTACAAAGTGACCTTGTAAATAGCCCACACTTGGTTTTTGGCAATCCGTGGCACAAGGATGCAACCTCAACCATATAAAAAATTGCAAATATTCGAACTGAGGCGCCACATTGATTTGGTTACATAACAAATTTTTAGGGTCATCCATAGAGGGAAATTCTGAACTGGACTAAATTGTACCAAATGACTTTATTAATTTTACTACTTACATTGCTATTTAAGGGCCTATCGATTTACAATTGTGACGGTGGTTCAAAAATATAGTCGTAGATAATTTACGTTGATCATTTGTGAGCAACGTAACATTTTTCTGTCAAAACTCCCCTAGATGAAACAGCACAACAGGCCCTATAGGAATAAAATCACAGATATATTGATTATTGTTTAACAGATAGTGATAACTGTATGACTAACTATATAAAATGTTTGAAAACACTTCAATATGAAACAATTATCCCAAAATTATCACAAAAAATTCATTTGAATACGTCAACTGTTTCAGTTAATAAGAAAACGTTTTGTTTTTTAACATTGAATACATTCAAGAAAAAGATGCTTGTTTTCTTACAAAATGCTACATTAATATGAAGTAGACAAATTACTTTCAGCTATAACAATCAAGCTGGTTTTATAGTTAACAAAACTGTCCATCATAGTGCAACGATAATTACCCACATTGATGACCGATTCAATTTAACCCAACTAGTGTCGTTTTGAAAATTTAAAGAGTTAAACGCCACTGCTGCTGAAACAAACTCAATGCTGAAACCTTTCGAGATGTCCTTGAATTGTGTTTTAACAGTCGGTTTCAAGGTGTTTACATTAATTTTGTAACCGACTGCAAAATCGTTATTGTTAAGCAATTGACGTATCGATGTGGCAGTTACGTGAGGCACGAGGTAATTTAATTCCAGGAAAATCAGCGTTTCGTGCAAACTGGACCAAAAATAATATGAAACGACACTTCCTTTTCAAAATTATCCCATACAAATTAATGTTTAACAAAAACGACCAATTTTACGGTTATAATCTACCCTATTACAACGATTTTTTTCTAATCGTAATATGGCTTTCGTTAAGTATTTTGTACCTAAAATGATTTATGAAAATGATGCGTGAAACTCCTTCAATTCACATCTTATGGAACCCAGTATGACTCCCACACCTTTCGTCACGCAACCGACAAAGGAAAATGTTACGCTCAAACACCACAATAAGTTGGAACAACCACACATCGAAATCAGATAGTTTCTCTTTAGGTTTGAAGCATTCAGAAATAATCGCAACGCGTTCCGGTCTAGCTAGTTACAGCGCCATCTCTTGCGCGTTTGAGAGAGCAATAAAAAATTGATATTACTAACAATGAAACGTACGTTATCGCGAGAAGCAACTAAAACTAACAAAAGGCAACTCTAATACCTGCGAGAAAAAAAAGAAAGTTTGGCCGGAAGAAATTATTAGTTTTCAATGGATTTAGAAACCATTTAAATAGAGCCTAAAACAAATCATAGCTGACAAATAATGATAATAATAGTTGAATTTGAAGATCGATGAGCAACAAAAAACTATTATTTGCTCAGACGAGACAAAATATTGTAATTAAACTGATGTTACAACCGGCTGAGAACCAAAGGAGAAGCATAGAAAAAGATTATGACCGCAACAAGTTTAAATTCGCAGATTCCTACTTTACCGACCACTTAAATCTTGATCCTGACCGGAATTTCGCTATACTAGATACGTTACGTAACGCCAAACAGTTGAAGTTTTCTATAATTGCAAGTGTCACGACAGTGATTTCAATAAATGGTAGCGTTTTAACTATAATCAATTTTCGGTCGCAACGAATTTAGATTCCTACTATACCGACCACCTAGATCTTGATTTCGATCGGGATTTTTGCTTACTAGATACGTTACGTGACGCCGAACAGTTAAAAGTTTTTTGTAATTGCAAATGTCACAGGAGCGATTTCAAAATCAAATGGAAGCGCTTCAACTACAATTACATAAAATTTTCTGGACATGTTTTTGTTACTTTCTTCAGCTTGTCGCAATAAATGATAATTATCCAGAATCTTTGGCAATGTGGTTGCTTATTATAAAAAAACTAGAAATTTTTGCAATTATCACGATCAGAATTGGTTTGTGAGCATCTTAATATTATACAACGCGTTGTTGGTTTTTTGAAACAAAAACTTTCTAATTTCGATTTATGGTTGTCCGGGATTGCTCCAGTTCCTTTTTTCAATAAGCGAAATTGAACCGCAACATAACATCACTAGCAAATCTTCGATGCCGGGCAGTATGAGAACGAATTCTACAAACGTTGGGTTTGAGAACGATTATTTGTGTTTAAAACTGACGGACGACACCTCGTTATTCTTCACTGAACTCAGTAAATTTAACTCTGTGCACGTCCGCCAGTTTCAAAATTTCTGTACAAAGTTGGGTTGAAAAAAATAAATAAAAAAGTTTTTAACAAATCAAATTGACGTTACGTTAGGAAATTGTAGGAACTGAATGCCGGCCTTTTGACTTAAAACAAAAATTTCAACTAAACCTTGTACAAGTGTCGCTAAAATAAATGAACTGCATCCACTAATAAACCGTTAAAATTAAAATTTAAAAAAACAAAACAACATCAACGAATAACGCGTTCGTTACGACACAACATCGATTTCTCTAGGTGATGCTAGAGCCGGTGGTACTACTTGTGGTATAATGTTATGCGAAGGTGAATTTCCTAAAGGTTGCCGCATCTTGCTTTCGGCATTTTCTTTCGCTTCGAGAGTCGCTTGTTTGATCGCTTCCTTATAAGGTCCCCTCTTTTTCTTATTATAACGAGTCTACGGTCGAAAAACAAAATCAAACAGTTCGAAATCGATTCGACAATACCTTAAAATTATCCAAATACGAACACAACTGATCGCATTGCATCAGCGAGGAAGTTGACGAACCGTACCAAGCGACGTGTGCTTGAGGACCTTGACCGCCGCAATTTGTTATTGTTAAAATTTTGCCGGGCCACCACGGAAATCCGTGGATTTTACCCCAAACAACGTCCCCGATCAAAATTCGACCCCCTATAAAATTAATTAAATAATTGCATTTGTTCAATCGAGTGGTTACCGTCTGCTGTGAGTGCGCTCGATATTGTTTGAGAATTAATGCGTAACATCATTGGCGGATTTGGTGGTGGAAAATCGGGAACTTGTTCGCTGTGTTCGTCCGAACTTGACGTCGTTTCTTCCGCTTTGTTGGCTGCGGCTGGATACGACGCGTACGTGTTGTTGAGTCGTTTTAAATTTATTGACAACTTCTGAGTTACCAGTTGATCTTTCGGCTCCTCCTGCGTTGAACTCACCTGAAATCGCCGGCCAGAATTAAATCCCAAATTATTCAATTAACAAATGAAACAGTTGAAGATAAAGGTTCACCGCAAGTGGCGCCACAATTACTCGATTAATGTCCGAAGAAATTTTGGTCGGTCGAAACAATGATGAGAGTTGGACGTGAATGTTTAGCGCACACAGCGCCACAATTACGGAAAGAATTCTCGTCAGAAGTGAACTGAACAGTTGAATTTGAAAAGTCACGTCACGCCACTTCAGTTACTCATTTGTTTACGAGAAAAATTCTGTTGCGTTACAATTGTGACAGCTAAGAGTTGAAACAGTGAAGACACTTAAACAACTGTAAACGTGTACCGTACGTCGGGCCACAACAATTTTTCTATTCGGTACGAAAAAACTCCGGTCAGTTGAAATGGTGAAAAACCTAGATCAGTTCGACCTGAACATTCATACTAGGCACATTCACAATTTTTTTATTAATTACTAGAGAAATTGAAACAATAAAAACGATGAAACACAACGTACCTGTCAGCACACGCCGAGCAGAAAAATTATTCTATTCGTCACGAAAGAAGTTCTGGTTAGTTCAAATAGTGAAAAAGTGAAATAGTTGAAATAGTGAAACAACTTGCACACGCAAAACCCCAACTGTTACTCTAACAATGACGGTTGAAAAAAGTGAAACAAACGCCTAGCACATGCAGGGCCACAAAAATAGCGTAATTGAAAACAGTTGGATACTTTTAAGACGCACCTCGCCCTCTTTATGCTTTTTATCCCTATCATCCTTGTGTTTCTTCTTATGTTTCATCTTGTGCTTCCGCCTTCTGGGTACGTTGAGTTCGTAGGAGGTGCACATGTACCGTGGCGAGTTGTTGCCGAGTCCGTGTCGCGGTGACGCGCTCCCAACCGTATATCTGGGTGATGAACTGCCGATCATGTATCGAGGCGAACCATTACCTAGATAACACGGGGAACTACCTGTAACAAAAACTTTTCGTCTCGCTTCCCTTTTGGCTCTTTTCATTGCCCTTCGAGCCGCCCGATTATCAACAGTTTTATCCTCATCGCCCGGTTGTTCAATATCGATGTTTTCTTCACTATTATTATTCACATTAAGTTTATCGATTTGTGCGGGAATTTTAAGTACCGTCCCTTCACCCTGTGGTCCGTATGATATTTTTATTGTTCTAGTATTCGTCGTGGCGCTATTACCACTCAGCGACTGTTCAATTGTTTGTGCGTTGTTTTTGTTGGCGTTTTCTTCGAAAACGCTTTCATCCCATAAATCTTCCATAGAACCGACGCTTCTTTTTTTGCGTAATATCCTTTTTGCCGTTTTCAAATCGCATTGTAACGTTGATTCGTTGTGGTTGTCGTCTGAATTTGAACTGTCGTCGGAATGGTCTGAGGAATGTTTGTTGATTTCTAATTGCGTGTTTTCTTTGTTTATGTTTGATACTAGTGTTAGAGGTTTTTTTGAACAATTCTGATTTTCGATTATTGTTCGATTTAGGGTAACCCCGCTCAAAGCGGATAATTCTTCTTCCGGTGTCAGTCTGGTTAATTTCGGTACTAATGTCGCTTCTCCCAGTTTCTTTTTGTTGTGCAACTCGGTGTTGTATACAGATCTTGTTACTGGGGCGTTTTGGCCTCTTTTTAACGAGGAAGTTGGATTATTAATTTCAGGGGCTTTACGTTTTCGTGAAACGTTTTCAGAATTTTCGTTACAGATTCCTTTACATTTTGAACACAATACTTGACGTGGCCTTAATCTAACAGTCATTTTATTATTTTTGTATTTACTCGGTATCTGTACATTTTTTTTCTTCGTCGTACTTGGGTCAGTATAGGCAAATCTTTGGTTGACGGAATATAACGTATCGTCATCTAATTTTGGCTTTGTTGGCGTCTTAAACGCCGGATTTAATGTTTGAATCCCACATGGCAGGTTCCTGGAACCAACAACACACATCATTCATCACAATCGAACCACAACTTAAGACAAAACTTTTTTTTTAATATTTCAACATCAATTAGTAAATTTATACCGGGGGGCAATAGCGCATAGAACACAAATAAACTAGAGAAAAAATCTATAACCAGAAATTATGTTTGAACATACAGGGTGAGCCAAGACGATTATAGAGGGGCAAGTTTTTTTTTAATGGAATGTTGTGTATGAAAAAAGATTTTTTTGAATCTTCCCATAAACTCTTTTCACTCCAATATTGTTACTGACCATTTCTAAACCACTTGGATGTAATATTTTTTTTTATTCAAATAATGGCTACCGCAGATTCAAGAAAAAAAATCACAACAGTCCCAATTACGGGTTTTAAGAAACAATTACGTGAGTACTAGTTAGAAAACATCTGGGGGATGTCTTTGAATCGTTTTCACAATCTAAAAATTATACAGGGTGGCAAAACTCAATTTTTCAATTTGGAACTTTTTGAATTTAATTTCAATTTTTTCAAAGAAAACACCCTGTATATTATTCAACGAGATATACTTAGAACGAACATAATGAGAAAAAAAAAATTCCAGTGTTCCACTTGACAATGTTGCCACCTTTCTATAAAAAAACAATTAAACGACTTAAGTAAAAAAATGTGTTGAGAAAAGAAACAATATCAAGCGCTAAAAATTACACTCCTGATACAAAAACAATGCGTGTAGTAGAGCGAGACTAGTGGCGCTATTCGGTGGAGTCTGTTGCAACTGTTAGAAGACCCGAGTCTTCCCAACTCAAGTAAAACGAAATTGAGACGTCTCCTCCATTCGGTATCGCCCCACTCCATCTCTAACAGCGTTTCAGATTTCGTTACGCGTATTTGGATGGAACGATTTTACACTACAACGGGTAAAAAAGTGAAGTAAAAACTCTTCTTGTTTTTGTTAGTAGTCTGAATTTACAGTTTTAGAAAATTCTGATTCTTGTTACAGATAACTAAATTTTTATTTGCTTATTACTTTCCACATTTTCGTTCTACCTATGCAAAGTTGTTTATTATCCCCAATGGAGATTTACAAGTAGCTCCGCCCATCGATATGGGTCTAATATGGCGCGGACTCCCGCTATCAAATAGTTGCTTCATTTACTTTCCATACTTTTAGGTAGCGTACCAGCAAAATAGTTAATTTGTAGATAGTTAGAATTTAAAAAAATCATATTAACCAAAGTTTGTTAGCACCTAATTGTTTCAAACCGTTTCGGAAATTCTTGAATCAATCAGGAAAATTTCTGTAAAAACCAAAGAATTATACAAAGATTTTCAAAATGTAACAGTTAGAATTAATTTTTATAAAAAAGAAGCAGAAAGTATACGCCACTGGAATTTAGCTCCGCCCATCGATGCGGGTCTAATGTAACTAAAAGCAAAATACATAATTTCTCTTTCCTCTAGCAATCGTGTCAAAAAAATAATAATAAAAGTGATGACGTCACAAGTCACTTCACTAACAAAATTACTGCTGGTTGAACAATTGAGGGTTATACAAGGTATCCGTCAATTATTGGACAAACACCCTGTATAAAACAGCTAATTTTCTTCACTGCAGGGGCTACATAATTTGCAATCTCGTCTGTTTCATTTCAACAATGCAACAAGGGTGTAGGACAGATAGCGGTTCAAGTAAATTGCTTAAATTTAGTTTTACATAAAATGTGGTGCCTCCGGCTGGCTTGAAACAATGGTAGTTGACTGAAAGGGCTGAAACGATGTGTGGTTCTGCAAGTTAACGCATTTAAGCTAAAATCGTCAGTTGAGGCAAAGCTCCATTCTGGAATAAGGCGCAATTGAACATGTTTTTAGCTCACCTTTTGGCGGAATCGAGCAGAACGCCTTTAAAAATTTTTACACCAAATTCATATGTTACAACTAAAATATCTGGTAATGCTTCATCAACGAAAACTGAAATTCTTGTCCTTTTTAACAATTCTATGTTCTCAGTGGTTTCTTGGTCCGCCATATTCGTGAAATGGAAACCAGTTAGTAAATTTGTTTGTCTTTGTAGATTTAACGGGCTTGCAGTCCAGTTCCAACACTAATGTAAACAGTAAAAGGTTTGTACAGTATCTTTTACACCTTGCACTCATTTCATCAGTATACGAACAACTTCTAATGCCTGTCGCAAATTATCTTAAAAATAATTTCATGTAATAAGTCAGTTGGTATGGGGGAAAACTTGTCACTTTTCCCATTGTTGACTGCGCGATACTCTTCGATTGGCACTCCTGCCAACCACCCCAAGGCGCCATTTTGAAAATCTAACTAAATCTCTCCAAAACGTCAAAAGCTTTTGCAGAGAATTAGTTAAAATCAAAATTAATTAATTGACCGCTAAACTACCAAGGTACACTGATAATTTCCGGCACACGTCCATCTCATGCTTCGCTACACTTTCTTAATTTTTCTCAAATATTTCCTCCACTTTTCCATTTCTAGTCTATCGCGCGTAACTTGATTTTTTCTTGAATTTGCAGAAGTTTTTCGATTTTTTATTTATTTTTCTTTTCTTCTGCTTAGTCTTATACTTTTTGTCTTATTCGATTTACCTTCACCGGTAGCTTTCCATGAATTTACCATTTATCTAATTTTCTTATTATTACTTAGCAATAATTAATTAATTGATTATAATAAAATAAGTTAATTTATTGTCGTTGTTGCCGCTATACTAACCAGTTATTATTGTTAGCCGCGATTGGCTACTCTGTTTGCTTTTGTGGAGTGGCCACACTGTTCCAATCTGTTTCCATCAATAATATTAACGACTTTCTCTCAGCAATAATATAACCATCCTATTGTTTTTGCAACAATCATATCTTTCTTTGAGTGTTCGTCCGCAACTTTATTATCGGTAATTCGGGTAGTTCGCAACAAAATTTTGAGTTATATTGGTAATAACATCAAGTGAGTTTGAATTTGGCGCCATGACTTCGTTTCTATCTCCGTAAATAGGTGGCGCCTCCGATACAAAAAACAAAAGTCCTTTTGTTTTTGATAAGTCAGAAGAACCTCAAAGTGTCGTAAAGTTATAAACAAAAATTTGAGCACGTGCTGCTGTTAATCGTTTATTACTAGCCAAAAACTAGTTAACACCGTTACACTCCGTAACAACTAAGCGGTCCCGAAAATGGTACGTCCACTTTTTTTACAATTTTTTTCTCGAAACATTTCGCTTGTTATCACGTTTTTTACATTTTGTTTGATTAATTTCAGGATGTCCTGAAGCGACCAGCTGAAGAATTCGGAAACGATCAATCAGTCGAGCTTATGTGGGCAGCGAAAGCGTACGAACACGCCGAAATTTATTTCAATGTAAGTTCGATTATTTGTTCCATAAATAATAATATTTTGTGCTTTTTAGATTTTGTGTTCGGTGAATCCCCGAGATTTGAAATTGACCCCAACTGATGATTTCATCTATAAAATATTCCGTGAAGTTTTCCCAACGTTAGATGTGAAAATTATTCGTGAAAATGAACTGAAAAGTACCAAAGAAAAAGAGAAATGGCGTCCGTTTTGTGAAAGATTCAAAACTTGCGTTGAAGATTACAGTTTCGGTACTTTATTGCGTTCGGATTCTGGTAGAGAATATACAGAAAGTAACACAATGTTGGTAACAAGAATTCAATTTTACGCAATAGAGATAGCTAGAAATAGAGAAGGTGCTAATAGTCATTTAAGGAAATTATTTTTGAAACCCCAAATCCTAAGCTGCGACTAACATCCTTCTTCAAAACTTCAACGCATCATCAAAGTGTTTCTTTTTTTTTATTTCATCTAGTGACATTAATTTAATTACGTGTATTGTCTAAGATATTGGCGTCGCGCCCATTTGGAGGTGCCAAGATGTTGAGTTCATATTTTTCTTATTTTTGCGTATTTCGTAGGATGTAGTGAGTGTTAAATAAAATCTTTCAAGTATTTACTTTAATTTAATCCATAGCAACTACAAAAGCGTATATACTTTTCGAAAACAATCGATTTTTAACCCACTTGGCCCTCAAGTGGCAATTATAGGAACTCGAAAAAGGAAGCGATTTTACTCACGTATTAACTAATTTAAGTATCACTTTAGTGTGAGTAATTTTTTAGACTGGCAGCGTAGTTCTTCTACTGAAATCTTTTGAATAGGACCACGAAGAATTAATACTTAACGGAGGTGCAGTGGGTTGAAGTAGGAGATTTTGGGAAACATGCCCTTTTTTTGTTTTTCTTCCACGTATTTCGAAAAGGATAACTGCTGTAAGGCCGAACACTAGAAGGACGCAGATTAGAGTAATTAATATTATTCTTGATAAATTTTCTTCCATCAAAAATCGCACGCATATTCCGGAAATAACTATAGTTACTATAATACCGGTTACGACACATAAAATGAGGCCGTATCTTCGATCTAAAATAGGTGCGAAATTATTCGGTTGATTAAACAATTAATTATTGTTCTTACTAGGAATTTTTGTTTGCCGTACAGTTGCAATTTCGGGCATTTTGGTGTTGTGTTGTTTTCGTATTACATTCCTGACACAAGTAGCACAATTTTGATAACCTATGTAAATAAAAGAGTTGAATTGATAACGTTATTTGCTGGTTGTCTATCAGTTTTAACTGATATTCGAGATTACGCAATTTTCCGCAGAAGTTTGGTGGGAGTAAAGAGGGTGCAAAAATTACTTTTTACCCTTATACGTATAAAAGTATATTTACATAATTTATGTTATAAAAGAATATGTTTGTATAAAAAGTAAACCGCCGCAGGTTTACTGCAAGTATAACAGTCTTATGAGCAATGAGACCTTACGGTAACACCTTGAAATTAAGTTGTTGATATTGCATTTTCACATCTAAAATACGTTTTTCTTAACTTATAAAGTTCTCAACTGAAGTTGAAAATAAAGAAAATTAATTAAAATAGCTATCCCACTTCTGAGGATATTTTTTTTATTGCCGCTTCTAACTCGGAGCTTTGGTCGGATTATAGTTTTTTGAATACAATATTTGGAGCTTAGAATGTTTAAGTCAATAATAATAAAAAAATAGTTTTTTACAAAAAACTAGCACTTAGATTTTCTCATTGACCACAATTCTTATATCAAAATCACACAAAATCGCCGTCTGTAAAGTTTGGCAAAATATCCCTTAAGACGACATAAATAGTTACAATACTTTAAACGTTAATTATTTGCCGGTGTACTTGTGCTTGAAATTGTTATTACACAAGCACCTGCTCTACCAGTCAATAATG
Source organism: Pyrochroa serraticornis (assembly GCA_905333025.2). Classification (NCBI taxonomy): domain Eukaryota; kingdom Metazoa; phylum Arthropoda; class Insecta; order Coleoptera; family Pyrochroidae; genus Pyrochroa; species Pyrochroa serraticornis. The sequence continues at coordinate 48,149,752 of HG995152.1, forward strand.
GAGCTAGTGGCGACCATTCATTTGTAAGAGGATCGTATTGTTCCACAGTTTTCAAATAATGACTACCGTCATAACCACCTATAGCAATCAATTTGTCTCCAAACAAACAAGCGGCAACTGTGTCTCGTGTACTCGACAATGACGCTATAATAGTCCAACTGTCCGTACCTGAAACAAAACAAAATTATTAGCAAACAAGAGATTGAAAATTGGTTTTTCCTTCAAAACCCGAGAGCTTCTTCAACCTTATACGTCAACAGACTTCAAAAAACTTCTCCTTTCAGTCCAGTTCAACAAATAAAAGTTCTAAAAGAAATGAGGATCTACTTTTGAGTACTTTTACTTGATTGGCAATGTTACCATAGCCACCCGTAGTAGCGACTATCGAAACGTCAAAAATCGAGGTGCGTGCGCAACTCCAATCGCGCCGTTACCTTAGTAACTCGTAGTTGTGTCCGTTTCAAACTGCATGCGCGCACCTTTATTTACGCCGTTACTTTAGCAACCCGTACTTGTGATTGTTTCAAAGCGCGTGCCCAACTTGATTCAGCACGTTACCCTAGCGACCCGTAGTTGTGACCATCGAAACGTCAAAAATCGAGGTGCGTGCGCTACTTCAATTGCGACGTCACCATAACGACAAGTAGTTGCGATTGTTTCAAATTGCGTGCGTATTTTGATTTGCGCCGTTACCTTGGCAACTCGTAGTTGTGATTGTTTCAAGTTGCGTGCGCACCTTGTACGTGACGTTACCCTAGTAACCCGTTGTTGTGATTATCTCGTCGTTGAACTGACCCCGATCTTGAGGGTGTTTGTTCGATTACGAAACGGAACTTACTTGGGTCATATCGTTCGACGCAATCAAATCTGGAAGCGGCAGGATGGTTGGCTGGAGCATCTTGTCCACCTAAAGCATATAAATAGCCATTAGCGACGGCTACACCAACACCACCGCGCCGTCTAGATAATGGTGCACACATCGACCATTTGTTGGTAAACGGATCGAAAGATTCAACTGTTCTTAAACAAGATGCTCCGTCACGACCTCCGACAGCGTATAATTTGTTTTGTAATACTGCTACTCCAGCTGAACAACGTTGACTCTGCATTGGAGCCACATAACTCCAACTGCGGGCAAGACCGTCCCACCTAAACAAACGAAATCCGATTATTTAATGAAATTGTTGAAGAAAGCAACTAACAGAGAACGCAAAGAGACTAAACCGCAGCCTTAAGACGGATTCATAATCCAACTAACAACAGCCACAAAGTATTCTAGTTAGCGGCAACTACACTAGTGGCTCCATCTACCATGAGAAGATTCGTTTCTGAATTTTTGTTCTAATACCTAATTATTTTAAGACAACTATTTGATAATTAGTAAAATTTTGCAGGTTGCATATCTTTGTTTTTTGAACGCTTCCATTCGAAACAAACATTTCGACCTAATAAAAAAGAGTTTTTTTTGGTAACGTAATTTTTCATAGGTAGATAACAAAGTTCTAGGTCTTTGAAAAAAAAAATTAAACAATCAATTTCACAATTTACCTCTCGACATTATTTAGGTAGCTCCAACCATCATGTCCTCCGACCGCATACAAGGTATTCCCCAAAACAGCAATACCCAAACCATGTCGGTGGGTGTTCATCGGAGATAGTTGGCTCCAAGTGCCAGTTTCTAAATCTAAACATTCCATAGTATTCAAAGTCTTCAATCCATCACGGCCACCAACCACCAGCAACCTTTAATCAATATCGAAATCAACAATCGTAAATCATCCAGTCGATCGAAAAGAAAATTGAAACGTCAACTCACTTATCCCCCATTAAGGCAATTCCAAACTGCAAACGTCTTCCGCTCATGTGATGAACGACCGTCCATTGGTCACATTTCGGATCGTAACATTCAATTGTCATCGCTCCTTTATTTTTGTCCATACCACCAACGACTAATAGTTTTCCGATAGTTGATTTACGTGGTCGTGTGCTACTGTTAGCAATTTGCAAACACCTTTCGGGTAATAAATGCCATTTCATTGCTGCCATAATTAATTTTTGACAAGCAGGATCGCTATCAACAGCGGATTCGACTTTGTCAATTAAGAAAGTTGTGGAAAGAAGTGGCAGTTTTATAAGGGAAAGGAGACGTCCCACGAAGGGTTTTCTATTTGCCGGATCGTGCTGTATCCAACTAATGAGGGCGTGAAAAACGTGCTCTTCGGATGGCACGTTGAGATCGTCGTTCGCAAGAAGAGTTGCCATCTGATCTACGCTCAACAGCAGAAACTCCTGATTTTTGATTACCTGTAGATCATTTTTTTGATAGTAAACGATTGTCTAGTGTAGAATTTTTTAACTAACCAATGACGTCGAGGGTGTCAAAAATAATTTCTAGCACCGAATTTTATTACCACTGTTCTATTATTTACATCTAATCTTTATATAGCAAAACGCAGTCGGTTTCACTTCTTCTTATGGGGAAAATATAATTTTGCTTCGATTTTTCTCAATTTGATACAAAACGTTCTTTGAGTAATTTGAGTTAGGTAGCTATTGTCGCATTTTAGATTTCGACTCAACTCAAAATAAAAAAATTGATAATTGCAAAAACTAACGCTCTATTGAAGTATTACACAACAGTTTTAGCGTCTGTAAAGCACGGAAAAAATAAAGTTATAAAACCGGGTTTCACGTCATTGGTCAATTACATTATGACGTTCTGCAATGAGCCCCAATCATGTTGAAGCATTAAACGCCATTTCAAAATTCAAAATCTAAACATTTTCGAGTGTTACAATTTGAGAAGTGGACAAAACTTAAAGTTAATTGACTTACTTGCATAAAGTTATAGTTTGTGTAGGCGGTAGCTTGTTGCAATAAACTATTGCAAGATTGATGTTCGGCGAACACAGCGATACCTAAACAGTTGCTAGGATGTAACTGATTGGCCAAGAATCTGGAGCAAGCTTCGACAACATCATGAAGTTGCATTAAACAAGCTGTCGCTAAAAGCGTTTCGACGTTATCTTCACGAATATCAATAGCTCCAGTATAACAATAATTAACAACAGCTAACAAAACATCACCATTAACATCACCAATTGTAATTTCAGGTTCTTCTGATTCTCGCAAATTTCCCGTGAACATAAGAGAAAAATATTCACTTGCAGCTGACAATACAAGTCTAAAAATCAAACGTTTTATATTGTTTGAAAATTGAACAAAACCCACCTGTGAGCTTGAACTTTTTTGCCATTAACACCGGCAATTAGAGTAACATCACATAATTTGCCTGCTTGTAAATAGTTTCTCATACACGACAAACTGTGTTCAGCGTGACCTTCGCAACGGAATTGTTCATCTTGTGAGGCTGTTGAACCCGATGAAAAAAGGGATAATCGACTAAATTCTCTAGGAATATTTTCGGTTCCAGGTAAACTTCCAGTTGTTGATACAGAATCTTTCGAAGGACTTCCAGACAAAGACGACATAGTGGATTGCATGGGTAACTACTGGAAATATTTTTAAAATCAAACAATTCACCTAGTTTTTGCAACACAAAAAACAACAATGGGAGTTCTTTGTTGCAGTTGCTATTTTTTCAATAACACGTCAAGAGTTAATACCGTAGAACCACAATCACAAGTGGATTAGTTAGAATTTGTTTTGGGAGTAAATTTATAAATGAAAAACTTGAAAATATTGGCAACGCTGGTACCGCCGGATAACAGACAGGCTGAGCGATCATGGACGGCACTTGGCATCAGGTCACCGTTGATAGCAGACAGCTGCAACCCTTTACCTGACTTGTTGTAAATACCTCAAACTTTAGATTACCCCTGCGTTTGACTATTTGGACCCAGACACAACAGAAAACAACTTGACAGGTCTTTGTTTTGTTGACGTTGTTTTTGATTAGATGTCAAAATTCTGTCAATTAGCTGTCACTTGAGAAAAATGGCAACAATGTCAATTATTTTGTGGGCAAAATTCTTGTGCAGTTTTTAGTTATAATTCAAATTTTTTGCTCCATTTTTAAGTAATTGAAGTTTTAACGAAAAATTAACAATTTACAATTAATTACGGTAAAATAGCGACGTTGCCAAACCTAAAGCGCATGCGCAAAACCTGTCAAAACAAACAATTGTCAAATTGATTGTTTACTTTTTTTAGGTTAACCATCTGTCACCATCGATCGGCTTTTAGCAATAAAGATTATTAACTGTTATTGACATTAACATAAAATATTCTAAACTGCAAAAAAGGTTGCCGAAATTTTGATACATATATAAACACAATTTTTAGGATTATTGATTTTAGCTCTACCATGAAGTGTTTGCTGGTATTCGACCATTTGAACGATATTGTTTATACGAAATACAACAAAAAGTTTGCGAAACACATAAACGAATTCGCGAGTCTTCAGGGTTTTCTGAAGGATACTAACGTATGCAAAAAATATTGTTTGAGGGTTAATTAAAATTTTGTATGTTTAGCTAAGCGAAACCGAACAAAACTATGTGGATGGTAATATTATTGTTCAAATATTTTCACCTATTATCACTTCACAGAGAATAATGAATTGTCAGTTTGGAAATTCCTACACTTCCATACAATGTGAAGACGGTTTAAATATTTGTTTCGATGAAGTAAGTAATTTTTGGAATTAAAACATTTTTATTGTTAAAAATATTGTAGTATATGGGATACTTGTTTGTGTGTGTTGGTAACGAAGACGTTCCCAAAATGAAGCATTTTCTTCGAATTTCCATAACAATTGTCAGATATTTGTGTGGACCTGATGTGTGTCAGTAAGTTACTTATAGTGGAGAACAAAAGTTCCAAGTTATTTTTTTTAAATAACACTCAAACAATAGCTTCACGTTTTTAGATTGAAAGCGAACGAAAGTACAGCAGCGATAGCGACAAGACTAATCGACAGTTGGTCTTACATGCAAAACAACGATCAAGCAGTTTTTGTGGAAGCAATCGAACAATTAGTTGTTAATTCCGATCTAGGAGCTGCAGCAATCCAAGCACTTGGTAAATCTGTTGAGAAACTTATCGCCAATATCGACTGTTCGAAAGTACACGCAATGCTACTAGTCAAAGACAAATTTTTGTCGCTATACTCCAGGTAATTCAAACCATTTGTCAAATCTACAACTGCGGAATGATAATAGAGCCGGGTCAAATTAAATTGCCGGCAAAAAAGCGCACAGCATCTGATTGTGTATTCTCCAGTTCGTTATTTATAGAGAGCGGCAAAAGTATGTAACTTCAAAATGTATTAAGCTGCAACTTAATGATAATCATCTTCATTCTTGCCATGATTATGATCTTAAAGTTAATGTTCTGATGCTTCAATTTGTTTTAATTGGAACTACTTCTGTTTCAGTCAAAACGCGAAAGAGCTGTCGTCGTCGGACATTTTATTTTCAACAATTCTGTCCCAGAGTCTGTTAAAGAACGGATCTGGATCAAGTAACGACAGCGATGATGAGGAAACGAAGCCAGGTTTGAGTACGCAAGAAACCATCGACATTAAAAGTTTGCAAATATTGCTGGCGGGTTCCGATCAAAATCCGAGTTGTTTAGCGCATATTGTCCATATACTGCCGATAAGTGACGGAATTAATTTGTTATATTTGCTCGAAATTGGTAATGCTGCAATTTCTTCAAGTTTATACGAAACGTTTTGTCACGTCCATACAATGCAACTGGTCCAAATCCAAAGAGATCCGGAAACTTTAAGACCGGCTTTCGACAATATGGATTCAGCTACGAAACGATTACATGATGCTTTAAAAAAATCTAAAAATACTTCCATTGAAGTTTGTTCGAAGCAATTGATGAAAAAATGGGAAACTACAAGAAAGAAATATTTGGAATTCATGAAAACGAATTCCGATGAAGCACTTCTGAGAGCTGAAACTTTAACTTTGGGACTTTTGGAAAATTTGAAACAATTATTAAGTTTAATTTCGGTTCAACGAACCGTCACTAATTCTAGTCAAAAACAAGCTATCGAAGCTGCCAAAATCGTTCGTCACAAATTGACGAGTTACAAGGATTTCCTGCAAGTGAAGGGGATCAGAAACTTCTCTCTAGGATCATATCCTTTAATAACGAAACTATTTTGTAATTATTGTTGCGCATTTCCGCGATGCGATCATAGCGCCATCTCTGGTCCGGAAAACGCAAAACCGGGATTCACGTAGTGATCACTTGATAATTAATTTTCTTGTCATTAAGGCTCCATGTGTCATGCAGTGCGAATTTCTAATTACTGTAGCGCCATCTCTGACCCGGCAAAAGCAAAACTTTGGTTCTGTACGTATTGATCACTTGAAAATTAATTTTCTTGTCATTAAGGCTTCATGTGTCGTTCAGTGCGAATTTCTAATTACTGTAGCGCCATCTCTGACCCGGCAGAAGCAAAACTTTGGTTCTGTACGTATTGATGACTTGAAAATTAATTTTCTTGTCATTAAGGCTCCATGTGTCATGCAGTGCGAATTTGTAATTACTGTAGCGCCATCTCTGACCCGGCAAAAGCAAAACTTTAGTTCTCTACATATTGATCACTTGAAAATTAATTTTCTTGTCATTAAGGCTTCATGTGTCGTTCAGTGCGAATTTCTAATTACTGTAGCGCCATCTCTGACCCGGCAGAAGCAAAACTTTGGTTCTGTACGTATTGATCACTTGAAAATTAATTTTCTTGTCATTAAGGCTCCATGTGTCGTTCAGTGCGAATTTCTAATTACTGTAGCGCCATCTCTGACCCGGCAAAAGCAAAACTTTGGTTCTGTACGTATTGATCACTTGAAAATTAATTTTCTTGTCATTAAGGCTCCATGTGTCGTTCAGTGCGAATTTCTAATTACTGTAGCGCCATCTTTGACCCGGAAAAAGCAAAACTGGGGTTCTCTACGTTGTGTTCACTTGATAATTAATTTTCTTGTTATGGGTCCATTTATCATCCCCTGAGGATTCGTTAGTAATTTTATTGCAACAACTCTCTTATGCCCGATTTTGTGCCTCAAACTCTTTAATTTCCACCATTCTCATTTAAATTTGCTACTCGAGCTACTCTACAAACATATCAAGAATTTTGACAGTGGAATTTAAATAATTTTTAAATTTCTATCAATCTCCTTGTTAGAGCGGTCAAAAGTAACCCTTAAGGGATGTAAAATCAAATTTTGGTCTATAAACAGTCCTTAATTAGTTTGCACTAGAGATTCCCTAACGATTAATAAGTATCTGGAAGAATTTCCTGGATTAGTCCATTTTATTTACGTGGATCGAACAAACCACCGGATCACAGCTCCAACTTTAGAGTCAACATTAGATGATACGACTAAACTTACAAAAAATAAGGTAAAACCAATTTTTTTTAGCCCCAATAATTTCGAGTTGTTCCAGATTTGGTCCATGGTGAATTTTGCAAGAAACCACTTACAAGAAGGGAATTTATCCCTGATTTGGAAAGATTCAATTTTTAATTATGCCTACTTCTTATGGTTTGAAGACACTAGCGGAACCCCCTTGAAGCCCTTAGTGTTTCCAACAAACGCTTCCAAAGCTCTCCCATTGCCGGGGTTATTGGGAAGCGATTTTTATCAGTGAGTCGAGTTTGTAAAGTAGTTTGACACTTGATGGTTTTAAGTTTCTTATATAAGTAAAATTAAAAACGCTTTAGAAAAATTTATCACAGTCGATTTGGTGGAGAAGATCGCTGCGGAACGCTCCCGCAACGCATCCCCTCTCATCAAGTGTCAAATTAACGCGGGAAATTTGAATTTTTAATTTTCAAGTGTTTATTTCAGGAAACTGAAAGAAGTTTGTTTCCCCAAAATGTCTTCGACGAAAATCAAATGTTTCGAATTATTTTGCGTGCATTTAGGTTTAGTTACAGCTTCATGCGTGCTTGAACACACGAGAAGATTGGCGGCAAGTATTTGGGAATTACGGGGACATCCGACACATCCGATAGATTTGCTATAATATTTTAATAACAAATATTACAAGTGTGTATAACTTATTAATTAGAAATTATTCAACATTAGATTATAGTTTTTGCTGTAAATAAACAATTCTTGGATAAATGTAAACGTTTTGCAATTAATCCAGCAAAAAAACATTAGAAGCAAACTTAAATTAACAATAATTAAATATAATTATGTACAATTTTTCAATTTCTTTTCCTCAAAGTACGACTGACCAGTTCCACATCTGAATTGTTCCGTTTCACCGGACTCCGGGCGTTTCTAGTCACAATTTTCTTTACGTTTTGTTCATTTGTTTTATTCTCTTGTTTCGCGTTAATTCCATCACTACTAACGACCGGCGAATTTTTACCTTTACCCTTTTTCTTATTATTAGTGGTTTGAATGATTGGCGTTTCGTTACTGTTTTTAACAGAATCAGCGTATGTTTCAACATTATTAACCGATTCTTGTTTCTTTTTGACAACTTCACGTAACGTTTTTATTTCATTATCCAATTTAATCAATTTTTCCTCGCTTTGAGCCAACTCTTTGGCTAAAGAATTCGCATATTTCTGAACCGCGTTTTGAATATTCGTGATAATTGTTAACCCTTTCGATCGATTATCGATTTTTAATTCTTGAATAATTTTGTTGAAAGTAGCCGAAACCGGTTCAGGGGTTAAATACAATTTGTTGGGATCACTCAAATTGACTATATGTAAAGGTAATTCTTCGAAATTTCCATTCTGACACCTAACAAATTTTTGTGAAAACGAATAAGTTGAATTGTTGTTGGAACTTTCGCTTGATAAACGACAACATGTGAACAATTCTGGTGTGATATCAAATAATGTTGCTAGTTGTTTGTGGATGATTTGTTCACGAAACGTGAAATTGAAATTGTTTTTGCATTTGTACCAAGCGACCACTTTCGAGGAAAGATCACCCAAAAAACTTTTTATTTTATCCACTTTAACTCTACCTACACCATCATAAAAACGTTCCCCTTGTGGATAGGGAACGCAGGAGTTTATTTTAACCGTTCTTAGTATATGGATTTGATGTTGATCATTGTCTGTTATAGTTTTAGTTTCTTTCTTAACTATTTCACCAAGAAGAAATCCTTCCTAAAATTACTAATTAATCACTTTTGTTGCTAATTTATGGATTTCACTCACCTGCTCATAGGCAGCTTTCCAATTCTCGTAAAGTAATAACGAAAACGCAGGGCCGGAAAAGGAAATTTTTATAATTTCACTCATTTTTGTAATGTAATAACAAGCACAATCAACTGAACACTTAACTGATAAACAATTAAGCTGTGGAAGTGTTTTTTTGTATTTTACAAATAAATTTCACAACACATGAAAACCAATTGACAGCTATGACATACAACTGTCAATCGCGAAATGTCAATGTTGCAAACAGTTAAAAACAATTCCACTAAAATTTAACTAAATCACAAAAATCCGTTATTCTAGTATTAGACTTTCTATAAAAAAATAATGCTTCATAATAAATATGCCGCATCCTAAATTAAATAATTGTAGTTATTTATTTTTTGTAATAACTTAGTTATTATTAAACTTCTGTATTGTTGGTTGCGGACAATAAGGTGCTTGCAATACTTAAATGTATATTGTGCGATACATAGTTAATAGAGAGCGGCAAAACCATATTTTTATTTTCATTTATTGGTTTTTTCGTGTACAGTAGAATTTTCTGAATAATTACTTAAAAAATAAATTAATTTGGAAAATTAAAATTGTTCTAAACAAATTTCTGTAAATTTTCGGGAATAATTTGTGTTTTCTTAAAATGTGCAATGTCTTTCTAAGAGTCTTCTGAAAAAATCCGTCAGCTTCTACAGTTTCTACAGTTCTCTTAGAGTGTTCAAGATTTCCTTCTGGTCTGCTGAGTGTCTTCTCTAAGCATTGTCAAATTTTTTTACGTTTCTTCATGGAAAGCCTCTTAAATAACTTTAAGAGTAGAATCCAAAATTTAAAAATTTCTCTTCTAAAAAATTACAAATCTTGTACAAAAAAATAATTTTCAGATTGACAGTTCCTACATTTCTCTTAGAGTGTTCAAGAATTCCCTTCTGGTCTTCTGTGTTCACCAGTATCTTCTCTAAGCTTTGTCAAATATTTTTTAGGCTTTTTCATAGAAAGCCTCTTAAATAACTTGAAGAGTAAAATCCAAAATTAAGAAAATTCTTTTCTAAAAAATTACAAATCTTGTACAAAAAAATCATTTTCAGATTGACAGTTTCTACATTTATCTTAGAGTGTTCGAGAATTCCCTTCTGGTCTTCTGAGTGTTTACCAGTATCTTCTCTAAGCTTTGTCAAATATTTTTTACGCTTTTTCATAGAAAGCCTCTTAAATAACTTGAAGAGTAAAATCCAAAATTAAGAAAATTCTTTTCTAAAAAATTACAAATCTTGTACAAAAAAATCATTTTCAGATTGACAGTTTCTACATTTCTCTTAGAGTGTTCAAGAATTCCCTTCTGGTCTTCTGAGTGTTCATCAGTATCTTCTCTAAACTTTGTCAAATATTTTTTACGCTTTTCCATAGAAAGCCTCTTAAATAACTTGAAGAGTAAAATCCAAAATTAAGAAAATTCTTTTCTAAAAAATTACAAATCTTGTACAAAAAAATCATTTTCAGATTGACAGTTTCCACATTTCTCTTAGAGTGTTCAAGAATTCCCTTCTGGTCTTCTGAGTGTTCACCAGTATCTTCTCTAAGCTTTGTCAAATATTTTTTACGCTTTTTCATAGAAAGCCTCTTAAATAACTTGAAGAGTAAAATCCAAAATTAAAAAATTTCTCTTCTAAAAAATTCCAAATCTTGTACAAAATAATCATTTTCAGATTGAGTTTCTACATTTCTCTTAGAGTGTTCAAGAATTCCCTTCTGGTCTTCTGAGTGTTCACCAGTATCTTCTCTAAGCTTTGTCAAATATTTTTTACGCTTTTCCATAGAAAGCCTCTTAAATAACTTGAAGAGTAAAATCCAAAATTAAGAAAATTCTTTTCTAAAAAATTACAAATCTTGTACAAAAAAATCATTTTCAGATTGACAGTTTCTACATTTCTCTTAGAGTGTTCGAGAATTCCCTTCTGGTCTTCTGAGTGTTCACCAGTATCTTCTCTAAGCTTTGTCAAATATTTTTTACGCTTTTCCATAGAAAGCCTCTTAAATAACTTGAAGAGTAAAATCCAAAATTAAGCAAATTCTTTTCTAAAAAATTACAAATCTTGTACAAAAAAATCATTTTCAGATTGACAGTTTCTACATATCTCTTAGAGTGTTCAAGAATTCCCTTCTGGTCTTCTGAATGTTCACCCGTATCTTCTCTAAGCTTTGTCAAATATTTTCTACGCTTTTTCATAGAAAGCCTCTTAAATAACTTGAAAAGTAAAATCCAAAATCTCTTCTACAAAGTTCCAATTCTTGTACCAAATTTTTTTTTTCAAATCTTCTGAGTATTTACAAGAATTTTCTATAATCTTTCTTAAGAATTTCCTTTATTTTTCTTGGATAGTACAAGAAATTTTTTCGGGTCTTCTGAATACCAGAATTTTCTATAATTTTAATATCTAATAACTAGAACCATAACTTGACCCACAAGAGCTTTTTTGGTCAAAATGCCAACTCGAAAATTTGGAAGAACAACAATTTGATCTGAAATCTTAAAACTTCCTTTCGTCTTCTAGAAAAATTCGCAACCTTTTTCGAAAATTACCTGCGTCTTACTTGGAGTCCACAAAATTCTTCTTCGGAGTTTGGATTTTCTACAAATCTCCTCCAAATTTCTGCAGGTTTTCTCCTAAATAATAAGTAGAACCATAACTTGACCCACAAGAGCTTTTTTGGTCGGGACACCAACTCAAAAATTTGGAAGTACAACAATTTGATCTGAAATTCTAAAACTTCCCTTCGTCTCCTAAGTTTTTCTTCTTCTGAGTTTGGATTTTCTACAAATCTCTTCTAAATTTCTGTGGGTTTTCTCCTAAATAATAACTAGAACCATAACTTGACCCACAAGAGCTTTTTCGGTCGAGACGCCAACTCAAAAATTTAGAAGTACAACAATTTGATCGTGCATCCTAAACCTTATCTTCTACTTTAAAAAAATCCGCAATCTTCATCAAAAATTTTCTGCGTTTTTCCAGTCAACAAAAATCTTCTTCTGAGCATGCATTTTCTATGAATTTCCTCCAAATTTCTGTTTTTCTTGATCCAATTTTTTTTCGAAAAATCGTCAACTCAATCACTTAATATCAACTAAAAAATAGTTTTGTATTACTATTCCTAAACAATGATTGGTTTAAAGCGGATAATTACGATAAGTAGGTTAAGAACCTTCCAAAATTATTATTTTTGGAAATTCCTTCTCGACATTGTAAACTGAAACAAACAGTCGATGCCAAAGACGTGGGCAGTAACTACATTGAATTAGCTGTGAGACATGTTGCATACTTTTGAATCAATTGGGCATTATTTATGCCAAATTAAAATAAACAGCAGCATTAATAATAACTTTACAGTAGAGTGATAGACGTACGTACCTATATGCGTAATTTTAAAAATAACTTTACTTATTTTTGCCACAACTCAAATCTACTTCCATTCGTCTCTAGAAACTGGCCCAGTCAGTTCAGTAAAGATTAGAACTAATCAGTTTATAAGCAACGCAACATTTATATCTAAGGTGAGCTGACGACCCTTTAGTATAAATACTGATAACTGATAGAGATTTTTTCAGTCTATTTCATGGTTTATTATATCAGACGTACTGCGTGCTTCTATCTCAGTGGTGTACAGGATGGCGACAGACAGGGTAGACCACGCGGTAAGTTTTTTCTTCCACTCCAATTTATATTTAACACATCACGAGTTATTTTTATTAAGATTCAAATAATTACATCATCTCTAACCTATAATTACGAGCCATCGACATCTGAATTTAGAGCAATATCCACGAAAGAGGCCAAATCATTACATTACATCATTTATTATATAAACAACGAAATTTGGTTTGCACTAATTATGTAACTGGATTAGTTTGAAAGAGTTCGCAAAAATTTTTGGAGCGATAAAATTGATTTGTTGAAAAAATCGATTTTTTCTTCGCTTTGAAATTTGATTGGATACTAATTTCGAAAAAGTAAATTTTTTTCTAAATTAATTTTCGTTGAGATTAAGTTTTGCAAAATAAAAAAAAGACAATTGCGAAATTGCCATCAATAAAACCATAAAATAATATTCTTGTAAACGATTAACAAAATCTTTTTATGACTTTTATCCCAATTATGCAATAAATGGCGAGTTTAATCTTCTTCTATCTTGGCTTACAACAAAAATTGTATGGTTTCGGTATTTATTTGTTTACTTTAATTGTCGTTAAAATTTCGCAATAATTCATGGATTTTGTTTCACAACTTAAACAGTCTCAAAACAAAATTAATTAATAATTCTAAGAAAAACGATAAAAGTTGAGATTGTGTCGTCGTTTGATTGATTCAAAGACACACCTACATATTTTTCTATTTATTATCAAAATCATCTTTTAAGCAATTAAACTAAACTGCAACGATTATTAATTATTGATTTATGAAACTGCCATTCAATAATCAAAACAATAATCTTTTAATAATTTTTTATCGCTATTATGAAATATTTTTGTTGTTTTCTTAACACAGGACACACCTACATTTTTATTTTATAATCAATGTGTAAATAATTATTTTAACAGTAATCTAGAATAATTACCAATGATTGATTGATTTAAAATAAAAAAAAAATTGTTTAAAAAAAATTGATCCTCATTATTAAGTATTTGTTTTGCAATTGCAGGAAATTGTGTCTTAACTTTTGCTGATTAACAAATCTTAGATGCCACTTTGAGACTTCAATTTAACAACAATTCGATAACTGGCTCTATTATTAGGTTGATGATTTTGGTTTTTGAAAAAAAATTAGACAATTTATAGCTAGCTTCTGAACAATAAAGTCTTTAGTGTCAGTAGAAAAATTTATTACAATCGCGCGATCACAGTTAGAGAGTTTAATTTATTTTATTCCTATAAGAGTTTTTTGATTGTTTATTTCATGTTCTTATGTTAATTACTGCTATAAAAACAGCAGTAGTTAGCAGTCACTCTCTTACATGTATTGGATGAAGTTGCAAATTGCATTTATCATATTTAATTTTTGCTTCCCCTAACCGGTTATGTGACTCCGTATACACATCTGTATTGTTAGTTGCGGAAAATAAGGGGCGCGTAGAATTTGCGGATTTATTCTACGGTTCCTACTTTAGACAGAGCGGCAAAGACACATTTTACTCATTAATAACAAAATTTAAGAAATCCACGCTGTATATAGTGTACAGTTGGGTACACAGAACTATTTAAGAATAATTTTTTTTCACGATTTCTTGCAAATTGTCGGTAGATGATTTAATATCAAATAGGGCAATGTTTGAGATGATGATAGTGCAAACACAAAAATTAAAAAATAGTAGAGGATAAAAATACTTGAACAAGATTATTGTTTTCTATACAATTTTCAAATTTTATTCTTGAAATTTACTTGGAGAGTGAATATGTTCTTTCTTTAATTGTTTTCTTGAAGTATGATGCAAGAATGACTTCTAAATAATTCTAGGACAATGGCATGATTTGGAATCTTAAAATTACTGATCTTCTAAAAAAATTTCACATCTTTTTTCAACATTTTGGTATAAAAAAAGTTTCTTCGTGTCTCTCAAGAATTTACTTTTGTGCATCTTTTGTGAAATTTTCTTCCTTTTACTTGGATTGCACAAAACGTTTCGTATTTTCTTTGCGTTTTTGTAAACATCTACAATTTTTTTTTCTAGTTTTTAAGTGTGTACCACCAGAATTTTTTTTCTAATCTTCGTTAAACCTTCTTTTATAACCTCATAGAAATGTATACTGCGTTTCTCCAAATTTACTGCGGTTCTTCAAGAACCACAAGAAAAGAGTTTGATATTGAATCTTAATCCTGACTAGTTTCTGGAAAAATTCAGAATTTTCTCCTAAATATTTTTTAGGTCTTTACGTGCAAATACTCAAAAATTTTCAACAATTTTTGTCAAACCCTTTCTTTGATTTACGTAGCGAGCTAGATTAGTGTCAACTAAAACCACGATTTTGCCTTATGCCTCCACGAGATGGCGCTGTAATGACGTGGTAGAGCTGCAGCGTATAGAAACTAAAAATATTTTTCTTTATAACTTCTTTGCTTTACGTACTGAACTAGAATGGTGTCAGCTGAAACCCCGGTTTTACTTTTTTGGCCTCCACGAGATGGCGCTGTAATGACGTAGAGCTACAGACGTATAGAAACTACAAATATTGTTTATTAACTTCTTTGCTTTACGTACTGAGCTAGAATGGCATCAACTGAAACCCCAGTTTTGCTCCATGCCGCCAAGAGATGGCGCTGTAATGACATGGTAGAGCCACAGACGTATAGAAGCTGCAAATATTTTTCTTTATTAACTTTTTTGTTTTACGTACTGAGCTAGAACTAAAACTCCGATTTTGCTTTGTGCCTCCACGAGATGGCGCTGTAATGACGTGGTAGAGCTACATACGTATAGAAACTACAAAAATTTTCTTTATTAACTTCTTTGCTTTACGTAGTGAGCTAGAATGGTGTCAACTGAAATCTCGGTTTCGCTTTGTGCCGCCACGAGATGGCGCTCTATGACGTGATAAAGCTCCAGACGCATAGAAACTACAAATATTTGAAAATCAACGTCATAAATTTGGAATTTGAGATATCGCAGCCTTAATTACTGTTAAAAGTTACATAACCGTGCAAAATGACATGTAGCAACAACTGAAGTAACACAATTTCTCAACTTTATCGAGACATTAAGAGTCTCGTGCAATATTTGACTATTCACATTACCTTCCGGATTCCGCAATCACTGTCCTTACTCTAAACACGACTTACCTCAATTAAAATTTTTTTTTAGTGTAACCGGAAAAGGAGAATGGTACCTACATCGATTTTTTTTTGTCACTTTTTCTTTTTGAATAATGATCCTCGATATTAATCACGGCCGTGCGCATGTATATCTTAACAAGTAACAGGCTCATTATCTTATCAATGTCATCGAATAAAGTGGGGGTAACAAGAACAATGCGTGGTATTCAATTTATTGCTTGAAGGGGACTTGGACTGGTAAAATTAGTTAGTACCAAATTTATAGAGTTGTTGTTCGCACATTCACTGAACTGAAATCATTTCGGGTTTAAGTATCGTGAACGTGCAATTTTAATTATTCTTGGTGAAAAACGTTTTGAAAATGAGAGAAAAACAAATATTTGAATATGTGAATGATTTAGGAAGAGTCGGAGTTGACCAAATTGGTATCAATAACACTCTTCAGTACGAAATAACGAATGAGGTACGTCAATTTTATTATTTAACCAACATATGTTCAAAAGTCAATAGTTATAGTTTCTTAAATTATTAAAATTAGAAAATAATGGTTGACTAATGATAATAATAACGTTGAAAAGTGTTTTTGCAAGTCAGTAAAATTTTAATACGATATTGTATGCTAAAATCAATGCAAAAATTACAATAATTCGAGGAATTGTTTTTGTTTGTTTTTCATTAATTTTTATATAATTTTTAAAAATTTTGAGGCAATTTTGGAGATTTTTTCGAAATTTTTCCTCGCAATTAGTTAGAAAACAAAAATCTGGATTACATATTTGTAAGTTTTACACGTTGTCAGGAAATAGATGCGATTAGTGGCAACGTTCTACTAGTTTTTGTTTACAGCAAAAACTAGCAATTCTGCAATTTTTTTCGTAACTTTTATACCAACCTTACTAAATTGTCTGTCTAACAAAACCGAAAACAACCTGTAAAATAATTTTAATTTATGCTCAAAGTTTACATGAACTTGAACAACTTTCCAAAGCTCGGTGTTTAAAATTGAGACAAATATTTTTTTTTAAATACTTTCGTTTGATTCTTTGATCTCTTCTCTTTCTGTCAACACAATCACATTTTCTTAGAAATGAATAGAGAAGTCAGCAACCAAAAATTTTGAGAGCGCCAAATTTTTCACTCGCTTTAAAGTGTTGCACCAAGTTTAAACCACTATAAAAATTCACCCTTTTTAGTAGAAATTTCCAAAAGCTCCTCAACTATGGTTCTGTTGCTTACTCCGTCTTAAAATTTCAATGTGCCAAGGTGACTAATTTTTAAAATAATTGCATCATCTCCTCCAATTATTTTTCTCTCAACTTTTTCTCTCTGCTACCAACTCTTCAATTTTCTTTTCAACAATTTGTCGTTAATAGATATCTTAAGGTAAGCATCATTGCCCACCAATTCTCAACCCTTTCAACCATTAGACTTTCAGTGGTAAACTAATTATTTATATTATTAATATTAAGTTGGTGGCAAATTATTTTCACTTACAGAAAGTAGTTTCAACAGCTGTGAAGCTTGAATAGTTTAATTTTGAATACTCTTGGACCTATCTATCAAGAGAAATTTTGTCAAAAGCAACAATAGAATGAGCCAAAAACTGGCGTTTTAGAAGTTTCTATGAATAAATTTGTTTGAACAACTTTCTAATAGTTGTTGGGTAATCCATGGAAACCACTAATAGTGTGGCTTAATAAATTGAGACGTAGTTGTATGTCTATAAACAGGTGTATGGATGTAAACAAGCGAATGTCTGTAAACATTTATAAATTTGTAAAGAGGCGTATGGTTGCAAACAAGTGCATGTCTGTAAACAGGCTGCAAACAGGTGAAAGTATATAAGAAAATGTAAATCTGTTAAGAGTTGTACGGTTGCAAACAAGCGCATTTCCGTAAACAGGCTGCAAACAGGTAAATGTTTGTAAACAGGTGAGTGTCTGTAAACAGTTCTAAATCTGTAAAGAGGTGTATAGTTGTAAACAGGCACATATTTGCAAAGCGGTGTATAAGTGCAAACAGATAAATGTCTGTAAACAGTTGTAAAACTGTAAAAAGGTGTGTAGTTGCAAACAGGTGAATGTCTCTAAACAGACTGCAAACAGGTGTTCAGCTGTAAACAAGTAAATGCTTGTAAACATGTGTATAGCTGTAAACAGTTGCAAATCTGTAAAGAGGTGTATGATTGCAAACAGGCGCATGTTTGGAAACAAGCTGCAAAGAGGTATATGTGTGTAAACAGATGAATGTTTGTAAACAGTTGTAAAACTGTAAAGAGATGTGTAGTTGCAAGCAGGCGCATGCGTGTAAACGGACTGCAAACAGGTGAAAGTTTGTAAACAGTTGTAAATCTGTAAAGAGGTCTATGGTTGCAAACAGGCGCATGTTTGGAAACAGGTTGCAAAGCGGTGTATGGCTGTAAACAGGTGAATGTCTATAAACAGTTGTAAAACTGTAAAGAGGTGTGTGGTTGCAAGCAGGTGCATGTGTGTAAACAGACTGCAAACAGGTGAAAGTTTGTAAGCAGGTGTATGACTGTAAACTAGCTGCAAACAGGTGTATGTCTGTAAATTGACATCCAATTTCTTACTCTTGAAACAAAATTAGAAACGAAGAAAAGAAGTAGAAAACAATTTGAATGGAATGGCAGCATTTAAAGTTAAACTGGATCTCGTTCAATTAACACTATAACGTTGAATGACTTGCAATAATTTTGTTAACATGACAACAAAAAACTGGACAAGATATGTACAAACAGCAGGTGCAGAGTAGGTAGTCGTCATTTGGCAGATAAAATATTTTTGGCATTTTATCGAAGCATTGAAGATAAAAAATCCTTAAAAGCTTTTGAACTAAAGTACCACTTTGATAAAATTATTAAATTTTAGTTTCATTTAGTAAAATTAAATGCAAATTTTCTTGATAATTTTCTTAATTTTGCGCTTTTGAACCGAACCAAAATCTTGCAGGCAACCAACAATACATCTAAATAACTAAAACACCGTTACAACGCTGTAAAAAAATTATTGTATAGAAAATATTTATTGGCAAAAAGAAAAAATTAGGTGTCTATACAGAAAAAGTTTAATTGACAGCAACAAAGTGCAGTTATGAATCGTAACATATGCGATTTAATAAATTTGTATGGACCAAACAATTATTATCCTATTTAGTTCACTTAACGACTGATAATGCTTAAAGTGAACCGGTTCTTTCTGGTTTCAAGATAATTGTTTAAGAACATTGACGTATTTGATCTAATAGGTAATAATGAATAACGATGCGACATTATCTGACGCGAAACATTCAAACCACTGAAGCTCCCTCTACTTTTTGTAAATTTTGAAAAATATGCAGTTTCAACTGTAGCAATTTTTTTTAAATTTATGAAAATGAAAATGTAGCACATAGCTAAAACTATCATTAATATCAAAGAAGTAAATTAAAAAATTAACTTCAATTTGTTTATTTTTGTGTACTTTCTAGTTATCGAAAGTTGGTTACAGTTATTGAAGTTATTTTTGTGTAAGTGTTAACTAGTTTGAGTCTTAAACCATTGTTTATAGATATTAATATCTATAAACAATGCTTAAACTAATTTGCAAATTTAAGTGACATCTATCGGATTGTTGTCGAACTATTTTGGTGAGAAACTGTGCTGAATTTTGGTAATTTTGCGAGAAATTCTGACGTTTTTACAAAATCTGAACCGTTTGAGTTATAACGTGAGTATTCTTAACTTTAATTTTTCCTTGATTTCATAAAAAATCGTAAATTTCTAGAACCAAAACGCTCAAGTCTAAAGAATTTTTCAACATTTCTACTAAGTTTAGAGTCACGTTGTCAATTTTTTTAATTGTTTGGTACCTCAAAATGACTTTAGATTTGTCAACTTTTTCCCACATGTCATCAAATTTTTAGTGTAAAGTGCTCCATATAAAATAAATTTCAGTTTGGAAGAAATGCAGAAGTTTCAAAGAACATGTTTATGTAAACCTTTACCAATTATAAGAACGAAACCACGTAATAGCGAGGTAAGTTCAGATATTGGCACTTTTTAAAAACGATAAAAAAAAAGTTTCATTTAGTTTTAATTTTTCTTTCTTTTAAAGCAATTCTTAGTTTAACTTAAAAAATCTAGACATTTGAGAATCGCAATTTCTCCTTGAACTTTTAAAATTAATTCGAAATTTTTAACAAAAAATCCACTTGTTTTTTATAACAAGAATATAGCTGCAGGGAAAACCCCACCCTTAAGTTTTTATTATATCAAAAACTTTGTTGACAATTTTTCTAATTTTTAAAATTCTGCCACAAAAAAATGGTTTTTCAAAATAAAATTCAAGTACTTACACTTTACTATTTTTGAAAAAAGTGGGTGCGCTACTTTATCTACTACATCTCCTAGTTTTGTAAGTGTCAAGTCGGACATGACCTTATGTTACTTGTGTTGCTCTACTAAGAGTTAATGAACATTCTAACCGTCAATGTCATTGACGTTCAAGGTTCAATAGATACATGTATGCAAAATACCTTATCTAATTAGTCAGTCTACTTCCTGTCGCAGTCGGTTTTGGTATTTATAAGGAATTTCCATTATTTGCACTATCTAAGATATTGACACAGTCACACTTTTTCCAACTATTCTTGGATAACAAGTAAAGTGGTTACAAGTAAAATCAATATTTTGAAAATTGAAGTTTTTTGGAAATAAATTTTGCAAAAAATGCTTTTTGATACGAATTTAAATAGTTTTTGAAAGCAACATTGTCTTAATCTCCCGATTTGTACTTCAAACAAGTGTTTCGTTCAAGATGTAAAAATAAGAGAAATAATTTCCAATCATATTTTTGGCTTATCAACGTTTTCGATTGGAACCATATCAACTATTTAACAATAATCTGATAACGAGATTAGGTAGAGGTGTGTTTCCAAGAAGCAACGCCGAATTGTTACCAAAATACAGAAATTTGCAAAATTTTCTTACATCACTTTTCAATTTAATTCTTGATGTTAATTATATCAATTGATTTATTTATATTTTAATTATTCTATTTCTAGATTAGAAGCAACGTAAGTCTATAAATAAATGTATCATGAAATATGTGGTTCTGATTGCATTAGCTTATAATAATCTTTATTAATCTAACCTGTTATGATAATTGTATAATTTATTATTGAACTGAAAGTCAGGCTTTCACTTTTTAGAGTGTTCCCTGATAGCAACATCTTTTGCTATTAATGAAATATTTGATTATTGGTTATAGTGTAACTGTAAATGAAGTGAATTGACAGTGGTGGTGCTTTCTTTTCTGCGAAGCACCAAAAACTATTGCAAATAACGAAATTCTGATGAAATTTTGTTACTAACTCAAAAATTATGCGCTCACATTCAAATCTTGTTACGGTGTTGTTCTAAGGGAAGCAAAACGTTTAAAATGATACCAAAAAAGGTTTTCAAAAATTTCAAAATTTTGGTCAAAATTTGCATATTTTGAAAATCTTTCTTGCCTCAGTTGATTAAAATTTTCAAAGAAATTCAATTTCCAATATAATTCGTTCTGTTTATGTCGTTTTAGTCCATTTAAGTGGTTCAAAAATTCAAAAATTTCCAAAATTTTGGTCAAAATTTGCACGCGCAAAAAACGTTTCTATCCTAATTGATTAAAATTTATAAAAAGATCAATTTCCAATGCAGTTTGTCCTCTTTATGTCGTTTTTAATTTTGGTTAGTCTATTTAAGCGGGTTCAAAAATTAAAAAATTTCCAAAATTTTGGTAAAAATTTGCAAATTTTGAAAATCCTTTTTACCTCAATTCATCAAAATTTCTAAACAGCAATTTTCAATGTAATTCTTCCCGTTTGTCGTTTTTGGATGGCTAAGTGTTTTTCAAAAAATTTAGAAATTTGCTCAAATCTTGAAAATCGTTTTTACCTCAACTAATCGATTTTTTTAAAGAGTTCAATTTCCAATGTAATTCATCTTGTTAATGTCGCTTTTGGATTTGGTTAGTCCATTTAAGTAGATTCAAAAATTTAAAAAAATTTGAAATTTTGGTCAAAATTTGGACATTTTAAAAATCGTTATTATCTCAGTTGATAAAATTTTTAAACAGTTACATTTTCAATGTAATTCGTTCTCTTTATGTCGTTTTTGGATTCGGTTGGTTAAGTGTTTTTCAAAAATTTTTGAAATTCGCTCATATTTTGGAAATCGTTTCTACCTCAATTGATCAATATTTTTAAAGAGTTTAATTTCCAATGTAATTCGTCCCGTTAATGTCGTTTTTGGATTTGGTTAGTCCATTTAACTGGATTCAAAAATTCAAGTTTTCGAAATTTTGGTCAAAATTTGGACATTTTAAAAATCGTTTCTATATCAATTGATTAAAATTTTTAAACAGTTAAATTTTCAATGTAATTCGTCCTGTTAATGTCGTTTTTGGATTTGGTTAGTCCATTAAAGTGATTACAAAATTTCAAAAATTTTCGAATTTTGGTCAAAATTTGGACATTTTAATAATCGCTTCTGTCTCAATTAATTAAAATGTTTAAACAGTTTAATTTCCAATCTAATTCGTCTTGTTTATGTCGTTTTTGGATTCGGTTAGTCCATTTAAGTAGATTCAAAAATTTAAAAAAATTTGAAATTTCGGTAAAAATTTGGACATTTTAAAAATCGTTTCTATCTTAGTTGATTAAAATTTTTAAACAGTTCAATTTTCAATGTAATTCGTTCTCTTTATGTCGTTTTTGGATTCGGTTGGTTAAGTGTTTTTCAAAAATTTTCAAAATTCGCTCAAATTTTGCAATTCGTTTCTACCTCAATTAATCAAAATTTTAAAGAGTTTAATTTCCAATGTGATTCGTCCTGTTAATATCGTTTTTGGATTTGGTTAGTCCATTTAACTGGATTCAAAAATTCAAGTTTTCGAAATTTTGGTCAAAATTTGGACATTTTAAAAATCGTTTCTATATCAATTGATTAAAATTTTTAAACAGTTAAATTTCCAATGTAATTCGTCCTGTTAATGTCGTTTTTGGATTTGGTTAGTCCATTAAAGTGATTACAAAATTTCAAAAATTTTCGAA
This sequence comes from Pyrochroa serraticornis, assembly GCA_905333025.2. NCBI lineage: Eukaryota > Metazoa > Arthropoda > Insecta > Coleoptera > Pyrochroidae > Pyrochroa > Pyrochroa serraticornis. Next base: position 48,172,835 of record HG995152.1, read on the forward strand.
TTTTGGTCAAAATTTGGACATTTTAATTTCCAATCTAATTCGTCTTGTTTATGTCGTTTTTGGATTCGGTTAGTCCATTTAAGTAGATTCAAAAATTTAAAAAAATTTGAAATTTCGGTAAAGATTTGGACATTTTAAAAATCGTTTCTATCTTAGTTGATTAAAATTTTTAAACAGTTCAATTTTCAATGTAATTCGTTCTCTTTATGTCGTTTTTGGATTCGGTTGGTTAAGTGTTTTTCAAAAATTTTCAAAATTCGCTCAAATTTTGCAATTCGTTTCTACCTCAATTGATCAAAATTTTAAAGAGTTTAATTTCCATCTAACTCGTCCTGTTTATGTCGTTTATGGATTCGGTTAGTCCATTTAAGTGACAGATTTGTTGTAATTCCAAAATTCAAACCCTCACAGCTACCGAAAAAAATTGCATGCATTATCGAAATTCGAAGAGCTTTCTAATAAGCCTAAAATACACGTAAATAAAAAAGCTCAATTTTTTACACTTGCCCAAAATTTGTAAAATTATAAAATAAGACCTCAAAAAATTAAAAAAATTCGAGCACGCCTATCTTCTCGTATTTGTGAGATTCCCAATATAATTGGATCAAGTTGTAGATAAAAAAAGTAATTTTCAATTTTGACCAATTTTTTTTTTATTATTTTATAGTAAAATGAAAAATTTGGAACAGTATCAATTGAGAGTATTTCCATCGAAATCCGATCTAAACTTCGACTGTATTCACTACACGAACATAACTTAGCGTACCACAAAGGTCGGCATTGGTACTCATTTTGTTCAAACTTAACGTTTAGCATTTTCCGTGTTCATAGCAGTACCTACCCACATATTTAGTCGATGCGGGTAGGATTGTGAGTGTTCTATTATTCGTTTCTATTGATTACAACAAACTCCAAGGACGGACGAGCCTCCATTGGACGTCAGAATGGTGTTCGAGAGTTAAAACACACGCACGCACCCTCTTCGGATATTTCCCTGTGACGTCACACAGTAAAATCAATACCAGGGGGTGTGGTTCTAGATTTTCTCTTGAAGGTGACCTCCAACGTGCCGTGGTTGGTTGACAGGTCAGTCAGAAAGATCCACTTACAGTTGTTTTAGTTCTATATCGGCACCCGAGTGCTTTTTGAAATTTCTCAATATCTGCAGGGCATCAATGAAAATGGTACAAAGACCGTTCGAAACGAGCGATTACGTGACACCAGACGTAAGTGAGATTTTCGTTAAAAAAAATAATTTTTAGTAACTCACTGGGTTTTCTTAATTAAAATTTTCGAAAAAAAATGAAACGTGGTCTTGGCATTTTTGGGTTTGCTAAAAAATTGTTTGTACCTTGAAAATGAAAATCGCACTAATTATTGTTTGATTAATGTTCCATGTTATGGTATTAGCGACCGGATTTTCGTCATTAAATTATTTCGAGAAGGTCGTGATGGTAGGTACTTGAACAAGTCAAAACACGTTAATTGTGGGAATTTTCGAAATAAAACGATTCAAATTGTTTACCGAATTTTTTGTTTAAATAATCGAATGAACTAGCGAAAAAACTGTTCTTACGTAGCAGCTACGTAGGAATTTCTGACGTATCGGTAGAATTCCACTCGACCACCATAAAAACCGTTTTACAATGGGCAATTAATTTTGCCAAATTTGTTAATTTTTCATAATATTTGCACAACTTTATGCTTCGATAAATATTACAAGATTCAGTTTAATTTCGCAATAATTTTTTTTTAATAGTGCAATACTTTTAAGAGGATACAACGGCACATTTGTTTTTTTTCCTTTTGTTGGTCTTCTGTTTGAAATGTGACTTCAGCAACAAAACCAACAATGCAAAATTGTATTGAACAAAAGTGTTATCAAAAATGTTGAGATCTCCCGACAGTTGTCTGAGATATAAAATATTTTTTGCTTATCTTCAAAAATTATGTTATCAATTCAAGTGTTAGACCTTTGTCCGGTTATATTAAATTATAATATTCGAAATTTTAACTTGAAAACATGACGTCATCCAGTTTTTATCCACACGGTACTGAAGTTAACCGGGCAAGGAATTTGGCGCAATTTGGTGGGTAAAGTATAAATTTCTAAGAATATGGAGAAACTTTCAGATGGTTTGGTGATGGGTTTTAGAAGAATAAATTAAGTATCTCAATCAATTATATTTTGATTAAGGAACTTGCATAGAGTAAGTAAATGCTCGGGTACCATACTGAAACAAGTTTAACAATATTTAGGAAAAAGAAGGGAAGGCATAATCGTGGTATAACAATTTATGTAAAAATTTTTTTGAAAATGGCTGTAATGGAGGTTTTGGAAAAAATGCTCCATTTTGATGAGTTCCACAGTGTTGAAGCAATTGATACAAAGTCTTTGCAGTTTGCCATGTGATCTAAAAATAAATAGCCTGTGAAAAGTTAGAATTCTTGTACAATCTGTTTGGTGGTCTTCCTGAGGGTATCTTGGTTTTAGCTATCTTCAAAAACTTTTGATCTGCCATCTTGACAACATGGTCTTTCTATTTGCTTCTTCTTTTTCTCAAAAACTTTACTACGTTTTTTGTTTTCTATCAGCAATCATTAATTGCTCTCAATCATGATTCTGCTTGCTCTCATGGGTTATTTGGTTACTACTGTTACCACTCTAGTTTTTCTATAAATTTCATTATCGCACCTTTTGTAGATTTTGGTTTTGTTAAAGATTTTGTTCTTCTTAATATTTAAAAATAGTAATCTTGACCAATCCCCAATTCTCGTATCATCCCTTTGGTGGTCTTCCTGGAGGTTGGAATATTCATTCTTCTAGTTCTAGCTATTCTCAAAAACTTTGGTCTGCCATCTTGACAACATGATCTTTCTATTTGTTTCGTCTTTTTCCCAATTACTTCACTACGTTTTTCGTTTCCTATCAGTAATCATAAATTGCTCTCAATCTTTATTTTTTTTTGCTCTCAGAGGTCACTTGTTACTACTGTTACCACTCTAGTTCTTCCAGAAATGTCACTGTCGCACATTTTGTAGATTTTGGTTTTGTTAAAGGCTTTGTTCTTCTTATTACTTGAAAATAATAATCTTGAGCAATCCCCAATACTCGTATCATTCCTTTGGTGGTCTTCCTGGAGGTTGAAATATTTACTATTTTGGTTTTAGCTACCTTCAAAAACTTTGGTCTGGCGTCTTGACAATATGATCTTTTTATTTGCTTTGTCTCTTTCCTAATTACTTCTCTACGTTTTTCGCCTTCCAGCAGCAATCATGAATTGCTCTCAATCTTCATTTTTCTTGCTCTCAGGGGTCATTTGGTTACTTCTATCACCACTTTAGTTTTCCCATAAATGTTATTGTGGCACCTTTTGCAGGTTTTGGTCTTGTTAAAGGTTTTGCCCTTCTTATTATTTAAAAATAGTAATCTTGAGCAATCCCCAATTCTTGTATGATCCCTTTGGTGGTCTTCCTGGAGGTTGGAATATTCATTCTTCTAGTTCTAGCTATTTTCAAAAACTTTGATCTGCCATCTTGACAACATGGTCTTTCTATTTGCTTCATCTTTTTCCTAATTACATCTCTACGCTTTTCGTTTTCTATCAGTAATCATTAATTGCTCTCAATCTTTATTTTTTCTTGCTCTCAGAGGTCACTTGTTACTACTGTTACCACTCTAGTTCTTCCATAAATGTCACTGTCGCACCTTTTGTAGATTTTGGTTTTGTTAAAGGCTTTGTTCTTCTTATTATTTGAAAATAATAATCTTGAGCAATCCCCAATACTCGTATCATTCCTTTGGCGGTCTTCCTGGAGGTTGAAATATTTACTATTTTGGTTTTAGCTACCTTCAAAAACTTTGGTCTGGCGTCTTGACAATATGATCTTTTTATTTGCTTCGTCTCTTTCCTAATTACTTCTCTACGTTTTTCGCCTTCTAGCAGCAATCATGAATTGCTTTCAATCTTCATTTTTCTTGCTCTCAGGGGTCATTTGGTTACTTCTATCACCACTTTAGTTTTTCCATAAATGTTATTGTGGCACCTTTTGCAGGTTTTGGTCTTGTTAAAGGTTTTGCCCTTCTTATTATTTAAAAATAGTAATCTTGAGCAATCCCCAATTCTTGTATGATCCCTTTGGTGGTCTTCCTGGAGGTTGGAATATTCATTCTTCTAGTTCTAGCTATTTTCAAAAACTTTGATCTGCCATCTTGACAACATGGTCTTTCTATTTGCTTCATCTTTTTCCTAATTACATCTCTACGCTTTTCGTTTTCTATCAGTAATCATTAATTGCTCTCAATCTTTATTTTCTTTTGCTCTCAGAGGTCACTTGTTACTACTGTTACCACTCTAGTTCTTCCATAAATGTCACTGTCGCACCTTTTGTAGATTTTGGTTTTGTTAAAGGCTTTGTTCTTCTTATTATTTGAAAATAATAATCTTGAGCAATCCCCAATACTCGTATCATTCCTTTGGTGGTCTTCCTGGAGGTTGAAATATTTACTATTTTGGTTTTAGCTACCTTCAAAAACTTTGGTTTAGCGTCTTGACAATATGATCTTTTTATTTGCTTTGTCTCTTTCCTAATTACTTCTCTACGTTTTTCGCCTTCTAGCAGCAATCATGAATTGCTCTCAATCTTCATTTTTCTTGCTCTCAGGGGTCATTTGGTTACTTCTATCACCACTTTAGTTTTTCCATAAATGTTATTGTGGCACCTTTTGCAGGTTTTGGTCTTGTTAAAGGTTTTGCCCTTCTTATTATTTAAAAATAGTAATCTTGAGCAATCCCCAATTCTTGTATGATCCCTTTGGTGGTCTTCCTGGAGGTTGGAATATTCATTCTTCTAGTTCTAGCTATTTTCAAAAACTTTGATCTGCCATCTTGACAACATGGTCTTCCTACTTGCTTCATCTTTTTCCTAATTACATCTCTACGCTTTTCGTTTTCTATCAGTAATCATTAATTGCTCTCAATCTTTATTTTTTTTTGCTCTCAGGGGCCACTTGGTTACTACTGTTACCACTCTAGTTCTTCCATAAATGTCACTGTCGCACCTTTTGTAGATTTTGGTTTTGTTAAAGGCTTTGTTCTTCTTATTACTTGAAAATAATAATCTTGAGCAATCCCCAATACTCGTATCATTCCTTTGGTGGTCTTCCTGGAGGTTGAAATATTCACTCTTTTGGTTTTAGCTACCTTCAAAAACTTTGGTCTGGCGTCTTGACAATATGATCTTTTTATTTGCTTCGTCTCTTTCCTAATTACTTCTCTACGTTTTTCGCCTTCTAGCAGCAATCATGAATTGCTCTCAATCTTCATTTTTCTTGCTCTCAGGGGTCATTTGGTTACTTCTATCACCACTTTAGTTTTTCCATAAATGTCATTGTGGCACCTTTTGCAGGTTTTGGTCTTGTTAAAGGTTTTGCCCTTCTTATTATTTAAAAATAGTAATCTTGAGCAATCCCCAATTCTCGTATGATCCATTTGGTGGTCTTTCTGGAGGTTAAAATATTCACTCTTTTGGTTTTAGCGATCTTCAAAAATTTTGGTCTGCCATCTTGACAACATGATCTTTCTATTTGTTTCGTCTTTTTCCCAATTACTTCACTACGTTTTTCGTTTTCTATCAGCAATCATAAATTGCTCTCAATCTTCATTTTTCTTGCTCTCAGGGGCCACTTGGTTACTACTGTTACCACTCTAGTTCTTCCATAAATGTCACTGTCGCACCTTTTGTAGATTTTGGTTTTGTTAAAGGCTTTGTTCTTCTTATTACTTGAAAATAATAATCTTGAGCAATCCCCAATACTCGTATCATTCCTTTGGTGGTCTTCCTGGAGGTTGAAATATTTACTATTTTGGTTTTAGCTACCTTCAAAAACTTTGGTCTGGCGTCTTGACAATATGATCTTTTTATTTGCTTCGTCTCTTTCCTAATTACTTCTCTACGTTTTTCGCCTTCTAGCAGCAATCATGAATTGCTTTCAATCTTCATTTTTCTTGCTCTCAGGGGTCATTTGGTTACTTCTATCACCACTTCAGTTTTTCCATAAATGTCATTGTGGCACCTTTTGCAGGTTTTGGTCTTGTTAAAGGTTTTGCCCTACTTATTATTTAAAAATAGTAATCTTGAGCAATCCCAAATTCTCGTATGATCCCTTTGGTGGTCTTTCTGGAGGTTAAAATATTTACTCTTTTGGTTTTAGCAATCTTCAAAAATTTTGGTCTGCCATCTTGACAACATGATCTTTCTATTTGTTTCGTCTTTTTCCCAATTACTTCACTACGTTTTTCGTTTTCTATCAGTAATCATAAATTGCTCTCAATCTTTATTTTTTTTTGCTCTCAGAGGTCACTTGTTACTACTGTTACCACTCTAGTTCTTCCATAAATGTCACTGTCGCACCTTTTGTAGATTTTGGTTTTGTTAAAGGCTTTGTTCTTCTTATTACTTGAAAATAATGATCTTGAGCAATCCCCAATACTCGTATCATCCCTTTGGTGGTCTTCCTGGAGGTTGAAATATTCACTCTTTTGGTTTTAGCTATATTGAAAAAGTTTGGTTTGCCATCTTGACAACATGGTCTCTCTATTTGCTTCGTCTTTTTCCCAATTGCTTCACTACGTATTTCGTTTTCTACCAGCAATCATTAATTGCTCACAATTTTCAGTTACCTTGCTCTCAGGGGTCATTTCGTTACTACTGATACCACTCTAATTTTTCCATATATATCATTGTGGCACCTATTGCTGGTTTTGGTCTTATTCTTCTCATTATTTAATAATAGTAATCTTGAGTAATCCCTAATTCCCGTATCATCCCTTTGGTGGTCTCCTGGAGGTTGGAATATCACTCTCTTGGTTTTGACTCTCTTTGGGAGCTTGTGGTCCCTCATCTCAACAACCTGATCTTTCCGTTCTCTTCTTCTTTTCCTCATCCACCTATTACGTCTTAGACTTCACGTGTATATCTAATTTCGTCTTCCCACTTTTTTCAGTAATCATCAGTTGCTCTCATCTTCATTTTCTTTGTTCTTAGAAGTCGCTTGGTTACTGATGTTTCCATTCTACTTGTTTTCATAAACTTTCGCCTTGCAAAGGGTCTTGTTCTTCCTTTTCTAGGTCAATCAGGTCTTCTCCAATATTCTCCCATTCCTGAAAAATTGATGTCCAGTCCTTCTACCATCGCTTTGGTGCTTCTCCCTGGAAATACTCACTTTCCTAGTCTTAACTACCCTCAGGAAGTTATTGTTCGACATCTCAAGATATGGTTTCTGTTTTTTCCTCCCCATCAGTCCCACCTCATCATTTTCTATTGCGTATCTAGATTTCTCCCTGTTACATCATATTTGCAAAAGGCAATACTTGGTGACTGATTCACGTTGTGCAAAATAGACCAATTTGATTCCAATTTCCTCATTACTATATCATCGATTTACCAACGGATGTGTGGTAATTTGATAACTTATCAGATAATAAACACCACGCTTTAATTGTTACATTGGACAACAATCTTTGGTTTGACAGAGCCTTTTCTGTTTCATCACTAAAGCAACATAGTCACTTCCTGTAGCTAAAGTACAGATTTTCCACCAGTGGAGTCAAATTATTATTTTGCCAACCAGCAACCTCGACATGTCCAAGTGTTTAGGCCTCAAAAAGTCTGACATCGATATATTTTAGAAAAATCAAAAATAACCTTCAAATTTAGAATGCTTTTAGGCTGCCTGTCTCCTTTGGTTGAAGAAATGTCAAAAACTAGAAGAGTTAAAAATAAATAATGGCATAACGACATTCTAGTTAAGAACGGGTTCACTTCAAGATTACATAGAAGTCAAAAGGGTTTTCTACGAAAGCGTAGAAGGAACATGAGTAAGAAAATATTTATCTAGCAATTGACACTTTATTCCGGCCATTGACAGATTTTTCTGACAATTGACAGATTATTCTGACAATTGACAGATTTTTCTGACAGTTGCCAGTTTTTATAAAAACTGATAAATCTCAGACGACTGTGATATTTTTTCTAATAACTCGGAACTGCCAGAATAATCCGCCAATCGCCAGAATAATCCACCAATCGCCAGAATAATCCGTCAATTGCCAAAATTATCCGTCAATTGTCAAAATTCTGTCAATTGTCAGAATAAAATGTCAGTTGCAGCATAAATATTTTTTTGCTCATGTCCTACGTTTTCGTAGTGTTCTCCTCAGAACCAAACCAAGAATAACGAGTAGATTAAGTGAAAGTAGATGAACATTAGGATAATACGTCGTTACCCAAGCCGCCCTTGGTCGTAAATTTGATCAATTATTCATTTTTCTTTTCTCGCAATTAAGTTGGCATTTCTTCACCGCCACCGACAAAAACCGCGAAGCGATTACGGATGACGCAACGGTAGTGCAAGTGTCACAATTAATTAAATTACGTTGCTACCGGCACGTCGTCATCAATTTGATATCGCGCCTCCTTTCCGCTAATCCATCCGCAACGAAATTTCTGCCCCGGGTTGGTGAATACCCGAATAAGAATTAATTTTGACGTATCTGTTTCGATGTTTATTTAACGGGCCAAATGACGCAACGATGTTGCATGATGTGATTTCAAATCGGGCAACGTGAATTTGCGCACGCAACGTCTACCACACCCCTCGTTTCGACCAATCGCAACCTATCGCGGTGACTGTTGACGGGCATGACCACAGCCACGTTGGTTCATTCAAAGAGAGATGCAAAATGACACATTGTAATAGTGGAACGAAGCATGCCGCAATGGTATATACGATCGGGTTAAGGTGACCGTCGATTATTCCGTTGTTAATACCTTACGCAAATAGCAGCGCGGCATTTCTTGTTGATATTTCGTAAAAATTACAATTTGGTGTTAGTGTAAAGTTCATATGGGCTTCAAAAGGAAATCGTTTGTTACCGATGCGGTATGTACTTGTTGCTCGATTAAGTTTTTGTTGGTCTCACGTGTTGGTTTGCTATCTGGAATTTGATTGAACGAAATTGGGGGGTGTGTGGCAATCGCAACGAACCATTGGTTCAACTTGGGAAATTTCGGAAAGAATTGCGTCACGTTCTGCGCTTTTTTTGGCCGGTTCGGGTCATGATCCGACGAAAACGTACTTTGTACCTGCGATAAATGATAAAAAAGCGGAAAATTACTTGCGAATTTAATTCGTAATTAATTAGAGCTACAGGTGACGAAACCTACGCCAATTTTTTAGAACTACCTTAACGTGACGCTTAACCTTGCGGTTTCTAGAGGTTATCGAGATTCCGAGATAAATGTACTACGTTTGAGTTTTACATTCATAAAATGATACTCGTAGTTCGGACCGAGTTTTGCGGTCGTAGGTCTAAAGTGCATGACTTTTTTATTTGGACTACTAATGCAAATTTCAAAAATTATTAACGAGAAATTGTTTAGGAAATTTACAGACGAGTATTCAAATTTTCTAGTTTAGGACCATGACATTATAACTATTGGGATAGTTTTGACATTTCCTCGCAAAAAATTGAGTTAAAATAAATTTCAAATTGGCATACTTCAACTCATATGGCAGTAGTTCATTAGAGTCGACGCATTTAGATTATGGTTTTCATTTTAAATACTCAAAAGTATTCAGCGAGATCTTAAATACTGATCAGTTTGATCTACAGGTCAATGAACCTACGTCAATTTTTCGGACGTGCGTTGTGGTTCAACCGATTAACCTTGCGGCGCATCAAAGGTTACCCTTACTACGTTTGCATCCATAAAGTAAAATTTCAAATCGAAGTGTCAGTTCAACAACGGTAGGTCGAAAATGCCGGTTTTTGGACTGCGTTTCGTTCGAACTACAGTCGCTAAATTTCTTATAATCTCAAAAATCCAAAAGGGTTTGCAAGAGATCGAGATTTTGTTGAAATTTTGAAAAAAATAGCAAATTGGTAATTTTTTCAAACGTTCAAATCTAGACCGTGACATTATAACTATAGGGAGGCCTTAAAAACCGATTCATTTGGTCTACAGGTTAACGAACCAACGTGAATTTTCCGCTGTTTCAATATGAAATTGACCGATTAACCTTGCAAACCGCGAGGTTGTCGAGTCAAAAATCTGTTACGTTTGTCATACTGACGTTTCTAGTTCGGATCGAAGCGGTTTTAGTTCAAAAACAAAGTAGGTCAAAAATATCAGTTTTTGGACTTCGTCGCATTTGAGCTATTCTTCGCTCTGTTCACATCGTAAATTCTAAAAGACCGGGAGGAAAGTGTTTATTGAAATAAAAAAAAATTGGGAGATCCGGTTATTTCAAAACCATGAAGTTAACTATAGAAATAGATTTGCTAATTTTTTCTAAATATCTCAGCGTAAGAATTTGACATTCCTGAGACTAAATGTGGAGGAACTGGAAGATCCTTGTAATTTCTTTATATTTACTTTTTGTGGTTCTTCCACAAGTGATTTATGACACATTGTCATTTTTGTGTGCAGTTTCTCAAGATTTTTTAAAAATTTCAGCGATTTAAAACAATATTAAGTCATTCGAACTTTTTCTAGTATACGTGAGAAATTGTCAATATAAGTTAATGAATCATATGTTTGTGTATCAAGTGCATGTTGCAGCCGAGCTGTCAAGTTTATCCCAGTAGTAAGTTTATTTATTTCTACATGGTCATGAACGAGGGTCACCTTTCAGGAAAGTCCAATATCCTTGCAAACAAGTTGACCTGCTACCAAAGTATTGAGGTAACGGCCAGAATACTTTTGATATAAATCCAAAAATTTGATACGATACTCCAGGAGACGCAACGCATAATGTAGGGTGTCGATTTTAATTTTTGGTGAATTTTTCAAAAAAGTACACTGAAAAGTTTGGGAAACGTCCAAAAATTTTCAAAATCACCCGACGTTGTTCAGATTTTTACTGATCACGATAGTCAGAAAATCATGGAAAAATAACAAATTTTCGTCCCCGTAAATATCAAAATTTTGGGAAAACTGGCAAAAACAATTTGAAAATGACCAAAACAACTTGAAGTTTTCTTCTTAAACAGTTCTTGAAAGCTATAAAAATATTGAAACGACAAAATTATTCAACCAATAATAATTATTAAGTAATAGCCAGAAAAGCCGCAAAATTTTATTTATGTTAAATTATGTATATAACGAGCCATTAATAGAACAATTCGCATAAATTTATGAGCGTCGATAAATGTCGGGACGTTAAACGACCTACAGTTCAGAAGCGTCGATACGTTTAAACGATTTCGATGTTGGAAGGAACGGAATTAAATTGCTTAATGTTGTGCAACTTTATGTTTACATAACTGGTGACTAACGACATTTACCAATTGTCTATAGCTCGGATTTGTATGCAGATTTTACATTCAAAACTACAGTTAGTGTTGAAGATTCTAGGAAAATGCTACTAAAACTTCTCAAATCGTTCTTCTGACTCTTCATTTATTTACTAATTAAACGACTTCTTCGAGTGCGATACTCTTGAGTGTTCGAGACCTCTCTACACGTGTCTGTGGTATGGGCTTTTATTAGTTATGACACGTGGGTCTACAGTTTAAGTTCGGATTCAAACAACCAAACATTTTGAGAGTTTGCCATTGTCTTCCGAAGGGGAGCCCCAAAAAAATCGGCTAAATTTACACCAACTGAGTCTGAAGTGGAATTTTTGTTATTATTTCAACTTTTTGGGTTAGGAATATTTTTGCTTTCGATTACCATCAGCAAGTTGATTGTCAACAATCGCGTTTTGGTGTAATTACACCTTAGCGCCGACCGGCAAAAATCTAAACTAACAGACATGTGACGTCACTGCCGAAGTAATGATTATTAAATTTTCAGCTCATTATTTCAACATTAACATCAACAAAAGTTTAATTTTAGACGATGGCAATATGTTAATCGTCTACTTATTAGAAATACTGTCCGCATTTGTTAAATTAAATTGTTATGGGAATAATTTTTTCTAAACTAAAGTGGAGCTCGACAAATATTTATCAGTGAATCATAAAAAATCTGGACTAGAATATTAAACATTTTGGTCAGTTTTCCACATTAAAACAACAAAATTATGCTAAAACGCAGCATTGCGGTTAACATTAAATTACTGCAAGTTCATGTCTGACGCAAGTATGCAAGGAATTGGTTGGTGAATTATACAAGCAATTCAAGGTCTTGTTTACACGTTTAATTGTATCGTGCAAAAAATGTATATATGTAGTATAGTAGAGTAGATGGCTAGTAAATGTAAAACAACTACAAAATGGTGTGTAGCTACGTTAGATACCAATAAAAAAAATATTTGTATTACGACAGGATTTAATTAAAAAATTTTTTTTTTACAGATACATGAGCGATGTAAAGAGCTTGTTTTGACCGACAAGCAACTTCAGGAGCTTTCGAAAAGGTTTCTCGATGATGTGAAGAAAGGTCTTGGAAAGAAAACTCACCCCACTTCTATTGTGAAGTGTTTTATCACCTATGTCCAGGATCTTCCCAATGGAACAGGTAATTTTATTAATTTTCGAATAATCCGAGCGAGTGTTGCCAACTAACTGCCCCTCTGGTGGTTTTTTCTGGTATTTTCCAATGATTGGCAATACTGCAATTGGTTACTAACTTTAGAGTAATTGTAGTAATTTCAATTATGTAATGTTGGTAGCGTAAAGTAACTGCAACGAAAGCTTCAAGTAACCATGGTCGCAATAAAAAGTGTTGCCAACTGAAATTACAGTCAAGATTCCATCATCGTTTCGTCATATGCTCAAAACTCGAGAAAGTTCTACATGTCTAATAAAATGTCGATTTTAAATGTTGCAACACTTTGCGAATTTTAGTTGCGCCATCTACCCGATTGTTGGCGAACTATTTTGGTGAATTACAAAAATCGGTTGAGGATTTCGCGAGTAGTTCCGACGTCGCTTTTTCTGGTATTTGCCATCAATTGGCAACACTGCAATTAGTTACTAACTTCAGAGTAATTGTAGTAATTTCAATTATGTAATGTTGGTAGCGTAAAGTAACCGCAACGAAAGCTTCAAGTAACCATGGTCGCAATAAAAAGTGTTGCCAACTGAAATTACAGTCAAGATTCTATCATCGTTTCGTCATATGCTCAAAACTCGAGAAAGTTCTACATGTCTAATAAAATGACAATTTTAAATGTTGAAACACGTTGCGATTATTAGTTGCGCCATCTACCCGATTGTTGGCGAACTATTTTGGTGAGATTACGAAAATTGGTTGAGGCTTTCGCGAGAAGTTTCGACGTCGTTTCTTCTGGTATTTTCCATTAATTGGCAACACTGCAATTAGTTACTAACTTCAGAGTAATTGTAGTAATTTCAATTATGTAATGTTGGTAGCGTAAAGTAACCGCAACGAAAGCTTCAAGTAACCATGGTCGCAATAAAAAGTGTGGCCAACTGAAATTACAGTCAAGATTCTATCATCGTTTCGTCATATGCTCAAAACTCGAGAAAGTTCTACATGTCTAATAAAATGACAATTTTATATGTTGAAACACGTTGCGAATTTTAGTTGCGCCATCTACCCGATTGTTGGCGAACTATTTTGGTGAAATTACGAAAATCGATTGAGGCTTTCGCGAGAAATTCTAACATCGTTTCTTCTGATATTTTCTATTGATTGGCAACACTGCAATTAGTTACTAACTTCAGAGTAATTGTAGAAATTTCAATTATGTAATGTTGGTAGCGTAAAGTAACCGCGACGACAGTTTCAAGTAACCATGGTCGCAATAAAAAGTGTTGCCAACTGAAATTACAGTCAAGATTCTATCATCGTTTCGTCATATGCTCAAAACTCGAGAAAGTTCTACATGTCTAATAAAATGACAATTTTATATGTTGAAACACGTTGCGAATTTTAGTTGCGCCATCTACCCGATTGTTGGCGAACTATTTTGGTGAAATTACGAAAATCGATTGAGGCTTTCGCGAGAAATTCTAACATCGTTTCTTCTGATATTTTCTATTGATTGGCAACACTGCAATTAGTTACTATTGTTAGAGTAATTGTAGAAATTTCAATTATGTAATGCTGGTAGCGTAAAGTAACCGCGACGACAGTTTCAAGTAACCATGGTCGCAATAAAAAGTGTTGCCAACTGAAATTACAGTCAAGATTCTATCATCGTTTCGTCATATGCTCAAAACTCGAGAAAGTTCTACATGTCTAATAAAATGACAATTTTATATGTTGAAACACGTTGCGAATTTTAGTTGCGCCATCTACCCGATTGTTGGCGAACTATTTTGGTGAAATTACGAAAATCGATTGAGGCTTTCGCGAGAAATTCTAACATCGTTTCTTCTGATATTTTCCATTGATTGGCAACACTGCAATTAGTTACTATTGTTAGAGTAATTGTAGAAATTTCATTTGTGTAATGTTGGTAGCGTAAAGTAACCGCAACGAAAGCTTCAAGTAACCATGGTCGCAATAAAAAGTGTCGCCAACTGAAATTACACTCAAGATTCTATCATTGGTCCGTCATATGCTCAAAACTCGAGAAAGTTGTATATGTCTATATGATAAAACGGCAATTTTAAATGTTTAAACACGTTCCGGATTTTAATTGCGCCATCTACCCGATTCTTGTCGAACTATTTTCGTGAAATTCGAAAATCGGTAGAGGCTTTCGCGAGAAATTTCGACATCGCATCCATTGTTTGTTTTCAGATGATAAAATCGTAAACTTGCTGCCACAACGTGAGTAATCGGAAATTTCAGTTTTCAAACTGTTTTTCCCAAATTGCACAACTGAAAAATTGGTCTATAAAATCGAGCAAATGCTTACATTGCTAAATGGTGCTGCCTAAATCGGTTTAACTTATTAGTGATCATGTAATTAGCAATAGTCTTGCGAGGGGATGACGTCCTCTCTTTTCAGGCAGGTAAAATTGGGCGCTTTTAAATGTTCTTTATTTATTAAAAATAAACGGCTTGATGCAGGAGAAAAATAATTTCACGACTGTGTAGAGATTATTCTCTACTTTCAAGTTACATAGAAATATTGGTACGTTGCCAGTAAAAAAAGTTGCTCAGTCAACTGTAGTAATTTGACCCACAGTATCATTTTCTTTAAGTCCAGTAGTTTAAGCAAGAGACACTTGGTTCCAAATTTCGTCTCAATAAATGGATAGAATTTAATGACGAGGTTATAAATAAAATATGGTTCAACCCGCACGATAACCCACGATTTGAAAAAAATTGTGGACATTGCGAAACTAAGGTCTAGATTTAGGAACGCGGTCACGGCCAAATTGGAAGGAGCGCAGATTTGGATTTTTTTTCTAATTATTTCTACTTACGTCATGACAAATAGGAACTGTTTACATTACTTTCCCCACAACTGATAGTAGGAATCTGTATATTACCGTTGTTTTCCAAGAAGATACCTAGACATTTTCTTGGAAACTGGAGGGTAATCCAGATTGCATTGTTGGATCGGTTTATCATAACTGCTGCCGGTACTGGGAACAATAATAACAATAAACAATACGGAACGTGAGGATTATAAAGATTCTTAGAAAGCAGCGCAGTCAAAATAAAACGCGACAGTTTCATTTGATAGCGTAAGAGGGCACCACCGGTCGAATTAGCCAAGTTCCAACCCACCGTTTCGCAGAAACCCTTACAATAAACTTTTTGAACGGCGAGGCGAAAGAAATCGCGAGATACGAAATAAATTTTGTTGTTCGATAGCGTTTCGAAATACTACAACGTGTTTTGTTGCAGAGAAGGGCAAGTTCCTCGCCCTGGACCTGGGAGGGACCAATTTCCGGGTGTTGCTCATCGAATTGAGCGACAACCATTTCGAGATGAAGTCAAAAATTTTCGCCATCCCCGCCCACATCATGTTGGGATCGGGCGAGCAACTTTTCGATCACATAGCCGATTGTTTGGCCAAGTTCATGAAAGAGGAGAACGTGATGAACGAGAAACTGCCGTTAGGGTTCACTTTCAGTTTTCCACTGAAACAGCTAGGATTAACCAAAGGCGTCCTGGAACGTTGGACGAAAGGTTTTAATTGCTCAAACGTGGTGGGAAACGACGTCGTACAGATGCTGCAAGACGCGATAGAAAGACGCGGGGTAAGGTTTCTTGTTGTTGCTATAAAATTGGTGAATAATTCAATAATAATAATAAGTCGATTGCATGCCAGAAATTTAGTTTTTAAAACAGTTGAGGAAAATTTCAGGATATAGCAATTTCTGTTATGGCTATATTAAATGACTCCACGGGAACTTTAATGTCCTGTGCTTGGGTTAATCCGTATTGCCGAATTGGTGTAATTGCTGGTGAGTCCCACATAAAATCCGTAAACCTGGCTCGAACTATTTGCATGGCAAAAAAATAATTTTCGAATTAACACTGTAGTCACTCAATAACGCTACCTACACTGCATGTCTTTATCTAGCCAGGTACTTATGCTGGGGCGAATGGATACTTCACTTTGAAAAGTACGTTTCGCAAGTTTTTTTTTTCAAATAACTTGCGAAGCTTGCTCGTCTCCGGTTTAGGGTCGTCCGCACTTAGATTAGTTGTACAATAATTATTTTCCTTTTCTTTATGCATGTTTATTTTCCTCTAGGATATTCAGATCGAAGTTTGCGCCATATTAAATGACACCACGGGAACACTCATGTCATGTGCTTGGAAAAATCACCATTGCAAGATTGGTCTTATAGTTGGTAGGTTCAAGTTTCTGTAGCCACTAATTTTACTTTTTTCTTTCTTTTTTGACTAATGTTGTGATCGTTGAAACCGTATTTTGTTCTCAAAGACTTGCTCCAATCACTTTTATTTGTTCGCTTCAAAGGCCAGTTGCACAAAGATAATTGGCGTACCCTCCAAAATTTGATCGAATTCATCATTTTTCTTGTGGTTCAGGTGAAAAGTTTCCCCCAGTAGTTGCATGTGGTGTGTGTGTTCGCTTACGCTTCATGTAGTATTTCGATATCGAATGGCATGTGGTTGTTCATAATTTCCCCCATCGATTAACGACGGTTTTTCGACAGGTACTGGTAGCAATGCTTGTTACGTAGAGAAACAGAAGAACGCGGAAAATTTCGATGACAAAGATTACGGTTCGGGCAACGTTTTGATTAATCTGGAATGGGGTGCGTTCGGAGACGATGGTAATTTGGATTTCGTAAGAACGGACTACGATCGTGATGTAGATGAAAATTCCATCAATCCAGGACGCCAACTGTAAGTATTCAAGGACGAAATTTTGATTTCAATCCAATTGATCAAATAACAATAATCGAACGTCACTCGACACTAAGTTGATCGTTAACAAAACCTTCTAGAATATTGCAATTTTTTAACAATTTCAATCCATGTAGTGCTAGGTTTCGTCTAAGGAAAAAATCTCTAGTTATAACGCAGAATTACTAGCTAAAACGCAAAGAAGAAAAAAAACAATTTTAGCCTCGTGCGAGTTCTTTTAGTATCAACTTGTCTTCCAATTTAAAGTTTTGATCATCACAAAGGGTAACAATAGTGACGTGGGATTGATGTAAAAATTTCTTTTAAGGTACGAAAAAATGATATCCGGCATGTACATGGGAGAGTTGGTGAGATTGGCCCTGGAACGATTCACAAACGAGGGTCTGCTGTTTGGTGGAAAAGGTTCCGACGCTCTCTTCACCCGTGGAAGATTCTACACCAAGTATGTGTCAGAAATTGAAACTGATCCACCGGGGACTTTTACCAACTGTAGTGAAATTTTAGAAGAACTAGGTAAATGTCACAAAAGGGTTAACGTGAACCTTTGATAGTTTAGCAACGAGAATTTCTACTAACAAAGTTCAACTGAAATTATTATTGTTCATGTCGTTCGGTGGCTTCTTTCTCTCTTCTAAACGCGTTCGTGGTATTAGCAAAGAGTAAATAACTTTGTTTTTTACCCTACCAAATTAAAAGGACTGCTGTTTCAAGGTCATAGAATTTGGTTTCAAATCATTAAAGGGACCGCCAGAAGCGTCGCCTCTTTCTAAGTTCTTTTACTCTTTGGTATTAGTTCGCAGACACGTGGGATCTACAGTTTAAGGTCCGCTCCGAATTGGGTGGTTTGCCATTGGCTTTCGAGGGGAAGCGACCGAAGAAAAACTTGCCAGTTTTAGTTCTGTATTAGCAATTGAGATTTTTTTTTGAGTTTTTTCGTCATTTTAAATAACTTCTAACAAGTCATAGCCAGTTTTGATGGTGTAATTGTAAATTTTTTTACTTAAAAAAAACTGAATTTAAAGAATTTCTAAAAAATCATACTTTTGACTGTGGAAACCAAAAAATTAGATTTTTCTAAATTCTTTACTTTTGGACTAGCATTTTGAGAATTTTCTTTCAAGTCACAACCACTCTTGGTAGCGTATTTTCTAAAATCGCTCATTTTTGGCGATTCCTTACTTTTCAATTAGTTATTTTAACCATTTTCCATCAATCAACAGCGAGTTGGATTTATTTCCATTTTTTTTTGGACGTTTTTGTGAATTTTCAACATTTCCGTTTCAGGTCTTAAGCACGCAACCGAACAAGACTACATAAATGTAAGATACGTATGCGAATGTGTATCAAGAAGGGCCGCTCACTTAGTATCAGCATCCATAGCCACTTTATTGAACAAAATGAACGAACCTCGAGTAACTGTTGGAATCGACGGTTCCGTATACAGATTCCACCCACATTTTCATAATTTAATGATGGAGAAAATCACCGAAATGGTTAATCCCGGGATCGTGGTACGTGTTATTAATTTTTTCTTTTTTTAAATTATTAACAATTTTTTTTAGTTCGATTTGATGCTTTCGCAAGACGGAAGCGGACGTGGAGCCGCGCTAGTAGCCGCAGTAGCATCACGTAGACGGTGAAGCAAATTTTTTTAGTATATTTTGTAAATAAATATTAGATATCGATTAGTTTCTAAAAAAAAAACAATTTGAAATTGTATTCTACTCAAGTTTCATACAAACACCGAACTTTTAATGAAGAGTTTTAAATTATATAAGTTTAGGGTTAGTATTAGGTCCATGCGATATATGCTAGCAACATTAAGCTTGTTTTTTTGAGTTTACCTATTTTAAATAATTTATTGTCGTAAATAAAAATTATTGAAATCAATAAACCTTGCAAGTTACAGGGTTAACAATAAATTCGAAAACCATTACAGAACTTCAAATTTCATTTACGTCAGGCATCTACATACAACTTTTTAGAGGTTCAAGAAATTTTTGTAATTAATTTTTATTAATTGTTTTTCACCCTCTGAAATAAATAATTTGATACCAAACGAGTTAAATTAAGTAGGGGACGAAAATGAATTTGCAGCTGACTTGAGTCAATGGCTAAAGGGCCGTCAGTAAAGTTTTTGAAAATTTCAAAAACAATGGGAGAAGTAAAATATTATAATACAGGTGAGTGGGTAATGCAGATCTCTACAATTAAAGAGTGGAAAACTGAAGCACGTAACCTGACCCCTTGGTTACGATTGTTTATTGGTTGCTAGACAACTGCGGTTTGGGCTATTGTTGCCAAATTTACAAAATGGCGGAAAGTAGCAACTTGCAGCGCCAGTGGTGAAGCGAGTAACTAATTTTTGGTTCTACCAAAAACTTCAAACCTCATACACCCTAGAGGGGGAGGGTTGGTCTACAATTATTAGCGTCACTGAGTTAGTTAATGAGAAAATCACTTACAACATGAAGCAATTCCTGGACATAAGTGAAGACTAGGAAAATAAAATAAATGGTCAAGTCAGGTCATCTTTAATGGACACAATACCGTAACATCTGGGTGAGATAACAGGATCAAACAATTGAACTAAAAACGAGTTGTCAAACCCTTTTTCGTACATAAATAACAATCTGTCTAGTAAAATCAAAGATTCTATAACTGGCGATAATTTGCATCGAAGCAAATAAAAAAGGTTGAGTTCCTTCAATCGTTCCCTGTACAATTCCTGGATATCATCGAGTTCTTCATCACTGACCCCCAAGTCGAGTTTGACCCGTTCCATCCCTTTTCGGGCGTATTCAATAAAATTCGAGCAGGGTTTCCGAAATTTTCCGACATGTTTCGTGGGAATTTTGTTACGTTTTTCGAAAAAAACTTGAAGAAGAGCGCGATAAAAAATCGAAATATTGGGCAATTGTTGTTTTTCTAAAACCCTATCAACTGACTGTGACGCGATCATTCTCGCGCTTCTTCCGATCACAATTTTTTTGTCAATTAAAAATTCGCTCATGGGAAAACCCGCGTTTTCAGCATCACCCCCCGAACTATCTTCAAATTTTTCAGTTAATAAATGATAACAACAACTCACGTTACAAATCGTTTTAACATAATCGTGACGACAAAACAATTTCAACGAATTCGGGGCTAAATCGCCACAAGTGTGTAAACCGACTAATCCGAGATTGGAAGAATCTTCCGAATAAACTTGACGGATTAATTGTTTTAAATCGCAATTTTCGCTGACGTATCGAGTTATTTGTTGATACAAATCAACGTCGCAACTGTTGGTGTTATCAGATTTCGAAGGAAACGATTTTTTTGGTTTATCCACAACCCCTTTCCAAACTCTTGATAATTTTTTAACCCGTTTAATCGCCCCGTCTGTATTAATATTAGAGGAATCGATCCCTAATACAGGAATTTTGTGGTGGAGAGCCAACATTGAACTTAAATAACCTTTACCGTCACCAATATCGATAACGTGTGTCACTTTACCAATTTTCGAAACAGCAGCTGCTACACCACTTAAAATTTCGACTTCATGCGATTTTTTCGGGGTCATAAATATTTCTAGTTTTAATTTACTAATTTCGCCGCAACCCCAAGTTTTTAAATTTTCTATAAAATCGTTTGTTTTTAAACAATTATTGGATAAAGTAAATTTTTTTGTGGTTTGGACAAATTTGTTTAGTTTTGGAGCTTCTTCGAGATTATCTTTCAATAGTAGATTAATAGCGGTTTCAACTCCGATATTATCGACTTCTTGTTGTATGTCGAATGGAAGACATTTTTTGTACAAAGATTTTGTGAAAAAATCAACCATATGACAATTTGCAAAACCGAGAAGAGGTTGTAAATAAACAAGCAAACTTTCAACTTGTTGTTTAAGTAACTGAACTTTTAAAGACATGTTTTAAAATATCAAAAAGTCAATTGATCATTCGTCGAAAATGAACTATTAATTTTTAGTAAAGCGCACAATTTCTTGAATTTTCCCCGAATAGTTTCCGCTAATTCTATAAGATCGACAGTAGCAGAGTTTGTTTTTGGGAATGATTCTGTTAAATCTTTTAAATTATTGAGGATATCAATGATTTTTTGGGAAGTTGAATTTGTTTTGAAGTGGTTTGAATAAATATTTACGACAGCAGTGATATAACCGATTTCGGACCCCAATTCAGCTCCTCGATGAAAACCTAAATGGAACGCTTCCAAATTTTCTGTTTTGCTTCCAATTTCATAACCTTTTTCATAACTGGCTTTGATCAATTGTTCTTCGCTCAAAAGGATATCAGTGAAGATTTCGTTAATGTTATCTTCAGAACTTTCCGCAACAGCTTAAACAATTATTTTGTAACTATAAACGTTGAATTTTTGGTCCAATACTTACAGTTTTCACTAAATTCCATACTCGGATATTAAAACTGCAATTTAGAAGTGAAAGGGTTGAACTGCTAATTGAAGGCACATCAGCAATTCAGTTTAATTCTTAACTGATGCCTTGTTAAGTTTCAAATCTTCGGCAGTCAATACTTATGGGTAATGCAGAATTTTGCTTCGATTCTAATTATTTCTCCACATTTATAGGTTATGTTACAGAAAACCACAGACTGATCGACTATCCAAGCGAGGGCTAACCAGAAAGATACTATTTAACTATAGTTACAATAGTGGCGTAAATAGGACACACCAGAGGCGCGGGAAATTTGAACTAACTCTTTTAATTATAAAATTATCTAAAATTAATTCTCTCTAAATGATATGTCGCATTAAGGTGTATTTTGAGGGTTTATTCCATATTTATAATTTGACACGTAAATTGATACAAAAATTTCTATTTTTGTTAAAAACGATTGCTACCCAAATGTTTTGAGTACAAAAAAGAAACATTTATTGATATCTTTTATTCCGTTAATTTTGTTCATTTTTATTCCTTGTTTGTTGACTTGTACCATAGATTTCTAATATCTTTGCTAAATGGTAAGAAAATGCAAATTTGTGCGAAATTCAAACTTTAATAGTTGCTATTAACTACATAGAAGATATATCGCTTTGATTCACTCTCTAAGGGTTTTCTAAAAAAGGTGCAATTAAAGTCCGGAGGTTCCAAATAAAAAAAATAATTTTTTACTTCCTGTATCAGAGAATCTAAAACTCTCATATTTTAAGAGTCAGCGAGACTAGTGACACGAATTAGATTCGAAAATGCTCATTTTGTTCCCATAGAACGATTAGCTTTCATCTTAGCACTTTGGAGAATCTTAATAGTTGGAAACGAAATTTTCAAGATACTCAAATTTAAAACTAAAAACCTGAAATTTCTTATTTGAAATTTTATTTTAATTTTTACTTAGAAGTTTCATTTTAACACCGTTAGAAAGACGGTTAAATATCGATGAAATTGATCGATATTGATGTAATCACACAAGTAATCAATAAATTGCATCAACTCACCGAGTCTTCAAACGACAGCAAAATCAAATGCAGTTGGACTCATCATCCTTCCTTCTCCTTCGCCATTGCAGTTGGAACTTACTGAAAAATAACAAGAATTTTAGTATTGATTTTTGTAAAGTTTATTTGCAATCATTTATGCAATTGTTAGATAATAAGAAATGTTTTTCTAATTTTTTATTGTTTTTAGGTTGTTATTGTTTAAGTAATAAAAAATTTCTCACCTTTAGTGGCAATCCCTGAAGCTTCTTCGTCAACCATTGGCTACACGACACTGCACTAAAGTTTACTAGTTAACACTATCACCACACTCACTACGTCCTTTCTGGAAGAGAAAAAGTGAATCAGTAATGGAGTGGCAATTATAGTAAAAGTACTTACAAGGTGAAGTTTCTAAAGCTGCCCAATCTGATTTTTGTTGAAAGCTTTAAGTTTTCCATAAATTACGTGACCTCCTCTGTCCTTAAGTTTTCACTGATAACCATTTATGAAGCAACAAAAAAAACAATTTTATCAATTTTTGGTGGAGGTGCCGGAAAATTCGTGTCGAATGTTATCAAAAGCTTGCACTCTAAATTTCAAAAATTCTCTTATTAGTCGAAAATATTTTAATTTTATGTCAATTTTCTAGAAAACTTTGACCTCAATTATTTGAAATAAGCAAAATATCGGGCGCAAACGTATGAAAATGACAAAAAATTATGGAACTACAAACTAATAACTACTGAGAATGTCATTAGGTGTGTGTCTTTTCAGAAAAATTTCTTAAATGCGAAAATTGTATTAATGAAAATCGTTGCAAAGTTTTGTAGAGAAAAACCTTAATTAGCATAAGAAGTGTTTGATTTGGAACTTACTTGATTTTCGTCATTGGTGGTGCTGAAATCGATTTGTATTGAAGAAAAATTTCGAATTTTTCTGAAATTATAACAAAAAATTGTAAAACAAAGAAAAAATAAAAGTTTTTTAAACTTACCCGTTTTTTGTTTCTAACTTCTCAAGAATGCGCAGAAGAAACGGAGTCTATCAAGGACTTGAAGTTAAAAAGTTTTTAATTTCCTAATCTGCTTAATATTTTTTGTTAATTACATGAAATCGCATCGAAATTTCAAGTTGGAGAACAATTTTCTAGCAAATTTATTTATAATTTTCTCATAACATTTTACTTACTTTTTTTGTAATAAATTTTACCCATGCAGTCAGTGATACTCGTAGGGGCGACACTATTCACTACCACTGGCACACAAGTTATCAACAAATTGCATCGACTCACCGAATTTTCGAGCGACAGCAAAATCAAAGACAGCTAGTTCACCATCCTTCCTTCTCTTTCGCCATTGTAGTTGGGACTTACTGGAAGAAGCAAAAAACGTTTTAGTGTTAACTTTGGAAAATTCTGCTCTAAAAAAATTGAACTTTCATTTAGTACGAAGATATTTATCTGAATTTGTTGTCACTTTTAGATTGTTTTTGTCTGAGTAGCAAAAAAATTCTTACCCTTGATGGCAATTCCTGATACTGTTTCGTCAATCATTGGCCACAAGACACTACACTGAATTTTCACCAGTTCATACAGTCACTGCACTGACTACTTTTATCCTGCAAGAAAAAATTCATTTAGATAAAATGACAATTTTAGGATAAGAACTTACTGACTGATGTTTTGAAAAGTGATCCAATCTCGAAGTTAACAATTTTCCATAAATTCTGAGGCTTCTTCTCCTTCTTTAACATGTTCACTTATGGCCATCTCTGAAACAATCTGTACAGTCACGTCAGGTGATGTACCCCTACCCCTGTGCGAGGTGGGGGTTGTACAGGTATCTGGTCCAGTGGATGGACCGCACTACCTGTTTTACTCCTCAGACGTTTTTCGGCCACCAGCCAGTCCAACCACCCTCCAGCACCTTCAACAGGCGAGGGCGAATTTGGCGACGTTTCATCATACAAACATATTAGTTGTAGTAAATAAATACACTAAAGTCCGCAGCACATTATTTATCATACTAGCCTGCATATATGGTCCTTCGAGCCGGATAGGTAATCAGCGAGTGATTCAGTGATTCAGTGTCTATCGAGAAAAATTATTCATCAAGCAGTCCATCCATTATTGGAGGAGCGACATCGGCTAAGGTGAGTGGTTCTCTATCGTATCCTTAATCATCCAATATTCCTATCAACCTTATACGAACCATTTTAACGTAAAACATAATTACGAGTTATTTTTGTTAAATCAACGAACGTTATTTTGCAATCAATAATAATTTAGAGTCATTTATGTTAAATCGACGAACGTCGTATTACGAGTAAGCGTAATTTCGAGTCAATTCTGTTAAATCAACGAACGTTATTTTACAGATAAGCGTAAATTTGATAAATCAACAAACGTAGCGATGTCACTTAAAGATCTAAGTATATTGCTAAAAAAGCGCAATCTAATCAAGGGTAAACTATCGAATATAGAGGCGTTTGTGAAACAATACGAAGTCAATCCAAATTGTAATATTCATGAAATTAAGAATAGAATAAATCATATGAATTCTCTTAAAGAAGAGAACGATAAAATAAATTTTGAAATCTTAATTTTAGAGAATTGCGATGACGAATCGGAAGTAAAAGTCGACGAAAGTAATGCGGAATTTGACGAAAAATGGTACACGATACT
The DNA here is from genome assembly GCA_905333025.2 of Pyrochroa serraticornis. NCBI lineage: Eukaryota > Metazoa > Arthropoda > Insecta > Coleoptera > Pyrochroidae > Pyrochroa > Pyrochroa serraticornis. The sequence goes on from HG995152.1 coordinate 48,198,237, forward strand.
AAGCGAAATGCAATCCATCGTGGATTTGCATTCAGCACAATCTGTAACATTAAGTAAATCCCCTAGCGAACGAAGCAATACTAACCAGTTCCACGTAAAACTTCCTATTATTAAACTACCCGAGTTTAGCGGCGCGTATTCTGAGTGGTTACCATTTTTTGACTCATTTCGGTCTCTAATCCACGAAAACGGTACTTTGGATGATTGCCAAAAGTATCATTACTTAAAATCTTGTCTAAAAGGCGAAGCATACCGTGCAATTCAGTCCATGTCGATTTCTGATTCAAACTATCAAGCAGCGTGGACAATATTACAGAAACGATATAAAAATACCCGTCTAATTGTTCAAGACCATGTTCTGGCAATATTAAATTCACCAGAAATTCCTAAATGTTCCGCAACTGCGCTACGTGGAATTATCGACGATGTAACTTCTAATCTCGAATCTTTAAAAATCCTCGAAATACCTGTCGATAAATGGGACGCAATTTTAATTCAAATAATCATGGGCAAACTTGATTACAACACGCGAAAAGAGTTTGAGCTAAAGTTAACTACTGAACTTCCGCAACTTTCAGAATTGATGGAATTTTTAGAGAGGAAATGCGTAATCATGAAGTCAATGAGTACGAATAGTAGGGACATTAAGAAATCTTTCGGAGCGTATGTAAACAATACCCCTAATCGGTCTTCGCACGTGGTGGCGAATAGTAGTAAGTCGTGTTATTTTTGCAAAAAGGCACATTTTATTCATAAATGCGACGAGTTTTTGGGCCTTAACGTGACCGATCGCGTAAAGCAAATAACTCAGCGAAAACTATGTGCTAATTGTCTAACGGGGAATCACAAGGTAGCGCAATGCAAGTCTACATTTAATTGCAAAATTTGTAATTCCCGCCATCATACCCTTTTGCATGCAAATACTACTGCAACATCTGCAACTCAAGTCATAAATCCAACTCAGGTTGTAAACTATTGTACTTTCCCCGGTCAGTCAAGCGAGCCGCATTCTTACAAACACGTTATTCTTTCGACGGCAGTTATGCTTATAAGGGATGGAATGGGCAGTTTCCGAAAGTGTCGGATTTTATTGGACCCGGGATCTCAACTCAACCTATTGTCAGCATCAGTCTGTAAAAGATTGAAACTACCGACCCATAGCGACAATATATCGATTTCGGGAGTAAACAAACAAAGCAGCCGTACGTCCAAGGCAGCAGCAATAACCATAAAGGCAGTAAATAGTTCCTACAAGGTTTCTCTGAACTGCTGTATCGTCGACCAGGTAGCAACGAACCTCCCAGTACAATCCTTTGACAAAAGCAATCTTGGCATACCTGAAGGAATGACACTAGCTGACCCAAATTTTAACGTTTCCGGTCCCATTGATCTTTTAGTCGGAGCAGGCTTTTTCTGGGAACTAATTCATGGAAAGAAAGTTAATTCCATAAAATTACCAACGCAAGATTTATATTTATACCCATCACCAATAGGGTACATTATTGGAGGGGTCTTGGTCCAATTCTATTTTAATGGGATTTCTTGCAATCTAGCAGTCACAAAACAGCAATTTCTAGAACCAGTTCCGAATAGCGAATTAGCAAATCTTAATTGTTATTATTTACCACATTCTGGAGTAATTAAGCCATCAAGTGCCATCACTAAAATACGAATTGTATATGACGGATCCGCTAAGTCAAGTAACGGTTTAAGTCTAAACGACAATTTAATGACGGGTTGCAATTTGCAAAACGATATTTCAGAAATATTAATTAGGTTTCGTGTACGACAGATCGCATTTTCTAGCGATATGGAGAAAATGTTTTTACAGATTAAAATTCAAAAGAACCACATTGATTTTCAACGGCTCTATTGGCGTCCTTCTGACAATGAAGCAATGAAAAGCTATCGCTTGAACCGATTAGTCTTTGGATTGACTAATTCACCCTTTACGGCCATGCGTTGTGTCCGTCAATTAGCAACTGAGTCAGCAGAAGAGTTTCCCATAGCATGCAAAGCACTAGAAAACGATATCTTTATGGATGATATTCTGAGCGGTGCCGATAATATCGACCAAGCTCTATTATTGCGCGATAACTTCATTACGGTTTTAAAAAGACGTGGATTTAATCTAACGAAATGGAACAGCAACGATCCTAGACTTTTTCCCAAGAATTCGTCAACCGTACCGGCAATGGTCGAATTAAATGACCCCAAAACCACTAAAGTTTCCGGCCTTTTGTGGAATTCGCACGACGATATTTTCAACTATCGGGTCGAAACAAAAGACGTACCGTCCAATTTAACGAAACGTATGCTATTGAGCTGTAGCAAAATTGTTCGATCCAGTCGGCATGGTTTTTCCGATAGTCGTAAAGGCAAAAATCTTGATGCAGCGATCTGGAGTCTCAAATCGGGTTGGGATGAAAGGGTTTCCTCAGAAATATTGGAAACTTGGACCAAGTACGTCACAGAGTTACTAAATTACATCTCAGTACCGCATAAGTTTAAGTCACACGATAGTTTAAGCTTTGATGTAGTTGCATTTTGTGACGCTTCGTTAAAGGCTTTCAATGCATCAATACTTCGGTCTTTAGATAAAAGCGGAAATTACCACTCAAACTTAATTTGTAGTAAATTGCGGGTAAGTCCTATCAAAACTGTTAGCCTGCAGCAGCTGCAACTCTGTGCGGCACTGCTAGCAGCCAAACTCATGAAAGAGGTATCTAGAACAATTCAGTTGAACATAGCAATTATAAATTCGCGTTCATTGAGACCCCTATCCCAGGATCCCAACGATTTCCAAATCCTAACTCCATCACATTTCCTGATTGGAGAACCGCTAGCTAGCCCACCCGAACGTGATCTAGTGGACATGTCGACCAATTGCTTAAAACGTTGGCAACGCGTGCAACAACTTCGGCAGCAATTCTGGAAACGCTGGAGTTTAGAAGTCCTAACGCAGCCGCAGCTGCGAAGAAAATGGCATCACACCTGTGATTTGCGAATTGGGGATCTGGTACTTCTAGCAGAAGACAACGTTCCACCGCTAGTATGGAGGACAACCCGTATTGTCAACCTGGTACCTGATCCGGATGGAATCATACGCGTGGTGGATATTTGTACCAACCACGGCACATTCAGAAGGTCGGTTCGGAAGTTCGCTCTCTTCCCCGTCGAAGAAGATGCCATTCTCGACATCACAACTGTCTCCGAACCGAACACTGACCTTTGACATCTACCTGTCAACGGGGGGAGAATATGTACAGTCACGTCAGGTGATGTACCCCTACCCCTGTGCGAGGTGGGGGTTGTACAGGTATCTGGTCCAGTGGATGGACCGCACTACCTGTTTTACTCCTCAGACGTTTTTCGGCCACCAGCCAGTCCAACCACCCTCCAGCACCTTCAACAGGCGAGGGCGAATTTGGCGACGTTTCATCATACAAACATATTAGTTGTAGTAAATAAATACACTAAAGTCCGCAGCACATTATTTATCATACTAGCCTGCACACAATCCAAGAAACTAATTTTAGAAATTTTTGGTGGAGGCGCCAGGAAATAAAAGTCGATTATTAATTCTCTCTAATTAATTGAATTTTCCCTTTATACTACAATTTTTTTTTAATTATTATTAATAAAAGCAGTTTCAACCTCAAATTTGAGAATTATAACAAAAATTTTGGTAAGTCTACAAGTTAAAAAATGCTTTCAATATTATTTAAGTAACGCGTTTTTAGGAAAATTTCTCAAATGCAAAAACTTTAGTGATTAAAGTTGTAAAGTAATTTCTACACTACAGCAGATTTGATTCAAATTTTGAAAAAAAAATTACTTGAAAGATTTCGCAGCTAAAACTTACTTGATTCTCGTTATTGTCTTGATGCTTGAATGGCGCTGAAATTCTCTTTGACAGCAAGGTATCGAATTTTCCTGAAATTTTAACGTAGAATACAATGCGAAAATTGACAACGTCGTAGCACTTACGGTTTCTTCCAATTAACTATTCCATGAATGCGCAGTAGAAACAGACCCCACCAATAGCGTGAAGTTAAGAAGTAAGTAACCTGCTCAATGTTTTGTTAATGTTAAAGGATCAAAAAGTGGAGTGTTAATTCACTTTTCTTCTAAGTATATGGATGTGTAATTTTACTATTTCATTTTATTTACCTCTTCGTAAATGCTCCTTCAGTGCAGAGACCAATTTTCATCAAAATTATAAATTTTTAATTTTTTCATATGATTCTACTTACTCTTTCAAATAATACTTAACGTTTTTAGTTGCCGATCCTCGATAGAGACACAGTCCACTTTTCACTAGCATACAAGTTATTAAATCGAATCGACTCACCGTGTCTTCAAGCGACAGCAAAATTTAAAGCAGCTGGTCTCACCATCCTTCCTTCTCCTTCGCCATTGTAGTTGGGACTTACTGAAAGAACCAACAAAAGTTTTGTTGTTTATTTTGTACAAAATACATATTTGCACTTAATTATTAAATTATTTAATAATAATGAACATTCATGTAACTTGTTGTCACTTTAAGTTTTTTTATGTATAAGTAAAAAGAATTCTCACCCTTGATGGCAATTCCTGAAGCTGCCTCGTCAACCACTGGCCACAAAAGACTACACTGAATGTTAATCAGTTCACAAAAGCACTACACTCACTACCTCCATCCTGGAAGAGAAAAATTTAATTAGAGATAAAGTCACAAGTGGAATTGATCAACTTAGTGGTATAATTTTCTATGAATTAAATGTAATTAAGAAAGGAGTAAGTAGCTAAGTAGTTATAACGTTGTCAATAAATAATTTTTGTGTGTGCAACCCAAAATTATTTTTTATGCGGTTTTTTGATTAATTATAATAAAGAAATTGTTATTAAGATTCTTACTGGTTAACATTTTTAAAGATGGACTCACCTGAACTTTGCTCAAGTTTTAGGGTCTCCATAAATTCCATGGCTTCCTATGTTTCCAGGACATTTTTAATGATCGCCATCTCTGAAGCAACAAGAGAAACAAATTTTGTAAATTTTTATTGGAAATGCTGGGAAATAAAGAAAAAACTAACAATCGAATTTGGATAACTCTTTTGAATCCCACGTAGACTCTTTTAGTAAAATTTTCCAAAACTCAACCAACTACGACTTGATCTTTGCGCATTGTCTGGAAGCAAAATTGTGCCCATCAACAAGAAAAGGGAAAAAGCTATTGATAAAGAGTTCGGTTGATTAGTGTTGCGTAAATATATCAAAAAATTTCTATAAAAAGATAATCAACGTAAATTAAGCAAGTTTTGGGAGGAGTCGATAATTTGACGCCGTTCCTGCAAGGCAATTTGTAAATTTACTGAAAACGCGGAAAATGTAAAGTTCTTACTTGACTTTTACGTGGGCCTCGACTTGTGGGTTCAAAAAAGGGTGAAAATTGGGAAAACACTTTGATTGCGAAAACAAACGTGAGACGTTATAAACTTTCAAGAAATCAACTCCTTGAAGTTGGCCGCAAGCTGAGGAAAGAATGACAAGCTCACCTACTAGATTGGACGAGTTTCTTGAATCGAAGTTCGGGAAAACTCGTATTCGGGAACATTTCTCTTCGATTATTTGCAATATCCAAATCTGAAACTACAAATGTTGGGTTAAGATTTGTTATTGAAAAAACTAACAAAAAGTTCACGTTACCCCACTCCTACGTACATTTCCTTAGTAAAATTTTACAAAACACAACAACTTGATTTTAACCCAATGTTCGGAAACGAAGCCGTCAACCCACAAAAAACTGACAAAAAAACAATTCATAAACAATTCGGTTTCAGGTTACGCAAAGGTCAAAAAAATCGTCTCAAATAGTAGAAAAACGTAAATTAATCAACTTAAGAGAATTTCTGGAGATGCCTCGTTAATTTGCCGGCAAGCATTTGCCCTCATCCATTTCGCGAATTTGCGGTAAATGTCAAAAAAACGCGTACTCACTTGATTTTTACGTGCCGCCTCTACTTGCGAGTTGAGAAAAGTCACAAAATCGCTTAAATTTGCCAAAACACACCACAGACATTGAGAAAGAAAATTGCGAAACGGGTGCAACTGTTGTCACTCATTTGAAACCGGCATTTGTTTCGGGAATTGGGGGTAAGAGGTGGTAGAAGTCACCGCCTACTTGTCCAAGTAATGTTCGCGATGATGATGATTTGTATCATAGAGCGAAGTAAAATAGATGGGAGTTTCTTACTATTTTGGGGATGCTAACTGTTGCGAGAATTAAATTTTAATTTAACGCCAATTTGTGTGAGATTGTTTCAGGAATTTTGCAAAATTACTGAAAATTTTGAAAAGTAGCTCTCATTTTTTTGAAATTAGCTCAAGTATTGGACGCTAAACACTAACATTATTTAAAATTTAAATTATTGAAATTAACAAAAAATATAATTGAATAACTAGATTTGAAATTTTTGGCAAAATTTTGGCCCAGACTCGAGTTAGCTTTTGGCAAAAAAATGATTTTTGTACTATTATTCGAAAAATGTGCTTCAAATCCATAAAATTAATTGACAACGCTAAGCTATTACGTTTTGAATTCTTTGACCAAAATTGTCCAATTTTTGTGATAACTTTTTAATTTCCAAAACGAAAAATTTTCTTTTTCAATTCGCATTATCGTAATTGATTAGAAAATTTGCGAATTATCTAACTGCAAATCTCTTCTACAAAGTGGCGTTAAATTAGCATCCCCATAATGGTATCAAAATTCTCTCTATTTTTTTTCAGTCTATAACACAATCGAATCATAATCCTCGCGAACATTACCTCGATGACAAAACGATGACTTCTGCGCATGCTCGTACCCCCAATTATCAAAACAAATGCCGGTTTCAAATGAGCGTCTTACTTGTTGCATCCGTTTCGCAAGTTTTTCGCGTTGTTTGTGGCGTCTTTTGAAAAATTGAGTGATTTTGTGACTTTTCCCCGATTCCTTAACTCACAATAGAGGCTACACATAAAAATTAAGGTAAGTACGTGATTTCTTTGAATAAATTCGCGAAACGCAAATGTTTCCCGGAACCCGAAACCCTGTCAAATTAGCGAGTCACCTCAAACAACGCAAATTGGCTCCCAGGAAGGGCCGAAGGCTCTTAAGTTGCTTAATTCATCTTTAGTAACTGTTTAGAGCGATTTCTTGCCATATTCACGTAACCTATAACCAAACTGCTTATCAGTTTTTTTTTTGTCATTTTTTGCGGGTTGACAGTTTCGCTTCAGTAGTTGTTTTAAAATTTCACTAGGGGAGTGACGTAGGAGTGGGGTTAGGTGAACTTTATTGTTAGTTTTTTCATAAAAATTTAACCTAACATTTGGTGTTTCAGATTTGGATGTTGCAAATAATCGTAGACGAGTGTTCCCGAATGCGAGTTTTCCCGAACTTCGTTCAAGAAACTCACCCAATCTAGTAGGTGAGCTTGTCACTTTTTCCTCATTGTCCAGCTTGCGGCTAACTTCAAGGAGTTGTATTCTTGAAAGTTTATTACGTCTCACGTTTGTTTTCGCAATTTAAGTGTTTTTCTCAATTTTCACCCTTTTTTGAACCTACAAGTGGAGGCCCACGTAAAAGTGAAGTAAGAACTTTACATTTTCCGCGTTTTCAGTAAATTTGCAAATTGTCTTGCAGGAATGGCGTCAAATTAACGACTCCTCCCAAACCTTGCTTCATTTACCTTTATTAACTTTTTATAGAGACTTTTTGGTATATTTACGCAACACTAATCAACTGAACTCTTTATCAATATTTTTTCCGTTTTTTTTTGTTGGTGTTCACAATTTTGCTTCCAGACAATGCGCATAGATTAAGTCGTAGTTGATTGTGTTTTGGAAAATTTTACTAAAAGTGTCTACGTGGGATTCAAAAGACTTGTCCAAGTTCGATTGTTAGTTTTTTCTTTATTTCCCAGCATTTCCACTAAAAATTTACAAAATTTGTTTCTCTTGTTGCTTCAGAGGTGGTGATCATTGAAAATGTCCTGGAAACATAGGAAGCCATGGAATTTATGGAGATCCTAAAACTTGAGAAAACTTCAGGTAAGTCCTTCTTTAAAAATGTTAACCAGTAAGAACCTTAACTACAATTTCTTTATTATAATTAATCAAAAAACCGCATAAAAAATTATTTTGGGTTGCACACACAAAAATTATTTATTGACAACGTTATAACTACTTAGCTACTTACTCCTTTCTTAATTACATTTAATTCATACAAAATTATACCACTAAGTTGATCAATTCCACTTGTGACTTTATCTCTAATTAAATTTTTTTCTTCCAGGATGGAGCTAGTGAGTGTAGTGCTTTTGTGAACTGATTAACATTCAGTGTAGTGTCTTGTGGCCAATGGTTGACGAGGCAGCTTCAGGAATTGCCATCAAGGGTGAGAATTCTTTTTACTTATACATAAAAAACTTAAAGTGACAACAAGTTACATGAATGTTCATTATTATTAAATAATTTAATAATTAAGTGCACATATGTATTTTATACAAAATAAACAATAAAACTTTTGTTAATTCTTTCAGTAAGTCCCAACTACAATGGCGAAGGAGAAGGAAGGATGATGAGAGCAGCTGCTTTAAATTTTGCTGTCGCTTGAAGACACGGTGAGTCGATTCGATTTAATAACTTGTGTGGTAGTGAGAAGTGGACTGTGTCTCTATCGAGGATCGGTAACTAAAAACGTTAAGTATTATTTGAAAGAGTAAGTAGAATCATATGAAAAAATTAAAAATTTATAATTTTGATGAAAATTGGTCTCTGCACTGAAGGAGCATTTACGAAGAGGTAAATAAAATGAAATAATTAAATTACACATCCATATACTTAGAAGAAAAGTAAATTCACACTCCACTTTTTGATCCTTTAACATTAACAAAACATTGAGCAGGTTACTTACTTCTTAACTTCACGCTATTGGTGGGGTCTGTTTCTACTGCGCATTCATGGAATAGTTAATTGGAAGAAACCGTAAGTGCTACGACGTTGTCAATTTTCGCATTGTATTCTACGTTAAAATTTCAGGAAAATTCGATAGGTACTTTGCTGTCAAAGAGAATTTCAGCGCCATTCAAGCATCAAGACAATAACGAGAATCAAGTAAGTTTTAGCTGCGGAATTTTTCAAAGAATTTTTTTTCAAAATTTGAATCAAATCTGATGCAGTGTAGAAATTGCTTTACAACTTTAATCACTAAAGTTCTTGCATTTGAGAAATTTTCTTAAGAACGCGTAAATAGCATTGAAAGCAATTTTTCAACTTGTAGATTTATCAAAATTTTTGTTGTAATTCTCAAATTTGTGGTTGAAACTGCTTTAATTAATAATAATTAAAAAAAATTTGTAGGAAAAATTATGAAGAGAAAAAATTCAATTAATTAGAGATAATTAATATTCGACTTTTATTTCCTGGCGCCTCCACCAAAATTTTCTAAAATTAGTTCCTTGGATTGTTTCAGAAATGGCCATAAGTGAACATGTTAAAGAAGGAGAAGAAGCCTCAGAATTTATGGAAAATTGTTATTTTCGAGATTGGATCACCTTTCGAAACATCAGTCAGTAAGTTCTTATCCTGAAATTGCCATTTTATCTAAATGAATTTTTTCTTGCAGAATAAAAGTAGTGAGTGCAGTGACAGTATGAACTGGTGAAAATTCAGTGTAGTGTCTTGTGGCCAATGGTTGACGAAACAGCATCAGGAATCGCTCTCAAGGGTAAGAATTTTTTTGCTACTCAAACATAAAACAATCTAAAAGTGGCAACAAATTCAGATAAATATCTTCGTACTAAATGAAAGTTCAATTTTTTTAGAGCAGAAATTTCCAAAGTTAACACTAAAACGTTTTTTGCTTCTTCCAGTAAGTCCCAACTACAATGGCGAAAGAGAAGGAAGGATGGTGAACTAGCTGTCTTTGATTTTGCTGTCGCTCGAAAATTCGGTGAGTCGATGCAATTTGTCGATAACTTGTGTGCCAGTGGTAGTGAACAGTGTCGCCTCTACGAGTATCCCTGACTGCATGGGTAAAATTTATTACAAAAAAGTAAGTAAAATGTTATAATACAATTATAAATAAATTTGCTAGAAAATTGTTCTCGAACTTGAAATTTCGATGCGATTTCATGTAATTAACAAAAAATATTAAGAAGATTAGGAAATTAAAAACTTTTTAACTTCAAGTCCTTGATAGTCTCCGTTTCTTCTGCGCATTCTTGAGAAGTTAGAAGCAAAAAACGGGTAAGTTTAAAAAACTTTAATTTTCTCTTTGTGATACAATTTTTTGTTATAATTTCAGAAAAATTCGAAATTTGCTTCAATACAAGTCGATTTCAGCACCGACAATGACGAAAATCAAGTAAGTTCCATATCAAACACTTCTTATGCTAATTAAGGTTTTTTTCTAGAAAACTTTGCAACTATTTTCCTCAATACAATTTTCGTATTTAAGAAATTTTTCTGAAAAGACACACACCTAATGACATTCTCAGCAGTTATTAGTTTGTAGTTCCATAATTTTTTGTCATTTTCATACGTTTGCGCCTAAAATTTTGCTTATTTCTAATAATTGAAGTCAAAATTTTCTAGAAAATTGGCATAAAATTAAAATATTTTTGACTAATAAGAGAATTTTTGAAATTTAGAGTGCAAACTTTTGATAACATTCGACACGAATTTTCCGGCACCTCCACCAAAATTGATCAAATTGTTTTTATTTGTTGCTTCATAGATGGTGGTCAGTGAAAACTTAAGGACAGAGGGGGTCACGTAATTTATGGAAAACTTAAAACTTTCAACAAAAATCAGATTGGGCAGCTTCAGAAACGTCACCTGTAAGTACTTTTACTATAATTGCCACTCTATTTCTAATTCCCTTTTTCTCTTCCAGAAAAGACGTAGTGAGTGTGGTGATAGTGTTAACTAGTAAACTTTAGTGCAGTGTCGTGTAGCCAATGGTTGACGAGGAAGCCTCAGGAATTGCCACTAAAGGTGAGAATTTTTTTATTACTTAAACAATAACCTAAAAGAAATGAAAAATTTAAAAAACATTTCTTATTATCTGACAATGGCATAAATGAATGCAAATAAATTTTGCAAGAATTAATACTAAAATTTTTGCTATTTTTCAGTAAGTCCCAACTACAATGGCGAAAGAGAAGGAAGGATGGTGATTTTGCTGTCGTTTGAAAACTCGGTGAGTCGATTCAATTTGTTGTTAACTTGTGTGGTAGTGGTAGTGAATAGTGCCCCATGGAGAGAATCGCTAAACAAAACGGTAAGTAATTAAAATGATTTGATAATTATTTAGATTTATTAACTTGGTAAAAAGTGTCTCGTTTTAGATTTCTACTTCTCATTTACGGTAAAAATTTTCAGAACACAAAAATGATTTTTTTTCAAAATCTCAACTTTCCAACTCGACTAAGATTCTCCAAAGTACAATCGTTCTTTGGAAACAAAATGGGCATTTTCTAATGTAATTTTTGTCATTAATCTCGTTTTTGCACATGGTTTGTCGATTTTCTGCACATGTTTGCAATATTTTAAAAGCAAGTGCAAAATTCAAACCTCCATAGCTGCGACAGTTTCCAATGCAGTACATCATCTTGACTGTCAACGAATTTTCTAAAAAGGGTTTAGACAATTTCAAATTATCATATCTTCGGAAGTAAACGTTCAAATAAATAGTTGTGATAAGAATATAGAAAACATAAACCAGTCCAAAAATTTTATAATAGATGGAGCCACCATCATAGTTACTAAAATTACTAAATTTATTTGAGGCTTTCCTGAGGAATTATGACGTTGTCTTGATTGTTTGGTTTCAGATTATAAATCTGTAGCATTAGAAAGAGATTGTAAGATTGTGAGATTTATTACAAGTGTAAAATTGTTTTTCACCAATTCCACTTTGAAAATTTGCCCAAAAATAGCAATTGCGAAATTTTTATTGAGACTCTTAAATCTTAAATTGCTGTCACTTTTCTTTGTAGTTTTGCATTTTTTTTATTCTATCATTCATGTGATACGTTACTTCAATTGTTATTAACTTATTGAAAGCTATTTTGTCTAAAACCCCTCAAAATTTTTACGCAATATTTTCATATTTTTAGACATAACTTGATGGACGTTCTATGCTAATTTTTCCACTTTCTTTCTTCAATATTTTGTTTGCTCTTATAGGTAATGTAGCGAATTTTATGCCAAACAACATTAGCAAGGTTTCCAAATTTTGCCCCCACCAATCACTTTTTGTGTATCCTCATCTGACTCTATGCAGATATCATCCCGACTCTTAGTGGAATTCATAGGAGTAAAAAGTTCTATCAGTTGATTTGATTATAGTAGGTACCTCCATTTTTTTGCATATTATTGCTGTTTTATCATTTTGAATTGTACAAGTGAGCCGATTTTGCTTTCAGACAAGTGCTGCGACTTGCAGAACTTTCCATTTCGAGCAATCCTAAATTTCCTAAAAAATTAGAATTTCCTACCAAAACAAAAGTTTTCACATATTACTTTTGTTAACACAACAGGAGTCACTATTTAAGTTTTTTTAATAAGAGGAGATGTTGTAATAAATTCGTATGCTTGAAAATCTCTAGTAAGATGCACAATTAAAATACCAAAGATGCGTTGATAATAACAGAACGTAACAGCGCGAGATGGAGCTGCGGAGATTTGTGAGATAGATGCGGGTTAGGCGGAGTGGGGACGCGAGCAGGCGGCGATCGGGTGGAAAAATTACTTATTTAATATTTTTATTCATATCTTGATTACAATGTAACGCAAAAATTTCAAATAAACGCAGTTGTCATCCAAACTGATGGTAGAAACTATTTGTAAGAGTAATCTTTTCGATTAACGCCTTCATTTTCAACGAAATGGCGTGTAAACTAAAAAATTGTTAAATTTCAATTTGCTCAAACCGAGATATTCGACCTTCAAAATTTATTCCCCCATAAAACTCTACGTTGCAAGCAACTTTCAAAAATTGATAAAAAACACTTTCTCTACAAAACATAAATTAATTTTTATCCGGAATTGTAGCCCATGTGCCGGACTTTCAGCCAATGGTAATAAATCGATTTTTAGTTATTGTCAAAAAATTGAAAATTCTTTAAGCTAATTATTATTATTTAATCTCTTTTGACACTTAATATTGCGATCGTAAAATCGTTAAAAACATTTTCCAAAAATCACGATACTTGCGATCCAGGCGGTAGTTTTGCTGACTCAGCTACAATGTTGCCAGTTATCATTACTTGCGTTTTTGTCCGAAATGGTTTGTCAACTACGTCGTGTTTGACGTTAACCAAAGAGCTCAAAGACATGATGAAGCTACTTTCATGCAAAATTTTTTCTCTTATTTGTTTTGATTATTTCTTGCCTTAGATTCTATCTTATGAAGTTGGAGTAAAGGAGTGGAGGGAGTTTATAAAACAAGAAATTTTACGAAGGATCTTATGGGGGTTATACGAGTTTTAGTGGTAGTGGCGGCATAGTTTTTTCAACTTGCTGGTGTAAAAATTTTGCAACTTTTACTCGCATTTCATTGTTCATGTGGTGGACGTTTTTAGTTGGATATAAAATTTGTCACAAAAGTTGGGAAGAGTTTGATGATCTATCGGATAGATTCTTCTTCACTAACAACCCCCAGAACAAGCTCCCACTTCTCAAAATTTTTAGTAATTTTAAGAAACTGACTGCAATTTTTAATTTCTTAAGAAAATCTGGATATGCATGTCAAATTTCTTTAAATTCTGAAGAGGTGAATTTTTTCCAATTTTTGAAAAAAAAAAATTTTTGGCATTTTTTTCTTTTGATTGCTATGAAATTTGATACGCGGGTGTGATATTCGAATACAAACTCTTGGAGGTATTTGGTTTGTCTGAACCATTCTTAGTTTTGAAGAAATCTTTCATTATGTGGTCAACATAGAAATTTCAATATTTTGCTAACAACCCCCAGAACAAGCTCCCACTTCTCAAAATTTTCAGTAATTTTTAGAAACCGACTGCAATTTTTAATTTCTTATGAAAATCTGGATATGCATGTCAAATTTCTTTAAAATCTGAAGAAGTAAATTTTTTCCTATTTTTGAAAAAAAAAATATTTTTGGCATTTTTCTTTTTTGATTGCTATGAAATTTGGTACGCAGGTGTGTTATTTGAATACAAACTCTTGGAGGTATTTGGTTTGTCTGTACCATTCTTAGTTTTCTACAAATCTTTCATTATGTGGTCAACATAGAAATTTCAAAATTTTGCTAACAACCCCCAGAACAAGCTCCCACTTCTCAAAATTTTCAGAAATTTTTAGAAACCGACTGCAATTTTTAATTTCTTATGAAAATCTGGATATGCATGTCAAATTTTTTTAAAATCTGAGGAGGTAAATTTTTTCCAATTTTTGAAAAAAAAATTTTTGGCCATTTTTTTTATTGCTATGAAATTTTTTACGCGAATGTTATATTTAAGTACGAACTCTTGGAGGTATTTGGTTTGTCAGTACTATTCTTAGATTTCTAGAAATCTTCCATTATGTGGTCAACATAGAAATGTCCAAAATTGCGCTAACTACCCCCAGAACAAGCTCCCACTTCTCAAAATTTTCAGTAATTTTTAGAAACCGACTGCAATTTTTAATTTCTTATGAAAATCTGGATATGCATGTCAAATTTCTTTAAAATCTGAAGAGATACATTTTTTCCAATTTTTGAAAAAAAAATTATTTTCGGCATTTTTCTTTTTTGATTGCTATGAAACTTGGTACGCGGGTGTGATATTTGAATACAAACTCTTAGAGGTATTTGGTTTGTCTGTACCATTCTTAGTTTTCTAGAAATCTTTCATTATGTGGTCAACATAGAAATTTCAAAATTTTGCTAACAACCCCCAGAACAAGCTCCCACTTCTCAAAATTTTCAGAAATTTTTAGAAACCGACTGCAATTTTTAATTTCTTATGAAAATCTGGATATGCATGTCAAATTTCTTTAAAATCTGAGGAGGTAAATTTTTTCCAATTTTTGAAAAAAAAATTTTTGGCCATTTTTTTTATTGCTATGAAATTTTTTACGCGAATATTTTATTTAAATACGAACTCTTGGAGGTATTTGATTTGTCAGTACTATTCTTAGATTTCTAGAAATCTTCCATTATGTGGTCAACATAGAAATGTCCAAAATTGCGCTAACTACCCCCAGAACAAGCTCCCACTTCTCAAAATTTTCAGTAATTTTTAGAAACCGACTGCAATTTTTAATTTCTTATGAAAATCTGGATATGCATGTCAAATTTCTTTAAAATCTGAAGAAGTAAATTTTTTCCTATTTTTGAAAAAAAAAATATTTTTGGCATTTTTCTTTTTTGATTGCTATGAAATTTGGTACGCAGGTGTGTTATTTGAATACAAACTCTTGGAGGTATTTGGTTTGTCTGTACCATTCTTAGTTTTCTACAAATCTTTCATTATGTGGTCAACATAGAAATTTCAAAATTTTGCTAACAACCCCCAGAACAAGCTCCCACTTCTCAAAATTTTCAGAAATTTTTAGAAACCGACTGCAATTTTTAATTTCTTATGAAAATCTGGATATGCATGTCAAATTTCTTTAAAATCTGAGGAGGTAAATTTTTTCCAATTTTTGAAAAAAAAATTTTTGGCCATTTTTTTTATTGCTATGAAATTTTTTACGCGAATGTTTTATTTAAATACGAACTCTTGGAGGTATTTGATTTGTCAGTACTATTCTTAGATTTCTAGAAATCTTCCATTATGTGGTCAACATAGAAATGTCCAAAATTGCGCTAACTACCCCCAGAACAAGCTCCCACTTCTCAAAATTTTCAGTAATTTTTAGAAACCGACTGCAATTTTTAATTTCTTATGAAAATTTGGATATGCATGTCAAATTTCTTTAAAATCTGAAGAAGTAAATTTTTTCCTATTTTTGAAAAAAAAAATATTTTTGGCATTTTTCTTTTTTGATTGCTATGAAATTTGGTACGCGGGTGTGTTATTTGAATACAAACTCTTGGAGGTATTTGGTTTGTCTGTACCATTCTTAGTTTTCTAGAAATCTTTCATTATGTGGTCAACATAGAAATTTCAAAATTTTGCTAACAACCCCCAGAACAAGCTCCCACTTGTCAAAATTTCCAGTAATGTTTAGAAACCGACTGATTTTTATTTTTTTATGAAAATCTGGATACGCCTGTCAAATTTCTTTAAAATCTGAGGAAGTGATTTTTTCGAATTTTTGAAAAAAAAAACTTTTTTGACTATTTTTTTTCTGATTGCTATGAAATTTGGTACGCGAATGTTTTATTTAAATACGAACTCTTGGAGGTATTTGGTTTGTCAGTACTATTCCTTGTTTTCTAAAAATCTTCCATTATGTGGTCAACATAGAAATGCCCAAAATTTCGCTAACTACCCCCAGAACAAGCTCCCACTTCCCAAAATTTTCAGTAATTTTTAGAAATTGACTGTAATTTTTAATTTCTCATAAAAATCTGGACACGCCTGTCAAATTTCTTCAAAATCTGAGGAAGTGAAATTTTCAAATTTTTGAAAAAAATAATTTCTTTTGACTTTTCTTTTCTTTTGATTACTATAGAATTTAGTACTCGGGTGTCTTATTTAAATACGAACTCTTGGAGGTATTTGGTTCGTCTCTACCATTCTTAGTTTTCTAGAAATCTTCCATTATGTGGTCAACATGAAAATGTCAAAAGTTTTGCTAACAACCCCCCGACCAAGCTACCACTTTTCAAAATTTCCAGTAATTTTAAGAAACCGACAGTAATTTTTAATTTCTTATGTGAATCTGGACACGCCCTTCAAATTTTTTCAAAATCTGAGGTGAATTTTTTCCAATTTTTGAAAAAAAAAATTTGTCAATTCTTTTCTTCCGATTGCTATGAAATTTAGTACGTGGGTGTCTTACGTAAATACGAACTTTTGGAGGTATTTGGTTCGCCTGTACCAGTCTTAGTTTTCTAGAAATCTTTCATTAGGTGGTCAACATAGAAATGACAAAAACCCCCATAACAACGCCTCAATTTTTTATGAAATTTTAAACACGCCTGTCCAGTTTCTTTAAAATCTGAGATGCTGGTAATTGTTAATAAAATTCAACATTACCTGAAATATCTAGAAACAATTAGTAGATAATTTTAAAGTAGATAACAACATTTGGGATTCCGCAAAGATTTCTTTGTCAACAATTTAAATGTTATTGTTCATCCGAGTTATTGATAACAGCAGATATGATAAGACACCCCTTATTTATATACGTCGCTTGCTATTAATAGCAGTTAGTTGAATATAGTTAACGAAAGTGCAACAATAACGATATAAATAAATAATTGTAAGTAAATTATTTAAGTGAATTAATAAATAGAAACAGTGACAATTTTCTTTAACAATTTGTTTTATCTGTAGCAACGACAATAGATAAACATATGGTAATTGTTGTTAAGGTTTTTCGTACTTTGCACAGATGGCTATTTTAATTTAAATTTTTAACAATTTTGGAATTAACAAATTGGCCAAAAATATTGCAATTTGAGCTTGAAGCCCAAAAGCCGGCCGTGCGCTATTTTCTATAACTTGTCGAGTGTTTCATTTATTAATAGAAATAAATTGGTGGCAATAATTTATTACGGTTTCCATTGTTCTAGTTTTTTTAACACAATTATTTTAACAATAAATAATAGGAACAAATTGGAGCTAACCTACTTTAAATTTTTAAAAACTACAAAAATTATGTCGTCTTACTCTTTGTACACCAAATGGATGATTTTGTAGATTTAAAAAAATTCTAGAACATAATTTCCTCCAAGTAAATTAGCAACAAATTATAAAATCAATATCTCCAATATGGTGGAAAAATTGCAAGTAGTGCTAATATAAAAAAAATCTCAGATTTATATCTATCTAAGATAGATAGGAAAAGATTTATAGTTCAAGTTTTATTATTTATCTAAACCGACTTTAATATTTTGTAACGTCAAAATTTTTTACATGACTACGCTTCATTAATTATTTTGGGGTTGCTTGAGGGTGCGGCCGAAAAATCACAAGTTTTTTTCAATTTTTCGATTTCGTCTCATCACCTCGACTGGTAGCCGATTATAGATATCTGTAATAAATATGTGAAATTTTATTAATGTAACAATGACGTTATAAAATATTTTTTTTAATGAAAGAATGATAAGATTATTTTCATTTTTTATTTTTATGGTCTCATGACATTAATTGACTTGCTACATAATCTTACTTTTATTGTTTGGTAATTTTGCAATGTAATTTATTTTTAGACGGAATGTGAAATTAAATCATTAAAAAAATTCAAGACCACAATGTCAAGAGTTATCGTTTTACATATAGTAGGAAACTGTAAACATAGATACGCTTGTGTAGATAAAATTATAATTCAGTCGTAAGAGACTTAATGGAATCTTTTCAGCAGTCGACTGGTGTACTAATTAATTTATCAAATCAACGCTTCAGTTTTAAAATTATATCAAAATATTTCGAAAATATTTTTTGTAGAGAATACGGTTTGGCTCTACCAAATTATAAAATATACCAAACTAATTACACTAAAGTTATTTGTTTGATACATTTTTGGGTGGCACAGACGTTAATCAATGGATCATAAAGTGTGAATTTTTGCAATTAATTTTTTGGCGTTACTCGCTTTTCTGAGAGGATATGCTAGGTAGTTTTGGTTTCGATAAGCATTATCGATTGTCATTTAACTGTGGGCATCTTTAAATTAGAATTTAACAAGAAAACGATTTGTCTGGATAACGTCGCTATGGAATTTTCTACTAAGTTTTATTATCCGTGATAGAGTTTAACTGGAATGAAATACTAAGAATGCGTAAAAATTTCCATTAAGTTTTCTATTTATTTATGTACATACCAGTTTATTAGTTTTATCAATTTACTAAACACTTATTTGTATGTGATAACAAATATCTAACTGGAGCACGATTCTCGAGCAAATAAAAATAAATCTCTTGCAATAGGTAGAAAAAAACTATTATCGCTACTCTTGCTTCGCAACTCATCTCATTGGACGAAATAAAATAATTTAAAAAAATTCAAAAGTTAGGTACAAAAGGCCAAGTAATGGTCCAAATATTTTCTAGCTTAATTTTTGCTAAAAAGCTATAATTGCACAGAAGTCCTTGTAGATTAAGAAGTAGAAAAAATTAGACCTTTGTGCACACAATAAACTATAATATCGTGTAAAGCAATACTAGGGCTCAACACAACACAAAATTCTTTGTGTTGTGTCAAATTGTCATAGTTGCTAAAACGTTACGCTATTTGCTGCGATTTTGTTGAATCAAAAGGAACACGAAGAGTGAATGTTAGAAAAACTATTTTTTTCAGGCTTTGGAGGTTTTAATTAATTTTTTTTCTTTACACAAATTTCTCGTAGAAGATTAATCTTGTTACTCATTTCTGAGAATATATCGATATATAGAATAAATGCTTCTCGACGTTTGGGGAGAACCAAGAAACTCTTGAGTAGCTTGAACATCACCATGCATTGCATTGCATCAACTACTTCTTGCTCTTATGGTCTTGTTTTTAAGTATTCCAGTACTTTTCTCAAATCATACTCGTCTTCTACTGTCACTAGATGTTTTGTGATAGGGAAAATGTGGGAACCCGAAATTACTTGTGCAACTTTCTGCCATTTTATTAATTCAAAATTGTAAGTCTACCACTGTTTTAGATTTCATAATAGGATTCATGTTTGCTGAAGCTTAGAATTTTTTATGTTATAGATCGAATTATTGCAGCTGCAACTTTTAAATTTTTGCTCTTAATAGACTTCCTCTAATACACAGCTGTATTCCTGGTTGCGGAAAAGCAAGGGCGTTCAGTATTTTCTCCTTTATTTGGATGATCACAGTTTATAGAAAGCTACATGAGTACAACTTCAAACTACAAAATTACTCTTAGATAATTGTAGAGTTCTATATAGGGGCAAATAATATTTTTTAACAAAAATTCAAGTTCTTTAGCATCGGTTCTCACATTAATAAGGTGCGTCCCTCAAGTAAATCACGTTATAATGCAGCACAACTTTACCGTATCGACAACGATAGCCATTGTAGAAATTTTTTATTTTTTTTGGCTTTTGTGGTTTCAATTAATTTTTTCTATTACACAAATTCCTTGTAATTTTCGTGGATGGTTAAACTTGTTGTTCCTCTCTGAGAGGATATCGATATATGGAATAAAATATTTCTCGACGCTTATGGGCACCACATCTTTGTTTGCGGAGAATTAAGAAACTCTTGAGTAGCTTGAACATCATCATCTATTAAATTGCATCAATTACTTCTTCCTCTTATGGTCTTGATTTTATATTTTCTATTACTTTCCTCAAATCATATCCGTCTTGTACTGTCACTAGATGTTTTGTGATAGGGAAAATGTGGGAACCCTAAATTACTTGTGCAACTTTCTGCCATTTTATGAATTCAAAATTGTAAGTCTACCACTGTTTTAGATTTCATAATAGGATTCATATGTTTGCTAAAGCTTAGACTATTTTATGTTATAGATCGAATTATTGCAGCTGCAACTTTTAAAGTTTTGTTATGAATAGACTTCCACCAGTACATCTTTGTATAGCTGGTCGCGGAAAACAAGAGCTTATAGAATTTTTTCTTTAATTTGGATGATCATTGTTTATAAAAAGCAACATGAGTACAACCTCAAATTTACAAAATTACTCTTAGATAATTGTAAAATTTCATATAGGGGCAAATAATTTTTTTTAACTAGAATTCAAGTTCTTTAGCGCTATTGAAAGGGTGTATCACTGAAGTAAATCACGTAATAATACAGCACAACTTTACCATATCGACAACGATAGTCATCACAATGCACCAGAACTCTACCACATTGGCAACGATAGCCAATGTAGCCAAATCGAATAAGAATTCCTATCTAACTTAGATTATGCAGGAGAGTCTCAGAGTTAAACAAGTAAATTGGAAGACAAAATATAAAAGTTTCAAAATTTTTCACCAAAATTGGAGCTTCATTGCATGCATAATAATGTGCTGAAAAATGGAAGGTTATATTTTGAAATTCATATCAACTTAGAACACCAATTAAAGTACTTTAATTAAAATTGCAACATATACAAATTTTGCACTCTAATTTTGTTATAATTTGGGGAAAGTTGACAATTAAAAATTCGTAAAATGGGAGAAAATTGTCGAGGTCCGCAACCCAACATACACGTAAATTCTATCGATAAATGATATAGGGCAGTAAAATGTTACTACAGACAGTCAGTAGTTTTACGAATTTTGTTATAACTAAAAGGTACTTGCATTTACTTGAAGAACAACAATTTTTATAGTTTTAAAGACCAACATGTTGTTATTTAAACAATGATAACGTTACATTTAGTTAACCAATTGACTTGCTGACATTTCTGATAGAGTCATTAACTAAATCTTTGTTCCTGTTAACAATATGAAACTTCAATTTGAACAAACAGCAACTAATTATAGCTTTATTGTTAATTTTTTTTCTAAAAGTGTAAATATAGCCAATATCTGCCTGAATCGGTAATATTGAAGGTCATGATACATACATTCATATCTTGTAGTTGTTTAAGTAGCATAAATTATTATTTAGTAATAACGCGTATTGCGTAGTTATCACAACTAGAGTGAGTTGATGTGAAAATCGACAATAATTTCATTAATTTCCAAGCAAGGTATCTATAAAAGTATTTATAAGAGTTACAGAATGTTAAGCAATACAGTTCAAGTTTAACTAAAAAAAATTGAGATGAAAAAAAATCACAGAATTAGTTTCCACTCTTTAAACGTTAAACTGGAAATAATTTTAATAACTGGCAAACCACTAAATGCTAACTGTTAATCTTTAGCCGGGTGCTATCGGGTGATTATTGACGCATTGACGTAATGCAACCAAACTTTAACGTATCAGGTGCCCCATAATTACAAGAAAGTGTAACTAATTATTGTTAGTAAATAGAGTTAGTTGTTGTAGATTCCAAAATGTTTTCGAAATTACCAAGAGCCTCAGGTGCTTTAAGAAAATTCGAAATCCTATCATCACCAAAAAAATTAACAGCCATCAGATGTCTCAGTAGCAAAGAAGTGTACGATAGAGAAGCAAAATATGCAGCCCACAACTACCATTCCTTACCGGTAGCTCTAACTAAAGGAGAAGGTAAAATTTCCAAAATAATTTCTGTAAATAAATTTCTCGTTTCTAGGAGTGATAGTTTGGGATGTTGAAGGAAAAAAATATTTCGATTTTCTAGCCGCTTACTCTACCAACAGTTTCGGCCATTGTCATCCGAAAATTATCGAAACACTCACAAAACAAGCGCAAGTCCTCCATCATACTTCTCGTGCTATATATTCCGACGTGTTTGGAGAATATGCCCAATTCATCACGAAACTTTTTCAATACGACAAAGTTTTACCCATGAACACTGGTAGATTTTTAATTGTAAATGTAATTTTTTAAATATGAAAATTTAGGGGTGGAAGCCGACGATACTGCTTGCAAAATTTCGAGAAAATGGGCCTACAAAGTCAAGAAAGTTCCAAATAACGAAGCGAAAATTATTTTCGCTAGCAATAATTTTTGGGGGAGATCTCTAGCGGCAGTTTCTGCTTCAACTGACCCGTCCAGTTTTGGTGGTTACGGCCCTTATATGCCGGGATTTTCTTGTGTACCTTACAACGATTTGGGAGCACTTGAAGTATTTTTTTAATTTTTAACAATTGTCACTAATTTTCCATTTTAGAGAGCTTTCCAAGACCCGTTAGTTTGCGCTTTTATGGTCGAACCCATCCAGGGTGAAGCTGGTGTTGTTGTTCCTAGTGAAGGATATCTCAAAGGCATCAGACAGTTGTGTACTAAATATAACGTTCTTTGGATAGCCGATGAAGTTCAAACTGGTTTAGGGAGAACCGGGAAAAGACTTGCAGTTGATTACGAAGGGGTTAAACCCGATATTTTGACATTAGGGAAAGCTTTAGGAGGGGGGGTCTATCCAGTTTCTGCTTGTTTAGCTGACGATCCAGTAATGCTCGTGATTGAGCCAGGTAATTTGTTTTGTTAAAAAAATGTTTTTCTATTGAAACTTTAGGTACACATGGATCAACTTTTGGGGGTAATCCGTTGGCGTCAAAAATTTCAATTACTGCTCTTGAAATTTTGGAAGAAGATAATCTAGCCCAAAACGCGTTTGAACTTGGGGAAGTATTTAGGACTGATTTACGTAAAAAATTGAGCAAGGATATCGTTATTGAAATCCGAGGAAAAGGACTAATGAACGCTATAGTCATCAATAAAAGTAAGTTCTTCTTAATTTTTACTTAATCGTCTTCATGCATCTTCTTATCACTCTCATTTTACCTCTTTCTTTCCCTCTTATTTTTCAAACATTTTTATTTTTCAACTACACACTTGCCATTCTACCCTAAACCAATTTTTCCTAATACTTTTTCTATTTCGCTTCACTTCCACCACATTTATTCTCCTATTTTTTGCTTGATCTAAATAACTTACCAACGTGTCAAATTCGATATTAATCAGAAGAAAATAAATTTTCGGAATTTTCATAAAGACCCCCTTTTGTTTTTTTCAAAAAAATTTACTTGCTCGGATTTTAAAAGAAAATTGACAGGCGCGTTCAGAATTTCATAACTAATCGAAAGTTACACTGGGTTTTTCAAAATTGGTGTTGGTTTCGAAAATCCGGAAGTTGTTATCGGTCGGCGTTTTTATGTTGATCACATAATGGGCGATTTCTGGAGAACTAAGAATGCTACAGAGGAGCTAAATACCTCTAAAGGTTCGTCTTTAAATAACTTACCAACGTGTCAAATTTGATATTAATCAGAAGAAAATAAATTTTCGGAATTTTCATAAGGACCCCCCCTTTTGTTTTTTTCAAAATTTCCAAAAAAATTTACTTGCTCGGATTTAAAAAAAAAATTGACAGGCGTGTTAAGAATTTCATAACTAATCGAAAGTTACACTCGGTTTTTCAAAATTGGTGTTGGTTTCGAAAATCCGGAGGTTGTTATCGGTCGGCGTTTTTATGTTGATCACATAATGGGCGATTTCTGGAAAACTAAGAATGCTACGGAAGAGCTAAATACCTCTTAACGTTCGTCTTTAAATAACTTACCAACGTGTCAAATTTGATATTAATCAGAGGAAAATAAATTTCTGGAATTTTCATAAGGACCCCCCCTTTTGTTTTTTTCAAAATTTCCAAAAAAATTTACTTGCTCGGAATTAAAAAAAAAATTGACAGGCGTGTTAAGAATTTCATAACTAATCGAAAGTTACACTGGGTTTTTCAAAATTGGTGTTGGTTTCGAAAATCCGGAGGTTGTTATCGGTCGGCGTTTTTATGTTGATCACATAATGGGCGATTTCTGGAAAACTAAGAATGCTACGGAAGAGCTAAATACCTCTTAACGTTCGTCTTTAAATAACTTACCAACGTGTCAAATTTGATATTAATCAGAGGAAAATAAATTTTTGGAATTTTCATAAGGACCCCCCCTTTTGTTTTTTTCAAAATTTCCAAAAAAATTTACTTGCTCGGATTTAAAAAAAATATGGACAGGCGTGTTAAGAATTTCATAACTAATCGAAAGTTACACTGGGTTTTTCAAAATTGGTGTTGGTTTCGAAAATCCGGAGGTTGTTATCGGTCGGCGTTTTTATGTTGATCACATAATGGGCGATTTCTGGAAAACTAAGAATGCTACGGAAGAGCTAAATACCTCTTAACGTTCGTCTTTAAATAACTTACCAACGTGTCAAATTTGATATTAATCAGAGGAAAATAAATTTTTGGAATTTTCATAAGGACCCCCCCTTTTGTTTTTTTCAAAATTTCCAAAAAAATTTACTTGCTCGGATTTAAAAAAAATATGGACAGGCGTGTTAAGAATTTCATAACTAATCGAAAGTTACACTGGGTTTTTCAAAATTGGTGTTGGTTTCGAAAATCCGGAGGTTGTTATCGGTCGGCGTTTTTATGTTGATCACATAATGGGCGATTTCTGGAAAACTAAGAATGCTACGGAAGAGCTAAATACCTCTTAACGTTCGTCTTTAAATAACTTACCAACGTGTCAAATTTGATATTAATCAGAGGAAAATAAATTTTTGGAATTTTCATAAGGACCCCCCCTTTTGTTTTTTTCAAAATTTCCAAAAAAATTTACTTGCTCGGATTTAAAAAAAATATGGACAGGCGTGTTAAGAATTTCATAACTAATCGAAAGTTACACTGGGTTTTTCAAAATTGGTGTTGGTTTCGAAAATCCGGAGGTTGTTATCGGTCGGCGTTTTTATGTTGATCACATAATGGGCGATTTCTGGAAAACTAAGAATGCTACGGAAGAGCTAAATACCTCTTAACGTTCGTCTTTAAATAACTTACCAACGTGTCAAATTTGATATTAATCAGAGGAAAATACATTTTTGGAATTTTCATAAGGACCCCCCCTTTTGTTTTTTTCAAAATTTCCAAAAAAATTTACTTGCTCGGATTTAAAAAAAATATGGACAGGCGTGTTAAGAATTTCATAACTAATCGAAAGTTACACTGGGTTTTTCAAAATTGGTGTTGGTTTCGAAAATCCGGAGGTTGTTATCGGTCGGCGTTTTTATGTTGATCACATAATGGGCGATTTCTGGAAAACTAAGAATGCTACGGAAGAGCTAAATACCTCTTAACGTTCGTCTTTAAATAACTTACCAACGTGTCAAATTTGATATTAATCAGAGGAAAATAAATTTTTGGAATTTTCATAAGGACCCCGCCCTTTTGTTTTTTTCAAAATTTCCAAAAAAATTTACTTGCTCGGATTTAAAAAAAATATGGACAGGCGTGTTAAGAATTTCATAACTAATCGAAAGTTACACTGGGTTTTTCAAAATTGGTGTTGGTTTCGAAAATCCGGAGGTTGTTATCGGTCGGCGTTTTTATGTTGATCACATAATGGGCGATTTCTGGAAAACTAAGAATGCTACGGAAGAGCTAAATACCTCTTAACGTTCGTCTTTAAATAACTTACCAACGTGTCAAATTTGATATTAATCAGAGGAAAATAAATTTTTGGAATTTTCATAAGGACCCCCCCTTTTGTTTTTTTCAAAATTTCCAAAAAAATTTACTTGCTCGGATTTAAAAAAAATATGGACAGGCGTGTTAAGAATTTCATAACTAATCGAAAGTTACACTGGGTTTTTCAAAATTGGTGTTGGTTTCGAAAATCCGGAGGTTGTTATCGGTCGGCGTTTTTATGTTGATCACATAATGGGCGATTTCTGGAAAACTAAGAATGCTACGGAAGAGCTAAATACCTCTTAACGTTCGTCTTTAAATAACTTACCAACGTGTCAAATTTGATATTAATCAGAGGAAAATAAATTTTTGGAATTTTCATAAGGACCCCCCCCCTTTTGTTTTTTTCAAAATTTCCAAAAAAATTTACTTGCTCGGAATTAAAAAAATATGGACAGGCGTGTTAAGAATTTCATAACTAATCGAAAGTTACACTGGGTTTTTCAAAATTGGTGTTGGTTTCGAAAATCCGGAGGTTGTTATCGGTCGGCGTTTTTATGTTGATCACATAATGGGCGATTTCTGGAAAACTAAGAATGCTACGGAAGAGCTAAATACCTCTTAACGTTCGTCTTTAAATAACTTACCAACGTGTCAAATTTGATATTAATCAGAGGAAAATAAATTTTTGGAATTTTCATAAGGACCCCCCCTTTTGTTTTTTTCAAAATTTCCAAAAAAATTTACTTGCTCGGATTTAAAAAAAATATGGACAGGCGTGTTAAGAATTTCATAACTAATCGAAAGTTACACTGGGTTTTTCAAAATTGGTGTTGGTTTCGAAAATCCGGAGGTTGTTATCGGTCGGCGTTTTTATGTTGATCACATAATGCGCGATTTCTGGAAAACTAAGAATGCTACGGAAGAGCTAAATACCTCTTAACGTTCGTCTTTAAATAACTTACCAACGTGTCAAATCTGATATTAATCAGAGGAAAATAAATTTTTGGAATTTTCATAAGGACCCCCCCTTTTGTTTTTTTCAAAATTTCCAAAAAAATTTACTTGCTCGGATTTAAAAAAAATATGGACAGGCGTGTTAAGAATTTCATAACTAATCGAAAGTTACACTGGGTTTTTCAAAATTGGTGTTGGTTTCGAAAATCCGGAGGTTGTTATCGGTCGGCGTTTTTTTGTTGATCACATAATGGGCGATTTCTGGAAAACTAAGAATGCTACGGAAGAGCTAAATACCTCTTAACGTTCGTCTTTAAATAACTTACCAACGTGTCAAATTTGATATTAATCAGAGGAAAATAAATTTTTGGAATTTTCATAAGGACCCCCCCTTTTGTTTTTTTCAAAATTTCCAAAAAAATTTACTTGCTCGGATTTAAAAAAAATATGGACAGGCGTGTTAAGAATTTCATAACTAATCGAAAGTTACACTGGGTTTTTCAAAATTGGTGTTGGTTTCGAAAATCCGGAGGTTGTTATCGGTCGGCGTTTTTATGTTGATCACATAATGGGCGATTTCTGGAAAACTAAGAATGCTACGGAAGAGCTAAATACCTCTTAACGTTCGTCTTTAAATAACTTACCAACGTGTCAAATTTGATATTAATCAGAGGAAAATAAATTTTTGGAATTTTCATAAGGACCCCCCCTTTTGTTTTTTTCAAAATTTCCAAAAAAATTTACTTGCTCGGAATTAAAAAAAAAATTGACAGGCGTGTTAAGAATTTCATAACTAATCGAAAGTTACACTGGGTTTTTCAAAATTGGTGTTGGTTTCGAAAATCCGGAGGTTGTTATCGGTCGGCGTTTTTATGTTGATCACATAATGGGCGATTTCTGGAAAACTAAGAATGCTACGGAAGAGCTAAATACCTCTTAACGTTCGTCTTTAAATAACTTACCAACGTGTCAAATTTGATATTAATCAGAGGAAAATAAATTTTTGGAATTTTCATAAGGACCCCCCCTTTTGTTTTTTTCAAAATTTCCAAAAAAATTTACTTGCTCGGAATTAAAAAAAAAATTGACAGGCGTGTTAAGAATTTCATAACTAATCGAAAGTCACACTGGGTTTTTCAAAATTGGTGTTGGTTTCGAAAATCCGGAGGTTGTTATCGGTCGGCGTTTTTATGTTGATCACATAATGCGCGATTTCTGGAAAACTAAGAATGCTACGGAAGAGCTAAATACCTCTTAACGTTCGTCTTTAAATAACTTACCAACGTGTCAAATTTGATATTAATCAGAGGAAAATAAATTTTTGGAATTTTCATAGGGACCCCCTCTTTTGTTTTTTTCAAAATTTCCAAAAAAATTTACTTGCTCGGATTTAAAAAAAATATGGACAGGCGTGTTAAGAATTTCATAACTAATCGAAAGTTACACTGGGTTTTTCAAAATTGGTGTTGGTTTCGAAAATCCGGAGGTTGTTATCGGTCGGCGTTTTTATGTTGATCACATAATGGGCGATTTCTGGAAAACTAAGAATGCTACGGAAGAGCTAAATACCTCTTAACGTTCGTCTTTAAATAACTTACCAACGTGTCAAATTTGATATTAATCAGAGGAAAATAAATTTTTGGAATTTTCATAAGGACCCCCCCTTTTGTTTTTTTCAAAATTTCCAAAAAAATTTACTTGCTCGGATTTAAAAAAAATATGGACAGGCGTGTTAAGAATTTCATAACTAATCGAAAGTTACACTGGGTTTTTCAAAATTGGTGTTGGTTTCGAAAATCCGGAGGTTGTTATCGGTCGGCGTTTTTATGTTGATCACATAATGCGCGATTTCTGGAAAACTAAGAATGCTACGGAAGAGCTAAATACCTCTTAACGTTCGTCTTTAAATAACTTACCAACGTGTCAAATTTGATATTAATCAGAGGAAAATAAATTTTTGGAATTTTCATAAGGACCCCCCCTTTTGTTTTTTTCAAAATTTCCAAAAAAATTTACTTGCTCGGATTTAAAAAAAATATGGACAGGCGTGTTAAGAATTTCATAACTAATCGAAAGTTACACTGGGTTTTTCAAAATTGGTGTTGGTTTCGAAAATCCGGAGGTTGTTATCGGTCGGCGTTTTTATGTTGATCACATAATGCGCGATTTCTGGAAAACTAAGAATGCTACGGAAGAGCTAAATACCTCTTAACGTTCGTCTTTAAATAACTTACCAACGTGTCAAATTTGATATTAATCAGAGGAAAATAAATTTTTGGAATTTTCATAAGGACCCCCCCTTTTGTTTTTTTCAAAATTTCCAAAAAAATTTACTTGCTCGGATTTAAAAAAAATATGGACAGGCGTGTTAAGAATTTCATAACTAATCGAAAGTTACACTGGGTTTTTCAAAATTGGTGTTGGTTTCGAAAATCCGGAGGTTGTTATCGGTCGGCGTTTTTATGTTGATCACATAATGGGCGATTTCTGGAAAACTAAGAATGCTACGGAAGAGCTAAATACCTCTTAACGTTCGTCTTTAAATAACTTACCAACGTGTCAAATTTGATATTAATCAGAGGAAAATAAATTTTTGGAATTTTCATAAGGACCCCCCCTTTTGTTTTTTTCAAAATTTCCAAAAAAATTTACTTGCTCGGATTTAAAAAAAATATGGACAGGCGTGTTAAGAATTTCATAACTAATCGAAAGTTACACTGGGTTTTTCAAAATTGGTGTTGGTTTCGAAAATCCGGAGGTTGTTATCGGTCGGCGTTCTTATGTTGATCACATAATGGGCGATTTCTGGAAAACTAAGAATGCTACGGAAGAGCTAAATACCTCTTAACGTTCGTCTTTAAATAACTTACCAACGTGTCAAATTTGATATTAATCAGAGGAAAATAAATTTTTGGAATTTTCATAAGGACCCCCCCTTTTGTTTTTTTCAAAATTTCCAAAAAAATTTACTTGCTCGGATTTAAAAAAAATATGGACAGGCGTGTTAAGAATTTCATAACTAATCGAAAGTTACACTGGGTTTTTCAAAATTGGTGTTGGTTTCGAAAATCCGGAGGTTGTTATCGGTCGGCGTTTTTATGTTGATCACATAATGGGCGATTTCTGGAAAACTAAGAATGCTACGGAAGAGCTAAATACCTCTTAACGTTCGTCTTTAAATAACTTACCAACGTGTCAAATTTGATATTAATCAGAGGAAAATACATTTTTGGAATTTTCATAAGGACCCCCCCTTTTGTTTTTTTCAAAATTTCCAAAAAAATTTACTTGCTCGGATTTAAAAAAAATATGGACAGGCGTGTTAAGAATTTCATAACTAATCGAAAGTTACACTGGGTTTTTCAAAATTGGTGTTGGTTTCGAAAATCCGGAGGTTGTTATCGGTCGGCGTTTTTATGTTGATCACATAATGGGCGATTTCTGGAAAACTAAGAATGCTACGGAAGAGCTAAATACCTCTTAACGTTCGTCTTTAAATAACTTACCAACGTGTCAAATTTGATATTAATCAGAGGAAAATAAATTTTTGGAATTTTCATAAGGACCCCGCCCTTTTGTTTTTTTCAAAATTTCCAAAAAAATTTACTTGCTCGGATTTAAAAAAAATATGGACAGGCGTGTTAAGAATTTCATAACTAATCGAAAGTTACACTGGGTTTTTCAAAATTGGTGTTGGTTTCGAAAATCCGGAGGTTGTTATCGGTCGGCGTTTTTATGTTGATCACATAATGGGCGATTTCTGGAAAACTAAGAATGCTACGGAAGAGCTAAATACCTCTTAACGTTCGTCTTTAAATAACTTACCAACGTGTCAAATTTGATATTAATCAGAGGAAAATAAATTTTTGGAATTTTCATAAGGACCCCCCCTTTTGTTTTTTTCAAAATTTCCAAAAAAATTTACTTGCTCGGATTTAAAAAAAATATGGACAGGCGTGTTAAGAATTTCATAACTAATCGAAAGTTACACTGGGTTTTTCAAAATTGGTGTTGGTTTCGAAAATCCGGAGGTTGTTATCGGTCGGCGTTTTTATGTTGATCACATAATGGGCGATTTCTGGAAAACTAAGAATGCTACGGAAGAGCTAAATACCTCTTAACGTTCGTCTTTAAATAACTTACCAACGTGTCAAATTTGATATTAATCAGAAGAAAATAAATTTTCGGAATTTTCATAAGGACCCCCCCTTCTGTTTTTTTCAAAATTTCCAAAAAAATTTACTTGCTCGGATTTAAAAAAAAAATTGACAGGCGTGTTAAGAGTTTCATAACTAATCGAAAGTTACACTGGGTTTTTCAAAATTGGTGTTGGTTTCGAAAATCCGGAGGTTGTTATCGGTCGGCGTTTTTATGTTGATCACATAATGGGCGATTTCTGGAAAACTAAGAATGCTACGGAAGAGCTAAATACCTCTTAACGTTCGTCTTTAAATAACTTACCAACGTGTCAAATTTGATATTAATCAGAGGAAAATAAATTTTTGGAATTTTCATAAGGACCCCCCCCTTTTGTTTTTTTCAAAATTTCCAAAAAAATTTACTTGCTCGGATTTAAAAAAAATATGGACAGGCGTGTTAAGAATTTCATAACTAATCGAAAGTTACACTGGGTTTTTCAAAATTGGTGTTGGTTTCGAAAATCCGGAGGTTGTTATCGGTCGGCGTTTTTATGTTGATCACATAATGGGCGATTTCTGGAAAACTAAGAATGCTACGGAAGAGCTAAATACCTCTTAACGTTCGTCTTTAAATAACTTACCAACGTGTCAAATTTGATATTAATCAGAGGAAAATAAATTTTTGGAATTTTCATAAGGACCCCCCCTTTTGTTTTTTTCAAAATTTCCAAAAAAATTTACTTGCTCGGAATTAAAAAAATATGGACAGGCGTGTTAAGAATTTCATAACTAATCGAAAGTTACACTGGGTTTTTCAAAATTGGTGTTGGTTTCGAAAATCCGGAGGTTGTTATCGGTCGGCGTTTTTATGTTGATCACATAATGCGCGATTTCTGGAAAACTAAGAATGCTACGGAAGAGCTAAATACCTCTTAACGTTCGTCTTTAAATAACTTACCAACGTGTCAAATTTGATATTAATCAGAAGAAAATAAATTTTCGGAATTTTCATAAGGACCCCCCCTTCTGTTTTTTTCAAAATTTCCAAAAAAATTTACTTGCTCGGATTTAAAAAAAAAATTGACAGGCGTGTTAAGAGTTTCATAACTAATCGAAAGTTACACTGGGTTTTTCAAAATTGGTGTTGGTTTCGAAAATCCGGAGGTTGTTATCGGTCGGCGTTTTTATGTTGATCACATAATGCGCGATTTCTGGAAAACTAAGAATGCTACGGAAGAGCTAAATACCTCTTAACGTTCGTCTTTAAATAACTTACCAACGTGTCAAATTTGATATTAATCAGAAGAAAATAAATTTTCGGAATTTTCATAAGGACCCCCCCCTTTTGTTTTTTTCAAAATTTCCAAAAAAATTTACTTGCTCGGATTTAAAAAAAATATGGACAGGCGTGTTAAGAATTTCATAACTAATCGAAAGTTACACTGGGTTTTTCAAAATTGGTGTTGGTTTCGAAAATCCGGAGGTTGTTATCGGTCGGCGTTTTTATGTTGATCACATAATGGGCGATTTCTGGAAAACTAAGAATGCTACGGAAGAGCTAAATACCTCTTAACGTTCGTCTTTAAATAACTTACCAACGTGTCAAATTTGATATTAATCAGAGGAAAATAAATTTTTGGAATTTTCATAAGGACCCCCCCTTTTGTTTTTTTCAAAATTTCCAAAAAAATTTACTTGCTCGGATTTAAAAAAAATATGGACAGGCGTGTTAAGAATTTCATAACTAATCGAAAGTTACACTGGGTTTTTCAAAATTGGTGTTGGTTTCGAAAATCCGGAGGTTGTTATCGGTCGGCGTTTTTTTGTTGATCACATAATGGGCGATTTCTGGAAAACTAAGAATGCTACGGAAGAGCTAAATACCTCTTAACGTTCGTCTTTAAATAACTTACCAACGTGTCAAATTTGATATTAATCAGAGGAAAATAAATTTTTGGAATTTTCATAAGGACCCCCCCCCTTTTGTTTTTTTCAAAATTTCCAAAAAAATTTACTTGCTCGGAATTAAAAAAATATGGACAGGCGTGTTAAGAATTTCATAGCTAATCGAAAGTTACACTGGGTTTTTCAAAATTGGTGTTGGTTTCGAAAATCCGGAGGTTGTTATCGGTCGGCGTTTTTATGTTGATCACATAATGCGCGATTTCTGGAAAACTAAGAATGCTACGGAAGAGCTAAATACCTCTTAACGTTCGTCTTTAAATAACTTACCAACGTGTCAAATTTGATATTAATCAGAGGAAAATAAATTTTTGGAATTTTCATAAGGACCCCCCCTTTTGTTTTTTTCAAAATTTCCAAAAAAATTTACTTGCTCGGATTTAAAAAAAATATGGACAGGCGTGTTAAGAATTTCATAACTAATCGAAAGTTACACTGGGTTTTTCAAAATTGGTGTTGGTTTCGAAAATCCGGAGGTTGTTATCGGTCGGCGTTTTTATGTTGATCACATAATGCGCGATTTCTGGAAAACTAAGAATGCTACGGAAGAGCTAAATACCTCTTAACGTTCGTCTTTAAATAACTTACCAACGTGTCAAATTTGATATTAATCAGAGGAAAATAAATTTTTGGAATTTTCATAAGGACCCCCCCTTTTGTTTTTTTCAAAATTTCCAAAAAAATTTACTTGCTCGGATTTAAAAAAAATATGGACAGGCGTGTTAAGAATTTCATAACTAATCGAAAGTTACACTGGGTTTTTCAAAATTGGTGTTGGTTTCGAAAATCCGGAGGTTGTTATCGGTCGGCGTTTTTATGTTGATCACATAATGGGCGATTTCTGGAAAACTAAGAATGCTACGGAAGAGCTAAATACCTCTTAACGTTCGTCTTTAAATAACTTACCAACGTGTCAAATTTGATATTAATCAGAGGAAAATAAATTTTTGGAATTTTCATAAGGACCCCCCCTTTTGTTTTTTTCAAAATTTCCAAAAAAATTTACTTGCTCGGATTTAAAAAAAATATGGACAGGCGTGTTAAGAATTTCATAACTAATCGAAAGTTACACTGGGTTTTTCAAAATTGGTGTTGGTTTCGAAAATCCGGAGGTTGTTATCGGTCGGCGTTTTTATGTTGATCACATAATGCGCGATTTCTGGAAAACTAAGAATGCTACGGAAGAGCTAAATACCTCTTAACGTTCGTCTTTAAATAACTTACCAACGTGTCAAATCTGATATTAATCAGAGGAAAATAAATTTTTGGAATTTTCATAAGGACCCCCCCTTTTGTTTTTTTCAAAATTTCCAAAAAAATTTACTTGCTCGGATTTAAAAAAAATATGGACAGGCGTGTTAAGAATTTCATAACTAATCGAAAGTTACACTGGGTTTTTCAAAATTGGTGTTGGTTTCGAAAATCCGGAGGTTGTTATCGGTCGGCGTTTTTATGTTGATCACATAATGGGCGATTTCTG
Source organism: Pyrochroa serraticornis (assembly GCA_905333025.2). Taxonomy (NCBI): domain Eukaryota; kingdom Metazoa; phylum Arthropoda; class Insecta; order Coleoptera; family Pyrochroidae; genus Pyrochroa; species Pyrochroa serraticornis. Next base: position 48,232,947 of record HG995152.1, read on the forward strand.
GAAAACTAAGAATGCTACGGAAGAGCTAAATACCTCTTAACGTTCGTCTTTATATAACTTACCAACGTGTCAAATTTGATATTAATCAGAGGAAAATAAATTTTTGGAATTTTCATAAGGACCCCCCCTTTTGTTTTTTTCAAAATTTCCAAAAAAATTTACTTGCTCGGATTTAAAAAAAATATGGACAGGCGTGTTAAGAATTTCATAACTAATCGAAAGTTACACTGGGTTTTTCAAAATTGGTGTTGGTTTCGAAAATCCGGAGGTTGTTATCGGTCGGCGTTTTTATGTTGATCACATAATGGGCGATTTCTGGAAAACTAAGAATGCTACGGAAGAGCTAAATACCTCTTAACGTTCGTCTTTAAATAACTTACCAACGTGTCAAATTTGATATTAATCAGAGGAAAATAAATTTTTGGAATTTTCATAAGGACCCCCCCTTTTGTTTTTTTCAAAATTTCCAAAAAAATTTACTTGCTCGGAATTAAAAAAAAAATTGACAGGCGTGTTAAGAATTTCATAACTAATCGAAAGTTACACTGGGTTTTTCAAAATTGGTGTTGGTTTCGAAAATCCGGAGGTTGTTATCGGTCGGCGTTTTTATGTTGATCACATAATGGGCGATTTCTGGAAAACTAAGAATGCTACGGAAGAGCTAAATACCTCTTAACGTTCGTCTTTAAATAACTTACCAACGTGTCAAATTTGATATTAATCAGAGGAAAATAAATTTTTGGAATTTTCATAAGGACCCCCCCTTTTGTTTTTTTCAAAATTTCCAAAAAAATTTACTTGCTCGGAATTAAAAAAAAAATTGACAGGCGTGTTAAGAATTTCATAACTAATCGAAAGTTACACTCGGTTTTTCAAAATTGGTGTTGGTTTCGAAAATCCGGAGGTTGTTATCGGTCGGCGTTTTTATGTTGATCACATAATGGGCGATTTCTGGAAAACTAAGAATGCTACGGAAGAGCTAAATACCTCTTAACGTTCGTCTTTAAATAACTTACCAACGTGTCAAATTTGATATTAATCAGAGGAAAATAAATTTTTGGAATTTTCATAAGGACCCCCCCTTTTGTTTTTTTCAAAATTTCCAAAAAAATTTACTTGCTCGCATTTAAAAAAAATATGGACAGGCGTGTTAAGAATTTCATAACTAATCGAAAGTTACACTGGGTTTTTCAAAATTGGTGTTGGTTTCGAAAATCCGGAGGTTGTTATCGGTCGGCGTTTTTATGTTGATCACATAATGGGCGATTTCTGGAAAACTAAGAATGCTACGGAAGAGCTAAATACCTCTTAACGTTCGTCTTTAAATAACTTACCAACGTGTCAAATTTGATATTAATCAGAGGAAAATAAATTTTTGGAATTTTCATAAGGACCCCCCCTTTTGTTTTTTTCAAAATTTCCAAAAAAATTTACTTGCTCGGAATTAAAAAAAAAATTGACAGGCGTGTTAAGAATTTCATAACTAATCGAAAGTCACACTGGGTTTTTCAAAATTGGTGTTGGTTTCGAAAATCGGGAGGTTGTTATCGGTCGGCGTTTTTATGTTTATCACATAATGGGCGATTTCTGGAAAACTAAGAATGCTACGGAAGAGCTAAATACCTCTTAACGTTCGTCTTTAAATAACTTACCAACGTGTCAAATTTGATATTAATCAGAGGAAAATAAATTTTTGGAATTTTCATAAGGACCCCCCCTTTTGTTTTTTTCAAAATTTCCAAAAAAATTTACTTGCTCGGAATTAAAAAAAAAATTGACAGGCGTGTTAAGAATTTCATAACTAATCGAAAGTCACACTGGGTTTTTCAAAATTGGTGTTGGTTTCGAAAATCCGGAGGTTGTTATCGGTCGGCGTTTTTATGTTGATCACATAATGCGCGATTTCTGGAAAACTAAGAATGCTACGGAAGAGCTAAATACCTCTTAACGTTCGTCTTTAAATAATTTACCAACGTGTCAAATTTGATATTAATCAGAGGAAAATAAATTTTTGGAATTTTCATAAGGACCCCCCCTTTTGTTTTTTTCAAAATTTCCAAAAAAATTTACTTGCTCGGATTTAAAAAAAATATGGACAGGCGTGTTAAGAGTTTCATAACTAATCGAAAGTTACACTGGGTTTTTCAAAATTGGTGTTGGTTTCGAAAATCCGGAGGTTGTTATCGGTCGGCGTTTTTATGTTTATCACATAATGGGCGATTTCTGGAAAACTAAGAATGCTACGGAAGAGCTAAATACCTCTAAAGGTTCGTCTTTCAATAACTTACCAACGTGTCAAATTTGATATTAATCAGAAGAAAATAAATTTTTGGAATTTTCATAAGGACCCCCCCTTTTGTTTTTTTCAAAATTTCCAAAAAAATTTACTTGCTCGGATTTAAAAAAAATATGGACAGGCGTGTTAAGAATTTCATAACTAATCGAAAGTTACACTGGGTTTTTCAAAATTGGTGTTGGTTTCGAAAATCCGGAGGTTGTTATCGGTCGGCGTTTTTATGTTGATCACATAATGGGCGATTTCTGGAAAACTAAGAATGCTACGGAAGAGCTAAATACCTCTAAAGGTTCGTCTTTCAATAACTTACCAACGTGTCAAATTTGATATTAATCAGAAGAAAATAAATTTTTGGAATTTTCATAAGAACCCCCCCTTTTGTTTTTTTCAAAATTTCCAAAAAAATTTACTTGCTCGGAATTAAAAAAAAATTGACAGGCGTGTTAAGAATTTCATAACTAATCGAAAGTCACACTGGGTTTTTCAAAATTGGTGTTGGTTTCGAAAATCCGGAGGTTGTTATCGGTCGGCGTTTTTATGTTGATCACATAATGCGCGATTTCTGGAAAACTAAGAATGCTACGGAAGAGCTAAATACCTCTTAACGTTCGTCTTTAAATAACTTACCAACGTGTCAAATTTGATATTAATCAGAGGAAAATAAATTTTTGGAATTTTCATAAGGACCCCCCCTTTTGTTTTTTTCAAAATTTCCAAAAAAATTTACTTGCTCGGATTTAAAAAAAATATGGACAGGCGTGTTAAGAATTTCATAACTAATCGAAAGTTACACTGGGTTTTTCAAAATTGGTGTTGGTTTCGAAAATCCGGAGGTTGTTATCGGTCGGCGTTTTTATGTTGATCACATAATGGGCGATTTCTGGAAAACTAAGAATGCTACGGAAGAGCTAAATACCTCTAAAGGTTCGTCTTTCAATAACTTACCAACGTGTCAAATTTGATATTAATCAGAAGAAAATAAATTTTTGGAATTTTCATAAGGACCCCCCCTTTTGTTTTTTTCAAAATTTCCAAAAAAATTTACTTGCTCGGATTTAAAAAAAATATGGACAGGCGTGTTAAGAATTTCATAACTAATCGAAAGTTACACTGGGTTTTTCAAAATTGGTGTTGGTTTCGAAAATCCGGAGGTTGTTATCGGTCGGCGTTTTTATGTTGATCACATAATGGGCGATTTCTGGAAAACTAAGAATGCTACGGAAGAGCTAAATACCTCTAAAGGTTCGTCTTTCAATAACTTACCAACGTGTCAAATTTGATATTAATCAGAAGAAAATAAATTTTTGGAATTTTCATAAGAACCCCCCCTTTTGTTTTTTTCAAAATTTCCAAAAAAATTTACTTGCTCGGATTTAAAAAAAATATGGACAGGCGTGTTAAGAATTTCATAACTAATCGAAAGTTACACTGGGTTTTTCAAAATTGGTGTTGGTTTCGAAAATCCGGAGGTTGTTATCGGTCGGCGTTTTTATGTTGATCACATAATGCGCGATTTCTGGAAAACTAAGAATGCTACGGAAGAGCTAAATACCTCTTAACGTTCGTCTTTAAATAACTTACCAACGTGTCAAATTTGATATTAATCAGAGGAAAATAAATTTTTGGAATTTTCATAAGGACCCCCCCTTTTGTTTTTTTCAAAATTTCCAAAAAAATTTACTTGCTCGGAATTAAAAAAAAATTGACAGGCGTGTTAAGAATTTCATAACTAATCGAGTGTCACACTGGGTTTTTCAAAATTGGTGTTGGTTTCGAAAATCCGGAGGTTGTTATCGGTCGGCGTTTTTATGTTGATCACATAATGCGCGATTTCTGGAAAACTAAGAATGCTACGGAAGAGCTAAATACCTCTTAACGTTCGTCTTTAAATAACTTACCAACGTGTCAAATTTGATATTAATCAGAGGAAAATAAATTTTTGGAATTTTCATAAGGACCCCCCCTTTTGTTTTTTTCAAAATTTCCAAAAAAATTTACTTGCTCGGATTTAAAAAAAATATGGACAGGCGTGTTAAGAATTTCATAACTAATCGAAAGTTACACTGGGTTTTTCAAAATTGGTGTTGGTTTCGAAAATCCGGAGGTTGTTATCGGTCGGCGTTTTTATGTTGATCACATAATGGGCGATTTCTGGAAAACTAAGAATGCTACGGAAGAGCTAAATACCTCTTAACGTTCGTCTTTAAATAACTTACCAACGTGTCAAATTTGATATTAATCAGAAGAAAATACATTTTTGGAATTTTCATAAGGACCCCCCCTTTTGTTTTTTTCAAAATTTCCAAAAAAAATTACTTGCTCGGATTTAAAAAAAATATGGACAGGCGTGTTAAGAATTTCATAACTAATCGAAAGTTACACTGGGTTTTTCAAAATTGGTGTTGGTTTCGAAAATCCGGAGGTTGTTATCGGTCGGCGTTTTTATGTTTATCACATAATGGGCGATTTCTGGAAAACTAAGAATGCTACGGAAGAGCTAAATACCTCTAAAGGTTCGTCTTTCAATAACTTACCAACGTGTCAAATTTGATATTAATCAGAGGAAAATAAATTTTTGGAATTTTCATAAGGACCCCCCCTTTTGTTTTTTTCAAAATTTCCAAAAAAATTTACTTGCTCGGATTTAAAAAAAATATGGACAGGCGTGTTAAGAGTTTCATAACTAATCGAAAGTTACACTGGGTTTTTCAAAATTGGTGTTGGTTTCGAAAATCCGGAGGTTGTTATCGGTCGGCGTTTTTATGTTTATCACATAATGGGCGATTTCTGGAAAACTAAGAATGCTACGGAAGAGCTAAATACCTCTAAAGGTTCGTCTTTCAATAACTTACCAACGTGTCAAATTTGATATTAATCAGAAGAAAATAAATTTTTGGAATTTTCATAAGGACCCCCCCTTTTGTTTTTTTCAAAATTTCCAAAAAAAATTACTTGCTCGGATTTAAAAAAAATATGGACAGGCGTGTTAAGAATTTCATAACTAATCGAAAGTTACACTGGGTTTTTCAAAATTGGTGTTGGTTTCGAAAATCGGGAGGTTGTTATCGGTCGGCGTTTTTATGTTTATCACATAATGGGCGACTTCTGGAAAACTAAGAATGCTACGGAAGAGTTAAATACCTCTTAACGTTCGTCTTTAAATAACTTACCAACGTGTCAAATTTGATATTAATCAGAGGAAAATAAATTTTCGAAATTTTCATAAGGACCCCCCCTTTTGTTTTTTTCAAAATTTCCAAAAAAAATTACTTGCTCGGATTTAAAAAAAATATTGACAGGCGTGTTAAGAATTTCATAACTAATCGAAAGTTACACTCGGTTTTTCAAAATTGGTGTTGGTTTCGAAAATCCGGAGGTTGTTATCGGTCGGCGTTTTTATGTTTATCACATAATGGGCGATTTCTGGAAAACTAAGAATGCTACGGAAGAGCTAAATACCTCTAAAGGTTCGTCTTTCAATAACTTACCAACGTGTCAAATTTGATATTAATCAGAGGAAAATAAATTTTTGGAATTTTCATAAGGACCCCCCCTTTTGTTTTTTTCAAAATTTCCAAAAAAATTTACTTGCTCGGATTTAAAAAAAATATGGACAGGCGTGTTAAGAGTTTCATAACTAATCGAAAGTTACACTGGGTTTTTCAAAATTGGTGTTGGTTTCGAAAATCCGGAGGTTGTTATCGGTCGGCGTTTTTATGTTTATCACATAATGGGCGATTTCTGGAAAACTAAGAATGCTACGGAAGAGCTAAATACCTCTAAAGGTTCGTCTTTCAATAACTTACCAACGTGTCAAATTTGATATTAATCAGAAGAAAATAAATTTTTGGAATTTTCATAAGGACCCCCCCTTTTGTTTTTTTCAAAATTTCCAAAAAAAATTACTTGCTCGGATTTAAAAAAAATATGGACAGGCGTGTTAAGAATTTCATAACTAATCGAAAGTTACACTGGGTTTTTCAAAATTGGTGTTGGTTTCGAAAATCGGGAGGTTGTTATCGGTCGGCGTTTTTATGTTTATCACATAATGGGCGACTTCTGGAAAACTAAGAATGCTACGGAAGAGCTAAATACCTCTTAACGTTCGTCTTTAAATAACTTACCAACGTGTCAAATTTGATATTAATCAGAGGAAAATAAATTTTCGAAATTTTCATAAGGACCCCCCTTTTGTTTTTTTCAAAATTTCCAAAAAAAATTACTTGCTCGGATTTAAAAAAAATATTGACAGGCGTGTTAAGAATTTCATAACTAATCGAAAGTTACACTCGGTTTTTCAAAATTGGTGTTGGTTTCGAAAATCCGGAGGTTGTTATCGGTCGGCGTTTTTATGTTGATCACATAATGGGCGATTTCTGGAAAACTAAGAATGCTACGGAAGAGCTAAATACCTCTTAACGTTCGTCTTTAAATAACTCACCAACGTGTCAAATTTGATATTAATCAGAGGAAAATAAATTTTTGGAATTTTCATAAGGACCCCCCCTTTTGTTTTTTTCAAAATTTCCAAAAAAATTTACTTGCTCGGATTTAAAAAAAATATGGACAGGCGTGTTAGGAATTTCATAACTAATCGAAAGTTACACTCGGTCTTTCAAAATTGGTGTTGGTTTCGAAAATCCGGAGGTTGTTATCGGTCGGCGTTTTCTTGTTGATCACATAATGGGCGATTTCTGGAAAATTAAGAATGCTACGGAAGAGCTAAATACCTCTTAACGTTCGTCTTTAAATAACTTACCAACGTGTCAAATTTGATATTAATCAGAGGAGAATAAATTTTCGAAATTTTCATAAGGACCCCCCCTTTTGTTTTTTTCAAAATTTCCAAAAAAATTTACTTGCTCGGAATTAAAAAAAATATTGACAGGCGTGTTAAGAATTTCATAACTAATCGAAAGTTACACTCGGTTTTTCAAAATTGGTGTTGGTTTCGAAAATCGGGAGGTTGTTATCGGTCGGCGTTTTTTTGTTGATCACATAATGGGCGATTTCTGGAAAACTAAGAATGCTACGGAAGAGCTAAATACCTCTTAACGTTCGTCTTTAAATAACTTACCAACGTGTCAAATTTGATATTAATCAGAGGAAAATAAATTTTTGGAATTTTCATAAGGACCCCCCCTTTTGTTTTTTTCAAAATTTCCAAAAAAAATTACTTGCTCGGATTTAAAAAAAATATTGACAGGCGTGTTAAGAATTTCATAACTAATCGAAAGTTACACTCGGTTTTTCAAAATTGGTGTTGGTTTCGAAAATCGGGAGGTTGTTATCGGTCGGCGTTTTTTTGTTGATCACATAATGGGCGATTTCTGGAAAACTAAGAATGCTACGGAAGAGCTAAATACCTCTTAACGTTCGTCTTTAAATAACTTACCAACGTGTCAAATTTGATATTAATCAGAGGAAAATAAATTTTTGGAATTTTCATAAGGACCCCCCCTTTTGTTTTTTTCAAAATTTCCAAAAAAAATTACTTGCTCGGATTTAAAAAAAATATTGACAGGCGTGTTAAGAATTTCATAACTAATCGAAAGTTACACTCGGTTTTTCAAAATTGGTGTTGGTTTCGAAAATCGGGAGGTTGTTATCGGTCGGCGTTTTTTTGTTGATCACATAATGGGCGATTTCTGGAAAACTAAGAATGCTACGGAAGAGCTAAATACCTCTTAACGTTCGTCTTTAAATAACTTACCAACGTGTCAAATTTGATATTAATCAGAGGAAAATAAATTTTTGGAATTTTCATAAGGACCCCCCCTTTTGTTTTTTTCAAAATTTCCAAAAAAAATTACTTGCTCGGATTTAAAAAAAATATGGACAGGCGTGTTAGGAATTTCATAACTAATCGAAAGTTACACTCGGTCTTTCAAAATTGGTGTTGGTTTCGAAAATCCGGAGGTTGTTATCGGTCGGCGTTTTCTTGTTGATCACATAATGGGCGATTTCTGGAAAATTAAGAATGCTACGGAAGAGCTAAATACCTCTTAACGTTCGTCTTTAAATAACTTACCAACGTGTCAAATTTGATATTAATCAGAGGAGAATAAATTTTCGAAATTTTCATAAGGACCCCCCCTTTTGTTTTTTTCAAAATTTCCAAAAAAATTTACTTGCTCGGAATTAAAAAAAATATTGACAGGCGTGTTAAGAATTTCATAACTAATCGAAAGTTACACTCGGTTTTTCAAAATTGGTGTTGGTTTCGAAAATCCGGAGGTTGTTATCGGTCGGCGTTTTTATGTTGATCACATAATGGGCGATTTCTGGAAAACTAAGAATGCTACGGAAGAGCTAAATACCTCTTAACGTTCGTCTTTAAATAACTTACCAACGTGTCAAATTTGATATTAATCAGAGGAAAATAAATTTTTGGAATTTTCATAAGGACCCCCCCTTTTGTTTTTTTCAAAATTTCCAAAAAAAATTACTTGCTTGGATTTAAAAAAAATATTGACAGGCGTGTTAAGAATTTCATAACTAATCGAAAGTTACACTCGGTATTTCAAAATTGGTGTTGGTTTCGAAAATCGGGAGGTTGTTATCGGTCGGCGTTTTTTTGTTGATCACATAATGGGCGATTTCTGGAAAACTAAGAATGCTACGGAAGAGCTAAATACCTCTTAACGTTCGTCTTTAAATAACTTACCAACGTGTCAAATTTGATATTAATCAGAGGAAAATAAATTTTTGGAATTTTCATAAGGACCCCCCCTTTTGTTTTTTTCAAAATTTCCAAAAAAAATTACTTGCTCGGATTTAAAAAAAATATTGACAGGCGTGTTAAGAATTTCATAACTAATCGAAAGTTACACTGGGTTTTTCAAAATTGGTGTTGGTTTCGAAAATCCGGAGGTTGTTATCGGTCGGCGTTTTTTTGTTGATCACAAAATGGGCGATTTCTGGAAAACTAAGAATGCTACGGAAGAGCTAAATACCTCTTAACGTTCGTCTTTAAATAACTTACCAACGTGTCAAATTTGATATTAATCAGAGGAAAATAAATTTTCGAAATTTTCATAAGGACCCCCCCTTTTGTTTTTTTCAAAATTTCCAAAAAAAATTACTTGCTCGGATTTAAAAAAAATATTGACAGGCGTGTTAAGAATTTCATAACTAATCGAAAGTTACACTGGGTTTTTCAAAATTGGTGTTGGTTTCGAAAATCCGGAGGTTGCTATCGGTCGGCGTTTTTTTGTTGATCACAAAATGGGCGATTTCTGGAAGACTAAGAATGCTACGGAAGAGCTAAATACCTCTTAACGTTCGTCTTTAAATAACTTACCAACGTGTCAAATTTGATATTAATCAGAGGAAAATAAATTTTTGGAATTTTCATAAGGACCCCCCCTTTTGTTTTTTTCAAAATTTCCAAAAAAAATTACTTGCTCGGAATTAAAAAAAATATTGACAGGCGTGTTAAGAATTTCATAACTAATCGAAAGTTACACTCGGTTTTTCAAAATTGGTGTTGGTTTCGAAAATCCGGAGGTTGTTATCGGTCGGCGTTTTTTTGTTGATCACATAATGGGCGATTTCTGGAAAACTAAGAATGCTACGGAAGAGCTAAATACCTCTTAACGTTCGTCTTTAAATAACTTACCAACGTGTCAAATTTGATATTAATCAGAGGAAAATAAATTTTCGAAATTTTCATAAGGACCCCCCCTTTTGTTTTTTTCAAAATTTCCAAAAAAAATTACTTGCTCGGATTTAAAAAAAATATTGACAGGCGTGTTAAGAATTTCATAACTAATCGAAAGTTACACTCGGTTTTTCAAAATTGGTGTTGGTTTCGAAAATCCGGAGGTTGTTATCGGTCGGCGTTTTTTTGTTGATCACATAATGGGCGATTTCTGGAAAACTAAGAATGCTACGGAAGAGCTAAATACCTCTTAACGTTCGTCTTTAAATAACTTACCAACGTGTCAAATTTGATATTAATCAGAGGAAAATAAATTTTTGGAATTTTCATAAGGACCCCCCCTTTTGTTTTTTTCAAAATTTCCAAAAAAATTTACTTGCTCGGAATTAAAAAAAAAATTGACAGGCGTGTTAAGAATTTCATAACTAATCGAAAGTTACACTCGGTTCTTCAAAATTGGTGTTGGTTTCGAAAATCCGGAGGTTGTTATCGGTCGGCGTTTTTTTATTGATCACATAATGGGCGATTTCTGGAAAACTAAGAATGCTACGGAAGAGCTAAATACCTCTTAACGTTCGTCTTTAAATAACTTACCAACGTGTCAAATTTGATATTAATCAGAGGAAAATAAATTTTTGGAATTTTCATAAGGACCCCCCCTTTTGTTTTTTTCAAAATTTCCAAAAAAAATTACTTGCTCGGATTTAAAAAAAATATTGACAGGCGTGTTAAGAATTTCATAACTAATCGAAAGTTACACTCGGTTTTTCAAAATTGGTGTTGGTTTCGAAAATCCGGAGGTTGTTATCGGTCGGCGTTTTTATGTTGATCACATAATGGGCGATTTCTGGAAAACTAAGAATGCTACGGAAGAGCTAAATACCTCTTAACGTTCGTCTTTAAATAACTTACCAGCGTGTCAAATTTGATATTAATCAGAGGAAAATAAATTTTTGGAATTTTCATAAGGACCCCCCCTTTTGTTTTTTTCAAAATTTCCAAAAAAATTTACTTGCTCGGAATTAAAAAAAAAATTGACAGGCGTGTTAAGAATTTCATAACTAATCGAAAGTTACACTGGGTTCTTCAAAATTGGTGTTGGTTTCGAAAATCCGGAGGTTGTTATCGGTCGGCGTTTTTTTGTTGATCACATAATGGGCGATTTCTGGAAAACTAAGAATGCTACGGAAGAGCTAAATACCTCTTAACGTTCGTCTTTAAATAACTTACCAGCGTGTCAAATTTGATATTAATCAGAGGAAAATAAATTTTTGGAATTTTCATAAGGACCCCCCCTTTTGTTTTTTTCAAAATTTCCAAAAAAATTTACTTGCTCGGAATTAAAAAAAAAATTGACAGGCGTGTTAAGAATTTCATAACTAATCGAAAGTTACACTGGGTTTTTCAAAATTGGTGTTGGTTTCGAAAATCCGGAGGTTGTTATCGGTCGGCGTTTTTATGTTGATCACATAATGGGCGATTTCTGGAAAACTAAGAATGCTACGGAAGAGCTAAATACCTCTTAACGTTCGTCTTTAAATAACTTACCAGCGTGTCAAATTTGATATTAATCAGAGGAAAATAAATTTTTGGAATTTTCATAAGGACCCCCCCTTTTGTTTTTTTCAAAATTTCCAAAAAAATTTACTTGCTCGGAATTAAAAAAAAAATTGACAGGCGTGTTAAGAATTTCATAACTAATCGAAAGTTACACTGGGTTTTTCAAAATTGGTGTTGGTTTCGAAAATCCGGAGGTTGTTATCGGTCGGCGTTTTTATGTTGATCACATAATGGGCGATTTCTGGAAAACTAAGAATGCTACGGAAGAGCTAAATACCTCTTAACGTTCGTCTTTAAATAACTTACCAGCGTGTCAAATTTGATATTAATCAGAGGAAAATAAATTTTTGGAATTTTCATAAGGACCCCCCCTTTTGTTTTTTTCAAAATTTCCAAAAAAATTTACTTGCTCGGAATTAAAAAAAAAATTGACAGGCGTGTTAAGAATTTCATAACTAATCGAAAGTTACACTGGGTTCTTCAAAATTGGTGTTGGTTTCGAAAATCCGGAGGTTGTTATCGGTCGGCGTTTTTTTGTTGATCACATAATGGGCGATTTCTGGAAAACTAAGAATGCTACGGAAGAGCTAAATACCTCTTAACGTTCGTCTTTAAATAACTTACCAGCGTGTCAAATTTGATATTAATCAGAGGAAAATAAATTTTTGGAATTTTCATAAGGACCCCCCCTTTTGTTTTTTTCAAAATTTCCAAAAAAATTTACTTGCTCGGAATTAAAAAAAAATTGACAGGCGTGTTAAGAATTTCATAACTAATCGAAAGTTACACTGGGTTCTTCAAAATTGGTGTTGGTTTCGAAAATCCGGAGGTTGTTATCGGTCGGCGTTTTTTTGTTGATCACATAATGGGCGATTTCTGGAAAACTAAGAATGCTACGGAAGAGCTAAATACCTCTTAACGTTCGTCTTTAAATAACTTACCAACGTGTCAAATTTGATATTAATCAGAGGAAAATAAATTTTTGGAATTTTCATAAGGACCCCCCCTTTTGTTTTTTTCAAAATTTCCAAAAAAAATTACTTGCTCGGATTTAAAAAAAATATTGACAGGCGTGTTAAGAATTTCATAACTAATTGAAAGTTACACTCGGTTTTTCAAAATTGGTGTTGGTTTCGAAAATCCGGAGGTTGTTATCGGTCGGCGTTTTTTTGTTGATCACATAATGGGCGATTTCTGGAAAACTAAGAATGCTACGGAAGAGCTAAATACCTCTTAACGTTCGTCTTTAAATAACTTACCAACGTGTCAAATTTGATATTAATCAGAGGAAAATAAATTTTCGAAATTTTCATAAGGACCCCCCCTTTTGTTTTTTTCAAAATTTCCAAAAAAAATTACTTGCTCGGATTTAAAAAAAATATTGACAGGCGTGTTAAGAATTTCATAACTAATTGAAAGTTACACTCGGTTTTTCAAAATTGGTGTTGGTTTCGAAAATCCGGAGGTTGTTATCGGTCGGCGTTTTTTTGTTGATCACATAATGGGCGATTTCTGGAAAACTAAGAATGCTACGGAAGAGCTAAATACCTCTTAACGTTCGTCTTTAAATAACTTACCAACGTGTCAAATTTGATATTAATCAGAGGAAAATAAATTTTCGAAATTTTCATAAGGACCCCCCCTTTTGTTTTTTTCAAAATTTCCAAAAAAAATTACTTGCTCGGATTTAAAAAAAATATTGACAGGCGTGTTAAGAATTTCATAACTAATTGAAAGTTACACTCGGTTTTTCAAAATTGGTGTTGGTTTCGAAAATCCGGAGGTTGTTATCGGTCGGCGTTTTTTTGTTGATCACATAATGGGCGATTTCTGGAAAACTAAGAATGCTACGGAAGAGCTAAATACCTCTTAACGTTCGTCTTTAAATAACTTACCAACGTGTCAAATTTGATATTAATCAGAGGAAAATAAATTTTTGGAATTTTCATAAGGACCCCCCCTTTTGTTTTTTTCAAAATTTCCAAAAAAAATTACTTGCTCGGAATTAAAAAAAAAATTGACAGGCGTGTTAAGAATTTCATAACTAATCGAAAGTTACACTCGGTTCTTCAAAATTGGTGTTGGTTTCGAAAATCCGGAGGTTGTTATCGGTCGGCGTTTTTTTATTGATCACATAATGGGCGATTTCTGGAAAACTAAGAATGCTACGGAAGAGCTAAATACCTCTTAACGTTCGTCTTTAAATAACTTACCAACGTGTCAAATTTGATATTAATCAGAGGAAAATAAATTTTCGAAATTTTCATAAGGACCCCCCCTTTTGTTTTTTTCAAAATTTCCAAAAAAAATTACTTGCTCGGATTTAAAAAAAATATTGACAGGCGTGTTAAGAATTTCATAACTAATCGAAAGTTACACTGGGTTTTTCAAAATTGGTGTTGGTTTCGAAAATCCGGAGGTTGTTATCGGTCGGCGTTTTTTTGTTGATCACATAATGGGCGATTTCTGGAAAACTAAGAATGCTACGGAAGAGCTAAATACCTCTTAACGTTCGTCTTTAAATAACTTACCAACGTGTCAAATTTGATATTAATCAGAGGAAAATAAATTTTTGGAATTTTCATAAGGACCCCCCCTTTTGTTTTTTTCAAAATTTCCAAAAAAATTTACTTGCTCGGAATTAAAAAAAAAATTGACAGGCGTGTTAAGAATTTCATAACTAATCGAAAGTTACACTCGGTTTTTCAAAATTGGTGTTGGTTTCGAAAATCCGGAGGTTGTTATCGGTCGGCGTTTTTATATTGATCACATAATGGGCGATTTCTGGAAAACTAAGAATGCTACGGAAGAGCTAAATACCTCTTAACGTTCGTCTTTAAATAACTTACCAACGTGTCAAATTTGATATTAATCAGAGGAAAATAAATTTTTGGAATTTTCATAAGGACCCCCCCTTTTGTTTTTTTCAAAATTTCCAAAAAAATTTACTTGCTCGGAATTAAAAAAAAAATTGACAGGCGTGTTAAGAATTTCATAACTAATCGAAAGTTACACTGGGTTTTTCAAAATTGGTGTTGGTTTCGAAAATCCGGAGGTTGTTATCGGTCGGCGTTTTTATGTTGATCACACAATGGGCGATTTCTGGAAAACTAAGAATGCTACGGAAGAGCTAAATACCTCTTAACGTTCGTCTTTAAATAACTTACCAGCGTGTCAAATTTGATATTAATCAGAGGAAAATAAATTTTTGGAATTTTCATAAGGACCCCCCCTTTTGTTTTTTTCAAAATTTCCAAAAAAATTTACTTGCTCGGAATTAAAAAAAAAATTGACAGGCGTGTTAAGAATTTCATAACTAATCGAAAGTTACACTGGGTTCTTCAAAATTGGTGTTGGTTTCGAAAATCCGGAGGTTGTTATCGGTCGGCGTTTTTTTGTTGATCACATAATGGGCGATTTCTGGAAAACTAAGAATGCTACGGAAGAGCTAAATACCTCTTAACGTTCGTCTTTAAATAACTTACCAGCGTGTCAAATTTGATATTAATCAGAGGAAAATAAATTTTTGGAATTTTCATAAGGACCCCCCCTTTTGTTTTTTTCAAAATTTCCAAAAAAATTTACTTGCTCGGAATTAAAAAAAAATTGACAGGCGTGTTAAGAATTTCATAACTAATCGAAAGTTACACTGGGTTCTTCAAAATTGGTGTTGGTTTCGAAAATCCGGAGGTTGTTATCGGTCGGCGTTTTTTTGTTGATCACATAATGGGCGATTTCTGGAAAACTAAGAATGCTACGGAAGAGCTAAATACCTCTTAACGTTCGTCTTTAAATAACTTACCAGCGTGTCAAATTTGATATTAATCAGAGGAAAATAAATTTTCGAAATTTTCATAAGGACCCCCCCTTTTGTTTTTTTCAAAATTTCCAAAAAAAATTACTTGCTCGGATTTAAAAAAAATATTGACAGGCGTGTTAAGAATTTCATAACTAATCGAAAGTTACACTGGGTTTTTCAAAATTGGTGTTGGTTTCGAAAATCCGGAGGTTGTTATCGGTCGGCGTTTTTTTGTTGATCACAAAATGGGCGATTTCTGGAAAACTAAGAATGCTACGGAAGAGCTAAATACCTCTTAACGTTCGTCTTTAAATAACTTACCAACGTGTCAAATTTGATATTAATCAGAGGAAAATAAATTTTCGAAATTTTCATAAGGACCCCCCCTTTTGTTTTTTTCAAAATTTCCAAAAAAAATTACTTGCTCGGATTTAAAAAAAATATTGACAGGCGTGTTAAGAATTTCATAACTAATCGAAAGTTACACTGGGTTTTTCAAAATTGGTGTTGGTTTCGAAAATCCGGAGGTTGTTATCGGTCGGCGTTTTTTTGTTGATCACATAATGGGCGATTTCTGGAAAACTAAGAATGCTACGGAAGAGCTAAATACCTCTTAACGTTCGTCTTTAAATAACTTACCAACGTGTCAAATTTGATATTAATCAGAGGAAAATAAATTTTCGAAATTTTCATAAGGACCCCCCCTTTTGTTTTTTTCAAAATTTCCAAAAAAAATTACTTGCTCGGATTTAAAAAAAATATTGACAGGCGTGTTAAGAATTTCATAACTAATCGAAAGTTACACTGGGTTTTTCAAAATTGGTGTTGGTTTCGAAAATCCGGAGGTTGTTATTGGTCGGCGTTTTTTTGTTGATCACAAAATGGGCGATTTCTGGAAAACTAAGAATGCTACGGAAGAGCTAAATACCTCTTAACGTTCGTCTTTAAATAACTTACCAACGTGTCAAATTTGATATTAATCAGAGGAAAATAAATTTTTGGAATTTTCATAAGGACCCCCCCTTTTGTTTTTTTCAAAATTTCCAAAAAAAATTACTTGCTCGGAATTAAAAAAAATATTGACAGGCGTGTTAAGAATTTCATAACTAATCGAAAGTTACACTCGGTTTTTCAAAATTGGTGTTGGTTTCGAAAATCCGGAGGTTGTTATCGGTCGGCGTTTTTTTGTTGATCACATAATGGGCGATTTCTGGAAAACTAAGAATGCTACGGAAGAGCTAAATACCTCTTAACGTTCGTCTTTAAATAACTTACCAACGTGTCAAATTTGATATTAATCAGAGGAAAATAAATTTTTGGAATTTTCATAAGGACCCCCCCTTTTGTTTTTTTCAAAATTTCCAAAAAAATTTACTTGCTCGGAATTAAAAAAAAAATTGACAGGCGTGTTAAGAATTTCATAACTAATCGAAAGTTACACTCGGTTCTTCAAAATTGGTGTTGGTTTCGAAAATCCGGAGGTTGTTATCGGTCGGCGTTTTTTTATTGATCACATAATGGGCGATTTCTGGAAAACTAAGAATGCTACGGAAGAGCTAAATACCTCTTAACGTTCGTCTTTAAATAACTTACCAACGTGTCAAATTTGATATTAATCAGAGGAAAATAAATTTTTGGAATTTTCATAAGGACCCCCCTTTTGTTTTTTTCAAAATTTCCAAAAAAAATTACTTGCTCGGATTTAAAAAAAATATTGACAGGCGTGTTAAGAATTTCATAACTAATCGAAAGTTACACTCGGTTTTTCAAAATTGGTGTTGGTTTCGAAAATCCGGAGGTTGTTATCGGTCGGCGTTTTTATGTTGATCACATAATGGGCGATTTCTGGAAAACTAAGAATGCTACGGAAGAGCTAAATACCTCTTAACGTTCGTCTTTAAATAACTTACCAACGTGTCAAATTTGATATTAATCAGAGGAAAATAAATTTTTGGAATTTTCATAAGGACCCCCCCTTTTGTTTTTTTCAAAATTTCCAAAAAAAATTACTTGCTCGGATTTAAAAAAAATATTGACAGGCGTGTTAAGAATTTCATAACTAATCGAAAGTTACACTCGGTTTTTCAAAATTGGTGTTGGTTTCGAAAATCCGGAGGTTGTTATCGGTCGGCGTTTTTATGTTGATCACATAATGGGCGATTTCTGGAAAACTAAGAATGCTACGGAAGAGCTAAATACCTCTTAACGTTCGTCTTTAAATAACTTACCAACGTGTCAAATTTGATATTAATCAGAGGAAAATAAATTTTTGGAATTTTCATAAGGACCCCCCCTTTTGTTTTTTTCAAAATTTCCAAAAAAATTTACTTGCTCGGAATTAAAAAAAAAATTGACAGGCGTGTTAAGAATTTCATAACTAATCGAAAGTTACACTGGGTTTTTCAAAATTGGTGTTGGTTTCGAAAATCCGGAGGTTGTTATCGGTCGGCGTTTTTTTGTTGATCACATAATGGGCGATTTCTGGAAAACTAAGAATGCTACGGAAGAGCTAAATACCTCTTAACGTTCGTCTTTAAATAACTTACCAGCGTGTCAAATTTGATATTAATCAGAGGAAAATAAATTTTTGGAATTTTCATAAGGACCCCCCCTTTTGTTTTTTTCAAAATTTCCAAAAAAATTTACTTGCTCGGAATTAAAAAAAAAATTGACAGGCGTGTTAAGAATTTCATAACTAATCGAAAGTTACACTGGGTTTTTCAAAATTGGTGTTGGTTTCGAAAATCCGGAGGTTGTTATCGGTCGGCGTTTTTTTGTTGATCACATAATGGGCGATTTCTGGAAAACTAAGAATGCTACGGAAGAGCTAAATACCTCTTAACGTTCGTCTTTAAATAACTTACCAACGTGTCAAATTTGATATTAATCAGAGGAAAATAAATTTTTGGAATTTTCATAAGGACCCCCCCTTTTGTTTTTTTCAAAATTTCCAAAAAAATTTACTTGCTCGGAATTAAAAAAAAATTGACAGGCGTGTTAAGAATTTCATAACTAATCGAAAGTTACACTGGGTTCTTCAAAATTGGTGTTGGTTTCGAAAATCCGGAGGTTGTTATCGGTCGGCGTTTTTTTGTTGATCACATAATGGGCGATTTCTGGAAAACTAAGAATGCTACGGAAGAGCTAAATACCTCTTAACGTTCGTCTTTAAATAACTTACCAGCGTGTCGAATTTGATATTAATCAGAGGAAAATAAATTTTTGGAATTTTCATAAGGACCCCCCCTTTTGTTTTTTTCAAAATTTCCAAAAAAATTTACTTGCTCGGAATTAAAAAAAAATTGACAGGCGTGTTAAGAATTTCATAACTAATCGAAAGTTACACTGGGTTCTTCAAAATTGGTGTTGGTTTCGAAAATCCGGAGGTTGTTATCGGTCGGCGTTTTTTTGTTGATCACATAATGGGCGATTTCTGGAAAACTAAGAATGCTACGGAAGAGCTAAATACCTCTTAACGTTCGTCTTTAAATAACTTACCAGCGTGTCGAATTTGATATTAATCAGAGGAAAATAAATTTTTGGAATTTTCATAAGGACCCCCCCTTTTGTTTTTTTCAAAATTTCCAAAAAAATTTACTTGCTCGGAATTAAAAAAAAATTGACAGGCGTGTTAAGAATTTCATAACTAATCGAAAGTTACACTGGGTTCTTCAAAATTGGTGTTGGTTTCGAAAATCCGGAGGTTGTTATCGGTCGGCGTTTTTTTGTTGATCACATAATGGGCGATTTCTGGAAAACTAAGAATGCTACGGAAGAGCTAAATACCTCTTAACGTTCGTCTTTAAATAACTTACCAACGTGTCAAATTTGATATTAATCAGAGGAAAATAAATTTTTGGAATTTTCATAAGGACCCCCCCTTTTGTTTTTTTCAAAATTTCCAAAAAAAATTACTTGCTCGGATTTAAAAAAAATATTGACAGGCGTGTTAAGAATTTCATAACTAATTGAAAGTTACACTCGGTTTTTCAAAATTGGTGTTGGTTTCGAAAATCCGGAGGTTGTTATCGGTCGGCGTTTTTTTGTTGATCACATAATGGGCGATTTCTGGAAAACTAAGAATGCTACGGAAGAGCTAAATACCTCTTAACGTTCGTCTTTAAATAACTTACCAACGTGTCAAATTTGATATTAATCAGAGGAAAATAAATTTTCGAAATTTTCATAAGGACCCCCCCTTTTGTTTTTTTCAAAATTTCCAAAAAAAATTACTTGCTCGGATTTAAAAAAAATATTGACAGGCGTGTTAAGAATTTCATAACTAATCGAAAGTTACACTCGGTTTTTCAAAATTGGTGTTGGTTTCGAAAATCCGGAGGTTGTTATCGGTCGGCGTTTTTATATTGATCACATAATGGGCGATTTCTGGAAAACTAAGAATGCTACGGAAGAGCTAAATACCTCTTAACGTTCGTCTTTAAATAACTTACCAACGTGTCAAATTTGATATTAATCAGAGGAAAATAAATTTTTGGAATTTTCATAAGGACCCCCCCTTTTGTTTTTTTCAAAATTTCCAAAAAAATTTACTTGCTCGGATTTAAAAAAAAAATTGACAGGCGTGTTAAGAATTTCATAACTAATCGAAAGTTACACTGGGTTTTTCAAAATTGGTGTTGGTTTCGAAAATCCGGAGGTTGTTATCGGTCGGCGTTTTTATGTTGATCACATAATGGGCGATTTCTGGAAAACTAAGAATGCTACGGAAGAGCTAAATACCTCTTAACGTTCGTCTTTAAATAACTTACCAGCGTGTCAAATTTGATATTAATCAGAGGAAAATAAATTTTTGGAATTTTCATAAGGACCCCCCCTTTTGTTTTTTTCAAAATTTCCAAAAAAATTTACTTGCTCGGAATTAAAAAAAAAATTGACAGGCGTGTTAAGAATTTCATAACTAATCGAAAGTTACACTGGGTTCTTCAAAATTGGTGTTGGTTTCGAAAATCCGGAGGTTGTTATCGGTCGGCGTTTTTTTGTTGATCACATAATGGGCGATTTCTGGAAAACTAAGAATGCTACGGAAGAGCTAAATACCTCTTAACGTTCGTCTTTAAATAACTTACCAGCGTGTCAAATTTGATATTAATCAGAGGAAAATAAATTTTTGGAATTTTCATAAGGACCCCCCCTTTTGTTTTTTTCAAAATTTCCAAAAAAATTTACTTGCTCGGAATTAAAAAAAAATTGACAGGCGTGTTAAGAATTTCATAACTAATCGAAAGTTACACTGGGTTTTTCAAAATTGGTGTTGGTTTCGAAAATCCGGAGGTTGTTATCGGTCGGCGTTTTTTTGTTGATCACATAATGGGCGATTTCTGGAAAACTAAGAATGCTACGGAAGAGCTAAATACCTCTTAACGTTCGTCTTTAAATAACTTACCAGCGTGTCAAATTTGATATTAATCAGAGGAAAATAAATTTTTGGAATTTTCATAAGGACCCCCCCTTTTGTTTTTTTCAAAATTTCCAAAAAAATTTACTTGCTCGGAATTAAAAAAAAATTGACAGGCGTGTTAAGAATTTCATAACTAATCGAAAGTTACACTGGGTTCTTCAAAATTGGTGTTGGTTTCGAAAATCCGGAGGTTGTTATCGGTCGGCGTTTTTTTGTTGATCACATAATGGGCGATTTCTGGAAAACTAAGAATGCTACGGAAGAGCTAAATACCTCTTAACGTTCGTCTTTAAATAACTTACCAACGTGTCAAATTTGATATTAATCAGAGGAAAATAAATTTTTGGAATTTTCATAAGGACCCCCCCTTTTGTTTTTTTCAAAATTTCCAAAAAAAATTACTTGCTCGGATTTAAAAAAAATATTGACAGGCGTGTTAAGAATTTCATAACTAATTGAAAGTTACACTCGGTTTTTCAAAATTGGTGTTGGTTTCGAAAATCCGGAGGTTGTTATCGGTCGGCGTTTTTTTGTTGATCACATAATGGGCGATTTCTGGAAAACTAAGAATGCTACGGAAGAGCTAAATACCTCTTAACGTTCGTCTTTAAATAACTTACCAACGTGTCAAATTTGATATTAATCAGAGGAAAATAAATTTTTGGAATTTTCATAAGGACCCCCCCTTTTGTTTTTTTCAAAATTTCCAAAAAAATTTACTTGCTCGGAATTAAAAAAAAAATTGACAGGCGTGTTAAGAATTTCATAACTAATCGAAAGTTACACTCGGTTCTTCAAAATTGGTGTTGGTTTCGAAAATCCGGAGGTTGTTATCGGTCGGCGTTTTTTTATTGATCACATAATGGGCGATTTCTGGAAAACTAAGAATGCTACGGAAGAGCTAAATACCTCTTAACGTTCGTCTTTAAATAACTTACCAACGTGTCAAATTTGATATTAATCAGAGGAAAATAAATTTTCGAAATTTTCATAAGGACCCCCCCTTTTGTTTTTTTCAAAATTTCCAAAAAAATTTACTTGCTCGGAATTAAAAAAAAAATTGACAGGCGTGTTAAGAATTTCATAACTAATCGAAAGTTACACTCGGTTTTTCAAAATTGGTGTTGGTTTCGAAAATCCGGAGGTTGTTATCGGTCGGCGTTTTTATATTGATCACATAATGGGCGATTTCTGGAAAACTAAGAATGCTACGGAAGAGCTAAATACCTCTTAACGTTCGTCTTTAAATAACTTACCAACGTGTCAAATTTGATATTAATCAGAGGAAAATAAATTTTTGGAATTTTCATAAGGACCCCCCCTTTTGTTTTTTTCAAAATTTCCAAAAAAAATTACTTGCTCGGATTTAAAAAAAATATTGACAGGCGTGTTAAGAATTTCATAACTAATCGAAAGTTACACTCGGTTTTTCAAAATTGGTGTTGGTTTCGAAAATCCGGAGGTTGTTATCGGTCGGCGTTTTTATGTTGATCACATAATGGGCGATTTCTGGAAAACTAAGAATGCTACGGAAGAGCTAAATACCTCTTAACGTTCGTCTTTAAATAACTTACCAACGTGTCAAATTTGATATTAATCAGAGGAAAATAAATTTTTGGAATTTTCATAAGGACCCCCCCTTTTGTTTTTTTCAAAATTTCCAAAAAAAATTACTTGCTCGGATTTAAAAAAAATATTGACAGGCGTGTTAAGGATTTCATAACTAATCGAAAGTTACACTCGGTTCTTCAAAATTGGTGTTGGTTTCGAAAATCCGGAGGTTGTTATCGGTCGGCGTTTTTTTGTTGATCACATAATGGGCGATTTCTGGAAAACTAAGAATGCTACGGAAGAGCTAAATACCTCTTAACGTTCGTCTTTAAATAACTTACCAACGTGTCAAATTTGATATTAATCAGAGGAAAGTAAATTTTTGGAATTTTCATAAGGACCCCCCCTTTTGTTTTTTTCAAAATTTCCAAAAAAATTTACTTGCTCGGAATTAAAAAAAAAATTGACAGGCGTGTTAAGAATTTCATAACTAATCGAAAGTTACACTCGGTTCTTCAAAATTGGTGTAGGTTTCGAAAATCCGGAGGTTGTTATCGGTCGGCGTTTTTTTGTTGATCACATAATGGGCGATTTCTGGAAAACTAAGAATGCTACGGAAGAGCTAAATACCTCTTAACGTTCGTCTTTAAATAACTTACCAACGTGTCAAATTTGATATTAATCAGAGGAAAATAAATTTTTGGAATTTTCATAAGGACCCCCCCTTTTGTTTTTTTCAAAATTTCCAAAAAAAATTACTTGCTCGGATTTAAAAAAAATATTGACAGGCGTGTTAAGGATTTCATAACTAATCGAAAGTTACACTCGGTTCTTCAAAATTGGTGTTGGTTTCGAAAATCCGGAGGTTGTTATCGGTCGGCGTTTTTTTGTTGATCACATAATGGGCGATTTCTGGAAAACTAAGAATGCTACGGAAGAGCTAAATACCTCTTAACGTTCGTCTTTAAATAACTTACCAACGTGTCAAATTTGATATTAATCAGAGGAAAATAAATTTTTGGAATTTTCATAAGGACCCCCCCTTTTGTTTTTTTCAAAATTTCCAAAAAAATTACTTGCTCGGATTTAAAAAAAATATTGACAGGCGTGTTAAGAATTTCATAACTAATCGAAAGTTACACTCGGTTTTTCAAAATTGGTGTTGGTTTCGAAAATCCGGAGGTTGTTATCGGTCGGCGTTTTTTTGTTGATCACATAATGGGCGATTTCTGGAAAACTAAGAATGCTACGGAAGAGCTAAATACCTCTTAACGTTCGTCTTTAAATAACTTACCAACGTGTCAAATTTGATATTAATCAGAGGAAAATAAATTTTTGGAATTTTCATAAGGACCCCCCCTTTTGTTTTTTTCAAAATTTCCAAAAAAATTTACTTGCTCGGAATTAAAAAAAAAATTGACAGGCGTGTTAAGAATTTCATAACTAATCGAAAGTTACACTCGGTTCTTCAAAATTGGTGTTGGTTTCGAAAATCCGGAGGTTGTTATCGGTCGGCGTTTTTTTGTTGATCACATAATGGGCGATTTCTGGAAAACTAAGAATGCTACGGAAGAGCTAAATACCTCTTAACGTTCGTCTTTAAATAATTTACCAACGTGTCAAATTTGATATTAATCAGAGGAAAATAAATTTTTGGAATTTTCATAAGGACCCCCCCTTTTGTTTTTTTCAAAATTTCCAAAAAAAATTACTTGCTCGGATTTAAAAAAAATATTGACAGGCGTGTTAAGAATTTCATAACTAATCGAAAGTTACACTGGGTTTTTCAAAATTGGTGTTGGTTTCGAAAATCCGGAGGTTGTTATCGGTCGGCGTTTTTTTGTTGATCACAAAATGGGCGATTTCTGGAAAACTAAGAATGCTACGGAAGAGCTAAATACCTCTTAACGTTCGTCTTTAAATAATTTACCAACGTGTCAAATTTGATATTAATCAGAGGAAAATAAATTTTCGAAATTTTCGTAAGGACCCCCCCTTTTGTTTTTCTCAAAATTTCCAAAAAAAATTACTTGCTCGGATTTAAAAAAAATATTGACAGGCGTGTTAAGAATTTCATAACTAATCGAAAGTTACACTGGGTTTTTCAAAATTGGTGTTGGTTTCGAAAATCCGGAGGTTGTTATCGGTCGGCGTTTTTTTGTTGATCACATAATGGGCGATTTCTGGAAAACTAAGAATGCTACGGAAGAGCTAAATACCTCTTAACGTTCGTCTTTAAATAACTTACCAACGTGTCAAATTTGATATTAATCAGAGGAAAATAAATTTTTGGAATTTTCATAAGGACCCCCCCTTTTGTTTTTTTCAAAATTTCCAAAAAAATTTACTTGCTCGGAATTAAAAAAAAAATTGACAGGCGTGTTAAGAATTTCATAACTAATCGAAAGTTACACTCGGTTCTTCAAAATTGGTGTTGGTTTCGAAAATCCGGAGGTTGTTATCGGTCGGCGTTTTTTTATTGATCACATAATGGGCGATTTCTGGAAAACTAAGAATGCTACGGAAGAGCTAAATACCTCTTAACGTTCGTCTTTAAATAACTTACCAACGTGTCAAATTTGATATTAATCAGAGGAAAATAAATTTTTGGAATTTTCATAAGGACCCCCCCTTTTGTTTTTTTCAAAATTTCCAAAAAAAATTACTTGCTCGGATTTAAAAAAAATATTGACAGGCGTGTTAAGAATTTCATAACTAATCGAAAGTTACACTGGGTTTTTCAAAATTGGTGTTGGTTTCGAAAATCCGGAGGTTGTTATCGGTCGGCGTTTTTTTGTTGATCACAAAATGGGCGATTTCTGGAAAACTAAGAATGCTACGGAAGAGCTAAATACCTCTTAACGTTCGTCTTTAAATAACTTACCAACGTGTCAAATTTGATATTAATCAGAGGAAAATAAATTTTTGGAATTTTCATAAGGACCCCCCCTTTTGTTTTTTTCAAAATTTCCAAAAAAAATTACTTGCTCGGATTTAAAAAAAATATTGACAGGCGTGTTAAGAATTTCATAACTAATCGAAAGTTACACTGGGTTTTTCAAAATTGGTGTTGGTTTCGAAAATCCGGAGGTTGTTATCGGTCGGCGTTTTTTTGTTGATCACAAAATGGGCGATTTCTGGAAAACTAAGAATGCTACGGAAGAGCTAAATACCTCTTAACGTTCGTCTTTAAATAACTTACCAACGTGTCAAATTTGATATTAATCAGAGGAAAATAAATTTTTGGAATTTTCATAAGGACCCCCCCTTTTGTTTTTTTCAAAATTTCCAAAAAAATTTACTTGCTCGGAATTAAAAAAAAAATTGACAGGCGTGTTAAGAATTTCATAACTAATCGAAAGTTACACTCGGTTCTTCAAAATTGGTGTTGGTTTCGAAAATCCGGAGGTTGTTATCGGTCGGCGTTTTTTTGTTGATCACATAATGGGCGATTTCTGGAAAACTAAGAATGCTACGGAAGAGCTAAATACCTCTTAACGTTCGTCTTTAAATAACTTACCAACGTGTCAAATTTGATATTAATCAGAGGAAAATAAATTTTTGGAATTTTCATAAGGACCCCCCCTTTTGTTTTTTTCAAAATTTCCAAAAAAAATTACTTGCTCGGATTTAAAAAAAATATTGACAGGCGTGTTAAGAATTTCATAACTAATCGAAAGTTACACTGGGTTTTTCAAAATTGGTGTTGGTTTCGAAAATCCGGAGGTTGTTATCGGTCGGCGTTTTTTTGTTGATCACAAAATGGGCGATTTCTGGAAAACTAAGAATGCTACGGAAGAGCTAAATACCTCTTAACGTTCGTCTTTAAATAACTTACCAACGTGTCAAATTTGATATTAATCAGAGGAAAATAAATTTTTGGAATTTTCATAAGGACCCCCCCTTTTGTTTTTTTCAAAATTTCCAAAAAAAATTACTTGCTCGGATTTAAAAAAAATATTGACAGGCGTGTTAAGAATTTCATAACTAATCGAAAGTTACACTGGGTTTTTCAAAATTGGTGTTGGTTTCGAAAATCCGGAGGTTGTTATCGGTCGGCGTTTTTTTGTTGATCACAAAATGGGCGATTTCTGGAAAACTAAGAATGCTACGGAAGAGCTAAATACCTCTTAACGTTCGTCTTTAAATAACTTACCAACGTGTCAAATTTGATATTAATCAGAGGAAAATAAATTTTTGGAATTTTCATAAGGACCCCCCCTTTTGTTTTTTTCAAAATTTCCAAAAAAATTTACTTGCTCGGAATTAAAAAAAAAATTGACAGGCGTGTTAAGAATTTCATAACTAATCGAAAGTTACACTCGGTTTTTCAAAATTGGTGTTGGTTTCGAAAATCGGGAGGTTGTTATCGGTCGGCGTTTTTTTGTTGATCACATAATGGGCGATTTCTGGAAAACTAAGAATGCTACGGAAGAGCTAAATACCTCTTAACGTTCGTCTTTAAATAACTTACCAACGTGTCAAATTTGATATTAATCAGTAGAAAATAAATTTTTGGAATTTTGATAAGGACCCCCCCTTTTGTTTTTTTCAAAATTTCCAAAAAAATTTACTTGCTCGGAATTAAAAAAAAAATTGACAGGCGTGTTAAGAATTTCATAACTAATCGAAAGTTACACTCGGTTTTTCAAAATTGGTGTTGGTTTCGAAAATCCGGAGGTTGTTATCGGTCGGCGTTTTTTTGTTGATCACATAATGGGCGATTTCTGGAAAACTAAGAATGCTACGGAAGAGCTAAATACCTCTTAACGTTCGTCTTTAAATAACTTACCAACGTGTCAAATTTGATATTAATCACAGGAAAAAAATTTTTTGGAATTTTCACAAGGAACCCCCCTTTTGTTTTTTTCAAAATTTCCAAAAAAATTTACTTGCTCGGAATTAAAAAAAAAATTGACAATCGTGTTAAGAATTTCATAACTAATCGAAAGTTACACTGGGTTTTTCAAAATTGGTGTTGGTTTCGAAAATCCGGAGGTTGTTATCGGTCGGCGTTTTTATGTTGATCACATAATGGGCGATTTCTGGAAAACTAAGAATGCTACGGAAGAGCTAAATACCTCTTAACGTTCGTCTTTAAATAACTTACCAACGTGTCAAATTTGATATTAATCACAGGAAAAAAATTTTTTGGAATTTTCACAAGGAACCCCCCTTTTGTTTTTTTCAAAATTTCCAAAAAAATTTACTTGCTCGGATTTAAAAAAAATATGGACAGGCGTGTTAAGAATTTCATAACTAATCGAAAGTTACACTGGGTTTTTCAAAATTGGTGTTGGTTTCGAAAATCCGGAGGTTGTTATCGGTCGGCGTTTTTATGTTGATCACATAATGGGCGATTTCTGGAAAACTAAGAATGCTACGGAAGAGCTAAATACCTCTTAACGTTCGTCTTTATATAACTTACCAACGTGTCAAATTTGATATTAATCAGAGGAAAATAAATTTTTGGAATTTTCATAAGGACCCCCCCTTTTGTTTTTTTCAAAATTTCCAAAAAAATTTACTTGTTTGGATTTAAAAAAAATATGGACAGGCGTGTTAAGAGTTTCATAACTAATCGAAAGTTACACTGGGCTTTTCAAAATTGGTGTTGGTTTCGAAAATCCGGAGGTTGTTATCGGTCGGCGTTTTTTTGTTGATCACATAATGGGCGATTTCTGGAAAACTAAGAATGCTACGGAAGAGCTAAATACCTCTTAACGTTCGTCTTTAAATAACTTACCAACGTGTCAAATTTGATATTAATCAGTAGAAAATAAATTTTTGGAATTTTGATAAGGACCCCCCCTTTTGTTTTTTTCAAAATTTCCAAAAAAATTTACTTGCTCGGAATTAAAAAAAAAATTGACAGGCGTGTTAAGAATTTCATAACTAATCGAAAGTTACACTCGGTTTTTCAAAATTGGTGTTGGTTTCGAAAATCGGGAGGTTGTTATCGGTCGGCGTTTTTTTGTTGATCACATAATGGGCGATTTCTGGAAAACTAAGAATGCTACGGAAGAGCTAAATACCTCTTAACGTTCGTCTTTAAATAACTTACCAACGTGTCAAATTTGATATTAATCACAGGAAAAAATTTTTTTGGAATTTTCACAAGGAACCCCCCTTTTGTTTTTTTCAAAATTTCCAAAAAAATTTACTTGCTCGGATTTAAAAAAAATATGGACAGGCGTGTTAAGAATTTCATAACTAATCGAAAGTTACACTGGGTTTTTCAAAATTGGTGTTGGTTTCGAAAATCCGGAGGTTGTTATCGGTCGGCGTTTTTATGTTGATCACATAATGGGCGATTTCTGGAAAACTAAGAATGCTACGGAAGAGCTAAATACCTCTTAACGTTCGTCTTTAAATAACTTACCAACGTGTCAAATTTGATATTAATCACAGGAAAAAATTTTTTTGGAATTTTCACAAGGAACCCCCCTTTTGTTTTTTTCAAAATTTCCAAAAAAATTTACTTGCTCGGATTTAAAAAAAATATGGACAGGCGTGTTAAGAATTTCATAACTAATCGAAAGTTACACTGGGTTTTTCAAAATTGGTGTTGGTTTCGAAAATCCGGAGGTTGTTATCGGTCGGCGTTTTTATGTTGATCACATAATGGGCGATTTCTGGAAAACTAAGAATGCTACGGAAGAGCTAAATACCTCTTAACGTTCGTCTTTATATAACTTACCAACGTGTCAAATTTGATATTAATCAGAGGAAAATAAATTTTTGGAATTTTCATAAGGACCCCCCCTTTTGTTTTTTTCAAAATTTCCAAAAAAATTTACTTGCTCGGAATTAAAAAAAAAATTGACAGGCGTGTTAAGAATTTCATAACTAATCGAAAGTTACACTCGGTTTTTCAAAATTGGTGTTGGTTTCGAAAATCGGGAGGTTGTTATCGGTCGGCGTTTTTTTGTTGATCACATAATGGGCGATTTCTGGAAAACTAAGAATGCTACGGAAGAGCTAAATACCTCTTAACGTTCGTCTTTAAATAACTTACCAACGTGTCAAATTTGATATTAATCAGAGGAAAGTAAATTTTTGGAATTTTCATAAGGACCCCCCCTTTTGTTTTTTTCAAAATTTCCAAAAAAATTTACTTGCTCGGAATTAAAAAAAAAATTGACAGGCGTGTTAAGAATTTCATAACTAATCGAAAGTTACACTCGGTTTTTCAAAATTGGTGTTGGTTTCGAAAATCCGGAGGTTGTTATCGGTCGGCGTTTTTTTGTTGATCACATAATGGGCGATTTCTGGAAAACTAAGAATGCTACGGAAGAGCTAAATACCTCTTAACGTTCGTCTTTAAATAACTTACCAACGTGTCAAATTTGATATTAATCAGAGGAAAATAAATTTTTGGAATTTTCATAAGGACCCCCCCTTTTGTTTTTTTCAAAATTTCCAAAAAAAATTACTTGCTCGGATTTAAAAAAAATATTGACAGGCGTGTTAAGAATTTCATAACTAATCGAAAGTTACACTGGGTTTTTCAAAATTGGTGTTGGTTTCGAAAATCCGGAGGTTGTTATCGGTCGGCGTTTTTTTGTTGATCACATAATGGGCGATTTCTGGAAAACTAAGAATGCTACGGAAGAGCTAAATACCTCTTAACGTTCGTCTTTAAATAACTTACCAACGTGTCAAATTTGATATTAATCAGAGGAAAATAAATTTTCGAAATTTTCATAAGGACCCCCCCTTTTGTTTTTTTCAAAATTTCCAAAAAAATTTACTTGCTCGGAATTAAAAAAAAAATTGACAGGCGTGTTAAGAATTTCATAACTAATCGAAAGTTACACTGGGTTTTTCAAAATTGGTGTTGGTTTCGAAAATCCGGAGGTTGTTATCGGTCGGCGTTTTTATGTTGATCACATAATGGGCGATTTCTGGAAAACTAAGAATGCTACGGAAGAGCTAAATACCTCTTAACGTTCGTCTTTAAATAACTTACCAACGTGTCAAATTTGATATTAATCAGAGGAAAATAAATTTTTGGAATTTTCATAAGGACCCCCCCTTTTGTTTTTTTCAAAATTTCCAAAAAAAATTACTTTTTCGGATTTAAAAAAAATATTGACAGGCGTGTTAAGAATTTCATAACTAATCGAAAGTTACACTGGGTTTTTCAAAATTGGTGTTGGTTTCGAAAATCCGGAGGTTGTTATCGGTCGGCGTTTTTTTGTTGATCACAAAATGGGCGATTTCTGGAAAACTAAGAATGCTACGGAAGAGCTAAATACCTCTTAACGTTCGTCTTTAAATAACTTACCAACGTGTCAAATTTGATATTAATCAGAGGAAAATAAATTTTTGGAATTTTCATAAGGACCCCCCCTTTTGTTTTTTTCAAAATTTCCAAAAAAATTTACTTGCTCGGAATTAAAAAAAAAATTGACAGGCGTGTTAAGGATTTCATAACTAATCGAAAGTTACACTCGGTTTTTCAAAATTGGTGTTGGTTTCGAAAATCCGGAGGTTGTTATCGGTCGGCGTTTTTTTGTTGATCACATAATGGGCGATTTCTGGAAAACTAAGAATGCTACGGAAGAGCTAAATACCTCTTAACGTTCGTCTTTAAATAACTTACCAACGTGTCAAATTTGATATTAATCAGTAGAAAATAAATTTTTGGAATTTTCATAAGGACCCCCCCTTTTGTTTTTTTCAAAATTTCCAAAAAAATTTACTTGCTCGGAATTAAAAAAAAAATTGACAGGCGTGTTAAGAATTTCATAACTAATCGAAAGTTACACTCGGTTTTTCAAAATTGGTGTTGGTTTCGAAAATCGGGAGGTTGTTATCGGTCGGCGTTTTTTTGTTGATCACATAATGGGCGATTTCTGGAAAACTTAGAATGCTACGGAAGAGCTAAATACCTCTTAACGTTCGTCTTTAAATAACTTACCAACGTGTCAAATTTGATATTAATCAGAGGAAAATAAATTTTCGAAATTTTCATAAGGACCCCCCCTTTTGTTTTTTTCAAAATTTCCAAAAAAATTTACTTGCTCGGAATTAAAAAAAAAATTGACAGGCGTGTTAAGAATTTCATAACTAATCGAAAGTTACACTGGGTTTTTCAAAATTGGTGTTGGTTTCGAAAATCCGGAGGTTGTTATCGGTCGGCGTTTTTATGTTGATCACATAATGGGCGATTTCTGGAAAACTAAGAATGCTACGGAAGAGCTAAATACCTCTTAACGTTCGTCTTTAAATAACTTACCAACGTGTCAAATTTGATATTAATCAGAGGAAAATAAATTTTTGGAATTTTCATAAGGACCCCCCCTTTTGTTTTTTTCAAAATTTCCCAAAAAATTTACTTGCTCGGAATTAAAAAAAAAATTGACAATCGTGTTAAGAATTTCATAACTAATCGAAAGTTACACTGGGTTTTTCAAAATTGGTGTTGGTTTCGAAAATCCGGAGGTTGTTATCGGTCGGCGTTTTTATGTTGATCACATAATGGGCGATTTCTGGAAAACTAAGAATGCTACGGAAGAGCTAAATACCTCTTAACGTTCGTCTTTAAATAACTTACCGACGTGTCAAATTTGATATTAATCAGAGGAAAATAAATTTTTGGAATTTTCATAAGGACCCTCCCTTTTGTTTTTTTCAAAATTTCTTAAAAAATTTACTTGCTCGGATTTAAAAAAAAAATTGACAGGCGTGTTAAGAATTTCATAACTAATCGAAAGTTACACTGGGTTTTTCAAAATTGGTGTTGGTTTCGAAAATCCGGAGGTTGTTATCGGTCGGCGTTTTTATGTTGATCACATAATGGGCGATTTCTGGAAAACTAAGAATGCTACGGAAGAGCTAAATACCTCTTAACGTTCGTCTTTAAATAACTTACCAACGTGTCAAATTTGATATTAATCAGAGGAAAATAAATTTTTGGAATTTTCATAAGGACCCCCCCTTTTGTTTTTTTCAAAATTTCCAAAAAAATTTACTTGCTCGGAATTAAAAAAAAAATTGACAGGCGTGTTAAGAATTTCATAACTAATCGAAAGTTACACTCGGTTCTTCAAAATTGGTGTTGGTTTCGAAAATCCGGAGGTTGTTATCGGTCGGCGTTTTTTTATTGATCACATAATGGGCGATTTCTGGAAAACTAAGAATGCTACGGAAGAGCTAAATACCTCTTAACGTTCGTCTTTAAATAACTTACCAACGTGTCAAATTTGATATTAATCAGAGGAAAATAAATTTTCGAAATTTTCATAAGGACCCCCCCTTTTGTTTTTTTCAAAATTTCCAAAAAAAATTACTTGCTCGGATTTAAAAAAAATATTGACAGGCGTGTTAAGAATTTCATAACTAATCGAAAGTTACACTGGGTTTTTCAAAATTGGTGTTGGTTTCGAAAATCCGGAGGTTGTTATCGGTCGGCGTTTTTATGTTGATCACATAATGGGCGATTTCTGGAAAACTAAGAATGCTACGGAAGAGCTAAATACCTCTTAACGTTCGTCTTTAAATAACTTACCAACGTGTCAAATTTGATATTAATCAGAGGAAAATAAATTTTTGGAATTTTCATAAGGACCCCCCCTTTTGTTTTTTTCAAAATTTCCAAAAAAATTTACTTGCTCGGAATTAAAAAAAAAATTGACAGGCGTGTTAAGAATTTCATAACTAATCGAAAGTTACACTCGGTTCTTCAAAATTGGTGTTGGTTTCGAAAATCCGGAGGTTGTTATCGGTCGGCGTTTTTTTATTGATCACATAATGGGCGATTTCTGGAAAACTAAGAATGCTACGGAAGAGCTAAATACCTCTTAACGTTCGTCTTTAAATAACTTACCAACGTGTCAAATTTGATATTAATCAGAGGAAAATAAATTTTCGAAATTTTCATAAGGACCCCCCCCTTTTGTTTTTTTCAAAATTTCCAAAAAAAATTACTTGCTCGGATTTAAAAAAAATATTGACAGGCGTGTTAAGAATTTCATAACTAATCGAAAGTTACACTGGGTTTTTCAAAATTGGTGTTGGTTTCGAAAATCCGGAGGTTGTTATCGGTCGGCGTTTTTTTGTTGATCACATAATGGGCGATTTCTGGAAAACTAAGAATGCTACGGAAGAGCTAAATACCTCTTAACGTTCGTCTTTAAATAACTTACCAACGTGTCAAATTTGATATTAATCAGAGGAAAATAAATTTTTGGAATTTTCATAAGGACCCCCCCTTTTGTTTTTTTCAAAATTTCCACAAAAATTTACTTGCTCGGAATTAAAAAAAAAATTGACAGGCGTGTTAAGAATTTCATAACTAATCGAAAGTTACACTCGGTTTTTCAAAATTGGTGTTGGTTTCGAAAATCCGGAGGTTGTTATCGGTCGGCGTTTTTATATTGATCACATAATGGGCGATTTCTGGAAAACTAAGAATGCTACGGAAGAGCTAAATACCTCTTAACGTTCGTCTTTAAATAACTTACCAACGTGTCAAATTTGATATTAATCAGAGGAAAATAAATTTTTGGAATTTTCATAAGGACCCCCCCTTTTGTTTTTTTCAAAATTTCCAAAAAAATTTACTTGCTCGGAATTAAAAAAAAAATTGACAGGCGTGTTAAGAATTTCATAACTAATCGAAAGTTACACTGGGTTTTTCAAAATTGGTGTTGGTTTCGAAAATCCGGAGGTTGTTATCGGTCGGCGTTTTTATGTTGATCACACAATGGGCGATTTCTGGAAAACTAAGAATGCTACGGAAGAGCTAAATACCTCTTAACGTTCGTCTTTAAATAACTTACCAGCGTGTCAAATTTGATATTAATCAGAGGAAAATAAATTTTTGGAATTTTCATAAGGACCCCCCCTTTTGTTTTTTTCAAAATTTCCAAAAAAATTTACTTGCTCGGAATTAAAAAAAAAATTGACAGGCGTGTTAAGAATTTCATAACTAATCGAAAGTTACACTGGGTTCTTCAAAATTGGTGTTGGTTTCGAAAATCCGGAGGTTGTTATCGGTCGGCGTTTTTTTGTTGATCACATAATGGGCGATTTCTGGAAAACTAAGAATGCTACGGAAGAGCTAAATACCTCTTAACGTTCGTCTTTAAATAACTTACCAGCGTGTCAAATTTGATATTAATCAGAGGAAAATAAATTTTTGGAATTTTCATAAGGACCCCCCCTTTTGTTTTTTTCAAAATTTCCAAAAAAATTTACTTGCTCGGAATTAAAAAAAAATTGACAGGCGTGTTAAGAATTTCATAACTAATCGAAAGTTACACTGGGTTCTTCAAAATTGGTGTTGGTTTCGAAAATCCGGAGGTTGTTATCGGTCGGCGTTTTTTTGTTGATCACATAATGGGCGATTTCTGGAAAACTAAGAATGCTACGGAAGAGCTAAATACCTCTTAACGTTCGTCTTTAAATAACTTACCAGCGTGTCAAATTTGATATTAATCAGAGGAAAATAAATTTTCGAAATTTTCATAAGGACCCCCCCTTTTGTTTTTTTCAAAATTTCCAAAAAAAATTACTTGCTCGGATTTAAAAAAAATATTGACAGGCGTGTTAAGAATTTCATAACTAATCGAAAGTTACACTGGGTTTTTCAAAATTGGTGTTGGTTTCGAAAATCCGGAGGTTGTTATCGGTCGGCGTTTTTTTGTTGATCACAAAATGGGCGATTTCTGGAAAACTAAGAATGCTACGGAAGAGCTAAATACCTCTTAACGTTCGTCTTTAAATAACTTACCAACGTGTCAAATTTGATATTAATCAGAGGAAAATAAATTTTCGAAATTTTCATAAGGACCCCCCCTTTTGTTTTTTTCAAAATTTCCAAAAAAAATTACTTGCTCGGATTTAAAAAAAATATTGACAGGCGTGTTAAGAATTTCATAACTAATCGAAAGTTACACTGGGTTTTTCAAAATTGGTGTTGGTTTCGAAAATCCGGAGGTTGTTATCGGTCGGCGTTTTTTTGTTGATCACAAAATGGGCGATTTCTGGAAAACTAAGAATGCTACGGAAGAGCTAAATACCTCTTAACGTTCGTCTTTAAATAACTTACCAGCGTGTCAAATTTGATATTAATCAGAGGAAAATAAATTTTCGAAATTTTCATAAGGACCCCCCCTTTTGTTTTTTTCAAAATTTCCAAAAAAAATTACTTGCTCGGATTTAAAAAAAATATTGACAGGCGTGTTAAGAATTTCATAACTAATCGAAAGTTACACTGGGTTTTTCAAAATTGGTGTTGGTTTCGAAAATCCGGAGGTTGTTATCGGTCGGCGTTTTTTTGTTGATCACATAATGGGCGATTTCTGGAAAACTAAGAATGCTACGGAAGAGCTAAATACCTCTTAACGTTCGTCTTTAAATAACTTACCAACGTGTCAAATTTGATATTAATCAGAGGAAAATAAATTTTCGAAATTTTCATAAGGACCCCCCCTTTTGTTTTTTTCAAAATTTCCAAAAAAAATTACTTGCTCGGATTTAAAAAAAATATTGACAGGCGTGTTAAGAATTTCATAACTAATCGAAAGTTACACTGGGTTTTTCAAAATTGGTGTTGGTTTCGAAAATCCGGAGGTTGTTATTGGTCGGCGTTTTTTTGTTGATCACAAAATGGGCGATTTCTGGAAAACTAAGAATGCTACGGAAGAGCTAAATACCTCTTAACGTTCGTCTTTAAATAACTTACCAACGTGTCAAATTTGATATTAATCAGAGGAAAATAAATTTTTGGAATTTTCATAAGGACCCCCCCTTTTGTTTTTTTCAAAATTTCCAAAAAAAATTACTTGCTCGGAATTAAAAAAAATATTGACAGGCGTGTTAAGAATTTCATAACTAATCGAAAGTTACACTCGGTTTTTCAAAATTGGTGTTGGTTTCGAAAATCCGGAGGTTGTTATCGGTCGGCGTTTTTTTGTTGATCACATAATGGGCGATTTCTGGAAAACTAAGAATGCTACGGAAGAGCTAAATACCTCTTAACGTTCGTCTTTAAATAACTTACCAACGTGTCAAATTTGATATTAATCAGAGGAAAATAAATTTTTGGAATTTTCATAAGGACCCCCCCTTTTGTTTTTTTCAAAATTTCCAAAAAAATTTACTTGCTCGGAATTAAAAAAAAAATTGACAGGCGTGTTAAGAATTTCATAACTAATCGAAAGTTACACTCGGTTCTTCAAAATTGGTGTTGGTTTCGAAAATCCGGAGGTTGTTATCGGTCGGCGTTTTTTTATTGATCACATAATGGGCGATTTCTGGAAAACTAAGAATGCTACGGAAGAGCTAAATACCTCTTAACGTTCGTCTTTAAATAACTTACCAACGTGTCAAATTTGATATTAATCAGAGGAAAATAAATTTTTGGAATTTTCATAAGGACCCCCCTTTTGTTTTTTTCAAAATTTCCAAAAAAAATTACTTGCTCGGATTTAAAAAAAATATTGACAGGCGTGTTAAGAATTTCATAACTAATCGAAAGTTACACTCGGTTTTTCAAAATTGGTGTTGGTTTCGAAAATCCGGAGGTTGTTATCGGTCGGCGTTTTTATGTTGATCACATAATGGGCGATTTCTGGAAAACTAAGAATGCTACGGAAGAGCTAAATACCTCTTAACGTTCGTCTTTAAATAACTTACCAACGTGTCAAATTTGATATTAATCAGAGGAAAATAAATTTTTGGAATTTTCATAAGGACCCCCCCTTTTGTTTTTTTCAAAATTTCCAAAAAAAATTACTTGCTCGGATTTAAAAAAAATATTGACAGGCGTGTTAAGAATTTCATAACTAATCGAAAGTTACACTCGGTTTTTCAAAATTGGTGTTGGTTTCGAAAATCCGGAGGTTGTTATCGGTCGGCGTTTTTATGTTGATCACATAATGGGCGATTTCTGGAAAACTAAGAATGCTACGGAAGAGCTAAATACCTCTTAACGTTCGTCTTTAAATAACTTACCAACGTGTCAAATTTGATATTAATCAGAGGAAAATAAATTTTTGGAATTTTCATAAGGACCCCCCCTTTTGTTTTTTTCAAAATTTCCAAAAAAATTTACTTGCTCGGAATTAAAAAAAAAATTGACAGGCGTGTTAAGAATTTCATAACTAATCGAAAGTTACACTGGGTTTTTCAAAATTGGTGTTGGTTTCGAAAATCCGGAGGTTGTTATCGGTCGGCGTTTTTATGTTGATCACATAATGGGCGATTTCTGGAAAACTAAGAATGCTACGGAAGAGCTAAATACCTCTTAACGTTCGTCTTTAAATAACTTACCAGCGTGTCAAATTTGATATTAATCAGAGGAAAATAAATTTTTGGAATTTTCATAAGGACCCCCCCTTTTGTTTTTTTCAAAATTTCCAAAAAAATTTACTTGCTCGGAATTAAAAAAAAAATTGACAGGCGTGTTAAGAATTTCATAACTAATCGAAAGTTACACTGGGTTCTTCAAAATTGGTGTTGGTTTCGAAAATCCGGAGGTTGTTATCGGTCGGCGTTTTTTTGTTGATCACATAATGGGCGATTTCTGGAAAACTAAGAATGCTACGGAAGAGCTAAATACCTCTTAACGTTCGTCTTTAAATAACTTACCAGCGTGTCAAATTTGATATTAATCAGAGGAAAATAAATTTTTGGAATTTTCATAAGGACCCCCCCTTTTGTTTTTTTCAAAATTTCCAAAAAAATTTACTTGCTCGGAATTAAAAAAAAATTGACAGGCGTGTTAAGAATTTCATAACTAATCGAAAGTTACACTGGGTTCTTCAAAATTGGTGTTGGTTTCGAAAATCCGGAGGTTGTTATCGGTCGGCGTTTTTTTGTTGATCACATAATGGGCGATTTCTGGAAAACTAAGAATGCTACGGAAGAGCTAAATACCTCTTAACGTTCGTCTTTAAATAACTTACCAGCGTGTCGAATTTGATATTAATCAGAGGAAAATAAATTTTTGGAATTTTCATAAGGACCCCCCCTTTTGTTTTTTTCAAAATTTCCAAAAAAATTTACTTGCTCGGAATTAAAAAAAAATTGACAGGCGTGTTAAGAATTTCATAACTAATCGAAAGTTACACTGGGTTCTTCAAAATTGGTGTTGGTTTCGAAAATCCGGAGGTTGTTATCGGTCGGCGTTTTTTTGTTGATCACATAATGGGCGATTTCTGGAAAACTAAGAATGCTACGGAAGAGCTAAATACCTCTTAACGTTCGTCTTTAAATAACTTACCAACGTGTCAAATTTGATATTAATCAGAGGAAAATAAATTTTTGGAATTTTCATAAGGACCCCCCCTTTTGTTTTTTTCAAAATTTCCAAAAAAAATTACTTGCTCGGATTTAAAAAAAATATTGACAGGCGTGTTAAGAATTTCATAACTAATTGAAAGTTACACTCGGTTTTTCAAAATTGGTGTTGGTTTCGAAAATCCGGAGGTTGTTATCGGTCGGCGTTTTTTTGTTGATCACATAATGGGCGATTTCTGGAAAACTAAGAATGCTACGGAAGAGCTAAATACCTCTTAACGTTCGTCTTTAAATAACTTACCAACGTGTCAAATTTGATATTAATCAGAGGAAAATAAATTTTCGAAATTTTCATAAGGACCCCCCCTTTTGTTTTTTTCAAAATTTCCAAAAAAAATTACTTGCTCGGATTTAAAAAAAATATTGACAGGCGTGTTAAGAATTTCATAACTAATCGAAAGTTACACTCGGTTTTTCAAAATTGGTGTTGGTTTCGAAAATCCGGAGGTTGTTATCGGTCGGCGTTTTTATATTGATCACATAATGGGCGATTTCTGGAAAACTAAGAATGCTACGGAAGAGCTAAATACCTCTTAACGTTCGTCTTTAAATAACTTACCAACGTGTCAAATTTGATATTAATCAGAGGAAAATAAATTTTTGGAATTTTCATAAGGACCCCCCCTTTTGTTTTTTTCAAAATTTCCAAAAAAATTTACTTGCTCGGAATTAAAAAAAAAATTGACAGGCGTGTTAAGAA
This sequence comes from Pyrochroa serraticornis, assembly GCA_905333025.2. Classification (NCBI taxonomy): domain Eukaryota; kingdom Metazoa; phylum Arthropoda; class Insecta; order Coleoptera; family Pyrochroidae; genus Pyrochroa; species Pyrochroa serraticornis. The sequence goes on from HG995152.1 coordinate 48,272,249, forward strand.
TTTCATAACTAATCGAAAGTTACACTGGGTTTTTCAAAATTGGTGTTGGTTTCGAAAATCCGGAGGTTGTTATCGGTCGGCGTTTTTATGTTGATCACATAATGGGCGATTTCTGGAAAACTAAGAATGCTACGGAAGAGCTAAATACCTCTTAACGTTCGTCTTTAAATAACTTACCAGCGTGTCAAATTTGATATTAATCAGAGGAAAATAAATTTTTGGAATTTTCATAAGGACCCCCCCTTTTGTTTTTTTCAAAATTTCCAAAAAAATTTACTTGCTCGGAATTAAAAAAAAAATTGACAGGCGTGTTAAGAATTTCATAACTAATCGAAAGTTACACTGGGTTCTTCAAAATTGGTGTTGGTTTCGAAAATCCGGAGGTTGTTATCGGTCGGCGTTTTTTTGTTGATCACATAATGGGCGATTTCTGGAAAACTAAGAATGCTACGGAAGAGCTAAATACCTCTTAACGTTCGTCTTTAAATAACTTACCAACGTGTCAAATTTGATATTAATCAGAGGAAAATAAATTTTCGAAATTTTCATAAGGACCCCCCCTTTTGTTTTTTTCAAAATTTCCAAAAAAAATTACTTGCTCGGATTTAAAAAAAATATTGACAGGCGTGTTAAGAATTTCATAACTAATCGAAAGTTACACTCGGTTTTTCAAAATTGGTGTTGGTTTCGAAAATCCGGAGGTTGTTATCGGTCGGCGTTTTTATATTGATCACATAATGGGCGATTTCTGGAAAACTAAGAATGCTACGGAAGAGCTAAATACCTCTTAACGTTCGTCTTTAAATAACTTACCAACGTGTCAAATTTGATATTAATCAGAGGAAAATAAATTTTTGGAATTTTCATAAGGACCCCCCCTTTTGTTTTTTTCAAAATTTCCAAAAAAATTTACTTGCTCGGAATTAAAAAAAAAATTGACAGGCGTGTTAAGAATTTCATAACTAATCGAAAGTTACACTGGGTTTTTCAAAATTGGTGTTGGTTTCGAAAATCCGGAGGTTGTTATCGGTCGGCGTTTTTTTGTTGATCACATAATGGGCGATTTCTGGAAAACTAAGAATGCTACGGAAGAGCTAAATACCTCTTAACGTTCGTCTTTAAATAACTTACCAGCGTGTCAAATTTGATATTAATCAGAGGAAAATAAATTTTTGGAATTTTCATAAGGACCCCCCCTTTTGTTTTTTTCAAAATTTCCAAAAAAATTTACTTGCTCGGAATTAAAAAAAAAATTGACAGGCGTGTTAAGAATTTCATAACTAATCGAAAGTTACACTGGGTTTTTCAAAATTGGTGTTGGTTTCGAAAATCCGGAGGTTGTTATCGGTCGGCGTTTTTTTGTTGATCACATAATGGGCGATTTCTGGAAAACTAAGAATGCTACGGAAGAGCTAAATACCTCTTAACGTTCGTCTTTAAATAACTTACCAGCGTGTCAAATTTGATATTAATCAGAGGAAAATAAATTTTTGGAATTTTCATAAGGACCCCCCCTTTTGTTTTTTTCAAAATTTCCAAAAAAATTTACTTGCTCGGAATTAAAAAAAAATTGACAGGCGTGTTAAGAATTTCATAACTAATCGAAAGTTACACTGGGTTCTTCAAAATTGGTGTTGGTTTCGAAAATCCGGAGGTTGTTATCGGTCGGCGTTTTTTTGTTGATCACATAATGGGCGATTTCTGGAAAACTAAGAATGCTACGGAAGAGCTAAATACCTCTTAACGTTCGTCTTTAAATAACTTACCAGCGTGTCAAATTTGATATTAATCAGAGGAAAATAAATTTTTGGAATTTTCATAAGGACCCCCCCTTTTGTTTTTTTCAAAATTTCCAAAAAAATTTACTTGCTCGGAATTAAAAAAAAATTGACAGGCGTGTTAAGAATTTCATAACTAATCGAAAGTTACACTGGGTTCTTCAAAATTGGTGTTGGTTTCGAAAATCCGGAGGTTGTTATCGGTCGGCGTTTTTTTGTTGATCACATAATGGGCGATTTCTGGAAAACTAAGAATGCTACGGAAGAGCTAAATACCTCTTAACGTTCGTCTTTAAATAACTTACCAACGTGTCAAATTTGATATTAATCAGAGGAAAATAAATTTTTGGAATTTTCATAAGGACCCCCCCTTTTGTTTTTTTCAAAATTTCCAAAAAAAATTACTTGCTCGGATTTAAAAAAAATATTGACAGGCGTGTTAAGAATTTCATAACTAATTGAAAGTTACACTCGGTTTTTCAAAATTGGTGTTGGTTTCGAAAATCCGGAGGTTGTTATCGGTCGGCGTTTTTTTATTGATCACATAATGGGCGATTTCTGGAAAACTAAGAATGCTACGGAAGAGCTAAATACCTCTTAACGTTCGTCTTTAAATAACTTACCAACGTGTCAAATTTGATATTAATCAGAGGAAAATAAATTTTTGGAATTTTCATAAGGACCCCCCCTTTTGTTTTTTTCAAAATTTCCAAAAAAATTTACTTGCTCGGAATTAAAAAAAAAATTGACAGGCGTGTTAAGAATTTCATAACTAATCGAAAGTTACACTCGGTTCTTCAAAATTGGTGTTGGTTTCGAAAATCCGGAGGTTGTTATCGGTCGGCGTTTTTTTATTGATCACATAATGGGCGATTTCTGGAAAACTAAGAATGCTACGGAAGAGCTAAATACCTCTTAACGTTCGTCTTTAAATAACTTACCAACGTGTCAAATTTGATATTAATCAGAGGAAAATAAATTTTCGAAATTTTCATAAGGACCCCCCCTTTTGTTTTTTTCAAAATTTCCAAAAAAATTTACTTGCTCGGAATTAAAAAAAAAATTGACAGGCGTGTTAAGAATTTCATAACTAATCGAAAGTTACACTCGGTTTTTCAAAATTGGTGTTGGTTTCGAAAATCCGGAGGTTGTTATCGGTCGGCGTTTTTATATTGATCACATAATGGGCGATTTCTGGAAAACTAAGAATGCTACGGAAGAGCTAAATACCTCTTAACGTTCGTCTTTAAATAACTTACCAACGTGTCAAATTTGATATTAATCAGAGGAAAATAAATTTTTGGAATTTTCATAAGGACCCCCCCTTTTGTTTTTTTCAAAATTTCCAAAAAAAATTACTTGCTCGGATTTAAAAAAAATATTGACAGGCGTGTTAAGAATTTCATAACTAATCGAAAGTTACACTCGGTTTTTCAAAATTGGTGTTGGTTTCGAAAATCCGGAGGTTGTTATCGGTCGGCGTTTTTATGTTGATCACATAATGGGCGATTTCTGGAAAACTAAGAATGCTACGGAAGAGCTAAATACCTCTTAACGTTCGTCTTTAAATAACTTACCAACGTGTCAAATTTGATATTAATCAGAGGAAAATAAATTTTTGGAATTTTCATAAGGACCCCCCCTTTTGTTTTTTTCAAAATTTCCAAAAAAAATTACTTGCTCGGATTTAAAAAAAATATTGACAGGCGTGTTAAGGATTTCATAACTAATCGAAAGTTACACTCGGTTCTTCAAAATTGGTGTTGGTTTCGAAAATCCGGAGGTTGTTATCGGTCGGCGTTTTTTTGTTGATCACATAATGGGCGATTTCTGGAAAACTAAGAATGCTACGGAAGAGCTAAATACCTCTTAACGTTCGTCTTTAAATAACTTACCAACGTGTCAAATTTGATATTAATCAGAGGAAAGTAAATTTTTGGAATTTTCATAAGGACCCCCCCTTTTGTTTTTTTCAAAATTTCCAAAAAAATTTACTTGCTCGGAATTAAAAAAAAAATTGACAGGCGTGTTAAGAATTTCATAACTAATCGAAAGTTACACTCGGTTCTTCAAAATTGGTGTAGGTTTCGAAAATCCGGAGGTTGTTATCGGTCGGCGTTTTTTTGTTGATCACATAATGGGCGATTTCTGGAAAACTAAGAATGCTACGGAAGAGCTAAATACCTCTTAACGTTCGTCTTTAAATAACTTACCAACGTGTCAAATTTGATATTAATCAGAGGAAAATAAATTTTTGGAATTTTCATAAGGACCCCCCCTTTTGTTTTTTTCAAAATTTCCAAAAAAAATTACTTGCTCGGATTTAAAAAAAATATTGACAGGCGTGTTAAGGATTTCATAACTAATCGAAAGTTACACTCGGTTCTTCAAAATTGGTGTTGGTTTCGAAAATCCGGAGGTTGTTATCGGTCGGCGTTTTTTTGTTGATCACATAATGGGCGATTTCTGGAAAACTAAGAATGCTACGGAAGAGCTAAATACCTCTTAACGTTCGTCTTTAAATAACTTACCAACGTGTCAAATTTGATATTAATCAGAGGAAAATAAATTTTTGGAATTTTCATAAGGACCCCCCCTTTTGTTTTTTTCAAAATTTCCAAAAAAATTACTTGCTCGGATTTAAAAAAAATATTGACAGGCGTGTTAAGAATTTCATAACTAATCGAAAGTTACACTCGGTTTTTCAAAATTGGTGTTGGTTTCGAAAATCCGGAGGTTGTTATCGGTCGGCGTTTTTTTGTTGATCACATAATGGGCGATTTCTGGAAAACTAAGAATGCTACGGAAGAGCTAAATACCTCTTAACGTTCGTCTTTAAATAACTTACCAACGTGTCAAATTTGATATTAATCAGAGGAAAATAAATTTTTGGAATTTTCATAAGGACCCCCCCTTTTGTTTTTTTCAAAATTTCCAAAAAAATTTACTTGCTCGGAATTAAAAAAAAAATTGACAGGCGTGTTAAGAATTTCATAACTAATCGAAAGTTACACTCGGTTCTTCAAAATTGGTGTTGGTTTCGAAAATCCGGAGGTTGTTATCGGTCGGCGTTTTTTTGTTGATCACATAATGGGCGATTTCTGGAAAACTAAGAATGCTACGGAAGAGCTAAATACCTCTTAACGTTCGTCTTTAAATAATTTACCAACGTGTCAAATTTGATATTAATCAGAGGAAAATAAATTTTTGGAATTTTCATAAGGACCCCCCCTTTTGTTTTTTTCAAAATTTCCAAAAAAAATTACTTGCTCGGATTTAAAAAAAATATTGACAGGCGTGTTAAGAATTTCATAACTAATCGAAAGTTACACTGGGTTTTTCAAAATTGGTGTTGGTTTCGAAAATCCGGAGGTTGTTATCGGTCGGCGTTTTTTTGTTGATCACAAAATGGGCGATTTCTGGAAAACTAAGAATGCTACGGAAGAGCTAAATACCTCTTAACGTTCGTCTTTAAATAATTTACCAACGTGTCAAATTTGATATTAATCAGAGGAAAATAAATTTTCGAAATTTTCGTAAGGACCCCCCCTTTTGTTTTTCTCAAAATTTCCAAAAAAAATTACTTGCTCGGATTTAAAAAAAATATTGACAGGCGTGTTAAGAATTTCATAACTAATCGAAAGTTACACTGGGTTTTTCAAAATTGGTGTTGGTTTCGAAAATCCGGAGGTTGTTATCGGTCGGCGTTTTTTTGTTGATCACATAATGGGCGATTTCTGGAAAACTAAGAATGCTACGGAAGAGCTAAATACCTCTTAACGTTCGTCTTTAAATAACTTACCAACGTGTCAAATTTGATATTAATCAGAGGAAAATAAATTTTTGGAATTTTCATAAGGACCCCCCCTTTTGTTTTTTTCAAAATTTCCAAAAAAATTTACTTGCTCGGAATTAAAAAAAAAATTGACAGGCGTGTTAAGAATTTCATAACTAATCGAAAGTTACACTCGGTTCTTCAAAATTGGTGTTGGTTTCGAAAATCCGGAGGTTGTTATCGGTCGGCGTTTTTTTGTTGATCACATAATGGGCGATTTCTGGAAAACTAAGAATGCTACGGAAGAGCTAAATACCTCTTAACGTTCGTCTTTAAATAACTTACCAACGTGTCAAATTTGATATTAATCAGAGGAAAATAAATTTTTGGAATTTTCATAAGGACCCCCCCTTTTGTTTTTTTCAAAATTTCCAAAAAAAATTACTTGCTCGGATTTAAAAAAAATATTGACAGGCGTGTTAAGAATTTCATAACTAATCGAAAGTTACACTGGGTTTTTCAAAATTGGTGTTGGTTTCGAAAATCCGGAGGTTGTTATCGGTCGGCGTTTTTTTGTTGATCACAAAATGGGCGATTTCTGGAAAACTAAGAATGCTACGGAAGAGCTAAATACCTCTTAACGTTCGTCTTTAAATAACTTACCAACGTGTCAAATTTGATATTAATCAGAGGAAAATAAATTTTTGGAATTTTCATAAGGACCCCCCCTTTTGTTTTTTTCAAAATTTCCAAAAAAAATTACTTGCTCGGAATTAAAAAAAATATTGACAGGCGTGTTAAGAATTTCATAACTAATCGAAAGTTACACTGGGTTTTTCAAAATTGGTGTTGGTTTCGAAAATCCGGAGGTTGTTATCGGTCGGCGTTTTTTTGTTGATCACAAAATGGGCGATTTCTGGAAAACTAAGAATGCTACGGAAGAGCTAAATACCTCTTAACGTTCGTCTTTAAATAACTTACCAACGTGTCAAATTTGATATTAATCAGAGGAAAATAAATTTTTGGAATTTTCATAAGGACCCCCCCTTTTGTTTTTTTCAAAATTTCCAAAAAAATTTACTTGCTCGGAATTAAAAAAAAAATTGACAGGCGTGTTAAGAATTTCATAACTAATCGAAAGTTACACTCGGTTCTTCAAAATTGGTGTTGGTTTCGAAAATCCGGAGGTTGTTATCGGTCGGCGTTTTTTTGTTGATCACATAATGGGCGATTTCTGGAAAACTAAGAATGCTACGGAAGAGCTAAATACCTCTTAACGTTCGTCTTTAAATAACTTACCAACGTGTCAAATTTGATATTAATCAGAGGAAAATAAATTTTTGGAATTTTCATAAGGACCCCCCCTTTTGTTTTTTTCAAAATTTCCAAAAAAAATTACTTGCTCGGATTTAAAAAAAATATTGACAGGCGTGTTAAGAATTTCATAACTAATCGAAAGTTACACTGGGTTTTTCAAAATTGGTGTTGGTTTCGAAAATCCGGAGGTTGTTATCGGTCGGCGTTTTTTTGTTGATCACAAAATGGGCGATTTCTGGAAAACTAAGAATGCTACGGAAGAGCTAAATACCTCTTAACGTTCGTCTTTAAATAACTTACCAACGTGTCAAATTTGATATTAATCAGAGGAAAATAAATTTTTGGAATTTTCATAAGGACCCCCCCTTTTGTTTTTTTCAAAATTTCCAAAAAAAATTACTTGCTCGGATTTAAAAAAAATATTGACAGGCGTGTTAAGAATTTCATAACTAATCGAAAGTTACACTGGGTTTTTCAAAATTGGTGTTGGTTTCGAAAATCCGGAGGTTGTTATCGGTCGGCGTTTTTTTGTTGATCACAAAATGGGCGATTTCTGGAAAACTAAGAATGCTACGGAAGAGCTAAATACCTCTTAACGTTCGTCTTTAAATAACTTACCAACGTGTCAAATTTGATATTAATCAGAGGAAAATAAATTTTTGGAATTTTCATAAGGACCCCCCCTTTTGTTTTTTTCAAAATTTCCAAAAAAATTTACTTGCTCGGAATTAAAAAAAAAATTGACAGGCGTGTTAAGAATTTCATAACTAATCGAAAGTTACACTCGGTTTTTCAAAATTGGTGTTGGTTTCGAAAATCGGGAGGTTGTTATCGGTCGGCGTTTTTTTGTTGATCACATAATGGGCGATTTCTGGAAAACTAAGAATGCTACGGAAGAGCTAAATACCTCTTAACGTTCGTCTTTAAATAACTTACCAACGTGTCAAATTTGATATTAATCAGAGGAAAATAAATTTTCGAAATTTTCATAAGGACCCCCCCTTTTGTTTTTTTCAAAATTTCCAAAAAAATTTACTTGCTCGGAATTAAAAAAAAAATTGACAGGCGTGTTAAGAATTTCATAACTAATCGAAAGTTACACTGGGTTTTTCAAAATTGGTGTTGGTTTCGAAAATCGGGAGGTTGTTATCGGTCGGCGTTTTTTTGTTGATCACATAATGGGCGATTTCTGGAAAACTAAGAATGCTACGGAAGAGCTAAATACCTCTTAACGTTCGTCTTTAAATAACTTACCAACGTGTCAAATTTGATATTAATCACAGGAAAAAAATTTTTTGGAATTTTCACAAGGAACCCCCCTTTTGTTTTTTTCAAAATTTCCAAAAAAATTTACTTGCTCGGAATTAAAAAAAAAATTGACAATCGTGTTAAGAATTTCATAACTAATCGAAAGTTACACTGGGTTTTTCAAAATTGGTGTTGGTTTCGAAAATCCGGAGGTTGTTATCGGTCGGCGTTTTTATGTTGATCACATAATGGGCGATTTCTGGAAAACTAAGAATGCTACGGAAGAGCTAAATACCTCTTAACGTTCGTCTTTAAATAACTTACCAACGTGTCAAATTTGATATTAATCACAGGAAAAAAATTTTTTGGAATTTTCACAAGGAACCCCCCTTTTGTTTTTTTCAAAATTTCCAAAAAAATTTACTTGCTCGGATTTAAAAAAAATATGGACAGGCGTGTTAAGAATTTCATAACTAATCGAAAGTTACACTGGGTTTTTCAAAATTGGTGTTGGTTTCGAAAATCCGGAGGTTGTTATCGGTCGGCGTTTTTATGTTGATCACATAATGGGCGATTTCTGGAAAACTAAGAATGCTACGGAAGAGCTAAATACCTCTTAACGTTCGTCTTTATATAACTTACCAACGTGTCAAATTTGATATTAATCAGAGGAAAATAAATTTTTGGAATTTTCATAAGGACCCCCCCTTTTGTTTTTTTCAAAATTTCCAAAAAAATTTACTTGTTTGGATTTAAAAAAAATATGGACAGGCGTGTTAAGAGTTTCATAACTAATCGAAAGTTACACTGGGCTTTTCAAAATTGGTGTTGGTTTCGAAAATCCGGAGGTTGTTATCGGTCGGCGTTTTTTTGTTGATCACATAATGGGCGATTTCTGGAAAACTAAGAATGCTACGGAAGAGCTAAATACCTCTTAACGTTCGTCTTTAAATAACTTACCAACGTGTCAAATTTGATATTAATCAGTAGAAAATAAATTTTTGGAATTTTGATAAGGACCCCCCCTTTTGTTTTTTTCAAAATTTCCAAAAAAATTTACTTGCTCGGAATTAAAAAAAAAATTGACAGGCGTGTTAAGAATTTCATAACTAATCGAAAGTTACACTCGGTTTTTCAAAATTGGTGTTGGTTTCGAAAATCGGGAGGTTGTTATCGGTCGGCGTTTTTTTGTTGATCACATAATGGGCGATTTCTGGAAAACTAAGAATGCTACGGAAGAGCTAAATACCTCTTAACGTTCGTCTTTAAATAACTTACCAACGTGTCAAATTTGATATTAATCACAGGAAAAAAATTTTTTGGAATTTTCACAAGGAACCCCCCTTTTGTTTTTTTCAAAATTTCCAAAAAAATTTACTTGCTCGGATTTAAAAAAAATATGGACAGGCGTGTTAAGAATTTCATAACTAATCGAAAGTTACACTGGGTTTTTCAAAATTGGTGTTGGTTTCGAAAATCCGGAGGTTGTTATCGGTCGGCGTTTTTATGTTGATCACATAATGGGCGATTTCTGGAAAACTAAGAATGCTACGGAAGAGCTAAATACCTCTTAACGTTCGTCTTTAAATAACTTACCAACGTGTCAAATTTGATATTAATCACAGGAAAAAATTTTTTTGGAATTTTCACAAGGAACCCCCCTTTTGTTTTTTTCAAAATTTCCAAAAAAATTTACTTGCTCGGATTTAAAAAAAATATGGACAGGCGTGTTAAGAATTTCATAACTAATCGAAAGTTACACTGGGTTTTTCAAAATTGGTGTTGGTTTCGAAAATCCGGAGGTTGTTATCGGTCGGCGTTTTTATGTTGATCACATAATGGGCGATTTCTGGAAAACTAAGAATGCTACGGAAGAGCTAAATACCTCTTAACGTTCGTCTTTATATAACTTACCAACGTGTCAAATTTGATATTAATCAGAGGAAAATAAATTTTTGGAATTTTCATAAGGACCCCCCCTTTTGTTTTTTTCAAAATTTCCAAAAAAATTTACTTGCTCGGAATTAAAAAAAAAATTGACAGGCGTGTTAAGAATTTCATAACTAATCGAAAGTTACACTCGGTTTTTCAAAATTGGTGTTGGTTTCGAAAATCGGGAGGTTGTTATCGGTCGGCGTTTTTTTGTTGATCACATAATGGGCGATTTCTGGAAAACTAAGAATGCTACGGAAGAGCTAAATACCTCTTAACGTTCGTCTTTAAATAACTTACCAACGTGTCAAATTTGATATTAATCAGAGGAAAGTAAATTTTTGGAATTTTCATAAGGACCCCCCCTTTTGTTTTTTTCAAAATTTCCAAAAAAATTTACTTGCTCGGAATTAAAAAAAAAATTGACAGGCGTGTTAAGAATTTCATAACTAATCGAAAGTTACACTCGGTTCTTCAAAATTGGTGTTGGTTTCGAAAATCCGGAGGTTGTTATCGGTCGGCGTTTTTTTGTTGATCACATAATGGGCGATTTCTGGAAAACTAAGAATGCTACGGAAGAGCTAAATACCTCTTAACGTTCGTCTTTAAATAACTTACCAACGTGTCAAATTTGATATTAATCAGAGGAAAATAAATTTTTGGAATTTTCATAAGGACCCCCCCTTTTGTTTTTTTCAAAATTTCCAAAAAAAATTACTTGCTCGGATTTAAAAAAAATATTGACAGGCGTGTTAAGAATTTCATAACTAATCGAAAGTTACACTGGGTTTTTCAAAATTGGTGTTGGTTTCGAAAATCCGGAGGTTGTTATCGGTCGGCGTTTTTTTGTTGATCACATAATGGGCGATTTCTGGAAAACTAAGAATGCTACGGAAGAGCTAAATACCTCTTAACGTTCGTCTTTAAATAACTTACCAACGTGTCAAATTTGATATTAATCAGAGGAAAATAAATTTTCGAAATTTTCATAAGGACCCCCCCTTTTGTTTTTTTCAAAATTTCCAAAAAAATTTACTTGCTCGGAATTAAAAAAAAAATTGACAGGCGTGTTAAGAATTTCATAACTAATCGAAAGTTACACTGGGTTTTTCAAAATTGGTGTTGGTTTCGAAAATCCGGAGGTTGTTATCGGTCGGCGTTTTTATGTTGATCACATAATGGGCGATTTCTGGAAAACTAAGAATGCTACGGAAGAGCTAAATACCTCTTAACGTTCGTCTTTAAATAACTTACCAACGTGTCAAATTTGATATTAATCAGAGGAAAATAAATTTTTGGAATTTTCATAAGGACCCCCCCTTTTGTTTTTTTCAAAATTTCCAAAAAAAATTACTTTTTCGGATTTAAAAAAAATATTGACAGGCGTGTTAAGAATTTCATAACTAATCGAAAGTTACACTGGGTTTTTCAAAATTGGTGTTGGTTTCGAAAATCCGGAGGTTGTTATCGGTCGGCGTTTTTTTGTTGATCACAAAATGGGCGATTTCTGGAAAACTAAGAATGCTACGGAAGAGCTAAATACCTCTTAACGTTCGTCTTTAAATAACTTACCAACGTGTCAAATTTGATATTAATCAGAGGAAAATAAATTTTTGGAATTTTCATAAGGACCCCCCCTTTTGTTTTTTTCAAAATTTCCAAAAAAATTTACTTGCTCGGAATTAAAAAAAAAATTGACAGGCGTGTTAAGGATTTCATAACTAATCGAAAGTTACACTCGGTTTTTCAAAATTGGTGTTGGTTTCGAAAATCCGGAGGTTGTTATCGGTCGGCGTTTTTTTGTTGATCACATAATGGGCGATTTCTGGAAAACTAAGAATGCTACGGAAGAGCTAAATACCTCTTAACGTTCGTCTTTAAATAACTTACCAACGTGTCAAATTTGATATTAATCAGTAGAAAATAAATTTTTGGAATTTTCATAAGGACCCCCCCTTTTGTTTTTTTCAAAATTTCCCAAAAAATTTACTTGCTCGGAATTAAAAAAAAAATTGACAATCGTGTTAAGAATTTCATAACTAATCGAAAGTTACACTGGGTTTTTCAAAATTGGTGTTGGTTTCGAAAATCCGGAGGTTGTTATCGGTCGGCGTTTTTATGTTGATCACATAATGGGCGATTTCTGGAAAACTAAGAATGCTACGGAAGAGCTAAATACCTCTTAACGTTCGTCTTTAAATAACTTACCGACGTGTCAAATTTGATATTAATCAGAGGAAAATAAATTTTTGGAATTTTCATAAGGACCCTCCCTTTTGTTTTTTTCAAAATTTCTTAAAAAATTTACTTGCTCGGATTTAAAAAAAAAATTGACAGGCGTGTTCAGAATTTCATAACTAATCGAAAGGTACACTCGGTTTTTCAAAATTGGTGTTGGTTTCGAAAATCGGGAGGTTGTTATCGGTCGGCGTTTTTATCTTGGTAACATAATGGGCGATTTTTGGAAAACTAAGAATGCTACAGAGGAACTGAATGACTCTTTCTCTACTTTGCCACATTTCTTTAATTTTGTTATTTAATCCTCTTCACCTTTGAGGAGTTTCCGTAAATAAAATATCTGAAGAAGTGTAACAATTTGTAATGTACAAAGGTGAACAAGTTGAAGAGTTGGTTGCTGGAGCTTGAGGCACAACTTCTGCTGGATGCTGAGACGTCTCGATTAAAAAATGAAATAGGTTTGTCGTCTTGCTGCTAAAATGGTGATGCAGGTGGCGCGCTCGTCGATTTGACAGCTAAAGGTTGAGTGGCGACGCTAAGTGCCGCCACAATCTTCAGTTTGATGGCGGTGCGATAAGTGCCGCCACTTTTTAATTTTGTTAACATTCTAGTGAAAACTTTCTACCTTCGTTGTATTAACATTTTGTTTTTTTCAGATTTTGTCGGGGCTTGGGACATTTGCCTGAAACTGAAAGAAAACGGGTTAATTGCAAAGAACACCCAAGAAAACGTTATCAGGTTTGCTCCTCCTCTTGTTATTACTTTGGAACAGATGAAAGAGTCCATAGATATAATTGTAAGGACCATCAACAATATTGCTGATTCTTCTTAACTGAAGCAACCAAATAAAATTATTATTTTCCTAATGACTTAAGATTTATTATAATTATTAACAGATTAATGGCGGTCTCTCAATTTAAACAAATTCTGGGAGAGATTTTAAATAATTAAATCATCCATCAGTTTGATGGATGCCCTAATTGACTTTATAAAAATATTTCTTAAAGATTTTTCCAACGATTACCAGATAAAGATATTGCTACACAATAAATTGAAAAAGTATTTCTTGGTCAATCTTTGGTGGGTAAATAAATCGTTTTGCTCGTCCCTCAAGTTTCTGTTGTAAGTCTCGTCGGTTTATGATTTTGTTTCCGGAATGATTAATGTGCGATGTAATGATTAGACTTCTTTAAGAATTTGATACCGACTTGTAAGTTAATCTATTTAATGGGAAATTTATTACTAAGTATTCGTAATTCTGCGGCTTCTCCCTGAAAATGGACATGATTTATAGAGATTGCTGATATCGGAAAGCCATTATTATTGGAGCTTGGGAACTGCTGGCGAAGTATCAAATTTAATCGAAAATTTCTCTCGACTCTCTTAATTAAGTTGCAACGTAGTCAAATTAGTTTTCACCTACGTTAAGGTTTAATCAACTTAAATGGATGTTTTAACGTCCGATCTGAAATTGTAACTCGTCCTTAAAATTTTCCTTTTAATTAAAAAAACTATTTCAAAATGTAACAAAACTTTAGCGTTCTAAAGCTTTTAACAAACAAATTAACATTGGTCGAGATAACACGTCTTGCGGTACACGTCTGTATTACTGGTTGCGGAAAGCAAAGTTCTTCAATATCTCCATTTTTATTTTGTACTTCAGGGCTTATCAAAAACTTTAAAAAAAATATTTTCGGATAAGGACTTTTCTCTTGTTTTCGTTTGCTGCGGTTTTCTTCTCTAAACCACCTACACACCACAGTTTTCCTCAAATCACCTGTCCATCGTATTGGTGATGGTTTTCCTAATACATTTTCTACCCTATAGTCCCATTTTTTTTTGTACTTTTTTTGAGAGAAGCAATAACTTGATCTATTTCTCGAAAATTATTTTTTTGCAACTTTTTTTGGGGCTAAATTTGATTTATCAACTTGGTCGTTAGAGTTAGTAGAACGTAACTGAGGAACATTGTGGAGGAACACATTTACTTGGTAAATAGTAAGTTCCTAATTATTTTGCTAAATCTGCGCGCTTGCGGTGCGTTCCATCACGCGCAGATGCTTCTGTCGGTTTTCCTATTATTTGCCCCCTAGAGCGGATTAATAACTCACATGAGTTCTCCCGGTAGCAAAAGGGTAAAAATTGAAAATTCCTGATAGAATTGCCAACCAACTGACTCGAGAAAGTATTTTTTGTGTTGATTGTAATAATTTCGTTACTTTCTAAAGATATTTAATTGATTTTTATTTGGGAAATGGTGGCTTCCGGTAATGCGCAATAGAACAATAATATGTTATCTCCACTCTACTTCGACATCGGTTCTAAATTACCTAATGGTGTGATTGATGCAATTCCGTCGGTAATGGGAATGGTTATCGGATTATATTCCGATCCTGCAACACAATTCTATTATAGACAGAAAACGTTTTACGAAGGTGACAATTTTGAAATAACCTACAAATTTTTGCTTGTTTTCAAAATTTTGCTGCGATTACTTGGGAGTTTTTAAGAATCTATGGTCAAGAAAAAAAAATGTAATTCAAATTCAAACTACAAAATTATTTTTTCAACTTATTGCTGCGCTAAAATATAACTGGAAGAAACTCAATGAAAAAATTGTTAATACAGATATGTTAAGTAATGGTAGCGGGAACTGTGGCCCATAGTTAGTGCAACTAAATCGCGGAATGCGTTTTTGCACTGAATTTTTTGATTTAAACCACGAATTCAAAGTGTTTCACCAGAAACCACAGAAATTCAAATTTTCACAATGTTCAAACCTCTGTAACTTCTAAAGTTTTTGAGTTATATTGAATTCGAGAACATCTCCGTAATCGACACTTAAAGTGCTATCTAATAAGACTTAAACGAATTCGGTGGGATGGCAAATAAAAAAGTTTGATTTTTCACTAAAGTTAGAATAAAATTTAAGTTGCCATAATTCCAAAAGTAACAATCCAAATTAAAAACTATTGACAGCGTTACGTTAAGCAAACGCAACAGTATAAAATGAAACCATAAAATGGCCTCCAAAAATTTCAAAATTTGTAATTTTTTTTTCTACCTTAATCGATAAAAATTTTGAAAAATGCTAAAATCGACACTAGCCATTCGCAGCCATGATAAATAACAATTTCTGAGGTAACTTGGCACTCTGATCTCATTTCCAATCACAGTTTCTCCATTTAGGTGATAGATTTTCAACATTTCACAAAAGAAGACAAAATTAGAATTTTTTACAAAATTTACACCTCGACAACTACCAGAATTTTTGAGTCATTTCGAATATGAAAATGTATTTGTAACCGACCTTCAAAGAGCTTTCGAACAAGCCTACACCAAAAATTTCAACTGCGGAAATAAAAAAGTTTAATTTTTCGATTTTGCTCAAAAAATTTGAATTGTCATAACTTCGAAATTACGAGTCCAATTTAAGAACTAGCAAACTGTATATTATTAAATGTGACCTTAAAAGTGTTCTAGAATACTCTGAAAATTTTTGACCAAAGAACTAGGCATAAGTAGTGGACAAAAATTTCAGAACTACCAAAATCAAACCGATCCGACAAAATTGCCATTTTCTGACGTAAATCTTGTTACGTTACGTTAAATTTTCTTACGTTGCGCACCACTATTACTGGTCCTAAATTTCGACAAACATCTCAAGTGTATTAAGTTTTACTTTGAATGAATTAAATAAATTGTAGAGCGGCTCTTCTTGCAATTTGATTTTTTTTTTATTTTTATTGAATCAATCTAAAAAACTACACAGTGACTATACTTTGACTTTATTAGTTTTCTTTGATTTGGCGTCTTTAATGGCCCTGTTGAATTTTGAAGCACGGTTCTGTTAGTTTGTGCCCATATTGAGCATGAGCGCGCCTGTCAAGCGCCAATGTGAAATCAACGCACGGAAAGCCACCAGTTAGTCCTTGCTCCTGCCGAGGACATGTTCTGGATCCTGCGAAGGACCAGGCTTACGAGCGCGGCAGCACTTCTGAACACGCTGAACAACAACAATAGCGGTAAGTTCTAATTATTCGTAATTAATAAAATTTATTAAAACTTGCAAATTAAATATTTCAAAATTAATTAATTTATTAATCATGCAAAATTGCGTTTTAAAATTGCCGTGTGTACTTTTAATTATTTTCGTTGTAAGAATAAAATTATTAATCGAATGTTTTTTTTTTTTGGAACTTAGAAAACTTTTTTTAGCTCAAATTCTGCCGCAAAAAGCAAATTTTTGCGTAACTCTGAAATTGACTAAAGTTGCATTATTACCAATTTGAAATGTGGAATTATAATGGAACAACTTTGGCGTAAATTATGAGTTTCGTTTTACGCTTTGAAAGACTTGCTGGTCATTAATCACAGCATATTGAACCAACATGGCAGCAATGTTAGTAGCGTCGGATATGAGTTTAAATCTAATATTGCAGGATTAGCTTTCATATGTCGGTTAGATGAGTAAATTTTATTCGACGAATAACTTTATCCGAGTGTTACTTAAAAATTCCATTAAGAATTAATTTATGAAGTTATTGTTCTTGTATTTCTTAGAGCTATCGCAAGTTTTAATTATTATCGGTCCGATTATAATCCCCTGCGGCATTCTTTACTGGTTCACAAATATTATCAAAATCTACAAGAGTAGAAGTAGAAATATTGCCAGAAACTGCCTCTCTTGTACGATAATGTTGCGCTAAATTGTTTTTACACTTGCTCTGAATTGTGAAGAAAACGCGTTCTGATTGACTGAAAGCTAAGACACCAATTGTACGAGTACTTGGAGGTGCAACCATCCAGTTTAAAACTCGGGGCTGGGAAGGTTACAGCATTTCGTTGCCATATACTAAAATTACCAAAACAGCCACTCTTTATACATTTTTTGGTTCAACCCCTGTTTTTGCATGCAGGTAGGCAACTTAACTTACAGATGCTCCTTAGTCTCACACTGACCTCTCGGGTTGGATGTGTAAAGTCCTGAAAATTCTTGCGGCATTCAAACCCACAACATTAATGCAGCATTTTGTTTCCATAACCAAAACACCCACTTTTTGTAAATTCTTGAGTTTGGCCCCTCCATTTGCCGGCGGGTAGGCAACTTAACTTACAGGTGGATCTACGAAAATATTGCTTAGTCCCACGCTGACCTCTCGGTTTGGGTGTGTAAAGTCCTGAAAATTCTTGTGGCATTTGGACCTACGACCTCAGTCATTTTCTGTTATTAATTCGATTTTTTTCCACCATCATTTGTCTTAAAAATAAAGTTGTCCTGGTTAAACCCTAACGGTTGTGGCGTTAAAATATTTTAATTAATTCTCTAGCTATGGGTCAAACGATATAATTTCTAATCAATCCCTTGTAAATCTCCCGGCCAAATTGTTATTAGTAATTGTATTTAACTCTACCGAGTAGGGAATTTTGACAATAGCAAGATAGTAATTGGATTTCATTGTTTATATTCTAGTGGAAGGAAAGCCACCAAATCCATTAGGTGCGGTCTTACCTCTTGGATTCGATAATACTTAGCCCCGATTTCGAAAAAAATCTCGTCAAAATCACCAAAAAGTGGCGTCTCACTTTTTGGGTTAATTTATTTGGTGCGTCAAAAAGACTTTTAATCAAATTTAATTGTGAGCTGGAGCAGTAACAATTTATTAATTATTTAATATTTCTTAAGTTAATCAATCATCTTGGGCTTATGGGGATTAAAACTCGAACCGGAAGGTTGCGTTAATTAATTTCAGCAATATCTGCGTATTGAAGATGTTTTAGCTGTTAGCAAACAATTAATTCCAGACCAATTTACTTCCTCGAGATAATTTCCTGTACAATTGTAAAGACTTATTTCCAACAGTCCACTTAACTTTTGAATTAGCTTCAGGAACAGGGTTCCTAGTTACTTAAATAAATTGAAAGTTGTAACTCTATTATGGAGGATATAGTGACGTTAACTTGCATGTCTGAAGATGAAAAATAACTGAATTTCAGAAATTAACATTAACTTCGAAATTAACTAACTTTTGCTTCTTTTACGTTACAAGTTTCTTTCGAAAAATATTTTACGATTAATTGAAAAATTGTGATAATTCCAAAAAATATTTTTTGTAATTTTTTTCAAGTGCTATACCCCTTACGTGTCTCTGTGGTGTTTTTTTAGTTATTTTGCATAGACAGTTAGAGGCGTTACTAAACAGAATATCATTTGGTACTTTTTTGCAATTGCCCTCTGAGGGGGAGCAACCGAAAAAAATCTAGACCTCCAACTCAGAATTAATTGGCCCAATGCTAAGTCGTAATAATAAAAAAAATACAATTTTTTTATTTAAAATAATTAAAAATATTGTACTTGACTACAGTTTAGCAAGCCATTAGCGCCTCTCTAAAATTTCATTACATTAACTGGTCATTAGCAATTTGTTGCATTCTGTAGGAATTTAATTGACAATAACTTTGCGTTTTTTCCAGTTCTTAAAAAGCAGTAGATGGTTCTGTGGTCACCCATCAAAAATTTGATGAGAGTTTAATTACAGTTTGTGCATTACAGTCCTACAATTTAAATTTTTGTTAATTTTGGTTGTTGCTAATTTTTTCTAAAACAAAAAAGGTCCAACGAATAGTTTTCTGCCAGAAAATTTTTCTACTGAAGACTTTCTGCTATTTTAACTATTTAATTTCTCTCTTTGACTTCTATTTTTGCTATAAAATTTCTCAATAATTGTTGGAACTGCCAATTAATATTTTATGGATGTCTGCCATACAATGGAAATTCTTCCACGAATTACCTCTATCCCTCGTGTAATTATCGAATGCTGCAGGGTTAATAGCGAAGCCACATGAGAGGATTTGCAAGATGCTGGCAAATCGATTAATTAACTCTGCACTAACGTCAGTAATTCTAGCCGAAATTCCCGGATTATCAAAAATTATCCGGCAATAGTCCTCGTGAGCCTCCAGGTCTCACTTTTTCGGTTAACACCAACTCTTCTTTAAATTAAATTGAGACAGCAACGCTAAATGCGTTTAATCAATCGGTTTCATTTTCAATTCGCGGTTAAATCCGACCGCTCTCCCTCGGAAGACAACGACAAACCATCGAGTGGCCGTTTGGGTACAATTTTTACATTTTAGAGTCTAACAAAAGATGAACATTAACTATTTAAAAGAAAATTAAGCAAATTATTTAATTTTATGCAAAAGCTGAGGAGTCGTAATAAATTTCGGCTCTTGAACGCCCACAAGGCATCTTTGTTGCCACTTCTGAATCGGGTAATAAGTTTCGTCTAATTTTAGAAAACAATCCAACGAGTTGTATGATTGAGTTTGATATTATTATAAACTTTACACGCGTCCAAAAATTTGTTTTCAGTCCTTTTGAGTGTCTTTTAAGTTAGTTGAGTTGTAGCTCCCGCAGAGTTTTTTTTGAATAAAATTACTGCTAAATGTCAACTGAAAAAGAAATAAAATTTTACATTTATTATACCAGTTTGCCTTAAAAATTCGTGAAGCCCCAGAAAAATGTGGAGGGAAAATGCCACTACTTCTACTTGTCTCTAGATTTCTTCTGTATTTTAATTTCAAATAAAATTGTTTTTGAATGTGAGTTTGGCAAAATTATAAATTAATTTGGCGGGATGGCCGCATTTGTTACGTATCTTCCTATAAAAGTTTGCGTAACTTTCGCTAAATTTACCTCGAATATGTCAAAGGCAGACATTTTCAATCCACGCACCTCTTTCCGTTATTTTTTGTTCCTTATGCTGTTCGTTATTACCGAAGTTGAAAGCTCCGGTAATCTGGTGTAGTGTCGTCTTTTTGGAATAGAATAGAAAAGTGACGCAACGTCTGTGTGCTTGTGTTAAATTTCGTGATTTAAAGGACGAACAAAACAGTTTAGGTTTAGGGTTGGATTTCGTCCCTTAATCGCACGACATGACGTGTTTGTTGTCCTGTAATAAAGTTTTGACGTTGGTGTCACTGACAGTTCGTGCCTGAACGAACCAGCAGGGCACATAACTTTTTACTGGAAACATTACAGAATCTCATTCTAAATTCGCTCTTCTGAAGCAATCGGTCGATAACTCGACCATTACCAATCGATTGAACATCAAGAATTTGACCAATTTAATTTATCAACTCCTCTGTTTCATTATTCTCTTCGAAATTATCTGCAAGTTAAATTTAAAATTTCTTAAAATTATGGAGGTTATCACTATTTGTGTTGCTTAAAAGACCAATTAGAAAACAACATTCAGCTCAATTTTGACCATTTTCTTGGAGAGAGACACGAGGAAAAATATTTTAAAAATCTAAAATTTGGGAATAATCACGTTGTAACTGCAACTTTGCGGATTTATTACGTTAACACGAATAGTTGATGGAACATTAGAATTTTGCGAGAAAGTCTCAACTAATTTTAGTAATTTTACCGAAATTTAGCACAATTGCACCATCGGGCACAGTTTCCCACCTTAATAGTTTGGTAAAAATCCGATAGATGGCGCAACTGAATATGGTTTTGTCTTAAATCATCTCTTCTGAATTACAAAGTCGATGACTCGTTTATTCCTAGTTGACTCAAGGCTAGAAATTTGACTATTTTAGTATATCGACTACTCTTCTACTCCCTAATTCTCTAACAAATTATCTGCAGTCTAAATTTGAAATTTCTTAAAATTATGAAGGTTATTACTATTTTTGTTGCTTAAAAGACAATTTAGGAAAAAATATTCATCTCAATTTTGACCGCTCTCTTGAAGAACGACTTAAGAAAAAATATTTTAAATATCTAAAATTCGAAAATAATCACTTTGTAACTTCAAGTTTGCAGATTTATGACGTGAGCACAAACAGTTGATGGAGTATTAGAATTTTGCGCGAAAGCCTCAACTAATTTTAATCATTTTATCGAAACTTAGCGCCATTACACAAACGGGCACAGTTTTTCACCTTAATAGTTTGGCAACAAACCGATAGATGGCGCAACTGAAAAAAGTTGTGTCTTAAATCACCTCTGAATCAATAAGTTGATAACTCGTTTATTGCAAGTCGACTAAATGCTAGAAATTTACTATTTTACTCTATCGACTGCTCTTCTTCTTCCCAATTTTCTATAAAATTATCTGCAGTCTAAGTTTAAAATTTCTTAAGATTGTGGAGGTTATCACTATTTTTATGTCTTATAAGGCGATTCAGAAAACAACAATTAGCAATTTGCACAATTTTGGCCGGTTTCTTAGAGAGCAAGTTGAGAAAAAATATTTTAAATATTTAAAACTTGAGAATAATCACCTTGTAACTGCAAGTTTGCAGATTTATTACGTGAACACAAACAGTTGATGGAATATTAGAATTTTGCGCGAAAGCCTCAACTAATTTTAGTAATTTTATCGAAACTTAGCGCCATTACATAAACGGGCACAGTATTTCACCTTAATAGTTTGACAATTTTCCGATAGATGGCGCAACTGAAGAAAGTTTTGTCTTAAATCTCCTCCTCTGAATCAATAAGTCGATAACTCGTCTATTGCAAGTCGACTAAAGGCTAGAAATTTACCATTTTACTCTATCGACTGCTCTTCTTCTTCCCAATTCTCTATAAAATTATCTGCAGTCTAAGTTTAAATTTTCTTAAGATTGTGGAGGTTATCACTACTTTTATGTCTTATAAGGCGATTCAGAAAACGACAATTAGCAATTTGCCCAATTTTGGCCGGTTTCTTAGAGAGCAACTTGAGAAAAAATATTTTAAATATCTAAAACTTGAGAATAATCACTTTGTAACTGCAAGTTTGCAGATTTATTACGTGAACACAAACAGTTGATGGAACATTAGAATTTTGCGCGAAAGCCTCAACTAATTTTAGTAATTTTATCGAAACTTAGCGCCATTACATAAACGGGCACAGTTTTTTACCTTAATAGTTTGGCAATTTTCCGATAGATGGCGTAACTGAAGAAAGTTTTGTCTTGAATCTTCTCCTCTGAATTAATAAGTAGATAACTCGTCTATTGCAAGTCGACTAAAGGCTAGAAATGTACCATTTTACTCTATCGACTGCTCTTCTTCTTCCAAATTCTCTATAAAGTTATCTGCAGTCTAAGTTTATATTTTCTTAAGATTGTGGAGGTTATCACTAATTTTATGTCTTATAAGGCGATTCAGAAAACGACAATTAGCAATTTGACCAATTTTGGCCGGTTTCTTAGAGAGCAACTTGAGAAAAAATATTTTAAATATTTAAAACTTGAGAATAATCACTTTGTAACTTCAAATTTGCGGATTTATTACGTGAACACAAACAGTTGATGGAACATTAAAATTTTGCGCGAAAGCCTCAACTAATTTTAGTAATTTTATCGAAACTTAGCGCCATTACACAAACGGGCACAGTTTTTCACCTTAATAGTTTGGCAATAATCCGATAGATGGCGCAACTCAAGAAAGTTTTGTCTTAAATCTCCTCCTCTGAATCAATAAGTCGATAACTCGTCTATTGCAAGTCGACTAAAGGCTAGAAATTTACCATTTTACTCTATCGACTGCTCTTCTTCTTCCAAATTCTCTATAAAATTATCTGCAGTCTAAGTTTAAATTTTCTTAAGATTGTGGAGGTTATCACTATTTTTATGTCTTATAAGGCGATTCAGAAAACAACAATTAGCAATTTGCACAATTTTGGCCGGTTTCTTAGAGAGCAAGTTGAAAAAAAATATTTTAAATATTTAAAACTTGAGAATAATCACTTTGTAACTTCAGGTTTGCAAATTTATTAAATGAACACAAACAGTTGATGGAACATTAGAATTTTGCGTGAAAGCCTCAACTAATTTTAGTAATTTTATCGAAACTTAGCGCCATTACATAAACGGGCACAGTTCTTCACCTTAATAGTTTGGCAACAATACGATAGATGGCGTAACTGAAGATAGTTTTGTCTTGAATCTTCTCCTCTGAATCAATAAGTCGATAACTCGTCTATTGCAAGTCGACTAAAGGCTAGAAAATTACCATTTTACTCTATCGACTGCTCTTCTTCTTCCCAATTCTCTATAAAATTATCTGCAGTCTAAGTTTAAATTTTCTTAAGATTGTGGAGGTTATCACTACTTTTATGTCTTATAAGGCGATTCAGAAAACGACAATTAGCAATTTGCCCAATTTTGGCCGGTTTCTTAGAAAGTAACTTGAGAAAAAATATTTTAAATATCTAAAACTTGAGAATAATCACGTTGTAACTTCAACTTTGCGCATTTATTACGTAAACTAGAAGAATTGAGAAATCATTAAAATTTGGAAGAAAGCCCCAACTAATTTGAGTAATTTTATCAAAACTTAGCGCCATTACACCAACGGGCACAGTTTCTCACCAAGTTAGTTTGGCAATAATCAGATAGATGGCGCAACCGAACATAGTTTCGTTCTAAACGTTCTCTTCTGAAGCAATTCGTCGATAACTCGATAATTGCTAATCGAATAATTTTTTTTCTAAGTATTTTAGTCTGTCAACTGCTCTTCTGTTTCCTTATTCTCTTAAGTAAAAATTTTACAGTTCTCAAAATTGTGTAAATGATTTAGGAAACAACATATAACAATTTGTCTTAATGAGATTTCCAAAATTGCTAACTTTTGCTTGATATTTTAAAGAGAATTTAGTAAAATATTCTCAAAACTCAAAATTTGTGAATTATGTTGTAACTTTAATTCTACACATTTATTACCACGAAGGGACGTCAGAATTTTCTATGAAAGCCAATTTTTGAAATTTTAGCGTTATAAAGCGCTGAGTACAGTTTCCCACCAAAATGATTTGGAAACAGTCGGATAGATGGTGCCACTAAAAATCAAAAATAACCTAAAACAGCAACTTTTTGATATTATTTTGAAACCTCAGTACCAACTAAATGTTTTCAAAATTTGCGAGTATATTACAATTTACTATAAAGAGTTTCTTGGAATTTTTTATAACAGCCGATTTTAGAAATTTTTAACGCCGCAGGAGCGCTGAGTACAGTTTCTCACCATAATGATTTGTGAGTAATCGGATAGATGGCGCAAATAAATAAAAACAACCTAAAACAGCAACTTTTTGAATTTATTTTGAAACCTCAGTACCAACTGAATGTTCTCAAATTTATCAACATATTGCGATTTACTTTAAAGAGTTACTTGGCCGTCAAGACCAGTCCTTCCTGATTTGATATAGGATCCTACATTGACGTTGATTTACCTAAACGTCGGCATTGTCAAAACAAGGAGTTAAGTTCATATTTAATTATTTATGCTGCAAATAGAAACGGATTTAAGACAACAATTCGTCTCCAACTTGTTACTATAGCTAGCAAACCGAATTTGAGTAGGGTAGACAGAGAATTTACTAATTTCCCCCATTTAACGCATCCTTTACTAAAATAAATAAAATTGAAGGTTTAATCAATCGATTTTCTCGAACTTTCTTTATAGAGATTTAAGCGAAATCGCATAAACGTCAGTCCGTCTTTGTTGGTGAAATTCTCTCGACAGAACCGATTTTTGAACAAAAGCCTGAAAGCCATACTCTGAATATAAAAATGATAAATGGAGCAACACATTTTCCTGAAACAGTCGGAATCTGCAGATTGCCCCGCGAAGGTAAACAATTTTATTATTGTTAATCTGGTGTTTCTTTATTTTGAAGCTCCAACCCTTTTTACACTTATAAGTAATTTCGATAAATCTTGTCGAAGCCCCAATTTCGTCGAAATATCAAAAGCTCGACTCTAAATCCGACAAAACTCGCCATTTCGGTAAATTACCGTGAAAAAACTAATTAACTTGAAGATGGGTCCAAGAAAAAAATTGAGAAGATTAAACGGATGAGGGTTGGCTTGAGCGGCGAAAGGCACTAATTAAATTTTGGATTTAACAGTTGATTGGGGATCTTGAGAAATCGGTTTGTTGAATTCTCGAACGACAACAAATATGGCGATAAGTTATTGTTGCTAAATCAAATCAAAAACTGGCTAAATCAAGAGATTCTTAGTTGCTAATTAATTTTTTTGATCCAACGCATTAAAAAAATTTCACCACTCCACAGCACATTACACCAACCCCCAACTTTTTTGGAGCAATTTAATTTTAAAATTATTTCGATTTGTTAAAGAACTGCACCACAATTAACTTAATCGCGTCTAGGTACATAGATGCACGTATTGTTTTAGTAAGTCCCTTTATTGGGTTGGTTTCTGGGGGGCGGTTCTTGGTTACTAAAGTTGCGCTTAATTGCGAAAGTTTTCCGAACTGTTCTTTGTGCCACCCAGCTTCCGAATATAATCCCTAATTGTTTCTCTAGACTTACTGCTGCACTACCCTAATTGGTGGTGCCGTTGGAAAATGTTTGGTCGATATTGTTACTCAAAAAAAAAAAAAAACTTTACGTGCCAGTCGCGCTTTCGACTGAAACGAAATTGTGTAAAGCTCGTTTAGAAAGGGTAAATTAGAGACGTGAGATAGCAGACACCTAGAAAATTTGCAGTTCGTTTTTAAGGGTTGAACTTTTTTTGAAGTAAAACAAGGTGAAGTTTGAAATTTTAAAGTTGTGAAAGAAATAATTTTACGTTTGTGCCATAAATAACTTTTTTGTTTTGTGGAAATTAATTGAAGATAAGATTGGGTCGAGTGGCGGATTTTGTTGTGAAGTTTGTTACGTTGCAGGATTTATGTGGAAAGCTATTTTGTTAGATAGCTTGTGTTGTTATTTTCCGACATGCAACTTTTCAATTTAAATTTACTTTTAAAGTCCTGACAAGGTCCTGAAGTTATTTCCATTGAACATCGAACACATAAACCACATCCACAAGTTCAGATTCGTATAAAGACGTTTTACTGGTATTTTTGGTAGAAACTAATTTTATTTGCCCGATAGGAACAATTTCAGTAAAAACTTGGTCTTGGGTTAAATTAATATTCAAATTATTTTTAAACTAAATACAATCGACTTTAGACCAAAGTTCTTCCACCCTCTTACATCAGAGTATTGCTGTACAGTTTTAGAAACTTTTTGTTTTATTTCCAAATTGGTGGTGGTGGCTCTCAGTGACGATCTTTCTGCGATTTCCAAAATTTTCTTGGTAGTGCTGTTGACATTCAGCAGGATTACGTGAGCGTATTCTATAATTTGTCTGCAGATGCATTTGTATGTGTATATTAGTATATTGATCCTCTTAGATTTATAAGTTAAGCAAAACACTTCAGAAAGATGTTGCTTGAAGTTTATTTTCTCGTCGATAGTAACTCCAAGAAATATGATATCTGATTTTGGGCTACAACAAATGTTTTCAATAAGAATAGATGAGGAGGAAGGTTTTATTCGATGGTTAAAATTGGACATCATAACAGTCGATATTGTAGAGCACAGGAGAAAAAAAAGATCCCTGTGGGATGCCCAGTCGAGAAAAATATTCTGCTAACGTCGACTCGTTAATTTTTAACTGAAGCTTGCAGGGGTTTTTCAGAAATTCTGCAACAATCTTGCGTAAAAATTTGGACAGTTGAGGAGTTGTTGTGGTAGCCGGACTGTTTTGCGGCTTGAGTATTCGAGCATAATATGAAGAAAGGGTGGCTTGTAGATTGTTTTTTGTTAAATCCGCACTGAAATTTTTGAATTTGATGGACTAAGTAGTATAGATATGGGGATTCTAGACTAAAGAGGCACGGAGCGTGGCTTGCGCCGACGCATGGCTTTGAGAGTAGCGTGACTAATGTCTGAGCGCGGTTGTCAAGAGCCAAGGTTACGCCACACTAAAAACCATTTGCCGACGCCAGCCACGCGCCTTGCCGCCGTGTCTCTTTGGTCTAGAATCTCCATATCTATACTACTGACCTATTTTCTTCTTGAGAGCTTCTTTGATGATACATTCAAAGTATTTTACAACAACTGGAGGAAACGTAATTAGACGGTATTTATTGTAATCTGAAAGTCACGCCCCGCGTTTTTTTGGTCTAGAATCCCTATATCTATACTACTGGCTTATTTGTTCTTGAGAGCTTTTTTGACGATACATTCGAATCTTTTTACAACAACTGGAGAAAGGGTAATTAGACGGTAGTCATTGTAATGCGCAAGCCACGCCTCGCGCTTCTGCAGTCTAGAATCCCCATATGTAGACTACTGGCTTATTTTTTCTTGAGAGCTTCTTTGATGATACACTTGAAACTTTTTTCAAGAACTGGAGGAGGAGTAATTGAACGGTAGTCTTCGTAATCGGGTGGTGAAATGTAAACCTGTTTTCTGAAGCTCAGGATTTGGGCGTATTTTTCTTTTTGAACACCAGCTCTTGTAAAACTGACAGCTGACCCATTTATGGTCTCCAACATATCTTTGATCAATTCATTTGTGATTGTATACATTTGGTATAATTATTCACTTTGATGGCGCAATTAGTCTTCTACCTACTTCTATATTGTTTATTTTCATTGTTCTATGATTGGAGACAATTTTGTCGATAATTTGGGGGTTTGCTAAGTACAAACAGAAGCGATTGTTGGAAAATTTTGGTCTCTCTTTGAATATATGAAAGTCTGTTTATTTCTTGCAGCATTTGCATAACTAATATTAGATTTTGAGTTTGCGGTTGCTTGATTCCTCATTGTTTTAGATAATTGAGGGTATACTTCTGTAGACAGAGGACGACATTGAGGTGGAAGAGTGATAGACATTTGTTAATTTGATTCTTTGATAAGAGTAGCGTGACCAATGCTTTGACGCGTTTGTCAAGGGGCGAGGCCACGTAACGTTAAAAGTTATTTGTCTACACAAGCCACGCCCTGTGCCTCCATGCTTCTTTAATCTAGAACCCCCATATCTATACTACTGACCTATTTGCTTCTTGAGAGCTTCTTTAATGATATATTTGAAGTTTTCTATAACAACTAGCGAAAGCGTAATTAGACGGTAGTCATTGTAATCCGCAAGCCACGCCCCGCGTTTTTTTGGTCTAGAATCCCTATATCTATACTACTGGCTTATTTCTTCTTGAGAGCTTTTTTGACGATATATTCGAATCTTTTTACAACAATTGGAGAAACCGTAATTAGACGGTAGTTATTGTAATGTGCAAGCCACGCCTCGCGCTTCTTTAGTCTAGAATCCCCATATCTATACTACTAGCATATTTTCTTTTGAGAGCTTCTTTGATGATACGTTCGAAACTTTTTTCAAGAACTGGAGGAGGGGTAATTGGACGGTAGTCTTCATAATCGGGTGGTGAAATGTAAACCTGTTTTCTGAAGCTCAGGATGTGCGCGTATTTTTCTTTTTGAACACCAGCTCTTATAAAACTGACAGCTGACACATTCATGGTGTCCAACATATCTTTGATCAATTCATTTGTGATTGTAGGACTAACATTTGGTATAATTATTCTTTTTGATGGCGCAATTAGTCATCTACCTACTTCTATGTTGTTTATTTTAATTGTTCTATGATTGGAGACAATTTTGTCGATAATTTGGGGGTTTACTTAGAACAAACAGAAACGATTGTTGGATATCTTTGGTCTTTCTTTAAATATATGAAAGTCTGTTAATTTCTTGCAGCATTTGCATAACTAATGTTGAATTTTGAGTTTGCGGTTGGTTGATTGCTTATTGTTTTAGATAGTTGAGGCTATGCTTCTATATACATAGGACGACATTGAGGTGGAAGAGTGATAGACATTTGTTTATTTGATTTTTTTATAAGAGTAGCGTGACCAATGCTTCAGCGCGGTTGTCAGGGGGTGAGGTCACGCAACGCCAAAAGCCATTTGCTTACGCAAGCCACGCCCCGTGCCTCCATGTTTCTTTAATCTAGAACCCCCATATCTATACTACTGGCCTATTTTGTTCTTGAGAGCTTCTTTGATGATACATTGGAAGTTTTTTTTTAAACTAGAACTTCTATGTTGTTTATTTTAATTGTTCTATGTTTAGAGATGACTTTGTCAACAATTTGAGAGTTCGTTAAGTACAAACAGAAGCGATTTTTGAAAATGCTTGGTCCTTCTTCGGAAATTTAAAAGTATGTTCATTTTTTGCATCATTTGCATAACTTTTGAGTTATTTGAGTTTGCGATTTTTTTATTGCTCATTGTTCTCGATAGTTGAGGCCATGCTGCTATATACAGAAAATGACATTGAGGTAGAAGATTAATAGACATTTGTTTATTTAATTTTTTTATTATCTAGTGAATGAAAAAAATTTCTCCATTCACTCAGTACTCAGTAGAACAGTTTTTCCTGTTAACAGTAGATAGTCTTGTTCAAGTACTAATTTCCGTTAAATTTTCAAAAACTCCATTCTCTACGTAGAAGTATCTTAGGTGTAACATGCCCGATGTGCACCTTTTTTGAAATGATAGTCAGCGTTCTCTAGAAGGTTTCAAATTTGGAGGCGATACTCGTTACGTTCAATTTCCAAACAGTCCGTCCACCAAACTCTCAAAAACAATTTTCCAAAAAAATTGAAAAGATTTATATTTTCTACTTACAACGTTTATGTAGCAATAACGAGGGTTAGAACACAATTACTCGTAAAAACTTTCATAACGCGATTTATTAATCGCTAAAGGATCGCATAATTTCGGACGAAACGATGTGCTTAATTTCGAATAGTGTCTGTCTTAAATTATGGTGAAATAAATACAAAATGGCTTAAAAAGAATTCTTATTTGGACGTGATTCGGGCTTTAAATTGCCATTAGAATAAAACACTCACCTGGTGGTATAGCGGAATTCCGCACACGCACAATTCTGAATGGGAAACTTTGGGAATAATTCCCTCACATAACAATAGTTATTCATTGAGTTCATGTTAATGGTGGATCAAATTTTGATTTATATGCGGCGCTTGGATGTTTTCTAACACTAAAAGCAGTCCATTGAGGTGAAACGGACCATTGTTGGTCAGAATTTGCAAGCTTGATATCCAAGTTGACTAGAAAAAACCCTCCAAAATTTTTAATGTCTTTAATTGACTTCAACTTTTTTTAGAATTCTTCCAAAAAATGTAGAATCTCCAGCAATGGGGTGCTTGCATTTTTTTGTGTAAAACTCGTCATTCAAGTGCATATGGCTTGTGGCCATAATTAAATATTTTTTTCAAATTGGAAATATTTGCGCCACAACGCCGGGAATTGTTGGGATTGTTCAAATAATGACGTCAGTAAACGTTGACGTGACGTCTACGTAATTATCCGACTGGGTCCTCACAAATTTGCACTTCAAAAACCACAGCGCATTTTAAACTAACCGGAGAAAATTGTGAAAATAATTTAATTTGCTCATGAAATAAATCGCGTGGAAATAACCGACTTAGAGAGCCGATTGGTTGGGTGACGTCATTCGTCACGTCCAATCCCAGCGCGTTTTGGATCACATGAAGCTATTTAAATAATTTTTTATGATTTTTGTGTCTCATTGGAAGAGATTTATTCTAAAGCAACAACTTTTCTACTTCCTCATCAAAAACACTTTTGCAATTTTAATTATAATTAAATTAAATTAAAACAAAAATTCTAATAAATATTTTGACGTAATAAATTGATTTGAAATTGTTTGTAGTTTCTAATTGCTTTCCATAGACCGAAATTGCAATTCGACATTTAATCTCACAAAATTTACGGCGGTTATCTCTGAACTGAATGCAAATATCTCCTTCAAGTTTCAAGTCATGAATAATGAAAATATTATTTATACAGAAGGTATTCGATAAACTTTGAAATGGTAATTGTCTCTACGTCACCCCCTCACGTCTCCTTTTTATTACGTCAAAGTGCTGAATGATGTTTTGCCAATAATTGCAGGAAAAAATCGTTTATGGCGGCTGTTTTGGACGAAAAAAGCTAAATTGTGTAGCTTTTGTCATTTTCATTACTTGCGAGTGTTTTTCTGTGATATAATAAAAGCTATTGACAGATGTTTTAAAGAAACGTTGTCTCTCTATTTCCGTTGAGTGTTCAAATCGTGTCAAGTTAGCTAGAAGATTTCCTGAAAGCTCTCGAATTAAATTACTGAAAATAAAATAATTGCACGATTCTCTATTGGTTTTTGGTCATAATTGATTGTTATTGCGTTATTTTTTTTAATTTTCCCCCAACAACCATTTCTAAATAATAACAATTAATGTTGGGTTTGAAGCTTTTGTGGCGCAGAATTTTGGCGCAGACAGGTCGATGGATTGCAATCAAAAGCTTGAAGCTGATCAATGTGTGCGTTAGTGGAAAATTATAATGATTAAAGTTGACAATTTCCATAATTGTTGATGTACATTTATTAAGCTCTTGGTCGAAATATTTTTGATGAGCAACATTTTGATTTTTGTCGACTATTTAAGTTAAATAATTAAAAGTAACAAGCAAATTGCGAAATCTTTTCGAGATTCTCCCGGCGCCTCCACCAAATGTAACTTTTATTTATTTTTAGGCCGGCAATGGTAAAAAAATTTTTTTAACACAAAAAATTTATTCGATCTCTTGGCGTTTCCACCAAATGTAAATTTTATTTATTTTATAAAGTCGTCAAAAACAAAAAAAATTTTTGTCAACTGAAATTATCTTTTTTTATTTGACTACTTAGAGACTTCACTATTTGGGTTACGGTAGAGTAATCGCTCTTTCAGCTGAAACTGTTGGGGAAAATGTTTCTGTTTGCTTGCAAACGTTTCTGTTATAAAAAATAATTTAATTTGAGAAAAGTCCAAAAGCGCCGATTCTGGTGAATAATGTTGAATTCGATTGCTAACTTTGCCACAATATGCAAATTTTCCCTGCACTCCTTTTATGAAACTTTTTAACTTTTTTGTTGATGTTATCTTAACGAAAACTATTTCAACTAAACATTTTTTCACGCAAATGTAGCAATAAATAAAAAAATCAGCGAAAGCTCGAAGAAATTGTTTTGTAATTTTTAGAAAATTTTCAAAATTTATTGGTAATTCTGCAGTTCGTGCCAATTTTTTTAAAACTTGACACAGTTTTAAATCTTTTAATTGAGATAACAGGCAAAAATATGCAAAAGTATAATAAACGCATAAAAAGAACGTTCCACTAACAGTTTGTTCATTTCAGCTTCAGCTTTTGGCATTGACCTGAAATTCGCGTACACACCCTGAAAATGGGGGCGAAAATTCCTATTTGTATGCAAATAAAATAATAAAATTTTTGTTTATTTAAAATATTGCGCAGAATTAGTAATAAACCAATTCAACATTTCATTTATTTTGATTGGTTTCGGTTGAAGGTTTGTTAAATTTTCAGAAAAATTTAGTTAAAATTTAACTCAAAATTAATCAAAAAAACTGGAGATAAATCCAAGAGATTAAAATTTAACACGAAGAAGTTGGTTTTGTGCAGTTAAATTTCGGTAATTCCCCGAAGCTTCCGATGGTTTGCAATAGACACAATCAAAATCGAACTGAAGTGTAAGATAAATAAGGTTCGGCAAATTCCGCAAATATCGCCCAATCACTCTTGAAGTAAATGATTACACGGAACGGGCAGGATCGCTCTCAATCTTAAGCTGTTGCTAAGGGTGATTTGTTGTTTGGTTACCTAGTCCTTTGAAGGATCCCATTAGAGCGGAAATCAAGATTTCACAAAAAATCATTACAACAATATCTTCGAGTGATTGGTTTGAAATTCAAATTAAAACGTCTCGAACCGTTTCTTACTTTTTATTAAATTAAATTGTCGAAAAATCGTTTTTGTTATGATATCGTCGAATGTTTTTAGATGAAATTAAATTTACATTAAAGGTGCGCGTGTTTAATCGAAATAGGGTCGTCGCGAAATTCTGTTAACGTCCCGGATGTTGTAAAAACTACAAAAGACGAGGGAATTGGCTTCGAACGAAGCTTATTTTTCAAAGCTGTAGGCATTTATGTTATCGAATTTTGCCGAAATGGAATCGCATCAAATGAAGTTAAGCGGATTCGAAACAATAGAAAAATAAATTAATTCAATTTGTAATTAGAGAAATTTGATAAACAATGTAAAAAGAAATTTCAGGACTCGTTAATAAGTGTTAGAAGTGTCAATTTTAAAACGTAAAGGTTAAAGGTAGAAAAAATTTGTGGGGGCAATATTAATAAATGTACTACAAGGAGGATGCAATGAAAAGTTTTCTAAGGAACAAAAGAATAAGTGGAGCACCCAAGATGAAGAGACAGCAATTAGAGAGAACTAAGACCAACTGAAAAACTGGGGAGAAAGATAGTTAAGAAAGTCTACGGTTTCAAGAAAATAGAAGAAAAATTGTATCAAAATATCATGAACCATGAAGTAGATAAAATCTGAATGTAAGCATTATAGTGAAGGTGGCGGACAAAATGGCATAGGCTTAGAAAAAGGATTAAAGAAAATGATTAGATAAGGAAAAATTGATGGTGAAAACCAGAAAAAGTAATCAAAAAGAAAGAACAAAGAACACGTGGGAAGAGTAAATAAAACGATGGGAATAGGAGACTTGTGGAAATAAATTCAGGATCGACAGAAGTGGAGGAAGGTAGTGCGGATGTTGGAAACTCACAACTTAGACGTAGAGTAAAAATTAAAAAAAATCGAGGGAAATATGGAGGAGCTGGAAGAGGTATTAGAAGAAGTAAGAAGATGAGTAGAATACTACAGAAGGAGAAACTTGCTGAAGAGGATAAAAATGATTTGCTAACAGAGATAAAGAAATTAATAAAAGACGTAAGCAAAACGAAACAATAAATGCCATATTGGGAGAGGACTTTAAGCAAAGCAATGAAAATCAGATGATAGAAAAATAGGCATGAAATCTATGAGGAGCGGGTTAAGAGATAATTAAAAAAATTCTGATAATTTGAGGTTTGGAAATGAAGAAAGAAAATTAAGCTGAATTACCAAATGGGCTGGAATAATTGATAGAAAGGACCGCAGGAATAAAAATGGAGATCAAAGAAGTTAGAGAGATAGGAACAAAAATTTGCAAAGTGAAACAACGAAAAGAAAAGTTGTAATGAAAATAAAATACAAAAGCACAGAACTACAAAAACTTATAAAAATAATAAAATGGCTAAAAAGGAAATGAAAGCTCAAAAAGAGATAAATTGACTAGCGGAAGAGAGATAAAAGACACATTTACAAAAATTATAAGAAAATTGCGGAGATGACAACAAAAATTTGCAAAATGCAACATGCAAAAACAATTGTAATGAAAAATAAAAATGCAGAACTACCGGACAAAGAGAATTTGTATAAATAATAAAATATTTGAGAAAGAAATTGAAGATAAAAAAATCATAAAATGGCTAGTGGAAGACAGAGAATAGGATAAATTGTAGAGGGATAGAAAGAAAAATTTGCACGACAAAACATAAAAAATCAAATGTAAGTCTGAATAAAAATACACAATTGCAAGACTACGAGAAAGCAAAGTAGAGTACAGAAATCAGAAGAGACGAGATAAGAGTAGACTACAGAGATTTGAGTAGAAATACAAGAAGAGAGACAAGATGACGAGAGATAAAAAAAAGTAAAAAATGAAGTAGAGACAAGAGGTAAAGAAATATTTTGATACAAATTGAAGAAGTAAATAGGTGGATATGGAATGAAGAGAGTGGAGAAAGGACAAATCTAGGAAAACAAAAAGTGGAGAGAGAATAGTAAAGTGGCAAGAGGCTGAAAGAGCAACGTAGAGAGATAAGAAGCATATGTATTGACCATTAAAGGCGTTTACTATAAACACTAGAGAATATGGAATAATAGAGAAATGGAGACAACAAATATAATTGGAATGGTAAGATGGACAAGTTTAGGGTAATAGCGATAAGAAATGGAGATATGAAAGTGGAATTTAAAATTACAGAAGAGAGTGAAAAAGAGACAAAAGGCGAAGAATCAATAGTAAAGTGGGAAAATACAAAGTGAAGAGGTAAAATGAATAGAATTGAGTAAAAATTTGCAAAACAGAGCATGCAAAGGAATTGTAATGAAAAATAATTCACAACCACAAGACTACGAAATTTTATTTAATTAATAAAATAAGAAAGATCAAAGTAGAGTATAGAAATAAGAATGGAGAAGATAAGAGTAGATTCAAGAGAGTTGAGAAATTGAAGAAGAGAAACAAGATGGCGAGAGGTAAAAATAGAGCAGAGAATGAAATAGAGAGAAAATAAATAAGAAATATTAAGGTAGAAAAAGAACAAGTTATTAGGTGGGTATAGAATCAATAGTGTGGTGCAGAGACTAAACTAGAAAATCGAGAAATGGTGAGACAAGAGTAAAGTGGCGGGAAGCTCAGAGAGAAGCGTAGAGAGATAAGAAACATATGTATGGACCAATAAAGGCTTTTACCACTGACACTCAGAGAAGATGGAATAATAGAGAAGTGGAGACATTAGACACAAAAAGGGACAAAAGGCGAAGAATTAATAGTAAAGTGAGAAAACACAAAGTGGAGAGGTAAAATGAATAGAATTGAGCAAAAATTAGCAAAATAGAACATGCAAAAGAATTGTAATGAAAAATAATTCACAACTACAAGACTACGAAATGCTTTTTAAATAATAAAATAAGAAAGATCACAGTAGAGTACAGAAATAAGAATGGAGAAGATAAGAGTAGATTCAAGAGAGTTGAGAAATTGAAGAAGAGAAACAAGATGGCGAGAGGCAAAAATAGAGCAGAAAATGAAATAGAGAAGAAATAAATAAAAAATATTCAAGTAGAAAAAGAAGAAGTTATGAAGTGGGTATGGAATCAAAAATGGGGAGCAGAGACTAAACTAGAAAGTCGAGAAATGGTAAGACAAGAGTAAAGTGGCGAGAAACTCAGAGAGTGGCATAGAAAGATTAGAAGTGTATGTATGGACCAATTAAGGCTTTTACCATAAACACTCAGAGCAGGAGAAATAAAGAATTATAGAGAAGTGGAGAGACAAAACAAGATTAGAATGATAAGACAGACAAAATTAGAGTAAAAGGATAATAAATGGTGACATGAAACTGGAATTTAAAAGTGCGGCAAGGAAAAAGGAACAGGCGAGAAGCGGAGAGACAGACAATGGTAAAGTGTAAAATCATAAAATGAAGAGGTGGAAGTGAAATGAATAGAATTAATCAAAGATTTGCAAGGTGGAACAAATAAAAAAAAATTGTGATCAAAGATAAAAATACACAAGTACAAAACTACGAAAATTTACATAAATAATAATATGGCTAAGAAAAAAACTGATGATAAAAAATCTTAAAATTACTAACGGAAAACAGAAAGGGAAAAATTGAGGAAGAAAGAAAATATTGGGGTAGAAATAGAAAAAGTGATTCGGTGGACATGGAATAAAGAGTGTATAGAAGAGAATAAACTAGAATATCAAGAAGTAGAGAGACAAAGAGTAGAGTGGCAAGAAACTGAAACAGCGGCGTGGAGAGATAAGAAGTGTGTATGGACAAAAAAAAACGTTTACCACAAATACTCAGAGAAGAAGAAATAAAGAGGAATAGAGAAGTGGAGAGACAAAACGAGATTAGAATGATAAGAAAGACAAGTCTAGAGTAGAAATGGAGTAGTAGAGGAAAATGGAGACATGAAAGTGGAAATTAAAAGTTCGGTAGAGAATGAATAAGGGACAAAAAGTAAAGAGGCAATGGTAGAGTAGATAAACAAGAAGTAAAGAGATAATAGTGAAATGTATAGAATTGAACAAAAATTTGCTAATTTGAACATCAAAAAATAATTGCAATAAAAAATAAAAATTCAAAACTACAAGACTATGAGAAATTATGTAAATAATAAAATAATAAAAATCAAAGAAGAATACAGAAATAAGAAGGGAAAAGAGAAGCATAGACTGCAGAGAATTGAATTGAAATTGAAAAAGAGAGACAAGATGGCAAGAGATAAAAATAAAGTAAAAATTGAAGTAGAGACAAGAGGTAAAGAAATATTGGGGTACATAAAGAAGAAGTGATTAGCTGGAATCAAGAGAGTGGAGGAGAGACTAAATTAGAAAAACAAGAATTGAAGAGACCAGAGAAAAGTAGCAAGATGCTAAAAGAGTAGCGCGGAGAGCTAAGGAATGTATGTATGGACCAATCAGGGCAATTACCATACACAATAGACAATAATAGAGAAGTAGAGGGACAAAATAAGATTAGAATAATAAGAAAAGCAAGTTTAGAGTAGAGCGATAAGAAATAGAGACATGAAAGTTAAATTTAAAAGTATGGCAAAGAATAAAGAAGGGACGAAAGGACGAATTGCAAATCAAAGAACAATTGCAATGAAAAATAAAAATTCAAAACTACAAGACTACAAGAATCTATATAAATAATGAAATAATAAAGAATAAAGAAGAGTATAGAAATAAGAAGGAAAAAGAAAAAGTGGACTGCAGAGAGTTGAATAGAAATTGAAGAAAACAGACAAGATGGCAGGAGATAATATTAAAGTAAAGAATGAAGTAGAGACAAGAACTAAGGGACGAATATTGCGGTAGAAAAGAAAGAAGGGATAAGGTAGACATAGAAACTAGAAAAACAAGATATGGAGAAAGAAAAGTAAAGTGGCAAGAAGCTGGAAGAGCGACGTAGAGAGACAGAAGATGTATGTATGGACCAATAAAGGTGTTTACCGCAAACACTTAAATACAAAGGAATAAAGAATAACAGAGAAGTGGAGAGGCATAACAAGATTAGAATAATAAGAAAGACAAGTTTAGAGTAAAGCAATAAGAAATAGACACATAAAAGTGGAATTTAAAAGTACGGCAGAGAATGAAGAATAGGCAAAAAGCGGAGAAACAATAGAATTAATAAAAAATTTGCAAAGTGGAACAAATGAAAGATAAAAATACACAAGTACAAAGACTACGAAAATTTACATAAAGAAGGAAACTGAAGATAAAAAAAAATTAAAATTACTAAATTAATCTTGAAATTAAAATTAAAACAGAGAAATTGAAAAAATTAAGAAGAATCGCAGAGGGACAGGAACAAAAATCTGCAAATCGGAACATAAAAAAAATTGTAATGAAAAACAGAAATGCATAACTACAAGACTACAAGAAACTATATTTATAATAAAATAAAAAAATTCAAAGAGAGTATACAGATAAGAAGAGAAAAGAGAATGGTAGGCTGCAGAGAGTTGAATAGAAATTTAAGAAGACAGACAAGCTGACGTGAGATAAAAATAAAGTAAAGAATAAAGTCGAGAGGAGAGGAGAAGTAATGAAAGAATATTGGGATAGAAAGAAATAAAGAGATTAGGTGGGCATGGAGTAAGGAGAGTGAAATAGAGACTAAACTAGAAAAACAAGAAATGGAAAAACAAAAGTAGAGTGGCAAAAAAATGGAAGAGTAACGTAGAAAGATAAGAAGTGTATGGACCAATAAAGGCGTCTATCACAAACACTCAGAGAAGAAGGAATAAAAAATAATGGAGAAGTGAAAAGACAAAACAAGATTAGAATGATCAGAAAGGCAAGTTTAGCGTAGAACAATAAGAAATGAAGACATGAAAGTGGAATTTAAAAGTACGGCAGAGAATGAAGAAGGAACAAACAGCAAAGAGGCAAGGGTAAAGTAAAAAGACACAAAGTGGAGAGGTAGGAGTAAAATGTATAAAATTGTAATGTAAAATAAAAATTTATTACGACAAGACTACGAGAATTTATATAAATAATACAATGGATAAAAAAAAATGGAAGCTCAAAAAGAGTGACTAGCGGAGGACAGAAAAAATTGCCGAAACGCGGTTCTAAAAATCAGATTTGGACAAAGATGATGAAATTTAATAGAAATTTAAATAGAATCAACGGACGCTAAGAGCTGATAAAACAAGAAAAGAAAGGTGCAAAGAAAATGAGACAAGCAAAGAAAAATGAATACAGAAAGAGTTACGAAGAATTAGGAATAATTTTCTTAGTGGAACTAAATGATACGAACGAAAAAAAATGGCAGTGAAGAATAAAATTAAACTAAATCAGCTACAAGGTAAAGTTTACATAAATATAGAAATTAATGAAGAGAAATAGACACTTAAATAGAGCAACAGAATAGGAAAGAAAAAAGAAAAATTGTAAATTGACGGAATGGTAAAAATGCGGAATTAGTAGAAAGCAAAACAAAAACAATAAATTCAAAAAATGATAAAGCAAGAGAAGGATAGTGCAGGGAAGAAGAAGCAAGTCGAGAGAAAGGGTATGAGAGAAGAGACAAGAAAAATAAAGTAACAAACTGAGGCAACAAAAAATTATTAAAAAAAGGTCTATGAAGTGGGATATAGAGAATTTTAGAGGATTAAAAAAAAGAAGTAGAACAGGTAGAAAAATTAAATGAGAAAAAAATTAAATAATTAGTCCAGTAGGAGAATAAACAAAGGATTGAAAATTATTCACTTGTCATCGATTTCAAATCAACAATATTAATGTGATACTACCAAAATTTGACGACAATTTAATTTTTAACATTGGAATCTTCAGAAATATTTGCTTTATCGTATATTAGATTTTCCAAAGCTTTGTGCGCGAGCCAGTTTACTTATAGAAGTTGAACTTCTCCTTATTAACTTTCTGCCAACAAAATTTCGACTCTTAGTAATTTTCCAATGATTTCGCAAAACAATTTTTTTTCCAAATTAAGATTTCTATAAATAACTGAAATTATAAAAAAACTAACGTAGGTGTGGGATTTTGTGGAAATATTTTCAGGGAATTTATTGGAGTTACACCCACATTTTTTCGTTAGAATAAGTTACTGTCCACATTGTTAGCTTCTGGCCAACTGGGTTTCAATTTCAAATTAACTCCGAACGAGGTTCTTCGGGAGTTTTCTAATTCAACCACTGATTGCAGGATTTCTCGATTCTATATCAGTAAACGTAATAATTTCCTTTTTATTTTCGTCAAAATTTTCGTTAAAATCTTCTCATCTCACTATTTTCTGTCTAAATTGAAAAACGTTAATAATCAAAAAACCGAAAATTTCGTATTGAATTAAGAATCGTTACGATGCCAGAACAATAATTCAACGGGATTAAGTTAACAATTTCCCTTCTCTTATTGACTCGCTTTTATCTCATTTAAAATTAGATCGAAGAGTTTTAGTTGAAATTTGTAAATAAAGTTTCCTCCTTGTTAACGAGCGTCAATTTAGTTTGGATAAACACATTGAATCTGCATCTTAGACCGGATTCAAGCAATCACCAAAATTTAGCCATTGCCCTCCCAGGGGGTGACCCATCAAACTTAAACCCGGTTCGAGTCAACGTCCTCGAGAATATTTACGAATTTGGTAAAAGCAACTAATTTGTTATAAAGAATCGACCTCTAGCAGAGGTAATTTTGTTTTTATTGGAAATTGAACGACAAAATCGATAACTAAAAGTCTGAACGCGTTGAACACGTTAATTACTTGCCTCGAAATAATTAATTAATATCATCACAACGTAACGGGGTAAAGTTTGAAACATTTTGTAATTATTTTTAATAGTTTCGTAACTGATTAAGGAACATGGTCGAGTACTTAAAAAGTTTATTTATTATTAAAGCGAATCGATGGCTCGCTTAAGGATTCTTCGGGTAACGTTTGATGTTGTAGCACCCTAATGCCGGCAATATCATAACGTTAAGGGTACTTTCAACAAATCATTAAAAATAAACGCTCTGCAAACATTCGTTGGAAGAAATTAAATTTTTTGTTAAAGGAATTCTCATCTGCTTCAAGTTTTCTATTTTTTTATTTATGCCACTAAGTGAATTGACTGTAAACAAATAGGGTGGCGCCTACAATTTTTTGTAACTTTAAATTAATCTGCACAGGTTGTCACAAGAATCTCAACCGACTACTCAAACTAAAAATCGTTTAAAAATTTAACTGTTATTCATTAATGAAGGAAATTTTTTTTAAATAGAAAGTACAGTAAGAAAATTTTTGGTATTCACCCCACACTTTCAATGTTAGCTTGAGGTATTTCCAAAAAAAAGAGCGACAAAGATACTAAAACCAACCAATTTAAAGGTCTACCCTGAATTCTCGACCACATTCGGTTTGAATCGTGAGAAAACGCTCTCAGATTGGTTGATGCCAAGCACATGCGCGCGCACCCACCCAATTTGAAGAAATTGACGTTCAGATATTTCAATACTGCAGAAGGTCCTTTACTTTTAGTAATTGTAATAAAATCGATTCACCCAGTTGAGGAGATTGATGTTTGGAGGTTTCAATCCTTTGCTCTTCGTAATTACTATAAAACTGTACCCACCCAGTTTAAAGGGATTGACGTTTAACGGTTTCAATTCTGCAAAGAGTTTCCTCACTTTTCTAATTGTTTTAAGAATTTTGAAAAAGGAAACGTTGCAAAGCTCTCTAATCTGTATTTGTATGCTTTCGTTCGAATAGGTTGACAATGAAAACGCAGAAAAGATCGATGCTGTCCTTTATGTTCACAAATAATGGAACGTTGCGGCTACAAGTGCCACATTTAATTAATATACGGTTTTATGCAAGGTCCGGTGGACACTGAAAACTTCAGCTTCGCTGGGATTATATTCCAGTCTCGTAAGGGACCATTAAGCTCACCCTCAACAATTCAAATTAACTCAACGATTTTACCATCAAACCAAATTATATAATAAACAATATGAGTGACACCCTCAGTTACAATATCTGAGATACGTTACCAGTTTGATACAGTGAATTTTCCCCAGTTACTAGCGGCTGATTCGATTTTTATCTCGAGTAATTTATTTAACGGAGGTGCAATTAAAGAAGTTTCCAG
The DNA here is from genome assembly GCA_905333025.2 of Pyrochroa serraticornis. Lineage (NCBI taxonomy): Eukaryota > Metazoa > Arthropoda > Insecta > Coleoptera > Pyrochroidae > Pyrochroa > Pyrochroa serraticornis. Next base: position 48,314,306 of record HG995152.1, read on the forward strand.
GTTTATTACCATACCGGATTAATGGAAGCAATTTGGCGGGGTAATTACCGCAGGAAGTTGCTAGACTCGTTACGTTGTATTCGTTGGGTAACTCCACAATCTTTATGAAAATTGAATGCAGACACTTTTCCTGAGTTTTACAAAAATCGTTTTAGCGTTAATTATGTAAATTTCAACTTATTAGTAAATTATTTAATACGTTTGTAGTTGTTAATTGTTGAAAAAATAACAAAATTGACCGCCAATTACCTAAGTTAAAAACCAAAATCGTTGGGTATGCAACCAATAAAACTCCAGCCGTTCAGAAATTGGATCTACAAAGTATTTGGTAGCAAAAACCTCCTCGACCGTTGTTCTGCTGACTCTAAGAGGTGAGTGTGTTGAAAAAAATTGAAAATGGGTTAGCAAGTTTGAAAGTGTTGGGTCTCTCCTCTATTTATTGCAGAGTTGTGTGTATGGAAATTATGTGATATGCGTTTAAGTGGAAAGGCTTTGAGCTTTGATCAACTCGCCACACATGAGTTTCGAAGCGGAACTTGTAACTAGGTAAATTGCTTATTCCACCAACAATTCTGTCAACAGAACATAATTTCCGGTCGAAAACTTTTGTGCAAATCAAATCGAGAAGGGTTGAAAAAAATTATAATTTTGTATATGCAGTTTTGATTAAAACGATAATTTTGTTTTCTTGCTGAACTTTTGCCATTTTCCTACATTAGCGTTATTGAATTTTGCACAAGTTCAAGGACGCTATTAGCATACCTTGCATGGTTGCTGTACTCAATTTGCATAACGGCACAAGACCCATTATGAACTTCCACCAGCGTCGTTATTAATCTTTTTATGATGGAAGATTGCCAATCATCAGATTGCAAGTTAAAAGACGATGCCACGTTTAAGCGACTTCGTTAATATTTAACTAAGTTAGTTTCACGTTATAACTCTTTTTACGAATCGATTTTTTTGTTTATAAAAATCTTTCAAGCTTTAATTGCTTTCCATTTATAAATTTACAAAGTTTGGTGAGTCTGTAGGAGTTAATATCGCGATCGACTGTTTAATTTCTAATTAATAACGCCCTTACGACTTCCAAAAAATTCAACTGTAAGGTGAGGAGTTTTTGGTGAAATAATTGAAGTGGTAACAATGTTTTGTTTTGAGATTTTGGGATTTGGGATAACTTCCAATATTTAATAAATTCGCTTTTACTGCTGGTAGTAATAGTCTGCTCTGATTAAACTGCGAGTTACCATTAAACGTTGTTTACGATAGTTTTGATTGTTCTACCGTAAATGAATGAAATTACAGCAATTTCATCGGTTGGACGTCTAAGTCGTAAATTCTATAACTGAAACCATGACCTGACTTGACCCGTCTCACTTGCAGGCCCATAAGTTTCATCTTTGTATTTTATATGATGCAAAAATCAGCCAACTTCTTTATTATTCACAAGTTACTATAGAGGGATTTTGTTGAGTCAGTAGATACAACAATTTGAGAGTGGCGTAGAGAGACAAGAAATTTAGGATCCACGTATCTGTAGGAACCAAAAGGGAGCATACCACAGACACATGTAGAAAGGACCTCAACGATCGGTAACGAGTAACGGTAACAATAAGGAATAGAAAATAAAGTACAGATACGATAGTTGAAGCAAATGATACAAAGAGTGGAGAGGCAACGGCAAGTGATAAGCAGGACAAAATTAGAGAAAAAAATGAAGAGACAGAAAAATAGAAAAACAAGAAGTGGCGAGAGAAGAGTGTAATAAAGAGAGAAGAAGAGGGACAGGAAGTGGTCATACATGAAGTAGAGATGTGGCGTCACGTCTAAAAAAATTATCGTTGTTTTGCTACAAATAGGTGTAGTGTACCTCAATTAATAACTCGATACGTTCATTAACTTTTGGAAAGTTGTCTATTTTGCCAAATTATCTCTTAAGTTTTAAGTTATGTAATTAGTATACTTTTGTAGCTTCATATAAACCATAAACTGCAGAGACGATGTTATTCGCCCCTAGTTTTCCGCAACCAACAATACAGACACCAAAACCTAAAAATTTTCTCTTCAGAGTGGCGCGTCTACTTTTTATTACATCTCTTAGTATCACTTAATTTGCATTTCAAAGACAATTAAAAAGTGGTTACTACAGAGTTACTACAGAGGGATTTTGTTGAGTCAGTAGCAACAACAATTTGAGAGTGGCGTAGAGACACAAGAAATTTAGGATCCACGTATCTGTAGGAACCAAAAGGGAGCATACCACAGACACATGTAGAAAGGACCTCAACGATCGGTAACGAGTAACGGTAACAAGAAGGAATAGAAAATAAAGTACAGATACGATAGTTGAAGCAAATGATACAAAGAGTGGAGAGGCAACGGCAAGTGATAAGCAGGACAAAATTAGAGAAAAAAATGAAGAGACAGAAAAATAGAAAAACAAGAAGTAGCGAGAGAAGAGTGTAATAAAGAGAGAAGAAGAGGGACAGGAAGTGGTCATACATGAAGTAGAGATGTGGCGTCACGTCTAAAAAAATTATCGTTGTTTTGCTACAAATAGGTGTAGTGTACCTCAATTAATAACTCGATACGTTTATTAACTTTTGGAAAGTTGCCTATTTTGCCAAGTTATCTTTTAAGTTTTAAGTTATGTAATTAGTATACTTTTGTAGCTTCATATAAACCATAAGCTGCAGAGACAATGTTATTCGCCCCTAGTTTTCCGCAACCAACAATACAGACACCAAAAACTAAAAAAATTTTCTACAGAGTGGCGCATCTACTTTTTATTACATCTCTTAGTATCAGTTAATTTGTATTTCAAAGACAATAAAAAAGTGGTTTAGAATTTTTCTGTAATCTATTAAAATGTTTTAAAAGGCCAAAATCAATTTCAGTGGTTTTAAGCTACTTCCAATTCAAAGACATTCCCAAAATCGCTATTCCAAGGGCTCTATAATTAAGAATTGTTCTAGGAAAACTTGTAAATTTTCGACTAAAAAACTAGCCACGTATTAGATTAAAATTACTGTAATTGCTTGGAGATAAAATTTTGAAATTCTGCCTAGAAAGCAATCTCATTACAACGTAGCACTACTCTTTGTGTTAAGTGCAGTGACAACTAAAATCTAAAAGCCTCTATCCCGACTCGTTAAGATATTCTTCGTGAAATATTCATCGAATCTTGCAAATTGAAAATAAGTAGTTCGTTGCTTCTGAAAACCCAACATGACAGGGTAATTTCCTTTTTTATTATAGCCACATTTAGCTTCGTATAGTGAAAAATTACTGACGTCGTCAGCTGTCATTGATGATGCCGGAAAAATCCGGGCAGATTTCAATTATCGGAAAAATATCGCGAGGCTTTGTTGTCGATTTTATAATAACATTTATCATCTGTTGATCTTGCATAAAAAGATTTCTTCACAATTATTTCATTACTTTTTAAATATTTTCTTTAAGTTGTTTATTTAAAAGTTTCTAACCCAACTTTCGGATAATAACCAATTACGCTTTTCTTGTTTGTTTTATCGTTGCAAGTTGTCGCAAATGGCGGTATTTTTGCAATAATTTCATCGAATTGTTGACTTAGAAATTGATTTAGTTAAAAAGCGGGTCAGATGTTTTCAGAAACTCTGCCGCATCTAAGCTTTTAGCATAAATTCTCCCGAAACATTTTGATAACTTTGTTTATGTTCTAAGAAATTTAATGGTAACGTCGAAACACCTTCGCGAGAGAGCTAAAATTTCTTCCATGCTTTATGGGAGAAGAATGTGAGTGGTGTTGATTGTTAGGCTAAGAGGAGAAAATATTGTTGCGTTTCTATTCCTGAAATTCAAATAAGAAACTGCTGAACGTAACATCAACGATTTCGGGATTTATGGATTGGCAACCACATAACAGTGCCATTCAATTATTGGCGCAGAAACTTCCATCGAACTGTTCAGATTTGACAGTACGTTTCGCTTTGAAACCTGTTCAACTGAAACCGCGAGCATATTGCGAGAAAAAGCGGGTATCGAGCGAAGATAACGCAACTCTTGCATGCGATTTATAAGGATGGGAAACTTTACTGGAGAAACTTCCAGCGTCTGTTTTGAGGATCTGCCATTGGTTTCTCTTCATTTCGAAAATTGAGACTAAGAATTTTGAAATTTGAGACAGAAGTTTCAAACTTTGACTGCAACTATGATTGTTAATAGAAAATTGAGGTGCAATTGGGGGCGATTTAAATCGAATTTGCTGGGGAAGTTTTGAAATCTATGAAATTTAGAAGTCCATCGAGGAGAGAACCCGCCTATAAGCGATTTATTTGTGAGATAAAATTCGAAAGAAAAATCGAGCTAAATGACTTGATCTCTGCTGATTCATGCAATTTGCTTTACTCGCCTGAATTTTTTCAATTTTTTTTTTAATTCTTCTTACAAACATTTTTATTTGTTTTAGTAAACGAGGTTTAGAAAACTAAATCAATACCCACGAGTTATTACTGGTGGGCAAAAGGGATATAAAAAGATAATTTATGCAAAAAGTTGAAGAATCGTGCTCACACATTCAGTAGAGAATTACGTTTCTGGTAATTTTTTTTTATTCGCATCTTTTCTTTCTTTTATTAGATTTAGATTCGGTCACCAAACTCGAACCCTCAAACGCTTTATGATCATCGCTTTCTGTATTTTTCATGCCAAACATACACAATTCAGTCGCATTCAATTCGTAGGAGATTTATCTCCTCGTTAACGCACCACTGAATTTGTTATCTGCCATAATATTTTACTTGGCAACGTATTGGGGTTTTACGGTTTTCTGAACGTCATTCAAACCACAACTGCTAATTTTTATAAAAGAATTTAACGAAAATTTAAGTAAATAATTGGAAATTAAAATTATTTTTTTAGCAAAAAACGTGTTGGAGCTTTTACGTTCTCTTGAATAGCACATTCAAACCACAATTGTAAAAGTGTGATTTTTGTAAAAAAAATGATTTAATGAAAACTCAAGTGAAAGCGTGAAAATATTTTTTAGTAAGAAATATTAGAGCTTTAACATTCACACAAATTGAAACCACCATAAATGGGTGTGTTAAGTATTAAAAAAAACATTCAAACCACAGCAACAATTGTTTAATTTTTGCCGAAAATTTTTGATTTAACGAAGGCTCAAGCGGAAATAATTAATTGAAATTTAGTAAGAAACGTATTGGAGCTTTTACATTTCTTCGAATCATTCAAACCACAACAAGTCTGTAATCATTGTAAAAATTGATTTAATGAAAACTCAAGTGAAATTGTGAAAATATTTTTTTCACTAAGAAAATTTAAAGCTTTTACATTAAATTCAATAACACATCATTCAAACCACAATAAGTGGGTGTGTTAAGTATTAAAAAAACCATTCAAACCACAGCAACAATTGTTGAATTTTTGTAAAAGAATTTTGATTTAACGAAAACTCAAGCGGAAAAAATTAATCGAAATTTAGTACGAAACGTATGGGAGCTTTTAAATTTTTTTGAATCATTCAAACCACAACAAGTCTGTAATCATTGAAAAATTGATTTAATGAAAACCAAAGTGAAATTGTAAAAATATTTTTTCAGTAAGAAAATTCTGAGCTTTTACATTAAATTCAACAACACATCATTCAAACCACAGTAAGTGAGTGTGTTAGTATTAGAAAATTCATTCCAACCACAGCAACAACTGTTGAATTTTTGTAAAAGAATTTTGATTTAACGAAAACTCAAGCGGAAAAAATTAATCGAAATTTAATACGAAACGTATGGGAGCTTTTAAATTTTTTCGAATCATTCAAACCACAACAAGTCTGTAATCATTGAAAAATTGATTTAATAAAAACCAAAGTGAATTTGTAAAAAAAATTTTTAGTAAGAAAATTCTGAGATTTTACATTAAATTCAACAACACATCATTCAAACCACAGTAAGTGAGTGTGTTAAGTATTAGAAAATTCATTCCAACCACAGCAACAACTGTTGAATTTTTGTAGAAGAATTTTGATTCAACGAAAACTTAAGCGGAAAAAATTAATCGAAATTTAATACAAAACGTATGGAAGCTTTTAAATTTTTTCGAATCATTCAAACCACAACAAGTCTGTGATCATTGAAAAATTGATTTAATGAAAACCAAAGTGAAATTGTAAAAATATTTTTTTGAGTATGAAAATTCTGAGCTTTTACATTAAATTTAACAACACATCATTCAAACCACAATAAGTGGGTGTGTTAAGTATTAGAACATTCATTCCAACCACAGCGGTAGGAATTAATCGACATTTAGTACGAAAGGTATGGGAGCTTTTAAATTTCTCCGAATCATTCAAACCACAGCAGATCTCTAATTCTTGTACAAAAAATTAATTTAAGGAAAAATGAAGTAGAAGAATTTTTTTTAAAGTAAAAAGAGTTTGGAGTTTCAATTTTTCGCTCTAAATGGAACGTACATTCAAACCACAAGAGTAAATGTTGTGTAATTTGTGTAAAAGAATTATTTAACAAAAATTACGGGGAAAATTGGTCATAATTACAAGCATTTTATTTCTCTAATAAAATTTAAATTATTAACCGGATTTATTCCTGCCAAAGAAGCTTTTGAATAACTGAAACGATGTGCAATATCTGCTCATGTATGACTTTTGTTTCGCTATGGCAAGAAGTATTGATTTTCTACAAATTCTGTGAGGTATAAATTGAAAATCAATGATAGGCATTTAAATTGAAAGCAAGCTACAATAATAACGTCAACGTGAAGCTTGAATACTTTGTTACGATCCAGAGACTGGCAAAAGCTGCTGGCTTGGCTGCGAAATTGTGGAAAAATTTTAAATTGACTACATAATTTCAAAAAGCATGAATATCGTGTCATTTATTAATAAGAATCAAAAGTTACAAAATATTTTCATAATTAAAAAAGTGAAATTTTTTCACGTGGATAATTAGCAATGAAGATCCGAGATAATCTCTGAAATTATTTTAATTTCTCAAGATTTCGCTTCAAAAAGCTTCAACAAAATTTCAGTATCAAGTAAATTGAATTGTTATACAATTTCTAATAAAATAGAGGAAAACTCTATTAATAATTAATCAATTTAGAAGGGGCAGCAGCTCTTACTGTGATCCAACTATGCAAGAACCTAATATGCCAGAAGCTAAGCAAATGAACAGAAGCTATTAGAAAATGTGATGAACTACAGAGTTTAGTAAGCAGAAGGCGCAAGACTAAAAATAGAAAGCAAAAGGCAACAGATAGAAGACATAAACTAGAAGACAAAAGATAGAAGCTAGATTTAGTAAACACAAGACTAAAAGCAGAAGGCAGAAAAACAAAAGCTAGAAGATAGAGCTGCAAGACAGTATGCACAAGACTAAAAACAAAAAGCAGAAGACAGAGCTAGAAAACGGTAGACACAATACTAAAAACAGAAGGCAAAAGACACTAAAAAATTTAAAAACATTTGGAAATCTACTCTAGATTCAATCCATATCTTAATAAAAAAAGAAGACAATGGTAAAAAAACAGAAAGCACAAGACTAAAAACAGACGCCAGAAGACAAAACTATAAAAAATATGGTAGAGGACAGCAGGCGGCAGACTAAAATCACAAGTCACAAGACAAAGATTGAAAACAGCTATAAGGCAGTAGGCGCAAAACTGAAGACACAAGGCAGAAGATGAAACTAGAAGACAGTAGACACATAACTAGAAATAGAAAGCAAAAGACCAAATACAAAAGATAGAACTAGAAGACAGTTGGTAGAAAACAGAAGGCAGGAGATAAATTTAGAAGACATTAGAAGAAAATTAGAAACAGAAAGCAGAAAACGAAATACAAAAGATAGAGCTAGAAGACAGTAGACACAATTCTAAAAACAGAACGCCAAAAATAAAAGACAAGACTAAATACAGGAGGCAAAAACGATAGATAGAAAGCAGAACTAAAAGGCAGTAGGGACAAGAATAGAAACAGAAAGGAGAAGACAAGAGATATAAGATAGAGGCTGGAAGTCAGAAAACGTAAGACTAATAACAAAAGGCAGAAATCGAAAGATAGAAGACAGCTAGAAAACAGTAAAGACAAGAAGAAAAGCAGAAGGCAGAGGACAGGAAATAGAAAACAGAAGACCGTAAACAGAACAAGAAAAATAAAGGATAAGAGAAGGGGATAGTAGACACAAGATTAAAAACAAAGTGCAAAAGACAAAGCTAGAAGGCAGTAAGTAAAGGAATAAAAACTGAAGGCAGGAGGCAAAAATAGAAGACAGAAGATACTAGGCTAAAAGCAGAAGGCAAAAGACAGAACTAGAATATAGTAGAGATAAGTTTAAAAGCATAAAGCAGAAGACTAAATACAGAAGATAGAGCTAGAATACGGTAGACACAATACCAAAAACAGAACACCATAGATAGAACTAGAAGACAGAAATCATAAGACTAAATACAGAAGGCGAAAGAGAGAAGAAAGAGCTAGAAGGCCGTAAGCACAAGAATAGACCAGAATGCAGAAGACAAGGGATAGAAAACAGAGCTAGAAACAGTCAAAACAAGACTAAAAGTAGAAGATAAAACCACAATACAGTAGAGACGAGATTAAGAACAGAAAGCATAAATCAGTAGACACAAGACTAAAAACCGAAAACAGAAGACAAAATACAGAAGACAGACCTAGAAGACGGTAGACAGAATACTAAAAACAGAACACCAAAGATAAAACTAGAAGACTGAAGAAATAAGACTAAATACAAGAAGCAAAAGACAAAAGATAGAAAGCAGAAGTAGAAAACAGTAATGACAAGAAGAGAAACAGAAAGCAGCAGAAAGAAATAGAAAGCAATAAATTGAACAAAGAGAATGAAAGATAAAAGATAGAGCCAGTAGACACAAGACTAAAAACAGAAAGCAGAAGACAACGGATAGAAGACATAAAATTTAAGACCGAAGACACAATAGTAAAAACAGAAACCAGAAGACAGTAGATACAAGTCTACAAACGGAAACCAAAAGGCAAAATATAGAAAATACTACCAGAGGATGGTAGACACAATATTAAAAACAGAACGTTAAAAATAGAACTAGAAAACAGAAGACATAAGGCTAAAAACAGAAGGCAGAAGATTAAAAGCAAAATTTAAAAGACAGTAATAGGAATAAAGAAGATAAAAGACAAATAATAAAAGGAATACAACAGAAGTACATAGAATCCTTTTTACACGCAAGACTTGTAAGTCTTCTCAATAGCACAATATAGACAAGAAACATTTATTTTTAACGAAGCAATTATGGCTGTAAACGAATAATTTTAACATTTTATATAATTAAAATCCAAAATTTGGTTTGGTTTCAAGTTAGAAGCGTTCAAATTATTTTTGTAACAAAAGCACCATTAGGGTGGAGTAATGTTTTCAGTAACTCCCGAAGATTTTGTGTCGCCTGAAAGAGATACTCTTGCACCGACGAATTGTTTCAGAAATCGCTATAAACATTTCGAATAAAAACACTGTACATCCCCTAAGTGTGAAATATCTCTCCAGCGGTTTGTTGTTTCTGATAACCGCAACAATGTTGAATATGGATGGGATAATTAATAATCTTCCAATACTCAAACTATGGCTTTAACAATTTCAAATAATCGTTTGGTACGAAACAAGTTATTCACGTGTTTAAATTTTCAACACCCAATTCAGTAACGTACAAAAGTTTGAACCGAAATTACCTCAAAATTGAGTTTAATTAAATTAGTTCTACTACCAACATTGATTAATAGGAAGAATCGCTTTGTTCAAGTATGAAAATTATTGCTGGGGTAAAATTTGTTTTATAAAAAAATCATTGAATTGCGTATTTTGGTACGTACCTAAAATTTTATTGTTTATAACTGAAAGCTTCAATTATATTTAATTACGTTAGCTGGAAAATTGTGGAATTGTTTTTACAAATTAATAATTTTTTTGGGGATCAATTCAATTGTTATTAAAATTTTCCCCCGCTAGGGGCGATAAAAATCGTTTTATTATCAGTCGACCGATTTTCATTCAACAAAAATTTTTATTACTCAATGTTCGTTGGAAGCGGATATGACCAAAAGAATCGAGAGTTATGACTCGACTGGACATCCTTTAAAAGTCAACTCGACCGTTTTCCCTTTAAATTGCGGAATTCACAGATGACCGAATCACCGTTGAAGGACCGTATTTGGTAATTTTTATGTTCAAACTCAATAGATGGCCAATAAATTGATTTAAAATTTCACTGTTAAATTTACAAGTTCACCATAAAGGGCGGTGAAAATTTGTAAAAACTCAACACATAGAAAAATTGTTATGATCTCATTTAGCTAGAGACATGAAACTAATAAATTCCGCAATCGAGTCTCACGTGACTAATCAAGTAATCTTAGGAAGTATTAAGAGGTGCGTGTTGGGGATGGTTTGTTAACTCGCATACAGAATTTAGGGTGGCAACTGATGAAAATTCATGTTACGTTGTTTAAAACACCTAATTCGACCTTTATTTACATAGAAGTTAATCGGTTTTCGGCAGGCTTTTGGTGACTTATTTAATTAGTGTCCTTTATATCCCTTAATTTTTACACCAACCCCCTTTTCCTGGCTTTGCATAAATCATTATAAAATTAACAAACTACACAGCAGTTAAATAGACAATTTCGACAAACTGGGGAGATATCACGCAAGCCATTTATTTATAGAAAAACTCTTAAAACTGATAAGTCACATTTGCCACCACAGCTCACACCCAAACTGCACCATTACAACGTACAAAAAACTTTAAGATATTATAATTTGGGGCTCCCAATTTTAATTTACTTTTAAATTTGCAATTTTTAAAATTCCCGCGTGTTAATGGGCGTGTTCAGTAATAATCCAATCACATTCAAGCCTCTATGCTTCGAGTTCTACAGTGTTGCAATATCGAAATTTATGCAAAATTAATTAAATCTTATGTAATATACACCAAGAAATTTCGTTCTTTGACAACAGTGTGGCAATTTCAGTCCAGTTTTTCTATTATTAGATAAATGAGACAATATTAATAATTAAAATTTTGTTAGTTGTGTCACAACTTTATGAATATAAATAATTTTTAACTACTAAAGCTAAATTAACCTCAAATATTTTCTTGTCACACCAATTCATGTGTTGCATAAAGTTTTGATACTTCTTCTCTCTTCATTATTAGGTCTACGGCCGGTTCTTTCTTCAGTTTTGTTCTCATTCCATCATCAGATTTTTGCTCCATTTCTATAATTTTCAATTTTTAAAAATGCCGCGCATTAATGGGCGTGTTCAGTAATAATCCAATCACATTGAAGCTTCTATGTTTTGAGTTTTACAGTGTTGAAATATCTAAAGTTTTGCAAAATTTATTAATTTTTATATAATAAACCAAAAAGTTTTGTTTTTTGACAACAGTGTGGCAATTTCAGTCCAGTTCTTTTATTATTAGACGGATGAGACAATACTAATAAGTAAAATTTTGTTAGTTGTGTCACAACGCTATGAATATAAATAATTTTTAACTACTAAAGCTCAATTAACCTCAAATATTTTCTTGTCACACAAATTCATGTGTTGCATAAAGTTTTGATACTTCTTCTCTCTCCATTATTAGGTCTACGGCCGGTTCTTTCTTCAGTTTTGTTCTCATTCCATATTCAGATTTTTGCTTCATTTCTATAATTTTCAATTTTTAAAAATGCCGCGCATTAATGGGCGTGTTCAGTAATAATCCAATCACATTGAGGCTTCTATGTTTTGAGTTTTACAGTGTTGAAATATCTAAAATTTTGCAAAATTTATTAATTCTTATATAATAAACCAAAAAAATTTGTTTTTTGACAACAGTGTGCCAATTTCAGTCCAGTTTTTCTACTATTGGACGGATGAGACAATACTAATAAGTAAAATTTTGTTAGTTGTGTCACAACGCTATGAATATAAATAATTTTTAACTACTAATGCTCAATTAACCTCAAATATTTTCTTGTCACACCAATTCATGTGTTGTATAAAGTTTTGATACTTCTTCTCTCTTCATTATTAGGTCTACGGCCGGTTCTTTCTTCAGTTTTGTTCTCATTCCATATTCAGATTTTTGCTTCATTTCTATAATTTTCAATTTTTAAAAATGCCGCGCATTAATGGGCGTGTTCAGTAATAATCCAATCACATTGAGGCTTCTATGTTTTGAGTTTTACAGTGTTGAAATATCTAAAATTTTGCAAAATTTATTAATTCTTATATAATAAACCAAAAAAATTTGTTTTTTGACAACAGTGTGGCAATTTCAGTACAGTTCTTCTACTATTGGACGGATGAGACAATACTAATAAGTAAAATTTTGTTAGTTGTGTTACAACGCTATGAATATAAATAATTTTTAACTACTAAAGCTCAATTAACCTCAAATATTTTCTTGTCACACCAATTCATGTGTTGCATAAAGTTTTGATACTTCTCTCTTCATTATTAGGTCTACGGCCGGTTCTTTCTTCAGTTTTGTTCTCATTCCATCATCAGATTTTTACTCCATTTCTATAATTTTCAATTTTTAAAAATCCCGCCCTTTAGTGGGCGTGTTCCGTAATAATCCAATCACATTGAAGCTTCTCAAAACAAATTTTGAAGTGGCGCAATATCTAACATTTAGTAATTTTAAAGTTGAAGCAATTTTTGAGAAGAAACTTAATTGGCGAAATGCTCTAATGACTTGGATGTAGTCGAAACCTTTTTGTGGTAACCGTTGTATTGTGCTGAAAGTTATTGTGAGGATTAATGAGAAATCGATAGATAATTGTGGGAGGCTCGTTTATCTTGCAATGCTATTCGATGTGACATTTAGTAGGCGAGTTAACACCGAACCATTGCCAGATTCCATCAATCATTTTTGCCAACATTCAACCAGATTTTCATCCAACAATTTTAATTATTTTTTACCAACAATTGGTGCGAACGAATCGAAACTACCAACCGTAAATTTTCCCTATTACTCTTCCGCTACACCCGAGTGTTTTGCACTCAAACAACCGTGTCCTAGCTAGTTGAAAACCTCCCAAAGTAACGTCTCTTTGTCTCGAAATGAATGACACAAAGCCAACTCGTGTTGATGGAAAATTTTACTTTTTTTTCGTCTCGCTTTGTAACTAACTAGCTTTTTGTTATTAAGTGTATTGAAAATAAATAACTGAGATTCATTTTGAAGCAAATATTTTAGTTGTGATTAAGCTGAGGATGGAAAAGCGGTCAATTTCCCGACGGCATTGTTCACGGAAAAGAACTTTCTCACCTTTCCGACACACGTCGGAATTCCCTGTAGCACAGAAACTTGTTAAGGGATATTTAATAGCGGACTTTTGAAACTACACGGCCATTTGGGCCACAAGTAGACATTACCTGAAATAAATTTTGCTCAAAGTTGCATAAAATCGATACCTCCACTATGTGAGAAAAGTTTAAAAAATAAATAAGACGTTACAAACTACATTAACTACACTAAAACTATTTTCGAATATTGTACAATTTTATTAATTATTTTTTTGTTTCTAAAATATACAAAAACCATTGAGTTTGGGGAATTTTTTATGGTCGCTTCTCCTCGGAAGGCAAAGCAAAGCACTGAATAATACCCGCGTTAAAAGTCTCTACCATAATATAAGTAAAAGTTCGGATTGGCTCTGTACGTGTGTGTGCGAACCAATAAACTCAAAGATTTGCACGAAGTTGGCAATTTCGATTAGAAGCGCCATCTCTCTTGTAGTAGCTGTACTATGCTGGAATTTGCTTTGTTTATTATTCAAGCAATTTTCATGAAGTTTCGATTAATTCCCTTTTGTTGAACTTGATTCGACTCTGTGTTCATCAATTTTTCGCCATCAGCAAAATAAGAATTTTTAGTTAGTTAATTAAATTAAAATTTCCATAATTGTAATGATAAGGTGACGTTAAACATTTTTTAGGTACGAACTCCTAAAGACTTGTTATCACGAAAATGGGGTAAAATTGTGGAGCACTTACCTGAATTTGATTACCCCGTTAAATTTTCGTCGTAAAGTTAAGAATTCTTGAAAACGACCAAGGGAGTTGCTGCAAAATTCTTGTACGTGAGTAAATTGCTTGTTAAAAAAAGAACAAGCGGATGTAAAAATTGTAACGATGGAACTTGATATTTTCGTACATGCATCCGTTCAAATAACTTTCAGAGATGCTGAAAGCATACGAGCAGTCAGAAGCCAAAACACTTAAAATGATTACTTCCAACCAACCCTGTCGAATAAAATCCAGAAAAAAACTTCACTTTTTACTTATCTCTTAATACATTATTTATCTCGACTATTATCTTATTGTTTCTTTCACTTTTCCATTTCCGAAAGCGTCAATTCTCGACGAAATTAATCTAAAAAAAATCCAACGAAAAAGTTGGATGAAACACAAACAAACGTAAAATTTTCTAGATAAACTCCACAAAAACAGGTGTCGCTTGCGTTTCGTTTTAAATTTTTTCATTGTTCAGTTGGTAAAGAGAATTTGTTTGCTATGGTCTGGGGGCAAGTGTTGCTTTAGGAGCGGCAGAAATATTGAACGATAAACACAATATCGCGGATTGTTTGCTCGCGTCCGATCTGATATTGCTCAATCTCGATATACAAATACGAATATAAATTATAATAAACAAACAATTGCAGTTGAGGGTGTAAACTTTATGCAAAAGTTGTTCTCCAAATTCTCCGAAATCCCTAAATATTCGATAGAGTGGTTGTTTACCTTAGCGTTATGATCATCTAATTGATTGGCTGCAATTTACTACATTAATTGATACTTACCTTGGTTTTTGTATTGATAACTGTTGCTACTTACGACACATTTATTGCTTGCAAATGTCATTGAGGGAAAAAAATTGTAATTACAGCGATTCAGCGTAAAGCTTTTGGGGCGTTAAAGAAACTTTTGATTGAGAGAATTAAAAGTTTTGACGAAAAAAAGTTTCAGTTTTAAGTGTGTAAATAAAAAAGTTCGAATTTTCAGTTTTGATAAAAATTTCTGAAAATTTTGGTCCGCTCCTCATTCATCGATTGTGCACTTTGAAATTGATCGTTATGGGTTGGCTAAAAGATCATTTTCTTATGTATTTTGTCTAGTTCTATTGGATTTTGGGCTTGGCTTGTCAAATTTCAGCATGGATTTGCAATATTTCAAAAAAGTCTATAAAAATTGAGATTTTTGCAAATTTCAAACATCGATAACTACTCGAGTTTTCACGCTATATCAAACGAAAGCACATCATTTTAATCGACTATTAAAGGGCTTTCCAACGAGGGTAAAATGAGGATCCGGTCGCTGTAAATAAAAAAGTGCCCTTTTTGGCCAATGGTAAAAACTTGGTTTTTGGAATCTTTAAAGTGTCATATTTTCGAAGTTAAGCTCTCAAATTAAAATCTGATTGCGCCGTTGTGTTGTACGAAACTGAAAGTTTCAAATGGAGTCATAAAGTGGCCAACAAAAATTTCAAAATTTTTGATTTTTTTTTCTATCTCAATCAACTAAAATTTTCAAAAATGCTAAAATCGAAACCAATCGCTTTGAATCGATCAAAGTAGCTTTTCCTAATGCAATTTGTCGTCCTGATTGTATTTTTGCGTTCGGCTAGTGAATTACCAAAATGTATTTTGAGTATTTGGAAAAAGTCTACTAAAATCTAAATTTTTGCAGATTTTAAACCTCCCTATCTTCCTGTGTCTGTACAATTCATCAAATGTAAATAATCAAATTTAATCGACAATTCGATAGTATTCATATCATAGTAAAATTTAAGTTCTAAGCGCGTAAATAAAAAAGTTCGAATTTCCAGTTTTTACAAAAATTTGTGAAAATTTTGGTCCGTTTTTCATTTATCGGTTGTTCACTTTGAATTTGATCATTATGGGTCGGCTAAAAGATCATTCTATTATGAATTTTGTTTAGTTCTTTTGGATTTTGGACTTGACTTGCCAAATTTCAGCATGGATTTGCAATATTTTGGAAAAGTCTCTAAGAATCGAGATTTTTTCAAATTTCTAATCTTGACACATCATTTTAATGGACTCTCAAAGGACTTTCCAACAAAGGTAGAATGATAATCTGGTGGCTGTAAATAAAAAAGTGCCTTTTCTGGCCAATGGTAAAAATTTTGATTTTGGAATATTTAAAGTGTCAAATCTTCGATGTTAAGCGCCCAAATTAAAATCTGATTGCGCCGTTATGTTATACGAAACGAAAAGTTTCAAATAAAGCCTTAAAATGCCCATCAAAAATTTCAAAATTTTCGATTTCTTTTTTCTATCTCAATCAACTAAAATTTTCAAAAGTGCTAAAATCGAAACCAATCGCTTTGAATCGATCAAAGTAGCTTTTCCTAATGTAATTCTTCGTCCTGATTGTATTTTTGCGTTTGGCTAGTGAATTACCAAAATGGATTTTCAGTATTTGGAAAAAGTCTACTAAGATCTAAATTTTTGCAGATTTTAAGCGTCCATATCTTCCTGTGTCTGTACAATTCATCAAATGTAAATAATCAAATTTAATCAAAAATTCGATAGTATTCATATCATAGTAAAATTTAAGTTCTAATCGCGTAAATAAAAAAGTTCGAATTTCCAGTTTTTACAAAAATTTTTGAAAATTTTGGGCCATTTTTCATTTATCGGTTGTTCACTTTGAATTTGATCATTATGGGTCGGCTAAAAGATCATTCTATTATGTATTTTGTTTAGTTCTTTTGGATTTTAGACTTGACTTGCCAAATTTCAGCATGGATTTGCAATATTTCGGAAAAGTCTCTAAAAATTGAGATTTTTTCAAATTTCTAACCTTGACACATTATTTTAATGGACTTTCAAAGGGCTTTCCAACAAAGGTAGAATGATAATCTGGTGCCTGTAAATAAAATAGTGCCCCTTCTGGCCAATGGTATGAATTTTGTCTTTGGAATATTTAAAGTATCATATCTTCGAAGTTGAGCGCTCAAATTAAAATCTGATTGCGCCGTTATGTTATACGAAACAAAAAGTTTCAAATAAAGCCATAAAATGCCCATCAAAAATTTCAAAATTTTCGATTTCTTTTTTCTATTTCAATCGACTAAAATTTTCAAAAATGCTAAAATCGAAACCAATCGCTTTGAATCAATCAAAGTAGCTTTTCCTAATGTAATTCGTCGTCCTGATTGTATTTTTGCGTTCGGCTAGTCAATTACCAAAATGGATTTTGAGTATTTGGAAAAAGTCTACTAAAATCTAAATTTTTGCAAATTTCAAACGTCCATTTCTTCTTGTGTCAGTACAATTTATCAAATGTAAATAATCAAATTTAATTGACAATTCGATAGCATTCATATCATAAGAAAATTTAAGTTCTAAGCGCGTAAATAAAGAAGTTCGAATTTTCAGTTTTCACAAAAATTTGTGAAAATTTTGGTCCGTTTTTTATTTATCGATTGTTCACTTTGAACTTGATCATTATGGGTCGGCTAAAAGATCATTCTCTTATGTATTTTGTTTAGTTCTTTTGGATTTTGGACTTGGCTTGTCAAATTTCAGCATGGATTTGCAATATTTCGGAAAAGTCTCTAAAAATTGAGATTTTTTCAAATTTCTAACCTTGACACATTATTTTAATGGACTTTCAAAGGGCTTTCCAACAAAGGTAGAATGATAATCTGGTGCCTGTAAATAAAATAGTGCCCCTTCTGGCCAATGGTATGAATTTTGTCTTTGGAATATTTAAAGTGTCATATCTTCGAAGTTGAGCGCTCAAATTAAAATCTGATTGCGCCGTTATGTTATACGAAACAAAAAGTTTCAAATAAAGCCATAAAATGCCCATCAAAAATTTCAAAATTTTCGATTTCTTTTTTCTATCTCAATCGACTAAAATTTTCAAAAATGCTAAAATCGAAGCCAATCGCTTTAAATCGATCAAAGTAGCTTTTCCTAATGCAATTCGTCGTTCTGATTGTATTTTTGCGTTCGGCTAGTGAATTATCAAAATGTATTTTGAGTATTTGGAAAAAGTCTACTAAAATCTAAATTTTTGCAGATTTTAAACCTCCCTATCTTCCTGTGTCTGTACAATTCATCAAATGTAAATAATCAAATTTAATCGACAATTCGATAGTATTCATATCATAGTAAAATTTAAGTTCTAAGCGTGTAAATAAAAAAGTTCGAATTTCCAGTTTTTACAAAAATTTGTGAAAATTTTGGTCCGTTTTTCATTTATCGATTGTTCACTTTGAATTTGATCATTATGGGTCGGCTAAAAGATCATTCTCTTATGTATTTTGTTTAGTTCTTTTGAATTTTGGACTTGACTTGCCAAATTTCAGCATGGATTTGCAATATTTCGGAAAAGTCTCTAAAAATTGAGATTTTTTCAAATTTCTAACCTTGACAAATTATTTTAATGGACTTTCAAAGGGCTTTCCAACAAGGGTAGAATGATAATCTGGTGGCTGTAAATAATAAAGTGCCTTTTCTGGCCAATGGTAAAAAATTTAATTTTGGAATCTTTAAAGTGTCATATCTTCGAAGTTAAGCGCTCGAATTAAAATCTGATTGCGCCGTTATGTTATACGAAACAAAAAGTTTCAAATAAAGCCTTAAAATGCCCAACAAAATTTCAAAATTTTCGATTTCTTTTTTCTATCTCAATCGACTAAAATTTTCAAAAATGCTAAAATCGAAACCAATCGCTTTAAATCAATCAAAGTAGCTTTTCCTAATGCAATTCGTCGTCCTGATTGTATTTTTGCGTTCGGCTAGTGAATTACCAAAATGGATTTTGTATTTGGAAAAAGTCTACTAAAATCTAAATTTTTGCAGATTTTAAACCTCTCTATCTTCCTGTGTCTGTACAATTTATCAAATGTAAATAATCAAATTTAATCGACAATTCGATAGTATTCATATCATAGTAAAATTTAAGTTCTAAGCGCGTAAATAAAAAAGTTCGAATTTTCAGTTTTCACAAAAATTTGTGAAAATTTTGATTCGTTTTTCATTTATCGGTTGTTCACTTTGAATTTGATCATTATGGGTCGGCTAAAAGATCATTCTCTTATGTAATTTGTTTAGTTCTTTTGGATTTTGGACTTGGCTTGTCAAATTTCAGCATGGATTTGCAATATTTTGGAAAAGTCTCTAAAAATTGAGATTTTTTCAAATTTCTAACCTTGACACATCACTTTAATGGACTTTCAAAGGGCTTTTCAACGAGGATAAAATGAGTATCCGATCGCTGTAAATAAAAAAGTTCGAATTTTCAGTTTTGACAAAATTTAAGCGTTCAAATCAAAATCTGACTGCGTTACAGGAATCTGTCAGATTAAAATAAATTGAAATACCCATCGAAAGCTTCAATATTTTGTTTCTGCCTCAATCGACAAAAATTTTTAAAAATTCTTAAACGAAACCAAACTAATTTTTTGAGAAACTTGAGGAACAGCTTTAACAAAATTACTATCACAAGTTAGACTGCAGTTACTGTTTAAAGCAGTTAAAACTAATTGAAAGTTGTGGCCTTACACATATTATGGCAAAGTACATCATAAAGTCTTAAAGAGACATGGAAGTATACGACAGAGTTTATAGAGCAAAGGAAGAAATTGCGAAAGCAATTTCCAGTTAATAACTGTAACCCAGTTTCGCTTATACCTAAAAACATCCATCAAATTACAAAAAAAAAAAACAATTGGAAATTTTCGATTTTTAACTAAAAAAATTTTAACGCCTAAAACTTTTCTCAAATGAAAATTTTGATTTTGAAAACGAAATAATTTGAATTATTATTCCGAACAGTTTTATTAAACCCCCAATTGTATTTCGGTACATAATCCTCATGATGCAGAGCTTATCGAAGCCTATGACGTCAAATTTTCATATTGATGACATGCAAATCAATTAAACGAATTCTTAACCGTTCGATGATTTCCATATTTCTGCCAGCGAACGAACAATTATTGAAATTTAGAATCATCATAAATATGGCGCGGACGGACGTTCAATTATTGGACAAACCTAGAAATTTTGTTTAATTTGTTTTGTAAAATTATTCAACAATTAAATTGAAATCGATACTTTGCAATGATTGTTTGATTAGCGATTTTGGTTGGGAATAGCCAACTTTTTGATGAGGTGGTTGGGGGGTTGACGTTGCAACTTTTCATATTTCCATTAACACGGCTTTGGTTCGGTTCGTAAAAGTTTTATGGAGCTTTCAAATAAGTTTTTACAATTTAACAGTATCGCTTCCATGTCATAAAATTTTATTGCCGGGTTTGGACAGCCTCAAAAAATGAAACGAAATTTGAATTTAGTCCACTACTTAATTTTTATTCAAGTAAAAACTCAAAAATAAATTTTGAGACCGTTTTCTTCCTCTAAAATTTTTGGAGACCTCCAAAAAAATTCAAATAAATTCTCGCTAAGTGCTGACTCGATGATTTTAAGAAACTGGAAACTCAATCTTCGCCTATTCTTGAGGAGTTTCTTGAACCCCATTAGTTGTCGATAATTGTAAGCCGACTCCAGATTCATTAAATTTACCGAATTCCAAACAAAGGCCATTCCCAGTCAACATCAGATTCGGTATCTACTGCCACTATAACATTAAAGCATGTCCCGAGAAGTAAATAAGAAGACGATTAGTAAATTCAAAAAACAACCGCCATCTTCAGATTGAGCTGTTTAATTTTTCGAAATAAAAATTTCGACGAAATTCGACTCGCAAAACATCAGAAATATTCACTTTCACTTCTCTATTGACCCAACCCAAATTCGAGCGAAACAAAAACTTTTGTTAACTCTTCCAACTGAAATTTTCCTGCAATTAAACTACCGCTAGCTCAACAATTTATTTAATTCCGGATGGACGGCCAAAAAAACCTTCCTGATTGTCCTTGTTCTAATTCAGTTGTTCTCCTAATAAAGCGTCGTTTAATTAGCTGGCTCTTAATTGCTTTAATTACATTCATATCACGTAACTGGAGCCGCAATTTGTGCTTAATTGAAAACTGAAGATAATCGATGGGATAAGTTAACGTCGACGAGACTTCCAATAAAATAGTCGAGGGATTAATTCGATTTGAATTTTATAGAGAATCGTCCGGCCAGGAAGAATTACAACAAGTTAACGGGGGAGGACGCGACGAGGAATAGAACTGAACAGTTGGATAACGTGCCTGATTGTAAGGAAGAGGCGTGTTCGGGGAACGACAGGAATAACGACACCGACACGGATTCCAGCTTCACGGATATCGAATTAGACGACAGAGACGATTTCTCGGACGATTCCGATTATGGTGAGTTGAGATGTCGCACAATATTTGCAGGTTTTCCTCGAGGGAATCAAACTGGATGTTGGACACTCTTTCTTCTTCTGCTTTCACTTGGAATTAATTCGCTGGAATTGGTCTAACTTATTCAATTTCGCGTGATACTCTTAGAAATGTGTTAATCTACTGCCAGAAAATTAAATACGAGAGGGAAGTGTTTCAAACGCGGTAATTTCAGCGGTGTACTTCAGGGCACTATAAGCGGACCAATCCTATGCAGGCATAGTGCCGCACAGTTTTAATTGAAAACTTATTTTAGTTGCGCAAATGTTTTTGTGTTGCTTCAGTGTTGCGTTGGTTGCTTCAGAGAATTTTTAATCTCCAAGCATTACGTAATAATAGAATTATAATCAATTTTATGGCACAAAAGACAAAAATTCAGTTCAAGCTGCTAAGGTTTAATATGTGCAAAAATTTTAATAAAACTGATAATTAATTTTTTTTCAGAAAGTTTTTGTTTTAAATTTTCAAATAAAATCGTTTTAAAGATTGTTGAAAGTGCTTTTAATCAAATATTAAAAAAATTTAAATTCACCTTATGCTTCTGTTGATACAGGTCAGATCCTGAGCATAGGCCTCCTATAAAAAATGTCTCTCCCTGGTCTGGAAACCAGCTCCCCACATATTTCAATATTTTTAATAGTTTTTTATATTCTTTAAATAAGAATGTATAACGGTGTATAGAAAGTTTTTTTTCAAAAATATTTTTAAGAAATCCGAAAAGATTTTTGAAAAATTTATTTTTTTTAAAAATTCTAAAAAAGTATTTTTTAAAGATCGTTTAAAGTGCTTTTAATCAAATATTAAAATATTAAACATCCACCTTATGCTTCTGTTGATACAGGTTAGATCCTGAGCATAGGCCTCTTATAAAAAATGTCTCTCCCTGCTCTGGAAACCAGCTTCTCACATATTTCAATATTTTTAATAGTTTTTTATATTCCTTAAATAAGAATGTATAACGGTGTATAGAAAGTTTTTTTTCAAAAATATTTTTAAGAAATCCGAAAAGATTTTTGAAAAATTTATTTTTTTTTAAATTCTAAAAAAGTATTTTTTAAAGATCGTTTAAAGTGCTTTTAATCAAATATTAAAATATTAAACATCCACCTTATGCTTCTGTTGATACAGGTCAGATCCTGAGCATAGGCCTCCTATAAAAAATGTCTCTCCCTGCTCTGGAAACCAGCTCCTCACATATTTCAATATTTTTAATAGTTTTTAATTTTTTTTAAATAAGAATGTATAACGGTGTATAGAAAGTTTTTTTTCAAAAATATTTTTAAGAAATCCACAAAGATTTTTGAAAAATTAATTCCTTCGAAAAATTTCAAAAAAATATTTTTTAAAGATTGTTTAAAGTGTTTTTAATCAAATATTAAAATATTAATAATTCACCTTATGCTTCTGCTGATACAGATCAGATCCTGAGCATAGGCCTCTTATAAAAAATGTCTCTCCCTGATCTGGGAACCATCTCCCCACATATTTCAATATTTTTAATAGTTTTTTATTTTTTTTAAATAAGAACGTAGAACGGTATATAGACATTTTTTTTTCAAAAATATTTTTAAGAAATCCGAAAAGATTTTTGAAAAATTTATTTTTTCGAAAAATTCCAAAAAAGTATTTTTTAAAGATCGTTTAAAGTGCTTTTAATCAAATATTAAAATATTAACAATTCACCTTATGCTTCTGTTGATACAGGTCAGATCCTGAGCATGGGCCTCTTATAAAAAATGTCTCTCCCTGCTCTGGACACCAGCTCCCCACATATTCCCATATTTTTAATAGTTTTTTTATTTTCCTTAAATAAGAATGTAGAACGGTGTATAGACTTTTTTTTTCAAAAATATTTTTAGGAAATCCACAAAGATTTTTGAAAAATTAATTCCTTCGAAAATTTTCAAAAAAGTATTTTTTAAAGATTGTTTAAAGTGTTTCTAATCAAATATTAAAATATTAACAATTCACCTTAAGCTTCTGTTGATACAGATCAGATCCGGAGCATAGGCCTCTTATAAAAAATGTCTCTCCCTGCTCTGGAAATCAGCTCCTCACATATTTTCATATTTTTAAAACTTTTCCATTTTCATTGAACAAGAATGTAGGAGTTTGTATAAAAATTTTTTTTCAAAAGCAATATTTCCATACTTTTAATAGTTTTTTATTTTCGTTAAATAAAAATGTGGAACGGTGTATAGAGATTTTTTTTTAAATACTTTTAAGAAATTCAAAAAGATTTTTGAGAAATTTGTTTTTTCAAAAAATTTCAAAAAAGTATTTTTTAAAGATTGTTTAAAACATTTTTAATCAAATATTAACATATAAAAAATTCACCTTATGCTTCTGTTGTTACACGTCAGATCCTGAACATAGGGCCCTAATAAAAAATGTCTCTCCCTGCTCTGGAAACCAGCTCCTCACATATTTCCATATTGTTAATAGTTTTTTATTTTCCTTAAATAAGAATGTAGAACGGTGTATAGAATTTTTTTTCCAAAAAAATTTTTAAGAGATTCAAAAAGATTTTTGATTATTTTTTTTTTTAAATTTGTAAAGTATTTTTTAAAGATTGTTCAAAACATTTTTAATCAAATATTAACATATAAAAAATTCACCTTATGCTTCTGTTGTTACACGTCAGATCCCGAACATAGGCCCCTAATGAACAATGTCTCTCCCTGCTCTGGAAACCAGTTCCCCACATATTTTCATATTTTTAATACTTTTTCATTTTCATTAAACAAGAATGTACGACAATGTACAACATTTTTTATTTGCAAATGTTTTTTTCCTGCAAGGTAGACTTGCAAGGAGCTACAACAATTTTTTTTTATTTTTTTTTTTTTTTTGTAGAAACTGCAATAAATTAAACTGAAAACCTCTGCTTCTATATCACCTTGACTTCGACCAAAATGTCTAATATTTTCTGTAGTCATCAACACCCGCGATAACAAGAAGCTTTTGTGTAAGCGAGCTATCAAATATGTCGCCCTCCTAACCTTTATGGCGGCGTCTTTTTCCATGCAATATTAAATCCAAGCAGAATTTCCAATTATCCAGTCTAAGGAAAATGTTTATTATACGAAGTTATAAAATAAACGCCAGTCCTCTCCAATCCGTAAAAATAATTGAAAATTAAGAGCGACAATTTTCAATTCACCTCAATTACAAATTTATCTACCGACAAGTTAAACAACGTAAAATGAAATAAAAACAACTTTAACCCCAACAATTTCTTGCGCTTCTTTAGCTTGAGACCGTCAATAAAATTTGTGTTACCTCCTCCAACTGTTTCTGTAATTTAAAAAAATTAAGACCCTCTATCAATCTAAAACTTATCAAACGGCTTTAGGATGATTTTTCTCAATTTCTACATTTTTGGGTCAAACTACTTTGTACTAGCTGCAATTGAGAGGAAAAAATCTTTGTTTCTTCAGTTTCTTGAAAATTTACATTTTCAAATTCCCAAGACAACTTTAAATATTCAAAGCTTAAACGTAGTCGGATTTGAATCAAATTATCCAGATTCGCTTCCAAATCCTTTTAAAAATTTAATTTCCTCAACGTCTAGAAAATAATCAACTTTACCTTCTTAAGAACAGACTTGACCTCGGTTGAGTCAATTTGTTAAAAATATTCTTGTGATTCAAAAATTTACTCACTTTTCATCTATTGACTCAAACGCAGAGATTCGTGCCAATCTCACAATTCAAATGTTTTTCCTCGAAATTCAATAAGTTGGGGATTTCACGTGTCCTCTTGTTTGCTATCTTGATACATATGCAACAAACTACACATTGCATGGAGCTGCCGCAATCGATAGATGCCTGAAACGAAGCCGAGCTATGTTCTTTTATTGGTTCCTGAAAGAACGAACAATCTTTGAAGCAATTTTACCTACAATTTTACCATGATAGTGGATAATACTTAAACGTTAAAATAGCGAAACTTAAAATTTCGAAGCTGCACAGAGAATTTTTGTTATTAAGAGTCTCAAACTACAAAATTATTTTGGTTTTCCACCACTTGAATCCATTTTTTGCCTAAATTCTGACGTTTATTGACACGATTACATATAGGCATGTGATAGGCATCAAGTTGTAATTTAATTTGTTTGACTCATAAAATATGACGCTAAGTGAATTGATTACGATCCTGCCTCGCTTCGTCGACCTAAGTGTAGCTCTCAAAATCCAGGTGTTTGCGTCATTATGTAAGGAATGATGACTTAAGCGGGGTAGAAGCCGAGCAGACGTTTCAGGAATTTGCATAAATTATCATAAAATATCAATTCTAATTCATAATTTACTGTAGTAGCACGAATCCTCAAAGTCGAAAACTTTCCAAACAAAATTAATAAATTTTTTAAGATGCCAATTTTTCTAAATCTCCCTTAATTTAGAATAAAAACGCTTTTGTAAAATTCTCAGCTTTGACGTCTTTGGAAAAAAAATTATTTGATTCGTAGCTTCTCCCAATTTGTTTTCTTTGAGATTTTTGACCCCCTATAATTTTACGGAAAACTAGTTGTAAGGATGAAAACTATATTTTTCCAAACCGTAACGACATCGAGAATATTCTTTCAAAATATAAAAAATTAAACCTCAACCGTTTCTTCAAAAAAAATCAAAAGCTGGACCTACAAACACTGTAGTGACTATTAAATTGTTTACAGTACAACGTTTTGAGTTTAGTTTCGTATTCAAGTTCAGAAAAAATTCTAAAATGTTCAAGTTTACTATAAAACATTCCAAGTCTTTAGTTTTTCCTTACAATTATTAGAATTTTTTGTAACTTATGCGACTTTCATTACACACATGTATTGATGGTTGCGGAAAAAGGGGCTCGCAAAATTTGCCGGTGTTTTTTGCGTTTCTTGGTTTATAAACAGCAGCAAAAACTCTTTTATTGTTATGTTACTTTAAATCTAAAACACCACTTTTGTCTTTAATACCCTACCCCGCAGTTTTAGACAAAATTTATGAATTATAAGAAATGTTTCAGTTGTTTTCGATGTCAACTTTACGTTGAATTTTTTGAGAGGTTTCCTGGTCCAACCTTTCTCCCATTCGACGTGCAAAACACGCATCCGCTGCCCTCTGGACACCGCAACATTTTCCGGGACCGTCGTCCAATCCTTTCTTGCTTAACCACAACAAGTACGTCATACCACAAATCCTGAAAACAAATTATTCAGTTCCTCTTAAATTTGCATCTCTCCACTACCGCTGTCAGAAAGCAAAAAATTGCAGAATTATTGTCAAATGACAAAGAAATTTAAACCCATAACTACTGGAAACTACTTAGGATTGAAATATGATCAAGGGGACGATAGTAACGTTGGGTGCAATTATTAAGAATTTTTTGCAAGCTTGTTTAATTTTTTCACTTATATTCGAGGGAAGTTTTTTGGAAACTTCTGGCAGATTGTCTTTTTAATTTATGCGAATAGCAGTGATAAAGGGTCTTGTTGAAATAGAATCGAGTAAAATTTCTTGTAGTGCGATATTTCACCCGGCGATGTTATTCAATTTACGTTCGAAACAAACACCCCTAACAGAGAGACCGGCTTATTCTCCATGAAACGGAAAACACTTCCATTTCCTGCATTATTAAAATGGTGCACTGCGCCCCGAGGGTCTTCTAATAAAAGAATATTTAATCCGACCTGTTTCAATATTTCATGAAAATTGGTCCTCAGTATTCTTATCCAAATTATCATACCGTTACAACAATACCCAAATTGTTATTAATTTTTTATCGTTTTACGCCTCGCAGCCATTGGTGATGTAATTTTGTCATGTCTCGAAATTGATTGTTATATCTACACCGGTGCCCTAACGAGTCCAGATTGTTATAGCCCGTCTACTGATACGGGTATCGTCTGGATCATTTATTTCGAATCTTTTGATGTTTGAGTTCGTTCTAAATTAGAAGCGGTTATCCGACGACACCGGCATTAATGCTAATGAATCTGGCGCTGCTCGTACTAACAAAAGACCAAAGTTCGTCACATAGGACGGGAACTAATTGGGTTCTAGGTATCATCTATGACAACATTTGACAAAGTAAATTTGAACTACAACTTTTTTGTTGTTTAAAAACTTCTAATTAAAGTTTGTTTATGCAGCCAGTTATACAGTCCCTTTGCTCGAACTCTACTTGGAAATGTGGCAGTCGCTACTTTATTGTCGAGGAAGTTCGCGTATTGTCGACGAGAAGAGACAGAAAATTGCTCTTTCTCCTTCTTATTTTGAACCCTCAACCAGGCTAACGAAAGACCAAATCTTGTTATATAAGACGGAAACTAATTGGGTTCGAGGTACCATCTCTGCCAACATTTGACAAATCAAATTTGAACTACAATTTTCTCTGTTGTTTAATTTTTTTTAAATTAGAATATGTCTATGCAACCAGTTATACAGTCTCCTTGCTCTAACTCTAAATGGAAATATGGTAATCGGTAGAACTTTGTTGTCGTTGAAGTTCGCGTACTGTCAACGAGAAAAGACAGGAAATTGCTCTCTTTTTTTCTTAGTTTGCACTCTCAATTAAGCTAACAAAATACCAAATTTTGTCCATAGTACGGGAATTAATTGGCTTTGAGGTACTATCTCTGACCACATTTGACAAATTAAATTTGAATTAATTTTCTCTGTTGTTTAAAATTTTTTGAATTAAAATTTGTATATGCAACCAGTTATACATTCTCCCTGCTCTAACTCTATTTGGGAAGATGGTAACCGATAGAACTAGGTTTTCGGGGAAGTTCGCGTATTGTCGACGAGAAGAGACAGAAAATTGCTCTTTTTCCTTCTTATTTTGAACCCTCAACAAGGCTAATAAAAGACCAAATTTTGCCCATAGTATGGGAACTAATTGGGTTTGAGGTACTATCTTTGACCACATTTGACAAATTAAATTTGAACTAAAATTTTCTCTGTTGTTTAAGTTTTTTTTAATTAAAATATGTCTATGCAACCAGTTATACAGTCTCCTTGCTCTAACTCTAAATGGAAATATGGTAATCGGTAGAACTATGTTGTCGTTGAAGTTTGCGTATTGTCGACGAGAAGAGACAGAAAATTGCTCTCTTTTTTTCTTAGTTTGCACTCTCAATTAAGCTAACAAAATACCAAATTTTGTTCATAGTACGGGAATTAATTGGCTTTGAGGTACTATCTCTGACCACATTTGACAAATTAAATTTGAATTAATTTTCTCTGTTGTTTAAAATTTTTTGAATTAAAATTTGTATATGCAACCAGTTATACATTCTCCCTGCTCTAACTCTATTTGGGAAGATGGTAACCGATAGAACTAGGTTTTCGGGGAAGTTCGCGTATTGTCGACGAGAAGAGACAGAAAATTGCTCTTTTTCCTTCTTATTTTGAACCCTCAAGAAGGCTAACAAAACACCAAATTTTGCCCATAGTACGGGAACTAATTGGGTTTGAGGTACTATCTTTGACCACATTTGACAAATTAAATTCGAACTACAATTTTCTCTGTTGTTTAAGTTTTTTTTAATTAAAATTTGTCTATGCAACCAGTTATACAGTCTCCTTGCTCTAACTCTAAATGGAAATATGGTAATCGGCAGAACTATGTTGTCGTTGAAGTTTGCGTATTGTCGACGAGAAGAGACAGAAAATTTCTCTTTTTCTTTCTTAGTTTGCACTCTCAATTAAGCTAACAAAAGACCCAACTTTGTCCCTAGTACGGGAACTAATTGGGTTTGAGGTACTATCTCTGACCACAATTGACAAATTAAATTTGAACTAAAATTTTTTCTGTTGATTAAAATTCTTTGAATTAAAATGTGTATATGCAACCAGTTATACATTATCATTGCTCTAACTCTATTTGGGAAGATGGTAACCGATAGAACTATGTTTTCGGAGAAGTTCGCGTTTTGTCGACGAGAAGAGACAGAAAATTGCTTTCTTTTTTCTTAGTTTGCACTCTCAATTAGGCTAACAAAAGACCAAATTTTGTCCATAGTACGGGAACTAATTGGGTTTGAGGTACTATCTTTGACCACATTTGACAAATTAAATTTGAACTAAAATTTTCTCTGTTGTTTAAAATTCTTTGAATTAAAATGTGTATATGCAACCAGTTATACATTATCCTTGCTCTAACTCTATTTGGGAAGATGGTAACCGATAGAACTATGTTTTCGGAGAAGTTCGCGTTTTGTCGACGAGAAGAGACAGAAAATTGCTCTTTTTCCTTCTTATTTTGAACCCTCAACAAGGCTAACAAAAAACCAAATTTTGCCCATAGTACGGGAACTAATTGGGTTTGAGATACTATCTCTGACCACAATTGACAAATTAAATTTGAACTGAAAATTTTTCTGTTGATTAAAATTCTTTGAATTAATATGTGTATATGCAACCAGTTATACATTATCCTTGCTCTAACTCTATTTGGGAAGATGGTAACCGATAGAACTATGTTTTCGGAGAAGTTCGCGTTTTGTCGACGAGAAGAGACAGAAAATTGCTCTTTTTTCTTCTTATTTTGAACCCTCAACAAGGCTAACAAAAGACCAAATTTTGCCCATAGTACGGGAACTAATTGGGTTTGAGGTACTATCTTTGACCACATTTGACAAATTAAATTTGAACTACAATTTTCTCTGTTGTTTAAGTTTTTTTTAATTAAAATTTGTCTATGCAACCAGTTATACAGTCTCCTTGCTCTAACTCTAAATGGAAATATGGTAATCGGCAGAACTATGTTGTCGTTGAAGTTTGCGTATTGTCGACGAGAAGAGACAGAAAATTTCTCTTTTTCTTTCTTAGTTTGCACTCTCAATTAAGCTAACAAAAGACCCAGCTTTGTCCCTAGTACGGGAACTAATTGGGTTTGAGGTACTATCTCTGACCACATTTGACAAATTAAATTTCTCTGTTGTTTAAAATTCTCTGAATCAAAATGTGTATATGCAACCAGTTATACATTCTCCCTGCACTAACTCTATTTGGGAAGATGGTAACCGATAGAACTAGGTTTTCGGAGAAGTTCGCGTTTTGTCGACGAGAAGAGACAGAAAATTGCTCTTTTTCCTTCTTATTTTGAACCCTCAACAAGGCTAACAAAAGACCAAATTTTGCCCATAGTATGGGAACTAATTGGGTTTGAGGTACTATCTTTGACCACATTTGACAAATTAAATTTGAACTAAAATTTTCTCTGTTGTTTAAGTTTTTTTTAATTAAAATATGTCTATGCAACCAGTTATACAGTCTCCTTGCTCTAACTCTAAATGGAAATATGGTAATCGGCAGAACTATGTTGTCGTTGAAGTTCGCGTATTGTCGACGAGAAGAGACAGAAAATTTCTCTTTTTCTTTCTTAGTTTGCACTCTCAATTAAGCTAACAAAAGACCCAACTTTGTCCCTAGTACGGGAACTAATTGGGTTTGAGGTACTATCTCTGACCACAATTGACAAATTAAATTTGAACTAAAATTTTTTCTGTTGATTAAAATTCTTTGAATTAAAATGTGTATATGCAACCAGTTATACATTATCCTTGCTCTAACTCTATATGGGAAGATGGTAACCGATGGAACTATGTTTTCGGAGAAGTTCGCGTTTTGTCGACGAGAAGAGACAGAAAATTGCTCTTTTTCCTTCTTATTTTGAACCCTCAACAAGGCTAACAAAAGACCAAATTTTGCCCATAGTACGGGAACTAATTGGGTTTGAGGTACTATCTTTGACCACATTTGACAAATTAAATTTGAACTACAATTTTCTCTGTTGTTTAAGTTTTTTTTAATTAAATTTTGTCTATGCAACCAGTTATACAGTCTCCTTGCTCTAACTCTATTTGGGAAGATGGTAACCGATAGAACTATGTTTTCGGAGAAGTTCGCGTTTTGTCGACGAGAAGAGACAGAAAATTGCTCTTTTTCCTTCTTATTTTGAACCCTCAACAAGGCTAACAAAAGACCAAATTTTGCCCATAGTATGGGAACTAATTGGGTTTGAGGTACTATCTTTGACCACATTTGACAAATTAAATTTGAACTAAAATTTTCTCTGTTGTTTAAGTTTTTTTTAATTAAAATATGTCTATGCAACCAGTTATACAGTCTCCTTGCTCTAACTCTAAATGGAAATATGGTAATCGGCAGAACTATGTTGTCGTTGAAGTTCGCGTATTGTCGACGAGAAGAGACAGAAAATTTCTCTTTTTCTTTCTTAGTTTGCACTCTCAATTAAGCTAACAAAAGACCCAACTTTGTCCCTAGTACGGGAACTAATTGGGTTTGAGGTACTATCTCTGACCACAATTGACAAATTAAATTTGAACTAAAATTTTTTCTGTTGATTAAAATTCTTTGAATTAAAATGTGTATATGCAACCAGTTATACATTATCCTTGCTCTAACTCTATATGGGAAGATGGTAACCGATGGAACTATGTTTTCGGAGAAGTTCGCGTTTTGTCGACGAGAAGAGACAGAAAATTGCTCTTTTTCCTTCTTATTTTGAACCCTCAACAAGGCTAACAAAAGACCAAATTTTGCCCATAGTACGGGAACTAATTGGGTTTGAGGTACTATCTTTGACCACATTTGACAAATTAAATTTGAACTACAATTTTCTCTGTTGTTTAAGTTTTTTTTAATTAAAATTTGTCTATGCAACCAGTTATACAGTCTCCTTGCTCTAACTCTAAATGGAAATATGGTAATCGGCAGAACTATGTTGTCGTTGAAGTTTGCGTATTGTCGACGAGAAGAGACAGAAAATTTCTCTTTTTCTTTCTTAGTTTACACTCTCAATTAAGCTAACAAAAGACCCAACTTTGTCCCTAGTACGGGAACTAATTGGGTTGGAGGTACTATCTTTGACCACAATTGACAAATTAAATTTGAACTAAAAATTTTTCTGTTGATTAAAATTCTTTGAATTAAAATGTGTATATGCAACCAGTTATACATTATCCTTGCTCTAACTCTATTTGGGAAGATGGTAACCGATAGAACTATGTTTTCGGAGAAGTTCGCGTTTTGTCGACGAGAAGAGACAGAAAATTGCTCTTTTTCCTTCTTATTTTGAACCCTCAACAAGGCTAACAAAAGACCAAATTTTGCCCATAGTACGGGAACTAATTGGGTTTGAGGTACTATCTTTGACCACATTTGACAAATTAAATTTGAACTACAATTTTCTCTGTTGTTTAAGTTTTTTTTAATTAAATTTTGTCTATGCAACCAGTTATACAGTCTCCTTGCTCTAACTCTAAATGGAAATATGGTAATCGACAGAACTATGTTGTCGTTGAAGTTTGCGTATTGTCGACGAGAAGAGACAGAAAATTTCTCTTTTTCTTTCTTAGTTTGCACTCTCAATTAAGCTAACAAAAGACCCAACTTTGTCCCTAGTACGGGAACTAATTGGGTTTAAGGTACTATCTCTGACCACAATTGACAAATTAAATTTGAACTAAAATTTTTTCTGTTGATTAAAATTCTTTGAATTAAAATGTGTATATGCAACCAGTTATACATTATCCTTGCTCTAACTCTATTTGGGAAGATGGTAACCGATAGAACTATGTTTTCGGAGAAGTTCGCGTTTTGTCGACGAGAAGAGACAGAAAATTTCTCTTTTTCTTTCTTAGTTTGCACTCTCAATTAAGCTAACAAAAGACCCAACTTTGTCCCTAGTACGGGAACTAATTGGGTTTGAGGTACTATCTCTGACCACAATTGACAAATTAAATTTGAACTAAAATTTTTTCTGTTGATTAAAATTCTTTGAATTAAAATGTGTATATGCAACCAGTTATACATTATCCTTGCTCTAACTCTATTTGGGAAGATGGTAACCGATAGAACTATGTTTTCGGAGAAGTTCGCGTTTTGTCGACGAGAAGAGACAGAAAATTGCTCTTTTTCCTTCTTATTTTGAACCCTCAACAAGGCTAACAAAAGACCAAATTTTGCCCATAGTACGGGAACTAATTGGGTTTGAGGTACTATCTTTGACCACATTTGACAAATTAAATTTGAACTACAATTTTCTCTGTTGTTTAAGTTTGTTTTAATTAAAATTTGTCTATGCAACCAGTTATACAGTCTCCTTGCTCTAACTCTAAATGGAAATATGGTAATCGGCAGAACTATGTTGTCGTTGAAGTTTGCGTATTGTCGACGAGAAGAGACAGAAAATTTCTCTTTTTCTTTCTTAGTTTGCACTCTCAATTAAGCTAACAAAAGACCCAGCTTTGTCCCTAGTACGGGAACTAATTGGGTTTGAGGTACTATCTTTGACCACATTTGACAAATTAAATTTGAACTAAAATTTTTTCTGTTGATTAAAATTCTTTGAATTAAAATGTGTATATGCAACCAGTTATACATTCTCCTTGCTCTAACTCTATTTGAGAAGATGGTAACCCATAGAACTATGTTTTCGGAGAAGTTCGCGTATTGTCGACGAGAAGAGGCAGAAAATTGCTCTTTTTCCTTCTTATTTTGAACCCTCAAGAAGGCTAACAAAAGACCAAATTTTGCCCATAGTACTGGAACTAATTGGGTTTGAGGTGCTATCTTTGACCACATTTGACAAATTAAATTTGAACTACAATTTTCTCTGTTGTTTAATTTTTTTTTAATTAATATTTGTCTATGCAACCAGTTATACAGTCTCCTTGCTCTAACTCTAAATGGAAATATGGTAATCGGCAGAACTATGTTGTCGTTGAAGTTTGCGTATGGTCGACGAGAAGAGACAAAAAATTTCTCTTTTTCTTTCTTAGTTTGCACTCTCAATTAAGCTAACAAAAGACCCAACTTTGTCCCTAGTACGGGAACTAATTGGGTTTAAGGTACTATCTCTGACCACAATTGACAAATTAAATTTGAACTAAAATTTTTTCTGTTGATTAAAATTCTTTGAATTAAAATGTGTATATGCAACCAGTTATACATTATCCTTGCTCTAACTCTATTTGGGAAGATGGTAACCGATAGAACTATGTTGTCGGAGAAGTTCGCGTTTTGTCGACGAGAAGAGACAGAAAATTGCTTTCTTTTTTCTTAGTTTGCACTCTCAATTAGGCTAACAAAAGACCAAATTTTGTCCATAGTACGGGAACTAATTGGGTTTGAGGTACTATCTTTGACCACATTTGACAAATTAAATTTGAACCAAAATTTTCTTTGTTGTTTAAAATTCTTTGAATTAAAATGTGTACATGCAGCCAGTTATACATTATCCTTGCTCTAACTCTATTTGGGAAGATGGTAACCGATAGAACTATGTTTTCGGAGAAGTTCGCGTATTATCGACAAGAAGAGACAGAAAATTGCTCTTTTTCTTTCATATTTTGAAACCTCAACAAGGCTAACAAAAGACCAAATTTTGTTATATAAGACGCGAACTAATTGGGTTCGAGGTACCATCTCCGCTAACATTTGACAAATTAAATTTGAACTACAATTTTCTCTGTTGATTAAAATCCTTTGAATTAAAATGTGTATATGCAACCAGTTATACAGTCTCCTAGCTCTAACTCTACTTGGAAAGATGGTAATCGGTAGAACTACGTTGTCGGGGAAGTTCGCGTATTATCGACAAGAAGAGACAGAAAATTGATCTTTCTCTTTCCTACTTTGCACCCTCAACCAGGCGAAGCCAGTCTAGATAAAACTTCTCATTTTATTTATTGAAATAATTTTTTTTAATAATTCAAATTTAGCTTCCAAGTAAAATTCAATGTGAATTACGTTTACGATGTCTGGAGGCAAAGAATTAACTCGTAAATCAAACTTGAACAACATGTTCGGATGTTTATGATTAAAATTAAAACAACGGGAGTTTCCGC
Source organism: Pyrochroa serraticornis (assembly GCA_905333025.2). NCBI lineage: Eukaryota > Metazoa > Arthropoda > Insecta > Coleoptera > Pyrochroidae > Pyrochroa > Pyrochroa serraticornis. The sequence continues at coordinate 48,349,575 of HG995152.1, forward strand.
GTCGATGTTTTTATATCCAGATGTTTCTAATTAATAATTAGAATTTTAATTAAACTTTTGTTATTTTCCTTATAACGTTAAAAAAAATTTAATTGTGCAAATAAAACGGAAACGAATATTTTTTTTAAATTTAAACTCGGTTCTGTTATCGGAATTAATTATTAAATTTTTCGTTATTGTTTCTGTTACATAAACTAATTTTCCCACTTGCGAAAATCATGTGCCTGCGTCCCTGTATTCTCTTGTAACTTTTGTTGTAAAGCTCAAAATAGGAAATTTTGCACAATTTTGCTAGTTTTTAATTATAATTTCAATTGCTAGTCAATCATTAACAAGATTTAATCGCTCCCTTTTTCTACGTGATACTCATTTTCGTGACGTCTTCTTTAATTAATTTTACCGACTTGCTGAGCGTCCTTGAAGCTTTTTAAACTTCGCAACGATTCAGCAAAAGCTTTAAAAATAAAGAGAACGCTTTTTAGCAACACGCAACAACAGACCTTGAGTTTCTTTAAATAACAACGTGAATAGCCACTTAACATGTTTCATCCCCTATTAAATTTGTATACAGTACGTAAATTATGAAGATTTTCTATAAAATTCTACCAGCATGAAAGGCAAGAACGAGACGTCATTATACAAACGTATACATGAAATTAATGTTGCACTTCAAAGGCGTTTGAATAAGTGTTGGGGAGGCGCTAAATTAATTTACATTCAACGTTACCTCGCTTCAGCAAATAATTTGCACGGAAATTATGCAGCTATTGTTTAATTTAGTGTTGAAACAGATTGGATGTGGGAACAAAGGGAGAAAAATTGTGAAATTAGGGGTTGGTCTAAAAAAAAATTTGAGGCAAAGAAATTGTTGTTGTCAACTGAAAAATTTACAGGAAAGTACAATTGAATTGAGGATAGCTCTAAAATAAAAAATAACAACACTAAACCTACGTGACAAGGCATGACAAACGCATGGATTATTGCCATCTATCCTATGTCAAGTCACGTCCTAGCTAGGATACCCAATAAGTCCGTCTTGAAGGCGGAAATTTATTTCAACAACGACACAATGTAATAAAAAATTGCCATAAATTCGAACTAACACAAGCAACAAGATTTTTCGAAATTTCCATAATTGTTAGAAATTTATTTTGAGTTTTTGGAAATTCCCCTCGTTTTACCTCCAAAGTTATAGCTTCACGAAAACGCTAGAAACGCCCGAAATTCCTTTTGAATGGATATCTCTATCAGACTAGACGTTTCTTGAGTTGGTCCTTCGTAATCGAATTCGTCGACATCTCCCCTAAACTCAACGAACCTAATCAAAGATCAGATCTAGTAGAGCATTAGTTTATCCCGATTTCCCAAAATCCTAAAACAATATCATCAATCCAGCTGTGTTACAACACAATAAAATCGAAACTTGACATAATCCCAAAAGTTACGTTACATAAATAAATTATTTCAACAGTTCAACTGTAATTTAGATGTTGACTCAAACTTGTTTGTTTTGTCGAAACGTCTAAACAATGCCATAGAAGATCTTAATAGACTTAACACTATTTGCTAGTCAAATCCGGTAATTGAATAAACAATTGAAGGGTTAATACGAAATAACTAGTTTTAGTTTGGCCAAATATTATTATGGTAACGATAACAAAGTGTGTCTATGTTGGGAATTCAGGAATTGCGAGCAATGGCACGGAATAATATTTATGCAGATGAATTTCTCTAATGATTTCCAACAGACTGGCAACAGGAAATAACGATGGAATAATAACAAGGGAACTGTAGAACGATTTGTTGTTACGTAACAGTTGTTGTCTGTTAACCCCTTTCATTTTGACAGGGGTGAGATAGGTAGCTGAATTTATTTATTGCAAAGTGGAACTTTGGGGAGGAATCAAAAACCATTAACCGAAGTGATTTGAATTATTAATAAATTTCGGGATTCAAGTTAACATTGACAAACGTTTTAATTAAAAATGTTGGATACTTGCCTCCATCTAGTGGCAATTCTAAAATTACTTAACTATAGAATTGTGCGGTTTGTTTCGACACAAATTCAGTTAGAAATCCCCCACATCGTCTGCGATATGAAATTTTTACAATGAAATTGAATTGGAACTGCAAATAGTCTACTTTGGATTAGTTCATTGAGTAGTTATCGCTCTATCTTATAAAGAAATGTCGAGGAAATGTATAATTGGTTGCATAACATCAGGCGTTGATTTGGTTGAACGTTGATGTAAACTTCAAATATGTAAAGAATTTCTTGTAAAGTCCCTGAAACTTGATTTTTATAAAAAGGGGCTACTGAAAATGCGGGAATGGATACTTTGTCAGCACTCGGGCAAGTTAAATACGGTTTCAGGATTCTACTAGTAAACATCCTGAGAATCTCCCACTTCCGGCTTTGTATTTCAACTCGCAATTAATTTCCGCTGTCGCTCGCATTATGGAATAAATTTAAAAGGTTGTGAATTCCACTTTTCTAATTTTGATATAAAGAATTTTTTAAACATCTCGTTTCAAATTCAATTTTTAATCAATTTTGCCGAATACTAAATAATTTGTTTTCCTTTACTACGAAGGAAAAAATTTAAGTGGCCAAAAATTAATTTCAGTAATAACCTTAAAAAAAATTGTATTAACCGCAAATTTTAAAGTTTAACTTGTGTGACGTTATTTCTTCTTTTTGTTGAATCGATTAATCAATACCTCAACTTCCGTTACCACACGTTTGGTTTACTTTTGAACAATGTAACTCCTTATAGCGTGTTGTATAATGAAATATGTTGTTAACGCAATTAAAACTCGACTGTTGATGAAACTTAAAGCTTTACTCTATACAGTTACAAAAGGAAGAGAATCTAACGAAATTATTGTACACAAATTTGTGGCTGTAATTAATTGATTACCAACCATGTGTCCTTTTGTTTTTCGTTTTCTTGTCCTTTCGCTACTTACAAAGCGAATCGTTTTAATTAAATCTTTTGACGGTTTTCAAGGGGATACTTTTGTACCTTTCAATTTGTACACTGACAAAGACTCGTTTTACTCACAATTTTTACACTTTTATTACCTCGAGTTGAAACCGCAATTTGTGATCGCTTATTTTTCATTATAAAATCTTCCTTTTGTTTATATAGCTTTATCACTTTATCTTTGAGGTCCTTGCGTTTTACCGATCCTTCTGACAGTTTTGCTATCTCTTCAATCTACTTTTCCATTCAGATTTTGACCATTTACTGTTCTTCACACTTTTTCTTCTATTCTTATATTTCTTTATAATTTTTTCTTTACTCTCCTCCTCTTCAATTCTCTTTAATTTTTTTTGGTACTTAACGTCAATTTCCTCTAGTTGAAACAACAATTTCAGTCACCTTTTGATCGTTGCATTTTCATTATAAAATCCTAATTTTTCAAGGTTCTGTTTTATAGCTTTATCACATTTTCCTTGAAGAATCCACTAGGTCCTAGCATTTTACCAAAGCTCTTAATAGTTTTGCGATTTTTTTGATCTACTGTTTGATTCATATTCAAAGCACTTATGGTTCTTTACCCCTTGTCTTCTATTCCTACTTTTCTTTCTATTTTTTCTCTTTATGCTGCTCCTCTTTAACTATTTTTAATTATTTTTTTGGTACTAAACGTTAATTTTCTGTAGTCGAAACCACAATTTCAGTTACTTTGTGATTGCTTTTTTCTCAGTATAAACCCTCATTAATAAAGCTTCGATCCTTTATAGCTCAATCACTTTATTTTTCAAGAATCTTTGAAGTCCTAACGTTTCACTAAATCTCTTGACAGTTTTGCTATCTCTTCAAACTACTTTTCCATTCAGATTTTGACCATTTACTTTTCTTCACACTTTTTCTTCTATTCCTACATTTCTTTATAATTTTTTCTTTGCTCTCCTCCTCTTTAATTCTCTCTAACTTTTTTTGGTACTTAACGTCAATTTCCTCTAGTTGAAACAACAATTTCAGTCACTTTTTTATCGTTTCATTTTCATTATAAAATCCTCATTTTTAAGGTTCTGTTTAATAGCTTTATCACATTTTTCTTGAAGAATCCACTAGGTCCTAGCGTTTTACCAAAGCTCCGAATAGTTTTGCGATTTTTTCGATCTACTGTTTTATTCAGATTCAAAGCATTTATGGTTCTTCACCCTTTGCCTTCTATTCCTACTTTTCTTTCTATTTTTTCTCTTTATTCTCCTCCTCTTTAATTCTTTTTAATTTTTTTTTTTGGCACTTAACGTCAATTTCTTCTAGTCGAAACCACAATTTCAGTTACTTTGTGATTACTTTTTTTCAGTATAAACCCTCATTCCTAAAGCTTCGATCCCATTTAGCTCAATCACTTTGTCTTTAAAGAATCTTTGAGGTCCTCACGTTTCACTAAATCTCCTGACAGTTTTGCTACCTTCTCGATCTATTCTTTCATTCAGATTTTGAACATTTACTGTTCTTCACTCTTTGTCTACTATGGCTACATTTGTATCTATTTTTTCTCTTCACTCTCCTCCTCTTTAATTCTTTTTAACTTTTTTTGGTACTTAACGTCAATTTCCTCTAGTTGAAACAACAATTTCAGTCACTTTTTTATCGTTTCATTTTCATTATAAAATCCTCATTTTTAAGGTTCTGTTTAATAGCTTTATCACATTTTTCTTGAAGAATCCACTAGGTCCTAGCGTTTTACCAAAGCTCTTAATAGTTTTGCGATTTTTTTGATCTACTGTTTCATTCATATTCAAAGCACTTATGGTTCTTTACCCCTTGTCTTCTATTCCTACTTTTCTTTCTATTTCTTCTCTTTATTCTCCTCCTCTTTAATTCTTTTTAATTTTTTTTTTTGGCAACTAACGTCAATTTCTTCTAGTCGAAACCACAATTTCAGTTACTTTGTGATTGCTTTTTTTCAGTATAAACCCTCATTCCTAAAGCTTCGATCCCATTTAGCTCAATCACTTTGTCTTTAAAGAATCTTTGAGGTCCTCACGTTTCACTAAATTTCCTAACAGCTTTGCTACCTTCTCGATCTATTCTTTCATTCAGATTTTGAGCATTCACTGTTCTTCACTCTTTGTCTACTATTGCTACATTTGTATCTATTTTTTCTCTTTACTCTCCTCCTCTTCAATTCTTTTTAACTTTTTTTGGTACTTAACGTCAATTTCCTCTAGTCGAAGCCACAATTTCAGTTACTTTGTGATTGCTTTTTTTCAGTATAAACCTTCTTTCCTAAAGCTTCGATCCCTTATAGCTCAATCACTTTATCTTTGAGGAATCTTCGAGGTCCTCACGTTTCACTAAATTTCCTAACAGTTTTTCTACCTTCTCGATCTACTCTTCTATTCAGATTTTGAGCATTTACTGTTCTTCACTCTTTGTCTTCTTTTCCTACATTTTTATCTATTTTTTCTCTTCACTCTCCTCCTTTTTAATTCTCTTTAATAATTTTTCTTGGTACTTTAACTTAATTTTCTCTCGTTGAAACCACAATTTCAGTCAACTTTGAACGTTTCATTTTCATTCTAAGATTATTTTTTCCAAAGTTCTGTTTTATAGCTTTATCAGTTTATCCTTGAAGAATCCTTTAGGTCCTCGCATTTTACCAAAACTATTAACAGTCTTGCAATCTTTTCGATCTACTGTTCCATTCAGATGCGAAGAATTTATTGTTCTTCACCCTTTGTTTTTGTTTCTTACTTTTGATTCTATTTTTTCCTTTCACTCTTCTTCTCTTTAATTTTCTTAATTTTTTCTTTGGTACTTAACCGTCATATCCTCGAGTTAAAACCACAATTTCAGTAACTTTCTGATCGCTTCTTTTCAGTATAGACCTTCATTTCTAAAGCTTCGATCTTTGATAGCTCAATAGGGTTTCACTAAAGCTCTTGACAGTTTTGCTATGTCTTCAATCTACTTTTCCATTCAGCTCTTGAACATTTACTGTTTCTCATTCTTTGTCTTCTATTCCTACATTTCTTTATTTTTTTCTCTTCACTCTCCTCCTTTCTAATTCTCTTTAATTTTTTTTGCTACTTAACATAAACTTCCTCTAGTTAAAACCACAATTTTAGTCACTCTTTGATCGTTTCATTTTCATTATAAAATTCTCATTTTCAAGGTTCTGTTTTATAGTTTTATCTATTTATTCTCTTCACTCTCCTCCTTTTTAATTCTCTTTAATAATTTTTCTTGGTACTTTAACTTAACTTTCTCTAGCTGAAACCACAATTTCAGTCAACTTTTGAACGTTTCATTTTCATTCTGAGATTATCTTTTCCAAAGTTCTGTTTTATAGCTTTATCAGTTTATCCTTGAAGAATCCTTTAGGTCCTCGCGTTTTACCAAAACTATTAACAGTCTTGCAATCTTTTCGATCTATTGTTCTATTCAGATGCGAAGCATTTATTGTTCTTCACCCTTTGTTTTTATTTCCTACTTTTGATTTTATTTTCTCCTTACACTCTTTTTCTTTTTAATTAATTAATTTTTTTGGTACTTAACGTCAATTTCCTAGTCGAAGCCACAATTTCAGTTACTTTGTGATTGCTTTTTTCAGTATAAAACTTCTTTCCTAAAGCTTCAATCCCTTATAGCTCAATCACTTTATCTTTGAGGAATCTTCGAGGTCCTCACGTTTCACTAAATTTCCTAACAGTTTTTCTACCTTCTCGATCTACTCTTCTATTCAGATTTTGAGCATTTGCTGTTCTTCACGCTTTGTCTTCTTTTCCTACATTTTTATCTATTTTTTCTCTTCACTCTCCTCCTTTTTAATTCTCTTTAATAATTTTTCTTGGTACTTTAACTTAATTTTCTCTCGTTGAAACCACAATTTCAGTCAACTTTGAACGTTTCATTTTCATTCTAAGATTATTTTTTCCAAAGTTCTGTTTTATAGCTTTATCAGTTTATCCTTGAAGAATCCTTTAGGTCCTCGCATTTTACCAAAACTATTAACAGTCTTGCAATCTTTTCGATCTACTGTTCCATTCAGATGCGAAGAATTTATTGTTCTTCACCCTTTGTTTTTGTTTCTTACTTTTGATTCTATTTTTTCCTTTCACTCTTCTTCTCTTTAATTTTCTTAATTTTTTCTTTGGTACTTAACCGTCATATCCTCGAGTTAAAACCACAATTTCAGTAACTTTCTGATCGCTTCTTTTCAGTATAGACCTTCATTTCTAAAGCTTCGATCTTTGATAGCTCAATAGGGTTTCACTAAAGCTCTTGACAGTTTTGCTATGTCTTCAATCTACTTTTCCATTCAGCTCTTGAACATTTACTGTTTCTCATTCTTTGTCTTCTATTCCTACATTTCTTTATTTTTTTCTCTTCACTCTCCTCCTTTCTAATTCTCTTTAATTTTTTTTGCTACTTAACATAAACTTCCTCTAGTTAAAACCACAATTTTAGTCACTCTTTGATCGTTTCATTTTCATTATAAAATTCTCATTTTCAAGGTTCTGTTTTATAGTTTTATCTATTTATTCTCTTCACTCTCCTCCTTTTTAATTCTCTTTAATAATTTTTCTTGGTACTTTAACTTAACTTTCTCTAGCTGAAACCACAATTTCAGTCAACTTTTGAACGTTTCATTTTCATTCTGAGATTATCTTTTCCAAAGTTCTGTTTTATAGCTTTATCAGTTTATCCTTGAAGAATCCTTTAGGTCCTCGCGTTTTACCAAAACTATTAACAGTCTTGCAATCTTTTCGATCTATTGTTCTATTCAGATGCGAAGCATTTATTGTTCTTCACCCTTTGTTTTTATTTCCTACTTTTGATTTTATTTTCTCCTTACACTCTTTTTCTTTTTAATTAATTAATTTTTTTGGTACTTAACGTCAATTTCCTAGTCGAAGCCACAATTTCAGTTACTTTGTGATTGCTTTTTTCAGTATAAAACTTCTTTCCTAAAGCTTCAATCCCTTATAGCTCAATCACTTTATCTTTGAGGAATCTTTGAGGTCCTCACGTTTCACTAAATTTCCTAACAGTTTTTCTACCTTCTCGATCTACTCTTCTATTCAGATTTTGAGCATTTACTGTTCTTCACTCTTTGTCTTCTTTTCCTACATTTTTATCTATTTTTTCTCTTCACTCTCTTCCTTTTTAATTCTGTTTAATAATTTTTTTTGGTACTTTAACTTAATCTTCTCTAGTTGAAACCACAATTTCAGTCAACTTTTGAACGTTTCATTTTCATTCTAAAATTATTTTCTCCAAAGTTCTGCTTTATAGCTTTATCAGTTTATCCTTGAAAAATCCTTTAGGTCCTCGCGTTTTACCAAAACTATTAACAGTCTTGCAATCTTTTCGATCTACTGTTCCATTCAGATGCGAAGCATTTATTGTTCTTCACCCTTTGTTTTTGTTTCCTACTTTTGATTCTCTCTTTTCCTTTCACTCTTCTTCTCTTTAATTTTCTTAATTGTTTTTTGGTACTTAACCGTGATATCCTCGAGTTAAAACCACAATTTCAGTTACTTTCTGATCGCTTCTTTTCAGTATAGACCTTCATTTCTAAAGCTTCGATCTTTGATAGCTCTATAGCGTTTCACTAAAGCTCCTGACAGTTTTTCTATTTCTTCAATCTACTTTTCTATTCAGCTCTTGAGCATTTATTGTTTCTCACTCTTTGTCTTCTATTCCTACATTTCTTTATATTTTTTTCTTTATTCTGCTCCTTTTTAATTCTCTTTATTTTTTTTGCTACTTTCTCTAGTTAAAACCACAATTTTAGTCACTCTTTGATCGTTTCATTTTCATTCTAAAATTATTTTTTCCAAAGTTCTGCTTTATAGTTTTATCACTTTATCTTCGAAGAATCCTTTAGGTCCTTGCACTTCACCAAAGCTCCTGACAGTTTTGCTATCTCTTCGATCTACTCTTTCATTTAGATTTTGATCATTTACTGTTTTTGACTCTTTATTTTCAATTCCTACTTTTCTTTATATTTTTTCTTTTCTCTTCTTTCCAAAATCTCCCATAATTTCTTCTACTGTTTCCTTCTTTTATTTGTTATTTCATTTCTTTACTTCTAACATTCCGTTTTCCCTCAATACATTTCTGTTTTTCTTCTGCTATAACGTTTTGATTTTTTTGCCATTATTCTTCTTTTCACTTCAAATTTTTTTTCTGCTTTAGTCACAATCTTATACACACCTTCTTGTTTTTCTCAATTTCATGATTACAATGGAGTCCATTTCATATCTTTTGGTATCACTTCGCACCTTGTCATTAACACTCTTATTTCTTCTTCCTGTTTTGCTTTCTTATTTCTCTCAATTTTTGTTTAACCTAAATTTTTTCTAACTTCTTAACCACATACCATTGTGTTAAAAGATGTTAGTTAAATGTACAAAAAAGGCGTCATCATCCACTAGAACCGAATGGTTTTTAACATATTTATGAATAAGAAGCTTGAAGTACATTGCAGTTTTAATAAAAATTGTTATTTTGCATAACAGATCTCCAAATGATGATGTAACAAAGGAATTTGTTTAGGTGTTGAAGTTTGTTCTTTACTATTGATTAGTTTGATGTCCGGCTTCATTTATCGACCATCTCTTGGGACTTATTAATTTTGATAAACCTAGTTTTTGTTGACGTCCCCATCAATTTGCCTAGCATGCTCGCGTTATATTGGAATTTATCGATGTAGCTCCCCTACTGACGCAAAACCTACTTTCCTCCCATTTTTTACCACCAAAATAATGAACCACGTCGTCGTTTTACCAGGAAATTAATTAATTTATCCCGCCATTACACTAATTAATTTTTATGCAGTTACTATCAGTCATTCAATAACTCGGTAAACTAGAAAAAAATCCATAATGCAATAATTTTATTTAATTATTCCATCTAAGATTGAAAATACTCACATTGTAACTTTAATCCTACAGATTTATTAACAGAAAACAAACAATCACTGAAGCGTCAGAATTTCTCATGAAAGTCTCAACGAATTTGTATCAAAATACGCCGATTAGCACAGTTTGCTACCAAAATAGTTTCACCACCAAAAAGATAGATAGCGCAACTAAAATTTGGCTCGAATATCACGTCGTTGAAAGTAACTACCAGCTAGTGTTAGCGTTGAATGTTTAGAAACTACGATAGTTGCTCCACCTACTACGTCACATAACTAACATTTTAATAACAAATTTGATTTGACTAATGTTATGACGAATTTGTTACAGATGAAGCGTTGACATGCAATGTCTGCGACAGGTCTTTCGGATGTCCTAAGCAACTGTCTGCTCACAAACAGAAGAAGCGCCATTTTGGGTACGTCCGCAAATTAACGCAATGAACTAAAAAATATTCTTTTGCCACTATCTTCAAACCATGAACCACAATATTCAAATGCAAGAACTTTGCGCACTATTGTCCGCAACCAGTAATACATCCGTGTAACGTCTAGAGATTTAAGGAGTTAAATTGTTTATAAAAGTTACAACTACAAGGGACCAATTAGATTTTTTTGCAATCAAATTCGATGGAAACTTTAACAATCTGTTAGGAGTATACTTTTCTAACCATCTGATTGTAATCTAGGAATTATTTGAGCGTTTATTTACTCCATTTTGACTATTAAGCAGACAGGTCGATGTGTGGCTCTAATTCACTAACACAGCAATGCTGGAAATAATTATTGTTAACCTTAGCATCGATTATGTAATTGCCAACTGCATCTGTACGATAACAATTTGGTGATTAATCAGTGTTGCAATTAACATCTCTAATCGCTAAATTACAGCCATTGGCTTTGATAATTTTGCCAAAAAACAGTTTTAGTAGTTTCTGAACTACAAAGCCATTAGCGATTATTTGAATAGTAATTTAAGTGTTTTCAAAAAAATGCGAGCGTTTCTCTAGGATAATAATGTCTGAAGACAAAGCGATTAATTTGGATGTAACTTGAAGCTTTGTTAAATGCAAGAACTGAGAAAGAATAACAAGTAAACTAAAATAGAATAACGAATCGTAACAAAAGTCTAACTAGTCAGTAAATAAAAGACAAGTGAAAAGTTCTGAAAGGGGCTCGTGTTTCAACTGTGAAACTTTGTCGATTCCATTTCTGTCTCTATCATACGTTGTACGAAGTTCAGCGAGCTGTCTAAATTTTTCAGAGAAACCACTCCGACAGTTAACTTAAACGATTTTCGTTTCAATGAAATTTAAAATTCCAAAGTTCACCAAATGCACCGAATCGATAAGGCGGTTAATGATTCCACCAAAAAGAAGCGTCCCCGGTTCTTTCCGATAAAGAAATTGTCTGTTACGTCAACTATTTATGACGTTTTTTAATAGTTTCAGTTCTGAAACAAATTTAAAACTATTTAAAACAGAAATTTTCAATTTAATTGATCAAAGTTTTCATTATAGAGGTATCGCATTACACGTCCGTGTTGCTGGCTGCCTAAAAACGGTGCGCAGTTTTTATTTTGTTTATGCTTTGAGAGTGGCAAAGATGTTTTGTTTTCGAGGATATTAAGTGAGGCGTACTTTTTTGACTTATTTTTGTAGATGCTCTGCTTGTGACAGCTTGTTCCCATCCCTCATGGCTCTAGATCATCACAAGGAAGAGTTTGAACATTGGTCCGGTGATGAAGATGATCTTTGCACAGATTCTGAGGACGACGATGAGACCGTCATTAGCGAAGAGTGCGAGAGATTACTTTAGAGCAGTATCGGCACTTTCCAAAATTTGTTAGTGATGTAGACCAATATTTTCTATACCAAAAACCTAATGAGTTACCTATCAAAAAATTGTTTGTATTATTCTATTTTATTATCATATATTGAGTAGTAGAACGACCCAATTGTAAATATTTATTTTTGCAAGAAAACGTGATCAAACAATTTGAATAACTTAAATTTGTAAATGTACGAACATATCTAACAAACAAATCCTTTATAAGAAAAGAATGTTTGTAGGTGGGAATTGTTTATAATTTGTAATGAACTTCTGACCCGTATTGTTTTTGATGTAATAAAAATGCTACTACTTGGATCTTTTCAGAAGCGTACTAAACCCATTTTGCGGCCGAAGTCCAAAAAAATTTGCGCCTTTTGGTTTATAAAAAAAAAATGTTTAATCACTGGAGAACGATTCCCAAAGTTTTTGCGTTGTTATTAAAATTTTGAAAAATGTCAAAAACATTTTGAGGCAACAATTTCAAATTTTATTCGAGTCGCTGACCCCCATCTTTGACTCGATTTGTCCATTTAAGTGGCGAATTTTATGCAAATTTGAACCTCATTTTTAAATTTAATTAACGAATCAAATGGAAGGAGAATCGCAGAAATTTTGCGTCTTCTCAAAGTTTTGACCCGGAATGAAAAATGTTAAAATCATTTTGAACCAACAATTTCAAATTTAATTCCAGTCGCTGACTGCCATCGTAGACTCGGTTTGTCCATTTAAGTGACGAATTTAATGCAAACTTGAACCTAATTTTTAAATTTAATTAACGAATCAAATGAAAGAAAGTCACAGAACTTTTGCGTCTTCTCAAAGTTTTGGCCCGGAATGATAAAGTCAAAAATATTTTGAACCAACAATTTCAAATTTAATTCGAGCTGCTGACCACTATCTTGGACTCGATTTGTCCATTTAAGTGGCGAATCTTATGCAAATTTGAACCTCGATTTTTAAATTTAATTAACGTATCAAGTGGAAAGAGAATTGCAGAACTTTTGCGCCTTCTCAAAGTTTTGGCCCGGAATCTGAAACCTCCGCTATATGTTGGGAGATCGTATCAAAAGCCAGCTGCATGTGTTGTTAGGTCCAATTCACTTGAAACTTTGCACATACATTCAGAATTAAATTTGGAACTCAATTTTGCGTGTAGTTTCAAAATACTGCTGACAATTTTTAAATGATGGAGCTTTGAACTCCAAAAAATACAATTACTCAAAAATTATGAGGGTTAGGACAAAAATAATTACAATATTAAATTTTGCGATACTTTTTCTATCAATTTATGCGATATCTATATTCTGGGAATAAACATTAAGAATTTTTAACTAAAATTGTTTATAGAATCCAATTTACCCCCTGCAGTATAGGCAACACAACATGCACTTTAGTTCTGTCACACTACTTTGACAGCTAACCTCACTTTTCAATTTTTTTCAATTAGTTTATTTACTCATTAATTCAACTGTTGTACGTGTTTAAACAAGACATTCGGTTCTACCATAATAGGTTTATTAATATCATCAGTTTCGGACCTCTTTAACACAAAATCATGAAATTAGAGTTAAATTTCTGTCATCCACATCCACTGTCCCTCCCAGTCGATGTCCTCGTCCTGCAAATCGCCTTCCAGAACAGACTTGAATTGCGAAGGAATTTGGCTTAAGCACTTATACGCGTTTGTTACAAAATCTTGCTTGAATAGTTTTTCAAAATCTTATTCTATCTTTGCAGGAGACAAAAGATATGGTGTAATTTCTACTTAGGAGTTGAGAAAAAAGTTGTTCAATGGAAAATTTTGGTCCTCTGCAATACACCTTTTCAATTCAATTTGGGCATATCTACTAACAATCCCCTAGGGAGTTTTGTATTGACCAAATTAGTTGCAAGAGTGCCAAAAATTTGATTCAAGAGACTTTGTATTTTCAATGATTCCAACTGTATTCAGACTTTTCTTTCAACTAGTTTATTTACTTCTCTTCTGCTTGGTACTTTGGTTGTTTCAGTCCCAGTGATTAGTTTGAGGAACTGACTTTTATAATGGCTTTTCTGACTTATTTCAATCACTTATTATAAACTTGTGTGCATACAATCTCGTTTACCTTAAAACATATTTATAATTATAAACAAATCATTTAGCAACAACACAAACAAATAATTTTGGTTTTGAATAACTTTGTCGGGTCAGGGGCGGTAATTTTAAATTTTAAATGGACACCTAAAGCTTAAAAGTTTTTTATTTTCAGTTTTTCTTTTTTACTTTCAACTAGTTTTTTCATTCAGAGTAAATGTAAACACGCATCTAAACACAATGGAGATGTTTCAACAATTCTTTTTCCACTTCAAACTTTATTTTTAAAGGTGAAAGTAAACTACAAAAAGTGGATAAAGTTATGAAGAACTTTGAAGGAACAAATAAATTTTTTGGCTCGTTCTGGAGAGTTGCGCCGTGTGTTATTTCGCATAACGCACACTGATAGTTACGCGACTGGATAATACTGGATATAGGTATTCTTTAGGAGGATATTGGTGGAAATCAGTGCACTCATGTTGCTGCCTAGCATTTAATTGATGCAACAGAGCGGAAGTTTTCGCAAACAGGTCATCAGATCCGTCCAAACTTATTTTCAAGTCTAACGAATGATTACTTTTTCCCACCACTAGTGGTTGGACGATCTGTGAAATAGCTGGAGTAGAAATTTCTGTTATAGGAATTATTTTTTATTTTATTAAAACGTTATACAATAATAAACACTATTGGTACCCACAGTGCAATAAAAGCAAGAAAAATCTCAATACTAAAATGAAAAAAAAAATTAAACTAATACCCCAACACGGGGGGCAAAATTGCACACAAAACAATGTGTTAAAATGAATAATTACATACAATTGCATGAATAAGGCACATGCCTTTAAGACAATAATAAATATATAAAATAACCATTTTTCAATAAAAAATGTTAGAGCGTCACCAAAAAATAAAACATCTTGGGACATACATATACAACAATAGAATATGTGTATAATCCGCATACATAAGAAACCCATGAACTAAAACTAGTGCCGGATCACGATCGATGGTGATGCGGCCAGCTAATTGCGCAACAACTATTAGAATATTCAATAAGAACAATCGATATACCTCTGAAGTACAACACGTAAATATTTACAATTTTAAATCGATTAGTAAAATTTCTCTATAAACCTACAAGTAAATTTGAAATCTGATAATTGCACAATTGATAAAGCACCGAATTTCAAATTCAACAGTCAGTCTGTTATCGGCAGCACTAAGTAAGCTAACCTAATTAATGTAAGCTAGTTATGGTCCCGCGTCAGCTTGAGTTAAAATTATACAAAAATAAGTGCTATGATTACAGGTAGACCCTGTATACATAATGTGGCTAAGGCACAAGTACTTCAATTAGACTAATTAAGTACAATAAAAACTTGGGCCCTACTCATAGCTTTGGTTTGTGGAATGTTTAAATAGTTAAAAAATGAGTATGCCGCGCAGTTGGAAGACTAATTCTTCATTCAACTATATTTACTCATCAACAACATCATCATCATCATCGTCAGTGTTCTTTGTACTTTACACACCTTAATTGTTGAAATTTTGTTATTTCAGTTGTTTTACTAATTGCGGATGTGTTTTAGACACGGTCGCTTGCAATTTTTGCAATTGACTCAACAAACTACTGTTGTAGACTTTCAAACTATCGATTGTTGTTAGATGGTTATTGTTTTCGGCCACTAACAATTCCACTTTACGTTCCAGCTGGTCCATGTATTCCTTCTTTTTCCTTCGACTTTCTTGTGCAGAAATCTGCGAATTAAAATCGTTCTAGATTCACGAAATCAATCACCAAATTACTTACTTTGTTTTTGATTTTTCTTCGGATTTTCTTCAAAGACTTCTCTTCGGCTTTAGTTAAAGGAAGTCTCGTGGGAACCGGATATCCTTCCGCGATTAACGTCCTCTTTTCTTCGTCCGTCAAAATCAACGTCCCCGTCGATCCCTTCTGCAACATTAAACAACTCAAGTTACTAACATTAAGAATCTAATAATTAGTGTGAAATTCTACTTGGACACTTGTATAGTTGTAGCTGAAAAAAGCGCCCTCTATCGAAACAGTTTGAAATTAAAAAACTAAAAATAGATTACCGGTTGACTGCTGATGAGGGGTGTGTGGATGGGTTGTCGGGTGCTGGTGTGGTTGAGCATAACTCTCGCTGCTTTCCTTATACTGGGTGAAGGTGGTTGGGAGATAGTGGCGTTATCTTCGCTGTCTTCGCTACTGCTGCAAGAAGGTGGTGTGGGAGGTAATTGGAACCCGCTGCCCGGCTCTATTTTTATATTCAATTTGGGCATTGCTATTCTTTGGGGAATAATGTTGTGGGGTGAACTGATCATGATGTTGCTTTGTTTTAAAACTGACTCCGTTACGGTCTTCTATAAAATAATTGTTAAATTTCGACAAATTTTTTTGTCGAAACTTACCATGTCTACGTCGAAATGCAGGTCGCTGGTGTTCATGAAACTCGATTGGGGTGACGAAGGGCAGGAGGAATGAGGACTGTCAGATTCACTTAATGGTTCGTCTTTTATAGTTACGGATTCTGACGTGATCCTTTCGCAGGCCGTGTTCATTGGTATGGCGGGAAAACATTCTTCCTCCATTTCTGTAACAAATATACAATTAGGCTTGGAATTTCAACCATTAAAATCAACTCCAACTGTTAATGGAGAAGCATCAACAATTATCTCTCTAACTTTACTTCTGTAGACAAAAATCTTTATTTTGTTACATGGACAAGAGAAGCATCCAAGAAAGCGCTTGCTTCTTGTATGAACTTTAGAGGAGTAACAAGCCATTGCCAATCATCTACCATACAAGTGGAGCCACGTGAACACAATGGTGCTCTGCCTACGTCACAGACCAATGGGTTTTCCCTGACTCTTAACCAACAATTTGGAAAAACCCAGCTTGACCTAAATACCTGAGGTGGTTAACAATGGAACATGGCAAATCTATGTAACCGGCGGCTACAACTTCTCTAAATAAAAAATAAAAAAGACTTCACTAGAACACCTGAAAATGGCAGTTAAAATAGCGAGGAGGGACTAAGTGACAACGTATAGAACCAAGCAACGAAGAGACAAGAAGTGGAGAGTTAATAGAGAAATAGAAAATTGAAGCAAAGAAGGTGGCGTACAGGGATGTACGAATTGAATAGATACATCAAACTATAGATGTGTCGAGGAGAGAGGCAAGAAGAAAAGATATCAGTTAATAGATAGAAAAAGTTGAGAAGCAATATTGGAGTAAAAAAGCAAGAAGTGAAGTAGAAAATGTATTGTAGAAAAAAGGATGGAGAGGAAAGCCTGAAGTGTAGAGTGGCGTACGGACAAGAAATGGAGAGATGCAAGTAGTAGAGAGACAGAATGTTAAAGAGACAAGAAGTGGAGAGATAAATAATTAAATAGACAAAGAAGAGTACTGGAATAAGAAGTAAAGAGCTAGAAGTGAAACTGAGTGGCGGGAAGAGGAGTAATGAGATAAGAAGGAAAAAGATAATTGTAAAGGACAGAAGGAAATAGAGGAGCGGAAAGCAAAAAATGGAGAGATACAAATGGAAAAAAATGTACCAGGTAGAGAAGGATGGAGAGAAAAGCATGCAGGAGAAAGTGCTGTACGGACAAGATGTTTTGAAAAACGAGTGGAATAAAGAGAATGAACTAGAGGATGAAGTTGAGAGGCAAAAAGTGGAGAGACAAAAGTGGAGTAAACACGCAAGAAGAGAAGAAATGAGTAATAATGGAAAAGGAAGAACGCAGTTGAAAAAGGAATAGAGACATAAAGTGAAGATAAGAGTAAAATGTAGAGAATAAAGTAAAGAAGGAAACAGCAAAAAGAACTGGAGAAACAAGAGGGAAGTAGAAAGCACGAAGTGGAAAGATACGGGTGAAATAACAAAAGTGGAGTAGAAATTGAATTGTAGAGCAAAAGATGCAGAGTCGACCATGAAGTGGAGACTAGCGTAAGGACAAGAA
Organism: Pyrochroa serraticornis; assembly: GCA_905333025.2. Taxonomy (NCBI): domain Eukaryota; kingdom Metazoa; phylum Arthropoda; class Insecta; order Coleoptera; family Pyrochroidae; genus Pyrochroa; species Pyrochroa serraticornis. Next base: position 48,367,363 of record HG995152.1, read on the forward strand.
ACGGAGAGACAGAAGCACAGTAAAGACACAAGAAGTGGGGAGATACATGATTAAATAGACAAAGAGGAGTAGAGGAACAAGAAGTAAACAGCTGGAAGCGAAATAGTGACAAGAAGAGGAGTAATGAGATAGGAAGGAAAAAGATAATTGTAGAGGACAGAAGGAAATAGAGAAGCAATAGAGGAGCGGAAAGCAAAAAATAGAGAGATACAAATGGAAAAAAAATGTACCAAGTAGAAAAGAATGGAGAGAACAGCGTGAAGGAGAAAGTGCTATATGGACAAGATATTGTAAAAAACGAGTGGAATAAAGAGAACGAACTAGAGGATGAAGTAGAGAGGCAAGAAGCGGAGAGACAAAAGTGAAGTAAATAGGCAAGAAGAAAAGAAATGAGAAATAATGAAAAAGGAAGAGGGCAGTTGAGAATGGAATAGAGACATAATAAGGAAGAAGATAAAAGTAAAATGTAGAGAATAAAGTAAAGAAGGAAACAGCAAAAAGAATTGGAGAAACAAGAGGGGAGTAGAAAGCACAAAGTGGAGAGATACGGGTGGAATAACAAAAGTGGAGTAGAAATTGAATTGTAGAGCAAAAGATGAATAGTCGACAAAAAATGAAGAGATGCAAGTAATAAAGAGACAAGAAACGGAGAGACAGAAGTACAGTAAAAAGGCAATAAGTTGAGAGATACATAATTAAATAGACAAAGAGAAGTAGAGGAACAAGAAGTAAACAGCTGGAAGCGAAATAGTGGCAAGAAGAGGAGTAATGAGATAAGAAGCAAAAAGAAAATTGTAGAGGACAGAAGGAAATAGAGAAGCAATAGAGGAGCGGAAAGCAAAAAATAGAGAGGTACAAATGGAAAAAAAATGTACCAAGTAGAGAAGAATGGAGAGAAAAGCGTGAAGGAGAAAGTGCTGTATGGACAAGATATTGTAAAAAGCGAGTGGAATAAAAAGAACGAACTAGAGGATGAAGTAGAGAGGCAAGAAGCGGAGAGACAAAAGTGAAGTAAATAGGCAAGAAGAAAAGAAATGAGAAATAATGAAAAAGGAAGAGGGCAGTTGAGAATGGAATAGAGACATAATAAGGAAGAAGATAAAAGTAAAATGTAGAGAATAAAGTAAAGAAGGAAACAGCAAAAAGAATTGGAGAAACAAGAGGGGAGTAGAAAGCACAAAGTGGAGAGATACGGGTGGAATAACAAAAGTGGAGTAGAAATTGAATTGTAGAGCAAAAGATGAATAGTCGACAAAAAATGAAGAGATGCAAGTAATAAAGAGACAAGAAACGGAGAGACAGAAGCACAGTAAAAAGGCAATAAGTTGAGAGTTACATAATTAAATAGACAAAGAGAAGTAGAGGAACAAGAAGTAAACAGCTGGAAGCGAAATAGTGGCAAAAAGAGGAGTAATGAAATACGAAGGAAAAAGATAATTGTAGAGAACAGCAGAAAATAGAGAAGCAATAGAGGAGCGGAAAGCAAAAAATAAAGAGGTACAAATGGAAAAAAAATGTACCAAGTAGAGAAGAATGGAGAGAAAAGCGTGAAGGAGAAAGTGCTGTATGGACAAGATATTGTAAAAAGCGAGTGGAATAAAAAGAACGAACTAGAGGATGAAGTAGAGAGGCAAGAAGCGGAGAGACAAAAGTGAAGTAAATAGGCAAGAAGAAAAGAAATGAGAAATAATGAAAAAGGAAGAGGGCAGTTGAGAATGGAATAGAGACATAATAAGGAAGAAGATAAAAGTAAAATGTAGAGAATAAAGTAAAGAAGGAAACAGCAAAAAGAATTGGAGAAACAAGAGGGGAGTAGAAAGCACAAAGTGGAGAGATACGGGTGGAATAACAAAAGTGGAGTAGAAATTGAATTGTAGAGCAAAAGATGAATAGTCGACAAAAAATGAAGAGATGCAAGTAATAAAGAGACAAGAAACGGAGAGACAGAAGTACAGTAAAAAGGCAATAAGTTGAGAGATACATAATTAAATAGACAAAGAGAAGTAGAGGAACAAGAAGTAAACAGCTGGAAGCGAAATAGTGGCAAGAAGAGGAGTAATGAGATAAGAAGCAAAAAGAAAATTGTAGAGGACAGAAGGAAATAGAGAAGCAATAGAGGAGCGGAAAGCAAAAAATAGAGAGGTACAAATGGAAAAAAAATGTACCAAGTAGAGAAGAATGGAGAGAAAAGCGTGAAGGAGAAAGTGCTGTATGGACAAGATATTGTAAAAAGCGAGTGGAATAAAAAGAACGAACTAGAGGATGAAGTAGAGAGGCAAGAAGCGGAGAGACAAAAGTGAAGTAAATAGGCAAGAAGAAAAGAAATGAGAAATAATGAAAAAGGAAGAGGGCAGTTGAGAATGGAATAGAGACATAATAAGGAAGAAGATAAAAGTAAAATGTAGAGAATAAAGTAAAGAAGGAAACAGCAAAAAGAATTGGAGAAACAAGAGGGGAGTAGAAAGCACAAAGTGGAGAGATACGGGTGGAATAACAAAAGTGGAGTAGAAATTGAATTGTAGAGCAAAAGATGAATAGTCGACAAAAAATGAAGAGATGCAAGTAATAAAGAGACAAGAAACGGAGAGACAGAAGCACAGTAAAAAGGCAATAAGTTGAGAGTTACATAATTAAATAGACAAAGAGAAGTAGAGGAACAAGAAGTAAACAGCTGGAAGCGAAATAGTGGCAAAAAGAGGAGTAATGAAATACGAAGGAAAAAGATAATTGTAGAGAACAGCAGAAAATAGAGAAGCAATAGAGGAGCGGAAAGCAAAAAATAGAGAGGTACAAATGGAAAAAAAATGTACCAAGTAGAGAAGAATGGAGAGAAAAGCGTGAAGGAGAAAGTGCTGTATGGACAAGATATTGTAAAAAGCGAGTGGAATAAAAAGAACGAACTAGAGGATGAAGTAGAGAGGCAAGAAGCGGAGAGACAAAAGTGAAGTAAATAGGCAAGAAGAAAAGAAATGAGAAATAATGAAAAAGGAAGAGGGCAGTTGAGAATGGAATAGAGACATAATAAGGAAGAAGATAAAAGTAAAATGTAGAGAATAAAGTAAAGAAGGAAACAGCAAAAAGAATTGGAGAAACAAGAGGGGAGTAGAAGCACAAAGTGGAGAGATCGGGTGGAATAACAAAAGTGGAGTAGAAATTGAATTGTAGAGCAAAAGATGAATAGTCCACAAAAAACGAAGAGATGCAAGTAACAAAGAGACAAGAAACGGAGAGACAGAAGCACAGTAAAAAGGCAATAAGTTGAGAGATACATAATTAAATAGACAAAGAGAAGTAGAGGAACAAGAAGTAAACAGCTGGAAGCGAAATAGTGGCAAGAAGAGGAGATAAGAAGGAAAAAGATAATTGTAGAGGACAGAAGAAAATAGAGAAGCAATAGAGAAGCGGAAAGCAAAAAATAGAGAGATACAATTGGAAAAAAAAGTACCAAGTAGAGAAGGATGGAGAGAAAAGCGTCGAGGAGAAAGTGCTGTATGGACAAGATATTGTAAAAAACGAGTGAAATAAAGAGAACGAACTAGAGGATGAAGTCGAGAGGCAAGAAGCGGAGAGACAAAAGTGGAGTAGATAGGCAATAAGAAAATAAATAAAAAATAATGGAAAAGGAAGAGCGCAGTTGAGAAAGGAATAGAGACATAATAAGGAAGAAGATAAGAGTAAAATGCAGAGAATAAAGTAAAGAAGGAAATAGCAAAAAAAACTGGAGAAACAAGAGGGGAATAGAAAGCACGAAGTGGAGAGATACGGGTAGAATAACGAGTGGAGTAGAAATCGAATTGTAGACCAAAAGATGGATAGTCGAGCATGAAGTGGAGAGTAGCGTAAGCACAAAAAATGGAGAAATGCGAGTAGTAGAGAGACAAACGCACAGTAAAGAGACAAGAAGTGGAGAAATGAATAATTAAATGGACAAAGAGAAGTAGAGGAACTAAAAGCAAACAGCTAGAATTGAAACAGAGTAATAAGATAAGAAAGAAAACGATAATTGTAGAGTACAGAAGGAAATAGAGAATCAATAGAGGAGCTACGAGTGGAATTAAGAGAGTGGAGAAAAGAATTAACCCGGGAGAAAAGGATGAAGAGACAAGGATACAGTAGAAAGTGGCGTATGGACAAAAAATCGTGAGAAATAAGTGGAATAAAGAGAACAAACTATGAAAAAAAGCATGAAGTAAAGAAGCAAGGAACGGAGAAACAAAATAGGCAAAGAATCGTAGAGCAACACAAAGTGTAACAGAGAAGTAAGAAAATGAGAGATAAGAATGAATAGAAAAGAGACATAATTGCAGTAGAGAAAAGAAGAGGAGAAACAATAGGGGAGTAGAAACCAAGAAGTGGAGAGATCCGAGTGGATTAACGAGAGTGAAACAGAGAAAAAGACCGAGAGGCAAGCATGATGTGGAGAGTCGCGCACGGACAAGAAATGGAGAGATACGAGTAGTAGAGATACAAGAAACGAAAAGACAGATGCAAAGTAAAGAGGCAAGAAATGGAGAGATAATAATTAAATGGACAAAGAGTAGAGGGATAAGTGAAGAGTTAGAAATGAAATTGAGTGGTAAGAAGAGGAGAAATGAGAATGGAGTAATGAAATAAGAAGAAAAGGGATCATCGTAAAGTACAGAAAGAAACAGAGAAACAATAGAGAAACGGAAAGCAAAAAGTAGAGAGATGCGTGGAATAAAGAGAACGAACTAAAGCATAAAGTAAAGAAAATAAGAGATAAAAATTAATACAAAAGAAAGAGTGCAGTTGAGAGTGAAATAGAGACATAATAAATCAAAAGATAAGAGTAAAGTGTAGAGAATAGAGTAGAGAAGGAAATAAAAAAAGAAGTGGAGAAACAATAGGAGAGTAAAAAACAAGAAGTGGAGAGATAGAAGTAGAATAACGAGAGCGGAGTTGAAAAAGGACTTGTAGAGAAAAGAATGAAGAGTCAAGCATGAAGTGGAGAGTGTCGTACGGATAAGAAATGAAGAAATACGAGTAGTAGAGAAACAAGAAGAGGAAAAACAGGGGCAAAGTAAAGATGCGAGAAGTTGAGAGATAATAATTAAATAGACACAGAGAACTGCAAAGTCAAGAAATGAAGAGTTAGAAGTGAAACAGAGTGGCAAGAAGAGGAGTTATGAAAATGGAGTAGAGATAAGGAGAAAAGAGATAATCGTAGAATACAGAAAGAAATAAAGAAACAATAGTGGGGTTACGAGTGGAAAAAAATGAACCTGGGAGAGAAAGATGGAGAGAAAAGCATGGAGTAGAAAGTGTTGTATGAACAAGATGTGGAATAGAGAGGTAAGAATGAATGGAAAATAGAAAATGCAGTTGAGAACGAAATAGAGAAATAAGTATGAAGATAAAAGTAAAATGTGGAGAATAGAGTAGAGAAAGGAAGTGAAAAAGCAATATGAGTAAAATGCAAGAAATGGAGAGATTCAAGTGGATTAGAGATAGCTAACTAGCGAATAAAGTAGAAAAATGAGAAGACAAGAATGAAGATCGGGGTAAGAAGTGGTATGATACTAATTAAATAGAGAAAGAAAAGTAGAGAAGCAAGAAATGAAAAGATAGATGGAAAAACAAAGAAGAAATAGAGAAGCAAGAATAGGAGAGGTAGGAATGGAATAGAGAGAGTGCAGTAGACAATGAAGCAGCGACACAGAGTAGATATAGAAATCATAGAGAGATAAAAAGTAAAAAGTGGAAATTTGTAGGTAAATTATCATGGCCTAAGAAAAAACTGAGGACTGGTAATATAAAAGAAATTGCAGAAAACAAATTATTTGAAATTGTACCCAAAAACTCAACATACAATTTAAGAATTTATTTATGCAAATAATTATTGAAAAAAATTGTGTCCCTAGCAGGTAAAAAGATGAAACTGTACAAGGAAAAGAATGGAATTTTTGATAGCAATTTCAATAAATTGTTCTCCTTAATTGGAAGTCGGCAACCCAATAAACAGGAGTGGCGCACGGGTGACGACGAAACATGTGCTAAAGAAGAACAAGAAGAAATAAATTACAACACGCCATCGAACGTTCTGACCTTCCTGTAAGATAAATGTGAAACCGGAAGAGACATTGCTTTAGAAGCTTAAACAATGTTTGCAAAAGTCAGATAAATTGTAATTAACTAATAGTGACGCACGCTTCAAGTTTTTGCAACATTAACTGAACGTGAAGATCACTTAAAAAACAAAAGTCAATTGCATCGACGCATCTCGACAAGATCCAAGGTCCTCTTTCGATAAAAAAATTGTAAATAATTAATTAGGATAACCCACATTGATCTGACCTGTTGACTCTGATTTTAACAATTAATTAACGACATAACAATTTAATTGAAAACTCACCGTCAAGCTTATTATGTGATATTGGTGATTCCGGTAATGAGTCTCCATCCGATGCTAAGCTATAAGAGTGTTCCGTTTTGATTGGTCTAGTTCCCAAAGCGGCATCCGTCATCAATCTGTCGTGGATAACCACGTCTTTCTCCATGTAACTCCATTCAACATCACCAGACGAATTCAAGCGTAACACCTCTTGCATCGTCTGCAATAAAAATAAAAAAAAACGTCATCAAATCAGAAAACGCAAAAAAAGACAATGGGTGGTCGACGATAGGAGCTTTGGTGAAGTGCAAACAGTTTCAAATTGAATGCACCACGAAGGTGCGAAACCGTTTCTATTGTTGAAGAAAATTCGCGCCGGATGAGCAACGAAGATCGTTGCGAAAGTCGTGTCGAACAATCGATTGTTTTTTCTACCATAGGTATGCTCCTGAAAAATTGTTCTAAACTGGTCGATTTTTAGTTTTTTTAAAATTTGGTGGTTGTTGGCGAAATGTTGGAATTGGTTGTTAATAAGCCGGAAACTGGTCGAAACGGAAGACATAATCAAAAATTATGGAATCCATGTGCTTCCTAGGTAGGAAGGAGTAGGAGTTGGAGTCAACGATCTCAACATTCGCTACGCTGTTGACTTCCAAAACCTTCACCTTGCTCTGCAATTCCACCAATGTCAACGGAACTTGAGGATCGCAAACGGCCCCTCCTTTCAATTTTCACAAATTGTTGCAATTTTCCAAAATTCAAGGTCATGACGCTTTTGGTGGTGGTACAATTCAACAAATTAATTGACTTGATTGTAGCACCAACACAATGAGTTGGGTGAACAATTAAAATTAAGTGGTTTTGCTGGTTGTTAATTTTTATTGATCGCTAACCAAATTCAAAAGGTCGTAACTTTTAAAAAAAAAATTACTATTGAATTTAGTTATATCGTGGTACTACCGCATTTAGTACCATGTCGTGAGTTTGGTTGAAAATTACGAATTAGACGCAAACGTGATTTTTGGATTTCCTCAACTTTTCGTTTTTTAAAATTAACGGTCAAGGTGAAGAATTTCGGAAATTTTCTGGGAGGCACCCGAAGGTTCTTCTTTAACCAATTAGAGATCATGTCGCATAAATTAACGGTTATAGTTAGTCACTTGAAACTTGGGAAAAACATTCCGTGAACGGAGGGAGTCATTGTCCTCTAACATTAGAAGCGGACCTGCTCACGTAATGGTAATAACTGGTCTTCACACATCGGTTAATAAATAAGGGACGCCTTCAAGGGTTGGTTTGATGCTAACATCGAATTAGGGTGAAATAGTTGAACAATCGCTCTAAAGGGACCAATTCCACAAAAATTATAGGGATTATAACTAATTAAGGGAAGTCACCCCCATTTACTTCATTTACTACCCTAATTGGTTGATAATATAATTTGGAAAATAGGTTTAGGAGCAAATTTTTTTAAATAAAAATATTTTCTTGAGCAACGTTACAGAAATGTTGTCAATTGGGCTACTAAGAAGACATAACTTGAGGAATGTCGGGAAAGTTCGTGAAGATAACGTTCTGAATAGTTGCGAATCATCATTAGGCAATAATTGTACTTCGTTGATGTTAGAGACATTCTACAGGTCCAAGAATTGGACCACTGAGACGATGTAACTTATAGAACGTTCGAGTTTCTGATTTTTAACAATTGTTAATGATGATGGATTACTCAGACTGGTCGTTTATGGAATTTGAGATTTAATGCATGAAATGCCCGAAGCCAACAGATAATAATTTAATTACGCTTAATTAGTAAAGATAACTAGAAAGTTTCTAATTAATTAGAAAGAGAAATTTGTGCAACAATTTTTACCTATATCTTAGCACAATTATTGGCTCAGTTAAATAACGATTCAATGTAAAAAATCAGAAATTGCTACCTTCATCTCTTCATGTTCTTCAATTTTGTCCTCACAAGTAGTTTAGATAATAAAATTAGATAACAAGAGGTCGCCATTTTAAAGCTGAATCTCTTCGACAACAAAAAGATTAGAAATTGGTCCTTCAACTTTTAATGGTTTTCAATTATCTCCTCACAAGTACTTTTAGATAATAAAACTATACAACGAGACGTCTCTTTATGATAGTTTAATCTCTTCCACTACAAAAGATCAGAAATTGCTACTTTCAACTCTTCATGGTCTTCAATTTTTTCCTCATAAGTAATTTAGACAATAAAATTAAACACCAAGTGGTTGCAATTTTATAATTTAATCTCTTCCACAACAAAAAGATCAGAAATTGCTACTTCAACACTTCATGGTCTTCAATTCTTTCCTCATAAGTACTTAAGACAATAAAATTAGTTAGCAAAAGGTCTCCATATGATAGTTTAATGTCTTCCACAAACAGATCAGAAATTGCTACCTTCAACTTTTCATGCTCTTAATTCTTTTCTCTTATAAGTACTTTAAGCAATAAAATTAGATAACAGGAGGTCGACATTTGATAATTTAATCTCTGCTACAACAAAAGATCAGAAATTGCTGCCTTCAGCTCTTCATGGTCTTAATTTTCTTTCCTTGTAAGTACTTTAGACAATAAAATTAAATAACAGAAAGTTGCGATTTGATAGTTTAATCTCTTCCACAACATAAGATCAGAAATTGCTACTTTCAACTCCTCGTGGTCTTCAATTTTTTCTTCATAATTAACTTAGACAATCAAATTAGATACCAAGCGGTCGCAATTTTATAATTTAATGTCTTCCACAACAAAAAGATCAGAAATTGCTACCTTCAACTCTTCATGGTCTTCATTTCTTTCCTCATAAGTACTTTAGACAATTAAATTAGATAACAGGAGATCGCCATTAGATAGTTTACTCTTTTCTACTACAATAAAATCAGAAATTGCTACCTTCAACTTTTCATGCTCTTCATTTTTTTCTCTTTTAAGTACTTTAGACAATAAAATTAGATAACAAGATGTCGAGATTTGATAGTTTAATCTCTTCCACAAACAAAAGGATCAGAAATTGCGACTTCAAATCTTCATGGTTTTCAATTTTTTCCTCATAAGTAATTTAGACAATAAAATTAGCTAACAAGAGGTCTTCATGTGATATTTTAATTTCTTCCACAAACAGAACTTCAGAAATTGCTACCTTCAACTCTTCATGGTCTTTAATTTTTCCCTAATAAGTAATTTAGACCATAAAATAAGTTAACAAGAGGTCGCCATTTTATAGTTGAATCTCTTCCACAATAAAAAGATTAGAATTTGCTTCTTCAACTCTTCATGGTTTTCAATTTTTCTCCTCACAAGTACTTTAGATAATAAAACTACACAACTTCCCTTATAAGTACTTTAAACAATAAATTAGATAACAAAAGTTCTATGTTTGATAGTTTAATCTCTTCCACAACTAAGGATCAGAAATTGCTACCTTCAACTCTTCATGGTCTTCATTTTCTTCCCTTATAAGTACTTTAAACAATAAATTAGATAACAAGAAGTCTCCATTTGATAGTTTAATCACTTCCACAACAAAAAGATCAGAAATTGCTACCTTCAACTCTTCAGGGTCTTCATTTTCTTTCCTTATAAGTACTTTAAACAATAAAATTAGCTAACAAAAGGTCTCCATTTGATAGTTTAATCTCTTCCACAACCAAGGATCAGAAATTGCTACCTTTAACTCTTCCTGGTCTTTATTTCTTTCCTCATAAGTACTTTAGACAATTGAATTAGATAACAGGAAGTCGTCATTTGATAGTTTACTCTCTTCCACTACAATAAAATCAGAAATTGCTACCTTCAACTCTTCATGGTCTTCATTTCTTTCCTCATAAGTACTTTAGACAATTAAATTAAATATCGGAAGATGGCAATTAGATAGTTTACTCTCTTCCACTACAAAAAGATCAGAAATTGCTACCTTCAACTTTTCATGCTCTTCATTTTTTTCTCTTATAAGTACTTTAGACAATAAAATTAAGTAACAGAAGGTCGAGATTTGATAGCTTAATCTCTGCTGCAACAAAAGATCAGAAATTGCTACCTTCAACTCTTCATGGTCTTCAATTTTTTCCTCATATATACTTTAGACAATAAAGTTATATCTAACAAAAGGTCGCCATTTGATAGTTTCGTCTCTCCGATAGTAAAAAATAAGAAATTGTTATCTTAAACTTTTCATGGTATTCAATTTTTTCCCCACAAGTAGCTTGTATAATAAAATTGGACAAAAAGAGGTCTCGCTATGATAGTTTAATCTTCTCCACAACACAAATATCAAAAATTGCCACCTTCAACTCTTCACGGTCTTCATTTCTTTCCTCATAAATACTTTAGACCATAAAAATAGATAACAAGAGGTCGCCATCTGATAGTTTAACTTCTTTCACAACAAGGAAAAATCGAAAATTGCTCCTTCAACTTTTCATGGTTTTTCATTTTTCCCCACAAGTAGTTTAGATAATAAAATTAGATACCAAGAGGCTTCCAGATGATAGTTTAATCTCTTACACAACAAAAAGATCAGCAATTGCTACCTGAAACTCTTCATGGTATTCAATTTTTCTTCATAAGTACTTTAGGCAATAAAAATAGATAACAAGAGGTCGCCATTTGATAGTTTAATCTCTTCCACAACAAAATGATTCGAAATTCCTTCATTCAAAGTTTTATGGTTTTCAATTTTTCTCCTCACAAGTACTTTAGATAGTAAAATTAAATAACAAAAGCTCTCCATCTGATAGTTGCACCTCTTCCACAACCAAAAAAGAATCGGAAATTGCTTCTTCAACTTTTTATGGTTTTCCATTTTTTCCCACAAGTGGTTTAGATAATGAAATTAGATACCAAGAGGCTTCCAGATGGATAGTTTAACTCTTCCATAACAAAAATATCAGAAATTGCTACCTTCAACTCTTCATGGTCTTCAATTTTTTCCTCAAATACTTTAGACAATGAAGTTAAATCCAACAAGAGGTCGCCATTTGAAAGTTTGGCCTCTCCCATAGTAAAAAATAGAAAATTGTTACCTTAAACTCTTCATGGTATTCAATTTCTTTCCCACAAGTAGCTTATATAATAAAATTGGACAAATAGAGGTCTGACTATGATAGTTTAATCTTCTCCACAACAAAAATATCAGAAATTGCTACCTTTAACTCTTCATGGTCTTATTTTTTTTCTTCATAAATACTTTAGACAATAAAAATAGATAACAAGAGGTTGCCATCTGATAGTTTAACTTCTTCCACAACAAGGAAAGATCGAAAATTGCTCCTTCAACTTTTCATGGTTTTCCATTTTTCCCCATAAGTAGTTTAGATAATAAAATTAGATACCAAGAGGCTTCCAGATGATAGTGTAATCTCTTACACAACAAAAAGATCAGAAATTGCTACCTGAAACTCTTCATGGTATTCAATTTTTTCTTCATAAGTACTTTAGACAATAAAAATAGATAACAAGAGGTCCCCATCTGATAGTTGAACCTCTTCCACAACCAAAAAAAAATCGGAAATTGCTTCTCCAACTTTTTATGGTTTTCCATTTTTTCCCACAAGTGGTTTAGATAACGAAATTAGATACGAAGAGGCTTCCAGATGATAGTTTAACGCTTCCATAACAAAAATATCAGAAATTGCTACCTTCAACTCTTCATGGTCTTCAATTTTTTCCTCAAATACTTTAAACAATGAAGTTAAATCCAACAAGAGGTCGCCATTTGAAAGTTTGGTCTCTCCCATAGTAAAAACTAGGAAATTGTTACCTTAAACTCTTCATGGTATTCAATTTTTTCCCCACAAGTAGCTTATATAATAAAATTGGACAAAAAGAGGTCTGGCTATGATAGTTTAATCTTCTCCACAACAAAAATATCAGAAATTGCTACCTCCAACTCTTCATGGTCTAAATTTTTTTCTTCATGAGTACTTTAGACAATAAAAATAGATAACAAGGAGTCGCCATCTGATAGTTTAACTTCTTCCACAACAAGGAAAAATCGAAAATTGCTTCTTCAACTCTTCATGGTCTTCAATTTTTTCCTCATAAGTACTTTAGACAATAAAAATAGATATCAAGAGGTCTTCATTTGATAGTTTAATCTCTTCAACCACAGAAATATCAGAAATTGCTATCTTCAACTCTTCTTGGTTTTCAATTTTTTCCACATTATCAGACCACTGAACTGCCACTGTGCCGCTTACAAGGGCAGAAGATTTTTTTATTTTTAGAGATTTAATTTTAGTTTTGGTGTCAAATACAGCGTAACAAAAATACTTTGTACAGTAAGGCCATTTGTGCTTCCATTAAAAGCAATGGCGAGCTACCACGTGAGTTCTTTGAGACCCAAAATTTCACTAGTCGAAAGTGTAGCTGGGTTCTGGTTTGCAGCACAACAAAACACTAAAAATTGTGTTAAGCAGGGTCATTTGTACTTCCATCCAGATAGATAATTTGAGGCCTCAGAAACTGTGGCTAGATTTTGGTTTGAAGCACTAACGGACCACTAGATTTTGTATAGCAGCGTCATCAGTGCTTCGTTTGCGTAGCCAACATCCTGGACCTGTCAATTAGGTATTAATGCAAATTTAAAAAAAATCCAGAAGCTTCTTAATTAATTTTGAATTTTTGGACCCAAAACGAAGCAATTTTGGATTTGACCCACACCAATAAGTGTAATTAATTTACTTTTAAAAAAAAAAAATCTCTCTTAATTGCATTAGAAATATCTCAATCGGTAAAGTACAGCAATAGTTAAAAAAATTATTGGACGAATAAATTTTTGTTCCATTATTAGACGGTTACAAAGTTGAAAAACCTCATTGGTGGTCAAAAAAACGTAACGCGTTGGTGGACTTACCGTACGACAAATTTTTGAATACTCGTTTTGTTTACAGAAACGAAACGCAAATAGGTGGCAGTACCTTCAAGTATCACCAAATCGCAAGTACGACGACCTCAAAGCAATTAGGCAACAGAATCGCTATTCAAATTTATTTAATCTGTCAAACTCGCTATTTGTGAATAATGCGTTAAGATAACAAACAAACAGAGACGACGCTTGAGGTGTCTCTATCAATTTATTAAATTTAAAATATTCGACCGATTTGCATAGATCAAGACGTAAGGGTTCGGCGATTCCCGGCGGCGACGGCAACGTCGAAATATGTTAAAGCGACCAGCAACTCCAAAATAACGCAATTAACATACTTACCACGTACATTGCAAGAAATAAATGTCCAATTAAACGTAATCGTAATTAACGGCTTGTATAACAAAAGACCGAGTTTTATTGTTATTTTGGTAATTAATTGGGCGTGCAACCCGATTTTAATTGGGTAAAAATTTGGTGGTAAAATTTTGGAAATTTGAAAGCTGCAAAAGGAAGGGTCGTTTTACTTGAATGGACATTTTGTTATACTTAATTGACGTCCGCATAGTTTGGTCTAACTGTTAACTGCAGGAATTGAGGTTCTTGTTCATTGTTTGCAGGAATTTGGCTTTGTGCAAACCCAACGTTCTGCAACCTTTCGATAAATCGAAAATTGCGTAATCAATCAAAGAGTCGCTATTTGGTTAATTGGTGAAAATGTGAAAGTAATCGAAGTTTGATGGTTCGAAAAATTTCGAGGGCCTCTCTATGGTCCTTGGCCCGGACTGGCTTGGGATGTCAACAACCTGAATCTGGCTAGATGACCGCGCTTAGCACCGATGGTCACGGCCGTCGCGCCATCGCGAATCTAATGTTGAAACTCCTGAAAGAAAAAATTCTACGCCTTTCACACCGTCTGCAATATGTCTTCGGTTAGCCGGCTATTCTTCGGTTACCATCACGATGGCATTTCATTGTCGAATTGTTGCTAGTAGAGGCGTCTCTCGCAATTACCTCATTAATCCTGAAGAATCCTCGATCAACTGATGCGTTCACAATCTTGAGAATTTCTACCTCTAACTTTCACTTTTTCAAAATTTTCAAAAATTTTGGACGATTTCGGTTCTAACTTTCACCTTTTTCAACTTTTTGCGAAAATTCTGTTAACCTTCACTTTATCAAAATTTTCAAAAATTTTGGACGATTTCGGTTCTAACTTTCACCTTTTTCAACTTTTGCGAAAATTCTGTTAACCTTCACTTTTTCAAAATTTGGAAATTTTGCGAAAATTTCCAATTTTTTGCACGATTCCGCCATTCAGCACCTTGGCACGAATCGTGATTTAGGAATACACGTTGGACTGTTAACAATAATTTCTTTATCTCTCCATGTCCTTATCATCAATTACGTCATTTCACCTTATTCGACACAGTTTCTACTTGTTGTTTGTAGATACATACAATTGAACAGGATTATTGATGTTGTTGGTGAAGGCGGGGAAACCCTACGGTTAAATCATGTTCGAGGAACTCTTACATAAAATCAATTTGTTAAGCAATGTTTGTGGAGAATTCTTAATGAATCAATTAATATCCTGCTGGATTCTGTTTACGCCAGCATCACGTTCGAAATGTGTCATCATCGATGTTAACTTGTTGGATGACGTAAAGAAGGGTGGTTCGTGGTCTATTATCGTTAAGTCTACTCGAATAACCCTCCAGAATCCCAAAATATAACGACAAATAAGTTGCCCATTTTTTGTCGAAATTGAAAATGGCGGGGAAGGTCAATTCGGGGTCAGAAATTTTGGTTGGTTTCAATCAAAAATGTCAACTTCTAAGTAAATTGAGAAAAATAACATTTGGTTAAGGTAAATGAGGCGATTTTCTATTAAGATGGAGAGTCCAAAAATCTCGTGGTGGCCCTAAATTCATCATGAACCAAAAACGCCATCTCCATAATCTTAAGGGTAGAGGCAATTATTTATTTTTTTCTTGAGTCAAAATTCAACAAAGATGAGGAAGACGTGATTGGGGCACTTTTGCGTCTAAAGCCCAAAGAATTTTGAGTCTTTTGGGTAATGAAAAAAAAAATTAAATGACAAAGGAAATGAAAAAAGAATCTCCGAATTTTTGCGTCCTTCTAAAGCTTTGCGCCGGAAGTCTAAACTTTTGCTGTAATACGCCAATGGAGGAAATCTTCACATTTCTACCACCAAGAGGTTATAAAGTTCAAAAATCTCATGGTAGCTTTAGATCCATCATAAACCTAAAAAGCTATCTCCATAACAGATTTTTGAGGACAGGAGAAATGATTTATTTTCCTCTTGAGTCAAAATTCAACAAGGATGAGGAAGACATGATTGGCGCAATTTTGCGTCTAAAGCCAAAAGAATTTTGCGTCTTTTGGGTAATGAAAAAAAATTTAAATGGCAAACGAAATGAAAAAAGAATTTCAAAATTTTTGCGTCCTTCTAAGCTTTGCGCCGGAA
The DNA here is from genome assembly GCA_905333025.2 of Pyrochroa serraticornis. Classification (NCBI taxonomy): domain Eukaryota; kingdom Metazoa; phylum Arthropoda; class Insecta; order Coleoptera; family Pyrochroidae; genus Pyrochroa; species Pyrochroa serraticornis. The sequence goes on from HG995152.1 coordinate 48,383,095, forward strand.
GTCTAAACTTTTGCTGTAATACGCCAATGGAGGAAATCTTCATTTTTCTACCACCAAGAGGTTAGGAAGTTCAAAAATCTCATTGTGGCTCTAGATCCATCATAAACCCAAAAGACTATCCCCATAACAGTTTTTTGAGGCCAGAGGGAATTATTTCATTTCCTCTTGAGTCAAAATTCAACAAAGATGAGGGAGACGTGATTGAGGCAATTTTGCGTCTAAAGCCCAAAGAATTTTGCGTCTTTTGGGTAATGGAAAAAAAATTTAATGGCAAACGAAATGAAAAAGAATCTCAAAATTTTTGCGTCCTTCTAAAGTTTTGCACCGAAAGTCTAAACTTTTGCTGTAATACGCCAATGGAGGAAATCTTCATTTTTCTACCACCAAGAGGTTATAAAGTTCAAAAATCTCATGATAGCTTTAGATCCATCATAAACCTAAAAAGCTATCTCCATAACAGATTTTTGAGGACGGGAGAAATTATTTATTTTCCTCTTGAGTCAAAATTCAACAAGGATGAGGAAGACGTGATTGGCGCAATTTTTCGTCTAAAGCCAAAAGAATTTTGCGTCTTTTGGGTAATGAAAAAAAATTTAATGGCAAACGAAATGAAAAAAGAATCTCAAAATTTTTGCGTCCTTCTAAAGTTTTGCACCGAAAGTCTAAACTTTTGCTGTAATACGCCAATGGAGGAAATCTTCACATTTCTACCACCAAGAGGTTATAAAGTTCAAAAATCTCATGGTAGCTTTAGATCCATCATAAACCTAAAAAGCTATCTCCATAACAGTTTTTTTGAGGACAGGAGAAATTATTTATTTTCCTTTTGAGTCAAAATTCAACAAGGATGAGGAAGACGTGATTGGCGCAATTTTGCATCTAAAGCCCAAAGAATTTTGCGTCTTTTGGGTAATGGAAAAAAAATTTAATGGCAAACGAAATGAAAAAAGAATCTCAAAATTTTTGCGTCCTTCTAAAGTTTTGCACCGAAAGTCTAAACTTTTGCTGTAATACGCCAATGGAGGAAATCTTCACATTTCTACCACCAAGAGGTTATAAAGTTCAAAAATCTCATGGTAGCTTTAGATCCATCATAAACCTAAAAAGCTATCTCCATAACAGTTTTTTTGAGGACAGGAGAAATTATTTATTTTCCTCTTGAGTCAAAATTCAACAAGGATGAGGAAGACGTGATTGGTGCAATTTTGCGTCTTTTGGGTAATAGAAAAAATTTAAATGGCAAACAAAATAAAAAAAGAATTTCAAAATTTTTGCGTCCTTCTAAAGCTTTGCGCCGGAAGTCTAAACTTTTGTTGTAATACGCCAATGGAGGAAATCTTCATTTTTCTATCACCAAGAGGTTAGGAAGTTCAAAAATCTCATTGTGGCTCTAGATCCATCATAAACCCAAAAGACTATCCCCATAACAGTTTTTTGAGGCCAGAGGGAATTATTTATTTTCCTCTTGAGTCAAAATTCAACAAAGATGAGGGAGACGTGATTGGCGCAATTTTGCGTCTAAAGCCCAAAGAATTTTGCGTCTTTTGAGTAAAAAAAAAAATTAAATGGCAAACGAAATAAAAAAGGAATTTCAAAATTTTTGCGTCCTTCTAAAGCTTTGCGCCGGAAGTCTAAACTTTTGCTGTAATACGCCAATGGAGGAAATTTTCATTCTTCTATCACCAAAAGGTTAGGAAGTTCAAAAATCTAATTGTGGCTCTAGATCCATCATAAACCCAAAAGGCTATCTTCATAACAGTTTTTTGGGGGCATGGGTAATTATTTATTTTCTTCTTGATTCAAAATTCAAAAAGTATGAGGAAAAGGTGATTGGCGCAGTGGCGTATTAAGCTCATTTTGAGCCCTAATTTGCGTCCTTTAGTTTATCAAAAGAAATTGTTAGAAATTTAAATTTTAAATGACAAATCAAATTCTTAAGCTTTGTGCTACTATAATACGCCACTGGCGCTAATCTTCATTTTTCCATCACCAAAGGGTTAGAAAATTCGAAAAATCTCAAAGAAACTTTTAAAAAAATTTAAAACGTTATCTCAATAATTTTTAACAATAATGATAAAAAAGAATTAAGACAAAGAAATAATTGTTTACTCTTCTCAATAAAAAAAATACGAAAAGAATTTTTTCCCGTCGCAGCAGTCTGCATGATGAATAAAATTAATGGCGGTTCTAAAACTAATTTCTCAAGACTTTTCTTAATAGTTTTCCCTTTAAGTAACGCTATTAAAATCGAAGTTAATACATGAAATCGTGCACAAATTAAAATTAATTACCAAGCACGTAGTGCGTTACGCAAAGTTCGTAGCCCCGGCCTGTCCACTAGATTGGTTTCGAGGTTACAAAATCACACTTTTCAAAATCAAAGTATCCCCTCTTTCCACGTAAAAGTCTCGCTTCTGTATAAATCTTCATCCTATGCTACTATTCCACAAAGTCTGGACAACTTCCGCGAGCACAACCAGAGGAACATTCATAAAAACAACGTTATGACACACATCAATAAGATTTCTAGTTGGTCTTGCGATTGGTTGCCAATTTGGCTCTCAAGCAATTAATTGCGTAAAAAATAAAAATTCAACATCCTCCACGTGTTTAGTTCAAACAACCACCAATTAATTGATAACAAAGTGAGGCGTCGAGAAATTTTAATCCCAATTTGGCAGTTTTCTAATTTCTTTGATTTCTTTCAGTTTTTCAGTTACTGGGAGGGCGTCAAAAATAAATTACAGAGTTGTCACGAATTGGAGGTAATTACCAAAAGAAATTATTAATGATACCGCAACTATTTTTGGAAATTTTAAATATTGTAAAGTATCAATTCATTTGTTCTAATTTTTGATTTTGTTTCGATTTTTTCGTGGTTTTGTGGCAAACACCCAAACTCAAAATTGTGGTAATTTACTGAAATCGCTTGACAAAATTGGAATTCGGCCAAAATTTCGCTGACTTATCGCAATAATGTGCAACAATTTAATATCTAACCTCATATGCAAAATAAGCAAACACGCAGGTAGTTAGGGGCATCGTTCTGGAAAAGTCTATTGAACTTCAACTTTTCCACCATCATCGGTTTTGTCGAAATTTTCACAATCGTGGCCGGTTTCACGAAACTTATTTCGAATATTTAACCAACGGATCAAGTTCGATGACCTCCTCCATGTCTTAGAACGATTAGCAACTTTTTCGAAAATTAGCAACGAGGTTCTAAATGTTAAAATTACTTTTCCCAAACGGTAAGTTACCAAAAAAAAAAAAAAATCTTAAGCGAAGCTTGACAAATCTCGTTTGGTATTAATTTTTATTATCACGTGCCATTCACGTTACACTTCACACGAGTGCATGTATATATTAGTTTGAAGAAAAAATATTTCAATTAATCTACTTCCGGTGCTCTACAGGTATCAAAAGCGGAAACGGCCTCTTTGGATAATTTCAAATTTTCGCAACAATTTGCGGCAATGCCAATTATTTGGAGGTGTTGAATTCATTTTTGGGACCATTGGGACCAATTTGTTGCCTTACTCAGTAGTTAGGACCAAGCAAGAAGAGAAAAAGTTTTGAAGCTAAACCAAATAGATTCGTGTGATAAAAAAATTCAACATAGAAGAATCAAAATTTGAATTGAAAAATGTTTTAAGGTTGCGGTTTCTGTCGCACGTACGTCAAGGGATTTTTTAGAAAATTCCAAAAATTTCGAGAATTTTCAAAAAATTTTGTTCCAACTGTTAGAACTAATCGACCAATTCGTTTTAATCCCTCGACAGTAGCAAATCTAGAAATTTGCTGGAAGTTTCGAGTGGCGTACAACAATCTAGTGGATCATCAAAGATAATTCCAGACCGTCGACCAATTGACCTGGTTAATCAATTGATTTAAATGTTAACAAATAAGTGAGCCACCAGAATTTGTTATTAACTAAATTGTTTTGTTATTCAAAAAATTTTTTCGCCAAATTAGAATTTTCGATGACATTTGAATTAATTGACTCGCACCAAATTTTAATTTTTAAAATTTTCGAACAAGTCAATGAATTTATCTTTTGGTTAAGTTAAAAAGAACCGAAAGTAATTTTAACGGTGGTTCTCATCGATTTAAATGTGTGCAAATGCGTGACCAGTCCAAGAGCACTTAACATTAATTGGTATTCGAAGCAAGCGGAATTGTTGAATAAAACAATTTAGTCGAGTCAATGGACTGTTTGAGTCAGCAGCAATTTTTTTAAATTCTTGCGAGTACTTCTCTAACAATATTTTCATGAAAACAATTTTTTCAGGTAGCCAAATTTCGTTACCCATTGCGAGGAAAACGTCACCAATAACAAGAATGGCAGGATCAACGTCAACGTACCTGCAAAAGAAAAAAAAATCAAAATCGGAGTCAAAAATTACAATTCGAAAAACCGCCCAGTTTAAAGGTTTCTCGGATATTGTCGGACAATTTCGTTGCGAGTCGCGAAAAAACGCCCTCTGATTGGCTGCATGCCTAATCAACCGGTTTAAAGGGATTGGCGTTTGGAGGACACTTCAAAGAAAATTATTTATTTATATAAGTCATGTAGTTGTTTTCAGCGCAGGTAGTACCGAAGGGTCGATTCTTTCATAGTTCTTACAATTTCTAGTAAAAAGTTCGTTTTTCATCGCAAAATCTGGTTGAACCTTGATAAGTAGCGCTGTTCAAACAAAAATTATCTTTTAACAGTAATTACGAAATCGTAACGTTTGAATATTTATTCGGCAATTAAGTCACTGGAGCGCATTTTTATAGTTTTTTTACTATCAAGAGGCAGTCCAGATTTACTATTTCTTTTAGTTATTCGTGTTACTTAACTTAATAATTATTTAGCGTTATTGATGCGAAAAAATTGCGTCGTTCCACTTGAAAATTGTAATGCGATTGCTTGAGACTCTTATCAAATTATCTAATTACATTGATAACAAAAACACCCTAATCATGCCATCACGCAAGGAAACTACTTAGGTAATAAATAAAATTTTCAACCCTTCCAGAATATTTCAGTCAGTCACAATTGTTTATTGAACAACAATTTTTATTGTAGATCTCCAGATTTGAGTCCATGCGACTATTTTTGCAATCTTTTTAACTCTTATCTACGGTTTTAAAATTTAAATTGTTTTTCCTTCAAGGTGGGTCCAGTTATTTTAATTACAATTTTCCGAAATCCTGGTAAAATACCAATGGTCTGTTGTGTGGAATAAATAAATAGTTGAAGGCTAAGTCACGATTTGCTTGTTGTTAGTTAAAAAATTCTTTAACACTAATAAATTTTCAAGGACATTGCAATAACATTGTTGCAAATTGATAATTATTACAATACTTCGCTTCCGGTACCGGAAATAAGTTAAAAATTGTTTTTCTCCAATCGTGGAATTTACAAAAATTTTATCGATCAATGGTTGAAGATAAAGTATCGTCCCTTCAGTTGGTTTGAAAGGCAAACAAAATTGGACAACGAATCCATTAGTCCTGTTGGCAGGACAAAGAAATCCATATCTAACAGTCTTCCGGTGGAGATAATATAAGAAAAATTAGCGACCATGGAAATGGTAGTAGCTGTCGATGGCCGATGGATAGTCGGTAAAGTAAAGGAATGCGAGTTCCGTTAAACTGAGTCATGACCATTACCGTAGACATGAATGGAACTAACTAAAACTGAAGACTTTCATTTAATTTGCTTGCAGAAATTATTTTATCTTTCTCGGACGTTTCTATTGATTTATCGTGTCCATCCCATCGCTGCATGACCCATAAATTTTTGATTTTTGATCAATATCATGAAACGCGTCCACTTGTCGTTCAATTTACAAGAAACGCTTCAATTTTGTAAAAAAAAATTTTAATTTTCCCCAGATAATGTTAAAGTTGTGGATGTTGCACCGTTATCAGTTTCGATTTTTCTATCTACTTAACCCAATTTTTTATCAATTTCAACAAGTGGCATTTAGTTTGTTGTCAACTATTCCTCTATTTCAATTTATTTAATAAAAAAATTGCTGGAAGCTTCACCTACGATTACTGGTACAATTAAATTTAAATTTTGATTAAACAGGTGGCGAGCAGCGGTGGTAAGTTTGCGGCAACGTGACAACACTTGTTTAATATTTAATGGAAATTAACGTAAAATGTTGAAGGATGTAGACAATATTACGATACGTGGATAGTTCGAAAATTTTGCTACCATTTCAGTTACTATTTTAATTGGCTGCACGTGTTTGTGGTATGGTAGACACGTGGGCCTAGAGTTTCGAGTCAAATCCAAATGACCAAAAATTTGGAGGTTTTGGCAGAAAAGTGGTTTGCCATTGTCTTCCGAAGAGGAGCGACCGAAGACGACTGCAGGAATAGATAAATGAGAAAGCTGGCAAGAAGGGAAATGTTGAAGGTTGTAGATAATATTATGATACGAGGATAGATAAAAAATTTCGATGCCATTCGAGTCTCTGCCATTTTCAGTTATCATTTTAATTGGTTGCACGTTTTTATGGTATACACACAGGCACGTGGTCCTACAGTATCAAGTGGAATCCAAGTGACCAAAAATTTTGAGATTTTGTCAAAAAAGTGGTTTGCCAATGTCTTCCAAAGTAGAGCGACCGAAGACAACTGTTGGAATAGATAAATAGGAAAAACTGGCCAGAAACAGTTGAGGGAAAAAATTAAAAAAATAATTTCTACCAATTGGAAGATAATGGAATTTCTGAATTTTGTATGTAACATCATTCAATGGTAGACAGAGAATAGTTTCATGGTATGACCAAAGGGTAGAAAGCTTATTAGAGCTCCTTGGGCATGGCTCAAGAATCTTACAACAAAATTTCTACTAAGTTCATCTTGGTACTATCCTCATCATAAAACATTCTAGACGGAATACTACTCGATAGATTGCTATTTCTTTGTAAGAAGAAGCGCCACTCGATAGATTGTCATGGCCATCCGAAAAAAAGCGACCAAAGACAAATGTAGAAATAGACAAATGGGAAAAACTGGCAAGAAGGGTTGAGGATAAAATATTTAAAAGAAATTCCTACCAATTCGAAGATAATGGAATTTCTGGATTTTGTCTGTAAGACCCTTCAGTAGTAGACAGGCAATAGTTTCATGGTATGGTCAAAGAGTAGAAAGCTTATTAGAGCTTCAGCCTTGGGTACGAATGAAGAATATTACACCAAAATTTCCACCAAGTTTATCTTGGTACTATTATCATCAAAAAACACTCTAAACAGAATACAACTCGCTAGTTTGCCATTGCTTTCTGAGGGGGAGTGCCACTTGATAGTTTGTCATTGCCTTCCGAAGAAGAGCGACCAAAGACAAATGTAGGAATATATAAATGGAAACAACTGGCAAGAAAAGTTAAGGATTTTTTTTTTAATTCCTACCAACTGGAAGATAATGGAATCTCTGAATTTTGTATGTAACATCATTCAATGGTAAACAGAGAATAGTTTCATGGTATGGCCAAAGGGTAGAAAGCTTATTAGAGCTCCTTGGGCATGGCTCAAGAATCTTACAACAAAATTTCTACTAAGTTCATCTTGGTACTATCCTCATCATAAAACATTCTAGACAAAATACTACTCGATAGATTGCTATTGCTTTGTAAGGAGAAACGCCACTCGATACTTTGTCATGGCCTTCCGAAAAAAAGTGACCAAAGACAAATGTAGAAATAGACAAATGGGAAAAACTGGCAAGAAGGGTTGAGGATAAAATATTTAAAAGAAATTCCTACCAATTGGAAGATAATGGAATTTCTGGATTTTGTTTGTAAGACCCTTCAGTAGTAGACAGGCAATAGTTTCATGGTATGGTCAAAGAGTAGAAAGCTTATTAGAGCTTCAGTCTTGGGTAGAAATGAAGAATATTACACCAAAATTTCCACCAAGTTTATCTTGGTACTATTATCATCAGAAAACACTCTAAACAGAATACAACTCGCTAGTTTGCCATTGCTTTCTGAGGGGGAGTGCCACTCGATAGTTTGTCATTGCCTTCCGAAGAAGAGCGACCAAAGACAAATGTAGGAATAAATAAATGAAAACAACTGACAAGAAAGGTTAAGCAATTTTTTTTTAATTTCCTACCAACTGGAAAATAATGGAATTTCTGAATTTTGTATGTAACATCATTCAATGGTAGACAGAGAATAGTTTCATGGTATGGCCAAAGGGTAGAAAGCTTATTAGAGCTCCTTGGGCATGGCTCAAGAATCTTACAACAAAATTTCTACTAAGTTCATCTTGGTACTATCATCATCATAAAACATTCTAGACGGAATACTACTCGATAGATTGCTATTTCTTTGTAAGGAGAAGCGCCACTCGATAGATTGTCATGGCCATCCGAAAAAAGCGACCAAAGACAAATGTAGAAATAGACAAATGGGAAAAACTGGCAAGAAGGGTTGAGGATAAAATATTTAAAAGAAATTCCTACCAATTGGAAGATAATGGAATTTCTGGATTTTGTTTGTAAGACCCTCCAGTAGTAGACAGGCAATAGTTTCATGGTATGGTCAAAGAGTAGAAAGCTTATTAGAGCTGCAGTCTTGGGTACGAATGAAGAATATTACACCAAAATTTCCACCAAGTTTATCTTGGTACTATTATCATCAGAAAACACTCTAAACAGAATACAACTCGCTAGTTTGCCATTGCTTTCTGAGGGGGAGTGCCACTCGATAGTTTGTCATTGCCTTCCGAAGAAGAGCGACCAAAGACAAATGTAGGAATAAATAAATAAATGGAAACAACTGACAAAAAAGGTTAAGCAATTTTTTTTTAATTTCCTACCAACTGGAAAATAATGGAATTTCTGAATTTTGTATGTAACATCATTCAATGGTAGACAGAGAATAGTTTCATGGTATGGCCAAAGGGTAGAAAGCTTATTAGAGCTCTTTGGGCATGGCTCAAGAATCTTACACCGAAATTTCTACTAAGTTCATCTTGGTACTATCATCATCATAAAACATTCTAGACGGAATACTACTCGATAGATTGCTATTTCTTTGTAAGGAGAAGCGCCACTCGATAGATTGTCATGGCCATCCGAAAAAAAGCGAACAAAGACAAATGTAGAAATAGACAAATGGGAAAAACTGGCAAGAAGGGTTGAGGATAAAATATTTAAAAGAAATTCCTACCAATTGGAAGATAATGGAATTTCTGGATTTTGTCTGTAAGACCCTTCAGTAGTAGACAGGCAATAGTTTCATGGTATGGTCAAAGAGTAGAAAGCTTATTAGAGCTTCAGTCTTGGGTACGAATGAAGAATATTACACCAAAATTTCCACCAAGTTTATCTTGGTACTATTATCATCAAAAAACACTATAAACAGAATACAACTCGCTAGTTTGCCATTGCTTTCTGAGGGGGAGTGCCACTCGATAGTTTGTCATTGCCTTCCGAAGAAGAGCGACCAAAGACAAATGTAGGAATATATAAATGGAAACAACTGGCAAGAAAAGTTAAGGATTTTTTTTAATTCCTACCAACTGGAAGATAATGGAATCTCTGAATTTTGTATGTAACATCATTCAATGGTAGACAGAGAATAGATTCATGGTATGGCCAAAGGGTAGAAAGCTAATTAGAGCTCCTTGGGCATAGCTCAAGAATCTTACAACAAAATTTCTACTAAGTTCATCTTGGTACTATCATCATCTTAAACATTCTAGACGGAATACTACTCGATAGATTGCTATTTCTTTGTAAGGAGAAGCGCCACTCGATAGATTGTCATGGCCATCCGAAAAAAAGCGACCAAAGACAAATGTAGAAATAGACAAATGGGAAAAACTGGCAAGAAGGGTTGAGGATAAAATATTTAAAAGAAATTCCTACCAATTGGAAGATAATGGAATTTCTGGATTTTGTTTGTAAGACCCTTCAGTAGTAGACAGGCAATAGTTTCATGGTATGGTCAAAGAGTAGAAAGCTTATTAGAGCTTCAGTCTTGGGTAGAAATGAAGAATATTACACCAAAATTTCCACCAAGTTTATCTTGGTACTATTATCATCAGAAAACACTCTAAACAGAATACAACTCGCTAGTTTGCCATTGCTTTCTGAGGGGGAGTGCCACTCGATAGTTTGTCATTGCCTTCCGAAGAAGAGCGACCAAAGATAAATGTAGGAATAAATAAATGAAAACAACTGACAAGAAAGGTTAAGCAATTTTTTTTTAATTTCCTACCAACTGGAAAATAATGGAATTTCTGAATTTTGTATGTAACATCATTCAATGGTAGACAGAGAATAGTTTCATGGTATGGCCAAAGGGTAGAAAGCTTATTAGAGCTCCTTGGGCATGGCTCAAGAATCTTACAACAAAATTTCTACTAAGTTCATCTTGGTACTATCCTCATCATAAAACATTCTAGACGGAATACTACTCGATAGATTGCTATTTCTTTGTAAGGAGAAGCGCCACTCGATAGATTGTCATGGCCATCCGAAAAAAGCGACCAAAGACAAATGTAGAAATAGACAAATGGGAAAAACTGGCAAGAAGGGTTGAGGATAAAATATTTAAAAGAAATTCCTACCAATTGGAAGATAATGGAATTTCTGGATTTTGTTTGTAAGACCCTTCAGTAGTAGACAGGCAATAGTTTCATGGTATGGTCAAAGAGTAGAAAGCTTATTAGAGCTTCAGTTTTGGGTACGAATGAAGAATATTACACCAAAATTTCCACCAAGTTTATATTGGTACTATTATCATCAGAAAACACTATAAACAGAATACAACTCGCTAGTTTGCCATTGCTTTCTGAGGGGGAGTGCCACTCGATAATTTGTCATTGCCTTCCGAAGAAGAGCGACCAAAGACAAATGTAGGAATAGATAAATGGAAACAACTGGCAAGAAAGGTTAAGGATTTTTTTTTAATTCCTAACAACTGGAAGATAATGGAATTTCTGAATTTTTTATGTAACATCATTCAATGGTAAACAGAGAATAGTTTCATGGTATGGCCAAAGGGTAGAAAGCTTATTAGAGCTCCTTGGGCATGGTTCAAGAATCTTACAACAAAATTTCTACTAAGTTCATCTTGGTACTATCCTCATCATAAAACATTCTAGACGGAATACTACTCGATAGATTGCTATTTCTTTGTAAGGAGAAGCGCCACTCGATAGATTGTCATGGCCATCCGAAAAAAAGCGACCAAATACAAATGTAGAAATAGACAAATGGGAAAAACTGGCAAGAAGGGTTGAGGATAAAATATTTAAAAGAAATTCCTACCAATTGGAAGATAATGGAATTTCTGGATTTTGTTTGTAAGACCCTTCAGTAGTAGACAGGCAATAGTTTCATGGTATGGTCAAAGAGTAGAAAGCTTATTAGAGCTTCAGTCTTGGGTACGAATGAAGAATATTACACCAAAATTTCCACCAAGTTTATCTTGGTACTATTATCATCAAAAAACACTCTAAACAGAATACAACTCGCTAGTTTGCCATTGCTTTCTGAGGGGGAGTGCCACTCGATAGTTTGTCATTGCCTTCCGAAGAAGAGCGACCAAAGACAAATGTAGGAATAGATAAATGGAAACAACTGGCAAGAAAGGTTAAGGTTTTTTTTTTAATTCCTACCAACTGGAAGATAATGGAATTTCTGAATTAAGCATGTTACATCATTCAATGGTAAACAGAGAATAGTTTCATGGTATGGCCAAAGGGTAGAAAGCTGATTAAGAGCTCCAGCCTTGGGTATGACTAAAGAATATTACACCAAAACTTCTACCAAGTTCATCTTGGTACTATTATGATTATAAATCACTCTAGACATAAAACTACTCGATTCGATAGTTTGCCCTTGCTATCCGAGGGGGAGCGCTCGAAAAATCTCAAGATTTTTTAATTCACTCAATTGCTTTATGTCGATTTTTTTTGTAGAGACATACCGAACGCAGAATTTTAATTAACACGCCATCGTCTCTTTTCCACACGACCAATCAAGGAAAATGGTTGCTAATGAATTTTTTCAAGTTTATTTACCTACGTCGTTGGGTGAAAGGCGATTTTTGCACGAACCCATTAATCTCGACGGGAACGTATTATACATCAAGAAAGTAAAGGTCAATGGCTTCACAGCGGTAAAAGATCATTGCAAAATTTAATTTGCCCGAAACCGATTAGTCATGGACCCAACATAATTAATTCAATTCAAAACGCCATTAGGGCCCAAAACTTTCGCCTAATAGTCACCAACATGACGCGTCGGTAATTACCCCCAATTTAAACTTTACACTGTTTCCGGAAGAAGTTCTGCACGATCTGCGGTATTTGTAGGAAGTCTTTCTCGTTTTACCATCGAATGACAGATGTTATGAATAAATGCGCCCGGTTTATGCATTGGATGACGTTATCTTGTTCAAAGCCATGGAATTGGATCATCAATCTAGTGGTTGCCATGAAGGATTTTTTATTATTTACTGTTATTATCATAAGTTACTCGTGCAAATGCAACGTGCAACATGTGGAATCGTCATCCATTAATCCCGGGATTCGTGAGGAAAAGATAAAAAATTTAACCATTGATGGGGCTTTGGAAAAAATGAGTCACGAAACTGCTGATATTTGGGTCTATAGTTTGAAGTCATCGATGAATCACGGGTCAAAATTCACCAATACCGGATTCAGGAAAACGTTGAAAAATTCTCAAATTCTCCGAAAATTTTTCAAAATTGGGAAAATATTCGAAAACTCTTTTCAACTTAAGTTCTCTCAAGTAGCGAAGATTTAGAGTTGCCAACGTTTTTATGAAAAATAATTTAATTTGCTTCTATTTTTTGAACTACTGGACCAAGCGATTTTATGGTTCCGCCCTACCTTGCTGAAGTCCACAACTCTAAATCCACATCTATAATTAGAACAATCCGTAAAGTTCTGCTTGATTCGCCTTCATTCCAATTTCCAACAGCGCCATTAATGTCAATGGAATTTCTGATCAAAACACCAAAAGCGCATCGTGCTAACCTTGCAGATTCCGGTAAAAATCCAGCAAACCGGAAGCAACTCTTACACAACTAATTTTAATTTTAGTGATAACCGGAAACAAAAAAAAAACTATAAAAAAATTACGGCCTTGTCTCAATTATGTCCATAACTTGAAATGGGTCACTCAGTTATTTTCTCAACATAAAAATTTTTACCGGCCTTCAGGCCGCCAGGTATCCAAGAGAAATGTTGCGATTAGTATCCAAGTACCATTCACTAAAGGTCGTTACAACCACGACACCCATTGGCATGTATCTCTATTATAGAATCAACGGAACTGGTGCATTGCCCTCTGACCAGTTGACCGTAATTTTAGAAATCCCCCCATCAATGGTTGGTGCTGTAATAACGTAAAAGACGTAGTAATGTGACTTTTGTGACTGCATGCGATAGTTTCTCATGAATGACTCCACAATTTTTCATATGTCGGTTATATGGCATCTAGGTTGGAACTAACACCAAGCCTCATTGGACATTCTCACGCGAAACAATGAAGAAACTTGCGAAGACGAATAACGGCAACAACAAGGCCAACGGCGGTTGGTTGATCATCGTGTGATGCCATTGTGAATCAACTAACTTGACTCATACGTAGAAAGAGTCGCGTCAAAATTAAGGTGCGCCCAGTTTAGGTTACCTGAAAAATGGGGGTGTATCCCAATATAGAGGCGACAACACCACTGAAACGTGATATTTAACTGAGTGTCCGCAAATGACGTCGACAGTTTGTTTGAGATACTTCCCCTTTTTGCAGGTGGTACAAACTGGGCAGTGGAAATTCAATCAAGTGTATTTTCAAAAATACTTGGCCGATCGACTTAAAATTTGTTTTAAGTCCTCAATTGAGTGTCTTGATTCGATGGTAAAAATGAGAAATTTTTGTGAAATTTTTGGACTTGTCGCCCTATAACGTCCCATGAGTGCGACAGAGATCGCAACGAATTTTATGGTTGATCATCGTGTGATGCCATTGTGAATCAACTAACTTGACTCATAAATAGAAAGGGTCCCGTCAAAATGAAGTTGCGCCCAGTTTAGGTTACCTGAAAAATGGGGGTGTATCCCAGTCAATATAGAGACGACAACACTACTGAAACGTGATATTTAAGTGAGTGTCCGCAAATGACGTCGACAGTTTGTTTGATATAAATCCCCTTTTTGCAGGTGGTACAAACTGGGCAACGGAAATTCAATCAAGTGTATTTTCAAAAGTACTTGACCGATCGACTTGAAATTTGTTTTATGTACTCAATTAAGTGTCTGGATTCGATAGTAAAAATGAGAATTTTTTTTGAAATTTTTGGACTTGTCGCCCTATAACGTCCCATGGGTGCGACAGAGATCGCAACGAATTTTATGGTTGATCATCGTGTGATGCCATTGTGAATCAACTAACTTGACTCATAAGTAGAAAGGGTCCCGTCAAAATTAAGGTGCGCCCAGTTTAGGTTACCTGAAAAATGGGGGTGTATCCCAGTCAATATAGAGGCGACAACACTACTGAAACGTGATATTTAAGTGAGTGTCCGCAAATGACGTCAACAGTTTGTTTGAGATACAGTCCCCTTTTTGCAGGTGGTACAGACTGGGCAACGGAAATTCGATCAAGTGTATTTTCAAAAGTACTTGACCGATCGACTTGAAATTTGTTTTAAGTCCTCAATTGAGTGTCTGGATTCGATAGTAGAAATAAGAATTTTTTTTGAAATTTTTGGACTTGTCGCCCTATAACGTCCCATGGGTGCGACAGAGATCGTAACGAATCTTATGGTTAATCATCGTGTGATGCCATTGTGAATCAACTAACTTGACTCATAAATAGAAAGGGTCCCGTCAAAACGAAGGTGCGCCCAGTTTAGGTTACTTGAAAAATGGGGGTGTATCCCAGTCAATATACAGGCGACAACACTACTAAAACGTAATATTTAAATGAGTGTCCGAAAATGACGTCGACAGTTTGATTGATATAAATCCCCTTTTTGCAGGTGGTACAAACTGGGTAACGGAAATTCAATCAAGTGTATTTTCAAAAGTACTTGACCGATCGACTTGAAATTTGTTTTAAGTCCTCAATTGAGTGTCTGGATTCGATAGTAAAAATAAGAAATTTTTTTGAAATTTTTGAACTCGTCGCCCTATAACGTCCCATGGGTGCCACAGAGATCGCAACGAATTTTATGATTGATCATCGTGTGATGTCATTGTAAATCAACTAACTTGTCTCATAAGTAGAAAGGGTCCCGTCAAAATTAAGGTGCGCCCAGTTTAGGTTACCTGAAAAATGGGGGTGTATCCCAATATAGAGACGACAACACTACTGAAACGTGATATTTAAGTGAGTGCCCGCAAATGACGTCGACAGTTTGTTTGAGATAAATCCCCTTTTTGCAGGTGGTACAAACTGGGCAACGGAAATTCAATCAAGTGTATTTTCAAAAGTACTTGACCGATCGACTTGAAATTTGTTTTATGTACTCAATTAAGTGTCTGGATTCGATGGTAAAAATGAGAAATTTTTTTGAAATTTTTGGACTTCTCGCCCTATAACGTCCCATGGGTGCGACAGAGAACGCAACGAATTTTAGAATAAAATCGAAATTTGAGGGGATTTTCAGATTAATTGTTGGCATTTGGTTAGACACATGAGTGTCTATTCAAAATAAACTTTGATATTAAAATAGCAAAGTGAAAGCAGTTTTGGTGTGTCTATTATCACAATTAAAACAAAATAAGTTACGCAAATGTATGTAGTGACTATTGCACTTTGTTAATGTAAAAGGTCGCCAATTAATCACAAAAAATTGGGCCAAAAATTGATCTCAATTCAGAAGTTCCCTCGAGCCAAAAAAAAAAAATTAACAAAAAATTTCGTTAGTTGAGGGTTAAAATTTTTCAAACTCCATTACGTAATTTAGAATGTGAAGCAACCTTAATGGTGCATCTTGGAAATTATAGTGGCAATTAGTCTCGAATTGTCTCGACTAACCATCACGTTCCTGTTGCAGTCATTTGATGTAGCAACAAGAGACGTTACGAATTAAGTAACGTCCCTCGTGTATTGCAATAATTCGAAACAACCGACATTTTCGTTTCTTAATCATAAGATCGATGACTATCGGAAGCTGTTACCGATTTACATTTAATTGCTCGTAAACACAACACAAAGCAATGAAATTCTAAATTGAGAATTGTAAAACAGAGATCACTGACATCATCGCTGTTTTCTTAATTCCTAGTGTTGGGGTGATAATATAAAAAATTTCGATTTTTTTTGAGGACAGTTCGAGTTTCTGCAATTGATGGGTCACGAATTGGGTTAATTTTTGAAATCCTCAAGTGATTCGATCTATAACTGTGATCTAATCGTATGTGGGGAACGTTTGGAAAGTTGGTGTGGGTGACGCAAGCTAAGCTGCAGAACTGGTATGTGAAATTAATTCAGTCAAAAAGGGTTGTGGGCAAGAAAGCTGCTCCAGATTCAATGACGGCATCCGGAAACGACAATTGATCCAGTTAACAGATGCTGCAGGCCGTGATTTCGACTGCAACACCGCCAAAAAAACTCTTCGAGTTTTGACCAATTTGGTCAAGCTACTGTTGAAATTTGAAACATGAAGCTTCGAAAAATTCGTAATCAAAAAATTTCTGGGTACAGTTAGAAGAAACAATAAAGGTCCAAAATTGTACCTTGAGGCACACCAGTAATTTCTGTAGGCCGAGATTTCGACTGCAACACCGCCCAAAAAAACTCCTTCAAGTTTTGATCGATTTGGTCGAACTACTTTTTGAAATTTGAAAAATGAAGCAACGAAAAATTCGTAATCAAAATTGATTAGTTCAATCTAAACAAAAAATTGCTGCGTACCGTCAGAAGAAACAATAAAGGTCCAAAATTGCACCTTGAGGCACACCAGCAATTTCTGTAGGCCGAGATTTCGACTGCAACACCGCCCAAAAAAATTCCTTCAAGTTTTGATCGATTTGGTCGAACTACTTTTTGAAATTTGAAAAATGAAGCTTCGAAAAATTCGTAATCAAAGAATTTCTGGGTACAATTAGAAGAAACAATAAAGGTCCAAAATTGTACCTTGAGGCACACCAGTAATTCAGTAAAATGCCCTACCTCATTTATAATTGTGGGTTTCATGTACCTTGCTCTCGTGTCAGCAGTTGAGATATAATAGCAAAAACTTTTGATCATTTTGCCTGGTCAAAAGTTTGCTTCAACTGAGTTTTTGTAAATTATTAAAGACCAATCAAGCTGCTAGGTGTTAGCCAAAATGCGATACTAAGTTAGGGAATCGCTTGATTTTGACTAAAGAAAACGGAGGTCCCACAATTGGTCTTTGGGGCGCACCCGCAGTTGAACCAAGTGCTTTAATCTTCTCTATAAGAACAAAGTTTTTGTATATATTGTCCCAATATCCATTTACTCTTCACAAATTTCTAAAATTTTCGTTTTTCCCTCAAAAAATTATTTAGAACCTTCTTAATGATTAGACCAAGTGACCATTTTAGTGGCTAATGTTGGACAACTTTTAATACGATTTAAGATGGAAATTTTGATGCACAACAAAGGTCCAACATTGCATCTTGAGGCATGCCAGTAATTCAGTAAAGTGTCCTACATCTTTTATAATTGTGGGTTTCATGTACTTTTCTCCCATGTCAGCTCTTGAGATAAAATGGTAAAAGTATGGTAAAACTTTAATCCTTTTGCGTGGTCAAAAGTTTACTTCAACCGAATTGTTGTAAGTGATTACAGACCAATCAAGCTGCTTGGTGTTAGCCAAAATGCGATACTAAGTTAGGGAATCGCTTGATTTTGACTAAAGAAAACGGAGGTCCCACTATTGGTCTTTGGGGCGCACCCGCAGTTGAACCAAGTGCTTTAATCTTCTCTATAAGAACAAAGTTTTTGTATATATTGTCCCAATATCCATTTACTCTTCACAAATTTCTAAAATTTTCGTTTTTCCCTCAAAAAATTATTTAGAACCTTCTTAATGATTAGACCAAGTGACCATTTTAGTGGCTAATGTTGGACAACTTTTAATACGATTTAAGATGGAAATTTTGATGCACAACAAAGGTCCAACATTGCATCTTGAGGCATGCCAGTAATTCAGTAAAGTGTCCTATATCTTTTATAATTGTGGGTTTCATGTACTTTTCTCCCATGTCTGCTCTTGAGATAAAATGGTAAAAGCATGGTAAAACTTTAATCCTTTTGCGTGGTCAAAAGTTTACTTCAACCGAGTTATCGTAAGTGATTAAAGACCAATCAAGCTGCTTGGTGTTGGCCAAACTGCGATACTATGTTTGGGGATTGCTTGATTTTGACCAAAGAAAACAGAGGTCCCACAATTGGTCTTTGGGGCGCACCCACAGTTGAACCAAGTGCTTCAATCTTCTTTATAATTACAAGTTTTTGTATATATTGCCCCAATATCAATTTGTTCTTCACAAATTTATAAAATTTTCGTTTTTCCCCCAAAAATTTACTAAGAAACTAAAGACCAAGTGACCATTCTAATTGCTAGACAACTTTTAATGCAATGTCAAATGTAGATTTTGATGAACAACAAACAACAAAGGCCCAAAATTGCGCCTCGAGGAATACCAAAAGTGACTGTAACTTCTGAATGTATTCCCCCAAGACCATTTGGTTTTGTAACCAAGCCAAATTGGTGGAAAAAATTTAGTTTTTCATAAAATCGATTCTTAACAGATCTTTAGGAAAAGTTAGCTACAAGACCTAATTTTGTTACGTTATCAAAGTTTTTGCAAAAACCGTTGACAGTGTTAAAAACCCAAAAAAAAACAGAAAATCAAAAATATTTCAATCATCTTCCATGTAATAAGAGAACAAACCAATTAAGTTGGCGCGTTTGCAATTTCACCAGTTTCAGTTGGCAACACTGCTGTTTTCCTGCACTCATTGTCGTATCTACTATTTGGCATTGCTGAACAAATTGGTTGGTCTTTGTCAGTTAAATAAAAAATTATCGTTATAACGCTTGTTCATTATTTTCGATATTAGCCACTAAATATTACCAACCATAGATAAATAAAGTCGGAGATACCAACATAATTGGAGTACAATCATTTAAACGCACCTTTTTGTATTTTAAATAAATTACAAGTTGGAAGAATTAAAATTATACCTCTCTAATCCGAACACGTGCAAACTATAAATAAATTGATAATTAACAATTATCTATAATATACAGGGATGCCAAAAAAAAATGGAGGATAACCGGAAACGTTTCCTAAAAGTGAAAATTAACTCGAATGTTAATTAAAAAATAAATTAAGTCAAATTTCTCAAAATTTTAGTATACAGGGTGATTCTCGTTAAAAATGTTTAATTAGAATTTCTCCCTCAAACTCTGAGATTGATTACAATGTCGTCTAATTATTTTCTTAAAAATTTATTGCTATTTTGATAATTTGGTGACATCATCACCGAAGCAATAGATTGGTTGCTCGAAAATGGCTAGAGTTGAGTCTAAATGAATTTTGTCGTTGTGCAAAACTCCAAATTATGGTGAGTTTTCAAAAAAAAATTTGTTGTAAATGAAAAACAATGATAATGTCTCGGACTTAACGTGTTTTTCGAAATGATTTTGTATGTCAGTCATTCAGAAAAAAATAATTTTTTTGATGATACGTTTTGAGGAAATTTCAAGTGGTTGTAATTTTGAAAATACTTGACCGATCTACTTGAAATTTCTTTTAAATCCAAAATTGACGTGTCTGGATACTTGAAAAAAATAATAAAAAAACTGGCGTGTCTATAACGCCGCGTGCGTGCGAGAGAGAACGCAACTACTGAACCACATTCTTAAGTGACCCATTTCTCTTTATAAACAAGTTATGAATTTGATTCCACAAACAGTATCAAGACTATAAATGGCAAACTTATGAGGTGTGTAATTAACACACTCCGCCTGTTTTAATTGGTTCAAGTCTGAAGCTTTTGCCACTAATTAAACTTAGTTGCGCAACAACAATTGTTAAGTAGAAAAACCAGAAACAGTTATTGTACTAGCAATCCGAAAATTATCAAAATTTCAAAAAATTATACGAGGGTAAGAAAAATTTCCTGAATTTCGGTTCGGTATTTCAGAAATTTTTGTCTTTCCTCGTACTAACTATAGAACTATCATTGAGGAAACTCAAAATCGGGTTAAGTAATTGGTGCGAAACTGCAAAATTAATTATTCAAATTGTGCTACTAACAAATAATGAAAATTTATGAACAATACGCGGCTTATCGCCCGCATTTCCAATCAACGAAATGAAAAATCTCAAGGTTTCAATTATTGACATTTGAAAACAATGAAAATTATTTTTACTTAATTTTCCGGCACATAAATACGCACAGGCCGTAATTGACTATAAAATTTACAATATTTAACCATTGATCAGAATCAACAAATCAGTAATCAGTAAAGCCATGAAAGTTTCGCTATTAAAAGTCTGACGGAGCCAAATCTGGCGAACTAACTCAAAGTGCTTTAGAGAATTTTCTTTTCTGAAATTTTATTTTTGAAACTACCTGAATATCGACGAGAAGACCGTGTAGATAACGATGCGCCAGAGACCGTGTTTACGATAACAACGTTGATGCATTAGACACGAACTTAACATTCCATGTGCAGAGATTAAAAAGATAACTGTCTACAGACGCAAACTTTGGAACGGTACGGTCATAAAAATTGTTATTATTCGAAATAACAACGAAACTACATCAATTTCAGGTCCTTAAAACAGTTTCGTTCGAAAAAAAATTGTGAATAGAATTCTAGTTAATTATAATTCACGATAACCGGTCAAAGTTTTGAATTTCCCGCGTTATTACAGTGGCAACAAGTGCCGCCCTCTATTGAAACAAAAACGAAGCAAACCCGCAATTGTTGCCACAGTGTTGTTACAGCCAGCAGATTTTCAGGATACGTCAAAAACTTAGGCCGGAGTCATTCGTTTGTATTTTTCTGAAACCTCAAACACAAATTCTTTCCGGAGTAAAGTAAAATTGCGGTTGTCGAAAGTTACAAGTAACTTGCAAGTACTTTATCCAGTCATCACATAACCAAATTGCTTGTTAATTGCGCGTTTTTTTTTTAAAGATCAAACTGACTTTCGACTATTTAATCTTTTAATTCACGGATCTATCTACTTACTGACTTGTCTATTTTGCGTGGGAGAGAGTTTGAGCAGACATCCGAAACCGCTCACCCGACAATCGACAATCACTGTCTGACCTGGATCCAATAGAAATGCATTTTACTGTTGAAAAGCCTTTCTCTGAACGGATGGCAATATGAAAATTCGCTTCGAACTGTCTTATCAGTGCCCAAGTACTAGATCAACGTAATTTTTGGTAATTATTCAGTTCTTTGGTGGGAGAATTTTTTTTTTTTGGTCTACACTTTTGTAATAGTGATCTTCATGATGGTAATGGATGATTTTGAAATGTTGGTTCATAAATGAAGTGAAATGTTTGAAAGTTTTGGTAAATAAAAACCAAGTCGTTATTGCCTTAAAAGTTAACATTTTCCAAAATTTTATTGTTAAGGAATTTTTTTGGAAATTTTTTCTCATTGCCATTTATGGTCTAATTTCAAATGTTTGTGTTTACTTAATACTATAGAGCAGCTACATTTTAATTTTCACCCTCATTTTTTAAAAAATTACAAATTAACTTTTTAAACAAAATTTCGGGTCAAATTGAGGAACTGAACATTTTTTCATAGAGTTGCAGAACTTTCAATTTAAGGCCAAGTTGAAGACAACTAAAGTTGTTCAATTTGATGCAATTGTATTTTGAATTTCTAATAAATTCGAGCAATTAGAAAAGTTTCAAATTTGAAAAAATCTGGATTTTTGAGATATGTCAAAACTTTGTCCACTAACTCGAAAAACCAAGTTTGAAAGAAAAGTCAGAGAAGAAAAACACCTTAAAAGCACTGTCCTTATCGTAGCAAGAAGATTAATTTTTATTTTGTAATTTTTAAAAATTACTTCAGTTGAAGTAATTTTTTTTTCAAAATTTTTCCAATTTTTGATAACCAATTTATGGTCTAATTTCAATGATTTTCTGCTTATTTAACACCATAGAGCAGCTAAATTTACATTTGAACCCTCAATTTCTAAGAAATTACAATTTAACTTTTTAAACAAAATTTTGGCTCAAATTGAGGGACTAAACTTTATATTTAGAATCGCAGCACTTTGAATTTAAGGCCAAGTTGTAGACACATAAGGTCGATAAATCAGAATCGTTTTTAATCGGAATAACTATGAAATTCGAAAAATTAAGAAAGTTTCAAATTTGCAAAAATTTGGATTTTTGAGAAATGTCGAAAATCTATCCAGTAACTCAAAAAAGCAAGTTTGAAAGAAAACTTAAAAACAAAATATACCCTAAAATCGCTGTCCTTATCGTTGCAAAAAGATTGGATTCCAATTTGGATTTTTTAAAAATTTCCACAGTTGAAGTAATTTTTTTTCCAAAATTTTTCCTATTTTTGACAATCAATTTATGGTCTAATTTAAAATGTTTGTGTTTACTTAATACTATAGAGCAGTTAGATTTCAATTTTAACCCCCAATTTCTAAAAAATTACAACTTAACTTTTTAAACAAAATTTCGGGTCAAATTGAGGAACTAAACATATTTTTTTAGAGTTGCAGAACTTTCAATTTAAGACCAAGTTGAAGACAACTAAAGTTGTACAATTTGATGCAATTGTATTTTGAATTTCTAATAAATTCGGGCAATTAAAAAGTTTCGAATTTGTAAAAATTTGAATTTTTGAGAAATGTTGAAAATCTATCCAGTAACTCGAAAAACCAATTTTGAACGAAGAGTTAGAGAAAAAAATACTCCAAAAACGCTGTCTTTATAAGTGCGAGAAGATTGATTTTATCAGAAATTTTTTAAAATTTCTTCGGTTGAAGTAATTTTTTTTCAAAATTTTTAGAATTTTTCATAACCAATTTATGGTCTAATTTCAAATCTTTGTGTTCACGTAACACCATTAAGAAGCTACATTTCGATTTGCACCTTCAATTTCTAAAAAATTACAATTTAACATTTTAAACAAAATTTCGGTTCAAATTGAGGGACTAAACTTCTTTTTTAGAATCACAGAACTTTCAATTTAAGGCCAAGTTAGAGACACAGAGTCGATAAATTAGAAGCGGTTTTAGTCGAAATAACTATGAAATTCGAGCAATTAGAAAAATTAAAAATTTGAAAAAATTTGGATTTTTGAGAAATGTCAAAAATCTATCAAGTAACTCAAAAAAACAAATTTGAAAGAAAAGTCAGAGAAGAAAAATACCTTAAAAGTGTTGTCCTTATCGTAGCAAGAAGATTGAATTTTATTTTGTAATTTTTAAAAATTACTTCAGTTGAAGTAATTTTTTTTTCAAAATTTTTCCAATTTTTGATAACCAATTTATGGTCTAATTTCAATTTTTGGTGTTTACTTAACACCATAGAGCAGCTGCATTTCGATTTGAACCCCAAATTTCTAAGAAATTAAAATTTAACTTTTTAAACAAAATTTTGGGTCAAATTGAGGAACTTTACTTTTTTATTTAGAATCGCAGAACTTTAAATTTCAGGTCAATTTAAAAACACATTAAGTCGATCAATTTGATGGCTTTATATCCAAAATAACTTACCAATTGAAAAAATTCTAAGCATATAAAATCTATTTTGGTATTACGTCAAGTGGGAGGAAAAAATCAAAATTACAAAATTTCCAAAAAATTCTACCTAATCGATTAAAATTTGCGACACTTCCAAAATAGGTGTAGAACCAATCTTTGTAAGAAATTTTTGAAATTTAATATTTTGATTGAGAAGAGATTTTGTTTTTTTTTTGCAAAAATTCAATCTACAAATCTTCGAACGTACCGCCTATCTATGCAAAGGAATAATATAAACAAAAAAATTGTTGTTATGATTTTTTTACTGGCTAATCCTCACATCAATTCACCTTCCAACTGTCAAAAGGAGAGTCGCAAGTCACCTTCGCAATTGATAAACGTTACAATTTAATCCGGAAATTGTTTTTTTAACTTTAATAAATTGTTAATAATTTAACTATTACAAAGGAATTGTACGAAAACACTTCAACACATCATGGCTGCGTTTTCTTTGAAATAATATTTTCACTTAAACCAACTCTAATTATCTCCCAATTAAGTTACAGATTTTTTTAATGCGTCCACTTAATTTCTGTAACAGGGTTACTTCCCCATCCAGAAAATCCCGTTATTGCCTGACTCATAAAAATAGCTTTTCCAGCCAAAATATTTACATGAAAACCTATTTTAGCAGATTGCGTTCCACCGTTCACATTCGGGACGATTGCTGTGAATGTTTTTTTTTTGCACGCTTAACAGTACTCCGGTGTAAACGACCTGTACGTTATTCGAGTTCCTTTCACAAAACTCCAGATGGGCATCATCATCGTTGATATTTTCGACATTACAACCGATTGAAATCCCACAGTAATTACTCGAAAACTTTTCGTAAAAGAGAACGTTTTAGGTACCCGTCAGTTCCGAAAGAATTCCAAAACCGTCCGGAGGAACCTGTCGTGGTAACCTGCACAAGTGCATCAACAAACCAACATGATGGACGAAGAAGGACGTCGGTACGATAACCACTTACGTAACAGCTTTGTGATGACCGCACACGCGGCCTTGGCCGTGGCCTCTTCACTTGACCAACAGCGACGGTACCACCAAAACCTTCAATTTCGAAAAACTGCTTGACGGATCTTAAACAATTTTGTAGCTTATTCCAGGAAATTTGATTTTTTTACTTAACTAAGCGCGAAAGGAACCACCAAAACCGATCCTCAACGCAGTAGAGTACCCCACCAAATGCTGCGTAACTATCCGATTGTTCCACCACGTGTTCATCATCTCGAAAGATTAACGATTTGTCCTTCAATGTAGAAAAATTGTTTTGTGATCTACCCGTGGTAGTTTTCTGGTTTTGAAAGTACAATTGGACGAAAACAAGTTGGCTGGAGTTTCTCGAAAATGACGTCGGTTGAATTTCCAGTCAGTCCTTTTGCTTCGATGAAATTCCGACAAACAATTTATTTCTGCTAATCACGTCAACGGGAGAAACTTGCCGAAAATACACGTTTAACCGGCAATCTACTGTTAATTAATCGGCAAGCGACCAATCAGACACGAACATGTATGCGACCTTTCTAAAGCTGCCATCACACCGCTTATTGGTACCCAGCAGCCATCTCTCTCGGTACTTTCGAGAAAATTTGACTGCTATTGTTGGTACTGGAATGGTGGCGAAAAGTGACAGGAACCGGAATCATCAAAATCGAATTATTATAAATTTGCCGTATCCTGTCAATTAAGATAAATGGGTCAATAGCGAGAAATGTCATTACGTTACGTAATTGTTATCTGAATTGGATTAGTTTTGCATTAAAAAATCGTGACGAGATAAGATTAGGGAAACGCTGACAAAGTACTTATGGTTGGGGTGAATGAGGTGACCTTTTTTCTAGAAATTATCAACTACACATGTTTGTTGCTTCTACAATGGGATGATAGGACGTATCCGGTTCCTCTAGACCGGAAAAGTAATCTTTGAATCTGTGGAATGTTGCCAGTTCGGCGTGACATTGCTAAATAGAGTGCATCGTTTGGTCGGATTCGCCAGGAAAAACCACAATTTTCAACATTAAAAAAGTTTTTGCAGAGATCTTTGTGTTTTGTTCGACTATTAAGTTTCTGGGAAAATCCTTTATTGACTTGAGGTTTTCTCTGGTCACGAAAACAGTTTTTGTGACATCATTTCAATTTTCTGTTTTCAATTCTTTTATCTAAGAGTCGAAAAGGTCTTCCAAATGCGAGGTTGCAATTATTAGCGATTTTCTATTTTTTTCAGTCACTCCACTTGGGGTTGAAGCTTTCAAATTTTTGTTTTAAACTGCTTTATCATTCACTTAATGTTAGATAGGTATTTTCATTTTTTTCAGTTTTTCTAAAATATTCAAAATAAATTAATCAAGAGGTTATAGAAAAATTTTGGAAGAAAAATATCAATTGAAGATTTCCAAAATTAAATCCTCTGACTTAATGAGAATTACTTGTCCGAATTTAGTGACTCCTTCACCTCATTTCGGAAGTTGTTTTGTCTATTTATAAAATAGATTTTGTGAAAAACTCAAAAATTTGAATTTTTCTAAATTTAAACGCCCGTAACTTTCCAGTTGATGAGTTATTTTGGATACAAATGCATCAAATTGATCTACTTTATGTGTCCTCCAATTAGCCTCAAATTGGAAGTCCTGCGATTCTAAACAAAAAAGTTAATTTGTAATTTTTTATAAATTGAGGGTTAAAATTGGAATTAGCTGCTCTATAGTATTAAGTAAACACAAACATTTGAAATTAGACCATAAATTGAGTATCAAAAATTGGAAAAATTTTGGAAAAAAATTACTTCAACTGTGGAAATTTATAAAAAATCCAAATTGGAATCCAATCTTTTTCCAACGATAAGGACAGCGATTTTAGGGTATATTTCGTCTTTAAGTTTTCTTTCAAACTTGCTTTTTTGAGTTACTGGATAGATTTCCATCATTTCTCAAAAATCCAATTTTTTTCAAATTTGAATTTTTTTTAATTTCTCAAATTTTATAGTTATTCCGACTAAAAACTCTTCTGATTTATCGACTTTATGTGTCTTCAACTTGGCCATAAATTGGAAGTGCTGCGATTCTAAATAAAAAGTTTAGTTCCTCAAGTTGAAACAAAATTTTGTTTAAAAAGTTAAATTCTAATTTCTTAGAAATTTGGGGTTCAAATCGAAATGCAGCTGCTTTATGGTGTTAAGTAAGTACAAAAAATTGATATTAGACCATAAATTGGTTATCAAAAATTGGAAAAATTTTGAAAAAAAAATTATTTCAACTGAAGTAATTTTTAAAAATTACAAAATAAAATTTAATCTTCTTGCTACGATAAGGACAACACTTTTAAGGTATTTTTCTTCTCTGACTTTTCTTTCAAACTTGTTTTTTTGAGTTACTGGATAGATTTTTGACATTTCTCAAAAATCCAAATTTTTTCAAAGTTTTAACTTTTCTAATTGCTCGAATTTCATAGTTATTTCGACTAAAACCGCTTCTAATTTATCGACTCTATGTGTCTCTAACTTGGCCTTAAATTGAAAGTCCTGCGATTCTAAAAAAGAAGTTTAGTCCCTCAATTTGAACCGAAATTTTGCTTAAAATGTTAAATTGTAATTTTTTTGAAATTGAGGATGCAAATCGAAATGTAGCTTCTTAATGGTGTTACGTGAACACAAAAATTTGAAATTAGACCATAAATTGGTTATCAAAAATTCTAAAAATTTTGAAAAAAGATTACTTCAACCGAAGAAATTTAAAAAAATTTCTGATAAAATCAATCTTCTCGCAACTTTAAAGACAGCGTTTTTGGAGTATTTTTTTCTCTAACTTTTCTGTCAAAATTGGTTTTTCGAGTTACTGGATAGATTTCCAACATTTGTCAAAAATTCAAATTTTTACAAATTCGAAACTTTTTAATTGCTCGAATTTATTAGAAATTCAAAATACAATTGCATCAAATTGAACGACTTTAGTTGTCTCTAACTTGGCCTTAAATTGGAAGTCCTGCGATTCTAAAAAAAAGGTTAGTTCCTCAATTTGACCCGAAATTATGTTGAAAAAGTTAAGTTGTAATTTTTTAGAAATTGAGGGGTTAAAATTGAAATGTAGCTGCTCGATAGTGTTAAGTAAAAACAAACATTTGAAATTAGACCATAAATTGATTATCAAAAATTGGAAAAATTTTGGAAAAAAATTAGTTAACTGGAAATTTTTCAAAAATACAAATTAAAATCCAATCTTTTTGCAACGATAAGGACAGCAATTTTAGGGTATATTTCGTCTTCAAGTTTTCTTTCAAACTTGCTTTTTTGAGTTACTGGATAGATTTCCGACATTTCTCAAAAATCCAAATTTTTACAAATTTGAAATTTTTCTAATTGCTCGAATTTCATAGTTATTCCGATTAAAAACGATTCTGATTTATCGACCTTATGTGTCTTCAACTTGGCCTTAAATTGAAAGTCCTGCGATTCTAAAAAAGAAGTTTAGTCCCTCAATTTGAACCGAAATTTTGTTTAAAATGTTAAATTGTAATTTTTTAGCAATTGAGGGTGCAAATCGAAATGTAGCTTCTTAATGGTGTTACGTGAACACAAAGATTTGAAGTTAGATCATAAATTACTTATCAAAAATTGAAAAAATTTTGAAAAAAAATTACGTCAACCAAAGAAATTTTAAAAATTTCTGAAAAAAATCAATCTTTTTGCAACTATAAAGACAGCGTTTTTAGGGTATATTTCGTCTTTAAGTTTTCTTTCAAACTTGTTTTTTTGAGTTACTAGATAGATTTCCGACATTTTCAAAAATCCAATTTCTTACAAATTTGAAACTTTTTAATTGCCCGAATTTATTAGTTATTCGCAATACAATTGCATCAAACTTAACTACTTTAGGTGTTTTCAAGTTAACCTCAAATTGAAAGTTGTAAAAGCTTATGAGACCAAAAAATGAAAACATTTCGAAAAAAATCGATTAATTTTCAAAAATTCCGAAATTGACCTCTACTTCGTTGCCAGTTTTTTTCAATTGAAATTCCTTCTTCGTTTTGGAAAATATATTGTTCAAATAAAAGTTTCAAAAAACCCAAATTTTTACAAAATCTGATTTCAATAAACCAGAAATCCGCAAACTAAACATTTTCAATGTTAATTCTCTCTACCACCTGTAATCCTCTTATCACATTCTTACAATCGCAATTAGAGTCTCACAAAAATTTGTAAATCCTATTAAGGATGTGGGTACTTGATAAACGTAACAACTAAATCCGTAAGTTGGATTTTTGAAACTAATTGATTGATAATAATTTATGGCTGTAAAGAATGTCACGTGAACACGTGATGGCTTTTAGTTCAAAACAGTTAAACTAATTTAGAAATGAGTTTTCGATCATTTACTACCTCGGTGAACAAAAAGTGTGATTAACATATTGGAAATTATTATATCGTGTCGAACGAAATTGCTTTTCAGTCAATTGACTCCAGATCAACAAAACTTTCTTAAAACCCCAAATTTTCCATAATTAACAGAGTGAACCATTTACTGGATTTTGAGAATTTCAAAAATTGTTTCAATTAATTTTTAAAAAAATCAACGACTCTGCTTCGGACTCTAGGTGGATCACTTGTTGACTTAAGTTTAATTTTTTGGTTTTTAGTTGTATTTTTGGAATTTTTCCAATTTTTGTTTGTCCTGTTTTGTACACTTAGCCCCAATTATTGTGAACAAATATTTATTTTGGGAATCGGATTTGTGAATGTGTCAATTAAACTTATCTGATGCCAACGATTCAACATATTGGTCGACTGCCACAATCGATAACAATTATCTCTAGCCCATTCCGGGAACATTTAACTCAAGATTAATCGAAGCCATCCAATTTCTGCTTAACTCCAGTTAAATTAAACGAAACGTGAACCTCTCTCCCAAATAACTGCAACTAAGTCGTTTAATTACAAAAATTGTGTTCACTTGAAACGCAATTATTATCGTCGTCGTTACTGTTTTAGGAACTCTAAAAATTATCAGGCGACCAAGTTTTGATGTTATTGGTATCGTACCGTAACACAAGCAATTATATGGAATATTACACCTGTCCATAACCGGATATCACTCAGTGGCGTAATGTTTGTCGATAATCCATAAATATGTTTGGAGTGTCTCTTCACGATTGTTTTATCAGCTTTTATCGGCTTTCGCAACACCAGGTCGTCGCTTTTAGGTTCCACTGTCGTTGCAAATAAAATGCCAATAATGCAAGCAATTTTTCCAGCCTAGTTCAACAATTACAGACAATGTAGCGGGAAAACTCACTTTGGTTAAAAAAAAATTATCAAAATTTCAATTTTATTTCGAAAAAACGCTTTCGCAGATCTCAAATAAACTCTTTGGATATTTGCAGAAAATTTTATTTGGTTTGTAGGTTATTTAAAAAAAATTGATGTTTTTTTGGAAATTTTGACACTGTGTAGTTTTGCAGAAAATGAGTTGCTGAAATATTCGTTACGTTTTTCCAAATCTTAACAACATGAAGAATATTCTATCAAAATATCAAAAATTAAACTTGAACCGTTTCTTCAGAAAAAATCAAAAAGTGATCCTAGAAGAACCGTAAGTGACCCACTTATATTTAATTTGGACGCAGTGCAACATCTTTACTCAGATCGTAATTTAGTGGACACAGTGGCGCTAACTACTGGAAACTTCCGACAGTGAATAGAATTTTTTATGAGGTGTCACAGTAATTTCCAAAATTGGATTTTTGAAAATTGACTTTTTGTAAAGAATTTTTTCGAGCAACTGGAGGGCACTTTCTAAAAATGTTTTGGTGAGTTGTAAAAAAGCGTGTCAGTTGTAAATTTTTGAAGGGTTCAATAGTGGCAATTGTGAGATCTTCCATTTAATTTCAAAAAATTGTTTTTGCAGAACTGAAATAAATTTCTTAGTTCAGAGAAATTTTCAGAAAATGTTTTTTGCTTTGTACCTTTAACCCAAATTTTTTTCTTTAATTTTGACACCCTGTAGTTTTGCAGAAAACCAGTTACACAGTTAGATGTTACATTTTTCCAAATCGCAACGACATGAAGAATATTCTATCAAAATATCAAAAATTAAATTTAAACAGTTTATTCAGAAAAAATCAAAAAGTGATCCTACAAGAACCATAAGTGACCCACTTATATTTAATTTAGATACAGTGCAACATCTTTACTCAGATCGTAATTTAATGGACACAGTGGCGCTTACTACTGGAAATTTCCAACAGTCAGTAGAATTTTTTATGAGGTGTCACAGTAATTTCCAAAATTGGATTTTTGAAAATTCACTTTTTGTAATGAATTTTTTCGAGCAACTGGAGGGCACTTTCTAAAAAAGTCTTGGTGAGTTGTAAAAGAGCATGTCAGTTGTAAATTTTTGAAGGGTTCAATAGTGGCAATTGTGAGATCTTCCATTTAATTTCAAAAAATTGTTTTTGCAGAACTGAAATAAATTTCTTAGTTCAGAAAAATTTGCAGAAAATGTTTTTTTGCTATGTACCTTTAACCCAAAATTTTTCCCTTAATTTTGACACCCTGTCGTTTTGCAGAAAACCAGTTACACAGTTAGATGTTACATTTTTCCAAATCGTAACGACAAGAAGAAAATTCTATCAAAATATCAAAAATTAAACTTAAACAGTTTCTTCAGAAAAATCAAAAAGTGATCCTAGAAGAACCGTAAGTGACCCACTTTATTTAATTTAGATACAGCGTAACATCTTTACTCAGATCGTAATTTAGTGGACACAGTGGCGCTAACTACTGGAAACTTCCGACAGTCAGTAGAATTTTTTATGAGGTGTCACAGTAATTTCCAAAATTGGATTTTTGAAAATTGACTTTTTGTAAAGAATTTTTTCGAGCAACTGGAGGGCACTTTCTAAAAATGTTTTGCTGAGTTGTAAAAAAGCGTGTCAGTTGTAAATTTTTGAAGGGTTCAATAGTGGCAATTGTGAGATCTTCCATTTAATTTCAAAAAATTGTTTTTGCAGAACTGAAATAAATTTCTTAGTTCAGAGAAATTTTCAGAAAATGTTTTTTGCTTTGTACCTTTAACCCAAATTTTTTTCTTTAATTTTGACACCCTGTAGTTTTGCAGAAAACCAGTTACATAGTTAGATGTTACATTTTTCCAAATCGCAACGACATGAAGAATATTCTATCAAAATATCAAAAATTAAATTTAAACAGTTTATTCAGAAAAAATCAAAAAGTGATCCTACAAGAACCATAAGTGACCCACTTATATTTAATTTAGATACAGTGCAACATCTTTACTCAGATCGTAATTTAATGGACACAGTGGCGCTTACTACTGGAAATTTCCAACAGTCAGTAGAATTTTTTATGAGGTGTCACAGTAATTTCCAAAATTGGATTTTTGAAAATTCACTTTTTGTAATGAATTTTTTCGAGCAACTGGAGGGCACTTTCTAAAAAAGTCTTGGTGAGTTGTAAAAGAGCATGTCAGTTGTAAATTTTTGAAGGGTTCAATAGTGGCAATTGTGAGATCTTCCATTTAATTTCAAAAAATTGTTTTTGCAGAACTGAAATAAATTTCTTAGTTCAGAAAAATTTGCAGAAAATGTTTTTTTGCTATGTACCTTTAACCCAAAATTTTTCCCTTAATTTTGACACCCTGTCGTTTTGCAGAAAACCAGTTACACAGTTAGATGTTACATTTTTCCAAATCGTAACGACAAGAAGAAAATTCTATCAAAATATCAAAAATTAAACTTAAACAGTTTCTTCAGAAAAATCAAAAAGTGATCCTAGAAGAACCGTAAGTGACCCACTTTATTTAATTTAGATACAGCGTAACATCTTTACTCAGATCGTAATTTAGTGGACACAGTGGCGCTAACTACTGGAAACTTCCGACAGTCAGTAGAATTTTTTATGAGGTGTCACAGTAATTTCCAAAATTGGATTTTTGAAAATTGACTTTTTGTAAAGAATTTTTTCGAGCAACTGGAGGGCACTTTCGAAAAATGTTTTGCTGAGTTGTAAAAAAGCGTGTCAGTTGTAAATTTTTGAAGGGTTCAATAGTGGCAATTGTGAGATCTTCCATTTAATTTCAAAAAATTGTTTTTGCAGAACTGAAATAAATTTCTTAGTTCAGAGAAATTTTCAGAAAATGTTTTTTGCTTTGTACCTTTAACCCAAATTTTTTTCTTTAATTTTGACACCCTGTAGTTTTGCAGAAAACCAGTTACATAGTTAGATGTTACATTTTTCCAAATCGCAACGACATGAAGAATATTCTATCAAAATATCAAAAATTAAATTTAAACAGTTTCTTCAGAAAAAATCAAAAAGTGATCCTACAAGAACCATAAGTGACCCACTTATATTTAATTTAGATACAGTGCAACATCTTTACTCAGATCGTAATTTAATGGACACAGTGGCGCTTACTACTGGAAATTTCCAACAGTCAGTAGAATTTTTTATGAGGTGTCACAGTAATTTAAAAAAATTGGATTTTTGAAAATTTACTTTTTGTAAAGAATTTTTTCGAGCAACTGGAGGGCACTTTCTAAAAATGTTTTGGTGAGTTGTAAAAAAGCGTGTCAGTTGTAAATTTTTGAAGGGTTCAATAGTGGCAATTGTGAGATCTTCCATTTAATTTCAAAAAATTGTTTTTGCAGAACTGAAATAAATTTCTTAGTTCAGAGAAATTTGCAGAAAATGTTTTTTGCATTGTACCTTTAACCCAAATTTTTTTCTTTAATTTTGACACCCTGTAGTTTTGCAGAAAACCAGTTACATAGTTAGATGTTACATTTTTCCAAATCGCAACTATATGAAGAATATTCTATCAAAATATCAAAAATTAAACTTAAACAGTTTCTTCAGAAAAATTCAAAAACTGATCCTAGAACGACCATAAGTGACCAACTTATACAGTACAACAGTTCAACATCTTTACTCTGACCGTAAGTTAGTGGACAATACAGTGGCGCTATCTATTGGAAACTTCTAACAGTTAGTAGAATTTGAAGTATCACAGTGACTTTTTGTAAAAAAAAATTCAGCAACTCTGGGAAACTTTCTAAAAATGTTTTCGTTACAGTTGTAAAAAACGTGCCAGCTTGTAATTTTTTGGAAAACCTAAATATACAGGGTGACCTCGATTCAATTTTGAATATTTAAAAAAAAAATCCTCGTGGTTAAGATTCTGCAGGGCAACCAAATTTACAAAAAAATAAAAAAATTCTACAATTAACTAGTTCCAGCTAAAAAAGTTGTAACTCTACATTAATATCTGGACATAGACAATTTTTTTTAGTTATTTAAAAATTATCCAATTAATCGAAAATTTTCTTTACCCGCAGTCAACCGATACTGTCCAGTCTTAATTTGTTTCATTCATTTTCTCTTTATTTACTGTGAATAGAAATCATCCAGGCGAAAACACAATGAATGGAATATTCAGTGGCTGCTGCAACGCAAGTTCCCTCATCCTTACAACTTTCCCTTTTGCCTTTTACAAGTTCCACAAACGAATAGTTTTATGGTGACAAAGACTGTTAACTGGCATATGGGTAGATGGGTAGCCCGCATAAAACTGAAACTAACCGGCATCCTCTCGCCCCATATCTCATCAAGTTGTAACCAAAATTGCGACGTAACGTTGAAGCCCACTTGCCATTGCCTTCCGAGGGGACGCCGCCGAGAATCCAACTGAGATGGGGCAAATAATTTTTTTTACAACTCTAACTCTAGACAAGATTAAGTATCGAAAAACGATTTTTTCGATAGTCTGCACGTAGATATAAATAGTTGGAAAAATGTGATCCAAGTCATAGGAGATTACTTGATATTATCTCAAATCATGAGTGTGGCGAGTAACACACCTCAACTGATAGCACCTTTGTTACTGTGCGCTTCAATTCGTCATTAATTGAAAAAAATTCGTTTTGTTAGTAAAAATATCAAGTGCAAACTAAAAATTGCAACAATTTCTTTGTAATCGAATTTTCGTACAAAGTTCCAACAATAACATTTCGGAATGACAGTGATAAGCAAATTCCCACAAATATGTAAATAAATATGGTAATTCGTTTAAGTGAATGATAAGAGTTTCGTTGAAGTGGTTTTTGGAGGTTTCGGGAAAGTACGGTGTTTGTTGATGTGAATTTACCATTTGAAAAGCACCAATTGAATGATCAAAAACTAAATCGAAATTTCAAGGGCGAAGAAATTCGCGTTTATTGCTAGCATATCGCTTTTGGGACATAACAAATTTTATTGCCCTCTATAGAATTGTTTTTATTACTTATAGAAATTTTTTACAATTATTTACCTAAAAATGTTATCGTCGACATCAATTAACAAAATGTTATGGTGTTTACGATTTCGTAAAAACAAATAATTTGCCTCGTTATTCGCTAATTAGGCAATTAGAAGTGATTTTCTGAATTTTTGGAAATTAAATTCGGAATTTACAACAAGAAACGACTGCTTTGCCATTGCCTTCCCATGGAGAGCGACCGAAAAAATCCCTAAATTGAGACACTAACCGATGGCCAAGACCTCCATTTTTAAGTTTCAAAAGGCTTTTGTGTGTATACTTGGGCCAAAAAATTTTTTCTTGCGATTATCTGCAAGAAAGTTGAAAGGAGAACTTTTCTAAATATTTGGAAGACCTTGTGATTGCTCGCCGCAATTGTTTGAGTCGAATTCCAACCACCAGGGATTTAAAACAAAAAACCACTAATTTGCTATTGCCTTCCCGTGGAGAGCGACCGAAAAAATCTCTGAATTGAGACACTAACCGATGGCCAAGACCTCCATTTTTAAGTTTCAAAAGGCTTTTGTGTGTATACTTGGGCCAAAAAAATTTCTCTTGCGATTTTCTGCAAGAAAGTTGAAAGGAGAATTTTTCTAAATATTTGGAAGACCTTGTGATTGCTCGCCGCATTTGTTTGAGTCGAATTCGAACCACCAGGAATTTAAAACAAGAAACCACTAATTTGCCGTTGCCTTCCCATGGAGAGCGACCGAAAAAATCTCTAAATTGAGACACTAACCGATGGCCAAGACCTCCAATTTTAAGTTTCAAAAGGCTTTTGTGTGTATACTTGGGCCAAAAAATTTTCTCTTGCGATTTTCTGCAAGAAAGTTGAAAGGAGAATTTTTCTAAATATTTGGAAGACCTTGTGATTGCTCGGCGCATTTATTTGAGTCGAATTCGAACCACCAGGAATTTAAAACAAGAAACCACTAATTTGCCGTTGCCTTCCCATGGAGAGCGACCGAAAAAATCTCTAAATTGAGACACTAACCGATGGCCAAGACCTCCATTTTTAAGTTTCAAAAGGCTTTTGTGTGTATACTTGGGCCAAAAATTTTTTTTGCGATTTTCTGCAAGAAAGTTGAAAGGAGAGTTTTCCTAAATATTTGGAAGACCTTCTGATTGCTCGCCGCAATTGTTTGAGTCGAATTCCAACCACCAGGGATTTAAAACAAAAAACCACTAATTTGCTATTGCCTTCCCGTGGAGAGCGACCGAAAAAATCTCTGAATTGAGACACTAACCGATGGCCAAGACCTCCATTTTTAAGTTTCAAAAGGCTTTTGTGTGTATACTTGGGCCAAAAAAATTTCTCTTGCGATTTTCTGCAAGAAAGTTGAAAGGAGAATTTTTCTAAATATTTGGAAGACCTTGTGATTGCTCGCCGCAATTGTTTGAGTCGAATTCCAACCACCAGGGATTTAAAACAAAAAACCACTAATTTGCTATTGCCTTCCCGTGGAGAGCGACCGAAAAAATCTCTGAATTGAGACACTAACCGATGGCCAAGACCTCCATTTTTAAGTTTCAAAAGGCTTTTGTGTGTATACTTGGGCCAAAAAAATTTCTCTTGCGATTTTCTGCAAGAAAGTTGAAAGGAGAATTTTTCTAAATATTTGGAAGACCTTGTGATTGCTCGCCGCATTTGTTTGAGTCGAATTCGAACCACCAGGAATTTAAAACAAGAAACCACTAATTTGCCGTTGCCTTCCCATGGAGAGCGACCGAAAAAATCTCTAAATTGAGACACTAACCGATGGCCAAGACCTCCAATTTTAAGTTTCAAAAGGCTTTTGTGTGTATACTTGGGCCAAAAAATTTTCTCTTGCGATTTTCTGCAAGAAAGTTGAAAGGAGAATTTTTCTAAATATTTGGAAGACCTTGTGATTGCTCGGCGCATTTATTTGAGTCGAATTCGAACCACCAGGAATTTAAAACAAGAAACCACTAATTTGCCGTTGCCTTCCCATGGAGAGCGACCGAAAAAATCTCTAAATTGAGACACTAACCGATGGCCAAGACCTCCATTTTTAAGTTTCAAAAGGCTTTTGTGTGTATACTTGGGCCAAAAATTTTTTTTGCGATTTTCTGCAAGAAAGTTGAAAGGAGAGTTTTCCTAAATATTTGGAAGACCTTCTGATTGCTCGCCGCAATTGTTTGAGTCGAATTCCAACCACCAGGGATTTAAAACAAAAAACCACTAATTTGCTATTGCCTTCCCGTGGAGAGCGACCGAAAAAATCTCTGAATTGAGACACTAACCGATGGCCAAGACCTCCATTTTTAAGTTTCAAAAGGCTTTTGTGTGTATACTTGGGCCAAAAAAATTTCTCTTGCGATTTTCTGC
The DNA here is from genome assembly GCA_905333025.2 of Pyrochroa serraticornis. Classification (NCBI taxonomy): domain Eukaryota; kingdom Metazoa; phylum Arthropoda; class Insecta; order Coleoptera; family Pyrochroidae; genus Pyrochroa; species Pyrochroa serraticornis. Next base: position 48,420,525 of record HG995152.1, read on the forward strand.
AAGAAAGTTGAAAGGAGAATTTTTCTAAATATTTGGAAGACCTTGTGATTGCTCGCCGCAATTGTTTGAGTCGAATTCCAACCACCAGGGATTTAAAACAAAAAACCACTAATTTGCTATTGCCTTCCCGTGGAGAGCGACCGAAAAAATCTCTGAATTGAGACACTAACCGATGGCCAAGACCTCCATTTTTAAGTTTCAAAAGGCTTTTGTGTGTATACTTGGGCCAAAAAATTTTTTCTTGTGATTATCTGCAAGAAAGTTGAAAGGAAAATTTTTCTAAATATTTGGAAGACCTTGTGATTGCTCGCCGCATTTGTTTGAGTCGAATTCGAACCACCAGGGATTTAAAACAAAAAACCACTAATTTGCTATTGCCTTCCCGTGGAGAGCGACCGAAAAAATCTCTGAATTGAGACACTAACCGATGGCCAAGACCTCCATTTTTAAGTTTCAAAAGGCTTTTGTGTGTATACTTGGGCCAAAAAATTTTTTCTTGCGATTATCTGCAAGAAAGTTGAAAGGAGAACTTTTCTAAATATTTGGAAGACCTTGTGATTGCTCGCCGCAATTGTTTGAGTCGAATTCGAACCACCAGGGATTTAAAACAAAAAACCACTAATTTGCTATTGCCTTCCCGTGGAGAGCGACCGAAAAAATCTCTGAATTGAGACACTAACCGATGGCCAAGACCTCCATTTTTAAGTTTCAAAAGGCTTTTGTGTGTATACTTGGGCCAAAAAAATTTCTCTTGCGATTTTCTGCAAGAAAGTTGAAAGGAGAATTTTTCTAAATATTTGGAAGACCTTGTGATTGCTCGCCGCATTTGTTTGAGTCGAATTCCAACCACCAGGGATTTAAAACAAAAAACCACTAATTTGCTATTGCCTTCCCGTGGAGAGCGACCGAAAAAATCTCTGAATTGAGACACTAACCGATGGCCAAGACCTCCATTTTTAAGTTTCAAAAGGCTTTTGTGTGTATACTTGGGCCAAAAAATTTTTTCTTGCGATTATCTGCAAGAAAGTTGAAAGGAGAATTTTTCTAAATATTTGGAAGACCTTGTGATTGCTCGCCGCAATTGTTTGAGTCGAATTCCAACCACCAGGGATTTAAAACAAAAAACCACTAATTTGCTATTGCCTTCCCGTGGAGAGCGACCGAAAAAATCTCTGAATTGAGACACTAACCGATGGCCAAGACCTCCATTTTTAAGTTTCAAAAGGCTTTTGTGTGTATACTTGGGCCAAAAAAATTTCTCTTGCGATTTTCTGCAAGAAAGTTGAAAGGAGAATTTTTCTAAATATTTGGAAGACCTTGTGATTGCTCGCCGCATTTGTTTGAGTCGAATTCGAACCACCAGGGATTTAAAACAAAAAACCACTAATTTGCTATTGCCTTCCCGTGGAGAGCGACCGAAAAAATCTCTGAATTGAGACACTAACCGATGGCCAAGACCTCCATTTTTAAGTTTCAAAAGGCTTTTGTGTGTATACTTGGGCCAAAAAATTTTTTCTTGCGATTATCTGCAAGAAAGTTGAAAGGAGAACTTTTCTAAATATTTGGAAGACCTTGTGATTGCTCGCCGCAATTGTTTGAGTCGAATTCCAACCACCAGGGATTTAAAACAAAAAACCACTAATTTGCTATTGCCTTCCCGTGGAGAGCGACCGAAAAAATCTCTGAATTGAGACACTAACCGATGGCCAAGACCTCCATTTTTAAGTTTCAAAAGGCTTTTGTGTGTATACTTGGGCCAAAAATTTTTTTTGCGATTTTCTGCAAGAAAGTTGAAAGGAGAGTTTTCCTAAATATTTGGAAGACCTTCTGATTGCTCGCCGCAATTGTTTGAGTCGAATTCCAACCACCAGGGATTTAAAACAAAAAACCACTAATTTGCTATTGCCTTCCCGTGGAGAGCGACCGAAAAAATCTCTGAATTGAGACACTAACCGATGGCCAAGACCTCCATTTTTAAGTTTCAAAAGGCTTTTGTGTGTATACTTGGGCCAAAAAATTTTTTCTTGTGATTATCTGCAAGAAAGTTGAAAGGAAAATTTTTCTAAATATTTGGAAGACCTTGTGATTGCTCGCCGCATTTGTTTGAGTCGAATTCGAACCACCAGGGATTTAAAACAAAAAACCACTAATTTGCTATTGCCTTCCCGTGGAGAGCGACCGAAAAAATCTCTGAATTGAGACACTAACCGATGGCCAAGACCTCCATTTTTAAGTTTCAAAAGGCTTTTGTGTGTATACTTGGGCCAAAAAATTTTTTCTTGCGATTATCTGCAAGAAAGTTGAAAGGAGAATTTTTCTAAATATTTGGAAGACCTTGTGATTGCTCGCCGCAATTGTTTGAGTCGAATTCCAACCACCAGGGATTTAAAACAAAAAACCACTAATTTGCTATTGCCTTCCCGTGGAGAGCGACCGAAAAAATCTCTGAATTGAGACACTAACCGATGGCCAAGACCTCCATTTTTAAGTTTCAAAAGGCTTTTGTGTGTATACTTGGGCCAAAAAAATTTCTCTTGCGATTTTCTGCAAGAAAGTTGAAAGGAGAATTTTTCTAAATATTTGGAAGACCTTGTGATTGCTCGCCGCATTTGTTTGAGTCGAATTCGAACCACCAGGGATTTAAAACAAAAAACCACTAATTTGCTATTGCCTTCCCGTGGAGAGCGACCGAAAAAATCTCTGAATTGAGACACTAACCGATGGCCAAGACCTCCATTTTTAAGTTTCAAAAGGCTTTTGTGTGTATACTTGGGCCAAAAAATTTTTTCTTGCGATTATCTGCAAGAAAGTTGAAAGGAGAACTTTTCTAAATATTTGGAAGACCTTGTGATTGCTCGCCGCAATTGTTTGAGTCGAATTCCAACCACCAGGGATTTAAAACAAAAAACCACTAATTTGCTATTGCCTTCCCGTGGAGAGCGACCGAAAAAATCTCTGAATTGAGACACTAACCGATGGCCAAGACCTCCATTTTTAAGTTTCAAAAGGCTTTTGTGTGTATACTTGGGCCAAAAAAATTTCTCTTGCGATTTTCTGCAAGAAAGTTGAAAGGAGAATTTTTCTAAATATTTGGAAGACCTTGTGATTGCTCGCCGCAATTGTTTGAGTCGAATTCCAACCACCAGGGATTTAAAACAAAAAACCACTAATTTGCTATTGCCTTCCCGTGGAGAGCGACCGAAAAAATCTCTGAATTGAGACACTAACCGATGGCCAAGACCTCCATTTTTAAGTTTCAAAAGGCTTTTGTGTGTATACTTGGGCCAAAAAAATTTCTCTTGCGATTTTCTGCAAGAAAGTTGAAAGGAGAACTTTTCTAAATATTTGGAAGACCTTGTGATTGCTCGCCGCATTTGTTTGAGTCGAATTCGAACCACCAGGGATTTAAAACAAAAAACCACTAATTTGCTATTGCCTTCCCGTGGAGAGCGACCGAAAAAATCTCTGAATTGAGACACTAACCGATGGCCAAGACCTCCATTTTTAAGTTTCAAAAGGCTTTTGTGTGTATACTTGGGCCAAAAAATTTTTTCTTGCGATTATCTGCAAGAAAGTTGAAAGGAGAACTTTTCTAAATATTTGGAAGACCTTGTGATTGCTCGCCGCAATTGTTTGAGTCGAATTCCAACCACCAGGGATTTAAAACAAAAAACCACTAATTTGCTATTGCCTTCCCGTGGAGAGCGACCGAAAAAATCTCTGAATTGAGACACTAACCGATGGCCAAGACCTCCATTTTTAAGTTTCAAAAGGCTTTTGTGTGTATACTTGGGCCAAAAAAATTTCTCTTGCGATTTTCTGCAAGAAAGTTGAAAGGAGAATTTTTCTAAATATTTGGAAGACCTTGTGATTGCTCGCCGCATTTGTTTGAGTCGAATTCCAACCACCAGGGATTTAAAACAAAAAACCACTAATTTGCTATTGCCTTCCCGTGGAGAGCGACCGAAAAAATCTCTGAATTGAGACACTAACCGATGGCCAAGACCTCCATTTTTAAGTTTCAAAAGGCTTTTGTGTGTATACTTGGGCCAAAAAATTTTTTCTTGCGATTATCTGCAAGAAAGTTGAAAGGAGAACTTTTCTAAATATTTGGAAGACCTTGTGATTGCTCGCCGCAATTGTTTGAGTCGAATTCCAACCACCAGGGATTTAAAACAAAAAACCACTAATTTGCTATTGCCTTCCCGTGGAGAGCGACCGAAAAAATCTCTGAATTGAGACACTAACCGATGGCCAAGACCTCCATTTTTAAGTTTCAAAAGGCTTTTGTGTGTATACTTGGGCCAAAAAAATTTCTCTTGCGATTTTCTGCAAGAAAGTTGAAAGGAGAATTTTTCTAAATATTTGGAAGACCTTGTGATTGCTCGCCGCAATTGTTTGAGTCGAATTCCAACCACCAGGGATTTAAAACAAAAAACCACTAATTTGCTATTGCCTTCCCGTGGAGAGCGACCGAAAAAATCTCTGAATTGAGACACTAACCGATGGCCAAGACCTCCATTTTTAAGTTTCAAAAGGCTTTTGTGTGTATACTTGGGCCAAAAAAATTTCTCTTGCGATTTTCTGCAAGAAAGTTGAAAGGAGAACTTTTCTAAATATTTGGAAGACCTTGTGATTGCTCGCCGCATTTGTTTGAGTCGAATTCGAACCACCAGGGATTTAAAACAAAAAACCACTAATTTGCTATTGCCTTCCCGTGGAGAGCGACCGAAAAAATCTCTGAATTGAGACACTAACCGATGGCCAAGACCTCCATTTTTAAGTTTCAAAAGGCTTTTGTGTGTATACTTGGGCCAAAAAATTTTTTCTTGCGATTTTCTGCAAGAAAGTTGAAAGGAGAACTTTTCTAAATATTTGGAAGACCTTGTGATTGCTCGCCGCAATTGTTTGAGTCGAATTCCAACCACCAGGGATTTAAAACAAAAAACCACTAATTTGCTATTGCCTTCCCGTGGAGAGCGACCGAAAAAATCTCTGAATTGAGACACTAACCGATGGCCAAGACCTCCATTTTTAAGTTTCAAAAGGCTTTTGTGTGTATACTTGGGCCAAAAAAATTTCTCTTGCGATTTTCTGCAAGAAAGTTGAAAGGAGAATTTTTCTAAATATTTGGAAGACCTTGTGATTGCTCGCCGCATTTGTTTGAGTCGAATTCCAACCACCAGGGATTTAAAACAAAAAACCACTAATTTGCTATTGCCTTCCCGTGGAGAGCGACCGAAAAAATCTCTGAATTGAGACACTAACCGATGGCCAAGACCTCCATTTTTAAGTTTCAAAAGGCTTTTGTGTGTATACTTGGGCCAAAAAATTTTTTCTTGCGATTATCTGCAAGAAAGTTGAAAGGAGAACTTTTCTAAATATTTGGAAGACCTTGTGATTGCTCGCCGCAATTGTTTGAGTCGAATTCCAACCACCAGGGATTTAAAACAAAAAACCACTAATTTGCTATTGCCTTCCCGTGGAGAGCGACCGAAAAAATCTCTGAATTGAGACACTAACCGATGGCCAAGACCTCCATTTTTAAGTTTCAAAAGGCTTTTGTGTGTATACTTGGGCCAAAAATTTTTTTTGCGATTTTCTGCAAGAAAGTTGAAAGGAGAGTTTTCCTAAATATTTGGAAGACCTTCTGATTGCTCGCCGCAATTGTTTGAGTCGAATTCCAACCACCAGGGATTTAAAACAAAAAACCACTAATTTGCTATTGCCTTCCCGTGGAGAGCGACCGAAAAAATCTCTGAATTGAGACACTAACCGATGGCCAAGACCTCCATTTTTAAGTTTCAAAAGGCTTTTGTGTGTATACTTGGGCCAAAAATTTTTTTTGCGATTTTCTGCAAGAAAGTTGAAAGGAGAGTTTTCCTAAATATTTGGAAGACCTTCTGATTGCTCGCCGCAATTGTTTGAGTCGAATTCCAACCACCAGGGATTTAAAACAAAAAACCACTAATTTGCTATTGCCTTCCCGTGGAGAGCGACCGAAAAAATCTCTGAATTGAGACACTAACCGATGGCCAAGACCTCCATTTTTAAGTTTCAAAAGGCTTTTGTGTGTATACTTGGGCCAAAAAATTTTTTCTTGTGATTATCTGCAAGAAAGTTGAAAGGAAAATTTTTCTAAATATTTGGAAGACCTTGTGATTGCTCGCCGCATTTGTTTGAGTCGAATTCGAACCACCAGGGATTTAAAACAAAAAACCACTAATTTGCTATTGCCTTCCCGTGGAGAGCGACCGAAAAAATCTCTGAATTGAGACACTAACCGATGGCCAAGACCTCCATTTTTAAGTTTCAAAAGGCTTTTGTGTGTATACTTGGGCCAAAAAATTTTTTCTTGCGATTATCTGCAAGAAAGTTGAAAGGAGAACTTTTCTAAATATTTGGAAGACCTTGTGATTGCTCGCCGCAATTGTTTGAGTCGAATTCGAACCACCAGGGATTTAAAACAAAAAACCACTAATTTGCTATTGCCTTCCCGTGGAGAGCGACCGAAAAAATCTCTGAATTGAGACACTAACCGATGGCCAAGACCTCCATTTTTAAGTTTCAAAAGGCTTTTGTGTGTATACTTGGGCCAAAAAAATTTCTCTTGCGATTTTCTGCAAGAAAGTTGAAAGGAGAATTTTTCTAAATATTTGGAAGACCTTGTGATTGCTCGCCGCATTTGTTTGAGTCGAATTCCAACCACCAGGGATTTAAAACAAAAAACCACTAATTTGCTATTGCCTTCCCGTGGAGAGCGACCGAAAAAATCTCTGAATTGAGACACTAACCGATGGCCAAGACCTCCATTTTTAAGTTTCAAAAGGCTTTTGTGTGTATACTTGGGCCAAAAAATTTTTTCTTGCGATTATCTGCAAGAAAGTTGAAAGGAGAACTTTTCTAAATATTTGGAAGACCTTGTGATTGCTCGCCGCATTTGTTTGAGTCGAATTCGAACCACCAGGGATTTAAAACAAAAAACCACTAATTTGCTATTGCCTTCCCGTGGAGAGCGACCGAAAAAATCTCTGAATTGAGACACTAACCGATGGCCAAGACCTCCATTTTTAAGTTTCAAAAGGCTTTTGTGTGTATACTTGGGCCAAAAAAATTTCTCTTGCGATTTTCTGCAAGAAAGTTGAAAGGAGAATTTTTCTAAATATTTGGAAGACCTTGTGATTGCTCGCCGCATTTGTTTGAGTCGAATTCGAACCACCAGGGATTTAAAACAAAAAACCACTAATTTGCTATTGCCTTCCCGTGGAGAGCGACCGAAAAAATCTCTGAATTGAGACACTAACCGATGGCCAAGACCTCCATTTTTAAGTTTCAAAAGGCTTTTGTGTGTATACTTGGGCCAAAAAATTTTTTCTTGCGATTATCTGCAAGAAAGTTGAAAGGAGAACTTTTCTAAATATTTGGAAGACCTTGTGATTGCTCGCCGCAATTGTTTGAGTCGAATTCCAACCACCAGGGATTTAAAACAAAAAACCACTAATTTGCTATTGCCTTCCCGTGGAGAGCGACCGAAAAAATCTCTGAATTGAGACACTAACCGATGGCCAAGACCTCCATTTTTAAGTTTCAAAAGGCTTTTGTGTGTATACTTGGGCCAAAAAATTTTCTCTTGCGATTTTCTGCAAGAAAGTTGAAAGGAGAATTTTTCTAAATATTTGGAAGACCTTGTGATTGCTCGCCGCATTTGTTTGAGTCGAATTCGAACCACCAGGGATTTAAAACAAAAAACCACTAATTTTCTATTGCCTTCCCATGGAGAGCGACCGAAAAATCCCTAAATTGAGGCACTAGCCGATGGCCAAAGCCTCAATTTTTAAGTTTTAAGGTGTTTGTGTGCATAGTTGGGCCAAAAATATTTTTTGCGATTTTCTGCAACGAAAGTTGAAAGGTTAACCGAAAAGTGGCTACGTGGATCAAAATTCGAGTAAATTATTCGAAAATTTAAACACAAAAGAAAGCAAAGGTCGCATCGTCCGTTATCTGGGACTCTAAGGAGTTATTGATGATGGGTTATCTTCTTAAGGGTCAAACCAAACAGGATAATTTCTCTAACAAATTTTAAGAAGTTCTTCGACAAGTTTCAATGGATTTTTGGACCCGTAACAAAGTACAGTTCCTAATTTTGTGTTTTTTTTTTCAAAACTTACGTTCAACTAATTTTTTCTAGTACCTCGACTCGTTAATATAAAAGATGGGGAAAGTTCCGGAAAATTTTTGCAAAAAATTACCATCGACCAATTTTGGAAAATTTTTGAAAACCAATTCTTAGGGTCAAGTAACCACAAAATATATGGAAGCGAGTTTTGATGGGTGTAGAAGTTCACAATAAAGAAAAAGTTGCCCTTGAAAATGCTGTAAACACTTTTTTCCAAATTTTACCATTTAACCGATTTTGGTAAAATTTTGGGCCCACGTTTCCTTTTAAACTAGAAAATATAAAAATGTATGAAAAAGAGTTTTATTGGGTCTAGAATTATATAGTAAACAGAAGAATTGTATAAAAAAAATTCCAAAATTTTACCATTCAACCGATTTTGGCAAAATTTTGGGCACATAATTTTTTTAATTAAAGAACTACAAAATATATTGAAACAAGATTCAATGGGTCCAGAAGTACACAATGAATAAATTATATAATGACAAAGATTAAAAAAAAAGTTGCTGCAAGTATTTTTGTCTAAGAAATGTCATTTGGCTGTGACTCCAAACCAAAGAATTTCTAAAATATTAAAAATCCATTTAATAAACTCGAACCGGCCTTCGTGATTTCTGTTAAAGAGCCATCAAGTAGGCATTAGCGAGAAACTAATTCTCCAAGTATCCGCATGCCATAACCGGAAGTGAACTGTTATTTTCCGCAAGAAATTTACAATGTTTACATTAATGTTCCATTAACGGTGCCACCAACCCAAGTTATTTAAATTTTGTCACTAACTGTAAACAAACTTCAAAAAAAAAATTACAAAAATCCCCACTTTTGACATTTCGAATTTTGATTTGTCCCAGCCAAACTTTCTTCACTTGTTGATTTAGTTTTATCGTCGGTATCTGTAGATTAACCCAAAATTTCCATTGACAACCAAAATAACAAAAAAAAAAAAAAGTTTCCTTCAAACTGGTCATAAATTTCCCATCTACATCAACCTTTTGAACCTAAAATTCCCGGTCCAAGACTAACCGGCTTATCTAAAGGCACATTCACACTCACCGGATCCAAGTCTGTCTCCCACAGTTCCTTGAAATCATCACTCGAACCGATAAACGCCGGAAAAACTTCCATGGTAACTTTCCAAATAATTCAACAACAATCTTTTTAACAATCCAAAAAACACTTTTTTTTTATCAACACCAACACACGCGATCGAACATATCCATATGGGTGATCACTCAACTATCACAGCAAGCCGGGCACGTACACGCCCCTTTTTCCGATCGTTCACTTGTTTATTGTTGGACGTCACTAACGCGATTTTCGTTGAATGGCGAAAATGGTTGAAGGTTTTTTAATTAATTTATAATTAACGGGGAAAGAGGAGCCGGTTGTTGATTCGCCGGTAAAGTTGGACAACCTGTTGAACTGCACACGCTTGAGCCGAGCTGCGGGGTTCTGATGGGAATTTGTAAGAGAAATGTGTGGAGTATAAGCAAGCGCCGGTTCGAGGTGCGCAATGCGATGCGCAATCAATTGAGATTGTGGACAATTTCACTGAATTCTCTTCGATTTTTGTTTAGAAACTATCGCAATTTATTTCAATATCGAAGATTTTTGTCGAGTGATTTTGGAATTTTTGAAGAACTGGAAAAAATTAATTAAGGGACACTCAAAAGTTTAAGTAGAGGACTTAAAATTTTTTGACTCTTTTGTAGTTTTCAGGGCAATAAAGGGTCAAGTTTTGTGAAACGTTAAATTACAATTTTTGAAAAACCAAACCATTTTTACACTAGAAAATAATTAAAAAAATTGAATCTCAGACCAAAATCCCATCTTGGCGCAAAGTCTCGTTGGGTAGCTGGAAATGCTGCTAAATTATGAAGTGTAAGTTTTTAAAAATTGCCAAATGGAGTAATTGGTAGAGAAAGAAAAAATAGATCGAAGAAATTAATGGAAATAAGGGACACAAAAAAAAATGGCGGTGGTTGAAGAATTCAATACGTGAATGGCAATTAAAGATTTCCCCTTTAAACTTTTCGAGCCACTGTACTTTTCCTAATCTATTCCGCCAGCTCTTGGAAGTGCTTAGAAAGTGAAGGAATTTCAGTAATAAAAGTGAAATGTCGTTAAGGTTGATTTGAACTGTTAAAACTTTTAAAAGTTCTTCATTGACAACAAAATTTTAACTGTATAGTTGTTTAGAGAGTAGACAATACAAGAAAACTCATCAATAAATCTAAAATTTATATGTTGATTTGTAAGAACCGAAAAGGAATCTGTAAAAATAAAAAATTGTAGAAATCTACTTTTTCAAAACATCTTTGGAAAATTTCAGTCCGTAATCACTAGCAGTGCCTCGTTATCCACTACTAAGTGCATGGGAGACTCGAGCGCAGCATTTGCAGAACTGCAAAAGCTAACACAAGAAAATTTTTGGAGCTTCTTTTAAGACAAAATTTCTTTAGCGTTGCCCTTCAATAGATTTAAGTTCATATGTAACCTTCATTGTGTTAGATAGTTGTTTCAGTCTAATTCTACCAAGTGAGTTAATTTTCCCAATTTTCAAAAAAATTTTTAAATAACATTTCAAAGTCACTTCAAACAATTGTTATAAAAGATGTGTAAGGATCTTCTTTTTAGCGTTAACGTTGTTGTTAAAATCAACTACAGGAAAATTTTCAGTTCAAATGATTTCTTAGAACCAGAACCTGCCACAATTTCGAAGATATTTATGCTCTACAACTCTTGTAGAACTCTTTATGATCCATCATTCTATGGAGCAGAACCCGCTCTCGTCAACCCGGACATATACTTCGTTAACTACAAAAAAAATTTTTTTTAGCGAGAGTAGTGGAGGGTCGAGCGTCTAGGTGTCGCTACTGAAACAGAATCAAAGTTAATGTAACAATAAAAGTAACAAATAGACACTACTGGTGTTGGTTAAAGATAGTTGAGGTCCGAAAGAATTTCCCAAACATTTTAAAATTTTATTTTTCTGCGACGCGACTTAATTTATTGATGTCGGTTTTATAGTTTCCTATTTTACAAAATGTGTTTTTGCTTGATTACGAAAATTGGTCTCTTCAAATCAAAGCGGGTTGCATTATTTTGAAATAAGTAGTTGAATTTCCTAAATGAATTATTGGATAAGAGAGGGCAGTGCACAAGAACTGGTAAGTTGCTCAAAATTGTGTATGGGGAAGAATAATGTATATTAAGTAGACAAAAATACAAAAAATAAATGCGAAACCTGTCACGATATAAATGCATACAGCGATGATTTAAATAGGAATGATAAAATTCACACAATATACCTTTGAATATGCATGGAATTGTATATGTTGTTACTCTAAGAATTGCTATCTTCGTGGTTATTAGTACAAATATATATAGAAATAAATACGTTATACAATAGCAGTGACCAAAAAACAATTGTTGATAAAACTACAAAAAATCTCATACATCTACCACTGAAACTTTGGTATAAATCTCAACAATTAAACAACCAAATAAATAAATGACTAAAAAGCGATAAAATCTTAACCATCTTGCACCATCGCGCCTTAAAATAATCTCAAATAAACAGAAGCAAAAATCAGTAATTTCGCAAAACATTTCCAAAACTCAGCATCCGTCCCGTCATTTTTTTTTTGTCAATTACGCAAGTAATTTAAAAAACCAAATGTTATCTACTGCTCAAATTGCCCAGAGGATACCATTCGATTGTTTCTTTGGTAAGATTGAAACTGTTCAACTCCAATTCCACCCCCCCTAAATATTCGTTTTCTTGCAAAGGATCATAATTCCAAACGGTAGCCTGCAAGTTCCTCTCTCTCACGATATCCAGCGACATGCGGTATTCCAACTGCAAAAACCAATCGGATTAAAACCAAAAAACAAACAATTTCGCATCGTACTGTACCATTTCGACGAAACTCGGATGACAATTTCTTTTCACCACTTTCGTTTTCCGTTTCGTCGTTTTACTGGCATCGGGATGAAGGTAAACTTTAACGTAAGTGGAAGGTTCTTGACCGTTACCCAATAGAGATAGACCTCTGACGTGGTACACCATCACGCTAAAAACACCTTTGGCGTATTGGAAAGACAATTTCAGTTGACCTTTCAGGATGCCCACTTCGCTCTTCGACTCGGACCGCCGGTCTACCAAAACAATACGTCAATGTAAATTAATTGTATATTCAGCGGATGACGTCACGTGTTGCAACGCGCGTTCGACACCTGATGCGTCATTTGAATATATCTAGAAAGATGCTGCCATCTATTGATAGTGATTTGGGTTCTGTACCTTTAACTTTTTTGGAATAGTCTTCCGGAAATTGTTGGTCCCTTAGAAGTGGATGGAAGAAGGTGTAAACTAGGTCGGAGTGCGCTATTTCGTCGGCACATTTGAAGAGGGACGTGACGAAAAGGCTGACTTCTTTGTATCTCTTCTCAGCGACTTGTTTGATGTTTGATCTTCCCACATGGAGGCCGGTTGATAAGCTGGAAAAATCATAACTTGAACTGCAACGTTTCCAGTAATCGCTCGTATCTTCAATTATCGATGATAACACGTTTTCACAATTGAATTTACCAGTGACAGGTAGATAAGAATGAAATTTTATCAGAGTCGGCGTTAACGGTTCTGGTCGTTGCGTGCCAAATTTCTGATAATAAAAATGTTTTTTATCGGTGGTTTTAAGGCTAAACTTAAGGGTAATCGCAAGAAGGAGAAAGAACCGACTGTTGTATGTGTTAAATACAATTTTTTCTCTGAATTTGATACGCCTCAAAGTAAGTTGAAGATTTAATTAAAACAGTTACGATTGGAGACGTTTCAGGTTTGTTACCGTCAACCAGTTACCGGGATATAGGGAGAAATGAGGTGGTTAAAGAAAGGAAAGTGTTACCGAAACCGAATGTTGAGGACATGTTTAAGAAAAAACCTGAAAGTGGAAGTGCAAAATCTAACGGAGAAATAGTTCACATCGAAAGTAAGCCAGAAAAACCGAAAACTAAAAACAAAAAAAAAAACGCAACAAAAACTAATAAAACACCACAAAGTAAAAAAGAAACAGTTGAAACAGAAAAAATTCCAAAGAAAGCAACGAAAGAGAAAAAATCGCCCAAAACTAAACCACAACAAAGTAGAGTGGAAGCAAAAAAAGTGGTAGAAGAGCCAAAAAAACTAACGAAACAAAAATCAGCGACGAAAATCGTGGCTGAAACTCCCGATTTAACGACATCGTTCGAGAGAGGAACTCCAGAAGAAAATATTTATGCGGAATACGACGATGGTAATTTCCAAATACACGTCGCCAATCACGACAAGTTCTACACGAATTTATCGGAAGATGAAACGTCCGAATTTGGGGAAATCCAAGACGATTTCGTAATAAAACCGGGGATGAGTCCTCTAAATTTCAGCAGTCAAGCCACAAGTATTTTCTTCGGCGGCGAAGACGAAGAACCGGTAGTGTCGAGACCCAGAAACATTATCATAAACGACGACGATGCCACGTCGCACGGAAGTAGTGCCAGTGCTTGAATTTTCTTACATTTGTATTTAATTTTATTAAAATATTTTATAGTAGCTCCTGTCAAATTCCTATTTTGCGCCCCCTCTCGGACAATTCCGCCCCTCCTTTCGCCAGTTGACGATTTAACGCACAGTTGAGATCGCCGTAATATAGTGTAGAACTTTGCCGGTAGGGTTGTAGCATAATAGACTTTAATGTTAATGACTCAAAAGGTTTGAAATTTTTTTAATGAAATCTAACCAACAAAGGTGTTCCGTTGTCAATCTTTAAGATAGCGTTCCGATGACTGAAACGAAATTATCAGTGAGGATTTAAAACATTTAGCTAATGAGATAGTGGGATTACAGTAACATAAATGGATTAAGAAACGTTCGATATGATTGAATTATCGCTAAAGTCCTCGAGTACATCCGTAAAATGAATGTCAAGACATTGGCGAAAAGTATTTCGATACATCTTCAAAACTTATTATTTAATCAAAATGATAATAGAAACTTGTAATTCAAAACAATGCCACTGATTTCGTATCGATGTTGCAAACATTGATGAAGCACTTCAAACATGAATATAGTACATACCTATGCAGTTTGGCCAATGGGAAATAAATACAAAGTTTCTGGTGGAGTTCACAAAATTCTTTGTAGGTCCTCTGAATTTCCATATAACTTTTACTGTCAGTCCGATGAACTCTTAAAACGTAAACATAATATTTATCCGGGTCGTACCTCTTCTTATAGTTAACAACTTGAACGTGTACAAGTCTCCCATCGGTTGCCATACTTGAAAAAAAAATTGTAACAATTAAAAATTTCGATAAAAAAGTTACCTGTAAGTTTTGGGAACAAATGAGAGAAGCGATTCTTCGTTATGTTCGTTGCTAAATTTCAATTGTGCTAAATTATGCAAGAAAAAGTTGAATTGCGTAAACCAAGATTTCAAAGAACTGTTGATCATGCGAGCAAATTGTGCAGCAGCTTCTGGATTCGAAGTGTTCGGTAGTAATGCTCGATGAACGTAAGTGACTGATTCTGACGTCATCCCGCAAAGTCCCGACGACGCCATCTACAATTCGATTAGCGTAACTCGATTTCTATTCACAAACAACTTACCAATGTGAACAGATACAGAAATAAATTTCCGTTATTTCGAATTATGTTGAAAGCTTGACAGCAAAGATCGACGAACTTATGGAACTGTTCGGATGGACGGTCCCCACCGTTAATAACGTAAACCATATCGGATGTCAACACGAACGGTGCGCGGTCTCTGCAAAACTAAATGTTGAACAATCACGAAATTTTCGAACAAAATACCTTTTGAAATTTCCGAACATCTGAGCATCGCCCAGAAATTTGCCGAAATCGATATGGAACAAATGACCGGAAGTTTTCAGCATGATGTTGTCGTTGTGGCGATCACAGATACCCAAGATATACGTCACGACGCAGTAGCCGGCACATGAAGCTACAATAGTAGAAATTTTTTTAATTAAAATTTAGCGAAAATTAATCTACTCGGAGGATTATGCTGCAGCATTATACTTGCTAAATCTACAATTTTGACATTTTCGAAACAAACATTTACACTAACTGCATATCGTGGTGCCACAGTAGTCGGCGCATGAAGCTACAATAGTGGAAATTTTTTTAATTAAAATTTTGCGAAAATTAATCTACTCGGAGGATTATGCTGCAGCATTATACTTGCTAAATCTACAATTTTGACATTTTCGAAACAAACATTTACACTAACTGCATATCGTGGTGACACAGTAGCCGGCGCATGAAGCTACAATAGTGGAAAATTTTTGAATTAAAATTTTGCGAAAATTAATCTACTCGGAGGATTATGCTGCAGCATTATACTTGCTAAATCTACAATTTTGACATTTTCGAAACAAACATTTACACTAACTGCATATCGTGGTGACACAGTAGCCGGCGCATGAAGCTACAATAGTGGAAAATTTTTGAATTAAAATTTTGCGAAAATTAATCTACTCGGAGGATTATGCTGCAGCATTATACTTGCTAAATCTACAATTTTGACATTTTCGAAACAAACATTTACACTAACTGCATATCGTGGTGACACAGTAGCCGGCGCATGAAGCTACAATAGTGGAAAATTTTTGAATTAAAATTTTGCGAAAATTAATCTACTCGGAGGATTATGCTGCAGCATTATACTTGCTAAATCTACAATTTTGACATTTTCGAAACAAACATTTACACTAACTGCATATCGTGGTGACACAGTAGCCGGCGCATGAAGCTACAATAGTGGAAAATTTTTGAATTAAAATTTTGCGAAAATTAATCTACTCGGAGGATTATGCTGCAGCATTATACTTGCTAAATCTACAATTTTGACATTTTCGAAACAAACATTTACACTAACTGCATATCGTGGTGACACAGTAGCCGGCGCATGAAGCTACAATAGTGGAAAATTTTTGAATTAAAATTTTGCGAAAATTAATCTACTCGGAGGATTATGCTGCAGCATTATACTTGCTAAATCTACAATTTTGACATTTTCGAAACAAACATTTACACTAACTGCATATCGTGGTGACACAGTAGCCGGCGCATGAAGCTACAATAGTGGAAAATTTTAAATTAAAATTTAGCGAAAATTAATCTACTCGGAGTATTATGCTGCAGCATTATACTTGCTAAATCTACAATTTTGACATTTTCTAAACAAACATCTACACTAACTGCATATCGTGGTGCCACAGTAGCCGGCGCATGAAGCTACAATAGTGGAAAATTTTTAAATTAAAATTTTGCAAAAATTAATCAACTCGGAGGATTATGCTGCAGCATTATACTTGCTAAATCTACAATTTTGACATTTTCGAAACAAACATTTACACTAACTGCATATCGTGGTGCCACAGTAGCCGGCGCATGAAGCTACAATAGTGGAAAATTTTAAATTAAAATTTTGCGAAAATTAATCAACTCGGAGTATTATGCTGCAGCATTATACTTGCTAAATCTACAATTTTGACATTTTCGAAACAAATATTTACACTAACTGCATATCGTGGTGCCACAGTAGCCGGCGCATGAAGCTACAATAGTGGAAAATTTTTGAATTAAAATTTAGCGAAAATTAATCTACTCGGAGGATTATGCTGCAGCATTATACTTGCTAAATCTACAATTTTGACATTTTCGAAACAAACATTTACACTAACTGCATATCGTGGTGACACAGTAGCCGGCGCATGAAGCTACAATAGTGGAAAATTTTTGAATTAAAATTTTGCGAAAATTAATCTACTCGGAGGATTATGCTGCAGCATTATACTTGCTAAATCTACAATTTTGACATTTTCGAAACAAACATTTACACTAACTGCATATCGTGGTGCCACAGTAGCCGGAGCATGAAGCTACAATAGTGGAAAATTTTTAAATTAAAATTTTGCGAAAATTAATCTACTCGGAGTATTATGCTGCAGCATTATACTTGCTAAATTTCCCAAACAAATATCTACACTAACTACATATCGTGGTGCTTGACGGTTTGGTGTACCTGTGAAGTTCTCAACGGCCCTCCCGTACTCCAATTCGGACGGATTATGTTTGGCCAGCCATTCCGCTATCGGTTTATCTTTAAACGATCCCGTCAAACCGTGTCCGACTTGTATTTTCCTCAAAGTTTCCGCGTTAGCAACCATTTCGATCATTCCCTTTTTCTTCCCTGTCGGAACGCAACAAAACGAAACCATTTTCAAATCTAAACCTTTGTTCAACCACAATTTATCCATTAACCTAACAACTTGTAACGTCAACATATCCTGTTGTAGATCATCCCCGACTTTATAAATAGCGGGAATAACCGAACTATCGGGTGCCAAAAAATTGATTTTTAGCGGTAAAGTGTTGGATTGGAAATAGGAAGAAGATCGAACTTGCACCCCTGATACCCGTAAAGTCGGAGAAAGTGGCAAACTCGTCGGGGTGTCGGCTAAATTCGCGTTAATACCCTCCAAACCGTTATGCAATACCGTCGATCTATGGGAATCTTTGGTTTTTTTCACGTTATCAGCTAAATCGTTCAAATCCTGAAAGATGGCGTTAGTTGTGACGGATGGATAGTTGACGGCGTACCTTGACGAGAAGTTGCTGCGAAAGGAAGCATTTTCGCAGAGCTTCGCCACAAATGGCCAACAAAGCCCTCAGGAGAAGCTTCATCCGGCGATGGTGCCTGATCTCGTTGATGTTCAACTCGTCTTTTTCCGAAATTTCGGACGAAAAGTTCTAAAACGAAACGTCCAATGAGCCACAACTTGACTGCCGTTCACACAGAGGGACGTAGGAGTAACGTAAAAATTTCGTCCCCTTTTACTAAGAGACACAGTTCCAGTCAGCGGGTTCCGCAAGAAAAAACAAAAGCGGTAACGTGGTTGTGGTTGCGAGAATTTGCAAACTCCAAAATTTTGGCGCAGAATTCTTACGGAACCCAACCAAAGGAAACTTGACGCAGTGCGTTCCCAGGTCACCCCAAATAAATTCTTAAACCAATCAAAAGACATGACGGTCATGCATAGTCCGTTCCTACGTCACCCCAAGACGTAGTAAATTTCTTAAACCAATCAAAAGAGACATGACGGTCATGCGCAGTCTGTTCCTACGTCACCCCAAGACTTGGTAAATTTCTTAAACCAATCAAGAGACATGACGATCATGCGCAGTCCGTTCCTACGTCACCCCAAGACGCGGTCAATTTCTTAAACCAATCAAGAGACATGACGGTCATGCGCAGTCTGTTCCTACGTCACCCCAAGACTTGGTAAATTTCTTAAACCAATCAAAAGAGACATGACGGTCATGCGCAATCAGTTTCAGCGCAAGACGCGCGCCTGCGCCTCGTAGTAACTTCAACTTATTGTGAATGGCAGCGCTAACAATTAAATTTCTGGCGCTGCCACTAATTCTACGTTACCCCATGTGAACGAGCCTTACAACTAACTTGCTGACTCATGCAAAACTCGATTACTTGGGTCAGTTTTTTTGATACCTGCGGAAGCAACCCCGGAAGGGTGTGACTTAGGAGCCAAAACAAATGATGCGCGAATCTGGGTGATCTCAAGGCACGGTCCAACAAGAATTGTGCTAAAGGCGAATTTTCGTAAGTTTCGTGTCTTAAAGCAACAACTAATTGCGGTATGTAATCGATAAGTTCGTCGCTAGTTAGACCGCGGATCCATCTGACGGCCAATTTGCGCACTTCCATATCTGGAAAACTATTAAAGCAATGAAAAATTTCTCGATAACTATCCAAACTTACGTTGGTAACAACAATTGTAACGCTTCGATAGGTTTTAAAGGTTTCCATGAACGCAACATGCCGTGCAAATCCGGAAGACAAGCGTACTCCCAACTGTGGGCGGCTAAAACGACTTTCGGTAGAGCTTCCGGTATGTTGTAGAGATAGTGACGTTTCTCCCATAAAACCTTTAAAGAATCGATACAACAATCAATTTAAAGCGGGAAAAAATTACTTCACGGATTTCCGGTGGAAGTTTGTACAGCATGTCTTGTTCGCAAACGTCGAGGAGTTGTTGTTGGGTTTGTTGGTCTAAATGGTTGAAATCGCCTTTGACTACGTTAGAAGTTAAATCGTTGGGGATTATCGGGAATTCTACCCGTGATAACCCGGGAAGTTGAATTCCTAACATCGGATGGTCGCTGTATGGATGAGTTCCTTTAGCTGGAGCCGGTCCATGTATAAAAGACGATTCCTTCGGCCACACCGACAGCACCATATTACCTTGGACCATTAATCTGTAATGGAGACGTTAATTTTGATTTTTTTGTCAACTCTCCGTTACCCTTCGTAATCGAAAAATTGGACGGCTGCCCAACCGATTTCTTCCTGTTTGTATTGGGGAACACTTGAATTGTCGTTATTTTCGGGTGTTTCAATTGTACGCCCATAAATCACTAATACCAGTCTTGATTCTCTTGCTAACGAACTAATTGGCACGTCGTCTATTTGAAACCTTTAAAATTCGTTGCGGTGATATGAAAAAATTAATCAAACTATTACCAATGATCGAAAATGATCCGGGAAGGCCACAAATAATCCTGATCAGTCTTCGAACACACTTGCGATAATACAGGATGACCCACAGGTCTAACACCGTGATAAATTTGGGCGGCGACCATAAATGAATCGTGTTTCCAATCGTTATTGGGGCGATAAATCGCGCAAATTCTTATTAAAACCGAATCGGAAATGTCCGGGACGTAACGAGTTGCTAAAAAAATTTATTACGAATTGTTGGAGGTTTCGGAAAAACTCACGTTCTTGAGGCACGACTTTCTTTACTTCGAAATCCACTTTGAAAGCTTGACAGTACATTTCGATTAAACTTTGAATAGCTAATCGGACTTTGTTGCAACCGTTGGAAATTATTTCGGAGAACGTCAAGTTCTAAAACAAAAATTGGTTAATGTTGGATAATGAAAAAACAATTTTACAATAATTAGAATGGGAATTATTGTTGACGTTTTGTCGATCGTATCGCAATCTTCGACTAGATTTGACGTCAAGTTGATTTGCAATACCAAAAGGAGTCGCATTGGACAAAATAGCGTAAAAGGTTCAGAAAGGTGGCGATATGACGACCAAAACGTCAAGTGTTTAAGTGAATCAGTTGAATAGTTATGAAAGACATGGCTTAGTTTTTTTTTTATAAATTCGTAACTTAAATAATTTTGCATTAAAATATTTGATGAGACTAAGCGACATCTTTTGGTCTAAAATCTTGCAAATTACGTCGCGAATTTCTAGATTTGTCACAATCAACATTGTAAATCTGCAAACATAATCAGATTCTGGCTTATCAATTTTTATCTATTTCCTTAATGATAAGGGAAATTTTATTTATGCAATCATAGATGTCGCAAGCTTCCTGTTGCGTTATTTAAATGACTCGCATATCGCTTAGAAGTTCCTCACTTAAAAAGACAATTTAAAGTACTTTGCCACAATTTTTGATATTGATGAGCAAAAAATCGATTTCAAAATTTAAATCGACAAGTTTTTGTAAAATAAAATTAATAATTCTGTAGAAGTGTTCCTGTCATCGTGAACGTACTGTATCTGAATTATATCATACATTTTTAGACCCAACGTCCCCAAATTTTTGTAAATAAGAATGACTGAGTTACCAAAAACCAATAATTCAGCACAATTTCAAAAAGTTTATCTACATTTACTACAACGTATACGTCAACCGTTCTCACCCCTAGTTACTGGACAAAAAAAAACAATTTTACAATAATTAGAATTGGAATTGTGAATTTTCGTTGACGTTTTGTTGATCATATCGCAACCTTCGACTAGATTTAACGTCAAGTAGATTTGCAATACCAAAAAGAGTCGCATTTGACAAAATAGCGTAAAAGGCTTCAGAAAGGTGGCGATATGACGACCCAAACGTCAAGTATTTAAGTGAATCAGTTGAATAGTGATGAAAGAGATGGCTTAGATTATTTTTTATAAATTCGTAACTTAAATAATTTTCCATTAAAATATTTGATGAGACCAAGCGACATCTTTTGGTCTAAAATCTTGCAAATTACGTCGCAAATTTCCAGATTTGTCACAATCAACATTGTAAATCTGCAAACATAATCAGATTCTGGCTTATCAATTTTTATCTATTTCCTTAATGATAAGGGAAATTTTATTTATGCAATCATAGATGTCGCAAGCTTCCTGTTGCGTTATTTAAATGACTCGCATATCGTTTAGAAGTTCCTCACTTAAAAAGACAATTTAAAGTACTTTGCCACAATTTTTGATATTGATGAGCAAAAAATCGATTTCAAAATTTAAATCGACAAGTTTTTGTAAAATAAAATTAATAATTCTGTAGAAGTGTTCCTGTCATCGTGAACGTACTGTATCTGAATTATATCATACGTTTTTAGACCCAACGTCCCCAAATTTTTGTAAATAAGAATGACTGAGTTACCAAAAACCAATAATTCAGCACAATTTCAAGAAGTTTAACTACATTTACTACAACGTATACGTCAACCGTTTTCACCCCTAGTTACTGGACGAAAAAAAAACAATTTTACAATAATTAGAATTGGAATTGTGAATTTTCGTTGACGTTTTGTTGATCATATCGCAACCTTCGACTAGATTTAACGTCAAGTAGATTTGCAATACCAAAAAGAGTCGCATTTGACAAAATAGCGTAAAAGGCTTCAGAAAGGTGGCGATATGACGACCCAAACGTCAAGTATTTGAATGAAATAATTGAATAGTGATGAAAGCGATGGCTTAGAATTTCTTTTATAAATTCGTAACTTAAATAATTTTCCATTAAAATATTTGATGAGGCTAAGCGATATCTTTTGGTCTAAAATCTTGCAAATTACGTCGCGAATTTCCAGATTTGTCACAATCAACGTTGTAAATCTGCAAACATAATCAGATTCTGGCTTATCCATTTTTATCTATTTCCTTAATGATAAGGGAAATTTTATTTATGCAATCATAGATGTCGCAAGCTTCCTGTTGCGTTATTTAAATGACTCGCATATCGTTTAGAAGTTCCTCACCTAAAAAGACAATTTAAAATACTTTGCCACGGCTTTTGATATTGATGAGTAAAAAATCGATTTCAAAATTTAAATTGACAAGTTTTTGCAAAATAAAATTAATAATTCTGTAGAAGTGTTCCCGTCATCGTGAACGTACTGTATCTGAATTATATCATACGCTTTTAGACCCAACGTCGCCAAATTTTTGTAAATAAAAATGACTGAGCCACCAAAAAACAAAAATTCGGCACAATTTCGAGAGGTTTAACTACATTTGCTACAACGTATACGTCAACCATTTTCACCCCTACTTACTGGACAAAGAAAAATTTTTACAACAATTAAAATCGGAATTGTAGATTTGCGTGGACGTCTTGTTGATCATATCGCAACCTTCGACTAGATTTGACGTCAAGTTGATTTGCGATACGAAAAAGGAGTCGCTTTGAACAAAATAGCGTAAAAATCTTCAGAAAGGTGGCGATATGACGACCCAAACGTCAAGTATTTGAGTGAATCAGTTGAATAGTGATGAAAGCGATGGCTTAGAAATATTGCTATAAATTCGCAACTTGAACAATTTTCCATTAAACTATTTGATGAGACTAAACGTCATCTTTTGGTCTAAAATCTTGCAAATTACGTCGCGAATTTCCAGATTTGTCACAATCAACGTTGTAAATCTGCAAACATAATCAGATTCTGGCTTATCAATTTTTATCTATTTCCTTAGTGATAAGGGAAATTTTATTTATGCAATCATAGATGTCGCAAGCTTCCGGTTGCGTTATTTAAATGACACTTATCGCTTAAAAGTCTCTCACCTGAAAAAAACAAATTAAAGTACTTTGCCACAGTTTTTGATATTGATGAGCAAAAAATCGATTTCAAAATTTAAATCGACAAGTTTTTGTAAAATAAAATTAATAATTCTGTAGAAGTGTTCCTGTCATCGTGAACGTACTGTATCTGAATTATATCATACATTTTTAGACCCAACGTCCCCAAATCTTTGTAAATAAGAATGACTGAGTTACCAAAAACCAATAATTCAGCACAATTTCAAAAAGTTTAACTACATTTACTACAACGTATACGTCAACCGTTCTCACCCCTAGTTACTGGACAAAAAAAAAACAATTTTAAAATAATTAGAATTGGAATTGTGAATTTTCGTTGACGTTTTGTTGATCATATCGCAACCTTCGACTAGATTTAACGTCAAGTAGATTTGCAATACCAAAAAGAGTCGCATTTGACAAAATAGCGTAAAAGGCTTCAGAAAGGTGGCGATATGACGACCCAAACGTCAAGTATTTGAATGAAATAATTGAATAGTGATGAAAGCGATGGCTTAGAATTTCTTTTATAAATTCGTAACTTAAATAATTTTCCATTAAAATATTTGATGAGGCTAAGCGATATCTTTTGGTCTAAAATCTTGCAAATTACGTCGCGAATTTCCAGATTTGTCACAATCAACGTTGTAAATCTGCAAACATAATCAGATTCTGGCTTATCCATTTTTATCTATTTCCTTAATGATAAGGGAAATTTTATTTATGCAATCATAGATGTCGCAAGCTTCCTGTTGCGTTATTTAAATGACTCGCATATCGTTTAGAAGTTCCTCACCTAAAAAGACAATTTAAAATACTTTGCCACGGCTTTTGATATTGATGAGTAAAAAATCGATTTCAAAATTTAAATTGACAAGTTTTTGCAAAATAAAATTAATAATTCTGTAGAAGTGTTCCCGTCATCGTGAACGTACTGTATCTGAATTATATCATACGCTTTTAGACCCAACGTCGCCAAATTTTTGTAAATAAAAATGACTGAGCCACCAAAAAACAAAAATTCGGCACAATTTCGAGAGGTTTAACTACATTTGCTACAACGTATACGTCAACCATTTTCACCCCTACTTACTGGACAAAGAAAAATTTTTACAACAATTAAAATCGGAATTGTAGATTTGCGTGGACGTCTTGTTGATCATATCGCAACCTTCGACTAGATTTGACGTCAAGTTGATTTGCGATACGAAAAAGGAGTCGCTTTGAACAAAATAGCGTAAAAATCTTCAGAAAGGTGGCGATATGACGACCCAAACGTCAAGTATTTGAGTGAATCAGTTGAATAGTGATGAAAGCGATGGCTTAGAAATATTGCTATAAATTCGCAACTTGAACAATTTTCCATTAAACTATTTGATGAGACTAAACGTCATCTTTTGGTCTAAAATCTTGCAAATTACGTCGCGAATTTCCAGATTTGTCACAATCAACGTTGTAAATCTGCAAACATAATCAGATTCTGGCTTATCAATTTTTATCTATTTCCTTAGTGATAAGGGAAATTTTATTTATGCAATCATAGATGTCGCAAGCTTCCGGTTGCGTTATTTAAATGACACTTATCGCTTAAAAGTCTCTCACCTGAAAAAAACAAATTAAAGTACTTTGCCACAGTTTTTGATATTGATGAGCAAAAAATCGATTTCAAAATTTAAATCGACAAGTTTTTGTAAAATAAAATTAATAATTCTGTAGAAGTGTTCCTGTCATCGTGAACGTACTGTATCTGAATTATATCATACATTTTTAGACCCAACGTCCCCAAATCTTTGTAAATAAGAATGACTGAGTTACCAAAAACCAATAATTCAGCACAATTTCAAAAAGTTTAACTACATTTACTACAACGTATACGTCAACCGTTCTCACCCCTAGTTACTGGACAAAAAAAAAACAATTTTAAAATAATTAGAATTGGAATTGTGAATTTTCGTTGACGTTTTGTTGATCATATCGCAACCTTCGACTAGATTTAACGTCAAGTAGATTTGCAATACCAAAAAGAGTCGCATTTGACAAAATAGCGTAAAAGGCTTCAGAAAGGTGGCGATATGACGACCAAAACGTCAAGTATTTAAGTGAATCAGTTGAATAGTGATGAAAGCGATGGCTTATAAATATTTTTATAAATTCGTAACTTAAATAATTTTCCATTAAAATATTTGATGAGACCAAGCGACATCTTTTGGTCTAAAATCTTGCAAATTACGTCGTGAATTTCCAGATTTGTCACAGTCAACATTGTAAATCTGCAAACATAATCAGATTCTGACTTATCAATTTTTATCTATTTCCTTAATGATATAGGAAATTTTATTTATGCAATCACAGATGTCGCAAGCTTCCGGTTGCGTTATTTAAATGACACTTATCGCTTAAAAGTCTCTCACCTGAAAAAAACAAATTAAAGTACTTTGCCACAGTTTTTGATATTGATGAGCAAAAAATCGATTTCAAAATTTAAATCGACAAGTTTTTATAAAATAAAATTAATAATTCTGTAGAAGTGTTCCTGTCATCGTGAACGTACTGTATCTGAATTATATCATACGCTTTTAGACCCAACGTCGCCAAATTTTTGTAAATAAAAATAACTGAGCCACCAAAAAACAAAAATTCGGCACAATTTCGAGAGGTTTAACTACATTTACTACAACGCATACGTCAATCGTCTTCACCCCTAGTTACTGGGGAGAAAAAAATAATTTCAGCAGATCACTAGAGTCTTTGCAACTGGAGCCTTCACTATTCGTTACGTGACAGAAAAGAGAATTGTGCGGACTACAAGACCTAAGAGACAACCGCTGTAGGAAAAAAAAATGAGTTGTAGATGGATATTTGGCAAATTTACTAGCGCCACCTATCAACGAAAAGCTGAACCTGTTCAATAAATCGCTGGTGACGTAATTACCTCGCGCAAAGGGATGAAATCTTTGCAAACTAGCTTAAGATACTCCACCGCTTCCATTATTTCGAGGGTGCATAAGTGTCCCATTAAATTGACAACGCATTTAACCGATTGCGTAACCTTCAATGGTTGCAACGCGGGCATCGAAGAGGGATTGTTGCATTTTTCGATTTGTACGGCGGCTTCTTCGAGTTTCTTCATTTCACTCTCAACAGTTTCTACAAAATAAATTGAAATAAAACATTTCTAAACAACAACTGAAAATACCCAAAAGAATCACAAGATTATCGAAAGAAATATGAAAAACTGAATCGGTTGGTATTACGTCTTCAAACGTTAAATCTTTATCCCGATTATCGTCCTGAAACTAAAAATCGAATTAATTTCACCCACAATTACAAATCGAAAAAAATTACCGTTCTAGCAAACGACTTGTCGACTTTCGAATCGGGAATTAACGTCAACAGAACGTCTTCTTCGAGTTTGATGCAATTATGGACGTATTCGTAATCTGACAGCAAAGTGGTCGGTACCAAATATTCGTTACATCTCCACACTTTAAGTGTGTATTTGTCTTTAGTGGGGGCGTCTAAATCGCAAGTTAATTGTAACGTTACATGTTCGATGCTGGAAGTAACTGGAAAAAAATTGTTGCGATTTTTTAAATCAAAAACGAAACTTACCATCGCAAGTAAAATTGATGGGTTTATCGAAATCCGCACCCTCGAAATCCGGATAAACACACAACTTAATACTGGAATTCTCCCTATATTGATAATTGACCATCGGACTAATCACCAAACCCATGTTGGTGTTGGGGTCGTTATACCGGTATTGCGCTAAAAATTCACGTTTAGTTGTTTTGCCGACAGATGGCGTTACAATTGACCCACATCTGATATTGTAGACCATATTGTAGAAGGCTTTCAAGTCAGAATCTCTCGATTGATGCGATTTCTGTCCAGTTCTAGTAATACAGTCCAATAAATTCAGTTTGTCTTTAATATTTCCAGTAGAATTGCGCGCTAACGCTGACATTTGAACTCTCGGTGGTACCGGCGGCGGTGATTGTGGGGTACTTTCCGATTTTACCACGGCAGCGTAGAGAGGATCGGAAAAACTATGGTTTCCCGAACCCGTATAGATGTAACCATACGGATGGTACTCGTCATAGACGCTATCGCAAGTTGATTCGCAATCGTCGACTAAAATCGAAATTTTATTTCAACCTCGCTGGTTTTTGTTGATTACCTGAACAGTCCGGACTTATTGTTCTTAACGGTGATGAATTTTCGTCGATTGACAAAATCGGATCGAACTGTTGCAAAATACTGACTCTAACGCTGTTTTTATCGTCGATAGAGGGCGCTAAATCGATTAAGTTGATGTTGGATTTTTTATTTAATAATTTTGAATGCGCCAACGATTTACTTGACGGTAATACGAGGGGTGGCGGGGTTCGTTGTTGGTTCTTCGGGGGCAAAGCTGGGACCTGTTGAACGCATAATCTCAAAGATAACGCATCAAAGATAACAACTGAACTAGTCATAGCCAATTATTGAAACGCGTAATTCGTTCAAAACAATAACGGAGGGACCACAACAACAATTCGTGGTGATCTTTGTCGTTTTTGGGTATTATTAGCAACTTTATTGCGATAAATTGTGTTTTTGCTCGACAGCATTTGACTAAGTTACATACCTGGGATGGCGGATTTAAGGCAGCAGGTGTTCTGAATACTGGTGGGGTTTGAGGATTAATAGGTGAAACGTTTCCTGATATGTTCGTTACTGGTGATGAATTGAAATTCCCGTTGGTAGAACTGGGCCTGTACCATGGCTGTTGGATTGGAGAATATCTTGGAATTGGAACCAAAGAAGTGGCCGGACTCGCCGATATTTGCGGCCGATATGCGTAATGCTGCATCATTGTTGTAGAGCTCGAAAAACTCACGATGCTGTTATTGCTGTAACTGAAAATTACGAAATTTATAGACCTCAAATGTTTTTTTTTTGTTTTTTTTTAAGTTTAAAATATGCTTTTTAGGCTCTTGAGCGCAAAATGTATATTTAAACAATTAAACGCAACCTAATTCATGATTAAAAAAATAATTTTGACCAGTTTTTGGAAAGTTAGATCTTTTCAATGAATTCGGATCATCACCAAGTCAAGAAAACAGTGAGACTTTCAATGTTGTGATTGCTGAAACTGAAAAGACATTAGTAGAAGACTTTGAGGTAAATATATACATTTAAAAAAAAATAAAAAAAACCGTCTTGAGTTCTATTAAAAAAAAAGTTTTATTGCTGATCATTTGGGAATTAATTGACAATAATCCGTACTCGCATATAGGCTTCTCATCTTTTCTGCGGTACGAAATAAGAAATTCGAAAAAAATTCGTGGCATAAAATTTTAAACAACGCAGTTGCACGAAGCTAATGCGTCGATGATTACGATAATTGGTCATTAGCTTTATGAGCTTTGTAATCGTTAAGAAACAATTGATGCACAGGAAATTGTAGATCGCAATCTTAATGGTTCCCGAAAATTAATTCCTCTAACCGAACGAAAATCGAGCACGTCACTTCAATTGAATTTAAACTAACGAAATATTCGAGCAAAAATGATTTGCAAGAAGATTTCAGAGAAATTAATTAATTTACGATCAAGCTGTACCAAAATTTTCAAACCAATTTTTTTATTTTGTTCAATCACTTTCCTTGTCCCTAAAAAACAATTTAGCAACTTTCTCCAAAAAACCAACTGACGACGTTGCTTTTAGTTTAATTAGTTGAAACATCGAATTTCAATTCAGATAACGCAACTAAAGAACTGAAGTCTTGTAATAAATTGGAAGCTACAGACTGTAACAACCTCTAATGTTTATTAATGGCAGCAATAATTACTAACGGTTCAGCTAGTCGAATCCATTCCTGAATAAAAAAAAATTAACCATTAAAATAACCAAAATTACGTAAAAAAAATAATTAAGTGGCTTGAATGCATGAAAATTGCAACAAATACGTGCGTTATATTCCAAGTATTACAACTGTAAGAATTTTTTAGCAACGCTGAACCGCAATAAAGTATAAAAATAAAGTGGCTTGAATGCAGTTTGGAAATTACCCACAAAAACTTACTTTTGTTGGTTACAAAAATCGATGATAGTATCGGCGCTAGTGGGTGGACTCACAAACGAAATTAAATCGGGCGTATCACATGTAGAACTATTTTTTCGTGGTGGCGGAGCAATCAAGGAATTATTGAGACTACTGCTAGATGTTCCCGGTCTCGGTCTCGACTTGCTTTGTTGTCGATCGTATCGATGATGTGTCGTATCAGTTTCGGTCATCGAAGAAGCTCTTGAAACTGCAATTATTCGATTTAGCAAAAATTTTAAAAATTCGAAAATTACCTGAAACATTTTTACTTTTTGTTTGATTATTAACGCTTTTGTTCAGTTCTAACAAACGTTTAGTTTTAAACTGTTCTAAGGCCAAAGATTCTAAACTGAGAGCTTGGGCTTTTTCCAAATCCTCCTGGTATTGCCTGTAGGAATCGTTGGTTTCGTTCGCCATCTGAAAATTATGTTGTGATCAAACCATTAAGATGAAACTGTTGCAATTACGAAATGTTATCAACGTGATTTAACGTTTATTAACTAAGTTGACAGCGAAATTGTTAAAAAAAATTTTGGTAAAATATTTTTTACTCACTCTGTTGTTATTGGGTGTTTGTTGTGTAAGGATATGTTGGTTTCAGGGGCATTTTATGGTTTTTTGAAACGAAAATTGATTTGAACGTATGTTAAATGAACTAATAACAAATTATTGAACATAACCTCACAAGTTTTCGAAACGTCAAACGTGACATCAACGGGATTTCGCGGCCATTAGCCATAATTTTCGGCCCAAAATCCATACCGACTTCTACTCATAGATTGACCATAATACTGAAATGTATAACTGGTTGCAGTCAAAAGGGGGATAATAACAAAATTATTCTATTTTGAAAAGTTTTTGAAAAACTTTAGAATCGATTAATCACAGTTATCAACAGTTATTACTCGCCTGTATTGTTGGTTGCGGAAACTAAATAAGTGAAGCATTTCGGTGTGCATTTTGCGGTTCATGGTTTGTACAGAGCGGCCAAAACTTGATTAATTAATTTCAGACTTAACACCCTGTACCTGTCGAAGCACTTGGTTTTCTGCAATTATTAAAAAACTAAAGAGGCACAAAATACGCAAAAGACAACTAACAATTGAAATGATAAAATTTAGCCTAATTGTTCCAAATAGAGTAAATAGAACAAAGCAACAAAATTAAATCTCTTAAAATTGTGTGGAGAATCTTTTGAGTTTCAATGGAAATTAACTGGACTAAGAGGAACTCTAACAATAAATACCGGAAAGTTTTTTGTTAGCCTCTAATTATTATTGAAAAAATTTAAGGTGGAGGCGCCAAGAGCGAAGCGAAAATTTGGTTAATTTTTCGGAAAAATCTCTAGCGACGAGATGCGAGACCCCTGCGTTCCCTTTATCGATTTTCTGGAGAGTGAGCGGCTAGTCCAGGGGTGTAGTCTCGACAGGACTACGTGTGGGGAAGGGTGTTCGGAGGCAGGGTCCAGTTGGGTAAGGTTAGGGTTGTAAAAGAGAAAAGTTGCGGGCTTATCGGCAAATTATGAATTAATTTGTGCGTTAAGTTAAGGGATGAAATGGGGGAAACGGTTGGGTGAGTGCAATGCGGAAGTTCCATCGATTGGAACGTGGATTTTGTTCAACTGCAAACGTACCATGACCCACGCAAGGTAACTAATGCCAATAAATTTATAAACAATCTTAGATGGCTTCGTTGATTAATTAACGGAAAGGTCGAAATTAGGTTTAATGAAAACGTGGGTGATTGGGGAACAAAAATATTTTCTTAGCTCAATGAAAGAGTGAAAACTAGAAATTTCATTTATGACAATATCGAATTTCTAGTTCTAAAAGTAAACAAAACTGTAAATAATGAATTGTCACTTTTAAAACTCTCCTCTTTAGCAAATATTCTCCCACATGTTTCTCTTTTATGCAAAAAAAATATGGCACTATTGTTGAATTACTAGTAATAGAAAGTACCCATCACTGTCACTATCGATGGTGTTGATTTTATTTTCACCAATGTGACCTGAGAGTTCATACTTGCAGCAAATTTCATTTCACTTCCCTGATGTAGCAAAATATTACGCCTTGGGCGATTCAATTCAATTACAGTTAAAATCTGACGTAGCTAAAGGTAAACTAAAAATGTAACTGAATCGAGATAGCAAATTTTTATAAGTAAATGGGCACTACAAATAATTGGTGGTAGGTTAAAGTTTTCCTCCACCAAGAAGTGGGGCAAGTTTCAAAAGATCAAACTTCGTTCGTTAAGGTCAAATTGAATTATTTCCTGTCTTCAGGTAGCAATAATTAAACAAAATTTCTTGTTACCACCAGAATAATTACTTTTAAGACTTTCCAACGCATTTGACGACTTCTGTAGAAATTATCTGAAACTAAATCAATTGAAGGTTTCCTCTAAATCTGAACAATCAATTGAGGAATTTTGGTAAATTACTCCAAAAATTTATTTTTCTCCACTTGTAGAATAAATAAATCGGATCTGGTGAGGTCATCTGAAGCGATCAAATAATTGCTTAAGTTGTTAACCTAATTCGAAGATACTAAACAGTAATTAAAAATTATCTTCCTTGGATGGTTGCAACGGATACCTACCAAAGTGTTGATTATGAGTTAAATTTCGATGGAGGTTAGATTGGAAATCTGCGGGTGTAATTATGCAGCTGGGTCAGGTCTAGGTCATTTGGAGAGGTGCAACGAAACCTGTTGTACCCATTGATGGTGATTGAACTTTCTCGTCCGATCTTAACAAAGTATATGACTGCGACCGAAATTCGGTGTTCCGGAAGTGGCACAACTTGTGTATTTCCAAGAGTCCAATAAATTACCGTAACCTCCTTTGTGCGGTACAAAAATTTATTAGTAACATTCAATTTACGAGCCCTCAAACTCAAGTTGACTTCTGACCTCCGGTCTCATTTCTAACAGTTTCTGAACCACATCAAAATTTCGTTGGGCAATTTTTTTAGTTGTGACAAAAACCATAAATTTAGAAATCTACTAACAGCTTTATGGTGTCTTCTTTATTAGGTTGGTACTGATTTTTCCGGAGGGTGTGAGATTAGCTACAATTGTCTTGATTTTAACGGAGCGTTCCCATTTTCCGAATACTTCCTCTGTGGTCATCTCATAATTGTTCTTTCCATTCCATTTATTTCAGCCCGGGGATGGCCGCGAGGGTGGGGCCATCTCTCGAACAACTTGATTACTATTATTTTCAAAAACCAAAACACTTAGTTTCAATAATTAATTTTTCGATTTGAAACAATTAATTGGTTACAATTTAGTTTCTGGCACCAAGGAGAAGATTCCAAATCACTTCAAAAAGTTGAATAATTTAGGAACATTGGTCGAACTGCTGCGATTAATTATTGAAGAAAGTTCGTGACTAACGATTCTTATGAGAAAGCATCAGGTTGAACTTAAGTAAAAAATTGCTATCGATTATATTTGATTTTCGTCTATGAATACTGCACTAGGGTGAAAGTTTTGTTAGTAAACTAACAATTTTTCTTGACGTAATCTTTTTTCAGTTGATCCTCTTAACGTATTCCAGTTTTACTAAATTAGCTAATTAGAAGATAAGAAGTGGGTACTAGTTGAAACGACATAATTGTAACGTAATTTTTTTTTCTCGCGAAAGTAGTTTCACAAAAAACTCGTATGGTAACTTAAGTTATGTACGCACTTTCAATGTTTATTAATCAGCTGATATTAGCAATAAACAGCGGAAGAAATTTTATTTCTCACAATCATTCTAAAAGTTTTGACGATAATTTATTAACAATTTTGGAGAAACTGACAGAGTATTAACAAAAATTGAGGAAACCACTGAATTTTAGAAAATACCTTTGACTTCAACATAACGTAATGTTAATAAGTTTTTCGAGGAATTTTTTTTGTAGAAAACAAAAAAAAATTTCACTTCTCTAAAAGTGTTATCGTATTCAACTGTTTTCATATATTTTCTTTATTATATCTTTTTCTAATACCTCGTCTACTTCCTTCGTTCTCTACATTGTCACCTCATTCTACTGTCCATCTGTTTTTAGTGCAATAATTTTCTTCAGCCATTAATTTCTTCTACTTTTCGATTCCCCTTTCGTTATTACTTGCTACAATTGTCCTCATAAACCTTTTACTCTTCCTTTTCTATTTTATTACTAGTTAATTATATTTTCTTTCTTCTCCTATGCATTTGGAAAAATCTTTAATTTTATATCTTCCTCTCTCTCTAAACTGAAACTGTTTCTTAGCAGTCTCACATTTTATAATTGGGTTATTTTGCTTCCTTAATCCCTTCTTCACTTCCATTTACTTTTCCTTTTAGCGCTATAATCTTCCTGGTCGTTTTACTTCTGCATGTATTTATCCTTTTTTCATTCTTATATATTGTTCACCATTCCTCTTCTGTTCTATTAGTAATAAATTATAATTTTTCTTTATCTGTCTCTTTAGAAGTTTTATTAACTTCTTGTTCCTTTTATCTCCCTATCCTCTTCTAAATTGTAAATTTATTTTTTGGTCTCACATTTTTCTTAATTGTTCCGTATTGGTCTTCCTTTGTTAATTCCTTGCTCTCCTGACTTTTCATCTCACCATTAGTTCTGAGTTTCTTCATTTCTGTTCCATTCTTAGACACTCCTTCATTTCCTAATATTATAAGTACTTGTATCTCCCTTTTTGTCCAAAACGTAACTTTTCTAGATTTTTACATTTCTAAAATATTTTGTCCATTCATTTCTAACACTTTTTCCAATCATCATCAAGACTCAAGATTGACGATTTAAAATTCTTGAAATTTCTCATTACTAGACCCCTCAATTATGTAGATGTAAATGTTGTTAACAAATACCTAAAGGCTAATAATCACCTTAAAGAATAGGAAGCTAAATCGACTACACAAATAAAATTTTAGCTCAAAGATTTTCTTCTGATGCATCTCCTGGTGATCAAAAAAGAAACTTCCTAAAGTATTGAAATTTATTTCTTTTATCTTCCTGTTGCTGTTCTGATTTGCAGAAATTCTTTCTGGTCGCATATTTTTTTTAATTGTTCCCTGTTGGTCTTTCCTTCTTAATTACTTCTTCTCCTAACTTTTTATCCCACCATAAAATCTCCTTTTCTTCATTTTTGTTCATTTGTTAGGCACTCCTTTGTTAACTATTATTTTTAGTTCTTGCATCTCTCTTTTTGTCCAAAACGTAAATTTTCTAGATTTCTACATTTCTAAATTATTTCGTCCATTCATTCCTAACACTTTTTCCAATCATCATCAAGACTCAAGATTGACGATTTAAAATTCTTGAAATTTCTCATTACTAGACCCCTCAATTATGTAGATGTAAATGTTGTTAACAAATACCTAAAGGCTAGTAATCACCTTAAAGAATAGGAAGCTAAATCGACTACACAAATAAAATTTTAGCTCAAAGATTTTCTTCTGATGCATCTCCTGGTGATCAAAAAAGAAACTTCCTAAAGTATTGAAATTTATTTCTTTTATCTTCCTGTTGCTGTTCTGATTTGCAGTAATTCTTTCTGGTCTCACATTTTTTTAATTGTTCCCTGTTGGTATTCCCTTTTTAATTCCTCCTTCTCCTAACTTTTCATCCCACCATAAAATCTCCTTTTCT
The DNA here is from genome assembly GCA_905333025.2 of Pyrochroa serraticornis. Taxonomy (NCBI): domain Eukaryota; kingdom Metazoa; phylum Arthropoda; class Insecta; order Coleoptera; family Pyrochroidae; genus Pyrochroa; species Pyrochroa serraticornis. The sequence goes on from HG995152.1 coordinate 48,455,397, forward strand.
TCATTTTTGTTCATTTGTTAGGCACTCCTTTGTTAACTATTATTTTTAGTCCTCGCATCTCTCTTTTTGTCCAAAACATAAATTTTCTATATTTCTACATTGCTAAATTACTTTCGTCCATTCATTCCTCACACTTTTCCAATCATCATCAAGACTCAAAATTGACTGTTTAAAATTTCTGAAATTTCTCATTACTAGACCCCTCAATTATGTAGATGTAAATGTTGTTAACAAATACCTAAAGGCTAATAATCACCTTAAAAAATGGGAAGCTAAATCGACTACACAAATAAAATTTTAGCTCAAAGATTTTCTTCTGATGCATCTCCTGGTGATCAAAAAAGAAACTTCCTAAAGTATTGAAATTTATTTCTTTTATCTTTCTGTTGCTGTTTTGATTTGCAGTAATTCTTTCTGGTCTCACATTTTTTTAATTGTTCCCTGTTGGTCTTCCCTTCTTAATTCCTCCTTCTCCCAACTTTTCATCCCACCATAAAATCTCATTTTCTTCACTTTTGTTCATTTGTTAGGCACTCCTTTGTTAACTATTATTTTTAGTCCTCGCATCTCTCTTTTTGTCCAAAACGTAAATTTTCTAGATTTCTACATTGCTAAATTACTTTCGTCCATTCATTCCTCACACTTTTCCAATCATCATCAAGACTCAAAATTGACTGTTTAAAATTTCTGAAATTTCTCATTACTAGACTCTACGATTCAGTAGATCTAAATGTTGTTAACAAATACCTAAAGGCTAATAATCACCTTACAGAGTAAGAAACTAAATCGACTACACAAAAGGAGTTATAGCTCAAGAATTTTCTTCTGATGCATCTCTTGGTGATTGAAAAAGAAACTTCCTGAAGCATTAAAATTTATTTCTTTTATCTTCCTATTGCTGTTTTGACTTGCAGTAATTCTTCTTGGTCTCACATTTTTCTTAATTGTTCCCTATTGGTCTTCCTTTCTTAATTCCTTGCTCTCCTAACTTTTCATCTCACCATTAGTTCTCATTTTCTTCATTTCTATTCCTTTCTTACGCACTCCTTCATTTACTAATATTATCAGTACTTGTATCTCCCTTTTTGTCCAAAACGTAACTTTTCTAGATTTCTACATTTCTAAATTATTTCGTCCATTCATTCCTAATACTTTTTCAATCATCATCAATACTCAAGATTGACGATTTAAAATTCCTGACATTTCTCATTACTAAGCCCCCCAATTCTGTAGATGTAAATGTTAACAAATACCAAAAGGCTAATAATCACCTTAAATAATGAGAAACTAAATCGACCACACAAATGAAATTATAGCTCAAAGATTTTCTCCTGATGTATCTCCTGGTGATCGAAGAAGGAACTTCCTGAAGTATTGAAATTTATTTCTTTTATCTTCTTGTTCCTGTTCTGACTTGCACTAATTCTTCTTGGTCTCACATTTTTCGTGTTTGTTCTGTATTAGTTTTCCTTTTTAACTCCTCCTTCTAGTCAATTTTCATCCTATCAGTAATTCTCCATTTTTTACTTTTGTTCCTTTCTTAAGCACTCCTTCGTTAACTATTATCTTCAGTACTCGCATCTCTCTTCTAGTCCAAATCGTAACTTTTCTAGATTTCTACATTTCTAAATTATTTCGTCCATTCATTCCTAACACTTTTTCCAATCATCATCAATACTCAAGATTGACGATTTAAAATTCCTGAAATTTCTCATTACCAAACCCCCCCAATTCTGTAGCTGTAAATGTTGTTAACAAATACCAAAATCACTTTGAGGAATGAGAAACTAAATCGACTACACAAATAAAATTATAGCTTAAGGAATCTCTTCTGATGCATCTCCTGGTGATCGAAGACGAAACTTCCTGAAGTATTAAAATTTATTTCTTTTATCTTCCTGTTCCTATTCTGACTTGCACTAATTCTTCTTGGTCTCATATTTTTCGTAATTGCTCTATATTGGTCTTTCTTTCTTAATTCCTTCCTCTTCTAGCTCCTCATTCTACCATTAATTTTCCTCTTCTTCACTTGTGTTTCTTTCTTAGACACTCCTTTATTTATTAATATTTTCAATACTCGCATCTCTCTTTTTTGTTAACAATTACCAAAGAGCTACTAATAACCTTCAAAAATAAGACACTATGGCTCAATAAACTTCTTCTGATGCATCTCCTGGTGATTAGAAGCATCGACCTATCAATTTTTTTCAGCCCCTAAAAAGCACAAATCGAATCAAATTTCTTACTGCAAATAGATTTCAATAGCTCTAAGCTGTCTTTATCGCGCATATTCATCTTTATCTTCATTCAAAAGCTTCTTCGCAGATTTAGCCGAAAAACTTTCGCTTTACCGTACTTTATGCTAATATAAAGTTATAAATTGTAAATTTGGCCTCCAACTCTGGGTCAGATGCTGGCTGGAACAAACAATTTTAGGTACAAACGTCGTGATACTTTTGTTTTAGCTCTCACCTTTGACGTTACCGTTTTCGGTGGCCCTACTTGTAGGTTTCTGCCAAACTCCTCAAGGCAAATGTGGCGATTTCAATTCTGAAAAAGTTAAATTTTCAAAAATCAAAGATGATGGAAGAATCTTAACTGGGTAAGGGGGGGGATTTTGTTTTATTTCAGTCATCTCTTCAACCACATATCAAAAATACTTAAATTGCAATTATCTTGGTAATCCAGTTGAATTTTGGCATGCCAATGGACCGGAAGTGAAAGTAATTAATAATTACATACTGGCAAATAACGTTACAGCTTCTTACATCCTTCCGGTTTGAGATAAGCGTTAGGAGAGTTTGTCTCGGGGCCAATTTCACCAAACCAGATCGTTAAATTACGCAACAAACCCAAGTAGTTTACATTAACAAATTCCCACTAACCAAATTGTTTGAAAAAAAAAAATGTTTGAAGCAAAAAATACTTTCACAACACTTTTTGATATTGCACATCTCGAAAATTTATGCCATGACTCTCTCTCTTTAGTTTTATTATCGCTGCTATTGTTAAGCCGAAATTATCACGTTTGGTGCTAAAATAAAGGCGACATCTGGGTGGATGCTGAAGGGAAAGTTGAACGAGCGATCGAACGGTGACCTATGACGGTGGCCCACTGAACGTAACTTGCTGTAAACGGAACGGTACGTCACATTTTTTTAAAATTAATTGTTAATTAAGAAAAATTATTTGTTGCTGAATTTGTTGATGAATTATATAAGTTGGGAAAGTGCTCGCAATTTTGGTTCAATCACGTGTTTTGAGGATCAATACGGAACTAGCTGCCCCCCTCTTTCGTCCCACTTCCAATTTTTGTGGGAAGAATACTTGTTGGAGCTTTTTAATACAAAGATACTTGCTTAGTGTTGTATCATTACCGAAGTGAATTTCGTTTGGATAACATTGTAGGTCCGCACAAAAAAAATTTTTTCGGTCGAAAGTGTCAGTGCGGACATAGATGGAACACCACGAAATTGTTGTGTTCATATCGAAGTATTTGATCAATTATTGGTGAGTAGTTTTGATTTTTTTAATTTCGACGTTTTTCAAAAATATTTTCTATGAGATCAAAATTTTTAATTTTTTTTAACTGACTACAACAAATTTTGAGGAATTACAGTATTAAACTGAGGTAGATAATTTTGAAAAAGTCAAATCACCAAACGGCAAAATTCATTTTTAGTAGTTAGTCAAAATTTTGGATTTTTTAAAATTCAAATTTATGGCAATTATTTTTTGATAGACCTGTACTACCAAAAAAAATTGTTGCCATAGTAATTTGTAACAATGATGTCACTTAAATACAGAGTGTCCCACTATTAACTGGCATCTAGTGATTTGAGTGATATAATTGAATATGAACCGAAAATAATTTTTAGTTAGAAAATAAAATTAAAAAAAGAACCCTCAACATGGGTTTGAGAAGAAGAAAACCCTTAAATGATGTTGCAAAAATATTGTAACTATAAAACAATTGCCTTCACCTATTGCAATATGGAAATTTTTTCTTTTTCTTTAAATGACAGTCATTGCCGTAGGTTGAAGATTTACAAGGTTGCAAAAAGATTGTTGCAACTGCATTGATTGTTCATTGTTTGTAAATAATTTTTTTGCAAACTTTATTGTTACTGAAACCTGACCTTTGACTCAAAATTCAAAACTCCCTACACAATACCGTTAGTACATCAATGAAACGTCACAATTAAAGTGACAGCAGCAGTGTCACATTTTAATCGCGTTGCCAACTTCGTATTGTGAAGTGAACAACACCAACTTTCAGGTAGCCCAAAATGGGAAATCTTCAGGTTTAAGTATTTTTTCTACCAAAAAATTTTATTAGCCATTTCAAGAAACAAACGAATTTAAGTGACAAGTGTCGAAATTCACCTGACCCTTCACTTAAAACTCCCTTCACAATACCGTTAGTACATCAATAAAACGTGACATTTAAAGTGACAGCAACAGTGTCACATTTTAATCGCGACATTTTATATAAAAATGCTACAACCCCATACTTGCAGGTAGCCCAAAATGGGAAAACGGTCGGGTTTAAGTCTCTTTTCTACTATCAATGAAATGTCACATTTAAAGTGACAGCAACAGTGAAACATTTTAATGGTGTTGTCGGCTTTGTATGGAAAAGTGATATGACCCCATTCTTCCAGGTAGTCCAAAATGGAAAAATCTTCAGGTTTAAGTTTCTTTTCTATCAATAAATTGTTATTTGGCATTTCTTCAAGAATAAAACGAATTTAAGTGAAAGGTATCGAAATTCACTTGGCCCTTGACTCCAAATTCAAAACCTCTTCACAATACCGTTAGTATATCAATGAAACGTCACGTTTAAAGTGACAGCAATAGTAAAACATTTTAATTGTTTTGTTAACTTTGCATGGAAAAGTGATACAACTCCATACTTAGAGGTAGGCCAAAATGGGCAAACCTTCAGGTTTAAGTCTTTTTCTATCAATAAAATTTTATTAGCCATTTCTTCAAGAAACAAATGAATTTAAGTAAAGGGTGTCGAAATTCCCTTAACCCTTGACTCCAAATTCAAAACTTCCTACACAATACCGTTAGTACATCAATGAAACGTCACAATTAAAGTGACAGCTGCAGTGTCACATTTTAATCGCGTTGTCAACTTTGTATTGTGAAGTGAACAACACCAACTTTCAGGTAGCCCAAAATGGGAAATCTTCAGGTTTAAGTATTTTTTCTACCAAAAAATTTTATTAGCCATTTCAAGAAACAAACGAATTTAAGTGACAAGTGTCGAAATTCACCTGACCCTTCACTTAAAACTCCCTTCACAATACCGTTAGTACATCAATAAAACGTGACATTTAAAGTGACAGCAACAGTGTCACATTTTAATCGCGACATTTTATAGAAAAATTATACAACACAATACTTGCAGGTAGCCCAAAAAGGGAAAACGGTCGGGTTTAAGTCTCTTTTCTACTATCAATGAAATGTCACATTTAAAGTGACAGCAACAGTGAAATATTTTAATGGTGTTGTCGGCTTTGTATGGAAAAGTGATATGACCCCATTCTTCCAGGTAGTCCAAAATGGAAAAATCTTCAGGTTTAAGTCTCTTTTTTATCAATAAATTGTTATTTGGCATTTCTTCAAGAATAAAACGAATTTAAGTGAAAGGTATCGAGATTCACTTGGCCCTTGACTCCAAATTCAAGACCTCTTCACAATACCGTTAGTATATCAATGAAACGTCACGTTTAAAGTGACAGCAATAGTAAAACATTTTAATTGTTTTGTTAACTTTGCATGGAAAAGTGATACAACTCCATACTTAGAGGTAGGCCAAAATGGGCAAACCTTCAGGTTTAAGTCTTTTTCTATCAATAAAATTTTATTAGCCATTTCTTCAAGAAACAAATGAATTTAAGTAAAGGGTGTCGAAATTCCCTTAACCCTTGACTCCAAATTCAAAACTTCCTACACAATACCGTTAGTACATCAATGAAACGTCACAATTAAAGTGACAGCTGCAGTGTCACATTTTAATCGCGTTGTCAACTTTGTATTGTGAAGTGAACAACACCAACTTTCAGGTAGCCCAAAATGGGAAATCTTCAGGTTTAAGTATTTTTTCTACCAAAAAATTTTATTAGCCATTTCAAGAAACAAACGAATTTAAGTGACAAGTCTCGAAATTCACCTGACCCTTCACTTAAAACTCCCTTCACAATACCGTTAGTACATCAATGAAACGTCACAATTAAAGTGACAGCAACAGTGTCACATTTTAATCGCGACATTTTATAGAAAAATTATACAACCCCATACTTGCAGGTAGCCCAAAAAGGGAAAACGGTCGGGTTTAAGTCTCTTTTCTACTATCAATGAAATGTCACATTTAAAGTGACAGCAACAGTGAAACATTTTAATGGTGTCGTCGGCTTTGTATGGAAAAGTGATATGACCCCATTCTTCCAGGTAGTCCAAAATGGAAAAATCTTCAGGTTTAAGTTTCTTTTCTATCAATAAAATTTTATTTGGCATTTCTTCAAGAATAAAACGAATTTAAGTGAAAGGTATCGAAATTCACTTGGCCCTTGACTCCAAATTCAAGACCTCTTCACAATACCGTTAGTATATCAAACGTCACGTTTAAGATGACAGCAATAGTAAAACATTTTAATCGCGTTGTCGACTTTGCATAAAAAAGTGATACAACCCCATACTTGCAGGTAACTCAAAATGGGTAAATTTTCAGGTTTAAGTCTTTTTCTATCAATAAAATTTTATTTGGCATTTCTTCAAGAAACAAATGAATTTAAGTAAAAGGTGTCAAAATTCCCTTGACCCTTGACTTCAAATTCAAAACTTCCTACACAATACCGTTAGTACATCCATGAAACGTCAAATTTAAAGTGACAGCAACAGTGTCACATTTTAATTGCGATATTTTATATAAAAATGATACAACCCCATACTTGCAGGTACCCCAAAATGGGAAAACGGTCGAGTTCAAGTCTTTTTTCTACCAATAAATACATCAATGAAATGTCACATTTAAAGTGACAGCAACAGTGAAACATTTTAATGGTGTTGTCGGCTTTGTATGAAAAAGTGATATGACCCCATTCTTCCAGGTAGTCCAAAATGGAAAAATCTTCAGGTTTAAGTCTCTTTTCTATCAGTAAAATTTTAGTTGGCATTTTTTCAAGAAAAAAACGAATTTAAGTGAAAGGTATCGAAACTCACTTGGCCCTTGACTCAAAATTCAAAACTCCCTACACAATACCGTAAGTAAATCAATGAAACGTCACGTTTAAAGTGACAGCAATAGTAAAACATTTTAATTGTTTTGTCGACTTTGCATGAAAAAGTGATTCTACCCCATCCTTAGAGGTAGGCCAAAATGGGTAAACCTTCAGGTGTAAGTCCTTTTTCTATGAATAAAATCTTATTAGCCATTTTTTCAAGAAACAAATGAATTTAAGTAAAAGGTGTCAAAATTCACTTGACCCTTGACTCAAAATTCAGAACTCCCTTCACAATACCGTTAGTAAATCAATGAAATGCCATAATTAAAGTGACAGCGGCAGTGTCACATTTTAATCGCGTTGTCAACTTTGTATTGTGAAGTGAACAACACCAACTTCCAGGTAGCCCAAAATGGGAAATCTTCAGGTTTAAGTCTCTTTTCTACCAAAAAATTTTCTTAGCCATTTCTTCAAGAAACAAACGAATTTAAGTGATAAATTTTTGGTGTCAAAATTCCAAACTTTAATTTTAATGTTTCCCGATTTTCTCAAATGCCCTAGTTGACTGTTAACAACCTCCGCACGCAAAAAATGTATTAAAAAATAAACAAAAATTAAGGGGCAAAATTTACAAAATCAAGCCAAAAAATTAATAATTTCGAAATTTCCTCCCTTAGACTTCACTTTTTGATTCTGCCATATTTTCAAGGTTATTATTATCTTCTTAATCAAAACATTTTGAATTTATTGCTGCTTACGGTGTCAGTGACGTCAGATAGATGGGTATTGGTTTTTACGTAATCTTAAAAGCTTTCACTGACACTTAAAAAAATTCTTTCTCCAATACGATATTATGTGGCAGAGATCAACTATTTCGAACCATTAATTGCAAGTGAAAGTTCTCAATTCGTCTATGTGGGTTTTTTGCCCTCCGCGCCATAAAATTCTCCAAATTCAACCAACTTGGATTAACAATATCGAGGAATAGAAAAACTTAAACAGCCACCACAACAAAATTTTTATTGAAAAATTAAAAAAATTGTAACTCAATGAGGGCTACCTGGAAGACGTAGCGTATCCCAATGTAACACAGCGTCAACAATACTATTAAAACGTAACATTTGAAGTGACTGTTACTTAAATAGCAAGTTCTAACTGTATTGTCGAATTGTATTGTATTGGGATACATCCGTTTTCTCCAGGTAGGTCCAGTTGGGAGAATTTCTTGCGAAACTTCAATTTTCTGTAGTTTTTTAAAAAGCGGTTCGTGTGGATACAAAAAAAAAACAACGCAAACTTTTATTAGTAGAGCAATTGACCATTTTTCGTCATAAATTTTTTTTTGCATAAATTGAAGATGTCGCTAATTTTTTTTCGGTAGATTCTCTTGTGATTGGTTGTTGGAGTCAAATTGCGGATAATTTTGTAAATGGAACGTTTAATTTTGCAGATAACTGAAAACCGAGCACAATGGACTTCGTCATGAGTTCCACCCAGAGCGTTTTAGGCCAAATTTATGAATATTACCATTGGGTCTTGTCGTTGTCAGGTAATTTTCGCTTTGATTCCTCAATTGGAATTGAAACAACAAAATTTTATAGATGGTCGAACGAGAGGATGGCTCTTCGTCGATTCACCAGTACCTACCTTGTTCTACACTGCTATATACCTCTTCCTGGTTTGGATAGGACCGAAATTAATGGAAAACCGAAGACCTTTCAAACTCACTTGGGCCTTGATTCCTTATAACCTTGGAATGGCTGCCTTGAATTTATATATTGCAGCTCAACTATTAACTGCTTCAACTAGACTTAGATACAGCTACATCTGTGAGCCTTGCAGGCAAAAATACAACGCCGACGAACTCCAGGTAATTGTCAAAGAAATTGTTGGAGGAAATTAAGAAATTTTTGCAGATTGCGAACGCGGTTTGGTGGTACTATTTTTCGAAATTGCTTGAATTCTGCGATACTTTCTTCTTCATATTGAGGAAAAAAGATAAACAATTAACTTTCCTCCACGTCTATCACCATTCAACCATGTTCTCGTTATGGTGGATCGGTATTAAATGGGTGCCCAGCGGTTCAAGTGAGTTATAACAATTAAATTTGGTTAATTTTATTAACAATAAAATTTTAGCGTTTTTGCCTGCCATGACAAATTCCGCCATCCATGTCGTGATGTATTCCTATTACGGTCTAGCAGCTCTTGGTCCTCACATTTCCAAATATTTATGGTGGAAGAAATACTTGACCATCCTTCAAATGGTGAGTTAACAAATTTAAACTTGCTTTACCGGAAATTTCGACTTTCACTCTTATGGTGACATACAAAATTATTGTGGGTCGGTTCCGTACCATTCAACCTACATTTGTAAACGGTCATGACCCAGCTGATCTTAACTGCATCGGTGATTAAAAGAAAATTTCTCACGAACTCTTCGATCATAAACTCTTAAGCAATCAATTAAGTTAGCTGCATCAACAATCAATTGGAAATCGCTCTTCGTTTGGTCGTTGCTAATCAGGTCAGATGGCAGCACTTAGCACATTTCCAACGCTACGTATCAATTTCGACGTTAACGACACGTTAAGACCTCAACTGCTAATTGTAGTTGTAAATTCTAACGCTAAAGAAAATCTGTTGCCATTTGCCACCTTGAACTAACACACTCAAGTTGCTTCCGGTTCTTCCTCATACAATTCGATGTAAGTCAACTGAAATAAAGTGAAATTGATAGAAATGCGATGAGATAAGAAGAAATGAAACGAGATGAGACGATATGACACGAGTTATAAGAAGAGACCAAATGCGAAGAAAGAGGATGAGAAGGTGAGACGAAACAAAAGGGGATGGAAGAAACCAGTGGAGAAGAGATGAAACGAGACGAAAAGGGATGAAAACGGAAGATAAGTTGAGATGAGACAAAACATGATGAGATGAAGCGAAACGAGAAAAGGGGAAAGGAGATAAGATAAAACGAAAAAAACGAGATAAGAAGAGATAAAGCGAGATTAGTCAAAGTGAAACAAAATGGTAAAATGAGGTGAAATAAAAGGTAACAAGACAAGAGGAGGTGAGACAACAAAGGACGAGAAAATACCAGAAGAGATCAGAACAGACGAGAAAAGACTACAAGTGATCAGAGAACGAGAAGAGATATTAAGAGAGATCAGAACAGGTAAGAAAAGACCAGAAGAGATCAGAAGACACGAGAAAGAATAAGAACAGAGAGGATGAGATGAGACAAAATATAACAGGGTAAGATGAAGTGAGATGAGTAGAGGTGGGAAGAAACAAGATGAAACAAAAGAAATCCAGATACGAAGAGAAATGATAAAATGAGACAAAACGAAAGGAAACATGTCGAGACAAAGTGAGACAACAAAAGCCGAGAAAGTTCTAGGAGAGATCAGAAGAGATAGGAACAAACGGGAAGAGACTACAAAAGATCAGAAGACGAGCAAAAATCAGAAGAAACGAAAAGAGATCAAGAAAGATCAGAACAGGTGAGAAGAAACCAGAAGAGATCAGAAGAGACGAGAAAGAATGGCGAACAGAGAAGATGAGATTGGACGAGACATAACATGATAAGATAAAGTGAAATGAGAAGAGGTGAGAAGAGACAAGATAAAACAAAAGAATCAAAATAAGAAGATACAAGGCAAGATGAGTCAAAATGAAATTAAGATGAGAAAAGATGATAAAATGAGATAAAACAAAAGACGAGATAAAGTGAGACAACAAAAGCCGAAAAAGTTGTAGGAGAGATCAGAAGAGATCAGAACAGATGAAAAAGGACTACAAAAGATCAAAGACGAGAAGAAATTAGAGGAAACGAAAAGAGGTGAAGAGAGATCAGAAAAGATGAGATGAGGCGAGACATAACATGATAAGATTAAGTGAGATGAGAAGAGGTGAGAAAAGATAAGATGAAACAAAAGAAGTCAAGATAAGAAGAGATGAGTCAAAATGAAACAAGATGAGAAGAGAAATGATAAAATGAAGTAAAACAAAGAAAAACAAGATGAGACGAAGTGAGACAACAAAAGACGAAAAAGTAACAGGAGATCAGAAGAGATCAAAGCAGACTAGAAGAGACTACAAGAGATCAGAAGACGAGAAGAAATCAGGAGAGGCAAAAAGAAATCAAGAGGGATCAGAGCAGGTTAGAAGAGATCAGCCGAGACGAGAAGGAATGACAATAAAGAAGATGAGATGAGACGACACATAGCACGGTAAGATAAAGTGAGATGAGAAGATGTGAGTAGAGACAAGATGAAACAAAAAAATCAAAATAAGAAGAGACAGGGCAAGATTAGTCAAAATGAAACAAAATGAGAAGAAAACTGATAAAATGAAATAAGACGAAGGGCAACAAGACGAAACAAAGTGAGACAACAAAAGTCGAGAAAGTTCTAGGAGAGATCAGAACAAACGAGAAAAAACTACAAAAGATCAGAAAACGAGAAAAAATCAGGGGAAACGAGAAGAGATGAATGGAGATCAGAACGGGTGAGAAGACACCAGAAGAGATCAGAGAGGACAAGAAAGAATGAGAACAGAGAAGATGAGATTAGACGAGATATAACATGATAAGATGAAGTGAGATGTGTAGAGGTGAGAAAAGACAAGATGAAACAAAAGAAATCGAGATAAGAAGAGACAATGTGAAATGGGTCAAAATAAAACAAGAAGAGAAAAGAAATGATAAAATGAGATAAAACAAAAAGAAACAATACGAGACGAAGTGCGACAACCAAAGACAAGAAAGCACCAGGAGAAATCAGAGGAGATCAAAACAGACGAGAAAAGACTACAAAAGATCAGAAGAAGAGAAGAAATCAGGAAAAACAAGAATAGATCAAGAGAGATCAGAACAGGTGAGAAGAGATCAGAAAAAACGAGAAGGAATGAGAACAGAGAAGATGCGGTGAGACGAGACATAGCATGATAAGATGAAGTGAAATGAGAAGAGGTGAGAAAAGACAAGATGAAACAAAAGAAATCGAGATAAGAAGAAAAATTGCGAGATGAGTCAAAATGCAACAAGATGAAAAGAGAAATGATAAAATGAGATAAAACGAAGGGAAACAATACGAGACGAAGTGAGACAACAAAAGACGGGAAAGTACCAGAAGAAATCAGAAGAGATCAGAACAGACGAGAAAAGACCACAAAAGATCAGAAGAAGAGAAGGAATCAGGAAAAACAAGAAGAGATCAAGAGAGATCAGAACAGGTGAGAAGAGACCAGAAGAGATCAGTAAAAACGAGAAGGAATGAGAACAGAGAAGATGAGATGAGACGAGACATAACATGATAAGATGAAGTGAAATGAGAAGAGGTGAGAAAAGACAAGATGAAACAAAAAAAATCGAGAAAAGAAGAGACAATGTGAAATGAGTCAAAATAAAACAAGAAGAGAAAAGAAATGATAAAATAAGATAAAACGAAGGGAAACAATACGAGACGAAGTGAGACAACCAAAGACAAGAAAGCACCAGGAGAAATCAGAAGAGATCAAAACAGACGAGAAAAGACTACAAAAGATCAGAAGAAGAGAAGAAATCAGGAAAAACAAGAAGAGATCACGAGAGATCAGAACATGTGAGAAGAGACCCGAGGAGATAAAAAAAGACGAGAAGTAATGAGAACAGAGAAGATGAGATAAGACGAGACATAACATGATAAGATGAAGTGGGATGAGAAGAGGTGAGAAAAGACAAGATGAAACAAAAAAAACCGAGATAAGAAGAGACAATGTGAAATGAGTCAAAATAAAACAAGAAGAGAAAAGAAATGATAAAATGAGATAAAACGAAGGGAAACAATACGAAACGAAGTGAGACAGAAAAGACGAGAAAGCACCAGGAGAAATCAGGAGAGATCAAAACAGACAAGAACAGACTACAAAAGATCAGAAGAGATAAAAAGCGATCATGAGAAATCTGAACAGGCGAGAAAAGATCAGAAGAGATTTGAACAGGGGAGAGATCAAGAGACGAGCAAAAACCAGGAGAGACGAAAAGAGATGAGAACAGAGAAGATGAGATGAGACGAGACAAAACATGATAGGATGAAACGAAACGAGAAAATGTGAGATGAGACAAAATAAAACAAAAAGAAACGAAATAAGAAAAGACAATGCGAGATGAGTCAAAATGAAACGAGATGAGAAGAAAAATGATAGAACAAGGAAAAACCAAGGAAAACAAGACGACACAAAGCGAGACAACAAAAGACGAGAAAATACCAATAGAGGGGACATCAGAACAAATAAAAATAAACTACAAGAGATCAGAAGATGAGAAGAGATTATAAAACGAAAAGAAACTGGAAAATATCAAAACAAGTGAGAAAAGATCAGAAGAGATTAGAACGGAGGAGAAGAAATCAGAGAACAAGCAAAAATCAGGAGAGACGAGAAGAGATAACAACAGAAAAGATGACATGAAACGACACAAAACATGATAAGAGGTAGTGAGATGAGAAGAATTGAAAAAAAAGATAAAACAAAAAAAACGAAATAAGAAGAGACAAGGCGAGATGAGTCAAAATGAAACGAAATGAGAAAAGAGATAATAAAATGAGGTGAAACGAAACAAGACGAAGTAGGAGAATAAGAATCGAGAAGAGACAAGGAGAGATCAGAACAGGTGAGAAACAATCAGGAGACGTAAAGAGGTCAAGAGACGAGAAGGGATCAGGAGAGATTAGAACAGGCGAGAAAGGATCAAGAGAGATCAGAGCAGATGAGAAGCGACCGGAAACGATCAAGAGACGTGAAGAGATCAGAAAAAATCAGAACAGGGGAGAAGAAATCGGGAGAAACAAAAATAGGTGGAAAAAGATAAGGAGACGTGAAGACATCAGAAAAGATTAGAACAGGGAAGAAGGAATCGGGAGAGACGAGAAGTGACCTGAAGGGATCAGAACAGGTGAGAAGAGACCAGAAGAGATCAAGATGGAGCAGAAGAGACGAGACAAGACGAAGTATAAATTGAAATAAAATGAAACAAAATTTAATTTAATTTCAAATTAATTGAAAATGGCGGGAATTTTTGAACTAATTTTTTTGTTTTTTGCAGATCCAGTTCACTTGTGCCTTGGTTTTGGGTATTAACGGGATAAGAACGGGATGCGAGTTCCCCTTGTGGATGCACTACACTCTCATCATTTACATGTTGTCGTTCATCGTGTTGTTCGGCCGATTCTACATCAACGCTTACATCGAGAAGGGTAGTCAAGCGTTCTTCGGAACGGACCTGGGTTGCGGTCAAGGCAACACTTATTTCGAAAAACGACAAAAAATGATGAACGGTTACCACGAAAATGGCAAGAAAATCAATTAGTTAAGTAACGTAAAATCGTGTTCTTCCTCAATCGAATTGAAGTGATCGAGTACTGTTTTGTTGTTGTTTTTGTTAATAATTTTATTGTTATATTTTAGTTTTGGTTTTGTTTGTTGTTATTTCGTGTAGTATAATTTTTGTATATACTGTAAGAAAGTCAATTACGCATTAATCTTTTGTAGTGGTTGCATAGCTCACATACTGCCAATTTGCACGTTACTACTTGTTGATGATGACGCAAATCATAATGAACTCAGGGTAAAACATTTAGAGCTAATCAAAAATCAGTATTGCGACACTGAATCCCTGATGTCATTTTAAATTGACAATATTGATATAAACTTACTAAATAAAAGAGTTTTACAATCAAAGTTTTGGATTTTTTTTTCTTTAGATACAACGCTTAGAAACGACTACAAAAATTTTTGTTGTCAACAAAAAGACTTGGGTTGGATAAAAATTGCTTCCTGGCAAAATTCTTTAATTTTTTTAAAAATTCTTACCCATCAGAAGAGCAAATTTTTCATTTTTAACTCCCGTGCTTTAGTTAGGAAATTTTTTAACAAAAACTTTTTTCGACTAAATTTTCCAAAATTTTGAAAAAAATTGCAAAATTTCCGATTGTTGAACTGAATTGGGTGATGTAAAAGTATTTGTTAATTATTATTGGGTGTCTGACAAATTGTTTGTTTCGCCTCAACGTTTCCATTAACGTGCATGAAAATCGGTGCACAAAAAACAAGAAAAATCTGGGCCAGAGATCCGTTTACTGGTGGCGAGAATCAATTACGTTTTAGTTCTTTCCATGTATGCGTGATGATTCTACCAATTGCGGTTTCACGGAATTATACAAAAAGTGGCGTGTCTTCATTTGCTTCAATGATTTCAAATTATAGTTACCAGTCAACTTTTACGTTCCAAAACTGTTCTTCTCTTTTTGCATAACATAATCAAGTACCTGGCACTTGTTTTGATCAACAAAATATTTTGGTTGCTACGACAGAATTGTAGCAATTTCAGTAATAAATTGAAGTCTGATGGAACTAAATCTGATGAATAGAAAAAATTATTTCAAAATTTTTTACACTAACACTGATGTGTAAAAATGTTGGAACACAGTACTGATAGAAGCGAGGCTTCCAGGTGCCTTTGTGCATCTTTTGTTAAATTTATCACCCTTGTATCTACCGAACCAAAAATGTTTTAATGGTACCATATTAACTACCATCTGACTTCTTGTCGACAATAATCTCTTGATATAACTTTTAATTAGTCTTAAAATGCCTAATCATTGGTTGCGAGGATTCAAAATGATAATTATCTCTGGAAATAAATTCTCAGTAGCGTTAGCTCTCATTAAGCAGCACTGTCGTAAATGTGAAGAAAAAAAGTACCGCAAGGTACTTAAATAATAGTTCTCCTATCTAATTGTGCGATTACCTTCACCATTACTCTCCTTATTTTTCAATAGATACAACGAACAATGGAGGTTCATGAGGAATGTTCATTGTAGCCTCTGGTGTGCCGCAGGGATCTAATTTGAGACCTCTTCTGAGACAAAAATTTATTAAAGTTTGAAGAAATATTTCAAAGAGTGAAAAGTAACTGAAGATAGTTTAAGGAGTTAACTGTAATGGCGGATATTTATTGTAGCTTTGGCTGTGCCGCAGAAGTCTAATCTGGGACCTCTTTTTCTATAAAAATTTCTTATTGCAGCAAAAAAATTTTTTTAAAGAGTGAACAGTAAGGGAAAATAGTTGAAGAAGAACTTAAGGTAATTCTCTCTAAATTTCAAAAATACCTCCTCAGACTATCAATCTTGAGAAGGTGAACGGTAGAACTGGTTAAGATTCAATTCTTAATTTTTCAATATATAAAATGAACAAGTTCACATTCATGGTGAATGTTCATTGTAGCTTCGAGTGTGCTGCAGAGGTCTAATCCGGGACTTCCACCACCAATTTTGAAAAAACGAGTGTAGTTTTTAATTAGTTATGAAATTCTGAACACGCCTGTCAAATTTCTTTAAAATCCGAGCAAGTAATTTTTTTTGGAATTTTTGAAAAAAACAAAATTCCGAAAATTTATTTTCTTCTGATTAATATCGAACTTGACACGTTGGTAAGTTATTTAAAGACGACCTTTTAGAGGTATTCAGTTCCTCTGTAGCATTTTTAGTATTCCAGAAATCGTTCTAACTTTTGGAAAATTCCATCAATTAGCCAAATAAAATTTCGTTCTAGTGACTTGAACTTTTTTGTAATTGACACTGACGTTTTGAGATTTTTTTCAAAACTTTGATCGTTCTAAATTTTCGAAAATCGCGTCATTTAACCAAATAGAATTCGGTTCTAGTAATTTTTTCGCAATTAACAGAAAATTTTCGTTTTTTTTTAATTTTGAGTGTTCTAAATTTTGGAAAATTCCATCAATTAAGCAAACAAAATTTGGTTATAGTGCCTCAAATTTTTGCAATTGACACTAAAATTTTCAGAATTTTTTTAAATTCGAACGTTTTAACTTTTGAAAAATTCCGTCATTTACCCAAATAAAATTTGGTTCTAGTGACATAATTTTTTTGACACTGAAGTTCGGTATTTTTTCAAAATTTCGAGTGTTGAAAATTTTCGAAAATTCCGTCCAATTCCAGCCCTGAGTATCATATTGATTGTACTTTTAGTATGCGAAACTGACGCGGTAGCTGTGGCGTTGATGTCAAAACGACGCCCGTCTCGGCGCTTACGACCGACGTCGACTCGACAGTAGACCTGTTGTTGTCGACTATTAAACATCCTAAAAGGCCTAAAACACACGTCGGAAATTACGGACGACAATCAAAAGTCAAGTGGCGTAATCGCCATCACTCAACAATCTCTGATCGAATTACCAAAAAAGGTAAGTAAATTGATTAACTCAAATTTTCTTCTAAATATCGCCAATTTACCCAAAATTAACAACAAACAGCAACAATAACAAAAATTTTGCACGAGAAATTTCGAAAAAATTTTAGGAATGATCCCTTAAAAATTGCGTATTTTCCAGAAATCTCTCACGTTTTTTTCTGTAGGCAATTTTACCTTGATTATAGCTAACAGTAACTAGTAGTTGCATGTGGCGCCACGTAATCTGTGGCGCATAATTTTTTCAACATATTGACCAAAAATTATTGAAAAAAAATGTGCACGCAATTCGATCAGAATTAATTTTCTTTATTGGAAAATTCTCGCGAAAACGTTGAAAAAAACCTTTTGGGCCTTTATCACAATTCAAGGAACGTTGATTGAAGTGTTAAAGTAGCTCGTTTAATAGGTTTGGGGAATTTCCGAGGAAGAAACTGGCGAAGAAAGGGAAAAACGCGAAAAGCTTCACCTGGTCGGTTGTTTAGTTTTCCGGGTACATAAATTGCACCCCCAATATCCAGAAAATAATGAATAGCAAGCAAAGCATGCGATGAGGTTGCGAGTCAAATTCATTATTTAAAATTTTCAACGTCAGCTGCTCTTATTGACCAAATTTACATTTAGCTTCGGGAGCTTTTAACGTCAGAGCTTTTCCTCGACAGAAAATCTGTTTGTGATTGCAACTTGAATGAAAAACAAATTTTAAATTTCGCTTCTAATGCTTCGATTTAATTGGTTATCGCTTTTGGTCGCTATTTTCAGAAAAAGGGAAAATTTTACGTCAACACCTCGTGATGTTTTTTCAAAAAACTAAAAAATTATTCGAAATTAATTTGCTCAAAAAATGGGACTCTTTACCATCATAACAAAAGTTTCTTCTGGTTAATTATAAATTTAGCATTTTCTAAAATAATGACGCTTCTTAACTTAACGTTTAAACTTAGTTTTTGAATTTACAGGAAAAATTTCCACCATTTGCATCTGCAGTGAAGTGCAAATTCAAAGACAAATTCAAAAGTTAAGCCACAAAATCGTCATAGAAGTCGCTTATTTTTAAATAAAGAAAGAAAATCCGCTTTCAAGCTTTCTTAATATTGAAATTTGCTACAACGGTCCACCCAAATTGGAGTTGGGGTTGTATCCCAACACAATACAAAATTGACGTTGTCTTGGAGCAAAGTGAACTTTATTTCAAACATGATAATTATGGCATCAAAATGTCCTCAATTAAACTAAAATGAAAGAACTCTAACGGAAAATAAAGAAAATTGTTTTTTAATCAATATTAAGGGTGCAAATTGAAATAAAATTTATGTGTTGTCCTCAGAACAAGTTATTAAGCCTTTACATCGTCTAGAATAAAAAACAGCTCCATTAACCTTAGATTTTGCTATAACGGTCCACCCAATTTGGAGTTAGGGGTCTATCCCAACATATATAGAGTCGATAATACTATTAGAATGTTAGGTTTGCGTCGCGTACTTTTTTCAAACGTCACATTGTAAATTGTGATAGTATTGAAAACTGAGTATTGGATTAGGATACACCTCACACCCCAAACTGGGTCGATTTCTCTAGCAAAATTCAAGTTTAAACGCAAATTTTCTTCAAATTAACTTCTTGGTATATGGAATTTTGAAATCATTAAACGAAGAATATTAAAATCACCGGCTATTTGTAATTACAATAGAAATTGGGATACACAACAATGTTGTCTGCAGAACAAAGTTAAAAGTTAAGCCAATAAATCGTCAAGAAGCTGTTGGGTTTTGAATGAGTAAAAAGCAATTTTTTTAACCTGAGACTTTGCGCTAACGGTCCGATCCAGTTGGAGTGAGGGGTGTATCCCAAGCAATATTTAGTCAATAATATCATTAAGATGTGGCATTTGTCCCGCGTAATTACATCAAACGTCACATTGTAAATTGTGATAGTTTTGCAGACTTTCTATTTTGTTAGGATACATCCCTCACCCAAAAATGGGTGAACTTTTATAACAAAATTCAAGTTTAGACGCAAATTTTCTTTATTTATTTAAAAATAAACGTCGCTTAAAGCTGAATAGTACCCTCACAGTTATAAGACATGCAATTTTGGAATCAAAAACAAAGAAATTTTGTAATAATCGGCCATTTGTAATTACAATAAAAATTCAGATGCGCAACAATGTTGTCTGCAGAACAAAGTTAAAAGTTGAGTCATTAAACCGTCAAGAAGTCGTTGATTTTTAAATGAGTAAAAAACAACTTCCTTAACTTCAGAATTTGCTATAACGGTTCACTCAATTTGAAGTGAGGGGTGTATCCCAAGCAATATTTAGTCAATGATAACATTAAAATGCGGCATTTGTCCCGCGTAATTACATCAAACGTCACATTGTAAATTGTGATAGTTTTGCAGACTTTCTATTTTGTTAGGATACATCCCTCACCCAAAACTGGGTGGACTTTTATAACAAAATTTAAGTTTAAACGCAAATTTTCATTATTTATTTAAAAATAAACGTCGCTTAAAGCTGAATAGTACCCTCACAGTTATAGGACATGCAATTTTGGAATCAAAAACGAAGATATTTTATAATAATCGGCCATTTGTAATTACAATAAAAATTCAGATGCGCAACAATGTTGTCTGCAGAACAAAGTTAAAGGTTGAGTCATTAAACCGTCAAGAAGTCGTTGATTTTTGAATGAGTAAAAAACAACTTCCTTAATTTCAAACTTTGCTATAACGGTTCACTCAATTTGGAGTGAGGGGTGTATCCCAATCAATATTTAGTCAATAATATCATTAAGATGTGGCATTTGTCCCGCGTAATTACATCAAACGTCACATTGTAAATTGTGATAGTTTTGCAGACTTTCTATTTTGTTAGGATACATCCCTCACCCAAAACTGGGTGGACTTTTATAACAAAATTTAAGTTTAAACGCAAATTTTCTTTATTTATTTAAAAATAAACGTCGCTTAAAGCTGAATAGTACCCTCACAGTCATAGGACATGCAATTTTGGAATCATAAACAAAGAAATTTTGTAATAATCGGCCATTTGTAATTACAATAAAAATTCAGATGCGCAACAATGTTGTATGCACAACAAAGTTAAAAGTTGAGTCATTAAATCGTCAAGAAGTCGTTGATTCTTGAATAAGTAAAAAACAACTTCCATAACTTCAGACTTTGCTATAACGGTTCACTCAATTTGGAGTGAGGGGTGTATCCCAAGCAATATTTAGTCAATAATATCATTAAGAAGTGGCATTTGTCCCGCGTAATTACATCAAACGTCACATTGTAAATTGTGATAGTTTTGCAGACTTTCTATTTTGTTAAGATACATCCCTCACCCAAAACTGGGTGGACTTTTATAACAAAATTTAAGTTTAAACGCAAATTTTCTTTATTTATTTAAAAATAAACGTCGCTTAAAGCTGAATAGTACCCTCACAGTCATAGGACATGCAATTTTGGAATCAAAAACAAAGAAATTTTGTAATAATCGGCCATTTGTAATTACAATAAAAATTCAGATGCGCAACAATGTTGTCTGCAGAGCAAAGTTAAAAGTTGAGTCATTAAACCGTCAAGAAGTCGTTGATTTTTGAATGAGTAAAAAACAACTTCCTTAATTTCAAACTTTGCTATAACGGTTCACTCAATTTGGAGTGAGGGGTGTATCCCAAGCAATATTTAGTCAATAATATCATTAAGATGTGGCATTTGTCCCGCGTAATTACATCAAACGTCACATTGTAAATTGTGATAGTTTTGCAGACTTTCAATTTTGTTAGGATACATACCTCACCCAAAACTGGGTGGACTTTTATAACAAAATTTAAGTTTAAACGCAAATTTTCTTTATTTATTTAAAAATAAACGTCGCTTAAAGCTGAATAGTACCCTCACAGTCATAGAAACTGCAATTTTGGAATCAAAAACAAAGAAATTTTGTAATAATCGGCCATTTGTAATTACAATAAAAATTCAGATGCGCAACAATGTTGTCTGCAGAGCAAAGTTAAAAGTTGAGTCATTAAACCGTCAAGAAGTCGTTGATTTTTGAATGAGTAAAAAACAACTTCCTTAATTTCAAACTTTGCTATAACGGTTCACTCAATTTGGAGTGAGGGGTGTATCCCAAGCAATATTTAGTCAATGATATCATTAAAATGTGGCATTTGTCCCGCGTAATTACATCAAACGTCACATTGTAAATTGTGATAGTTTTGCGGACTTTCTATTTTGTTAGGATACATCCCTCACCCAAAACTGGGTGGACTTTTATAACAAAATTTAAGTTTAAACGCAAATTTTCTTTATTTATTTAAAAATAAACGTCGCTTAAAGCTGAATAGTACCCTCACAGTCATAGAAAATGCAATTTTGGAATCAAAAACAAAGAAATTTTGTAATAATCGGCCATTTGTAATTACAATAAAAATTCAGATGCGCAACAATGTTGTCTGCAGAGCAAAGTTAAAAGTTGAGTCATTAAACCGTCAAGAAGTCGTTGATTTTTGAATGAGTAAAAAACAACTTCCTTAATTTCAAACTTTGCTATAACGGTTCACTCAATTTGGAGTGAGGGGTGTATCCCAATCAATATTTAGTCAATAATATCATTAAGATGTGGCATTTGTCCCGCGTAATTACATCAAACGTCACATTGTAAATTGTCATAGTTTTGCAGACTTACTATTTTGTTAGGATACATCCCTCACCCAAAACTGGGTGAACTTTTATAACAAAATTTAAGTTTAAACGCAAATTCTCTTTATTTATTTAAAAATAAACGTCGCTTAAAGCTGAATAGTACCCTCACAGTCATAGGACATGCAATTTTGGAATCAAAAACGAAGAAATTTTGTAATAATCGGCCATTTGTAATTACAATAAAAATTCAGATGTGCAACAATGTTGTCTGCAGAACAAAGTTAAAAGTTGAGTCATTAAATCGTCGAGAAGTCGTTGATTTTTGAATGAGTAAAAAACAACTTCCTTAACTTCAGACTTTGCTATAACGGTTCACTCAATTTGGAGTGAGGGGTGTATCCCAAGCAATATTTAGTCAATAATATCATTAAGATGTGGCATTTGTCCCGCGTAATTACATCAAACGTCACATTGTAAATTGTGATAGTTTTGCAGACTTTCTATTTTGTTAGGATACATCCCTCACCCAAAACTGGGTGGACTTTTATAATAAAATTTAAGATTAAACGCAAATTTTCTTTATTTATTTAAAAATAAACGTCGCTTAAAGCTGAATAGTACCCTCACAGTTATAGGACATGCAATTTTGGAATCAAAAACAAAGAAATTTTATAATAATCGGCCATTTATAATTACAATAAAAATTCAGATGCGCAACAATGTTGTCTGCAGAACAAAGTTAAAAGTTGAGTCATTAAATCGTCAAGAAGTCGTTGATTTTTGAATAAGTAAAAAACAACTTCCTTAACTTCAGACTTTGCTATAACGGTTCACTCAATTTGGAGTGGGGGGTGTTTCCCAAGCAATATTTAGTCAATAATATCATTAAGATGTGGCATTTGTCCCGCGTAATTACATCAAACGTCACATTGTAAATTGTGATAGTTTTGCAGACTTTCTATTTTGTTAGGATACATCCCTCACCCAAAACTGGGTGGACTTTTATAATAAAATTTAAGATTAAACGCAAATTTTCTTTATTTATTTAAAAATAAACGTCGCTTAAAGCTGAATAGTACCCTCACAGTTATAGGACATGCAATTTTGGAATCAAAAACAAAGAAATTTTATAATAATCGGCCATTTATAATTACAATAAAAATTCAGATGCGCAACAATGTTGTCTGCAGAACAAAGTTAAAAGTTGAGTCATTAAATCGTCAAGAAGTCGTTGATTTTTGAATAAGTAAAAAACAACTTCCTTAACTTCAGACTTTGCTATAACGGTTCACTCAATTTGGAGTGGGGGGTGTTTCCCAAGCAATATTTAGTCAATGATAACATTAAAATGCGGCATTTGTCCCGCGTAATTACATCAAACGTCACATTGTAAATTGTGATAGTTTTGCAGACTTTCTATTTTGTTAGGATACATCCCTCACCCAAAACTGGGTGGACTTTTATAACAAAATTTAAGTTTAAACGCAAATTTTCTTTATTTATTTAAAAATAAACGTCGCTTAAAGCTGAACAGTACCCTCACAGTTATAGGACATGCAATTTTGAAATCAAAAACGAAGAAATTTTATAATAATCGGCCATTTGTAATTACAATAAAAATTCAGATGCGCAACAATGTTGTCTGCAGAACAAAGTTAAAAGTTGAGTCATTAAATCGTCAAGAAGTCGTTGATTTTTGAATAAGTAAAAAACAACTTTCTTAACTTCAGACTTTGCTATAACGGTTTACTCAATTTGGAGTGGGGGGTGTTTCCCAAGCAATATTTAGTCAATGATAACATTAAAATGCGGCATTTGTCCCGCGTAATTACATCAAACGTCACATTGTAAATTGTGATAGTTTTGCAGACTTTCTATTTTGTTAGGATACATCCCTCACCCAAAACTGGGTGGACTTTTATAACAAAATTTAAGTTTAAACGCAAATTTTCTTTATTTATTTAAAAATAAACGTCGCTTAAAGCTGAACAGTACCCTCACAGTTATAGGACATGCAATTTTGAAATCAAAAACGAAGAAATTTTATAATAATCGGCCATTTGTAATTACAATAAAAATTCAGATGCGCAACAATGTTGTCTGCAGAACAAAGTTAAAAGTTGAGTCATTAAATCGTCAAGAAGTCGTTGATTTTTGAATAAGTAAAAAACAACTTCGTTAATTTCAGACTTTGCTATAACGGTTCACTCAATTTGGAGTGAGGGGTGTATCCCAAGCAATATTTAGTCAATAGTTCTATTAGAATGTGGCATTTGTCCCGCGTAATTACATCAAACGTCACATTGTAAATTGTGATAGTTTTGCAGACTTTCTATTTTGTTAGGATACATCCCTCACCCAAAACTGGGTGGACTTTTATAACAAAATTTAAGTTTAAACGCAAATTTTCTTTATTTATTTAAAAATAAACGTCGCTTAAAGCTGAATAGTACCCTCACAGTCATAGGACATGCAATTTTGGAATCATAAACAAAGAAATTTTGTAATAATCGGCCATTTGTAATTACAATAAAAATTCAGATGCGCAACAATGTTGTCTGCAGAACAAAGTTAAAAGTTGAGTCATTAAATCGTCAAGAAGTCGTTGATTTTTGAATAAGTAAAAAACAACTTCCTTAACTTCAGACTTTGCTATAACGGTTCACTCAATTTGGAGTGAGGGGTGTATCCCAAGCAAAATTTAGCCAATGATATCATTAAAATGCGGCATTTGTCCCGCGTAATTACATCAAACGTCACATTGTAAATTGTGATAGTTTTGCAGCCTGCCTATTGTATTAGGATACACCTCCCACCCCAAACTGGGTGGTTTTTTAAAGGAAAATTAAAATTTAAACGCGATTTTTTTTAATTTATTTAAAAATAAACGTCGTTCAATGCTGAATAATATCTTCACAGTCAGGATATGCAATTCTAAAATCCAAAAAAAAATATTTAGAATCACCGACCATTAGTAACAACAATAAAAATTCAGCTCCACAACAAAAGTCGGTGCAAGTTAAGGGTAGTTAGTTAAAAAACTGAAAGAATAGCGGTAACATCCCTGTTCGGGATTTATGATGGTTCCTGATAGCTTTATAACGGCGATAAGAAACTCGAAATCCCACTCGTCCAGATATTTTCCACTCAACGATTCCAGGGAGAATGGGAATGGGTCGGTACGGTTCTAATTTCATGCAACGAAACGAGGAAGTGAAGTCGGGTAGTTGTCACGCGATTCGCCGCTTCTTACATGTGATAAAGTACGACTAGGGGGAAGATAAATTAGGGGTTGAATAATTGAGGAGAAAATTCCACTTTCAAGCTATTTAATTATTTCAAAAACTGTTGTTGGTGCTATTTTTAAAATTTTGAAAATTTAACCAAAAATTGGAAAAATCATTTTCCAATAGTTCAAGCTCAACTGGATGGAAAGACACGAGTAGTTCAAACAGGAAAAAATTTTAGAGGTCGTCTCATTTTAAATTGTCCGAAAATAGTAGAAAACAAAGCGACGACAGGAAGGGACCGGGATGACCAAAAAATTTCGTCCCCAATTACTGAAACTCAAAAGTACTTTCCAGGATAAAATTTTTTGGTAAATTCAATTAATTAAAATGTCGAAAAATTATCAACTCACCATCAACCACAAAGTTGAGACGCGTCATTTTACCTGAATAAAATTAAATCCAAAACTAAAAAAAAAAAAAATGGCCCCACGGTTCATTATGAAGCATCGCTGTCATTAGCTCTGTTACAAGTCTCTGGTGACAAGGTTTAAGTGGAAACGAGACTGTTGAAAAACCGGGAGCATTTACGTGTTTCCGGCTTCGTACCGTAAAAACTTTAATTGGATAAGCGCCAAGTTTTAAAAAAAAGGGCAACGGAAACGTTATGAAGTCGATTTTTTCCACAAAATCCGGTCACGTCACATCAACTATTTGCCTCGAAGCTCCAATAATTACCCAGCAAAGGTTGCACGAAGTTGGACGAATCTAATAGGTCCAAACTACTTGGGGTTACCGTTTCAAAATTTAATAATTTTGTGGCGGATTTTAAATAATAGAGCAGCACAAAAAAAATTACAAGAACTTGCGAAATTTACCTGAACGATTCGATTAATTATAGTCCAGTCAGCAATTAATTTTTTATTTTTTTTTTGAGATAATTTGAATTTGGCGCCAACGAAATTTTTTATTAATCATCAACTAGGAAATTGTTTAAATCGTTAACAAGTGAATGTTTGGTAGCGGTAGCGTTACATTTCAACAATCCTTCGACCCACTACTGACAATAAGCCATAAAGTTTTTCATTTGTTCGGAAAGCCGGAGGATATCGAGAAATATGGCGACGTTCAGTTCCAACTTCCGCTTTCGCAGTCTTTCGCGAGATCGAAGGAACGTTTGCCACCGAATGTTCGGTGCAGCAATAAAAATTGCTTGGATTTTGAAATAAATTAAACAAGAAAAATTCCCGAAATGAATTGCTCGCGTTGCAAGCGTGACGTCACCGGCCAACCGTGCGCTGTCACTTTTCACTTCTGCAATTTCTCATTTATCTCAATTTTTTCGTACAATTTTGTTGCGGCCCACAACTGATAGGTGTGAAAACATTTAATGATCAAAATTTTCAAAGCAAACACCTCGTTGTGTTGTCATTCGACCAAAATTTGACAAAATTGCGATGTCGAAAACGAACTCAGTCCCTTGTGTGCTGAAATTGTTTGTTAATTAGCGAAATTGATCAATTTTTTAGTTATTAGAGATTTTTCGAAAATAAATAAATTAGCCCATCAATAGAACGGAAATATTTTTTAGATCCCTGGTGATGTACCAACGTAAATAAAACGAATGGACGCGGAGGAATTGGAGCCTCATAACGAAATTTTGATTAATTTTACAAAATTGTGACGAAAACAATTTTTTGGCATCATCCATCACTTCGTTTTGAGGACAAACGGTCGATCTGGCAACTTGAATTTTTTTTCGGTTGGTACGTTGAGAGAATTGCTTTTCGTAATGGTTGCAATCCGCAAGTAGCGTGGCAGAGAAAAAATCTTTTGTGTTCGGAAGATGTATCGCGACATGATAAGAGGTTGGCAATTTTTGGGTGGATTTGGATTTGAAAAATGTTTTCTTTAATAGTGTTTGGTGGTAATAAAGCTCGGTATCCTCGTAAATTTTACGCTTGGCCACCGTTCAAACGATTGAACGGTTGAGCAACAAATAAAAGTGTCAATAAAAAGTTTTTATATTTTTTTGTTAGAACTTCATTGAAAAAGAAAAATAGAAGATAGAGAGACTTTGGGTAATTTTGTTGGTGATTTTTAAAAATTCAGATGGGAGGGACAAGAATTGAATAGAACAAGAGAAACGAGTTAAATGAAGTGAGTAGAGACCATAAAAAGTGGCACAAGAATTAGAAATTTTTTCAAAGAAATCGACGACAATTCCAAAATTATTTTGTGCCAACAAAAAATTGCAATTTCTGATGTAGCTTATCATGTATTTGAAGTGGGTTTGTCCATTTAAGTAATAGATTGCGAGTATTTCATAAAATACCCAAAAATACAAAAATTTGGAAAATTTAAACGACGATAACTTCCAGAGTTTTCAAGTTACACCGAATGCGAGAACACTATATTATTCGACACTTGAAGGACTTTCAAATAAGCCTAAAACCAAAATTTTGGGACGGTAAATAAAAAAGTTTGATTTTTTACAATTGGTCTGAGTGAAGTTTAAAGTGCCACAACTTTGAAAGTTGAAGTCCAAATTAAAACTTAGTAAATACGTTGCATAAAATGGGATGAATAATAAAAAATGAGGTCATAGAAAGATCCTAGAAAAATTCGAAAATTTTTTATGAAAAAATTGGCCACTACTCAGTCGACTAAAATCTTCAAAAATGTGAAAATCATCTTGGGCCAGCGCTAATGACGATTTCTAATGTAGATAGTGTCGTTCGTCACGAATATGGATTCGGCTTGTCCGTTTAATTAGTAGATTTCCAGTATTCCACAAGAAATCACAAAATACAAAATTTTGGAAAATTTAAACGGCGATATCTTCTGAAGTTTTTAAGTTACACCAAATACGAGCACATTATATTAATCGATATTTAACGGGCGTTCAAATAAGTTTAAAATGAAAGTCTTGAGAAGGTAAATAGAAAAGTTCAATTTTTACCATTGGTCTGAGTGAAGTTTAAGGTGCCATAACTTTGAAAGTAGACGTCCAAATTTAAAAGTAACAACATTGTTGTGTTAAATCAACTGAATATTGAAAAATGAGGTCATAGAAAGATCCTAGAAAAATTCGAAAATTTTCAATTAAAAAATTGGCCACTTACTCAGCGGATGAAAATCTTCAAAAATGTGAAAAGCGTCTTGAGCTAGCGCAACTCACAATTTCTAATGTGGATAGAGTTGCATATCACAAATATGAAGTCGGTTTGTCCATTTAATTAATAGATCTCCAGTATTTCATAGAAGACCACAAAATACAAAAATTTGGAAAATTTAAACGGCGATAACTTCTGGAGTTTTCAAGTTATACCGAATACGAGAACACCATATTATTCGACACTTGAAGAGCTTTCAGATAAATCTAAAATCAAAATATTGGGATGGTAAATAAAAAAGCTTAATTTTTCACCATTGGTCTGATTGAAGTTTAAAGTGCCACAACTTTGAAAGTTGAAGTCCAAATTAAATCCTAGTAAAAACGTTGCGTCAAATGGGCTGAATAATAAAAAATGAGGTCATAGAAAGATCCTAGAAAAATTCGAAAATTTTTAATAAAAAAATTGGCCACCACTCAGTCGACTAAAATCTTCAAAAATGTGAAAATCATCTTGAGCCAGTGTAAATGACGATTTATAATGTAGATAGTGTCGTTCGTCACGAATATGGATTCGGCTTGTCCGTTTAATTAGTAGATTTCCAGTATTCCACAAGAAATCACAAAATACAAAATTTTGGAAAATTTAAACGGCGATATCTTCTGAAGTTTTTAAGTTACACCGAATACGAGCACATTACATTAATCGACATTTAACGGGCGTTCAAATAAGTCTAAAATGAAAGTCTTGAAAAGGTAAATGAAAAAGTTCAATTTTTACCTTGGTCTGAGTGAAGTTTAAGGTGCCATAACTTTGAAAGTAGACGTCCAAATTTAAAAGTAACAACGTTGTTGTGTTAAATCAACTAAATATTGAAAAATGAGGTCATAGAAGGATCATAGAAAAATTCAAAAATTTTCAATTAAAAAATTGGCCACTTACTCAGCGGATGAAAATCTTCAAAAATGTGAAAAGCGTCTTGAGCTAGCGCAACTCACAATTTATAATGTGGATAGAGTTGCATATCACAAATATGAAGTCGGTTTGTCCATTTAATTAATAGATCTCCAGTATTTCATAGAAGACCACAAAATACAAAAATTTGGAAAATTTAAACGGCGATAACTTCTGGAGTTTTCAAGTTACACCGAATACAAGAACACTATATTATTCAACACTTGAAGGACTTTCAAATAAGCCTAAGATCAATATTTTGGGACGGTAAATAAAAAAGCTTAATTTTTCACCATTGGTCTAAGTGAAGTTTAAAGTGCCACAACTTTGAAAGTTGAAGTCCAAATTAAAACCTAGTAAATACGTTGCGTCAAATCAACTGAATATTAAAAAATGAGGTCATAGAAAGATCCTAGAAAAATTCAAAAATTTACAATAAAAAAATTGGCCACTGCTCAGTCGATTAAAATGTTTCAAAATGTGAAAATCATTTTTCGCCAGCGTAAATGACGATTTCTAATGTAGACAGTGTCGTTGATCACGAATATGGACTCGGTTTGTCCGTTTAAGTAATAGATTTCCAGTATTTCATAAAATATTCCAAAATTCAAAACTTTGGAAAATTTAAACGGTGATAACTTCCGGAGTTTTTGAGTTATGTTAAATCCGAAAACTTCCTTTTAATTGACATCTAAAGGACTATCGAGAAACCTGAAGAGCGAGTCCTGAAATCATAAATAAAAAACGCATTTTTCACAACTGGCTACAATGAATTATTATAATTTGGAAAATATGATTTAATATGAAAAACTAGCAACAAACTCAATAAAATTTAAAAAAAAAATTTAATTCAGATTGATAAAATTTTCATAAAGCTAAAGTGGAAACTTATCGTTCTGTGACAACCAAATAAACATTTTCCAATGTAGTTCATCTCGCTGATCTCGCTTTTGGGTCATTGGGTAATTTTTTTTTAATTGTCAATCTACAAAATTTCAAATAGCAACAGTTCTAAAAAAAAATCAGTTTCGAAGCAGTGATGGCTTGTAGAATTATATGAAGAAACACAATAATAGACGCGAAAACGAACCGAAACTGTAATAAATCAATAATTTTGGTAGCACAATTGCAAATTAAATATTCCCTCAATGGCCCAAAATGTAGCGATTTTAAGGCTGGAATCGCACGCATAAATATGGGGTTAAGCTTTCCTTTGATGTAAGTTATTCCATCGCATGCGTTAATGTGATTTTGTCGGTTTAACGCAGCTCCAAATCCAATATTATGTGTTCGGTTAAGCGGGTTAGACTGACGAAAACACAAATTTCAAAGGCAAACGGAGGAGGACAAGAGAACTACAAAACACTGTATGTGACCTACAATGAACAATTACACTGAATACAGCTAATTACACAAATGAAGCCAACTAGTGGAGGTAATATCACACAAATGAACATGAAATACAGTTTAGCAACAATTTAACATCAATCAACGGAATTTAGTTGTTAAAATTCTGAAATTACCAGCAAAAATTAAACAATTTTTAGTTGCTTCAGAGATTTAATAACAAAGAAACTATTGCAAATATCCATTTGACACTAGTGACTAACTAAATTGTCAATAGTTCGATTTCGTTAGAATTTAATTTTTTTTTGTTCATTTTTTTCGTTAATTGAACAACTAACCTCGAAGTGCCACTCTTTCGTCTTTCCACTTCACATCGTTGCTAATTTTTTTTTATTACATCGAATATTGCAGGCCCTACTACTGAACTGCGAGGGCGTGTTTTTGTACCATTTTCAACTTATTTTGCATTGCCTAGTTCGAAAAGCTTCCACCATTTGTTCTAAAAGTTGTAAATCCGAAAACTTTTTGATTCTTGAAAATGTCATTTTGAATATTTCAAATTTTCAGCAACTCTTTTTAGGGTTCTACCCTTGAAACACTTCAAATGAAGCGGGTAATTAGACGATCAAAAATGGGGATAGTTCGATTTTGTTAGAATTTCAATTTTTTGACAATTTTTTGTTAATTGAAAAACTAACCACGAAGTGCCATTCTTTTATCTTTCTTCTTCACAACGTTGCTAATTTTTTTATATTACATCAAATATTGAGGGCCAAACTATTGAACTGCGAGGGCGTGTTTTTGCACGATTTTCAACTTATTTTGCATTGCCTAGTTCGAAAAGCTTCCACCATTTGTTCTAAAAAGTTGTTAATCCGAAAACTTTTTGATTCTTGAAAATGTTATTTTGAATATTTCAAATTTTCAGCAACTCTTCTTAGGGTTCTACCCTTGAAACACTTCAAATGAAGCGGGTAATTAGACGATAAAAAATGGGGATAGTTTGATTTTGTTAGAATTTCAATTTTTTTGACAATTTTTTATTAATTGAAAAACTAACCACGAAGTGCCATTCTTTTATCTTTCTTCTTCACAACGTTGCTAATTTCTTTATATTACATCAAATATTGAGGGCCAAACTATTGAACTGCGAGGGCGTGTTTTTGCACGATTTTCAACTTATTTTGCATTGCCTAGTTCGAAAAGCTTCCACCATTTGTTCTAAAAAGTTGTTAATCCGAAAACTTTTTGATTCTTGAAAATGTTATTTTGAATATTTCAAATTTTCAGCAACTCTTCTTAGGGTTCTACCCTTGAAACACTTCAAATGAAGCGGGTAATTAGACGATAAAAAATGGGGATAGTTTGATTTTGTTAGAATTTCAATTTTTTTGACAATTTTTTGTTAATTGAAAAACTAACCACGAAGTGCCATTCTTTTATCTTTCTTCTTCACAACGTTGCTAATTTCTTTATATTACATCAAATATTGAGGGCCAAACTATTGAACTGCGAGGGCGTGTTTTTGCACGATTTTCAACTTATTTTGCATTGCCTAGTTGGAAAAGCTTCCACCATTTGTTCTAAAAGTTGTAAATCCGAAAACTTTTTGATTCTTGAAAATGTCAATTTGAATATTTCCAATTTTCTGCAACTGTTTCTCGGTTTCAACCCTTGAAACCCTTTTAAATGAAGCGAGTAATTAGACGATTAAAAACGGGCATAGTTCGATTTCGTTAGAATTTCAATTTCTTTGAAAATTATTTGTTAATTGAAAAACTAACCTCGAAGTGCCACTCTTTCATCTTTTTTCTTCACAACGATGCGAATTTTTTTGTATTACATCGCATATTGGGGGCCGAACTACTGAACTGCGAGGGCGTGTTTTTGAACAATTTTCAACTTCTTTTGCCTTGCTAAGTTCGAAAAGCCTCCACCATTTGTTCTAAAAATTTATAACCGAAAACTTTTCGATTTTTGAGAATTTTGAACTTCCTGCAACTGTTTCTAGGTTTCAACCCTCGAAACCCTTCAAATGAAGCGGGTAATTAGACGGTAGAAACGGGAATTGATGAGCTTTATAACAATTTGACACCTGAACAAAATTTACAATGCAAAATTCGCGTTTTCCACTCCCATTCTCACTTTAGAACCGATTACGAGTTCGTTGGTGATATTTCAACTCATCCTTAGCCCTCGTTTGAATATTTGACGTGGCATTTGTGCTTGTCGGTACTGTCGTGAATAATTTGCGTTATAGAGTCGATTTCACTTTACAATTTTCCATCCTCCAATTTTATGACGTTTGAGTCACTGAAATTCGTAACGAATCGACAAAATAACAAGATTACGGTTTAATTAGAAACAAATTGATTTGGTGAACAAATCGGAGAAAATCTAATAAAATAAAATTAAAGAAAATTCTTGTTGACTCGACAGTTTTTTATTTTCGACTTTAAACTTTCAAAGTTTACGTTGCAATCTAAAATAGTTCAAGAACAACATGCGGTCGCCTTTTAACTTTCCGCTAGCGTCTCAATAAAATCCACAAAGACCGGAACTGTCGTCGTTTCTCAAATATCCGTTCAGTTGTCGGCAATGGAAATAATTTTCGAATATTAATTAGAATCGAGTTTTTCAATGTACAGTTAGTTACAATATTAACAGTTCCTCGCTCTACCATTTTGGCTATCTAATTGAACAGGTTCGAGGCAATTAACTGGCACGATTTTTGGTAATTTTTGTAAAAATAAAAATCGCAAAACACCAAATTCAATCGTTTCGGCTTTCATGAAAAAATTAATTTACAGTTTTCTGGACGACCAAATCTATTGATTGCCTCATTTCTAGAAAAATTTTGGAATTTTTTGTAAAGGTGAAGTTTCCAGTAAATGGGGATAACAAAAATTTTGATTTTTGTCTAATTAACTCGATTTTTTCTGGGCAATTGGTTGTCGTCATAAATATTTTTGTTGTAATTTATCTTTTGAGTGGCAATTTAAAAAAATTAAAACTCACAATGTTCCTTAATCTCCATATCAGATAATACAATAAAGCAATTAATAAAAGATGATAATTCACTATCTTTGTTGTTATTCTGAATTGCTCATAATTTGTTTTTATCCGCAAAATTAAATGAATTTTCCGAATTTTCATCTTAAAGTTTTCGTCGTCATATCGCGACTTTCCTCAAAAATTTCAAACCAACAGTAATGAAATTTTCTAATTGCTAAACGACATCGAAATAATTTGTTGCAATGGTCGAGATTAATTTTAAAATATTGCGCGTTAAAATCGATTCCATTTACGATTATTTTAGATAATTCCATTACAATTGACGCACATTAGCAACAATTGTCAACATCCTGACAAAGTTTCCTTATATTTTATCCTATCAATAACAAGATGTCGGCGATAATTTCTTCTCATGTTTAAGGCGACAACTCGTTTGCGCTCTCTGTCGCACGCATGGGGTGCTATAGCCCGACAAAACTTTCTGACGTTATCATTTTCAAATTTTGGCAAAATTTCAAAAAAATTGTTGTGCACGAATGGCGCTTTCGGTCCATTTTATACAAACAAATTTACGCTACGGTTAAAAAAAAATTTCGTCACTCCGCAAAAGTCAAAAAGTTAACTTCGATGAAATCTGCAAGTCCATTTCAGAGATACTCGTACAAATGCAAAAATTGGAGTTGCTGAAAAAGTTTCGCACATTGCGGACCTCTGCAATGTCGCAATAAGCAGTCAGTTGGGCCGAATCCAAAGAGTCGCGTGGTGAGCTGTGAACTTACTGCCATTTCCGGTTAAGTTTCAATGGTATCCGCATAATTCGAGTGGTGCAACTAACTACTGAAATTTTGAAAAAAAACAATTTTAGTTAGGGACCAAAAGTTGCGTTGTTATAATTAATTTTGTTATTTGTGTGTTCGATTCCAATTCGATGATATACGAGGGTTGTTTAAAATTTAACCAATTATTGAGTTTATTAAAAAAATTCAACGCATCTGAATTAGAACAATCAAGGAAAATCGTTACTTGAAGTGCGCTACTGGAATTTCGCGAATAAATGGAAGTCTGTTGGTGCCAAATCTGATGAATCGAGAGGAGATTAAAAATTGTTAAAACTTAGTAAAATTACGTGATCATTAACAACATTTTTCGGTACCTACTACTAACAGAAAGAAATCTACGTGTGGATTAACAAAAAAAAAAGATAAAAATTATTATTAGTAATGAAATAATTCCTGCAGATAACAATGCAACGGATAATTAATTGTTTTATCGAAAATATCGAACAATTCGAAACTTAATTGTTGTCAGTTATCAAAACGTTCCGCAAGTTCCATCGTTCCTCTAATAAAATGTTTTCACGTCAACGGTATGCAAATTTCGTATTTTTGTCAAAAAACAATTTCTTGTTCTTATTCTTCATGCTTTTACATTTTTTTTCAATATTTATTAGCAACAAATTGCTTTCGAAATTTACTTCACTAACGCAATTTGTGCTAAATATACGGAGTGGTCCAGTATTATAGAAATTGCTTCAAGCTTGTTTAGTAAAGTTTCTGGAAGTTACTGCTTAATATTAATAAAGTGCCAGTAATAAGTTTGAATATACCGGGTGGGTCAATGGTGCGTCCGAGTTCGATAATTCGAATTCTCTGACAGCTATAAATTTGATTTAAGAACACCAACACACCCAGCTATTTTCAACAAATTGTTTTATCGCAAAAAATGGCCCGGTAAAAGAAGAAATTACCATCAACGAGGATGATTAAGTTCGGTTATCAACAGAAGAAAAATTCAGCTTCCGGAATAGATATCATCGCAAGAAGCGACATCAAGAGCTTGGAAAACATCATCAGACTGACTTAACCAACACTATTTCTCTCTTGAATGGAAACGAGAAATCATAATAACAATTCCAGAGCCCAATTGTGGTCCAAACACTCTTCTTTCAGTTATTGGAAAAAAGTTCGAATGTATCATCAAAAAAGCGTTTAAAAGAAACTAGGTCAGTAGTATTGATATGGGAATTCTAGACGAAAAAGGCACGGGGCGTGGCTTGCGCCGGCGCATGGGTTTGAGCGTGGCGTAACCGCGCCCCTTGGTTGCCGCGCCAACGCGTTGATCGCGCCACTCTCAAAAGAATGCGCCGGCGCAAGCCACGCCTCGTGTCTCTTTGGTCTAGAATCACCATATCTATGCTACTTACACCGTCAAATCTCGAGATTTCAGTTCGTATTTAAGAAGAATCTTCAAGTAATTTTTCTCCATATTATGCTCAAACACTCAAGCCGCAAAACTGTCCGGCCACGGCGGCGCAGCAATTTTTCTATACCTCAACTGTCCGAATTTTCTGCTCAAAATTGTTGCTGTCAATCCAATTCAAACTTCGCATAGAAATTGCGAACGGAGAAAGCATGGCATTGCAACAATCGATGTATCTACAGGGAAAGAGGTCCGAACCCGTCAAAGAGAAATTACCATTTAGTCGATGGGATGTTGGAAGTAATGCGGGAATGAAACAAAAAGTTACTAAAACTGTACAGAAATAGAAAGGAGGAAGATCTTCGGTTGATGTATTGACCAAAAATAGTTACAAATAGCCATAGGGGTGTACATATCGTTGAAAAGTATACAGGGTGTTCTATTTAAAAAATTGATTCCAAAAAGTACTGAATTAAAAAATTAAGTTTTGCCACCCCGTATAATTTTTAGAAAGTAAAAATGATTCAGAGACATCCCACAGGTGTTTTCTAACTAGTACTTGCATATTTTTTTCTTGAAACCCGTAATTGATGTGATTTTCTTAACATGAAGATGCCATTTGAACAAAAAACTACAACCAAGTGGTTTAGAGATTGTCAGTGGAGTGAAAATAGTGTAGGAAAAGGCTCCAAATTTTTTTTTATTCACGTTCCGTTTAAAAAAATTATTGCTCTTGCATAATCGTGTTGGCTCCCCCTGTATGTTCAAAAATTTTTAGGGAAAACGACTTTTTTAAGTTTATTTGTTTTCTTAAATCAAATTTTTAGCTAACTTGAATTATCGAAATTGGACGCATTTTTGCCCCACCCTGTATAAACAGCCAGGTCCTAGTTTCCAAATTTGTTTGTTGGGAAAAATTTAATAACAAAAAATTATTCGTTAATGATTTGTTAAAGTTTCTATTGGCATTGGACAATTTTTTCCTTTTGGCACTATTGGACCACCCGTTGGGAAATTGTTTTTAAAGCAATTGGAACCTTTCGACTGTAACTCGAGGAATTCTTCCATTTCTAAAACGGAATCACCTCGAGTTACCATCGTTTTGCACTCCTTTAACACCATTGACTACCGACTAAAGGGATTTTCAAAAAAATTACTCAAGTGGCAGAATTGATTGGATTAAACGAGTTGACTATCAATAAACATTTCGAAAATAAAATACTCTCACTTTAGAAAAATTCAAAAGTTTCTTTGATGTTTTTAGATAAAATTTTGTCTTAAAGCATTATAGCGCAACTGTAGCGGGCGATTCTAAGTCAAACGGTTAATTGACAAAACGTTTTGGGTTTTCTAAGTTTGAAGTTCATCAGTAAAAATGTTTTGCAACTCTCTAGAAACTGTGGATTGGAGAACAAGCAGCTGATGCAACGCGCGCCTTGTTTTCCGCAACCAACAATACACGCGTGTAACGTCAATTTACTATGGCAAACGAAGAGCAATAATTCGAACTATAGAGCGGCAATTTTTTGTTACATAACGCTAAATAAATTACTTGAAATCGTATAATTATAAAGTGAGAATAAGCAGTGGCGTATTAAGCAATTTTGGGCCCCAAGCCCAAAGTTTATGAAAATTAAATCGCTAAAAAAAAATTTATATGGCAAAAAATTTTTTTCTACTCTTGCCAATACGCACAAAATTGTTTAGCAGGCTTGAAAAACGTGTCGCTGACTTATGTTGATGTAATTTCTTCTGGATAATTTTAATTAAAATTTTGTTAACATAGCCACAACTGCAACTCGCAGATTGTTTAATTGGTCGCAAAAATGAGGTAAAAGGAGTGCAATTTACAAAATTAGTTTCAATATGTTTTTTAATGTTGGCATAGACGGTCGACCATAGAACGAATCTACGAAGACCAAATAAAAAAATTCGAAGACTATCTAAAAGAGGATGTGGAAAAAACGTTGCAACTGGCGTTACCTAAACCAACTCTTAACGACGAAATATATGAAATCATCGAGCGAGTTGATGAGGAAATATTTGGAAAAGCCCAAAATTTCGAAAATTTAGTGCAACTAAACTTTGCAGTCTATTGCGCTGCCTCTACAGCAATAGAAGTGGCGAGGCAAAATGGAATTGAAATCCTACCAAAATCAACTGAATCATTGAACGATTTATTTGCAATCAGCCAAAAACAATTTCGGGAAAACTTTTACAAGTCAAAAATTCCCAAAAATTCACCACCATCCAGAGAAGAATTGTACGAGTTTTGGTCCGGTATTTGGGGGGTTGAAACAAACCACGCCCCAGCATCGCGATTTATTTCCGCAGAAGAAGCTCGAATGCTGTCAAAAGTTGATATGGACGATTGCGAAATTACAATGAAAGAATTGCGGAGAGTTCTCGCAAAAAGGAAGAGTTGGTCAAGACCAGGTGTGGATGGTATTCAAACGTTTTGGTATCAACATTTCAAGAACTCCCATCGATTTTTGGTTGAAAAAATCAACGAATCGGTTAAAAATCCCGAAAATTTACCAAAATATTTCACTTCCGGTTTCACGATTTTAACGCCAAAATCCGAAGAAACTCAACAACCTTCGCAGTACAGACCCATCACCCATTTGACGAACATTTACAAGATAATTACCGGAAGTATACGGGAAAAAATCTACAAACATTTCGAAAGAGAAGGAATTTTGGCCAACGAACAAATGGGGGGCAGACCAAATTGTTTTAATAGAAGCAAAATTATGGTGATCGATTCGGTTGTTATGGCCCAAAAACCGCTTTTTGTCGCTTACGTTGATTACGAGAAAGCTTTCGATAGCGTTCCTCATTCTTGGTTGATTCGCGTCCTAAAACTCTATAAAGTTGACGAAATTTTGGTTAAGTTTTTGGCGGGAGCCATGGCGAATTGGGAAACGAAACTTTACTTGAAGCTGGGCACCAAAGTTGTTCAAACCGAAACAATTCGAATT
The DNA here is from genome assembly GCA_905333025.2 of Pyrochroa serraticornis. Classification (NCBI taxonomy): domain Eukaryota; kingdom Metazoa; phylum Arthropoda; class Insecta; order Coleoptera; family Pyrochroidae; genus Pyrochroa; species Pyrochroa serraticornis. The sequence goes on from HG995152.1 coordinate 48,494,378, forward strand.
AAACGGGGAATTTTTCAGGGGGATTCCCTCAGTAATCTTTGGTATTGGGCCGCCATTAACCCTCTATCTTTCGATTTGAACCAATCGAATTGCGGGTTAAGGGTTAAAAATCAAATTTTTTCGCACATGCTGTTCGTGGATGATTTAAAACTTTATAACTCGACTGTTGAAGGGTTAGAATCTATGCTTGTAAGGGTTTTCGAATTTAGCAATAGTGTCAAAATGAAAATTAATTTGAAAAAAACAAAAGCGTTTTCGGTAGATGGCGCTAACGAATTGAAAGTTTTGGAAATTAACTCTACGTCAATGGATGGGTGCGAGCTCCAATTTTCGAATAATCAAGAAATTCAACACTCTTACTTGGGATTCAAGAGGATTCCGTTGGATCATAGGAAGGAGATAAAGGAAAAAATCGACAATTTTCTTAAAAAAACCGAAGAGATCACGTCTAGAGACGATTTGGTTGCAGCGATTAAAATTGTGGCGATTAACCAAATTTTTCTGCCGCCTATTATCGATACTTTCGGTATTTTAAATTGGAATGAAGATGATTTGAAACAACTGAACGATAGACTTGAGCAAATTCAGTTTGCCTATCGGCGAGAAAATTTTCGATTAATCAACGTAATTGATCGACATCGTGTCAGAATTTCAAAGTTGAAAGATTGTTTCAGACGCGAAAGAAACGCGAACTTAACGAAAACTGTCATCAATTTGGACCGAAACGTTACTCCCTTAAACTTGAATAACGCCCTTTTGTGCAAGAAAATAAAACAAATATGAACAAAGCAAAAATAATTTTAGCTCCAACATTGCTGTTAGAGGAAGTCAAAAATTTTTTGAAAAATTACAACTCCTACAATTGCTTTATTGGATTTTAAAAAATAATTGTTAGGTGTGTTCTAATAAAATTTTAATTGTTGCAATTATACTTAGGAAATCGTTTCGAAATTTTTGATTTTCCTCAAAACTTTGGCCTCCTCCATCTTGATTCTGTTCCTCAAACTCGCTTTTTCGCCATAATTTTGCCTCCTTCTCAACGAATCTATCTGTAAAAATTCGAAAATTTTTGAAAAAATCCAAAAACCGTCATACCTTGCCGCTTTCTTCTGCAATTACTAGCGGTAGCGGGGTTGCCACGTCAATTTTTTTTCTAATTGTTAAAGGTTTGATGTCACTTTGTTTGTTCGTAGTTAAACTTTTGCGATTCTCTGATTCAATAATTTTTTTGCAAAAACTTTCCAAACTTGAATCCGATCGAGACGAAGACTCGGAATCGGTGCTGAGTTCGCTTCTTGGAGACGAATCGCAAACGGCCCTGTTCGTGCTAGAACCGCTGTAACGTCCGTTTGATTCTTGTTTAGCTTGATACATGGACAAGTAACTTTTTTTCGGTTTGTTGATATTAATCAGATCGTGCGTTGGAGTTCTTTTGTGATAACTAAACGTTTTGGGTAATTTTGAAAGGAAAATTTTCGAAGTTTCACCTTGGTACAAGGGCACTGAAGTGTCGATATTTGCAATTACTTCATCAACGCGAGGGGTTTTCGTTACTTTTTTCAATGTTTCGATCTGGCTGTAATCAGAGGTCTCGTCTAGGGAATCGTAGAAAATTTCTTGTTCCATTTTCGAGTCATTTATAAGTCAAACTTTTTGGTTATACAACGAAAACTTGATTTTTCAAAATTCATTTTTGGACGTTTCCTCAATCTTAAGATACAAAATTTGGGAAGAATCTTAACATAAATTTTATATCTAAAAGAAATTCAAAGATTCTAGTAAATAGTTGATAAACGTAATTTTTTACAATTCGATTTTTATTTATTTAACCCTCGAAAAGCAATTTTGCTAAACTATTCCTTTTATAGACCAAAACTGGACCTTATGAACACTTATTGCTTCCTAGCAAATAAGGTATAACAATAATAAAATAAAAGTTGAGGTAAAATAGACTTTTTAGGTTACACACGGAAATAACTGGTTGCCTACCTTTAGTAACTTTTCTGTGAGACACCACTAGTAAGGTCATTAACAAGTCTCATTTTTGTAAGGAGATTCACGAAACATCATTTAACAATGTAAGTGGACAATTTGTGTCTAATAATGTGTTTGTCGCATCAAAAAATTTTTTTAGATTCGGAGGTGGAAATGGGGAAAAATATTCAAAAAATTTAAATTTTATAATACTCACGTTATAATCGCTACAGATTTAGTATCCGCAAGCAAACAATCGTTGCAACGTCAGAATTTTCCAGGAGAGCTTCAACCAATTTTGGAAATTATTCCAATAGCGCCAGTTCTCAGTCAAAATTGCTACTTGTATGCTACCGACACCACTCAAATATTTGTGACATTACTGCAACATAATAATTAAAATATGAAATAAAAAAATTTAAAAAAATTGTTCCAGAACCTAAAAAGCCATGGCTACTGAGGACAATGGAAACGTGGGCCTCCTCAAGCCGACATCAAGCAGCAATGAAGATTTGAGCGAATACACCGACGCCGACGAGAGCATTTCGGCGCCTACAGAATTTCTAGCCGAGGTTAGTTGATTCCGTTATCCTGAATCCGGTCCTATAACATCAAGGTAGCCAAAGTGGACCCGAACCCAAACAGATTAGCCACCGGAAATAATTACTTCAACGTGAACGTTCGGAAATTACTCAATTCCCAGTTTCTCGTCGGACCGAACGCATTCAATTTAGAAACGAAAATTATTCCTTTCCCCATCCACCGGGAATTCAAACATCCGGGAACCCACCTCCCTTTTATTGACGATCCCAACTGATTTACTGGACGAAGTCCAACTTTAAACGCCCAATTTTACCTACCCGCACAAAGTGGGACGTACCCCAACACAGTCGACAACAACGCGACATTTTAATGACAGTGACAATAATGGTGTTGTCGACTCTTGTTGGGCAAAGCCCAAATTTAAAACGCCCAATTTTACCTACACGACAACAACATTAAAATGTGATATTTGAATGACAGTAACGGTCGACTATGTATTGTTTTGGGGTGCGTCTCATTTTTTCCAAGTAGGTAAAATTAGGACGTAAACTTTTTTGATTGATTTAAAAATCAACGGGTTGAAGCAGAAAAAAATTATCTAAGTCAGACTGTACGTGTGTTAACACAGAATTTCGAGTAAATTTAAAATAATTGTAGCGCTGACGTCTCATTAACGTTAAATGAATTACTTCGGGGCGCAACTTTTAGCTTTAGCTCCGGCAAAAAGCTGGGATCATTAGTTGGTCTGCATCAGTTCCGGCGTCAAAAGTTAATTTTTTTTTGTATGTGCAACATCATAATTCATTCTGACGCAACACTTTAGTAAAGCAGAAATACAATTCTGTAAGTCTCGACGTTTCCTTTGTAATTATCGTTTTACCTCGTCTTCATCTGAGATGAAACAATTAACTCGAACAGGATTCTAAAGGCTTCACTAAAGACCGTTCTCGTTATCATGACAATACCTACGTCACGTGAGATGGTAACGATTTTTCTTAAGTCTTGCGACACTAATTGAAGCTTCAGCTTGGGATTATTCAAAATATATCGACTGGAACGAAATTCGATTTAAAATTACTTAGGATCAAACTAGCGGTTTCGTCCTTTCTTCTGATTCTTATTACAAACAACAAAATCTAAACGAAGTTGCAAAAATAGTTCTAAAAAATCTTTCCGCTCTTACAGTTTTGGCACAGAAATTCCAATAATAATGCCATAACGTCGCTTAAACCTTCAATATGTGTGTAGACGCTTCGAAAGAAAGTATGGTGGCAAAAATTTGCGTCAGTAACAAGGGACGAGACAAAAACGTAGAGAGAACTAAAGAAACGAGAGCCAAGCAAAGAAAATCGTTTTGCGACAGCCAATTTAAAGCCTAACGCCGCCCACCCGTCCAGTTTAAAGGGATTGACGTTTCGAACGAATAAGATGATTGTGACTTTCATAAAATAATTTTCATTTAATAATGACAAATTGGTTTTGCTGCTCTTTTTGTTTAATTACTTTCTCTATTGTACGATAGAAGTAATGACGTCAACGAAATTAGAGGAATGATTCGAGCAAAGTTGAAGCAAATTTACTTTCTAAACGTAGTAATCGTCGTTGCAAAATACACTTCGAGAATGAATAATGGTACTGGAGGATATCTCAAACTGTTTGCCTCTATTAGCCGCCAGGTAGCGCCACTACTGCTACGTAAGAAGGGATATAGGTTAGAATTTAGTAGTATAGATATGGGGATTCTGGACCAAAAATACGTAGCCGCCAGGTAGCGCCACTACTGCTACGTAATTTAGAATTTAGTAGTATAGATATGGGGATTCTAGACCAAAAATACGGAGGCACGGGGCGTGGCTTGCGCCGTCTATCGCCTGTAATTTTAAAATTACTTGACGCATCCGCTTGAAATTCGTTTTAAGTCCTAAACTGATGTGTCTTGATCCTAAATATCTTAGAGTAACGTCCCCAATTACGCGTACGGCATCCATAATTGTTGCAAATTTCACAATTTTGCCCTAATTTATAAATTTTCATGAAATTTTCAGGAGATTTTAACAGGAATTGCGCTCAATCGTTCGGTGGCGAATTAAAAAGGCGAATAATTAGTTTCGGGAAACTTCCCCTATTAAAGCTGAATTTAATTAAACCAATGGCAGAAGCCGTCGGTGATGATTGGGGTCCCGCTATAATTTACTTACCACTTACCGACTTAACTTGGCTTGCCAGTCGTTGAAATTCGAGGTAATTTCAGCAATTTGACGGCCGTTATTAACGAATCCTGAAAATGGATCTGGTTAATACTTTTTAATTCAATCCAACCCACTTGTTTGCGTTCTACAACATCTCTAGAGGTTCATTAGTTAATGATACGCCTCGCCTATCCATGGAACTGTGTAATTGTTATTTATACTTCAAGCTAAACATTGTTTCAGTTTGAATGGGAGCACAACTATGCAAAACGTTACAACACTAATCTACAGCTTGGTTGAAACTAATAATTGGTTGCCTAACTTTAGGCGAAAAACGTAGTTTTTTGCGACACTAGCGCTAATTAATATTTTTTTGTAAAACGATTTAGGGAGCATCATTTTCGAATGTAAGTCTACGAGTTAGGTCAAGTAAAGTGAATTTTTCACAAAAAACGAATTCCGAAATTTCCCATTTTTTGACCGAATTTTGAGAGGTGGAACTGAAAAACACTTTAGAAACTTGAATTTGAGAATAGCCATGTTTTAACTTCTATCCTACAATTTAATTATCTGAAGATGAACAACCGACCCGACTTCAGGATTTTTCGCGTAACTGTCCTTTAGATGATTATGAAAATATTTCGATGGAAAAATTTAACTGAAAACGAACAACAATGCGCGTCTACTTACGACTGTAATTAATGGAAAATGTTGCGAAACGTCAATGCCTCCTAAGTCCACTGAATGTATGCAAAACAGTTTTTGACTCTAAAGTTTCAACAAAATTTTATTTCTAAAAGTAAAACGCAGAAAATTAAACAAAAATCAACATTGTTCCTACTCGTCAATCCAAACTGCAGAACACAAACATGGGGTTGGTCCCACGCCGGGGCTTCTAATTAAACCTTGCGGTCCAACCCAAAAATCTCGCCAATAAAACATTTTCAGCCCCGAGCGAGGGCCGCATCCTCCAGGGTTTGACCGTTAAATCCGTCACTGATGCCTCTTGTAAAATTTCCTCTTTGTTTCAGTTCCTATCGGCCGTAATGCTGAAAGACTACGTAACAGCGTTGAAGTATTGCAAATTGAGTAAGTAACTAAGTATCAAATTTCTCACTATATTAAATCTTGTCGAGTTTTAAATCTAAAAAGAATTTTTGCCGCTCTCTATAAACCGGAACCGCGGAATTACACGCGAAAACGTTGCGAGCACCTTGCTTCCGCAACCAGTAATACACGCGTGTATTTAAAGTTGTCACGTGATCGGATTTATGGAGCGATAAAAACAAATATTTGCTGGTCCTTGCGTTTAACAAAACTTTAATGGCATAAGCTACTCCAGCAGCCAATTAAATTTTATGATGTCGTAAACTCGCATTTATTGTCGTTTCAATTTCCAGTACTGCAATACGAACCTAACAATGGCACTGCGAAAGAGTTCTACCCGCTAATCCTCGAAAAGCTCCAACAAAGTGAGTGCGTTGTGCGGTTTTCATGGAAATCGAGTCGGTATTAGGGAGATTTACACAATTTAACCGGTTGCTTTGTGCAAACTCATATAAAGATTTCTATTTGCAGTGAATACAGAAGATGCCAGTAGCAGCGAGGGCGACGACGACGCCAGCGAAGCCGATAACTCCACGTCTAGCAGTAGCACGGATTCGGATAGCAGCAGCAGTTCGGATAGTAGCGAAGATCCCGAGGTGAGTTATAAATTCAAAATCCCTGCAATATTAACGGAGAATTTAATTTAACTCGAAACAATGGATTAGGAAGTTTCAACTTCGTTTGAGGATGAACATAAATTTTTAGATACCCCTCGACATTTTGCGACAGGATCCTCTGCCGCTTCCGAATCTAATCAGTCAGGAAACGGGTTCAATCTGCCGGCAAGACAAGGAAATTTAAATCAATGAGACTCCTCAACCACTTGGAAAATCTCTTGAGGAGTTGGAAATTAAAAATGTTACAACAAAGAATTATGCGGCGATTCTATTAATGGAAAAAACTCAATAAAAGTGAACGGTTTCGCGATTTAAATTTTGGTTGGGCTGCAAAAACACTTTAAGGCTCAAATTCGAAAATATTGAGGTAACTGCGATGCCGCAGATTTGTTATTTGAAAGTAATGGTGAAATTTCTCACGAAAACCTCAACGGATTTGAGTGATTCAACACCGAAATAGTTTGAAAACAATACGGTAGATGGCGCAAATTTTTTCACGTTTAAAATTCAAAAATAATCACGAAGCGTCGCTAATAACGACTATAGCTATTGTCGGTTGTTTTAGCAACTGCGATCGTGACGCCACCTAGTAGAATTAAATTAACAACAATCACGAATTCGTTAATAACGCGATTATAGCTGTTGTCGGTTTTGACAAATAGTTGCGATCGTGACGCCATCTAGTATGAGAATTTCCGATTAATGCATTTTATGAACTGAACTAGAATCCAGAATTGGCCGTTGGGCGCGCAAAATTTGGTTCGCACCCAAAACTACGAATTCAAGCCACGTTAACCGAAAGAATCGAGTTCATCCCTTCAAACTTTTTAGGGCTGATCATAAAAAGGTGTAGCAAAGAAGCCGTTAGTAAAGATAAGGATAGAAATTCCTGAACATCAATTCAAATTATCTCAGTCGATTCTCCTCGTAGTTTTCGAAAAATCTCTCTAATCGTTTGTTTCGTAGAAAATTTCTGCTGAACAATAGAAATCGATGAAACGTATGATCCGGATGGATTGAACGTTTCCGGTTTGTGTAACGCATCGGGGATGTTTATCTGTAATACCTGCAGACAGTAGACAGTAATAATCGTCGGCGCCTCGACGATTCTGGCACGTGAACTGAAGCGGCGTTAATAATGTATCGATGTAACAGACGTCGATTCGTTTGAATGAAAACAAAGGGAATTGCGAGACGTATCGTGAACGTTAGAAATACGAGAAACAATTCGTGACAGCAGTTTTTGTCGATGCTTCACTAAAATTGGAATAATTTAGGAAAATTTCGCCCACCCAAATTCTTTGTGAGAAGTGAGAATACATAAAGACGAAAAGGAAAAAGTCCTCCTAACAATTAACAGGTATCAGCAATAAATTAGATTGCGCTTCCTGCTGTCGCTCTGTAACCAGGCGGTCATTTAACAGAATTTGCGCTATTATCGCATGATCAATTATACCCACATGCAGGTAGTTTTTTTCACTAACTTAGTTATGGATCATACATTCAAAATCCTTTAGAATTAATTTACGATCTACGTCTTTCCAAGTAGTTTCTACATCTAGATATAATAATATGAGGGTCATAGACGCCTGCTAAACATATAGTGATACTATTTTCAAGAAATAGTCATTAACTTCGAACGCCATCTATCCGTTATGTATGGAAACATAGTCGTTGTTGAGTGTTCTACTTTGATCTACTATCCGGGTGTTCCAGAAAGTTTTTCCTCAAATTCCATCTGCAGCGACCAAGAATAGAACGTCGGTTTTTGTTCTTCAACCAGATAAAGTTCTAGTACAGAAGCGGCCCGTTTCATTTTCGCAGACTTGACTCGTCCATCCTCCAAACTTTGTCTTCCGATACTTTTGTGTATCATAATTGCCTTCTTCGTGGCTCCAAAACTCTACTTCTGGAAACATTTCAATCAGCAGGGGCTTCTACACTTTCAGTTGGTTGGATGTCTTCTCGCTGTGGGCTACTTCTAGAACTATTAAACGTTTAGCTACCACCCAATTGTTATTTAAGTATTGCACGTTATTACCCACGACCAAATAAATTAGTAAAATACTAGAAGGAGCACTAGATGGCACCACTGTAGGGTATATAGGTTTTTACTACAAACAACAACCGAACTGTAGTCACGTTGCAGTTGTGTAAAAAACATGAAAAGAGAGGTAACAAGGGATTTGACAGCATTTAGAACATTCGCAATTTATATGGCGCAAAATAATATTTTTACGATCAATTGTGTGACGTGTATTGTTTCGCCTCCTTCTACCCTATGTAGTTTATTGAAAAATCGCAAGGGATAAGAAATTTTTTTAATGTAATTTGAGGGATGTGTATGGGGTTTCAGGAAGAAGACGAAGAAGAAGTGGAAGTTGGCAAAGGGGATAAACAATCGAAGGGATCTTCAGATGGAGACGCCACCACCGGCAGTTACTCGAGTTTGGAAGATGATGAAGCTGAGACCCACCAGCTGGCGGCCTTGGCGGCGAAATATCAAATCGATAACGTGAATCTTGGAAACGGGAACAAGATATGTAAGTGAAGTGCACTATGCGACGCTGGCACCTCTCAGACATAAATCAATCTCGTTGGAATCGCTACTAAGCGCGATTCGTTGCGATAATTTTATGACGCGATGAAGAAGCTACACAGCGTTGCCATCGATAAATAATTGCGGCAACTCCGTCTAGTTTTATTGACAGGAATATTTTTGAGGATTAGTTTGACAGTTTGTTTCAAGTAATTTTTGGTTTGAAACAAAGGAACGATGGCTATGGCACGCCTTTTTCCTTTTTACTGTCGTAAGATATAAAGTAAATGCAAATTTGATCAAATTAATTATTTATATGACTTTAAAATTAGTTTAGTCCGAAACAATTGTTTGTAGCCAATCCCCCACCCTATTCATTCATTCGTCACAACTTTAACCCCCACTTCGTTCTTCAGTCGGTCACAATTTCACTCGTTTAGCCAATGACAATTCCCGATTTCCCACTTCGTCACTCCATCCTCACCCATTGAGCTAGTAACAACTCTTAATCCTCAATTTTCATCTCATTCATCAAGCCAGTCACTACTCCCACCTCTGGAACTCCCCTTCACTCATTTAAACAGTCACAGCTCCCACCTTACTCATGCAGCCAATGATAACTTACAATTTTTCCTCCTCAATTCATTCTTCGCACCAGTAGCAAGTCTCAACTGTGCAACTCCCATCTCACTCATCAAACCAGTCACTTCTCCCACCTCTAAAATTTCCCTTCAATCATTTCAACAGTCACAACTCCCACTTCACTCATGCAATCAATAATAACTTCCAATTTTCTCCTCAACACACTCCTCGCAGCAGTAGCAAGTCTTAACTATGCAACTCCCATATCACGCTTCAAGCTAGTCACTACTTCCCCCTCTAAAACTTCCCTACACTCATTAAAAAAATCACAACTCCCACTTCACTCATGCAGCCAATGATAATTTTCAATTTTCACCTCCGCAACTCACTCTTCGCACCAGTAGCAAGTCTCAACAGTGTAACTCCCATCTCACTCATCAAGCCAGTCACTACTCCCACCTCTAAAACTTCCCTTCACTCAGTTAAACAGTCACAACTCCCACCTCACTCATGCATCCAATGATGACTTCCAATTTTCCTCCCCTCAAATCACTCTTTGCAGCAGTAACAAGTCTCAACAGTGCAACTCCCATCTCACTCATCAAGCCAGTCACTACTCCCACCTCTAAAACTTCCCTTCACTCATTTAAACAGTTAGTACGCCTATCTCACTCAGTCAGCCAATGATAACTTCCAATTTTTCCTACTCAATTCACTATTCGCAGCAGTAGCAAGTCTCAACAGTGCAACTCCCATCTCACTCATCAAGCCAGTCACTTCTCCCACCTCTAAAATTTCCCTTCACTCATTTCAACAGTCACAACTCCCACATCACTCATGCAATCAATGATAACTTCCAATTTTTCCTCCTCAATTCACTCTTCGCAGCAGTAGCAAGTCTCAACAGTGCAACTCCCATCTCACTCATCAAGCCAGTCACTTCTCCCACCCCTAAAACTTCCCTTCACTCATTTAAACATTCAGAACGCCCACCTCACTCAGTCAGCCAATAATAAATTCCAATTTTCCCTCCTCAATTAATTCTTCGCACCAGTAGCAAGTCTCAACTGTGCAACTCCCATCTCACTCATCAAGCCAGTAACTACTCCCACCTCTAAAACTTCCCTTCACTCATTTAAACAGTCAGTACGCCCACCTCACTCATTCAGCCAATGGTAACTTTCAATTTTCCCTCCTCAACTCACTCTTCGCACCAGTAGCAAGTCTCAACTGTGCAACTCCCATCTCACTAATCAAGCCAGTCACTACTCCCACCTCTAAAACTTCCCCTCACTCATTTAAACCGTCAGTACGCCCACCTCACTCAGTCAGCCAATGATAACTTTCAATTTTCCCTCCTCAATTAATTCTTCGCACCAGTAGCAAGTCTCAGCAGGACAACTCCCATCTCACTAATCAAGCCAGTCACTACTCCCACCCCTAAAACTTCCCTTCACTCATTTAAACATTCAGAACGCCCACCTCACTCAGTCAGCCAATAATAAATTCCAATTTTTCCTCCTCAATTCATTCTTCGCACCAGTAGCAAGTCTCAACTGTGCAACTCCCATCTCACTCATCAAGGCAGTAACTACTCCCACCTCTAAAACTTCCCTTCACTCATTTAAACAGTCACAACTTCCGCCTCACTCAGTCAGCCAATGATAACTTAGAATTTTCCCTCCTCAATTCACTTTTCGCAGCAGTAGCAAGTCTCAACTGTGCAACTCCCATCTCACTAATCAAGCCAGTCACTACTCCCACCTCTAAAACTTCCCTTTACTCGTTTAAACCGTCACAAATCCCGCCTCACTCAGTCAGCCTATGATAACTTCCAATTTTCCCTCCTCAATTCACTTTTCGCAGCAGTAGCAAGTCTCAACTGTGCAACTCCCATATCACTCATCAAGCCAGTCACTACTCCCACCACTAAAACTTCCCTTCACTCATTTAAACATTCAGAACGCCCACCTCACTCAGTCAGCCAATGATAACTTCCAATTTTTCCTCCTCAATTCACTCTTCGCAGCAGTCTCAACTGTGCAACTCCCATCTCACTCATCAAGCCAGTGACTAATCCAAACTCTGCAACTTCTCCCTCACTCGTTTACCCAGTCACAACTTCCTACTCCATAAATTCCACCCCACTCATTCATTCAGTGTAAATTTCCACCTCATTCAATCAGTGGGTAATTACTCACAATTTCGCAACTCCCACCTCATTCGTTTAGCCAGTCACACGTTCCACCTCGCTAGTAGCAGAGTGCCAGTATTTTCTAAATTTTAACCATTTCGCAGGACAACGAAATTTTCCTCTACTTCATTTTACTTCAATATCATTTGATATCTTCCCTCTTAAGATTTTTCATTATTTATCAACAAGTAAACTCTTTTGTATCAAAATTAAATTTTCTCAATTCTAGTTATTTGAAGTTTAATCAATTAATCGTAGGCAGTAAAAAGCCTATGCAAGATGACTTTTTATCATTTAAACTTCCGAACAAAACGTAATTTCTCAAGAAAAAATTTGTACGGTTCGGACTTGGTCGAAGTTTTAATGGCTTCAGCAATTCAAAACTTCCGCGAGTTGTCCGGTTGTAAAAAGCAAAAAATTACCTGTTCAGTTGTTTTTTTGTTGCAGACGGAACGACTTCAAGTGTGGACCAGAAACTATCGAACGGAGGCGGTAACACGCTCTCCGTCATCGGCAATCAATTGCCGTTCGGCACCAGTTCAGATTCGGAATCGCCCACCGAACCAGTGAGCCAACAAACCGTTCAAATGGCGGCAATGCTTAGGGCCAGAATCGTGCCAATCAAACAGTAAACCCAAAGAACATAGTTACTTTGTACCCCCTAGGACAATATTCGAAGCGAGGAACTGGACAAAATTCCATGCAAATTTTTCAGTGGACGCAAAGTTAAAATATCCAAAAAACGTCCACGTGAAATTCCAACAGTTCATTCTTCAGTATTCGTTAGAACATTAAATTATGAGGAAAAAAATTGTAACCGTTTCGAAAATGTCTCAATGTTTCGTAGTAACACTCTTCCTCGTTGACGAAATACCTTACGGAATGTTAGTGATATATTTTTGTATTTTTTGTAACTAGTTAGAGGAGTAAATTGACCAAAAAAAAAGTAGAAATTTCGAAAGATTTATTTGATTTCAACGGCAAAACTAGTTGGGGTAAAATTAAATTACTAAGACTGAGTGTTTCTGTAGAATTTCCATAGTCAAAATTGTAAACACATATCTCCAACAAACGGTACAGAGATGCCAACATTATTGTAGCCTTAACTGTATTCGTCCCTTGGTAATTAGTTGTTTCGTTAGTGTATCGTAACTATTGGAGGAGAACGATCTAATGGCTTAATATCAAATTAATTTCACGTCCACCGGTAGAGGGCGCGGCAAGCGACGCACCTCCACCTACTCGGTTTTTAAGCCAAATCAAACGTTTCTTGATCACGTGGTCTTACCTTAGAGTTGTTGATTTTTCTAAATTCGGTTTCAGTTTTAGCACAGTAAGGCCACTGATAATCATTTCAATTCTTTATCGAAAATATTCTTAGTACCGAGCCTTTTGTTACAAATTTGCTTAAAATCAGCGAAAGCTTTTGTCCATGAACTTGTAGGTTTTTGTTTTACGATTAGTTGTAGTAGAATTGTTTACGACCATCTGCCTTGTTACATTATTACATGATTATTCTAACTTGGAATGGTGAGGCCTTGTATATTTCTGTCATTAACAATGTGAAAAATTAGAATTTAAATAAAGCATATCATTAGTAGCGATTTTTTGATGACGTAGAGGATCGTTACAGGAAGGACGGATCAGTAACGGTGTTTAATCACGATCTATATTTAATAATCCGTTCACTGCTACACAAATAAGATTAACAAAACTAAATGTTTATTCCCTAAACTTTCTACATGTAAAAAAAGTTCTCGTTAGACTACCATACGTTAACTAGATCCTACGTTTATACACACAATTTCAATGAATGAGTCCATAAAAAGATGAATGTCTGGGTAATGATGTGAAAAAACAATCGGTCTCGGAATGCTATTTCTTATATTGTTGTAAATTGTACTGCATTTGAACTATTGAAGTGGTTTGTTGTAACAAAAAAAAATGTCGTGGAATAATCGTAATAACTGAGTGATATGTATATCTTATGTCTAAATAAGAAAGAAATATGTACAAGAGAAGTAGTTTTGAATACTGGATATTTCTAGTATAAAATTCTAAACATCAAAACCCTCAACAAAATTTTATACTAAAAACATAAAGCACCATAATGATGGAAAACATACAGAGGTAGTTTGGAGAGGATGAGAACTAATCTAACAATCAAATGGTTGGCAAGAACTTAGTGATGGCGCCACCTATAGGAGATCTAACAATTCAAAACGGCGACATCTGACGAGAAAACAGCCAATCTTTCAAGTGATTCAATATAATTATTATACGTTTCCAATCAGTCTTTGAAATTACCAATAACTTTTTACAATTTCCTTAATTCTCTACTAGATTTGATAATTTGGTGACGTCTATTAAAATTTTCACTTATCACTAGTCAATTTTTTTAGTAAAAATAATTGCAACAATAATTCAAAAATATCACCAGATCGACTGGATTATTTGCAATAAATACAAATTCTGTACATATTCTCTAATCATCTAAATGCACGATTAGTAAAAATATAATATATACTCGGTTCAATCTCCCAACTGTACCATCAATTGCACGATCCACTTATTCAACGAGTGTTTGCGACCGAAACAATGTCGGACATCTATTGACAATGTTAGGAACTAAAACTTAGTTCCTCACTCCCCGAAATTTAATTGGTAAAAACTGCTAAAAACAATATCGGACATCTGTTGACAAAGTTAGGAACTAAAACTTAGCTCCTTACTCCCCGGAATTTAATTGGTAAAAACAATGTCATCTGTTGAACTAAAACTTAGTTTCTTACTCCCCGAAATGTAATTGGTAAAAGCTGTTAAGGTAAAAGATCCGAAATAAAGCTTCAGACGCGTATCTGAGATTGATATGTCGAATTTTCTAGCGGCAGTGAAATTTCTTCAGTCGGTAAAACAGATTACTTCTTCCTAAAACATTTTAAAACTCGAAATAAAAATATTTTATTGAGACGACAGCGATGATGGTTGTTTTTTTCGTCGGACTCGGAGATCACCTGTTAACATTCAAAACTTCTCACAACTCGCTTTACCAAAAAACGTTGTTCAGGACTTCTAATTGAGCAATCGTGTTATTTCTAATAAATTGCCTGATCACTTGTTAAAATTGACAGATGACAGTGAAGTATTCTTTAACGCCGCCACTGGAAGAGCCGCCGTTTTCGGCCGCAAACGCAACGTTAAATAAGATTACGAATTGATTCCACAGTTACGGGAGGATATGGCACAGCTTAAGTTTGCGTCAAATTCGATAAATTCAACGAATCATCACGGCAATTTCTTTCTCCTGTCGCAACAAGCGCCATCTATCGCCCGTCAACAAAACATCACGAAAATCAACAAAAATTTGGGCAAATTGGATGACAGGTAGACGCCGCCTACGGCCCAAAAACGAATCATAACGAAAATCGGTGCGTTCGTTCAACAAAAATTTGGGCAAGTTGGATGACAGGTAGACGCCATCTAACGCCCGAAACGAATCATAACGAAAATCGGGATTTTTCCCCATTTTTTTCCAAATTAGACGACAGTTAGGATAAGCGCCACTCACCGATTTTCGTCGAAAAATTTGTTGGTTTCGATCGAACAACAGTGATGAGCGCCACCTGTTGTTCGAAATTGTAACGATTCGTCGAATTTACTGAAAATCGACGCAATTTTTATGCAATTAATAGTTTGTTGCTCGTTATTTCTCTACCAACATCGAAACACTTTCCCTAACATTATCTAATCGAAGTCATAACGTAAAAATACTTTTGAACATTTAAAACTACGTAATAAATTAACGTCCTTGATGTTATTTTCTCATTATTATGTTCAGTGTCCCAACACCACACGGAAGTTAAGAAAAATTTTTTGTTGCATATTTTAGGGCGCTGTTTCTATTGGCACGTCGGTAAGGGAAGTTGTTGAAAATGAAACTGATCGTTTTTGAAAGCGATATAGTTGTCGGGAACTAAAAACAAAAAGCTCCTTACTGTAGGCAAGTGTGGTAACTAAGACACGGTACGGGCTGCTCGGCGCCAGGTACTGTAATAGCGATGCAGGTACGTTACGCTTTGAAGTTGAGCTAAAAATATTCGAATAACTAAACAATTTTTCTTTTCGTTTTGGATGTAGAGTCGATTGGTTGGAATAGAACACTAACCTGCCTACATGCTGTTCTCCTTAAGTGGCGAAAGTAGATTCTCGTTTTCTATGCGCATCCCGTATGGATTCTGAGGATATCTGCTCTGCAACATGACTCTCTCCATGACGCAAGATGCCGATAATCGGGCCTCGGCGTCGTGGTCCCAGCACTCTTCTATAGTATCGCACATGCCAGCCAAACCCTGCAAAATTACCACAATTACCCCCAATTCAAACAACACAGAAAGTTCAATTTGCATCAAGTAATGTCCAAACTGCAACATCGGACCGGAATTTACAAGTCACAAAGCGAATTGTGTTTGAGGTAACTTTAATAATTCATTCCAAATCGAATCTACCGTGTGACGTGACTAACCGTAATTCATTCCAAATTGCATGACTGGTGATACGCTGGAAAATTTTGTTTGTTTCAAAAAAAAAAAAAACTCCGATCTGAACAGTAATCGCGACGTTTCACATGCAATCAAAATTCGACGGTACAGTCGAGATCGCCACCTAAATTCGCAGCGCCCCCTAAACACAGACAGAACTTTGATTATTATTTTTTCAATTATTTTTCGTTATTACGTTAATTCACCTGATGATGTCGCTAGTGTTTTGGTCATGACCGGTGTACACTGCAAAATTTTGTTTGACGCAAAAACAATAAAAACTCCGATCTGAACAGTAATCGCGACGTTTTACAGGCAATCAAAATTCGACGCTACAGTCGAGATCGCCACCTAAATTCGCAACGCCCCCTAAACAAAGGCAGGATTTTGATTATTTTTTCAATTATTTTTCGTTATTACGTTAATTCACCTGATGATGTCGCTAGTGTTTTGGTCATGACCGGTGTACACTGCAAAATTTCGTTTGACGCAAAAACAATAAAAACTCCGATCTGAACAGTAATCGCGACGTTTTACATGCAATCAAAATTCGACGGTACAATCGAGATCGCCACCTAAATTCGCAGCGCCCCCTAAACACAGGCAGCACTTTGATTATTATTTTTTCAATTATTTTTCGTTATTACGTTAATTCACCTGATGATGTCGCTAGTGTTTTGGTCATGACCGGTGTACACTGCAAAATTTTGTTTGACGCAAAACCAATAAAAACTCCGATCTGAACAGTAATCGCGACGTTTTACATGCAATCAAAATTCGGCGGTACAGTCGAGATCGCCACCTAAATTCGCAGCGCCCCCTAAACACAGGCAGGACTTTGATTATTATTTTTTCAATTATTTTTCGTTATTACGTTAATTCACCTGATGATGTCGCTAGTGTTTTGGTCATGACCGGTGTACACTGCAAAATTTTGTTTGACGCAAAACCAATAAAAACTCCGATCTGAACAGTAATCGCGACGTTTTACATGCAATCAAAATTCGACGGTATAGTCAAGATCGCCACCTAAATTCGCAGCGCCCCCTAAACACAGGCAGGACTTTGATTATTATTTTTTCAATTATTTTTCGTTATTACGTTAATTCACCTGATGATGTCGCTAGTGTTTTGGTCATGACCGGTGTACACTGCAAAATTTTGTTTGACGCAAAACCAATAAAAACTCCGATCTGAACAGTAATCGCGACGTTTTACATGCAATCAAAATTCGACGGTACAGTCGAGATCGCCACCTAAATTCGCAGCGTCCCCTAAACACAGGCAGGACTTTGATTATTATTTTTTCAATTATTTTTCGTTATTACGTTAATTCACCTGATGATGTCGCTAGTGTTTTGGTCATGACCGGTGTACACTGCAAAATTTTGTTTGACGCAAAACCAATAAAAACTCCGATCTGAACAGTAATCGCGACGTTTTACATGCAATCAAAATTCGACGGTATAGTCAAGATCGCCACCTAAATTCGCAGCGCCCCCTAAACACAGGCAGGACTTTGATTATTATTTTTTCAATTATTTTTCGTTATTACGTTAATTCACCTGATGATGTCGCTAGTGTTTTGGTCATGACCGGTGTACACTGCAAAATTTTGTTTGACACAAAAACAATAAAAACTCCGATCTGAACAGTAATCGCGACGTTTTACATGCAATCAAAATTCGACGGTATAGTCGAGATCGCCACCTAAATTCGCAGCGCCCCCTAAACACAGGCAGGACTTTGATTATTATTTTTTCAATTATTTTTCGTTATTACGTTAATTCACCTGATGATGTCGCTAGTGTTTTGGTCATGACCGGTGTACACTGCAAAATTTTGTTTGACGCAAAACCAATAAAAACTCCGATCTGAACAGTAATCGCGACGTTTTACATGCAATCAAAATTCGACGGTATAGTCAAGATCGCCACCTAAATTCGCAGCGCCCCCTAAACACAGGCAGGACTTTGATTATTATTTTTTCAATTATTTTTCGTTATTACGTTAATTCACCTGATGATGTCGCTAGTGTTTTGGTCATGACCGGTGTACACTGCAAAATTTTGTTTGACGCGAAAACAATAAAAACTCCGATCTGAACAGTAATCGCGACGTTTTACATGCAATCAAAATTCGACGGTATAGTCGAGATCGCCACCTAAATTCGCAGCGCCCCCTAAACACAGGCAGGACTTTGATTATTATTTTTTCAATTATTTTTCGTTATTACGTTAATTCACCTGATGATGTCGCTAGTGTTTTGGTCATGACCGGTGTACACTGCAAAATTTTGTTTGACGCAAAACCAATAAAAACTCCGATCTGAACAGTAATCGCGACGTTTTACATGCAATCAAAATTCGACGGTATAGTCAAGATCGCCACCTAAATTCGCAGCGCCCCCTAAACACAGGCAGGACTTTGATTATTATTTTTTCAATTATTTTTCGTTATTACGTTAATTCACCTGATGATGTCGCTAGTGTTTTGGTCATGACCGGTGTACACTGCAAAATTTTGTTTGACGCAAAACCAATAAAAACTCCGATCTGAACAGTAATCGCGACGTTTTACATGCAATCAAAATTCGACGGTACAGTCGAGATCGCCACCTAAATTCGCAGCGTCCCCTAAACACAGGCAGGACTTTGATTATTATTTTTTCAATTATTTTTCGTTATTACGTTAATTCACCTGATGATGTCGCTAGTGTTTTGGTCATGACCGGTGTACACTGCAAAATTTTGTTTGACGCAAAACCAATAAAAACTCCGATCTGAACAGTAATCGCGACGTTTTACATGCAATCAAAATTCGACGGTATAGTCAAGATCGCCACCTAAATTCGCAGCGCCCCCTAAACACAGGCAGGACTTTGATTATTATTTTTTCAATTATTTTTCGTTATTACGTTAATTCACCTGATGATGTCGCTAGTGTTTTGGTCATGACCGGTGTACACTGCAAAATTTTGTTTGACACAAAAACAATAAAAACTCCGATCTGAACAGTAATCGCGACGTTTTACATGCAATCAAAATTCGACGTACAGTCGAGATCGCCACCTAAATTCGCAGCGCCCCCTAAACACAGGCAAGACTTTGATTATTATTTTTTCAATTATTTTTCGTTATTACGTTAATTCACCTGATGATGTCGCTAGTGTTTTGGTCATGACCGGTGTACACTGCAAAATTTTGTTTGACGCAAAAACAATAAAAACTCCGATCTGAACAGTAATCGCGACGTTTTACATGCAATCAAAATTCGACGGTACAGTCGAGATCGCCACCTAAATTCGCAGCGCCCCCTAAACACAGGCAGGGCTTTGATTATTATTTTTTCAATTATTTTTCGTTATTACGTTAATTCACCTGATGATGTCGCTAGTGTTTTGGTCATGACCGGTGTACACTGCAAAATTTTGTTTGACGCGAAAACAATAAAAACTCCGATCTGAACAGTAATCGCGACGTTTTACATGCAATCAAAATTCGACGGTATAGTCGAGATCGCCACCTAAATTCGCAGCGCCCCCTAAACACAGGCAGGACTTTGATTATTATTTTTTCAATTATTTTTCGTTATTACGTTAATTCACCTGATGATGTCGCTAGTGTTTTGGTCATGACCGGTGTACACTGCAAAATTTTGTTTGACGCAAAACCAATAAAAACTCCGATCTGAACAGTAATCGCGACGTTTTACATGCAATCAAAATTCGACGGTATAGTCAAGATCGCCACCTAAATTCGCAGCGCCCCCTAAACACAGGCAGGACTTTGATTATTATTTTTTCAATTATTTTTCGTTATTACGTTAATTCACCTGATGATGTCGCTAGTGTTTTGGTCATGACCGGTGTACACTGCAAAATTTTGTTTGACGCAAAACCAATAAAAACTCCGATCTGAACAGTAATCGCGACGTTTTACATGCAATCAAAATTCGACGGTACAGTCGAGATCGCCACCTAAATTCGCAGCGTCCCCTAAACACAGGCAGGACTTTGATTATTATTTTTTCAATTATTTTTCGTTATTACGTTAATTCACCTGATGATGTCGCTAGTGTTTTGGTCATGACCGGTGTACACTGCAAAATTTTGTTTGACGCAAAACCAATAAAAACTCCGATCTGAACAGTAATCGCGACGTTTTACATGCAATCAAAATTCGACGGTACAGTCGAGATCGCCACCTAAATTCGCAGCGCCCCCTAAACACAGGCAGGACTTTGATTATTATTTTTTCAATTATTTTTCGTTATTACGTTAATTCACCTGATGATGTCGCTAGTGTTTTGGTCATGACCGGTGTACACTGCAAAATTTTGTTTGACGCAAAACCAATAAAAACTCCGATCTGAACAGTAATCGCGACGTTTTACATGCAATCAAAATTCGGCGGTACAGTCGAGATCGCCACCTAAATTCGCAGCGCCCCCTAAACACAGGCAGGACTTTGATTATTATTTTTTCAATTATTTTTCGTTATTACGTTAATTCACCTGATGATGTCGCTAGTGTTTTGGTCATGACCGGTGTACACTGCAAAATTTTGTTTGACGCAAAACCAATAAAAACTCCGATCTGAACAGTAATCGCGACGTTTTACATGCAATCAAAATTCGACGGTACAGTCGAGATCGCCACCTAAATTCGCAGCGCCCCCTAAACACAGGCAGGACTTTGATTATTATTTTTTCAATTATTTTTCGTTATTACGTTAATTCACCTGATGATGTCGCTAGTGTTTTGGTCATGACCGGTGTACACTGCAAAATTTTGTTTGACGCAAAAACAATAAAAACTCCGATCTGAACAGTAATCGCGACGTTTTACATGCAATCAAAATTCGACGGTACAGTCGAGATCGCCACCTAAATTCGCAGCGCCCCCTAAACACAGGCAGGACTTTAATTATTATTTTTTAAATAATTTTTCGTTATTAAGTCAAGTCACCTGATGATGTCGCCAGTGTTCTTGTATTGTCGGTCTGACTTTTCTTTGAACAACAGATTCTTGCATATCTTCCAACGTCGGATGAGGACCGACTTCCTCTTCGAACGGCAATCTGTATTCGCCGATCGGTCCTCCTTGGGCTGTGCAACGCGACACTAATTCCCAAAGAACCAAACCGCACGCGTACATATCGATACGTAGAAAGGCGTCAGGATTAAAATCGATGGCACCTTCGAGAACTTCAGGAGCCATATACCTAAACGCAAAACTTGAGTAACTCATTCAATAAATTAAAAAAAAATCACCTTCTAGTTCCGACTTGTCCGTGGGTGTCGCCACAAGATTTTCCGGGTTGGAAAAGCAAAGCTAACCCGAAATCGGCTATGCAAGCCGTCATATCGTGTTTTAAAAGAACATTTTTACTTTTAAAATCTCGATGAGCCACTGCGGGTTTCACTGGATCATTAATCGATTTTCCCGGACGAGCCTCATGCAAATGCATCAAACCTAAAAAATTATTTTAGTTGCGCGAGTTTTTTTATTATCGCAACTACCTTTCGCCATTGTTTCGGCAATGAGACAAAGTTCGTTCCATGTCAAAGTGTGCGCTTTCAAGAAATCGCATAAAGAACCGCGATCGTGATACGCCGTGATTAACCAGAATTGTGTTTGGAGATTATCTCCGCGTTTTTCAACTCCAATATATTGTAAAATATTCGAATGGTTCATGTGTGGTAATTTGAAAATTTCTTGTTCCGTTATCCAGGATTGTTTGTCTTGAATCGGGAAGATTTTAACTGCAACTTCTTCGGTTTTGAATTGAGCTTTCCAAACGGCTCCGAATCGCCCTCTCGCTTTGATTTCGATCAACTGAATGGGACGTAATTCACATTCGGACATTTGGAAGGGAGATGGAAGCGGCATTGGGTTGGGATCGGTTGTTGGTAGCTAAAAACGAATGCGAAATTATTAACAATCAACGTGATAGAAGCGAAAACAATTAACTTACGCCCCACTAAAGCAGCGTGGAAAAAATTGCAATCATTTTAGTTATTATTGGAAATTGCCACTCACCTCGTTGAAGTAGAGCTTTCTCTCCCTGATGCAGTAGTAAACTGCGCCAATTGCAATCACCAATAAAATTACAAGAACGCAAAAAATTGTTATGTTGGAGGTGGTGATAATCGTTACCTCAACCGGAACGGGAGCTGCAAAAAATTATTCTACGATGAGCAACTTGCGTGACGTCACTAAGTTCACGACAAATAACTGTAATTCAGGTACGTCATCTTCCAATCGGTTTCATTTTTTTTTTTGGCTACTCGTTATGTAATTAAATGTGCCGCTTTATAGATCGAACTATTGCCATTATTCCACTTTTCGTGACCTAGACGCTACTTATTGCACGCGTGTATTACTGGTTGCAGCAAACAAAATGCGCAATCACTAAAAATGTATTCTGCAAATCGCGATTTGTAGAGAGCGGCAAAAACATTGACCCCGCTGTATTTGCCTTTAGACTCTGGAAAGCTGAATTAAAAAAATACCGCGATTTACAAAAAACAAGGGGAAGTCACACGAAATAATTCCCACCAAAACTGCTGAAGAGTCAATTGTAGCTCACGCCTCAACATAACGTGACTCTTTGGGGTAGCTAACGCGTTAAATGCCACCGTTAAATTTTTTTGACTTAGTTACAATATTTTCGAGTTTCCAGTCGTAGAAAACTTTTTATTTCTCGATAGGTTACTGAATACTCACTGCTAGAAGGGGGTGGTTCGGTGGGGGGTGCCGGATCCCACTTGAAATCGTGATTGCACATGTTGCCTTCGCAGCAACAAAACAAATATTTGGGTTGTTTCGTTTTAGGAGCTTTCTCCACGCATTGCGTCCTATCGTAACACTCTTCGCTGTTCAAAAAACACCCCTAAAATAAAGATTAAACAATTTTCGTTACAGCCAGTTTGTTTACCTTGAGGGATATGTTGAAACTCCCGTCTTCATCCCATGACCATAACACAAAACAATGGTTACGTTTCCCGTCTCCGGGAACCTCACATTCTGCTGTCACGCTACATCCTTCACCTTTTCCTTCATTGCACTGGGTTTGGTTGTAAAATTCGCATTTTGTTGTTACAGGTAAATTACTGTTTACTATACCTGCGTCAATTACGTCGCATTCCGCTAAAAACAGTTGGTGGTTATTAATGATTTTTAGTAATAATTGTGGTACCTTCAATTAGCGCTATTAACAACAATGATTTGATTAAAGTTGATATCTTGTATTGCATGCCCATTTTCTTATTTGCATCGCAACCATTTGCGTTTTGACTTTTGGTTTAGTGACGAAATTTTGTCGCGTTGTTGCCAACATTGGCGGCAAGAAATCACCAAAGTCGACGCGTGAAGCGACCTAAAGCGGCCATAGAATAACAAACTTACCGGCAGAAATTATTTTTTAATACAAATTTGTCAAGTTTAGAGCTAAAAACAGTTGAATTCTTTACAAAAACAAAAGAATTTGTTTCTGGAATTATGTTTTAAATATTTGATTTTTATTTAGCGATTTACTGCAAAACGTCGTGTAAATCTCAACGTAATTGCGCGCTTTAGGGGGAGTTTTTTCTCTTTTTGGCAATTTTGCCTATTTTTTACAGTAATCAATTTTGTTGCATTGTGCAAAATCGCCCAAAGGTCTTTTGAAAGGCAATATACCTACACAAATTATTTGAAAATTCTTTTTATTCACCAGATTTGGCTCCTTACGCCATCATTGCTTCCCCAAATGTAAGTTTCAAGATTTGGAAATTTTCTTATAACGAAAGAGAGGTAGAGAGCTGGTTAGCAGTGCTGCCAATTTTTTTCTAAGAGGTTGGCACCGTTGCAGGATTTCTGTAAAAAACCGTTTTAATAGAATAGACAAGTAAAAAAATATTTTCGCTTCCAAATTAGTACCCAAACTAACAGGAAGGGAATTTATTGACGTTCTGACCACCATTAATCTGAAAAAAAGTTAGCCACTCTTATTAATTTTATTTATTTAATACTCAAGATAGTAACAAATAAAAAATATAAATTATTCTAAATTACACAAGCCTTAAATCAACAAACAAAACTTAACAGTAACGTTAAAGTAGCTCCGAAGGAATAAAAATTTCACAATTGGGCAGAAGGATTTTCCATACGTTGCGGTACGTGCTCCTGGTCGGGAAAATAAAACCCAAACAAAACTATAGAAAAGACCGCAGTGATCAATATCAAACCAACTGTTGCGGTAATTGTGTACAAATGCGCGTACACATACCTGAAACAACCAAAACTTCAATTAACGTCTCTAATAACACGAAAATTAGACTAAAATCCTACCAAAATCGTTCAGTAATGCTAAAATTATTAATCGCAACTAAAATTATTTAATTCAAGCACTAAATAAAATAATTAACAAAATTTGTAATCTGCGCATGCGCAATTGCGTAAATCCCTTAACCTTAAATCTCACCTAAAATACCATGCAGACAATAAAGTAAACGTGATTAAGGCAAACAGGAAATTGCCCAAATCCCAATCACGTTGTTGATTATTATTGTTGGTGGCGCCGTTTCGGTTACGGGTCGAAGACCCGTTATCGCTCCTATTTTCTCCCGATTCTTCTTCAGATGTCGTTCTTCTTTGATGTATTAAACAATGGACTACGCAATTATCGAAAAGTCCGCATCCTTGTAACGTTTTCGTGTCTTGATGTAGAACTTGACCGTTAAAAATTAAACGTACCAATTTATTTGATGTAAATTCTCCTTGGAAATGGCGTCTACAATTAAAATTTACTTATATCGTAATAAAATTGAGAGACTTAACTTTTTAAAATCGCCTAATTGTTCCTGCAATTTACCGTCGACCAATTTTAGATCGTCGTTGATATATTTTAGTCTTATTCGTATTTCTGACGCGTCCCTCACGGTAGGTCTTTTCGGTTCTTGTTCTAAAACTGGATTTTCGACGTTATTTGATGTTTTTTCGGCGTAATTGTGTTCCATTATGATCGGGTCACCGCTGTAAGGAGCGGCAGTTGATTCGATTGGAGTCTCCGAAGATGTTTCTGCAACCGGTTCACGAGTACCTGACGTTAAAAAACAATTTCCTTATTTAGGGATAACAAAAAAATGTGTTAACAATCATTTTGTAAATGTCGGTAAAGTAGTGTCCTTTACTCAATTGGTGCCGCAAAAACGTTGACAAGAAGCGTTCTTCTTTTCCTATAAAAAGCATTCAAAACAAAACTAAGTTACAACAAAAAATTGACACAGTCCCCAACAACCTATTCCATTGGTAATCCACGTAATTAATTCAATCAAAAAGTACAAATCCGGACCTCCAAATGGTTATGGTAAGTTATACGTACCATTGGTTCCGTTTCTGCTGTAAAAAGCGAGACGTCTTTGTCTAAGTACGCAAGTTTCAGAATCCATTGTTTCAACTATTCGGTTCTGTTCCTCCTCTTCGTTACCTTCGTCGATCACATCAGTTTCTGTGCCACTAGTCCCGGCTTCGGGGGGTTTCGATATAATTTCTGCAGGCACAATAGCGACTTCCCCACTATCACTTGAAGAATTTGTTGTTGATGTACCTAAGGTTGGTTTAATTATATTGCGGTGATCACAACAAAAATTTACCTTCAGCTATAGTGACTGTGTGGGTGTGATTGGTGAGTCTTCGCTGAGTTCTGTGTCGTCTTCTGTCTAAGAGCCACACGGTTTGTACGTGTCTATGTTCAGAAATATTGGTGGTCCACCAAGCTAACGTTACTGGAATCAAGAAACCTAAGTGAGAAATTGAACAAGCCCACGCATGATCTTTTAACTCACCGACCAACACTACTAATAAACCGATAAAAAAATGCGTGACTTCGTCGCCGATACCTTCAATTAATGGCATTTTAGTTAGGTTCAACTGCCTTTGCTTTCGGAAAGTGTTGGTTGTTGTTTTTTTGCTGTTGTGCTAGAAAATTGTTAGGTGAACGGTGCTATTGGTTCAGGCAATTTCCACTTAAAACGATCGAATTGTAAATGTTTTAGATCGTAACTACAATTTAATAATAATTTATTGATGTTTTAAGAATTTGTCATAATAAACTGATGACAATCACAGAAATGACAGTGATGACAGATGATAGTCACGTGGCATTCAACTTTCTCTCCAAATTACACGGTTGCCAAGTCTCTCTGGATTATTATTCTTTGACAATAGAGTGCGCTAGTTGGTGGGCTGGTAAAAGCGAACAAAATTGCGTTAATTTCGGAAAAGATGAAACAAGAATAGATTCTAAAATTAATGCTAAAATTTTGGAATTTTTCTCTTCTTCATAAGAGAATTTTTCAATTTTGCCCAAAATTTTGCCCAAAAAATTCAAATTGTTATAACTTTGAAATTAATGGGTCCAACTAAAAACTAGTGACAGCTTTTGGTTGAGCGAGCTGTTTATTTTTAAATAGAACCTTACAAAGATTCTAGAAAATTTTGAATATTTTTGACCAAAAAACTGGACTAGTGGCTAAAAATTTTTAAAAACCCAAAATTGTTTCGACTCAACAAAAATGGCAATTTCTGATGTCAATCTTGTCGTTGAACGCGTTCCTGCACTGGGTTTCTTCATTTAAGCGATGAATTTCGAGTGTTTCACCAAAACCACAAAAATTCAAATTTTCACAATGTTTAAACCTCTGTAACTTCTAAAATTTTTGAGTTATATTAAATTCAAGAACATTTCCATAATCGACACTTAAGGAACTATCTAATAAGCCTAAAACGAATTTCGGTAGATGGTAAATAAGGAAGCTCAATTTTTCACTAAAGTTAGAGTGAAATTCAAATTGTCATCACTTCGAAATTAAGAGCTCAAATTAAAAATTAGTGATAGCTTTGTGTTGAGTGAGCTGTCTATTATTAAATGAGACCTAAAAAGATCCTAGCAAATTTTGAAAATTTTTGACCAAAAAGCTGGACTAGTGGCTAAAAATGTTTAAAAACCCAAAATCGTTTCGACTCAACAAAAATGGCAATTTCTGATGTCAATCTTGTCGTTGAACGCGTTCCTGCACTGGGTTTCTTCATTTAAGCGATGAATTTCGAGTGTTTCACCAAAAACCACAAAAATTTAAATTTTCACAATGTTTAAACCTCTGTAACTTGTAAAATTTTTGATTTATATTGAATTCAAGAACATTTCCGTAATCGACACTTAAGGAACTATCTAATAAGCCTAAAACGAATTTCGGTAGATGGTAAATAAGGAAGCTCAACTTTTCACTAAAGTTAGAGTGAAATTCAAATTGTCATCACTTCGAAATTAAGAGCTCAAATTAAAAATTAGTGATAGCTTTGTGTTGAGTGAGCTGTCTATTATTAAATGAGACCTAAAAAGATCCTAGCAAATTTTGAAAATTTTTGACCAAAAAGCTGGACTAGTGGCTAAAAATGTTTAAAAACCCAAAATCGTTTCGACTCAACAAAAATGGCAATTTCTGATGTCAATCTTGTCGCTGAACGCGTTCCTGTACTGGGTTTCTTCATTTAAGCGATGAATTTTGAGTGTTTCACCAAAAACCACAAGAATTCAAATTTTCACAATGTTTAAACCTCTGTAACTTGTAAAATTTTTGAGTTATATTGAATTCAAGAACATTTCCGTAATCGACACTTAAGGAACTATCTAATAAGCCTAAAACGAATTTCGGTAGATGGTAAATAAGGAAGCTCAACTTTTCACTAAAGTTAGAGTGAAATTCAAATTGTCATCACTTCGAAATTAAGAGCTCAAATTAAAAATTAGTGATAGCTTTGTGTTGAGTGAGCTGTCTATTATTAAATGAGACCTAAAAAGATCCTAGCAAATTTTGAAAATTTTTGACCAAAAAGCTGGACTAGTGGCTAAAAATGTTTAAAAATCCAAAATTGTGTTGACTCAACAAAAGTGGCAATTTCTGATGTCAATCTTGTCGCTGAACGCGTTCCTGCACTGTTTTTTTTTTATTTAAGCAATGAATTTCGAGTGTTTCACCAGAAAACACAAAAATTCAAATTTTTACAGTGTCTAAACCTCTGTAACTTCTAAAGTTTTTGACTTATATTAAATTCAAGGACATTTCCGTAACCGACACTCAAAAAGCTATCTAATAAGCTTAAGACAAATTCCGTGGGATGGTAAATAAAGAAGTTCAATTTTTCACTAAATTTAGAGTAAATTCAAATTTTCATAACTTTGATATCAAGAGTTAAAATTAAAAATTAGTAATAGCTTTGTGTTGAGTGAGCTGTCTATTATTAAATGAGATCTTAAAAAAATCCCAGCAAATTTTAAAAAATTTTGACCAAAAAACTGGACTAGTGCTAAAAATGTTTAAAATCCCAAAATAGTTTCGACTCAACAAAAGTGGCAATTTCTGATGTCAATCTTGTTGCTGAACGGGTTCCTGCACTGGGTTTCTTCATTTAAGCGATGAATTTCGAGTGTTTCACAAAAAACCACAAAAATTCAAATTTTCACAATGTTCAAACCTCTGTAACTTCTAAAGTTTTTGAGTTATATTGAATTCAAGAATATTTCCGTAATGGACACTTAAGGAGCTATCTAGTAAGCCTAAAACGAATTCCGTGAGATGGTAAATAAAGCAGGTCAATTTTTTAACTAAGTTTAAGTGATATTCAAGTTGTCATAACTTTGAAATTAAAAATCCAAATTAAAAATTCGTGACAACGTTGCGTTAAGCAAGTTCAACAGTATAGATTAAAACCATAAAATGGCCACAAAAATTTTCAAAATTTCCCAATTTTTCGTTTACCTCAATCGATAAAAAATTTGAAAAATGTTCAAATCGACACTAAGCCATTAACAGCCATCAGAAATGACAATTTCTGACTTAACTTGTCATTTTAACCTCATTTTCGTACTTAGTTTGTTCATTTAGGTGATAAATTTTCAACATTTTACAAAACAACACAAAATTACAAATTTTTACAAAATTTACACCTCGACAACTAAGATAGTTTTTGAGTCATTTCTAGTATAAAAACATCACTTTAATCGGCATTCAAAGAGTTTTTGAACAAGCCGTAAATAAAAAAGTTCACTTTTTCAAATTTGACCAAAATTTGCGCAAAAAATTAAAATTGTCATAACTTTGAAATTAAGAACCCAAATTAAAAACTAGTGACAGCGTTACGTTAAGCAAGCGCAAAAGTATGAAATGGAACCATAAAATGGCCTCAAAAATATTTAAAATTTAAAAAAAAAAAATTCTATCTCAATCAATAAAAATTTTGAAAAATGCTAAAATCATCACTTACCATTCTCAACCATCAGTAATGACAATCTCTGACGTAACTTGTCATCCTGATCTTATTTCCGTAGTTGGTTTGTCCATTTAGGTGATAGATTTTCAATATTTCACAAAAAAAACAAAAAATTACAAATTTTTACAAGATTTACACCTCGGCAACTGCCAGAATTTTGAATATGAAAACATCCCCTTAATCGGCATTCAAAGGGCTTTCGAACAAGCCTAGTACGAAAGTTTTAGCTGCGTAAATAAAAAAGTTCAATTTTTCAATTTTGACTAAAAAATTTTTCAAAAACTTCAAATTGTCATAGTTTTAAAAATTAAGACTCCAAATTAAAAACTAGCAACAACGTTTTGTTCAGCGAGCTGTCTATTATAAAGTGAGACCATAAAAAGGTGTTTGAAAATTTTGAAAATTTTCGACCAAAATCATGGAAATGCTCAAAAAAACCCAAAACTATTCCCATCCGAAGAAAATGTTTTTTCCCGACGTAATTTTTGTCGCTGAACACGTTCTGGTACTCGGTTTTCCCATTTAAGCGGTGGATTTTGAGTGTTTCACAAAAGTTGACAAAAGCCCCAATTTTCACAAAGTTTGAACCTCGATAACTTTTAGAGTTTTTGAGCTACATCGAATACAAAAACATTCCCAAAATGGAAATTTAAAGGGCTTTCCGAGAAGCCCAAAATAAAGTCCGTAAGGTGGTAAATAAAAAGGGACGATTTTTCACCAAAGTTGGAGTGAAATTCAGAGGGCCATAACTTGGAAAATATGAGTCCAAATTATAAACCAGCGACAGCGTTACGTAAGGCGAACTCAACAGTATAAAATAATTCATGAAACGTCCTTAAAAAATTTCAAAATTTTTAATTTTTTTTCTATCTCAACCGAATTTTTTTTTCAAAAATGCTAAAATTGACACCAATCATTCTTAGCTTTTAGGAATAGAATTTTCTGACGAAGTGTGCCATCTTTATCTTAATTTTGTATCTAATTCGTCGATTAGGTGATAGATTTTCAACATTTTACAAAATTAACAAAAATTACAATTTTTTCCAAAATTTACAGCTCGACAACTAACAGAGTTTTTGAGCTATTTCGAATATAAAAACATCCGTGGAATTGGCTTTTAAAGGGCTTTCTATCAAGCCTAAAATGGATTTTCTACCACCGTAAATAAGAAAGTTCAATTTTGCAATTTTGACCAAAATTTTGCTCAAAAAATTCAAATTGACATAATTTTGAAAATTAAGACTCCAAATTAAAAACTAGCGAAAGCGTTTCGTTTAGCGAGCTCTATTATGAAATGAGACCTTAAAAAGTTTTTTGAAAACTTTGAAAATTTTTGACCAAAAACTGGCCAAAAATGTTCAAAAACCCAAAATCATTTTAACAAAAAAGGTAACTTCTGATGTAAATCATGTCGATGAACACGTTTTTGCGCTAAGTTTCAATTGTTTTATAAAAGATCACAAAAATTTAAATTTTCAAAAAGTTTCTATAACTTCCAGAATTTTTGAGCCACTTCGAATTCGAAAACATCCCCGTAATCGACATTCAAAGGCCTTTCTAACAGATCTAAAAGATGTTTTGTGGGATGGTAACTAAAAAGGCTTAATTTTTCAACAAAGTTGCAAGTTGTTTTTCTTTGATTAAATATTAACAAGACGCCGTTCAGAGACAAAATTGCTTGTCTATGATACTGAAGGTCAAAAACCTTTCAGTTTCTTCCTAATTCTAAACCATTACATTTTAATTGCTTTAATAAAATTGCACACACGTTTTTAGTAATTCTTGCATAACTTGAACAAATCGCATTTCGCACTTAGAAAGCGAAACAAAACAAGAGGGATCAACAACGTAAAAGTAACAAAGTATAATTTATTTATTGTTATTATTCAGAAACAACTCGAAGAATTTAAACGACACCATTTCCGCCCTTTCCTCGTTTGTCCAACATTGCCCAAAGGTTATCGCTATCACTGTCTATGGCATGCAACGTGCGTTTCGTCATCGCTAATCAAACTAGTCGAGTTTTATTTAGATAAAACCAACCAACATTGTTCGCACTTTATCAACAATAAACAGAACCACGAGGTCTCAGCAATTACAGGGGCACACCCATGCAGGTCAGAAACCACTTCTACCCGTATCTAGCCAACAACAATTGTGAAAATAAA
Organism: Pyrochroa serraticornis; assembly: GCA_905333025.2. Lineage (NCBI taxonomy): Eukaryota > Metazoa > Arthropoda > Insecta > Coleoptera > Pyrochroidae > Pyrochroa > Pyrochroa serraticornis. Next base: position 48,526,144 of record HG995152.1, read on the forward strand.
ACAACATTCAGCATTATAATATCTTAGTTGGCGACAAAGACCACCCAGGAAGGCAAGTGCTAATTTTAAAAATCGCGATTTCTGCAAAATTTAAGAGACATCATTTTCTGATTATGCTAATTATTATTAAAAAATATTTGAAGTGACTTAAGGTCGACAAAGCAATGAAATAATTAATTGACTCAAACAGAGCACAAAGTGGTTAAAGATAGAAACTTTTCCAATAGACTTCAATAATTTGTTTGTTTTCTTGCACTTGACTTTGTCCTTTCAAAAAGTTGCTCCAGATACCACCCAATTTCTTATATCCCCAACAACACTGGCATTGTTCGTTATTTACATAATTTTCGACCTAAACAATTAATTTCAAAATATATTAATGGCGCTTCCTGCATTTCAACAATTTATTTACGTAAATATTTATAGTTCGAGGATGTGAAGGAATGTTTATTTGTTCCTCGCATACCGTAGGCACGTAAATGTTTTTGCATGACATGTCGAAACGATTACCGTTAAACCATGCGATACAGTCAATAGTCCTATAAAGTTTGATGGGGGTCTATTTACAATTTTATCTACAAGTTAGTCGAATAATTACTAACTATCGGTTTTCAACCAAGAAATCACGTGATAATGCGGGCGACTCTTTGTAGCTAATGTAGCGTATTCTATCTTAGGTAAAACGATGGGAACAATTTCTTAAGAAAATCTTTACGACTTCAGCGAACATTGCACTCATGTCCAAATTTATATATAACACATGTTGGTTCGTATTTAGCCACAGAAAATTAACATTTTTGTTCTGTACCCCCCACATGTTTATTTGAGGGGTGAACGCTTCAAACAATAAACTGTTAAATTATGTACAAGTAGCATCTTCGAGTTACGTCCTATTAATAATTAAGTGCTTGACTTCCTAACATTTTCTTTGTTGACACTAGCCTCATGAATATAATCTATCAAACTGCGTCATTTCCGGTAGTTGAAGCTTCAACCCCCGGAAACCTAATGGAACCAACAAAAACTGACAACTATTATGCGATGATTTGAAATTTTATTGCATAATTAAGTTGTACGATTTTCAGGAAATCGAATCGTTTCCAGTGTCCTATATAGAGTTTTCTATAGGAGATATTTTTGGAACGTTGAAGGGACGAAAATAGCGTTTAGGAGATTAAGGGATTTTGTTGTCGGCGTTCAGTAAATGCAACGAAAGTAGTCAGTTAATCGGTCGTAAATGGGGGCACAAGCTTTTACAGTGATTAAGTTGAATTGTTCACTAACGTTGGAGGTCGTAAAATCTAAAATACCTTGGAAAAACTTTTACTGAAGGGTAGATTTAGGTGAGGTGAACGCTTTTAAAGTAATTAAACGAAGAATCCGCAATTGTTTAACATAATTTTATTCGCTTGATTGGCTAAAATTCGGTTCTTTACTTTTATCAATTGTTTTAATTGAAGTTAATTAATTAAGCGAAATTTTTGCGGGTCGTTAGAAACCCTTAATCGTAAGATAAACACAAAATTGTTTAGCGCACCTTGATTCAGGCAACCATCAATACATTTGGATAAATAAAAAATTTATTTTCAGCTGTTCAGAGTCTTTTCAACAACGAATTGAGAGTCAATTTGTTGCTATTATTTTGGTTTCATTTCAACCCTTAATTTTTAAATAATTCCAAATAATTCTAACTACCCTTGCCCCATATTTTCTCCACTTTTAGTAGTTCTGATTAAGAATTTCACTGGCTACTCTTCCAGGCGACCAATCAATTTTTTTTTCGAAAAAGTCTGACTAAACCAAATCCAGTGAACAGAAAATTTTAATTTTATAACAAAAATTGTTGCTAATCCTCAAAAATGTTTTAGTTGCATACAAATGACTCAGTTACGATGATTGAAGTGATGAAAAACCGTGTTGAGTTGCTTGAAGGTGTTCAAACAATTCTACAATTTCCTTATTGACATAACATTTAATTGTTTTATTTCAACCAACTAATTAATTAATTAGACACGAATCAAAAGAACAACATCCAACTTTGTTACTCTCTTTTTTCTCAATTTGTTGCAACCTCGCGTATTTTTAGTAAACCAACAAAATAATTCCGAGTCATTAGTGACCCCTCAAGACCTTTTTAAGAATTTCCGTTGTTTTGTGCGTCCTGTTTCCAGCGTGTTCAGTCACTTGAAGCGTTACGTCCTGTATGCACTGTGAGAAATCGTCATAGTTATAAATAATTTAATATCCTTCCTCGACACATGATAAGTTGTGATTATCTTAATCTTAACGTCATCATCATTATTCAAAACCCAATTGAGATAATTACTAAAAAAATTTTAACAAACACCCCCATTAGAAATTGAAAACAATTGATTGGAGCTGTTGAAAAGTTTCTAATTACTTCAACTAGATACACCACTTAATGGTTAAAGTTTAGTTAAAGATTAACATAGGTGGGAACGACAATATGGTAATTTTTACCGGTCGGTGTGTTTGGGAACAATAAGTTGAAAGTGTGACAGAAACTTATTGAAATTGAACTGGGATGGTGGTTAGATTAAATGAAAGTAGGTGAATTGTGCTGGAAGAATCGAATTTACGTGAGAAGCAATTAATAAGATTCGTATGGCGCAAATTGGATAGTTTCGTTTTATTAGTTGCTGAGTTTCTAACAAATTTCTTCGACTTCTCCAAAATTTTAGAGTACCTTACTAAGACACATATCAGTTTCTTGGTGGTGTAGGAATTTGAATTAATTGCAATTTAACGCAGCGAGGATAACAGTGCGTTCCATAGCCGGGATTCGAACCCGGGCCTCCCTTTTTCTTTCTTCTTAAAATTCTTTTATTGTTTTCATAATTTTACAAACCCATCACGTTACAATAATTTGCTTCGATTGGTTGCTCTGGCCGCTAAGCTATCAAGATACACTGATGGTCCCTGCTACACATGCAAAACTTGCACCGCTACAGTACTCCTCCTCTAGAGACGTAGTTTGTCTCGATCCCGTAAATTTGCGCGCGTTTGCTTTTCTTAGCCATACGATCCGTTGTTTGAATTCTCCCCCAAAGCGCGACTGCTAGGACAAAAAATCTGGTGGTGTGTGGTGAGGAAATGTTTGTATTACTGCGTGTTCGGATCACGTCGGGATTACCAATGTAGAATTTGCATTAATAGCAATTTAGTGCAGCGACGATAGAAGTGCGTTTCGTAACCGAGATTCGAACCCGGGGCTCCCAATTGTCGATTAGTTACTCTAACCGCTAAGCTATCAAAATACACTTATCATCTCTGCAACACGTCATATTATGCGCTGCTACATTGGTAATTATCTTAGAAGTACGTTAGAAATGTTTTCCTCTTCTTCATTAATTTGCTCTTTTCTCATGGTTCAGTTTCTTCGAAGGTCCAACAATCTTTCCATTTCCATAATGACGTCTCTTGTATTCTTCTTGCCGTTTGCTGAGGTTTATTTTTTTTGCAAGCTTTCTTTGCTGGTAATCTTGAACTACATAAAAGATTTCTTCTTCTTCCTTATTTTCACTAGAAGTTAGTCATATAATTGTTTCCTTTTTTTCTCATGGTTCGGTTTCTTCGGAAGTCTAAGACTTCTTGTATTTTCTTAATGGCGTTCCCTTTGGTTGTCTTTCTAATTGCTAAGACAGATATCGTAATGGTTATCATCTTCTTAGTAGCAAGTATCTTGGAGTTTCAACACAAATATCTTCTCATTCTTGTTATTTTCATGTCTCGGTTGCGTTGGAGACTTAGCAACTATTCCACTTTCTGAACAGCGCCCCTTGTGCTCATCTTTCTGTTTCTGAGACTTATATCGAATTGTTTGCCAATTTTCTTCCTTTACTTGTCTAAAATTCCATGAAAGTTTCGGTTCTTTCTAGAAGGTAAGCATAAGTTTGTTTATGTTTCTTCTGAAATTTCGAATTCTCTCCATTTTCTTAATGACGGTCCTTCTGCTAGTCTTTCTGTTTACTGAGACTTACTTTGAATCGTTTCTTTCTGAATGTGATTTGTCGAATTTTTTTCTCGTGGTTTCTTCTTTCTTCTCCTTAATGCTCTTCTTTATGCTCATCTTCTTCATTTTTTGTATTTTACTCTTCTTACTAGTCTATTGTTGACCATTCTATCAATTTGCATGTATACATCATCGATTCTACATCTGTTTGCTGAGACTTACATCGAATTGTTTGCCAACTTTCTTTGGTTTTAATTATCTTAAAATTCCATGAAAGATGTCTTCACCTTTGACTCGAGAAGGTGATATGCTTGTTTATATTTCTTCTTCTTAACGGTCTTCCTTACACTCATCTTAATTTTTCGAATTTTGCTCCTCTTACTGATCTATAATTCTTCCAATATCTCGTTCCAATATTTGCTACAATCGCCCACATTTCTTCTAACATCTCGTTACATTATTGGACACCTCTTCATCTCTACACCTATCTCAGCACTTTTCTTGGAGAGTTCTCAAGACTTTAATTTCTGTTTTTCTCATTAATTGTGTCGTTCTCTCTGTGTCAGCCTTAGCCTCCGCTCCATACGTCATAGTTGGTCTTACTATTGTTTTAGAAATTTTATTTAGCCCTAAGTTGACATGTACTTCTAAACACTACACCTCTTAGACACCAATAACTCTTGCAGATTTTTTGTTCGAAACTTTACTTCGGAATGCAAACTTCCATCACTTGTTACTTCACTCCCAAGATACTTAAAGGTCATTACTGGTATTAACTTCTCTTCATTTTCCAATTTACATCTTACCCACCACTTGGCGATGGTCATAATTTTGTTTTATCGATGTTTATGGTGAAGTTAAACAGTTTTGCCACTACATTCAATCGAAATGGGAGTCCTCGGAGATTTTTCTATAACCCTCCCACTAGAAGAGTCATCTGCGTGGGAGATTACGTCAAATGACGTGGTATCGATTTTATAGCAAATTATTTCGGTAGACTACCATGATGGCGTCCATTGTCAAGTCAAATAGGAAGAAACTTAAGGAATCATTTTGTCTTACACTTTTTCTATGCTTTGTATCCTTTAGTGTTTAGTGTTGAATTTTCGATTCATGTCCACAAAAGTTTCTCCTTACTTAATTTTTATTCAACTAACCAACCAAATCATTTAGTCACATCAAATGAATTGAAATTCTATCAAATTTTCAGCAAGTTACCTCTGAATTTATATGTCGTTTAAGGTAGACCAATTTTTTCTCAACCTTTCTGCTCTTCTACTCTTTCAAAAAGACTTTTAAGGTACTTTTGAGGAGTGTTATTGTGGTTTTGGCAATATTTTAAAAACTGCATATATCCCTCTCTTCCCTATTAGCTAATATTTTTACTTTTATTCTGCACCATAGTGTTTTGTGTTTTTATTTATTTTCATTTTTGTTTATCTTATCGCTTCGTTCCTTAATTAATTGTGGCCAAAAGACTTTGGATCATTGTAGGTAGGTCTGATATAGATGAAGTACAAGGGAGGTCCGAAGACGCTTCCTTGAGGCACTCCAGACTTTATAGAATGAAAGTGCAAGGAGATTCCAAACATTTAATTGTTTTAAGTAGAAATGTGCACTGAAAATAATTATGGAACGCATTTAGTTTCTTGAAACAAATTTTTTTTTTTATTAAGTACCAAATTTTTTCCAGCTGTTATGTTGGTGTTGACATATCAGTTGACACTTAACCTGTTAGTGTTTAAAAACTTTAGTTTTCAAAATCAAGTAATCTTCATTTTCCAACTGACATGTTACCCACTGCTTGGCTAAAGTCAAATTTTGTTTTATCAATATTTCGATCATGTTAAACAATTTTGCCACGATGTTAAGTCGGAATAAAACTCCTTCGCGACTTTTTCAAATCGTCCTACCAGAAAAGCGTCAAACTATTGCGTTATTTATCCTTTTTAGTAGGTTTTCTGTCTGACGTAGCACGTCTGTATTGTTGGTTGCGTAACCGCTGAAAAAAACGTGATAAAAATAGCCAAACAATTTTTTTAATTTAATAATTAAACTAAGAAATTACGTTGCAGTTTTGGAAGAATTTTGCCAGATCTGACTGCGATTCCCTAAAGTTTAAGGGTGGAAAAATTTAATTATTTACAACAAATATAATTTTTAATTCAAATAGACCAACTAACTGTTATTAAATAAAATTAGGGTGAAAATGATTAATATCGTAATTCCCTCAAATTATTTTTGATAAATAATTGAAATTGGATCCTCCCTTAAGTTTCATATACCCTTAGAAATAAATGAATCACTTTACTGTCCTAACCCAACAGCTGCTTCTCTTATCTAATTCAGCTGTGGCTTTCCATCATCGATTCATATTTTATCCACCCCACGTCCACTCCTTGAAAACTTTCAAACCACCCCTAATACTACAACACACCCTTACTAGCCTGTCTGCAACCGATGTTATTATTTCTGCTATTGATCAGTTTATGTAACAAATAACTTTATCGCCTCCTCGTAACGACTACCCAGAATTCGATAAAGCAGCAAATCGGGCAAATTCAACCCCAATTACGTTGCCAATTGAGTTTCGCCTCCAAATTAATAAAATAAATTTAATTTCGAAATTTTTGCAATAATTTCACCTCCATAAATTATTTTGGGCGAATTATGTTGGTATCTCAACAGTTGGTACGCATTATGAAAGTTCTAAAAGAAGAGAGAAGCGTTTGGACATAAGATCAAAAATTTTGAGACGAAGCGACATTGTTGCCAACTGAAAGGGTTGCAGACATGCCAACTTAATGAGTAAAATCGACAAATAATTGTGAAGCTGGCACTTTTATGGCTACAGCGAAGCAACAGTGTTGCCAAGTAAAACGGTTGCAGGCATGACAACGTAATTGGTAAAAACCACAAATAATTGTGAGATTGACACTTCTATGGCTACAGCAAAGCAACAGTGTTGCCAACTAAAACGGTTGCAGGCATAACAACTTAATTGGTAAAAACGACAAATAATTGTGAGATTGGCACTTCTATGGCTACAGCGAAGCAACAGTGTTGCCAACGAAATTGGTTGCAAGCATGCCAACTTAATTGGTAAAAACGACAAATAATTGTGAGATTGGCACTTCTATGGCTACATCAAAGCAACAGTGTTGCCAACAAAATTGGTTGCAAGCATGCCAACTTAATTGGTAAAATCGACAAATAATTGTGAGATTGCTACTTTTATGACTACAGCGAAGCAACAGTGTTGCCAACTAAAACGGTTGCAGGCATGACAACTTAATTGGTAAAAACGACAAATAATTGTGAGATTGGCACTTCTATGGCTACAGCAAAGCAACAGTGTTGCCAACGAAATTGGTTGCAAGCATGCCAACTTAATTGGTAAAAACGACAAATAATTGTGAGATTGCTACTTTTATGGCTACAGCGAAGCAACATTGTTGCCAACTGAAACCCTTGCAAGCATGTCAAATTAATCGGTAAAGGCCACAAATAATTGTGAGATTGCTACTTTTATGGCTACAGCGAAGCAAGAGTGTCACTAGCTGAAATGGTTGCAAGCATGCCAACTTAATTGGTAAAATCGACAAATAATTGTGAGATTGCTACTTTTATGGCTACAGCAAAGCAACATTGTTGCCAACTGAAACGGTTGCAGGCATGCCAACTTAATTGCTAAAAGCGACAAATACTTATGATATTGTTACTTTTATAGCCACTGAAACAGTTGCAGGCATACCAACTTAATTGATTTAATATTAGCCAGGCATGCCAACATAATTGGTTTAATATTATTTGGTAACTTGAGATTTTGGCAGTGATTTGAGGACAATTTCTTGAATTGTGGGTAGTGACAATTTTTCTGTAAAAAATTCTGTGAAACGACGCAACTGGGAGCGATAACTGATTCACTTTAAAAGCAGTCTCGTCTGGAACTGAGACGGTTTCATTGGCATTTTATCAAATTCGATGCGAGTAACAGTTTTTCCACTCTACCTACTACTTTCCATCGAATGACAGAACGTTTATTTTTATTCAATGAAGCATCGTTAATATTGCGGTGAGTCTACCCCTTTTATGTTTTTTACTGTAGCAAATGATTTGAAGTCAGTTCGTTCACCTGCAACCAGAGGGTCGATTATTCCATTTTGTGACAACAATAGGATAATCCAGGAGACGTAACTAAATCGCTTTCGATAATGAAATAGATAAGGAAAATTTCGAGAATTTAAATTATCCGAAAAAAAATTGTGTAGATACATTTAGGATTTTTTCAAGTTGACGAAAATTATTCAAAATATTTTATGAAACGTTGGGGGCTTTAAACGTTTTTCATCTGCTATTGTATGGTTCGTAATCCTCTTTTCTCCACAATTTTGTCTCGATTCTCTCGATCTTTTGAGAAATATCTCGAGTTATGCCACGAAATGTTATTTGGGGATTGTCGAGGAATTCCTTTGGCAATTATTTTTCGACGAGCAACTTTTGTCGGCTGCACGCTCAATTATTTCAACCTAAAATTGCTTTCTCCTTGTTCCACAGCAAAAATTCAAACACGATACCAACCAATGGCCGGCATTTATAAATAATTAACCCACCCACGTGGTGTCAATTCTTTATTTTTGAAAAAAAAATTAATTGAAATTCAGAAAATCAAAAATTTGGGTCGCTCCCCCTGGAAGGCAATGGCAAATTACGTTAAATTAATTGTTGAAGCAAAAAAGTGGAAATTTCGTTTCGTAACGTTGTTAATGTTGGCAACAATCAGGAAACCCGAAACATTTACATAATCACACTCTAACCGAGTAAATCCACATATTTATCTAAATTATTCAAATGTTGGTGAGAAAGTTTTAATTTTATTTCAGGACAGGAAGTTGTAATTGCAGGAATTTTAAGCGTTTCATAGACAAATACATGAAGAATGTTGTTGCATGGCTTACACCACGCATCATGCATGGCTGCGATATGACCGCAAGAATTTTAATAATACCACAATTTACTTGGCACTTTAAAAAAATGTAAACGGAAGAATTAACATCGTGAAGAACAACATCAAGAAACGCAACCGAATTTGGATTTAATCTCTCAAGATCAAGCGAATTAAATTAAAAGTGCCACTTTGCAGACCAAATTTGTTCCCAATTGCGGAGCAAGCGCGCGCATCATCTACGTGTGGATTCTGCGGTTCAAGTTTGATAGAGAGCGGCAAGTCCTGCTAAGTTATTAAAATAGATTTTTGACCAATTTGTGTCTAATTTTTTAAATCAGTTTTTTTGTCTAAGAAAAAATTTATTGCTAAATTACTGATAACTAGAAAAATTGAATGGCTTGGTGAGAGAAACCAAACAATTCAGTTTGCTGCATTGAACCAGGAAATACGACACTACCGCCGGTAAGAGGGGTGTTCTCGGGTGCGGTCCCGATGGAGTCTTGATTTATTTAGGGGCGCGTCTCTGCGTTTGCCTCGAGGGAAACATTAACTAACGTTACGTATCTGGGACAACTTGATGGTTCACCAAGGTCTTGGACGTTTATCAGGTGCAACAATACATCTCAGCATCCACAAGAACTATCTCTTCGTCCCACATAATTTTTTAGGCAACTTGAACCAGAGGTAAAGTCGAATCCCTGATAATTTCTGGAGTTTCCACATTTTATGTCTACACATCATCATTTGTCTGACATTTAAGAGTGCGGCCTCAAGACCACATCAATCTGAGAGTGTCTTTACATTGTCTTACATGTGAATGTACAATAATTAATTGTGTCGAGGTGTTGTAGAAATCATTTTTTCGAAACAAACTTTCTTAGTGACGACAATTTAAAATTGACTGCGTAACGAAAAGTGAAACGACTCCCACTCTAACGACAGTAGAAATTCTGAGATTTATTTATTTATCTCTAAGTAAAAAGTCAATGCTTAGACTATCGACAGAAGAGATTCGAAGATTGTGTGAGGCTCACAAAACTGTAGAGGGGGTACATGAGTGGCTCACTCTATCGACAGTAGAAATTTGGAGATTGAGTGGGGCGGACGATACTATAGAGGGGATACATGAGTGACTCAGACTATCGACAGAAGAATTTCGGAGATTGAGTGGGGCGCTCGATACTGTAGAGGGGATACAGAGTGGCTCACTCTATCGACAGTAGAAATTTGGAGATTGAGTGGGGCAGTCGATACTGTAGAATAGATACAGAGTGGCTCACTCTATCGACAGTAGAAATTTGGAGATTGAGTGGGGCGGACAATACTATAGAGGGGATACATGAGTGACTCAGAGTATCGACAGAAGAAATTCGAAGATTGAGTGGGGCGGACAATACTGTAGAGGGGATACAGAGTGGCTCACTCTATCCAAAGTAGAAATTTGGAGATTGATTGGGGCGGACGATGCTATAGAGGGGATACATGAGCGACTCAGACTATCGACAGAAGAAATTCGGAGATTGAGAGGGGCGCTCGATACTGTAGAGGGGATACAGAGTGGCTCACTCTATCGACAGTAGAAATTTGGAGATTGAGTGGGGCGAACGATACTATAGAGGGGATACATGAGTGACTCAGACTATCGACAGAAGAATTTCGGAGATTGAGTGGGGCGCTCGATACTGTAGAGGGGATACAGAGTGGCTCACTCTATCCAAAGTAGAAATTTGGAGATTGATTGGGGCGGACGATACTATAGAGGAGATACATGAGTAACTCAGATTATCGACAGAAGAAATTCGGAGATTGAGTGAGGCGCTCGATACTGTAGAGGGGATACAGAGTGGCTCACTCTATCGACAGTAGAAATTTGGAGATTGAGTGGGGCGAACGATACTATAGAGGGGATACATGAGTGACTCAGAGTATCGACAGAAGAAATTCGAAGATTGAGTAGGGCGCTCGATACTGTAGAGGGGATACAGAGTGGCTCACTCTATCGACAGTAGAAATTTGGATATTGAGTGGGGCGGACGATACTATAGAGGGGATACATGAGTGACTCAGACTATCGACAGAAGAATTTCGGAGATTGAGTGGGGCGCTCGATACTGTAGAGGGGATACAGAGTGGCTCACTCTATCCAAAGTAGAAATTTGGAGATTGATTGGGGCGGACGATACTATAGAGGAGATACATGAGTAACTCAGATTATCAACAGAAGAAATTCGGAGATTGAGTGAGGCGCTCGATACTGTAGAGGGGATACAGAACGGCTCACTCTATCGACACTAGAAATTTGGAGATTGAGTGGGGCGGACGATACTATAGAGGGGATACATGAGTGACTCAGACTATCGACAGAAGAATTTCGGAGATTGAGTGGGGCGCTCGATACTGTAGAGGGGATACAGAGTGGCTCACTCTATCGACAGTAGAAATTTGGAGATTGAGTGGGGCAGTCGATACTGTAGAATAGATACAGAGTGGCTCACTCTATCGACAGTAGAAATTTGGAGATTGAGTGGGGCGGACGATACTTTAGAGGGGATACATGAGTGACTCAGAGTATCGACAGAAGAAATTCGGAGATTGAGTGGGGCGGACAATACTGTAGAGGGGATACAGAGTGGCACACTCTATCGACAGTAGAAATTTGGAGATTGAGTGGGGCAGTCGATACTGTAGAATAGATACAGAGTGGCTCACTCTATCGACAGTAGAAATTTGGAGATTGAGTGGGGCGGACAATACTATAGAGGGGATACATGAGTGACTCAGAGTATCGACAGAAGAAATTCGAAGATTGAGTGGGGCGGACAATACTGTAGAGGGGATACAGAGTGGCTCACTCTATCCAAAGTAGAAATTTGGAGATTGATTGGGGCGGACGATGCTATAGAGGGGATACATGAGCGACTCAGACTATCGACAGAAGAAATTCGGAGATTGAGAGGGGCGCTCGATACTGTAGAGGGGATACAGAGTGGCTCACTCTATCGACAGTAGAAATTTGGAGATTGAGTGGGGCGAACGATACTATAGAGGGGATACATGAGTGACTCAGACTATCGACAGAAGAATTTCGGAGATTGAGTGGGGCGCTCGATACTGTAGAGGGGATACAGAGTGGCTCACTCTATCCAAAGTAGAAATTTGGAGATTGATTGGGGCGGACGATACTATAGAGGAGATACATGAGTAACTCAGATTATCGACAGAAGAAATTCGGAGATTGAGTGAGGCGCTCGATACTGTAGAGGGGATACAGAGTGGCTCACTCTATCGACAGTAGAAATTTGGAGATTGAGTGGGGCGAACGATACTATAGAGGGGATACATGAGTGACTCAGAGTATCGACAGAAGAAATTCGAAGATTGAGTGGGGCGCTCGATACTGTAGAGGGGATACAGAGTGGCTCACTCTATCGACAGTAGAAATTTGGATATTGAGTGGGGCGGACGATACTATAGAGGGGATACATGAGTGACTCAGACTATCGACAGAAGAATTTCGGAGATTGAGTGGGGCGCTCGATACTGTAGAGGGGATACAGAGTGGCTCACTCTATCCAAAGTAGAAATTTGGAGATTGATTGGGGCGGACGATACTATAGAGGAGATACATGAGTAACTCAGATTATCAACAGAAGAAATTCGGAGATTGAGTGAGGCGCTCGATACTGTAGAGGGGATACAGAACGGCTCACTCTATCGACACTAGAAATTTGGAGATTGAGTGGGGCGGACGATACTATAGAGGGGATACATGAGTGACTCAGACTATCGACAGAAGAATTTCGGAGATTGAGTGGGGCGCTCGATACTGTAGAGGGGATACAGAGTGGCTCACTCTATCGACAGTAGAAATTTGGAGATTGAGTGGGGCAGTCGATACTGTAGAATAGATACAGAGTGGCTCACTCTATCGACAGTAGAAATTTGGAGATTGAGTGGGGCGGACGATACTTTAGAGGGGATACATGAGTGACTCAGAGTATCGACAGAAGAAATTCGGAGATTGAGTGGGGCGGACAATACTGTAGAGGGGATACAGAGTGGCACACTCTATCGACAGTAGAAATTTGGAGATTGAGTGGGGCGGACGATACTATAGAGGGGATACATGAGTGACTCAGACTATCGACACAAGAAATTCGGAGATTGAGTGGGGCGCTCGATACTGTAGAGGGGATACAGAGTGGCTCACTCTATCGACAGTAGAAATTTGGAGATTGAGTGGGGCAGTCGATACTGTAGAATAGATACAGAGTGGCTCACTCTATCGACAGTAGAAATTTGGAGATTGAGTGGGGCGCTCGATACTGTAGAGTAGAGGGGATACATAGTGGCTCACTCTATCGACAGTAGAAATTTGGATATTGAGTGGGGCGGACGATACTATAGAGGAGATACATGAGTAACTCAGATTATCGACAGAAGAAATTCGGAGATTGAGTGAGGCGCTCGATACTGTAGAGGGGATACAGAGTGGCTCACTCTATCGACAGTAGAAATTTGGAGATTGAGTGGGGCGGACGATACTATAGAGGAGATACATGAGTAACTCAGATTATCAACAGAAGAAATTCGGAGATTGAGTGGGGCGCTCGATACTGTAGAGGGGATACAGAGTGGCTCACTCTATCGACAGTAGAAATTTGGAGATTGATTGGGGCGGATGATACTATAGAGGGGATACATGAGTGACTCAGACTATCGACAGAAGAATTTCGGAGATTGAGTGGGGCGCTCGATACTGTAGAGAGGAGACAGAGTGGCTCACTCTATCGACAGTAGAAATTTGGAGATTTAGTGGAGCGGACGATACTATAGAGGGGATACATGAGTGACTCAGAGTATCGACAGAAGAAATTCGGAGATTGAGTGGGGCGGACAATACTGTAGAGGGGATACAGAGTGGCTCACTCTATCGACAGTAGAAATTTGGAGATTGAGTGGGGCGGACGATACTAAAGAGGAGATACATGAGTGACTCCGACTATCGACAGAAGAATTTCGGAGATTGAGTGGGGCGCTCGATACTGTAGAGATTAAACAGAGTGGCTCACTCTATCGACAGTAGAAATTTGGAGATTTAGTGGAGCGGACGATACTATAGAGGGGATACATGAGTGACTCAGAGTATCGACAGAAGAAATTCGGAGATTGAGTGGGGCGGACAATACTGTAGAGGGGATACAGAGTGGCTCACTCTATCGACAGTAGAAATTTGGAGATTGAGTGGGGCGGACGATACTAAAGAGGAGATACATGAGTAACTCAGACTATCGACAGAAGAAATTCGGAGATTGAGTGGGGCGCTCGATACTGTAGAGGGGATACAGAGCGGCTCACTCTATCGACAGTAGAAATTTGGAGATTGAGTGGGGCGCTCGATACTGTAGAGGGGATACATGAGTGACTCAGATTATTGACAGAAGAAATTCGGATATTGAGTGGGGCGCTCGATACTGTAGAGGGGATAAGTGGCTCACTCTATTGACAGTAGGAATTCGGAAATTGAGTGGGGCGCATAAAACTGTAGAAGGGATATGTGAGTGGGGGACGTTTTAATTATTTAAACAACAGATAACGGCGCAACTGCTTCGATTTTTTGAAATTTGTGCAAAACACGTCACCAATTGTCAATTCGCGTTAAACGGAAATGTGAAATTTGATATTGAAGTATTGAGCGGTAAAGTTTAGGGTCGATACTAAACTTTAGTAGTTTGATACTTCTCTCCTGGAAAGGCAAAAACTATTGCTCGGTTTTACTGGCCATGTCTAACCGGAATTATGGCCATTGAGAGAGGTCGAGCTGAAGGGTCGAGCGTCTGATAAAATATTTTTAGGCGATAAAAAAGGAAAAAAGGACCAGCCGCAAATGTGTCTCTTTATCTATTCTCATTCTCTTTCGAATGAGTGACGGCGTAGGTCTCTTAATCTTATCTCACAATATTTTGCTGTCAAAGTCGAAACGATAATGCGTTAGATTCTAAATTTATTTTAATAGTAAATTTAGTGTCTGTACAATTTTTTATTAAAATTAATTTTTGAAAAATTTAAAAATTTTAAAGTGGAATGAAAGAAAATTATTTTCAAAATTTGACCAAAATTTAGCTGCACAAATTGAAAATGGGGGCTTTTACATACAAAATGCTGCCCAATTCGTACTGTTTAGACCAAAATCTAAAGGAGTGCTAAAGTTAGTGTCAATTTTTGAAATATTTTTATTAAATTTTTTGAAAACTCACTTGGCAATTAAGGGATTTTTGCATTTTGGATCTAAATATGAACTCCGACTCCCGGTAGATGCGAAGATTTTCCCAAAATTTCCTAAATTTTCTATAAATTTTACAAAATTTGACATAAATTTTGGAATCTCAAACAAAATTGTACTAAGAAAATCAATTCTGAGGTTGTTTATCAATTTGAAAACTGAAGTGTAAAGTTGAATGATTGTTTAATTTTCTCGGGCTATATCAAAATTTAATAGAAACGCCACAAAGTCACTGGTAAAATTTCCAAAATTTTGAAAAATTTTCCAGAAATTTTAAAAACGATATTTTCTTACATCGTTTTTCTTCGTGGCTTATTGACCGTGAAGTTTTGCACAATTACAATTTCCAAAATTTTCTATAAATTTCCCTAAATTTGACATAAATTTTGGAATCTCAAACCAAATTGCACTAAGAAAATCGATTTTGAAGTTGTCTACCAATTTGAAAACTGAAGTGTAAGGTTAAATGACTTTACTTTCTACGGGTTATATCAAAATTTAATAGAAACGCCACAAAGTTACTAGTAAAATTTCCAAAATTTTGGAAAATTTTCCAGAAATTTCAAAAACGATATTTTCTTACATCGTTTTTCTTCGTGGCTTATTGACCATGAAGTTTTTCACAATTAAAATTTCCAAAATTTTCTATAAATTTCCTTGAATTTGACATAAATTTTGGAATCTCAAACCAAATTGCACTAAGAAAATCGATTTTGAAGTTGTCTACCAATTTGAAAACTGAAGTGTAAGGTTAAATGACTATTTACTTTCTACGGGTTATATCAAAATTTAATAGAAACGCCACAAAGTCACTAGTAAAATTTCCAAAATTTTGGAAAATTTTCCAGAAATTTCGAAAACGATATTTTCTGAATCGTTTTTCTTCGTGGCTCATTGACCGTGGAGTTTTGCACAATTAATATTTCCAAAATTTTCTATAAATTTCCCTAAATTTGACATAAATTTTGGAATCTTAAACCAAATTGCACTAAGAAAATCGATTTTGAGGTTTTCCATTAATTTGAAAACTGAAGTGTAAGGTTGAATGATTGTTTACTTTCCACGGGTTATATCAAAATTTAATAGAAACGCCACAAAGTCACTAGTAAAATTTCCAAAATTTCGGAAAATTTTCCAGAAATTTCAAAACAATATTTTCTAACATCGTTTTCTTCGTGGCTTATTGACCGTATTTCAAACATCTGGCCAAAATCTTACATTAGTATTTTTAAAGTTTTTTTATAGTTATAGTTCTATTAACTTGAACTACTTTACTGAAGCACATTGAAACGCTGACGCAACCGAAACGTAAATTGGTCACAAAACTAAATTTATATTGCAAATTGCTTCCATTTTTTTAACACTTCTGCGACATTAACGAATGCTAAAAAAATATTGGCAATTCCCCATTTTGATAAAACTGTTGCAAACTTCTATTTTTAGCAAAATTATTTTTTTCAATAATCAACAATTTTATTTTTGTTTAATTGCTGAATTTTTTGTTAATTAAACCCAAGAATTTTGCCAAATTATTTTTAGACCACCAATTTCCGTCAACATTCTTATGCCACAAATTGCTTTTAATTAACAAGTAGAGCGCCACTTAATCCGAAATATATTTCAATAAAAACGCGTCACTAATTTATTAAGACTCAATTACTGTTGGATTATTTGTCAACATTATAACTCAACAAAACTGAACCATTCAACGATTTATAAATCAACATTTAGGGCCCCCACAATTTTTCTCACCGGCCCTGGCCCAAAAACAGCATACTAGACACTTAATCCAAAATATATTTCAATAAAAACGCGCCATTAAGACTCAATTACAGTTGGATTGTTGTTAAATGGTCCAACATCACTATTTTAGTTTCTTTAAAATTGTCAAGTTTGCCACCATTATTCAAAATTATTTGTCAACATTATAACTCAACAAAACTGAACCATTCAAAGATTTATAAATCAACATTTAGGGCCCCCGCAATTTTTCTCAACGGCCCTGACCCAAAACCAGCATACTAGACTGTTTTGAATTACAGAGACCTGTAAGGGTAGCGAAGAGATTGTCCAGAAATTCTTGTTACTTTGACCTTCAAAATTTGTTTTTTAATTCTCTTAGTATTTTTCAACTTTGTGACGCGTCTTCAAGAAAGAAGCGAAGTTGAAGATGTGCAAGTGAAACTAAAGGGGGATGCAATGCCCAAAAAATTCCGAAACAAAAGTATCTCGAATTAGCAAAAAACGACCCCCTCGGGAAACATTCCTAGGGGCCCGCCACTGGGAGCACGTGACCTTTTTCGTTCAAAACCTTCCCGATACGAACGCGTTAGTTTTGCTACAATGTTGCCAATTGTGCATAAATGTCCATCAACGTCGCGTTGTTTGACGCTCGCCAAAACGCTGATCGGCAACACCGCAATTATTGTCTCAGCGCTCGGGCCCGGTGGTTCGAGATTTCGACCCTTGAAGTGCGAAATTGCTCGCATTTCGTTTGGACACTTCAAAATAAAATATACCAACTAGCCAGTTGTGTTGCTTATTTTCCATGGATTCTAAATCCGTAAGTCGTACGAAAATCGTACAGTTCGTGTGGACACAAAATGCAAAATTTTAACTAAAAGTATCACGAGAAAACCGCGATATTGTAGTATAAGGTGGCCAAAAATCAAAAAATTGTCGCCAGACGTTCTATTTTTAAAACAATTAAGTTTGAGGCGCTGTTTTTGAGCTACCATTGAAACGCCGTTGACTTCATTTCGGGGGAGATTTTCAATCGCCGTTTTCTCAGTTCGGTATCGCCTAAAAATTCATTAATTTCGGCAAACTTTCGCTTTACACCCCGATTTCTCAGGTGTCGTTGCGCGAATCAAAAAATTTCATTATAACAAAAAATGAAGAATTCTATCTCGATAATAATGTCACTTGAATCAGATTTTTCGAAAAAATATTTAACGAGATATCGATTTAAATGTAAAGTATCGCCAAAATGACCCGACCGCCACTCCAAGGTTCTCGCGTCCCCTCTACTTTTCCTTTACCAACCTAAGTTGGTGGTGCCACCAAAATCCCCAAAATCTTTTTTGACATAACTAAGGAAACTTTGGGCCCAATAATTTATTCTAATCGAATTGCGTTTTGGGGTTTTCCAGAGCGAGTTGCGAGGTGTTGAATTTTGTGGTATCTCTCAATTAAGACCGTTGCTAGTGCTTTGATTTTTGGTAGAATTCTCCAAAATTTTGGCGATTTCTTAATGTTAATAATAAAATAATTCAATTAGGACCCGCAACCTTGCCCGTTTTGAACACGATGCGGGTTACATAATTTAATTAAAACGAATTACCGGCGTAATTCGATCAATTGCTTTCCCATCCTTGAAAAAGCTACACCAAGATTACCAACTGAAAAAAATTGTGTGTGTGAAAACGTTTATTGTGTTTTTTTGAAAAAACTAGCCGGAAATAGCTTGAGAAAAAAATGTTAAATTATGTAATTGTAATATTTCGACAAATTTTTCAACCTAGTGCTAGCTGGTGGACTATCGATAAACAAATTATGCGTTCACGTTCAAGATAATGAACTAAATAGGTTTACGTGTGCGAGTAATTAATTTTGTTCTGTAAATAATTGTTGGACGGTTTTGCAGCAATTTGTGGCAAAACAATTTTTATTTTCGAGTGTTCAATTGTCTAAATTGAAGTTAGAACAATTAAATTATGTACAGTCGACTTCAAAATAATGTAACTAATTTTGTTTTTATTTTGAATTAAATTGTTGGAAAAATATTGTTAATCATCTGCAGCTTTGCTAGAAAATTTAATTTTTTTAAACAATTTTTCAAAAATGACACGAAAAAACAAAATTGTTAAGAGAAACCCGGTAAACAGTCCCTGAAAAAACAATTGGAAACAATACACTAAAGACCCGTTGATTGTCGTTTTTAGACCCTTCTAAATTTAGCACCCCTAAAGCAAACAACTTCTTTCACACTGTTCCGAGTTATTTTGTTATTGTCTTCAAAAACGACATGTTAGGGAAGAAAAATTTACGTTTCACTACTAGGAACGTCCAAAAATAGTTTTAACTACTAATTACTTAATTTAATTAAAAACAAGTTGTGGGGCGAAAAAAGTTAAATAGGGACTTGTTGGGATTGAGATAATGGAGGTGATGCAGGAATAATTTCGGTTTTGGGACTTATGACTGATGAAAATTTAATTCGTTCCGTTATCTCGTTTTTGAAATCGTTTTGGTCCATTTAAGATATTGGGGTGATTAATAAAAAGGACAAAATTGAAAATTTCTAAAATTTATAACTAGCAAAAATTTTAATTTTTTTGAATCGACATTCAAAGGTCTTTACAATTAGCCCCAAAAATTATTGGAAAATGAAAAAAAAGGTAATTTTTAGAATGACTTGAAACGGTCATATCCTCAAAATTGATGCTTCAAATCAAAATTTTGTTGCAACACTGCATTAGAAGGACCTGAAAATTGAGAAAAAGTCATAAAAGGTGCATCAAATTTTTTAATATTTTTGTTTTTTCTCTGGCTCAATTGGTTAGAATTTTAAAATTGCTAAATTCGAACCCAATTGTCATGTGAAAGCAAAATAACTATTTTCAGTGTATTTTCTCTTGTTGTTCTCTGTGTTTTGATTTGAGGGACGAATTTTCTGTATTTTGGGATTTTTTCAAAATTTGAACGCACCAAGTTACTCGGGTTTGTAAGATTTTACAAATCCAATTGTATCAGTTTAACAAACTTTTAACTGGATTTCTATTGAAGTTAACATGAAAATTCCAATTGTAAAAGTAAAAATTTTCACATCAATTTTGACCAAAATTTTAGTATATTTGGAATTTTGGTTCTACCTCAATCGATTTAATTTTAAAAAATGCTAAAGTTACAACTATTGGCTCTTAGTCAAATTCGGTTGTTGATTTTTGTGAACAATTTCAAGAATTTTTAAAAATGGAAAAATTGAAATTTTTGCAAATTTTGAAATTGCCCATCTCCTTGTGTTTGTGGGGCATTACCAATACAATTACATCAATTTAATCGACTTTTAAATGGCTTTTTATAAAAGTTAACATAAAAATTCTAATTGTAAAAATAAAAATTTTCAGATCAGGTTGGACAAAAATTTTAGTATTTTTGGAATTTTGGTTTACCTCAATCGATTAAATTTTCAAAAATACTAAAGTTACAACCATTGGCTCTTAATCGAATTGGGTTGTTGATTTTTGTGAACAATTTCAAGAATTTCTAAAAATGGAAAAATTGAAATTTTTGCAAATTTTGAAATTGCCCATCTCCTTGTGTTTGTGGGGCATTACCAATACAATTACATCAATTTAATCGACTTTTAAATGGCTTTTTATCAAAGTTAACATAAAAATTCCAATTGTAAAAATAAAAATTTTCAGATCAGGTTGGACCAAAATTTTAGTATTTTTGAAATTTTGGTTCTACTTCAATCGATTAAATTTTCAAAAATGCTGAAGTTACAACCAGTGGCTCTTAGTCGAATTCGGTTGTTGATTTTTGCGAACAATTTCAAGAATTTCTAAAAATGTAAAAATTGAATTTTTTGCAAATTTTGAAATTGCCCATCTCCTTGTGTTTGTGGGGCATTACCAATACAATTACATCAATTTAATCGACTTTTAAATGGCTTTTTATCAAAGTTAACATAAAAATTCCAATTGTAAAAATAAAAATTTTCAGATCAGGTTGGACCAAAATTTTAGTATTTTGGTTCTACTTCAATCGATTAAATTTTCAAAAATGCTAAAGTTACAACCATTGGCTCTTAGTTGAATTCTGTTGTTGATTTTTGTGAACAATTTCAAGAATTTTTAAAAATGGGAAAATTGAAATTTTTGCAAATTTTGAAATTGCCCATCTCCTTGTGTTTATGGGGCATTACCAATACAATTACATCAATTTAATCGACTTTTAAATGGCCTTTTATCAAAGTTAACATAAAAATTCCAATTGTAAAAATAAAAATTTTCAGATCAGGTTGGACAAAAATTTTAGTACTTTTGGAATTTTGGTTCTACCTCAATCAATTAAATTTTCAAAAATGCTAAAGTTACAACCATTGGCTCTTAGTTGAATTCTGTTGTTGATTTTTGTGAACAATTTCAAGAATTTTTAAAAATGGGAAAATTGAAATTTTTCCAAATTTTGAAATTACATTTTTTGTGTTTGTGAAACATTACCAATTTAATTACATTAATTTAATCGACTTTTAAATGGCTTTCTATCAAATTTAAGATAAAAATTCCAATTGTAAAAATAAAAATTTTCAGATCAGGTTGGACAAAAATTTTAGTATTTTTGAAATTTTGGTTCTACCTCAATCGATTAAACCTTCAAAAATGCTAAAGTTACAACCATTGGCTCTTAATCGAATTGGGTTGTTGATTTTTGTGAACAATTTCAAGAATTTCTAAAAATGGAAAAATTGAAATTTTTGCAAATTTTGAAATTGCCCATCTCCTTGTGTTTATGAGGCATTACCAATACAATTACATCAATTTAATCGACTTTTAAATGGCTTTTTATAAAAGTTAACATAAAAATTCCAATTGTAAAAATAAAAATTTTCAGATCAGGTTGGACCAAAATTTTAGTACTTTTGGAATTTTGGTTCTACCTCAATCGATTAAATTTTCAAGAATGCTAAAGTTACAACCATTGGCTCTTAGTCGAATTCGGTTGTTGATTTTTGCGAACAATTTCAAGAATTTCTAAAAATGGAAAAATTGAAATTTTTGCAAATTTTGAAATTGCCCATCTCCTTGTGTTTGTGGGGCATTACCAATACAATTACATCAATTTAATCGACTTTTAAATGGCTTTCTATCAAATTTAAGATAAAAATTCCAATTGTAAAAATAAAAATTTTCAGATCAGGTTGGACAAAAATTTTAGTATTTTTGAAATTTTGGTTCTACCTCAATCGATTAAACCTTCAAAAATGCTAAAGTTACAACCATTGGCTCTTAATCGAATTGGGTTGTTGATTTTTGTGAACAATTTCAAGAATTTCTAAAAATGGAAAAATTGAAATTTTTGCAAATTTTGAAATTGCCCATCTCCTTGTGTTTGTGGGGCATTACCAATACAATTACATCAATTTAATCGACTTTTAAATGGCTTTTTATCAAAGTTAACATAAAAATTCCAATTGTAAAAATAAAAAATTTCAGATCAGGTTGGACCAAAATTTTAGTATTTTTGGAATTTTGGTTCTACCTCAATCGATTAAATTTTCAAAAATGCTAAAGTTACAACCACTGGCTCTTAGTTAACTCGGCTGTAGATTTTTGCGACAAATTTCAAGTATTTCGAAAAATGGAAGAAATGAAATTTTTCCAAATTTTGAAATTGCATTTTTTTGTGTTTGTGAAACATTACCAATTTAATTACATTAATTTAATTGACTTTCAAATGACTTTCTAATAGTGCTAAAAGTTGTAAATATAAAATCTTTTTTAGCAAAAATGTTGCTCAAAAAGTTCAAAATGACATAATTTCGAAAATATGCAATTAAATCGAAATCGGGTTGTTACATATGTTAAGAGTATCGAAATGCCTAGAATAACATCCATAAAATTATAAACAAAATTCTAAAATATTTTCGAAATTTTTTTCCAACTCTTTAGGTAATTTTTTTAAATTCTAAAATTGCAGCAAACGTTCTGGGGACGACAAAATAAAACTAAAACACCTAAAAATTGGAGGATTTATTAAATGTGGCTCAGTGTCAGAGTGGAACAATTTGTTGCTAAAATTGGGCCAAATTCATCAATTAAATTTTTTGATTCATATTTCTAGTTGTAACATTTCCAAAAAGATAAGTTCCACCAAAATGCACCCACGCGTATTTTTTGTTATAACTTATTATTATAATAGAGAGCGCACTTATCGCCATTTAGCAATTTAACAACAAATGGCATAAGTGTTTGTACTAAGTAGTGATCTTAAAATAAATCTGACTAGTCACTAACGTTGTCTTGCATTACTAATTGAAATTTCCGTCATTTCGGGGGGTTAAAAATAAATTTTTAAAAGCCCCCACACCCCACAATAATTAATAACAACCAACATCATCAACCAAATTGCAAGTAGTTACAATAGATCCATCCATGTCACCCTCCTAAATTATTAGCTTGTCTGGTGTCTGACTAACACAAGGGTGAAATTGCACCCCCACGCAGATAACAACCACCAAGATTCGCAACGTAACTAAATTATTTGATTAAATGCAATCCCAAAATTTTCCCAAAGGATCAAATAATCATTAGAAAAATTTTAATTCAAAACAATTATTTCCTATTAGTTGGTGACGTCGTTGATAGATGTCGATGGGGCGGAAACGGAAAACGCTTCTAATCAAAAACGCTCTCTTGGTACCGTTGAAATATTTCCAACAGCAAAGTCAAGATGCACGAAACACCTGCACAGTCGCTAAAACACATTTTTAAATCTGGAGGAAACAGCTGAACGAAATCATTTGTTTTTTAAATTTCGGGTTTTGTTTTAAATTATTTCGTTCCATTAATAATTCGGCAGATGTTAAAACAGTTTTGGTATTCGCTAATTAAAACTCCATGGTGCATCTTCACTCTCGCTAGTCAACATCTGTTCAAAAGGACAACAACCAAAAAAATACCGAAACAAACGACTCATCTGCTAAAAAATTCAGCGGGTCATCCCAAAATTTAGAAAACAAAAAAACGATGATGCCACATTGTGGGTGTTGATATAATTGTGTAGTGCATGCCAAATTATTTCAAAGAATTCAAAGTGAATAGAAAAGCGAAAATAGAGAAGGAGTCAGTGCTTGTGCACCGGGGGGAATCAGCGGTGACCTTTATTTACCTAACCTAGGCCGAAAACCAGAGGCGGCGACCTAAATTTCAAGTCAGTTGTTTGCAGAATTCAGCAACAATTTTTGGTTATTCCAATAATTAATTAATTATTTGGTTCATCTTGCAGCAACAACATTGATTAAACAACGAAAACATAAACAAATAGTGTTCGTTTAATTAAACAATTTTAACCTCCGCCACTGTTGTTGATTTCCCGTTCTGTTCCGTCGCTTCGGTTGGTATCCCTGAATCTTCCCCCACTTTCTTTACAATCACGCAGTATGGCGCCCGTCAGTCCCGTGGCAGTTCTGTTTTGGTCGTCGGTAAAACGAATAATCCGCGTCGTACAACAATAAAAACTCAAATTTCCAAATAAAATCGTAATTAATACAAAGTTAAGTTATATGTGCCGATATTGTGATCGCTTAAGGATATTGTGTGTATCGGAAAGGACCAATATGTGTTTTTGACAGTTCCGTTCGCGTCGTCCCTGGATTTCTCTGCAAAAATAGAAAGTACACATAAACGTATGCATACTTTTCGTAACTTAACTATCGATATTTGTCGACCTCAAAGTGTTTCTGTTGAAATTCCGATTAATTCCGAGTTCAATGGCGTTTCCGGGGGCACACCCAAAGGGCCGCCAACTTCCCCCCACAAACTTCAATCAACGTAAAAGTCAAAGAACGTTGTTGGGGGTTTTTCGCAATTTCAACTGGTCGTTGATTCCGTGTTTTTGGAGAAGAAATTTTCCGTTTCGGGGTGCTGCCAAACAATTGAATCAGTCGCGGACTAGTTATCGCAAAGCCTACTGGATTGTTGTGTTTTGATAAAATTGTTTCGTTTCTTATCGGATTTATCGCAACTGTCAATACGGTTCGAGGGGTTATAACCGGTTTTAATTTGAATAACGCACGCTATTTATTAGACATGACTAATTAACTGATTCAAGATCGCTTCCGAGGTTGTTTAATTTAATTATAGTTCGGAGTGTTTCTTATCGAATTCCGTCGGTTTCTCGACCATGTGCCACCAGTTACCAGACTGAAACAACTCGACGTTATCCGTTTCGATAAAAGGATTTGGACACTTCAATTAATTTCACTATCTACTTGTATTTGTTTATTATTGCTGGAAGTCACAACAAAATTTTTGTTACAACTGAACGTATCTACAGCCATAATAACTCATGTGCAGGTCGAATCGTTTTATCTAATAAAGCGATACGTTGTTGAATTTAATTTTACGCATAAATTGGCGACAATTATTGAATCCCATGGGTGGCTTTGGAGTAACTGTCGAAGTGACGTTGAATCTGTCATTTTGTGACAATTGTCACAATAACGTTAGAATTTGAGGTTAAGTCAACTTTTAATTTGTTGTCATATTAATAGAGAAACTCACTAAATGATTGCAAAGTTAGTGTATAATCATAGTTTAAAAAATAGTGAAAACTAGTTTTATCGAATAGTCGGTTTTGACTTTGGTGAAAGCTGGTTTCAACTAGTCAAAATCTGTAATTTCTAGACAATTTGAAACTAGCCCAAATAATTTTAATTTTTTGATAAAATCGCCGTTTTAATTGATGACTTCAGGCAAAACTAGTTTTATCGAATAGTCGATTTTGATTTTTGTGAAATCCAGTTTCAACTAGTCAAAATCTGTAGTTTCTAGACGATTTGAAACTAACCCAAATAATTTTTGTTTTCTTGATAAAATTGCCGTTTCAATTGGTGATCTCAGTCAAAACTAGTTATATCGAATAGTAGGTTTTGACTTTTGTGAAATCTAGTTTTGACTAGTCAAAATTCGTAGTTTCTAGACGATTTGAAACTAATTCAAATATTTTTTTCTTGATCAAATTGTCTGTTTAAATGGTGACTTTAGTTAAAACTAGTTTTATCGAACAGTAGATTTTGACTTTTATAGTTTCTTTTGGATTTGAAACTAACCCAAATATTTTTCTTCTTGATCAAATCGCCGTTTTAATTGATAACTTTAGTCAAAACCAGTTTTATCGAATAGTAGATTTTGATTTTTGTGAAATCCCGTTTTAACTAGTTAAAATTGGTAGTTTCTAGACGATTTCAAACTAACCCAAATAATTTTTATTTTCTTGAAAAAATCGCCGTTTTAATTGATAACTTTAGTCAAAACTAGTTTTATCGAATAGTAGATTTTGACTTGTGTAAAATCCAGTTTTAACTAGTCAAAATTCGTGGTTTCTAGACGGTTTCAAACTAACCCAAATGATTTGTATTTTCTTGAAAAAATCGCCGTTTTAATTGATACCTTCAGTCAAAACTAGTTTTATGGAATAGTCGATTTTGACTTTTGTGAAATTTATTTTTGACTAGTCAAAATTTGTAGTTTCTAGAGGATTTGAAACTAATCCAAATACTTATTTCTTGATCAAATCGCCGTTTTAATTGATAACTTCAGTCAAAACTAGTTTTATCGAATAGTAGGTTTTGACTTTTGTGAAATCTAGTTTTGACTAGTCAAAATTTGAAGTTTCTAGACGATTTGAAACTAATTCAAATATTTTTTTCTTGATCAAATTGTCTGTTTAAATGGTGACTTTAGTTAAAACTAGTTTTATCGAACAGTAGATTTTGACTTTTATAGTTTCTTTTGGATTTGAAACTAACCCAAATATTTTTCTTTTTGATCAAATCGCCGTTTTAATTGATAACTTCAGTCAAAACCAGTTTTATCGAATAGTAGATTTTGACTTTTGTGAAATCCAGTTTTAACTAGTTAAAATTGGTAGTTTCTAGACGATTTCAAACTAACCCAAATAATTTTTATTTTCTTGAAAAAATCGCCGTTTTAATTGATAACTTCAGTCAAAACTAGTTTTATCGAATAGTAAATTTTGACTTTTTTAGTTTCTAGGCGATTTGAAACTAATCCAAGTATTTTTTTTTGTTTAAATTGCCGTTTTAATTAGTGACTTCAGTCAAAACTAGTTTTATCGAATAGTTGACTTTGAAGTTTTTGAAAAAATTTTCAACTCCAGCTACAAAGAAGCTTCTTATATCTTGATAAAAGTAGAAAAATTAAATAAATATTCGTAAAATCTAGTTTCAACTAGTTTTCTATGTAATCATCAAGCTTGTTCCACCAGAGATTTCTTATAATTTTCTATTGTATTGTCAGTTAATTCCGGAATTAACAATACAATCGAAACTTTTACCTGGTCGCGGCGTCCAACAGATTCAGAAGAGAAATTAAAAAATTACCTTAAAGTATGTCGCATTCGTTTTCTTCGCAACATTATGATTTATGCGGAAGAAACGCTAACGTTCTCCTGCTGTCTTGTCGCACGACAACATTAAAATTTCATCGAGTTCCCCTAACCAAGACATATGGCCCCCGTTCCACATCTGCGATTCAGCGAGACGTATCGCATTTTTCCTTCCATAAATACGAATAACTTTTACTTGGACTGGAAATTTCGTGTTAATTGACGTACAAACGAGAAGAAGAAACAAAAACGATAAAAACAAAAGTGTAACTTGACGAATTTTCGGAATTTTCAGGCCAAACAAGTCGACGATGATCAATTTCGTCGGTTTGCGGTTTTCGAGATTTTCTGCGGTTACACGCGACACTTTTTCTTTTAATTTTATTCCCTCACTTATCGACACGGTAATTTAATAGCAAATCCGTTGGGATCAAGCGCGAAATTGACTCGATCCTAGAAACGAACATTCAAACCACCCGCATTCAAACCACCCGTGCGCAAGGAATTTCGTTTTTTTTTTAATTCTTCAATTAACAAGCAATTAAAAGTTAATAACTCGGGCGAGTTTCTAAAAATTATTTACTTTGCGTCCGCTCCTTCCGCATAACGGATCCTCTCGAGTTATTCTGAGCTTTCCCCCCAGAACTTTTCCGGTATCGATTCAACACGTTAACGCTGTTAAATCGCAATAAGCGACGAACGTCGGGTTTTCACGAAAATTCTCGTCGTTTCTCAATCGGAGATTCCAACGGAAACGGATACAGCGTGGCCCAAATAAAAGTTACTCAGTGTCCGCTATTGGAAAATTTCTTGGTGTTTTTAGCGATGTTGCGTAATTTTTTATTTTAATTTGGCTTTTTTTGTTTCAATCACCGGAATTCACGTCTTGCGACTTTTATTTTTGGGATTTGGGCAAAATTACCGTTTCGAAACTTCAAATAAATTAAATGGACGAAAAACTTTGTTTCGTTTCACGAAATTGTTTAACGCCCGCCAATTTTTGAATCGGACAACTGTCAACTGGAGTGCCGCCAACCTGACGACACGAAAAGTTCGAAGTGTCATATTTTTTTTAATCCTAAAGACAACGGAAATTTAATTGATTCAACCAAAAATTGCGGTACGGGACCCAACAATTGTAATTAAAACTGTTTAGTTGGGCCGCAGTGTATATGTGGTGTCGTTTTCGCCGCCGGATACCCGGAAAACTCGTTAAACGGAAGGTAAATGGGGGCAACCGCAGAATTAGCAACTATTGTCGGTTGATGCCTCCTCTTCTAGGTAATAACAACCCCCCCCGCCCCCTTGAAGGTGATCTTAACTTTCTCTCTCTCTTGCCCGGATAATTACCATGCAAATTGAGGAAAATTGTCGGTTATTGCTTCATCGGATTACGTTGTGCGACCTTGGGTTGAATGCTGCAATGTCGTTTTGTTGACGGGTGCGTGCGGTAAGACGGAACTAACCTGAACTGTGGGTAACTTCATTTCTGGTTACTGTTTCGGTTCAGAATCCGCGCGAAAATTTTGCGATATTCTTCGAAATTGGAGATGGGGAGTCACGTAATTTTCTCGTTAACGAAACGGAAATTTTCTTGAAGATTTTTGTCAAGTTCCTTCTAGAAGACTTGCGCTTTCATTGGTAAATGCCGCAGTGATTGTCGCACGTCCGGCAATTATCCATTTGAAAAACTCTTGACGATTTCTTGATGTAAACAAAATGACGTAGGTACTCGAAACATTTGACGAACGCTACCGGGACTTTTTCACGCATGCAGAGTTTATCGAAGAGATAGGGACGAATTTTTGCCATTCCATTTGACATCTGAAACAATTTTCACGTCGAATCGGCAAATTTTTTGACAGCGCGTGGCGAGGTAACTCGAAAATTGCAACCAGTAAAACGGGGATTTTTTGGCTTGGGGTTGTCGACCCTTGTTGACAGTTTCTCATCTTTTTAGAACGTCACAAAGGGAAGATTTCCGTTGTTTTCAAGTGACTAAAACGACATTTTATTGACAAGTCGATTAGATGACGAGGACAGTTGATAACAAACGATAAGTTTATGCTGTGACATGCAAATGCGGTGCAAGGTTGTCACGTGTTAAAAACCTTGTTAAAGTCAACTTTATTATCACTAAAGTTAAGTGATTTTTCAAGAAATTTTTTCGAATTTGGTCCAATATACCGAGAAGTGTTCCAGGCTTTGGTGGCAGAGAACTTATTGAAATTAGAAATGTGTTAAACGGTCGTTTTCAGAAGAAATATTAAAAATCTCGGTTTTGATACGCCCAATTTGGACTACCTGCAACATGGGGGTGTATCCCAATACAATACATCGACAACACTATTAGATTAGTAACATTGGGGAAGTGGCGGTGCCACTCAAATGTCGCATTATAACACTGTTGTTGACGGTATATTGTATTGGGATACATCCCTATCTTTCAGGTAAACCCGACTGGGCGGCATTAATGCGAATTTTCTGGTTTAAGTCACATTTTAATCGCGAGAACCTTTGTTCCACACCGAAATTGAGATGGACCGACATTTGGTAGAAGACTCGTTTAAATTAGAAAATAATTTTGAAAATTTTTATTCAAAGTATATGTTGAATAATTAATAGACGCACAAAATTGGCTTCCATAGATAGGAAAACTGCTGCTGATGGCGATAACAAAATGTGAAATTAATCATTTTTGGTTTGAAGTGATTCGGGTGATGTAAACGGACGTTGAACATTGAACCCTCCGGTTTCTCCGTAGATATATGTTGAACAGTCGTTTCCAAAAGAAATTTTTAAAAATTTTGGCACACTCAATTTGAACTACCTGCAACATGGGGGTGTATCCCAATACAATACATAATCGACAGCACTTAGATTGTAACAATTTGGAAGTAGCGGTGTCACCCAAATGTCGCATCATAACACTGTTGTCGACGGTGTGTTGTATTGGGATACACCCCCATCTTCCAGGTAAACCCAACTGGGCGGCATAAATGCGAATTTTCTGGTTTAAGTCACAGTTTAATCACGGGAACCTTTGTTCTTCACCGCAGTGGAGATGGACCGACACTTAGTAGAAGACTCGTTAAAATTTGAAAATAATTTTGAAAATTTTTATTCAAAGTATATGTTAAATAATTAATAGACGCACAAAATTGGCTTCCAGAGATAGGAAACCCGCTGCTGATGGCGATAACGAAATGTGAAATTAGTCATTTCTGGTTTGAAGTGATTCGGGTGATGTAAACGGACGTAAAACATTGAACCGTCCGATTTCTCCGTCGCTAAAAATGGCGTTAGCTAAAGATGGCGTGCAGACGTAATCCATTAGAAGAGGCCAGAAGAATTACGTGTCATCACGCGAGTTCCGGCGGCAACTAAATGATATATACAAATATTGACCGTTTCATCCAATAATTCGCGTGTGGACACACATTTTGACATTGACAGTAGCGAACAACCGTTAGGCGTGTTATCCAAATTTGTTGAAGTTTGAAATTAGATCAAAACCGACTATACAGGGTCACATACAATTTGAGGGTTTGGTTGTATAATAATTTATACCAAATAATCGCAGACGAACACTCCTACAATTAACGTAATGGACTGGTCCGACGAGTTTTGGTTAATGCGCAGCCCCGCCCCTCGATATGGGTCTAATTTGCCTCGAACCCTAGCAGCTTTGCAACGATTACTGCAAATGTTTAAGTTGCATAGCAAGTGTTGCCAATCACAACAGTGCTTTATGTAAAAAATACCGTAACTCAACGTATCAGAAATTGAGATGCAAGTTTTTTGTTTGTTATTCGTCTTGAATTTTCCAAATGTTTCTGTTAATAATGAAAAATCTGACTGTCGGTTAATATTTTTGTCGCCTTCGTCGCCCCCGGGAGTTCTCGTTAAACCGCGAGTTCTGTCGAAATTGTTGATTTAGGCGTTGGCTCCGGTGTGTCGTTAATAATAAAAGTGGAACTCGTGCTGGTCGGCTAACCTCAACGAATTTTTGCTACAATGAATGTCGTCACTATTTTTGCGGTTTCTAAAACGATTTCGTTTGTTTTACAGGTAGTTCCATCAACGTCCTTCGACCGTGTAAAGTCTGTGATATCGACCGGAAGAGAGGCTCGTCAACGAAAAATCGAACAAAACAAACAAAAAAAGATGGAGTGACGACAGGTGACGAGACAACAAAGATGAGTGAAGTGACGCCGGTTCTGCAGCCCAACAACGGGGCCCACATGAAGAGGCCCAAGTTCACGGGTTGCAAGGATACCGTACCGTCGGTCCACGGCAGACCCAACAACTCGCTTATCAACAAAATTAGACTGAGCAATCACCAGAGAAACCTCAGTTTGGACTTCAGGTCGGTACCCACCAAAAATTTGTTGAATTTTCCACAAATTCAAATTTTTCAAAGCGACACCTCCGCGAGTTTTTGGTTACACCGAAAACTAACGACTCTACAACTTTTTTCGTAACGGTTATAGCAACTGCAATGAATTGTCTAACTAACGAAACCGAAAAAAACGCGAAAAATTATTTTAATTTATGCGTAAAACGTCTCCGAACTTGGACGATTTTCTAAAGCTCGCCGCTTATAACTGAGCCAAGGTAATTTTTTGAAAATACTTTCATTTCATTCTCTGTTCTTTACTCTTTGCGTCAACATAACCAAATTTTCTTAGAAATCGCCAATAACGTCTGTAACTAAAAAGTGCGAGAACGTGTTTTTGGCGCGTTCACAGTACCGGCTCGTTACACGAACACGTTTAGAAATAACGCGATTACACGTGTCTCTACTGCGGTAACGTGACCACGTAACGAGGCGACTATTTTAATTTCCATCTAGCTCCCGACTAAAGTGAACCACAATGGTCCGCCATCTCGAGTTCGCTCAGCGAAGTCCATTAGTGGATAATTTCCAATTTGGTTGATTTAGGTTCTCGAGAACGACACCAACCCCTTTTGTTTCTCTTAATTTTCTTGTAAATAGTTAAAAAATTAAAGTTAATTGCTTCTAACACAAACGAATCGTTGTTGGAGAGATCTTTTGGACGTGAGTATGGCTTGTACAGAATTTTTTTTAATTGAGAGTGAACTAGGCCAAGCGAACGAATTGAAATTTCTCGCTGCACGTCTGGGAGTAATTAAAAGTTATCTTGTGTCTCTCTGGAGATGATACGACGTGACGCAACGATATTGGAATAGTTCTTTTTATTTAACCTTCGTTTTTGTTGCGACTATGACATAAGAGACAGTTCCGGAATGAATAAAACAGTAGCGTCGTATCGAAGATTGTTTTTGAAGGATCTGCACGTGAAGAATTTCATTTCGGTAAGGCCGCAGCTGTAAAACGAAAATCTAGCAACGACACCATCTGGCTGTTGTTGTCAGAAGAGGCCAGCTGTTGGTTTAGGGCAGGTCGAGTCTTTGTATCGCAAATTTTGAAAAGTAGAAAAAAGTTTTGATATTTCGAGTCGATTTAGCTAGAAGAGGAACTATTTTGAAGAGTTTAACATTCGGATTTTGTTGTATTAAATTTGGTGATAATTTCGATAAAGCGTGACCAGAAGTTGAAGAATTCAAGTACAATGCAAATTTGTTCTGCAACGACAGGAATGTCGGTAGTAGAATAAGGACATTGAAACTGGACCCCCCCTGAGGTTGGCCTTGTTGATTTCGGTAAAAACGGTTGTCGACCAGGTAACAGTGAAACAATACGTCGTAGCGTGGCGACACCTAACGGTGGAAACAAGGAAATTATCACGATTGAGTTATTTTTTGAAACGCTCGTTTCGTGATAAAATTTTGATTTAAGGTGTCAGGTAAGTTTTATCACGACCACCATCTGTGAGAGTTTGCACCTCCTTTATAACTTACCAAAGAAACCGTACAACTTTTTTCCCTGTAGAAGGTTTTTGAGTTATAAAAATGTTTTACTCTAAAATTTTTAATTTGGTCAAGAGCTGCACGGATTTTTAATTTGGTATCGTATAGGAAAATTTAATTCGAATTCAACCAAGAAAATTGCCATAAGAACGAAATTTTACATATACAGGATGTTCTCGGTAGACTTAATTTGATTTTTTACACAATTTTTTGAGACCCTTCAACATTTAGTACTTTGGTAATTACGCAACAAGTTTCGAGCGAAACTACGTTTCAATATATCGTTGGTAACTATTGCGATTTGTTGATGGAATTTTATCTGCAATCACTGAAGCTTTTGATCTTTTCTTATCATTGATCGTAGAAATTTTTCGAAGATTGCGAATTGTACCGGAATAAAACGTGTCGTCGCTCCTGCAACCTAAAGAGATTGGAACGTGGAATCTTTTCGACTTTTCCAGTAACAATAAGTGGAGTTGTGTTGTTATTTTTTCTGCCCCAAAAATTCCGATATTTATGACGATCCAGCGATACTTCATCCTATTCCCGTCCTGACCCAGTTGTTAACCGCTCCAGATTTAGTGATTTAGTAGTGGCTGACGTAAAATTTCGGTCCTCTTACGATTCCACCCTCAGAGATGATCCACCTAAAACTCGTCAACAGTTAAAATCTTCTAAGGATCACGACGATCAAGCAGTACTGAAGAGAGAAACTTTCGAGAACTGATTGACTGACAGTTAGGACAGCGAAATAATTTTTTTATATCTTGATTTTGCCCAATTTGGGCTACCTGCAACATGGGGTGTATCCCAATACAATACATAATCAACAACACTATTAGATTTGTGACGGTGCCACTCAAATGCGTTGTCGACTGTATATTGTATTTGGATACACTCCCCATCTTCCAGGTAAACCCTACTGGGCGGCATAAATGCGAATTTTATGGTTTAAGTCCGGTCTAATGGTTTAATTACAAGAATCTTTGTTCCACACCGAAATCCAGATGAACCGGCACTTGTTAAAATTATAAAAAAAATTATTGGCGATATATCGTCAGGACGACCAAGTAGAAACAAAGAAAGAAGCTTAAGAGACGGTAGTAATACAAATCGAATGGTTCGGCGATGGAGATGGTGAAACCATCCAGTTTAAAAGTCCCTCGTGCATCGTCGAGCGCCCTCGTTGTCGAAGTGATTTAGTAGTGACTGACGTAAAATTTCGGTCCTCTTACGATTCCACCCTCAGAGATGATCCACCTAAAACTCATCAACAGTTAAAATCTTCTAAGGATCACGACGACCAAGCAGTACCGACGAGAGAAACTTTCGAGAACTGATTGGCTGATAGTTAAGACAGCGGAATAATTTTTTATATCTTGATTTTGCCCAATTTGGGCTACCTGCAACATGGGGTGTTTCCCAATACAATACATAATCAACAACACTATTAGATTTGCGACGGTGCCACTCAAATGTGTTATCGACTGTATATTGTATTTGGATACACTCCCCA
This sequence comes from Pyrochroa serraticornis, assembly GCA_905333025.2. Lineage (NCBI taxonomy): Eukaryota > Metazoa > Arthropoda > Insecta > Coleoptera > Pyrochroidae > Pyrochroa > Pyrochroa serraticornis. Next base: position 48,560,897 of record HG995152.1, read on the forward strand.
TCTTCCAGGTAAACCCTACTGGGCGACATAAATGCGAATTTTATGGGTTAAGTCCGGTCTAATAGTTTAATCACAAGAATCTTTTCACACCGAAATCGAGATGAACCGGCACTTGTTAAAATTATAAAAAAAATTATTCACAATATATCGTCACGACGACCAAGTAGAAACAAAGAAAGAAGCTTAAGAGACGGTAGTAAGACAAATCGAATGGTTCGGCGATGGAGATGGCGAAACCATCCAGTTTAAAAGTCCCTCGTGCATCGTCGAGCGCCCTCGTTGTCGAAGTGATTTAGTAGTGACTGACGTAAATTTTCGGTCCTCTTACGATTCCACCCTCAGAGATGATCCACCTAAAACTCATCAACAGTTAAAATCTTCTAAGGATCACGACGATCAAGCAGTACTGAAGAGAGAAACTTTCGAGAACTGAGTGGCTGATAGTTAAGACAGCGGAATAATTTTTTATATCTTGATTTTGCCCAATTTGGGCTACCTGCAACATGGGGTGTTTCCCAATACAATACATAATCAACAACACTATTAGATTTGCGACGGTGCCACTCAAATGTGTTATCGACTGTATATTGTATTTGGATACACTCCCCATCTTCCAGGTAAACCCTACTGGGCGACATAAATGCGAATTTTATGGGTTAAGTCCGGTCTAATAGTTTAATCACAAGAATCTTTTCACACCGAAATCGAGATGAACCGGCACTTGTTAAAATTATAAAAAAAATTATTCACAATATATCGTCACGACGACCAAGTAGAAACAAAGAAAGAAGCTTAAGAGACGGTAGTAAGACAAATCGAATGGTTCGGCGATGGAGATGGCGAAACCATCCAGTTTAAAAGTCCCTCGTGCATCGTCGAGCGCCCTCGTTGTCGAAGTGATTTAGTAGTGACTGACGTAAATTTTCGGTCCTCTTACGATTCCACCCTCAGAGATGATCCACCTAAAACTCATCAACAGTTAAAATCTTCTAAGGATCACGACGATCAAGCAGTACTGAAGAGAGAAACTTTCGAGAACTGAGTGGCTGATAGTTAAGACAGCGGAATAATTTTTTATATCTTGATTTTGCCCAATTTGGGCTACCTGCAACATGGGGTGTATCCCAAAACAATACATAATCAACAACACTATTAGATTTGTGACAGTGTCACTCAAATGTGTTGTCGACTGTATATTGTATTTGGATACACCCCCCATCTTCTAGTTAAACCCTACTGGGCGGCATAAATGCGAATTTTATGGTTTAAGTCCGGTCTAATAGTTTAATCACAAGAATCTTTTCACACCGAAATCGAGATGAACCGGCACTTGTTAAAATTATAAAAAAAATTATTCACAATATATCGTCACGACGACCAAGTAGAAACAAAGAAAGAAGCTTAAGAGACGGTAGTAAGACAAATCGAATGGTTCGGCGATGGAGATGGCGAAACCATCCAGTTTAAAAGTCCCTCGTGCATCGTCGAGCGCCCTCGTTGTCGAAGTGATTTAGTAGTGACTGACGTAAATTTTCGGTCCTCTTACGATTCCACCCTCAGAGATGATCCACCTAAAACTCATCAACAGTTAAAATCTTCTAAGGATCACGACGATCAAGCAGTACTGAAGAGAGAAACTTTCGAGAACTGAGTGGCTGATAGTTAAGACAGCGGAATAATTTTTTATATCTTGATTTTGCCCAATTTGGGCTACCTGCAACATGGGGTGTATCCCAAAACAATACATAATCAACAACACTATTAGATTTGTGACAGTGTCACTCAAATGTGTTGTCGACTGTATATTGTATTTGGATACACCCCCCATCTTCTAGTTAAACCCTACTGGGCGGCATAAATGCGAATTTTATGGTTTAAGTCCGGTCTAATAGTTTAATCACAAGAATCTTTTCCCACCGAAATCGAGATGAACCGGCACTTGTTAAAATTATAAAAAAAATTATTCACAATATATCGTCACGACGACCAAGTAGAAACAAAGAAAGAAGCTTAAGAGACGGTAGTAAGACAAATCGAATGGTTCGGCGATGGAGATGGCGAAACCATCCAGTTTAAAAGTCCCTCGTGCATCGTCGAGCGCCCTCGTTGTCGATCGTGAAAGCAACGTTTTCTGATTGGACAACTGAACGCTTCAAGTCAGTTTAAAGAACTGTCATTTCGAAGGTCATAATTGTGAGTGGTACCAAAATTTTCCAGATTACACCTGCAAGTCTTCAAGTATTTTGATTGTCATTCAATAATCAGCTCCTGCTAACGATATTTATGCGTCAAAACTGGAAAATGAAGCTATCAATCGGTCGTTATATTCGATTTTTAACGGCAGGTAATAAAGATGTCTCCTCAATTCGGTAGACGGTACCCACTCAATTTATTTTTCGATATTCAGTCGTCACCAAACGTAATTAAAATTGTTCAGTTTCGTCAAGTTTCTTTCGGTCGAAGGGTTACCGTGACGTCACAATTATTATTTTTCTTGACGGAAATTTTGACATCGAGGTTACGTCACTTTTTAACAAAAGTAATCTCTTCGGCTTCGGCGTGCAGGGTACACACTTAATTTCGATAATTAGTTCGAAATATCAAATTAACAAGTAACCCGGCAGATCGCAAAAGTAAGGTTAGTGGGAACACGCACCCAAATGACAGTTGCGGTGGCGCCTCTATACTGTGCAACCGCAAGCTTGAGAGGCGGGATTTTTGAAAATACCGCAGCAAAATTTTGATTAGTTTTGCAACATTTTTGAAACGACCCAACTCGACACGCTTCACAGTAATTGTCCATAATTTTTAATGCTTTTTTTGCAATATTTAACGTACCGTTTGGGGTAAATTGATTAAAATTCTGTTCGATTTCAGATCGATGGGTATCATCCTGCCGCCCGTGACGCAAGTGACGACGTCCGTCGTCCCCCCGTTGACTTTGCACCATCGCAACCGCAGTCTCGATTCCGCCCTCCAAAGGATACCGGAAGTGGACGTGACGCCGAGTCCGGAATGTGAGAACGTCACCAACATGTTGTCGCCCGAAATGTGTCCGGTATCGTCTTCGTCGAAAACGCAAAGAGACGAACTGGCCAGTTTGGGATCGGACGATTCGGGGATCATATGCGGTTCGGACAGCGGTTCCAGCGATAGCAACGCGACTAGAGAGTCCAGTGTCGAATATCTGGCCAACGGCGGTGGTGATAACGATAGTAGAGAAAGTTTAGATTCGGAAACTGCATCGGATAAAGGTGAAGTGAGCATCGATTGTGTCAGTGATGATGTGACCACAATCGAAACAACAACATTGACCGAAAATAACGAGTGCGATGGTAAATGTGAAACGGTTTCCTCGAAAGGATTCGGGATGTTGAGGTTGTTGGAAAGTAAAGTTTTTGATGTGTCGATGGCGATGCATTATCTTTTTAAGAGCAAAGAGCCGGGTGTGCAGAGTTACATAGCTAACAAGATGTTCAGTTTTCATGATCACGAAGTGGACTTTTATCTGCCCCAGCTTGTTTGCATGTACATACAGATGCATGATGTTGCCGAGGTCATACATCCTTACCTCATACATAGGTGAGTGAAGGTGTCCAGTCTCGATTTTTTTAGACAGTCGCTTTTACACTAACTGTACAGTTGCAATTTTTTACGATTTTTGATGATTTAAGAAACTCTGGGATCTCACGTAAGTATAGAATCCAGTTGGTTGGAAGCCAAAAATCGATTTGAAGTTCAGAAGATTTTTTGGGTCGCTCCCCCTAAGAACGCAACGGCAAACCAATTGTCTAGAAAAGCTCCCTCTCACTAACGTGGTGTCCAAAATTTTTTCATCGACGTTTTCCCATTCTTCCAGCGAGGCGTGGAAGTTCTTTTGAGTCTATACCAAACATTCTCGATAGGATTGAGATCTGGATTGTAACGTTTTTATTTAGTTTCATTTTCCGAAAAATTACTCAACGCCACTCTGAAAATCGATCTTCAGCAGTATGGTAATAAAATTTTGCGTCGACCTCCCAACTTGTCTATGAATGGAACTCTTTGTGAAGCAGTTGTGTGGGTTTTGTTTTTTCTCCCAGATACAAAGTTAAAAAAACTACTGCAGAGTTTCACAATACTATCAGAATTTGAACAAAGAAAAGTTGTACGTTCTGATTTGAATTTAAAAAAAGTTGAAACGCCTCTTTGGTATTCCACGCCTCTGATCTGAAAGGCTAAATAGCGTAACAATACCCTCCAATTGATTATTAATAGATGGACGACATATTTGTTGTTAATGGATACGGAATAGCAGGTGTGTAATTTTTTTTATGATTACCCGCCACTGGTTTTGTGTAACAGTAACAGTTCGTTACTGACCACTGCGAAGTGATTACGGCACGTTCTGGTGTTGTCTTGAATGGAATTTGTTTCGTCACTGGTCTCGTTACACGTCACACGAGTGTGGTCGTTCTCCAACGTTGAACACAAGAAAAACGTGCCAGGTTTAATTAAAAACAAAAAACAATTTGTTGAGTGAGCAAATTCTTCGTTTTTAACTTCGATTTTTTCAAAAATCGCTCTTAATTTCGATTTGTCGTTTTTCTTTTGCGTTACTAATTTCGTGAAGGTCGGGACAATGGACGGAAATTACCCAACATTGACCTGAAAGTGACACTTCTTCATGTTTTTTTTGGTTTTGTTTTTTTTTTCTAGAGATTTTTTTATTTTTGTAACACAATTCATCTTCTTTCGATATATTCGTAAATTTCACGTTGGTAAATAAAGAAAATTCCACTTTCAGCGACAAAGGTTCGCCCAGTTTGGGCTACCTGGAAGATGAGGGTGTATCACACGATACGTGGTCGACAACACCGTTAGATTGTAATAATTCGATTAACACAGTTCTGCAAGTGATTAACATTTTTTTCGACTTTTTTGATATTTTTTCCTTCTATTGTCACTCGTTTTCGTATTTTATCTCATTTTCGTAACGAAATTTTTTTCAAATTTTTAGCGTTGTCACTATATTTATTGACAAATTTTACGTTAGTAATTACAGAAAACTCGGTTTTCAGCCATAAATGTCCGCCTAGTCTGGGTTACTTGGATAGGGGTGTATCTTAACGCAATACAGAGTCGACAACACCATTAGAATGTGACATTTGAAGCGACAGTGCCATTCATTCTAATGATATTGTTGACTGTGTATTGTATTGAGATACACCCCTACCATCCAGGTAGCCTGTACTGAGTGAACCTTTAGCTGAAACCCGAATTTTCTTGATTTATTTAAAACTAAACGGCTCAATGCGAAAGAAATAATTCCACGAAGATTTTTGTTTCTTCAAGTTTCACGTAAAATACCATTTAAAGTCTTTTTTTGAATCCGATTTTGTTCGTTTTTATTAGAAATGGAAGTGATCGGTGACAACTTGCACGTAAATCCAAGGTGAAGGTTGTTTCATCGTCTCGGAATTAATTTAAATTAGTGAGGTTATGTCCAACTGGTGGCGTCATTCCCGGTAAATACTGAAAATTGTACGTCTAATTGATGATGCGTGTTTTATGACGCTTATCTCGATAGACTTTGGCACTTTACAATTTATTTTCGAACTTCCACCGAACTAGTTTGATTTGACCGATCGCGTGACGTCATGGTTACTTGTGAAACTTGCCCAGTTCTGCCTCGGCGCTTCGTAAAATTACCGTCAAAACCCCCGCCTCAAAGGAAGGATCCAATTGAAGTTTTGCGACGAAATGAAGTTTCGATTCCCATCGAACTCGTTTTCAGAATATTCAGAAGCGCCGCAGCAGATGCGACGTAACCTGGTTAATCAAGTTCGTCCGCCCACTATTTTCTATCGACCAACACGTGGTTCTGTCATAACAACAAAATTCAGTTTTGACAGAACGAAAATTTCGTGTCGTAATAACAAAATTTTGACAGAAACTTTGACGTTTATCATAACAAAAAAGTTTTGACAGAACGAAAATTTTGTCGTAATAACGAAATTTTGACAGAATTTTTGACGTTTATAACGCGAACGAAAGTTTTGACAGAACGAAAATTTTGTCGTAATAATAAAATTTTGAGAGAATTTTCGACGGTTATCACTCAAACGAAAGTTTTGACCGAATGAAAATTTTTTGTGTCTTTGTAACAAAATTTTGACAGTAATTTTGACATTTATCCCGCCAATAAAAGTTCTGACAGAACGAAAATTCTGTCGTAACAACAAAATTTTGACAGAATTTTTTACCTTTATCACTCAAACGAAAGTTTTGGCAGTAAGAAAATGTTGTGCCGTAATAACAAAGTTTTGACAGAAATTTTGACGTTTATCACGCAAACAAAAGTTTTGACAGAACGAAAATTCTCTCGTAACAACAAAATTTTGACAGAATTTTTTACCTTTATCACTCAAACGAAAGTTTTGGCAGTATGAAAATGTTATGCCGTAATAACAAAGTTTTGACAGAAATGTTGACGTTTATCTCGCCAATAAAAGTTTTGACAGAACGAAAATTCTGTCGTAACAACAAAATTTTGAGAGAATTTTTGACGTTTATCACTCAAACGAAGGTTTTGTTAGAATAAAAATTTTGTGTCTTAATAACAAAATGTTGACAGTAATTTTGACGTTTATCCCGCCAATAAAAGTTTTGACAGAACGACAATTCTGTCGTAACAACAAAACTTTGAGAGAATTTTTGACGTTTATCACGCAAACAAAAGTTTTGACAGAACGAAAATTTTGTCGTAATAAGAGAATTTTGAGCGAATTTTTGACGTTTATTATACGAACGAGAAAGTTTTAACAGAATGAAAATTTTGTGTAGTAATATCAAAATTTTGACAGAAATTTTGACGTTTTATCACACAAACAAATGTTTTGACAGAACGAAAATTTTGTCGTAGTAAGAGAATTTTGAGCGAATTTTTGACGTTTATCATACGAACGAAAGTTTTGACAGAATGGAAATTTTGTATCGTAATTACAAAATTTTGAGAGATTCACGCAAACGAAAGTTTTGACAGAATGAGAATTTTGTGGTAATAACAAAATTTATCATAGGAACGAAACTTTTGACAGAAACGCAAACGCAGCTGTCAATTTAATGTCAGTCGCGCTATTATTTCAAATGCATGAAATTCACGCCCCAGCTTCTCCTTTTTAAGAAAGTAAGTCAAATCGGGGAGGTAGTTGCGTTGTGATTTTATGGTAATTCGCCGCGCTGCAGGTGTAGGTTTAGGTCGAGTTGTTTGTTCGACGCTGTCCATTTTCTTTCAACGTAACTGTACGTACCACCCGAACGGCTGGACGTCTGCAAATCTTTTAAAATGATCCCGGGTCGAGTACCTGCCGGAATTTCGAAAATCGTTTATTGTTCTCGTTAATCCTCCCCGGCGACCATCGTTTTTGTGAATTTTCCGACATTTTTGAGATATTTTGAAACGGTGATTCATTCCGAAAACATCGTCGTGTAGGTTCCCACCCACTTAAATACGGCGCGACTGTCGCCCCGTTTCGTCAAACTATTGAATTACTCGAATTTACGGAAAGGTTTCTCGTCTCTTAATCACCGATTAAAATTTTCGTGTGGGTTTCGTCACTACCCGAAAAAACCGAGAAAATTGACGCGACTCTGCAATTATCAAGGTAAACACCCCACCGTCTCCGGAGGGTTCGTTTTTGTTATTGAAGATTTCGAATTTTATTTACATCGAATTACGTTGGTACTTTACTGTTCAAGGATAAGTATGGCGGAATGGCGTAACCATGAACAATTACGGGATTATTGATTGAGTGACGAGACAAGGTTAAGTGTAATTAACGAAGTAAGAGTGAATCGACAGGTGGATGGCGGAAAGTGGATCAAATCCATTACGAGAAAATAGCGGGATCAAAAGTACGAGATGAATCACTTGGTGGCTGATAAAAAAAGTTTCTAAATAAATTGATGATTTTAGATAAATACGTAGAATTATGTTAATTGATCAACGAAAGGTCTGGGTCAACGGTCAGAAGAGATTTCGAGTTGTTTTATGCATGCAGGTCAATTTGGCCGCGTTTTGTTAAAATTCTTCGTCCAAGCATTGACTTTTTACTCATAGACAGTCAACGCTGTGTTTACTGACTAGTACCGCTAGATGTCGTAGGACAAGTGCAGAAATAATTTGGCCGCGTTTTGTTAAAATTCTTCGTCCAAGCATCGACTTTTTACTCGTAGACAGTCAACGTTGTGTTTACTGACTAGTACCGCTAGATGTCGTAGGACAAGTGCAGAAATAATTAATCAATGGTCCAAGTTTTAGGTAGGTGCGGGCGTCAAGGTGCAGGTAATAAATTATAAAGTGGGGCCTCGTTTTTTGGCGTTTTTTTTTTGTTCTATCGTTTTTTTATTCGTTACATAATTATAATTTCGAATGATATCCATTAATCAAATTCTCCCATTCTGCTTTTAACTAAATTAAATTAACTTTCGAAATTTTGGGATTTTTGTTGACAGCGTGATTCACTGATTGCATGGCGTCAGTATCGGATGATAAGAAAATTGCCGTCAGTTTCATATTTATCAATGATTCAGCGCCAACAATTGCAGAAGAACAAATATGAGAAATGTTATTGCATTTGGTGACTGCTGCTGATTTCTAAATTGGAAATTTTCGTTTCAAATGGGTTGACACAAATTAAAAATTCTAAATGGAAAATAGACGTATGCTCGTTTATATTTCTTCTCATGGCTCTAAAGTTCTAAACTTTTTAATTTTTTTTTAATGGTGCACCTTGTGATCATCTTCCTGTTTGTGTGACTTGTATCGAAGTGTTTGCCAATTTTCTTCGTTTATTTGTCCCAGAACTCCATAAAAGCTTCGGTTCTTTCAAGTTTGTTTGTGTTTCTTCTCATGGTTTGGTTTCTTCGGAAATTTCGAACTCTTTCCATTTTCTTAATGAGGATCTTTCTGCTAGTCTTTCTGTTTACTGAGACTTACTTCAAATTGTTTGCAAATTGTCTTTGGTTGTAATTATCTTAAAACTTCATTGAAGATGTCTTCTCATTTCTCTCTGAATCTGATTTGCTCATTTTTTTCTCTTCTTTTTTCTCTTTAATGCTCTTCTTTATGCTCATCTTCTTCATTTTTTGTGTTAAACTCTCCCCCATAGGGCGACTGATAGGACAGAGAAACTGATGGTGTGTGGTGAGGAAGTGTTTGTATTACTGCGTGTTCGGATCACGTCGGGATTACCAATGTAGGGATTTGCATTAATAGCAATTCAGTGCAGCGACGATAAAATGCGTTTCTTAACCGAGATTCGAACCCGGGCCTCCCAATTGTCGATTAGTTGCTCTGGCCGCTAAGCTATCAAGATATACTTATCATCTCTGCTATACGTCCATGTTATGCGCTGCTACAGTGGTAATTATCTTAGAAGTCCGTTAGAAATGTTTTCTTCTTCTTCATTCATTTGCTCTTTTCTCATGGTTCAGTTTCTTCGGAGGTCCAACAATCTTTCCATTTCCATAATGACGTCTCTTGTACTTTTCTTGCCGTTTGCTGAGGTTTTTTTTGTTTGCTAGCTTTCTTCGCTGGTAATCTTAAAACTATATAAAAGATTTCTTCTTCTTCCTTATTTTCACTAGAAGTTAGTCATATAATTGTTTCCTTGTCTTCTCATGGTTCGATTTCTTCGGAAGTCTTAAGACTTCTTGTATTTTCTTAATGGCGCTCCCTTTGGTTGTCTTTCTAATTGCTAAGACAGATATCGTAATGGTTATCATCTTCTTAGTAGCAAGTATCTTGGAGTTTCAACACAAATATCTTCTCATTTTTGTTATTTTCATGTCTCGGTTGCTTTGGAGACTTAGCAACTATTCCACTTTCTTAACAGCGCCCCTTGTGCTCATCTTTCTGTTTCTGAGACTTATATCGAATTGTTTGCCAATTTTCTTCCTTTACTTGTCTAAAATTTCATGAAAGTTTCGGTTCTTTCTAGAAGGTAAGCATAAGTTTGTTTATGTTTCTTCTGAAATTTCGAATTCTCTCCATTTTCTTAATGACGGTCCTTCTGCTAGTCTTTCTGTTTACTGAGACTTACTTTGAATCGTTTCTTTCTGAATGTGATTTGTCGAATTTTTTTCTCGTGGTTTCTTCTTTCTTCTCCTTAATGCTCTTCTTTATGCTCATTTTTTTCATTTTTTGTCTTTTACTTTTCTTACTAGTCTATTGTTGTCCATTCTATCAATTTGCATGTATACATGTTCGATTCTACATCTCTTTGCTGAGACTTACATCGAATTGTTTGCCAACTTTCCTTGGTTTTAATTATCTTAAAATTCCATGAAAGATGTCTTCACCTTTGACTCGAGAAGGTGATATGCTTGTTTATATTTCTTCTTCTTAACGGTCTTCCTTACACTCATCTTAATTTTTCCAATTTTGCTCCTCTTACTGATCTATAATTCTTCCAATATCTCGCTCCAATATTTGCTACAATCGTCCACATTTCTTCTAACATCTCGTTACATTGTTGGGCATGTCTTCATCTCTACATCTATCTCTCAGCACTTTTCTTGGAGAGTTCTCAAGACTTTAATTTCTGTTTTTCTCATTAATTGGGTCGTTCTCTCTGTGTCAGCCTTAGCCTCCGCTCCATACGTCATAGTTGGTCTTACTATTGTTTTAGAAATTCTATTTAGCCCTAAGTTGACATGTACTTCTAAACACTACACCTCTTAGACACCAATAACTCTTGCAGATTTTTTGTTCGAAACTTTACTTCGGAATGCAAACTTCCATCACTTGTTACTTCACTCCCAAGATACTTAAAGGTCATTACTGGTATTAACTTCTCTTCATTTTCCAATTTACATCTTACCCACCACTTGGCGATGGTCATAATTTTGTTTTATCGATGTTTATGGTGAAGTTAAACAGTTTTGCCACTACATTAAATCGAAATGGGAGTCCTCGGAGATTTTTCTGGAACCCTCCCACTAGAAGAGTCATCTGCGTGGGAGATTACGTCAAATGACGTGGTGGCGATTTTATAGCAAATTATTTCGGTAGACTACCATGATGGCGTCCATTGTCAAGTCAAATAGGAAGAAACTTAAGGAATCATTTTGTCTTACACTTTTTCTATGCTTTGTATCCTTCAGTGTTTAGTGTTGAATTTTCGATTCATGTCCACAAAAGTTTTTCCTTACTTAATTTTTATTCAACTAACCAACCAAATCATTTAGTCACATCAATTGAATTGAAATTCTATCAAATTTTCAGCAAGTTACCTCTGAATTTATATGTCGTTTAAGGTAGACCAATTTTTTCTCAACCTTTCTGCTCTTCCCCTCTTTCAAAAAGACTTTTAAGGTACTTTTGAGGAGTGTTATTGTGGTTTTGGCAATATTTTAAAAACTGCATATATCCCTCTCTTCCCTATTAGCTAATATTTTTACTTTTATTTTGCACCATAGTGTTTTGTGTTTTTATTTATTTTCATTTTTGTTTATCCTATCGCTTCGTTCCTTAATTAATTGTGGCCAAAAGACTTTGTATCATTGTAGGTAGGTCTGGTATAGATAAAGTACAAGAGAGGCCCAAAAACGCTTCCTTGAGGTACTGCAGACTTTATAGGTGAAAAGTGCAAGAAGATTCCAAACATTTAATTGTTTTAAGTAGAAATGTGTTGTGAAAATAATTATGGAACGCATTTAGTTTCTTGAAATAAATTTTTTTTTTTATTAAGTTCCAAATTTTTTCCAGCTATTATGTTGGTGTTGACATATCAGTTGACACTTAACCTGTTAGTATTTAAAAACTTTCTTCGGAGGTCCAACAATCTTTCCATTTCCATAATGACGTCTCTTGTACTTTTCTTGCCGTTTGCTGAGGTTTTTTTTGTTTGCTAGCTTTCTTCGCTGGTAATCTTAAAACTATATAAAAGATTTCTTCTTCTTCCTTATTTTCACTAGAAGTTAGTCATATAATTGTTTCCTTGTCTTCTCATGGTTCGATTTCTTCGGAAGTCTTCTTGTATTTTCTCCCTTTGGTTGTCTTTCTATTTGCTAAGGCAGATATCGTAATTGCAGACTTCACGTCAGTTATAGTCATCAGAGATCAGCGAATCCAACTTTAAGAAATGTTAGAGAAGAAATTCTAGCAAAAAGTAGAGAGTGTGGACAATTTCTGAGAGTTTTGATCGACGAGTTAGAAACAACATTTTTGATTGAATGGTTGATGGGACATGGGTAAAGCAAAAAAGTGAAGTAGATGAGGTGTCCCACTTTAAAAAAGACGAAATTTGGTACAGTGAAGCAAAAAGAATGCCAAAAGACGACATACAACTTGATTACAGGCCCTTCGTACAGAAAGATTAAAGATGGTTCTTGCAGGAGAAAACTGCAACTTCTACCATTGAAGATTTTATGCTCCACAGAACCATGAAAGATCAAGAAATGGTACAGAACAAAAAATTCTTGGAGAACAAAGAGAAACATTTTCTGCAAAATGATTGACACATGAGCAAGAAAAAAATTGGAGGGGGCTTCTGGCATCGACGTGGAGGTTGATTTTCTGAAAGACCAAACCATGAAGATATATAAAGAGCGCGGAGGTAAAATTTTATTTTCATAGGAACAAGCTGACAAAAATTTACGAAAATTACAGAAACATGGCGAGCGTCTGTAAATTAGAGGAACAGTTTCTGGGGCATCACACAACTGGGTCAGGACGAAAACACGATAAAATATCGCCAGGCAATCGTAAATATTGGGGTGCGTGGAGTAGAAAAACACCAATTTTTTTTATTACCAGCCTGCAGGGTTCTGCGTTCTAATTCGATCAAAGGAACTGTGTCACGTTTCATCCCAGATACAATCCCAAAATTTCCTACAAACAGCGATAACGACAGGATTTAAAAATTGCAGATAAAATTCCAGAGACAAAGCGAAAGAGTAAGCGATTAAGCAATAAACGCTTTGCTAGTACAGAAAAAAAATTACGTGCCAAGATATCTAAAGCCATATTGTTCTATTTTTACCCAAATTATTGATAAGATATTGGAGGATTTTCTAAAACGCGATAACTCTCTGCCAATTAATTTTTCTATCCCAGATCGCGACGAGTTTCATTTCATCGAAGACCAATTCAGTCGGAAGAGTTTACCGGTGGAAAGGCAACACGCCATGCAGGGTATGAAATCAAAATTTCGTGTGTAGCTTTCAAATTTTGAAAATAAAACTTTTCTGCGACACGATCCGACAATTTAGACGTTAGGTGCAAAATTTTATTGCTGCAGTTTCAATTTTTTTTAATAAAAAAATCTGAAGGCCTCGAATCCGATGATTACTGTTTTTCAGATATTTTTGAACGTCTATCCTGAAGCAAGATTACGTTATCGAGGAATTTTGCAAGAAAGTCGTCTTTGCAAGCAATCAAATTGATTGGCGTGCAATTTCGATAATAACACGTAAAGATGCTCCGCTCCACTGAATCGAGCGTCCTTGATTTCTTTAACATAGTAAACGATGTTTATCCTAATTTTTTACTATAACTTGACATCACTACTAACCATTGTCTATTTGAAGAACTCGTCTTGTAGTTTCTTCGCTTCGTAGTGACGTCAACCGAAAGCAGCGCCATCTGGCGAATTCTATCGTAAATCACTTCTAACTTTGTTAGTTCTCAACAGAATTTGATGGGGTTTTCACCAAAAAATTCGAAACAATATTCCTGATTAAGGATGACTGCCAACTTTACTTAAATAAAAAATTTTTTTTAGCATATACACGAAATTATTTTTTTAAATCATCCCGCATCAAAAATATAATTTTGTAAGTGTCAACAAAAGAGCACGAAAAAATTGAGAAAATTAACGGTTTTAGAGCGAATCTACGATTATTGCCTATGTCGGTGTGCCCTGTGCTGCCCCCAGTTTGATGCGGTCGGGCTGGAGTTAGACTGGAGTAGATGGCAGCGCCGTGCAACGAGCGATGATTACTTCTAATTTTCTTAGTTTTGAACAGAAGTTAACGCGATTTTCACCAAAAAATTGAAAAAATATTCTCGACTGCGGATAAGTTCCAACTTTTGTTAAATTATTTTTTTAAATTTTAGACACAAAATTGCTTTACTAACGTCATCTTGAATTGAAAAAAAATAAAAAATTAACGATGCTGCTACTCGCTTCTTTGTATTATGGCAAGTTAATTAAGACAATTGACAGAATTTAATGTGAATTTAAAGATGGACCATGCTAACTACCCTGTGCCAATTATAATCCAATTAGGTCGTTCTGCTCTTTCATCGATACTCAGGAACGTATTTATTAGAAGACTTTTTTAGTTTCCCTCGTTATCAGTTCGGACAGAAATTAATGAGCTTTCATCAATCGTTTCAAATTCAGTAGCGATCGAGTTTCTCTTGTTATTACTTCCACCGTTCACTTCTGTTACATTTTTGAACAAAATTAAATTGTTAAACTACGCAGTTGCGCAGAAATTCGTGAAAGTTAGTTTAGATTTGCAAGAGCAAACCTGAATGGTGTCTGGAATCGCTTAATTTTGAAAACTGAAATCTTCAAACACTAACAGGCAAGGTGTTAACTCATGTTAACACCATCACAACAGTTGGAAAAATTTTGGAGTTTAATAGAAAAAATAATTTGATTGTTTCAAGAAATTAAATGCGTTACATAATTATTTTCGAAGCATATTTCTACTTAAAACAATTAAATGTTTGGAATCTCCTTGCACTTTCATTCTATAAAGTCTGGAGTGCCTCAAGGAAGCGTCTTCGGACCTCACTTGTACTTCATCTATACCAGACCTACCTACAATGATCCAAAGTCTTTTGGCCACAATTAATTAAGGAACGAAGCGATAGGATAAACAAAAATGAAAATAAATAAAAACACAAAACACTATGGTGCAGAATAAAAGTAAAAATATTAGCTAATAGGGAAGAGAGGGATATATGCAGTTTTTAAAATATTGCCAAAACCACAATAACACTCCTCAAGAGTACCTTAAAAGCCTTTTTGAAAGAGGAGAAGAGCAGAAAGGTTGAGAAAAAATTGGTCTACCTTAAACGACATATAAATTCAGAGGTAACTTGCTGAAAATTTGATAGAATTCCAATTCAATTGATGTGACTAAATGATTTGGTTGGTTAGTTGAATAAAAATTAAGTAAGGAAAAACTTTTTTGGACATGAATCGAAAATTCAACACTAAACACTGAAGGATACAAAGCATAGAAAAAAGTGTAAGACGAAATGATTTCTTAAGTTTCTTCCTATTTGACTTGACAATGGACGCCATCATGGTAGTCTACCGAAATAGTTTGCTATAAAATCGCCACCACGTCATTTGACGTAATTTGCCACGCAGATGACTCTTCTAGTGGGAGGGTTATAGAAAAATCTCCGAGGACTCCCATTTCGATTGAATGTAGTGGCAAAACTGTTTAACTTCACCATAAACATCGATAAAACAAAATTATGACCATCGCCAAGTGGTGGGTAAGATGTAAATTGGAAAATGAAGAGAAGTTAATACCAGTAATGACCTTTAAGTATCTTGGGAGTGAAGTAACAAGTGATGGAAGTTTGCATTCCGAAGTAAAGTTTCGAACAAAAAATCTGCAAGAGTTATTGGTGTCTAAGAGGTGTAGTGTTCAGAAGTACATGTCAACTTAGGGCTAAATAGAATTTCTAAAACTATAGTAAGACCAACTATGACGTGTGGAGCGGAGACTAAGGCTGACACAGAAAGAACGACACAATTAATGAGAAAAACAGAAATTAAAGTCTTGAGAACTCTCCAAGAAAAGTGCTGAGAGATAGATGTAGAGATGAAGAGGTGCTCAACAATGTAACGAGATGTTAGATGAAATGTGGGCGATTGTAGCAAATATTGGAGCGAGATATTGGAAGAATTATTGATCAGTAAGAGGAGCAAAATTCGAAAAATTAAGATGAGTGTAAGGAAGACCATTAAGGAGAAGAAATATAAACAAGCATATCACCTTCTCGAGTGAAAGGAGAAGACATCTTCTGTGGAATTTTAAGATAATCAAAACCAAGGAAAGTTGGCAAACAATTCGATATAAGTCTCAGAAACAGAAAGATGAGCACAAGGGGCGCTGTTAAGAAAGTGGAATAGGTGCTAAGCCTCCAAAGAAACCGAGTCATGAAAATAACAAGAATGAGAAGACATTTGCGTTGAAACTCCAAGATACTTGCTACTAAGAAGATGATAAACATGAAGTTCTATACGAAGGAAGACATATCAAGTTGTAACTCTTGTTTTTGCTTCGGTATACTTTTTGTACCACACTCTATCAAATTTCTTCTTCTTTAAAGTGGGACGCCTTAATAGCTGCTACTTCACTTTTTGCTTTACCCACGTCCCATCAACCATTCAGTCGAAAATGTTTTTTCTAACTCGTTGATCAAAATGTTTTTAACCTCTCAAAATTTGTCCCCACTCTCCACTTATCGCTAGAATTTCTTCTTCTCCTCTAACATTTCTTAAAGTTGGATTCGCTAATCTCTGACGACTATAAAGTGACGTGAAGTCTTCAATGGTAGAAGTTCTATACGAAGGATGACATGTCAAGTTGTATCTCTTGTTTTTGCTTCGCTATTCTTTTCATATCACACTCTACCAAATATCTTCTTCTTTAAAGTGGGACCTTATTAGCTGCTACTTCACTTTTTGCTTTACCCACGTCCCATCAACCATTCAGTTGAAAATGTTTTTTCTAACTCGTTGATCAAAATGTTTTTAACCTCTCAAAATTTGTCCACGCTCTCCACTTGTCGCTAGAATTTCTTCTTCTCCTCTAACATTTCTTAAAGTTGGATTCGCTAATCTCTGACGACTATAAAGTGACGTGAAGTCTTCAATGGTAGAAGTTCTATACGAAGGATGACATGTCAAGTTGTATCTCTTGTTTTTGCTTCGCTATTCTTTTCATATCACACTCTACCAAATATCTTCTTCTTTAAAGTGGGACCTTATTAGCTGCTACTTCACTTTTTGCTTTACCCACGTCCCATCAACCATTCAGTTGAAAATGTTTTTTCTAACTCGTTGATCAAAATGTTTTTAACCTCTCAAAATTTGTCCACGCTCTCCACTTGTCGCTAGAATTTCTTCTTCTCCTCTAACATTTCTTAAAGTTGGATTCGCTAATCTCTGACGACTATAAAGTGACGTGAAGTCTTCAATGGTAGAAGTTCTATACGAAGGATGACATGTCAAGTTGTATCTCTTGTTTTTGCTTCGCTATTCTTTTCATATCACACTCTACCAAATATCTTCTTCTTTAAAGTGGGACCTTATTAGCTGCTACTTCACTTTTTGCTTTACCCACGTCCCATCAACCATTCAGTTGAAAATGTTTTTTCTAACTCGTTGATCAAAATGTTTTTAACCTCTCAAAATTTGTCCACGCTCTCCACTTGTCGCTAGAATTTCTTCTTCTCCTCTAACATTTCTTAAAGTTGGATTCGCTAATCTCTGACGACTATAAAGTGACGTGAAGTCTTCAATGGTAGAAGTTCTATACGAAGGATGACATGTCAAGTTGTATCTCTTGTTTTTGCTTCGCTATTCTTTTCATATCACACTCTATCAAATATCTTCTTCTTTAAAGTGGGACCTTATTAGCTGCTACTTCACTTTTTGCTTTACCCACGTCCCATCAACCATTCAGTTGAAAATGTTTTTTCTAACTCGTTGATCAAAATGTTTTTAACCTCTCAAAATTTGTCCACGCTCTCCACTTGTCGCTAGAATTTCTTCTTCTCCTCTAACATTTCTTAAAGTTGGATTCGCTAATCTCTGACGACTATAAAGTGACGTGAAGTCTTCAATGGTAGAAGTTCTATACGAAGGATGACATGTCAAGTTGTATCTCTTGTTTTTGCTTCGCTATTCTTTTCATATCACACTCTACCAAATATCTTCTTCTTTAAAGTGGGACCTTATTAGCTGCTACTTCACTTTTTGCTTTACCCACGTCCCATCAACCATTCAGTTGAAAATGTTTTTTCTAACTCGTTGATCAAAATGTTTTTAACCTCTCAAAATTTGTCCACGCTCTCCACTTGTCGCTAGAATTTCTTCTTCTCCTCTAACATTTCTTAAAGTTGGATTCGCTAATCTCTGACGACTATAAAGTGACGTGAAGTCTTCAATGGTAGAAGTTCTATACGAAGGATGACATGTCAAGTTGTATCTCTTGTTTTTGCTTCGCTATTCTTTTCATATCACACTCTACCAAATATCTTCTTCTTTAAAGTGGGACCTTATTAGCTGCTACTTCACTTTTTGCTTTACCCACGTCCCATCAACCATTCAGTTGAAAATGTTGTTTCTAACATTTTAATCAAAATGTTCCTAACCTCTTGCTGCTGGTCTTTTGTTATTAAAAGAAACGACACAATACATGGAAGATGAACTGAGTCTCTACAAATATTTGAACCCCTTATAGTAGCTCCCAGTTGAATAACCAAAAACTCAACTAGTTAACTGTAGCGATTTTGTTGTTGTCTGACGTTGATTTTTTTTTTTTTTTCAGATGTAGAAAATCGATCGATTTCTCCCTAAAATGTGCCTGGCTCTTGGACGCTTACAGTTCCGACGCTTCGTTGCCGTCGAAACGAAAACCTCTCGGCATCAAATTGAGGAACCTCATCCTGTCCGACGAGCTGAGACCGAAGGACCAAAAACCATCACCTACCACTCCCACCGCCACCATCGTCATCGAAAAACTCATCGCTTCAACTACCGTAAAAAAATCACATCAGAGATCCCAAAGCGACGCTTCCGCCCTGGTTTCGGGACAACAAAAACGACCAACAACATCATCATCGACCAATAGACTTTGTTTAGGTGATCTGACGTCGGGTAGAGCTTTCGATAACTGTTGTACATGTTTCGAAAGTTGTTGGGGGGTCGTCAACGATCTTCGAGGAAAAAAGACTGAATGTACATGTTCGGCGCCCAGATTGGCGCCCGAATTGGAATTCATGAAGGCCCTAATTTCGATCGGAAAACTGTTGAGTTCGATACCGACGAAAGAAGCGAAAACTACGAGATTGGTGGCGGAATTGACCACACTCAATCTTAATTTGCCGGCCAGAGTTTGGTTGCCGTTAAACAGCGCCAAACCGCATCATATTGTTAGGATACCGCCCCAAGTCGGAGCTGTACTCAATTCCAAAGATAAGGTAGGTCTCTATATCATCAAGAATTTTCTTCGTAGTGTCTCGCTAACACGAGGGAAAAAATTCACTATTGAGTATAGAAACGGTAGCTGGTGGGGTAAAATTGCAACTTTTAAGGGATGACAAGACTAAAACTAATTTGATTGTCATTTTTGGGGCTGAGTCAAACAGTTTCAAATCGAAGTGTTGATCTAGCGTTTCCAAAACAATGACCTCGGGAAGCTGGGGATGAAAATATGAGGGAAGAAGTCTTTCTTTTGGTCGAAGAAAATTTTGGTTAGAAACTCAAGACCATCTAGAATTAGTAAAAGGTCCAAAAGAATCGATTTTAGATGGGGTAGACCCCCAATGGGTGCATTCGTAACATAACTGGTCGATTAATTCAGGGAAGACCAAAATTGTCGGTTAGCATTTTTGGCAGGTCATTGGATATTTAGTGATCCAAGTGTGCGACCTTACTTCTATTACAATGTTTATGTGTCAAATAAACAATAAACCTAATTGAAATTTGGCAACACTTGTAAAGCATCAAGTGTATACTAACCCTAATGTGTTTACCGAAACGTTATGAGGTTGATGGTGTGTGTGTACATGTTTCAGGAATTTGTTATGTAACTATAATAACTTTAAAACCAAAACACTAACCACAATTTGAGGACGAGGTTAAACAAGAAGAGATGGGCGTCACATAGAAACCCACAAACTCAATTTTTTTTATTGTTAGGATTTTACTGTTAATGTCGCGGATTATTTATAAAAATAACTTCGCACGTTTCCTCCGATTTAAATTCGTTTGTTTAAAGTTTTAATTATAGAACGGCCAATTATAGTATCGACCCTAAAACAATACAACGAAATCAGGGTCAGTTCGAGATGCTCGATAGAGCGATTTTCCACGGTGCAGCGCAGCGAAAATTAATCAAAAAAAAACGCGACGGATTTTCGCTGTTTTTTCCAAATTTAGTTTGGCGGTTTTCGATCAGATGGCACCACCTGTATGCGACGTTAATTTCGGGGACGGATCAAAATTTTAGCGGCCAATTCTCGAATCATCACTTAACTGTTAGTCGAGTTTTTTCGCAACAGATGGCGCCACCAGGGCAATTGTTTAAAATCGACCCTATCGTGAGATTTTTCGACTATCAATTAAGAATCTATTTGGTTATTGAAAAGCGACACCGAAGCGCAATTAATTATGGTGAATTTTGAATTTTAAATGGTGCGCCATCTATCCGATTTTTATCAAACTATTTTGGTGGCAATCGAAGCGCCGGTAAAAATTACGAGCATCAGTTGAGGGTTTCGTGATCAATTGCAACGTTGCATCGATTGTTTGATTTCGAATAAAAAATGTCTAACCTTGGAGGTTCATATAATAAGAATCTTTGTAGTTATTGAAAAGCGACACTAAAGGGCAATTAGCGTGAATTTTGAATTTTAAATATTGTGCCATCTATCCGATTTTTGTCGAACTATTTTGGTGAGAAACTAAGCGCCGATAAAAATGACGAGCATCAGTTGAGGGTTTCGTGATCAATTGCAACGTTGCATCGATTGTTTGATTTCGAATAAAAAATGTCTAACCTTGGAGGTTCACATAATAAGAATCTTTGTAGTTATTGAAAAGCGACACTAAAGGGCAATTAGCGTGAATTTTAAATATTGCGCCATCTATCCGATTTTTGTCGAACTATTTTCGTGAGAAACTAAGCGCCGGTAAAAATGACGAGCATCAGTTGAGGGTTTCGTGATCAATTGCAACGTTGCATCGATTGTTTGATTTCGAATAAAAAATGTCTAACCTTGGAGGTTCACATAATAAGAATCTTTGTAGTTATTGAAAAGCGACACTAAAGGGCAATTAGCGTGAATTTTAAATATTGCGCCATCTATCCGATTTTTGTCGAACTATTTTCGTGAGAAACTAAGCGCCGATAAAAATGACGAGCATCAGTTGAGGGTTTCGTGATCAATTGCAACGTTGCATCGATTGTTTGATTTCGAATAAAAAATGTCTAACCTTGGAGGTTCACATAATAAGAATCTTTGTAGTTATTGAAAAGCGACACTAAAGTGCAATTAGCGTGAATTTTGAATTTTAAATATTGCGCCATCTATCCGATTTTTGTCGAACTATTTTGGTGAGAAACTAAGCGCCTGTAAAAATGACGAGCATCAGTTGAGGGTTTCGTGATCAATTGCAACGTTGCATCGATTGTTTGATTTCGAATAAAAAATGTCTAACCTTGGAGGTTCACATAATAAGAATCTTTGTAGTTATTGAAAAGCGACACTAAAGGGCAATTAGCGTGAATTTTAAATATTGCGCCATCTATCCGATTTTTGTCGAACTATTTTCGTGAGAAACTAAGCGCCTGTAAAAATGACGAGCATCAGTTGAGGGTTTCGTGATTAATTGCAACGTTGCATCGATTGTTTGATTTCGAATAAAAAATGTCTAACCTTGGAGGTTCACATAATAAGAATCTTTGTAGTTATTGAAAAGCGACACTAAAGGGCAATTAGCGTGAATTTTAAATATTGCGCCATCTATCCGATTTTTGTCGAACTATTTTGGTGAGAAACTAAGCGCCGGTAAAAATTACAAGCATCAGTTGAGGGTTTCGTGATTAATTGCAACGTTGCATCGATTGTTTGATTTCGAATAAAAAATGTCTAACCTTGGAGGTTCACATAATAAGAATCTTTGTAGTTATTGAAAAGCGACACTAAAGTGCAATTAGCGTGAATTTTAAATATTGCGCCATCTATCCGATTTTTGTCGAACTATTTTCGTGAGAAACTAAGCGCCGATAAAAATGACGAGCATCAGTTGAGGGTTTCGTGATCAATTGCAACGTTGCATCGATTGTTTGATTTCGAATAAAAAATGTCTAACCTTGGAGGTTCACATAATAAGAATCTTTGTAGTTATTGAAAAGCGACACTAAAGGGCAATTAGCGTGAATTTTAAATATTGCGCCATCTATCCGATTTTTGTCGAACTATTTTCGTGAGAAACTAAGCGCCGATAAAAATGACGAGCATCAGTTGAGGGTTTCGTGATCAATTGCAACGTTGCATCGATTGTTTGATTTCGAATAAAAAATGTCTAACCTTGGAGGTTCACATAATAAGAATCTTTGTAGTTATTGAAAAGCGACACTAAAGTGCAATTAGCGTGAATTTTGAATTTTAAATATTGCGCCATCTATCCGATTTTTGTCGAACTATTTTGGTGAGAAACTAAGCGCCGGTAAAAATGACGAGCATCAGTTGAGGGTTTCGTGATCAATTGCAACGTTGCATCGATTGTTTGATTTCGAATAAAAAATGTCTAACCTTGGAGGTTCACATAATAAGAATCTTTGTAGTTATTGAAAAGCGACACTAAAGGGCAATTAGCGTGAATTTTAAATATTGCGCCATCTATCCGATTTTTGTCGAACTATTTTCGTGAGAAACTAAGCGCCGGTAAAAATGACGAGCATCAGTTGAGGGTTTCGTGATTAATTGCAACGTTGCATCGATTGTTTGATTTCGAATAAAAAATGTCTAACCTTGGAGGTTCACATAATAAGAATCTTTGTAGTTATTGAAAAGCGACACTAAAGGGCAATTAGCGTGAATTTTAAATATTGCGCCATCTATCCGATTTTTGTCGAACTATTTTGGTGAGAAACTAAGCGCCGGTAAAAATTACAAGCATCAGTTGAGGGTTTCGTGATTAATTGCAACGTTGCATCGATTGTTTGATTTCGAATAAAAAATGTCTAACCTTGGAGGTTCACATAATAAGAATCTTTGTAGTTATTGAAAAGCGACACTAAAGGGCAATTAGCGTGAATTTTAAATATTGCGCCATCTATCCGATTTTTGTCGAACTATTTTCGTGAGAAACTAAGCGCCGATAAAAATGACGAGCATCAGTTGAGGGTTTCGTGATCAATTGCAACGTTGCATCGATTGTTTGATTTCGAATAAAAAATGTCTAACCTTGGAGGTTCACATAATAAGAATCTTTGTAGTTATTGAAAAGCGACACTAAAGTGCAATTAGCGTGAATTTTGAATTTTAAATATTGCGCCATCTATCCGATTTTTGTCGAACTATTTTGGTGAGAAACTAAGCGCCGGTAAAAATGACGAGCATCAGTTGAGGGTTTCGTGATCAATTGCAACGTTGCATCGATTGTTTGATTTCGAATAAAAAATGTCTAACCTTGGAGGTTCACATAATAAGAATCTTTGTAGTTATTGAAAAGCGACACTAAAGGGCAATTAGCGTGAATTTTAAATATTGCGCCATCTATCCGATTTTTGTCGAACTATTTTCGTGAGAAACTAAGCGCCGGTAAAAATGACGAGCATCAGTTGAGGGTTTCGTGATTAATTGCAACGTTGCATCGATTGTTTGATTTCGAATAAAAAATGTCTAACCTTGGAGGTTCACATAATAAGAATCTTTGTAGTTATTGAAAAGCGACACTAAAGGGCAATTAGCGTGAATTTTAAATATTGCGCCATCTATCCGATTTTTGTCGAACTATTTTGGTGAGAAACTAAGCGCCTGTAAAAATGACGAGCATCAGTTGAGGGTTTCGTGATCAATTGCAACGTTGCATCGATTGTTTGATTTCGAATAAAAAATGTCTAACCTTGGAGGTTCACATAATAAGAATCTTTGTAGTTATTGAAAAGCGACACTAAAGGGCAATTAGCGTGAATTTTAAATATTGCGCCATCTATCCGATTTTTGTCGAACTATTTTCGTGAGAAACTAAGCGCCGGTAAAAATGACGAGCATCAGTTGAGGGTTTCGTGATTAATTGCAACGTTGCATCGATTGTTTGATTTCGAATAAAAAATGTCTAACCTTGGAGGTTCACATAATAAGAATCTTTGTAGTTATTGAAAAGCGACACTAAAGGGCAATTAGCGTGAATTTTAAATATTGCGCCATCTATCCGATTTTTGTCGAACTATTTTGGTGAGAAACTAAGCGCCTGTAAAAATGACGAGCATCAGTTGAGGGTTTCGTGATCAATTGCAACGTTGCATCGATTGTTTGATTTCGAATAAAAAATGTCTAACCTTGGAGGTTCACATAATAAGAATCTTTGTAGTTATTGAAAAGCGACACTAAAGGGCAATTAGCGTGAATTTTAAATATTGCGCCATCTATCCGATTTTTGTCGAACTATTTTCGTGAGAAACTAAGCGCCGGTAAAAATGACGAGCATCAGTTGAGGGTTTCGTGATTAATTGCAACGTTGCATCGATTGTTTGATTTCGAATAAAAAATGTCTAACCTTGGAGGTTCACATAATAAGAATCTTTGTAGTTATTGAAAAGCGACACTAAAGGGCAATTAGCGTGAATTTTAAATATTGCGCCATCTATCCGATTTTTGTCGAACTATTTTGGTGAGAAACTAAGCGCCGGTAAAAATTACAAGCATCAGTTGAGGGTTTCGTGATTAATTGCAACGTTGCATCGATTGTTTGATTTCGAATAAAAAATGTCTAACCTTGGAGGTTCACATAATAAGAATCTTTGTAGTTATTGAAAAGCGACACTAAAGGGCAATTAGCGTGAATTTTAAATATTGCGCCATCTATCCGATTTTTGTCGAACTATTTTCGTGAGAAACTAAGCGCCGATAAAAATGACGAGCATCAGTTGAGGGTTTCGTGATCAATTGCAACGTTGCATCGATTGTTTGATTTCGAATAAAAAATGTCTAACCTTGGAGGTTCACATAATAAGAATCTTTGTAGTTATTGAAAAGCGACACTAAAGTGCAATTAGCGTGAATTTTGAATTTTAAATATTGCGCCATCTATCCGATTTTTGTCGAACTATTTTGGTGAGAAACTAAGCGCCGGTAAAAATGACGAGCATCAGTTGAGGGTTTCGTGATCAATTGCAACGTTGCATCGATTGTTTGATTTCGAATAAAAAATGTCTAACCTTGGAGGTTCACATAATAAGAATCTTTGTAGTTATTGAAAAGCGACACTAAAGGGCAATTAGCGTGAATTTTAAATATTGCGCCATCTATCCGATTTTTGTCGAACTATTTTCGTGAGAAACTAAGCGCCGGTAAAAATGACGAGCATCAGTTGAGGGTTTCGTGATTAATTGCAACGTTGCATCGATTGTTTGATTTCGAATAAAAAATGTCTAACCTTGGAGGTTCACATAATAAGAATCTTTGTAGTTATTGAAAAGCGACACTAAAGGGCAATTAGCGTGAATTTTAAATATTGCGCCATCTATCCGATTTTTGTCGAACTATTTTGGTGAGAAACTAAGCGCCGGTAAAAATTACAAGCATCAGTTGAGGGTTTCGTGATCAATTGCAACGTTGCATCGATTGTTTGATTTCGAATAAAAAATGTCTAACCTTGGAGGTTCACATAATAAGAATCTTTGTAGTTATTGAAAAGCGACACTAAAGTGCAATTAGCGTGAATTTTGAATTTTAAATATTGCGCCATCTATCCGATTTTTGTCGAACTATTTTGGTGAGAAACTAAGCGCCTGTAAAAATGACGAGCATCAGTTGAGGGTTTCGTGATCAATTGCAACGTTGCATCGATTGTTTGATTTCGAATAAAAAATGTCTAACCTTGGAGGTTCATACAATAAGAATCTTTGTAGTTATTGAAAAGCGACACTAAAGGGCAATTAGCGTGAATTTTAAATATTGCGCCATCTATCCGATTTTTGTCGAACTATTTTCGTGAGAAACTAAGCGCCGGTAAAAATGACGAGCATCAGTTGAGGGTTTCGTGATCAATTGCAACGTTGCATCGATTGTTTGATTTCGAATAAAAAATGTCTAACCTTGGAGGTTCATACAATAAGAATCTTTGTAGTTATTGAAAAGCGACACTAAAGTGCAATTAGCGTGAATTTTGAATTTTAAATATTGCGCCATCTATCCGATTTTTGTCGAACTATTTTGGTGAGAAACTAAGCGCCTGTAAAAATGACGAGCATCAGTTGAGGGTTTCGTGATCAATTGCAACGTTGCATCGATTGTTTGATTTCGAATAAAAAATGTCTAACCTTGGAGGTTCACATAATAAGAATCTTTGTAGTTATTGAAAAGCGACACTAAAGGGCAATTAGCGTGAATTTTAAATATTGCGCCATCTATCCGATTTTTGTCGAACTATTTTCGTGAGAAACTAAGCGCCGATAAAAATGACGAGCATCAGTTGAGGGTTTCGTGATCAATTGCAACGTTGCATCGATTGTTTGATTTCGAATAAAAAATGTCTAACCTTGGAGGTTCACATAATAAGAATCTTTGTAGTTATTGAAAAGCGACACTAAAGTGCAATTAGCGTGAATTTTGAATTTTAAATATTGCGCCATCTATCCGATTTTTGTCGAACTATTTTGGTGAGAAACTAAGCGCCGGTAAAAATGACGAGCATCAGTTGAGGGTTTCGTGATCAATTGCAACGTTGCATCGATTGTTTGATTTCGAATAAAAAATGTCTAACCTTGGAGGTTCACATAATAAGAATCTTTGTAGTTATTGAAAAGCGACACTAAAGGGCAATTAGCGTGAATTTTAAATATTGCGCCATCTATCCGATTTTTGTCGAACTATTTTCGTGAGAAACTAAGCGCCGGTAAAAATGACGAGCATCAGTTGAGGGTTTCGTGATTAATTGCAACGTTGCATCGATTGTTTGATTTCGAATAAAAAATGTCTAACCTTGGAGGTTCACATAATAAGAATCTTTGTAGTTATTGAAAAGCGACACTAAAGGGCAATTAGCGTGAATTTTAAATATTGCGCCATCTATCCGATTTTTGTCGAACTATTTTGGTGAGAAACTAAGCGCCGGTAAAAATTACAAGCATCAGTTGAGGGTTTCGTGATTAATTGCAACGTTGCATCGATTGTTTGATTTCGAATAAAAAATGTCTAACCTTGGAGGTTCACATAATAAGAATCTTTGTAGTTATTGAAAAGCGACACTAAAGGGCAATTAGCGTGAATTTTAAATATTGCGCCATCTATCCGATTTTTGTCGAACTATTTTCGTGAGAAACTAAGCGCCGATAAAAATGACGAGCATCAGTTGAGGGTTTCGTGATTAATTGCAACGTTGCATCGATTGTTTGATTTCGAATAAAAAATGTCTAACCTTGGAGGTTCACATAATAAGAATCTTTGTAGTTATTGAAAAGCGACACTAAAGGGCAATTAGCGTGAATTTTGAATTTTAAATATTGCGCCATCTATCCGATTTTTGTCGAACTATTTTCGTGAGAAACTAAGCGCCGGTAAAAATGACGAGCATCAGTTGAGGGTTTCGTGATCAATTGCAACGTTGCATCGATTGTTTGATTTCGAATAAAAAATGTCTAACCTTGGAGGTTCACATAATAAGAATCTTTGTAGTTATTGAAAAGCGACACTAAAGGGCAATTAGCGTGAATTTTAAATATTGCGCCATCTATCCGATTTTTGTCGAACTATTTTCGTGAGAAACTAAGCGCCGGTAAAAATGACGAGCATCAGTTGAGGGTTTCGTGATTAATTGCAACGTTGCATCGATTGTTTGATTTCGAATAAAAAATGTCTAACCTTGGAGGTTCACATAATAAGAATCTTTGTAGTTATTGAAAAGCGACACTAAAGGGCAATTAGCGTGAATTTTAAATATTGCGCCATCTATCCGATTTTTGTCGAACTATTTTGGTGAGAAACTAAGCGCCGGTAAAAATTACAAGCATCAGTTGAGGGTTTCGTGATCAATTGCAACGTTGCATCGATTGTTTGATTTCGAATAAAAAATGTCTAACCTTGGAGGTTCACATAATAAGAATCTTTGTAGTTATTGAAAAGCGACACTAAAGTGCAATTAGCGTGAATTTTGAATTTTAAATATTGCGCCATCTATCCGATTTTTGTCGAACTATTTTGGTGAGAAACTAAGCGCCTGTAAAAATGACGAGCATCAGTTGAGGGTTTCGTGATCAATTGCAACGTTGCATCGATTGTTTGATTTCGAATAAAAAATGTCTAACCTTGGAGGTTCACATAATAAGAATCTTTGTAGTTATTGAAAAGCGACACTAAAGGGCAATTAGCGTGAATTTTAAATATTGCGCCATCTATCCGATTTTTGTCGAACTATTTTCGTGAGAAACTAAGCGCCGGTAAAAATGACGAGCATCAGTTGAGGGTTTCGTGATCAATTGCAACGTTGCATCGATTGTTTGATTTCGAATAAAAAATGTCTAACCTTGGAGGTTCATACAATAAGAATCTTTGTAGTTATTGAAAAGCGACACTAAAGTGCAATTAGCGTGAATTTTGAATTTTAAATATTGCGCCATCTATCCGATTTTTGTCGAACTATTTTGGTGAGAAACTAAGCGCCGATAAAAATGACGAGCATCAGTTGAGGGTTTCGTGATCAATTGCAACGTTGCATCGATTGTTTGATTTCGAATAAAAAATGTCTAACCCTGGAGGTTCATATAATAAGAATCTTTGTAGTTATTGAAAAGCGACACTAAAGTGCAATTAGCGTGAATTTTGAATTTTAAATATTGCGCCATCTATCCGATGTTTGTCAAACTATTTTGGTGAGAAACCGTGCTAACTCGAAGCATCATTAAAAATTACCTGTATCAGTTGAGGGTTTCGTGATCAATTGCAACGTTGCATCGATCGTCTGATTTCGGATTAAAATCGTTGGAGGTGCAACTTGAGCATTTTCGAATTTTAATTTTCGAACCGTTTCGCTTTCGAAAAATTTTTAAAAAATGAACAATTGCCAAATGTTATTAACAATTAGTTACAAAATTGAGTGGCACTTTCAGAAATGTTGTTTGAACAATAATTAAGATGTTGATGGACGATTACAGGACCATTCGTGCTTCTTTAAGAATTGAAAGCGTAACGGGTGCTTGTCAAACAATTATTTATGCAACAACCGCCTGTTGACGTAATAGGAAAATTAAGAGGGCGCTATTAAGTGATTATTGCAGATTAACGTTATGCAACCGAACCATAAAAATGTTTTTATCGGTTGTTGCTCCAGTTTTTTTTTTTTTGTAACTGAGTCACACCCTCAATGTTGATATTTAGTTTAATTTCTTAAACAATTAGGAATAAATTTAGAACGTTAATAAAAATTTAGAAATTATAGGAAGAAGAAAAACAAATCAATTTGCTCCAAAAAAGTTCAAACAAAAGTAGTGAATAGAAGTGATGACGCAACAAGTGGGGTTGGTCATAATTTTGCTTCTAACTATACAAACTTTGAAGGTTCTCTTTTAAGTAACAAAACAAGTGAAAAAGGTTTTAAAGGAAAAATTGTTGTTGCGTTTTCGTGGTTTGCAACGTATCTTTTTGCTTAATTTCGGGTCATCGATTGCGACCGTTGACCATTGTTGGTTTAGTTCTGTTGTTTGACGCGCAGGTGTAGCGGCGTAAGTTGTTCGCGTCCGTTGAACTTGATGATAAGATGAAATTTTTGCAAATTCCCCATAATGAAACGTGTCGTTGTTGTTGCAGGCTCCTTACATCATTTACGTGGAAGTGGTGGAGGTGGACGATCTCCATACGTCGATCGTGACGTCGAAAATAATGCCCACGTTAAGACACACGAAATCGGAAGAAAATTTGGGGGCCGACAGCACCTCGTTGTCGGCTTTCAGCATGTGCGGGGGCTTATGCGACGATAACGATCCCGATTGGAGTCAAGAGGACGACGAAATCTCCCAACAGGTACAAACAACAAGAAATTCACTCTCCTCCAAGACACTCTGGCGAATTCCAATCGGCGATTGTTGCATTTGCGAAACTTTTCCAAATCGACTTTCAAATTCTTTACAATCGTTGCATACGAACCATCCTGTTGGGCAACGATTCCGGTGAAAACGAAAATCGGCTGCTGTGTTGTTCACAGTAATTGTTGGCCCAGCTCTTTTGGTTTTGAATAATTTATGTGCGAAAGTAAAAATAGTGAATGTAGAACAAATCGCCGTTTGGGGAGTGGCGGCCTAGTTAATATCCTGTCGAGTTTTTTTCGCCGCCAATTGTCTTGGTGATAGGCGCAAGGTCGAGAAGGGTCATTTGCGCTAATTACCACAAATATTTGTTTCTCTTTGTTAATATTGTGGTGCAGCAAACAGCAACAGAGCTAAGTGTTTGTTTGATACGATTCGCGAACTTGAGACTCACATAACGAAAATCGTAACGCTTAGCGCCTCGAAATTATTGTTCGATTTGGGTGTGTTATGTAGGCAGCAATTTTGGTGGCCTTCTCCTCATCCGAACGTAGGTTGCAGTGGCGTATTAAACCCAAACAAATTTTTGCTCTTCGCTTTGTGGAAAATAAAGAAATAACAAAGCAAATGAGAAAAAATCCCAAAATTTTTGCGCCCTTTTTTAGACTTCTACAGTACGCCACTGGTAGCTTGGGTAGTTGCTTTCTTGCTAGTAATTTGCTTACTTTACGTTATGAAGAATTTTGATGGGTCGATATGGCCGAAAACGGGTCGTCTGTGACAAAAACGAATTAAATGAATGACGCTTCCAGCGATAGAGGGCGCTCGAGGTCGATTTTGTAAATTTAGTGCCATCTGACGAAAACCCGCGGTACTACCAACTACCATTGTGATTTCGAACAATCGCCCTACAATAAAGTTTGTTGAAAGGTTTCTTTGCGTCAAAACGAAAGTAATTACCGTGGTGATAATCTCATTATCGATGCGAGATCTTACTGGTATTGTTCAGATTTTTAATTAGCGGAAACGACGACGTTCGCTACGTGTAACGAATATTTTCGTTTACTAAACACTAAATTGGTTTTCATTGTTGAATTTAAAAGTTTTTGTCTCGACTATTTGCTTTCGTTATCTAATTTTTGACAGCACGTTATGTCACAATTTGACATTTACAGTTCACTTTATATCGTTTCGTTTTTGGTGTCGCTACTAATAAGTAGGTGGACTAACAAAACATTTCCTGTAATTTCGAATACTTTGAACAAAAATTGTACTAAATCTGAGGGGGGGAACCTACTGAAAAACTGCTTTATGTCAAAAAGTTGCTTAAAGTTGGCTAAAGTGAAAGGATTAAAAATATTAATAATTTTTTAACAAGACAATATCACCGTCCCAAGACTTTTTGGTTGTAGCAAAAACTAGGGAGTTTACAAATTTTTTCGTGCCGGTTATAAATAGTGAAATAAATTGCCTTTCCAACGAAACCAGACACGATACGTAAAATAATTTTAATTCGTGCGTAAATGGTACACGAACTTGAACAACTTTCAAAAGCTCGAATTTTTCAACGAAAATATTTGAAATTGCTTTCTTCTGATTGTTTGAACTTTACTCTTTCCGTCAAGCTAAACAATTTTTTTTAGAAATGAATGGCAAAGTCACTAACCAAAAAGTCCGACAGCGTGTTCTACGATTATTAGTTAATGATGCGAAATTTAACGCAATTTCTGTCTTGTGATGAGAATAAAGAAGAATTTCACTAATGTTTTTTATAGTTGGCCAAAGAGACAGGACTAAAAATATTAATAATTTTTTAACAAGACAATATCACCGTCCTAAAACTTTGGTTGTAGCAAAAGCTAAGGAGTTTTCAAATTTTTTCGTGTCGGTTGTAAATAGTGAAATAAATTGTCTTTCTAACGAAACCAGACACGATACGTAAAATAATTTTAATTTATGAGTAAATGGTACACGAACTTGGACAACTATCAAAAGCTCGAATTTTTCAACAAAAATATTTGAAATTGCTTTCTTCTGATTGTTTGAACTTTACTCTTTCCGTCAAGCTAAACAAATTTTCTTAGAAATGAATAGCAAAGTCTCTAACCAAAAAGTCCGACAGCGTGTTCTACGATTATTAGTTAATGATGCGAAATTTAACGCAATTTCTGTCTTGTGATGAGAATAAAGAAGAATTTCACTAATGTTTTTTTAAGTTGGCGAAAGAGACAGGACTAAAAATATTAATAATTTTTTTAACAAGACAATATCACCGTCCTAAAACTTTGGTTGTAGCAAAAGCTAAGGAGTTTACAAATTTTTTCGTGTCGGTTGTAAATAGTGAAATAAATTGTCTTTCTAACGAAACCAGACACGATACGTAAAATAATTTTAATTTATGAGTAAATGGTACACGAACTTGGACAACTTTCAAAAGCTCGAATTTTTCAACAAAAATATTTGAAATTGCTTTCTTTTGATTGTTTGAACTTTACTCTTTCCGTCAAGCTAAACAATTTTTTTTAGAAATGAATGGCAAAGTCACTAACCAAAAAGTCCGACAGCGTGTTCTACGATTATTAGTTAATGATGCGAAATTTAACGCAATTTCTGTCTTGTGATGAGAATAAAGAAGAATTTCA
The DNA here is from genome assembly GCA_905333025.2 of Pyrochroa serraticornis. Lineage (NCBI taxonomy): Eukaryota > Metazoa > Arthropoda > Insecta > Coleoptera > Pyrochroidae > Pyrochroa > Pyrochroa serraticornis. The sequence goes on from HG995152.1 coordinate 48,593,536, forward strand.
CTAATGTTTTTTATAGTTGGCCAAAGAGACAGGACTAAAAATATTAATAATTTTTTAACAAGACAATATCACCGTCCTAAAACTTTGGTTGTAGCAAAAGCTAAGGAGTTTTCAAATTTTTTCGTGTCGGTTGTAAATAGTGAAATAAATTGTCTTTCTAACGAAACCAGACACGATACGTAAAATAATTTTAATTTATGAGTAAATGGTACACGAACTTGGACAACTTTCAAAAGCTCGAATTTTTCAACAAAAATATTTGAAATTGCTTTCTTTTGATTGTTTGAACTTTACTCTTTCCGTCAAGCTAAACAAATTTTTTTAGAAATGAATAGCAAAGTCACTAACCAAAAAGTCCGACAGCGTGTTCTACGATTATTAGTTAATGATGCGAAATTTAACGCAATTTCTGTCTTGTGATGAGAATAAAGAAGAATTTCACTAATGTTTTTTTAAGTTGGCGAAAGAGACAGGACTAAAAATATTAATAATTTTTTTAACAAGACAATATCACCGTCCTAAAACTTTGGTTGTAGCAAAAGCTAAGGAGTTTACAAATTTTTTCGTGTCGGTTGTAAATAGTGAAATAAATTGTCTTTCTAACGAAACCAGACACGATACGTAAAATAATTTTAATTTATGAGTAAATGGTACACGAACTTGGACAACTTTCAAAAGCTCGAATTTTTCAACAAAAATATTTGAAATTGCTTTCTTTTGATTGTTTGAACTTTACTCTTTCCGTCAAGCTAAACAAATTTTCTTAGAAATGAATAGCAAAGTCTCTAACCAAAAAGTCCGACAGCGTGTTCTACGATTATTAGTTAATGATGCGAAATTTAACGCAATTTCTGTCTTGTGATGAGAATAAAGAAGAATTTCACTAATGTTTTTTTAAGTTGGCGAAAGAGACAGGACTAAAAATATTAATAATTTTTTAACAAGACAATATCACCGTCCTAAAACTTTGGTTGTAGCAAAAGCTAAGGAGTTTACAAATTTTTTCGTGTCGGTTGTAAATAGTGAAATAAATTGTCTTTCTAACGAAACCAGACACGATACGTAAAATAATTTTAATTTATGAGTAAATGGTACACGAACTTGGACAACTTTCAAAAGCTCGAATTTTTCAACAAAAATATTTGAAATTGCTTTCTTTTGATTGTTTGAACTTTACTCTTTCCGTCAAGCTAAACAAATTTTTTTAGAAATGAATAGCAAAGTCACTAACCAAAAAGTCCGACAGCGTGTTCTACGATTATTAGTTAATGATGCGAAATTTAACGCAATTTCTGTCTTGTGATGAGAATAAAGAAGAATTTCACTAATGTTTTTTATAGTTGGCGAAAGAGACAGGACTAAAAATATTAATAATTTTTTAACAAGACAATATCACCGTCCTAAAACTTTGGTTGTAGCAAAAACTAGGGAGTTTACAAATTTTTTCGTGCCGGTTATAAATAGTGAAATAAATTGCCTTTCCAACGAAACCAGACACGATACGTAAAATAATTTTAATTCGTGCGTAAATGGTACACGAATTTGGACAACTTTCAAAAGCTCGAATTTTTCAACAAACATATTTGAAATTGCTTTCTTCTGATTGTTTGAACTTTACTCTTTCCGTAAAGCTAAACAAATTTTTTTAGAAATGAATAGCAAAGTCACTAACCAAAAAGTCCGATGCTTGTTCTACGATTTTTGGTTAAATGAAGCGAAATTTAACGCAATTTCTGTCTTGTGATGATAACAAGGAAGAATTTCACTAATATTTTTTAGAGTTGGCGAAAAAATATTAATAATTCTTTAACAAGACAATATCACCGTCCCAAGACTTTTTGGTAGTAGCAAAAATAAGGAACTTTACAGATTTTTTCGTGCTGGTAATAAATAGTTGAATAAATTGCCTTTCCAACGAAACCAGACACGATACGTAAAATAATTTTAATTCGTGCGTAAATGGTACACAAACTTGGAGAAGTTTCAAAAGCTCGAATTTTTCAACGAAAATTTTTGAAATTGCTTTCCTTTGATTCTTTGAACTTTACTCTTTCCGTCAATCTAAACAGATTTTTTTAGAAATGAATAGCGAAGTCACTAACCAAAAAGTCCGACAGCGTGTTCTACGATTATTAGTTAATGATGCGAAATTTAACGCAATTTCTGTCTTGTGATGAGAATAAAGAAGAATTTCACTAATGTTTTTTATAGTTGGCGAAAGAGGCAGGACTAAATATATTAATAATTTTTTAACAAGACAATATCACTGTCCTAAAACTTTGGTTGTAGCAAAAGCTAGGGAGTTTACAAATTTTTTCGTGTCGGTTGTAAATAGTGAAATAAATTGTCTTTCTAACGAAACCAGACACGATACGTAAAATAATTTTAATTTATGAGTAAATGGTACACGAACTTGGACAACTTTCAAAAGCTCGAATTTTTCAACAAAAATATTTGAAATTGCTTTCTTCTGATCGTTTGAACTTTACTCTTTCCGTCAAGCTAAACAAATTTTTTTAGAAATGAATAGCAAAGTCACTAACCAAAAAGTTCGACAGCGTGTTCTACGATTATTAGTTAATGATGCGAAATTTAACGCAATTTCTGTCTTGTGATGAGAATAAAGAAGAATTTCACTAATGTTTTTTATAGTTGGCGAAAGAGACAGGACTAAAAATATTAATATTTTTTTAACGAGACAATATTACCGTCCTAAAACTTTGGTTGTAGCAAATGCTAGGGAGTTTACAAATTTTTTCGTGTCGGTTGTAAATAGTGAAATAAATTGTCTTTCTAACGAAACCAGACACGATACGTAAAATAATTTTAATTTATGAGTAAATGGTACACGAACTTGGACAACTTTCAAAAGCTCGAATTTTTCAACAAAAATATTTGAAATTGCTTTCTTTTGATTGTTTGAACTTTACTCTTTCCGTCAAGCTAAACAAATTTTTTTAGAAATGAATAGCAAAGTCACTAACCAAAAAGTCCGACAGCGTGTTCTACGATTATTAGTTAATGATGCGAAATTTAACGCAATTTCTGTCTTGTGATGAGAATAAAGAAGAATTTCACTAATATTTTTTAGAGTTGGCGAAAGAGACAGGATTAAAAATATTAATCAATTTTAACAACACAATATCACCGCCCCAAGACTTTTTGGTTGTAGCAAAAACAAGGGACTTTACAGATTTTTTCGTGCCGGTTATAAATAGTGAAATAAATTGCTTTTCCAACGAAACCAGACACGATACGTAAAATAATTTTAATTCATAAGTAAATGGTACACGAACTTGAACAACTTTCAAAAGCTCGAATTTTTCAACGAAAATTTTTAAAATTGCTTTCCTTTGATTCTTTGAACTTTACTCTTACCGTCAAGCTAAACAGATTTTCTTTGAAATGAATAGCAAAGTCTTCAACCAAAAAGTCCGACAGCGTGTTCTACGATTTTTGGTTAAATATTGCGAAATTTAACGCAGTTCCTGTCTTGTGATGAGAACAATGAAGAATTTCACTAAAAAAAAATTAAATTCTCATTAGTCTTTTGTTTAATGACGAAGTAACATTCTGAAGTAATCAAACTAAAATTAATAGAACAAATAAAGTTGTTTTGCGCAACAAAAGTTCAACATTGCCAACCTTCGTTTTGTAACGGGTTTAAATTCAACCTCATAGATCCGGTCTAAACTTTTTGCAATATAGCAAAGTGATAAGTTTTACCCCATGTCGTTACTTTGCAGGTAAACGACACCGTAACCACTTTCTCGCTTGTTTGTCGGCGTCGTCTGTATTTCTGCTAATCGAAAGTAACTGAGATCAGTTAGTGGTCTGATACTGAATTAAAAACTTCACCATACGGAACTTTATTGACCTCCATTATCGTTGACGATTTTTTAGCGTATTACCCGTTACTTAACGCGCCCACCTAAATTATTCCTATTTACATACAAGAATGACGATAGAATTTTTATGGTACGCGATTACGACGCAGAATATCTTAACAGTATTGGCAGTGGTTGGAAAAATCAATAAAACACTTGCGAGAAGCCAATTATTGTGGAAATCCTCAAACACTAGTTACGCTGTTTACCGCTAGGGTCGAAGCGTAATTAGTACAAAAAATCGAACTCTGGTGGCGCTTCGCTAAAAGTAGAAATCGGTTTTCTTGTGATAATATTTATAATTGACGGTTTTTAGTTGTGCCAACATATAGAAAAAAATTCAAAATTGGGTTGGCATCAACGTTAATTGCAACCTAACGATCACGCCTACTTTACACGCTTGTATCGAAGAGTGGCGTCTCTCAATTTCAACTTTTTTTTCTCAATTTTTACGCCTCTCTACACAATTTTTGGTTTTGCAATAAATTTCGAAACTGTTTTGGTGCAATTTTTCGATTTTTTTCCAGTACACCCAACTGAAGAAACACGTCGACAGAGACACCATATCGCAAATGAGTCAGGAATCGAGCGATTCTCGAGAACCCCCCATGTGGATAGCCGCCGGCGAAATTCGTCGCCGTCTTTCGGATTCGATCCACGAAGAGAAAAACAAACAGTTCACTCACGATCCGCAAGATCCGTCGGCGGCGGTGCTGAAGGAACCGTGGCACGTAAGTTGGCTAAATTTCGATGTGATTTCCGGACTTTTTTTTAATCTCGTCAATTTTTCCAGGATAAAAGTAGACGAATCAGGGAAAGCTCACCGTACGGTCATCTGAACACGTGGAACCTTCTTTCGGTTATCGTGAAATGCGGCGACGATTTGAGACAAGAACTGATGGCGTCGCAACTTTTACAAATGTTCCAGATGATCTGGGAAATGGAACACGTACCGTTATGGGTTCATCCTTACAGGTAGTTTCGGGAAATTTCGGGTATAGAAAATAATTTTTTCTCGTTTAGAATTTTGTGTTTATCGAGCGACAGCGGCTTGATCGAACCGATCTTGAACACCGTTTCGCTGCATCAAGTCAAGAAGCATCGCCAATTGTCTCTTCTGCAGTATTTCATCAACGAACACGGACCTATAACCTCGGAGGCCTTCCTGACGGCGCAGAAGAATTTCGTGCAGAGCTGCGCGGCCTACTGTTTGTTCTGCTATCTAATCCAAGTCAAAGACAGGTAATCGACGTCGTGAACCTCCGCTTTAAACGTCTAATCTCGAATAAAGAAATCGATTCGACAGTTTCATTTCAATGACGAGACCCAACGAACGCCGGTCCTTTTAAATTGTCTCGAGCGTGGCGTCTCAATTGTTTTCAACCAATCAGAGCGCGTTTCTCACTATTCAGAACGACCACAGTCGACAAGACACGACGGACTTTTAAATTGGGTGGGTGCGCGTCCACGTGGTCGAGCGTGGCGTCTCAATTGTTTTCAACCAATCAGAGCGCGTTTCTCGCAGTTCAGAACGACCACAGTCGACAAGACACGACGGACTTTTAAATTGGGTGGGTGCGCGTCCACGTGGTCGAGCGTGGCGTTTTAGTTATCGACCGATCAGAGCGCGTTTCTCGCAATTCATTGCGACCACAGTCGACAAGACACGACGGACTTTTAAATTGGGTGGGTGCGCGTCCACGTGGTCGAGCGTGGCGTTTTAGTTATCGACCAATCAGAGCGCGTTTCTCGCAACTACCGTCGACAAGACACGACACTGTCCGGTGAAACTTTTCCGTGTTCTAAAGAGAAATTCGGCCGATTGTTTCAGGCACAATGGCAACATTCTGCTCAAGAGCGACGGCCATTTGATCCACATCGATTTCGGTTTCATCCTGTCGATATCGCCGAAGAATTTGGGCTTCGAGACGTCGCCGTTCAAGCTGACCCCGGAATTCGTGGAAGTGATGGGCGGCGACCAATCCGATATGTTCGAGTATTTCAAAATATTGATCCTGCAAGGCCTGATCGCCGCCCGAAAACATCAGGACATGCTCATACCGTTGGTCGAGATCATGCGATCAGGTAGGTCTGTTCGGGTTTTGTCGGTTGTGCAATTTTAACGTCGGGTTTTTGCAGGTTCTCAATTGCCCTGTTTCAAGTCGGGTGCGGCGACCGTTCAGAATTTGAAAAATCGCTTCCACATGAACATGACCGAAGAACAGTTGCAACTGGAAGTCAACAGGATGGTCGAGGCCAGTATGCATTCTTTATCGACGAAACTATACGACGGCTTCCAGTACTTCACTAATGGTATATTGTAACGTATCGGAGTTAACGAAATTTCTAGACTGAATTGTTTAGTCAAATTTGTTTAGTTTGGGGGATTTTTTTACGATTGTTAAATGCTCAAATTTTAAAACACCAGTTATGTAATTTAGTGGGAAGTAATTAAGTGATCTGATCGAACAATTATTGTTGCCATTGGTGTAGGTGAGTTTGTAAATAAATTGAGTGTTGATATCGAGGAGGCGAGGATACTCATTAAAGTTTAGAGGCCAAATTACCACGTTTTTCTCTTCTTCTTTTAAGATTGTTTAATTTTGTTGAACGGTTTTAAAATATTTATTATTTGTGAATTAGTACATTCCAAATTGATAGAGTTGGATCTAAACTTGATGTACAGATGTTAATAATAATTTTAGTGTTTGTAAATATTTATGTTTTGTAAAAAAAGTTTAATCATAATCGGCTGAAGTTAGGTAATTCATGTTATCCATCCATTTTTAATATTGTAATTAACATGTCCGACTGAAATTTAAAAAAAAAGTGCAAAAAGACTGATGTCAGCACTAGGCTTTTTGCAACGTTAGAACGTTCGGTTCACTATTTGTTATACGAGAAACTTTCAAATCAAACTGCTTTAGTTAGTGGTTGAAATTATTTGATATAACTGAATTAATAGTGCGAGGAGCTGCAGAACTTATGCATGTTTTATTGTGAGATTTTGAATATAAATTGTATTTTATTATATCTATAAATTGTATTTAAAAATAAACAATGATTATAATTGAACCGAACTCTACAATAATAACTCGGCATCGACCTTCCAAAAATCAAAATAATTAAATCAGACTCTCTCTGCTCTTAGTAGCACTTTTTAGAAAATTTCAAACCCACAACCTTTATCTTTAATTGTTCTAGCACTGAAATTACGGCGTTTTGTGCGAATTTTTTGATTGAACAATATCAATTTTGAACCCACAGGATCACAAATCAAAGTTCTTAATTCGTTGGTCCAACTAGGTTGCGAGTTTTAGTTCCGCCATCTATCGGATTGTTGTCGAACTATTTTGGTGGGAAACTGTGCTAACTGGGGTAGTGGCACCAAAATTTTGGCACAAATTACTAAAAACGATTGAGACTTTCACGAGAAGTTCTGCTATTGCGTTGGTTGGTTGCAATAAACTGTTAACGTTGAATTTACAGCGTTGCTATTGTTAAATTAATGATTTTGAAGTGTTTTCGTGGATTCCACTTCTGAAAAATGAGCAATTTGGGATTTTCAAAGAGCCGCTACCAGGGTTTTACTACATTGGATTTATTCCGTAATTACAATAATTTTAATAGATCACTCGCCACAAACATGATAAAAAAAATAAATACTAAGTTTCAATAAAAGTCACAATCAACATATAAAACATAATTATAACAAAAAATAAGTTAAAACACGTACATAAACGATATCGAAACACCTACAAACTAACAGCGTTATTAAGTACGTTTTGGAATCGCCAGGATTAGATCCTGGACAATTGTTGGAGCAAATTGGCCGGCAGCATATTTTCAACTTTTTCATAAACGAAATAAACGGGAGTGGACAACCAACTAATAACCGATTTAGCAACAACCCCCATAGGTTCCGGATATTGATGCGTCAACAGCGTCAAAAGTGCCGTAAACGAGCACAATCCCGCCGTAAAAATAATAAAAAACGGCAATTCCTTTTTGGGATAAACGGAAACTTCATGAAAAGCCGGCAACAATTCACGGTCCGCACACTCCGTACAAGTCGGATACGGATAAAACAAATGTCCCCGTTCCAAAGGATACGGCAACATCCTGAAAGTACCTTCCCAAGTACAATGAAGCAAATTTAAAGCGCCATCAACCGCTTTCCAGTGAGTCAAATGAAAAAAAGCGTAAGCGATAGCTTCGGAATCGCCGCGTTTCAAAACGTGTTCGGGTGGAAAAATCAACGGTTTCGTTTCGAGGAGATACTTGGGGACGTGGGGATTGAATTCGACGGCTCGATGAATCGCTTCGACCGCCGCCATTTCCGCCGTGTTTAAACCTCGTTTACTGGCGATATCTGGGGAGAATTTATCAGCGACCAATCGCGCTTTTAATAATGCAGCAGTGTAACAAATTGTTGCCGATTTCGGTAAAGAAATGTCGTCGTATTTGGCTAGAACTGCCTGAACGTCGGCGTAAGCTTGCATATCGAGTAAAGCTTCGATCAAGTTTTCGTGTATGTTTAAAACGTTCATTATTGGTGGAACTTCTTTGGTTAAATCTCGAAACATTTTGACGGCTTCTTTTAGTTTTCCTAATTTTCTAGCGCACATGGCGAGGCGTCTCTTGATGTAAATTAAAACGTTCGTGTCGCGTCTATGTTGAGCTTCCATTAAACCACCTAAAAATAATTCATTACAACGAAACGTAAAATTATTCGTTACCTTGTTGGAGTAGGGCTTGAGATTTTCTGTAATTTGCTTCGGCAACTCTTAATGCTTGTTTTAAAACTTTTTCGGCGTCTAAAATCGTAGTAGCTTCTTCTTCGGCTAATAAAATATAAGCGGGAGCACATTCCGGATTCATATCTAAAGCGTTATGTGCCGCTTTAATTCTCACAACCGGATTACGTTCCCTCCAAGCGGTTTGCATTATTTCATATTCGGCTTTACCGGCGTCTGCTTCGCAAGTAAAAAAAGTTTGGTGGTCTTGTGCTGATAAATTCATATCGTAATACGTTAAAGGTTCTTTGTTTGTGGCCCAATAAAAACGTTGGTATTCGGCACCTCGGTATAAATTCAAAGGGTTACGCCACACTTTACATTCGGGGACGTTATTTTGGGAACTACTCGACGAACTCGAACTTGAATTGCCGTTGTCATTTGTGTCGACGCCACTGATCCAAGGGCTGATGTGATGAAGGGAAATTTGCTCGATAAAACTTGTACCGTATTTCCGGAAGTACCACCATTCGAAAATTAGGATCAAACCGGATATCAAGGATGAAGTGCCGGTTAAAGCCACGTAGAATTTCGGGGTGAGAGTGCTCAAAAACATTGTAGAATCCCACATCTTCCACTTCTATATTTGAGGTTAGGGCAGTTTCGTTACTCGAATTTGCCGAGGTTTTACTGTAACATCACTTATTTTGGGTTCAATTGTTATTTTCTTTCTATTTTGAGGCAGATTTCTGAACAATTAGCATCTAATTGGTAGTTTTTATGTTTATATATTTTGATGAGTGACGTTTTGACAGTTGACAGGTAGATCATCGAGCCATACTCTCTCATCTAGAGAGCCAGGAAAATTAAACCAGGGTTGCCACCTCAATTCACTGAATATAAAAGAAAGGAAATAAATTTCTCTTGCGTCTCGATGTATCGAGGGGAGGACAATTTCTCAACCAGAATGCGAGTGCGTATTGGTGCAAAGAATTGTTAATTTTTAACAATAACCGTAATATTAGGAATAATTTTTTTTTTAATTAGTTGCCAACATAAAGAAACGAACGCGTAAAAGTCATCTTAATGTCAAAGTGTCAGAACTGTCACATAAATTTTTGGAGGTTAAATAAAGAAGAAAGTGAAGAACCAGGCAGCGGTTAAAGCGCGAAAATTAATTCATTTTGCAAGAAGCAATGTAAAAACCTCTACAAAAACGCTCGTCATCATGTCACATCTACTCAACGGTTTAGAGGTATCGCCCGAAAAGAGGTTAGGCCAAAACAGTATCGTTCAGCCTCTTCTCACCGACTTATACCAAATCACGATGGCTTACGCTTATTGGAAATCCGGCAAGACCCAAGATTACGCAGTTTTCGACTTATTCTTCCGCAAAAACCCTTTCCATGGCGAATTTACAATATTTGCGGGTCTCGAAGAATGTGTCAAGTTCCTTGACAGATTCAGCTATTCGAAAAGCGACATCGACTACATACGTCAAGTTCTCCCACCGTCAATCGAGGAATCTTTTTTTGATTATTTAAGCAATTTGGACACAACTGGCGTGTTATTGTATGCCGTTCAAGAAGGTACGGTCGTTTTCCCCAAAGTTCCATTACTTCGGGTCGAAGGACCTCTAGTAGTTGTGCAATTACTGGAAACGACACTTTTAAATTTAGTCAATTTCGCTAGTTTAATCACAACGAACGCAGCGAGATTTCGAATGGCCGCAGGAAAACTGAAATTATTCGAATTCGGATTACGTAGAGCCCAAGGACCCGATGGTGGATTATCGGCATCCAAATACGCGTACATTGGAGGTTTCGATGGAACCAGTAACGTTTTAGCCGGCAAACTTTTTCACATACCCGTCAAAGGAACACATGCTCACGCTTACGTAACTTCTTTCAATACCTGGCAAGAACTAATAGTAACGGAATTGGCGCCGAAAAACGGGGGAGTTCCCCGAGATTTCGTTAAAATTTGCGTGACATGGCGGGAGAAATTGGCCCACATTTTCAGTTTAGTTTTATCCGAAGTTAGTGACGGTGAACTTGCCGCTTTTATTTCGTTCGCTATAGCGTTTCCTGGAGGTTTTATGGCGTTAGTCGATACTTACGATGTTAAAAAAAGTGGTTTGTTGAATTTTTGTGCCGTAGCGTTAGCTTTGCATGATTTAGGGTACGACGCTATCGGAATTCGTTTGGATAGTGGCGATCTAGCTTACCTTTCGAACGTAGCTCGAGATTATTTCAAGAAAATCAGTCAAGAGTACAATATTCCTCGATTCGCCAACTTAATGATAATGGCATCGAATGATATTAACGAAGAAACAATTTTGAGTTTAAACGAACAAGGACACGCTATCGATTCTTTCGGTATCGGAACGCATTTAGTGACTTGTCAAAGACAACCGGCTTTGGGTTGTGTTTATAAAATGGTGGAACTGAACGGACAAGCTAGAATTAAGTTGAGTCAAGATGTTGGCAAAGTTACGATTCCTGGTAAGAAAGAAGCGTATCGATTATCGGGGGAAAACGGACATGCTTTGATCGATTTGCTTCAGAAATCGGGTGAAGAGGCGCCAATTGTCGGTAAAAAGGTTCTCTGTAGACACGCTTTCGAAGAATCGAAACGCGCCTACGTGATTCCGTCGAAAGTTGAATGTCTTTTAGAACTGTATTGGAGTAACGGGAAGATTTGTCGAGTCTTGCCCGATATTGAAGAAATCAGGGAGAGAGTCAAGAAATCTTTGCAAATACTTCGACCCGATATCAGGAGAACCCTCAATCCCACTCCTTACAAGGTTTCCATCAGTGATGATCTGTACCATTACTTACACGACCTTTGGTTGGAGAACGCACCCATAGGGGAGTTGTCTTAGGTCACACCCAACTTCATCCCTAAAATTCACTTAGGGAACGCACAAATGTTTTTTATCTTTTGTATTGTTAATTTTATATTTGTTGCTTTATAATAAAATTTATGCAGTCCAGTGGGCGCCACAGAACTTGTTAATTCATTTTACATATTTACTTATTACTAAATAAAAGAAAATCTTTACCCATTGTGTTTCATTTCCCTCTCTAAATGTCCAACTGTAACACTTTTTGAAACGTTGCAGCATTTGTTTCAATAAAAAATGGAAAAAAACGCTTTAAAAAATAAAATTTTAAAATGTTCACGTTACAGATTTATTATATCGAATAAAACAACGGGAAAGCCTCAATCGATTTTGGAAATTCGTACCAAGATTTTGGCGCCATTACGCCAGTTTTCCACCAACCCGCTAGATGGCGCCACTAAAATTAGCAACTTAACCAACATTTAAACCACTATCGCGCTGTTTAAAGTAAATTAATGCTCAAATTAACAATAATCACAAAGTATTACTCAATAATAGCGCAATTATAGCTTAGTGCCGGTTTTGAGTAGCCATTCGACTTCTTAATTTAGTTGGAAGTTTTCGCGATAGGTGGCGTAGTTTAAAATTGTACAGTGGCGTCCCTTCGACGTCAGTTGTAAATTACGTTAGTGGCGCCACCTACTGTGCAAATTTTCGACTAAAATTAAAGAAATTTTAGTAATTTGAATTGAAGAAATCGAAATTGGTAAAAGTAATTTTTGGAAGCTTTTTCAAATTGTACAGAAAACGTTGCGATGCAACTAAACTACAAAAGAATAACATTGCTGGCCTAATGTCCACATAATTTATTTTACAATTTAGTTCGCAGTACGTATGCAATTGACTATGTCTAGTGATTACGTTACGATAAATAAACTCAAAAATAATTCGTCATTTAACTGATAATCACGTAAGAAAACAAGTTATCACAATGAGAAATATTAAAATAATTAACAACTAATCATCGTCGTCCGATTGAGTTTCTTTCTTCTCCTCAGCGGCTTCTGGTTGTTTGTAATGTCGATATTCCGGTTTTAATTCCCACATGTTTTTGTGGGGATTTTTCAGATTGTAATTACAAACTTCTTTTAGAATCTCCTTCAAATAAGTAATCGGTTGCTTTGTGATTTTAACCAAATCTTTAATGTTGTAATATTGATGTTTTTCGAATGCCGCAAACAACATATCTAAAACAGCATCCTTATCGTCACGAGCCTTTTTACCTTCAGCTTTCTTGCGTTCCATATACTCGATCTAAAATAATTAAATTTAAATGAAACAATTAAACTTTGTGATCGACTTACGTTATTTTTATGATCTGAAACCGGTTTATACGAAGTAACGACTCGATCAAGTTGTTGAACTTTTCGTGTAGGTAACGAAGCTTTTCGTATCGAATCTAATTTTAGTTTCATATAACAATTATCGGCGTACGGTCTACATTCAAGTTTTTGCACAATTTTGCCTTCCATGTAAAGTTTTTCGGTTTCCGGTATTACAGCATCACTTTGTACCGCTACAAATTTTCGATTAATTTAACTTAATTCAGTTGTTTAATAATTACGTGTCATGTGTGAAAAAACTCCTAAAATCTGTTGGGTTACTTTGGAAACGTCCAAACGGTGATCTTTCGGAATACTTTCTTGTCCACCTTCGTTCAAGTTAAGGATACCCGACGATAAACTCAACGAAACTTCAGCCTTTTGGCCTCTTAAATTTCGGTTGATTATTCATTTTGCGCGATTTCGATCGAAAACTTACTTTGCGATTTTTAGCGTGCCCACCTCCATGTCGCTGGGTGCTTTCTCCCATCTGTTGGCTATGTATTTGGGCACTTTTACTAACCAAACGCCACGAGTGGCGTTTGATAGATCTAAATCGCGGTCAATATGCGTGTCTTTCGACATTTTTGTTTGTTTATTGATGGAAAACAAGCGCAAATAATGTTCAAAACTTAACCTCAATTGACAGAACAACCTACTTGACCCGTGGTAGAACTAAACAGTGTCGCCAACCTCGGTATTATCTCTAACACCGATTGACAGAACAACCACCTTGACACGTGGTAGAACTCAACAGTGTCGCCAACCTCGGTATTATCTCTAACACCGATTGACAGAACAACCACCTTGACACGTGGTAGAACTAAACAGTGTAGCAAACTTCGATGTTTCTAACCTCAATTGACAGAACAACCATCTTGACGCGTGGTCGAACGTCTCTAACCACAATTGACAGAACAACCATCTTGACGCGTAGAACGAAACAGCGTCGCCAACCTAGGTGTCTCTAACTTCAATTGCTTACTTGTATGGAGCAAAAGTTACATTTGGCAGTAAGTTTTGTAATTATGGGTACCTACAAAGTCTCTTTAATAAAAACTAGAGAAACGTGAAGGGAAATGTTTGAACAATTGAAGGTTACTAATTTTAAATGGAGGTGGCAAATATAAAACGTGTATAACAATGTAATTAGAAAAAACCTAAACACTCCTTAAACGCGTCTCAACTTCTACTGGATACATATTTTTGTGACATTGCTTCGACTACAAAAAGTGAGAAAGATAATTAATCAACTAGGTAGCCATCATTTAAACAGTAGTTACCTTTCGTGGTAAAATTAGACAGTTTCGCCAACCTCAACGTTTCTGATTGGTTGAGTTAGATCTATTTGGCGCCAAATTTGAAATTGGTGATGTTTTACTTGGGAATTCATCTCGATACTAAATTAAATTAGAAAGAACACTTAAGCAGAAAACGAAACTAAATAGAACTTAAAATGAGAGAACTGTACTGGCAATTATCCCAATCATCAATATCTTCGTATCCCAATAGTTAAAGAAACACTAGAAGTGAAGCCAGAAACATCAGGAGAAGATTGAAATGCCCTCGAACAAGATACTGCAAGAGAAACAACAGAAAATTGTAAAGAAGACCTGACCTGAAATAAGGTGAAGAAGCCTTCTCGATGAAAAAGTCTTAACAGGAATAGTGAGACTCACTAAAAATAGTGTCTCAGTCATCAAAATAGCTAATAGACTATTGTTGCTTAATTTATTAATAAAAAAATTAAGCTGGAGGTTTTGGAGTAATTACAATCGACCACAAAAGTAATGTCGATTCTCATCAAAAATACTAAAAGTTTCAGTTTGCTCAATTGGTTTCCTGATTTTTCATGAATTCCAGTTGATCTAGTTGCATAATCACTTGGACGCATCAGTAATTTAATCGAAGAATATTCACCTTGGTATCCGCGTGTGGTAGAACGTGCAGACGGTACTTGTCTTGCATAGAAGTCAATAATGCATGCGAACGAACAGAATCGATTAAATCTAACCTAGCTACACCGAAGTTTTTCTGATTTTATACCGATCCGAATAGTTAGATGTAAAGTTATGTAATTATTATGTGAGACTGTATGTACAATCAAAATTAGTACGCAAGAACGTCGTCCCATATTCCCATGAACTTCTTTGTTGTTAGATGTCTGCAAACTATAACTTACTTCCTAAATATCCGTTTTGGGGCGTGAATAATGCAAAACAGAAAATGAGACAATAACGAAAAGTGTTATGAAAGTCCAGCGCTATTCGTGGGCGTCAGAGTCGAGAGAGAGACGAGGTAGGGTTAGAGAAAGAAATAATTTAGGTGCCAGGTTTCAGAAACTGGAAGTAGGAGGAAAGACCAATTAAAAAAATTACAAAGCAATAGAAAATCTACACCACCATGAGTTTTAGAGACTTGTAGTGTTACCAACTGATAGTCTTCTAGGTTTGTAGACCTGTGGAGTTCTAGATTCTTTAAGCTTCTATACTTCTAGACTTGGAGACTTCTAGACGTATGTTCTAATAGACTTACGGACTTGATAATTTCAAAATCAGATTTATGGCTGCTAATTTAAAAATTACTTAATTAAAAATTCTCCTTACAAAGAAACACCTAAAAATTTTTGGAATTACCATAGAGGTGAATCTGAAATTCCTGAAAAATATTGTCAATTAATTTATTTAAAATTATTTCTGTACCTACATGGATTCGAATGAATCATACAATTGTCCGACTGATTACGCTCGACTGAGTTCCAGTTTGAACCATTTCCACATTCACCTTTCCCGAGTAACAGTGTCTGCAATACGTTACTTCCCACGAAAATTAACAAGATTGTTAAACAAGGCGATTTAAATCAAATCAAGTTCGCTTACAATCGGTTTGTACTTGTTAAACAATTACGAATGAAATTTTAACTTCAGGAATGTTGTCAAGTAAAAAATTAATTAAACCAAATGCAGTTGCTAGTTCCGTACATGTTGTAGGTACCAAGTATCACGACTGCGTACGTTTTTTGCGTACGCGCAATGATTTGTGTTACAATTCACAACAAAAGTAGTTGGAATCGTTTGAAATGTCGCTAATTAGTAGAAAAACAATAAGTAACAGTTCACCCTTTTTGTCCTAAATGTTACAAATTTTTCTACTACTACAAAAAAGTGGATAAGTGGTGACAACGTCACTTAGAGAAAGTGATGTCCCTCGATTGAAATTCAAAAAAATTATTGCACATACAATTGCAATTTTAATAACTCTGCAATTAAACATTGATAGTTAATGATGTGTAAGTGTATGAGATTAGTGGTGAAAGGGTGTAATGGGGGATGATTGGCTAGTTAGAGGCCACCCTGTTTAGTTGTTTTCGAGAACTGTGATCTTCCGTTACCTGGTGACCCCATGACGAGAACATTATAAATCGTTGGAAGAGACGGGAACGGTCTCAGTCTCTTGCAGCTTACTTACGAGAATAACATTCAGCATTCAGTGATCCGACACTTGTTCATAATTAATTGTACAGTGAGAGTGCATTTACATGAACTGCGTTATTGCTTTTCGTGCTGGAAATCGGCGCGTTTTTTATTTACGGTAAACTCGAATCGTCAGCAGAATTGTAAGTACAAATTTTTTTTTTTGTACATTCCAAGTAAAGAAATTTAAAAAATTTAAATTTTTACGCGTAGTGTACAGTATTTTGAAAAACTTTAAACAACTTTACAATGTACGTCAAAGACAAACGCAATTTCTATTAATTTAAATAATAAAAAATTTTGAATTGACGTTAACACTTTTATTACTAATTCTTGTCTGATTGTTTGTGCATTTGTTTTTTTAATTACTGTGAGGATAGGGAGTAAAACTGAAAAAATCGTTTTCTTAGCGAAATTAAGGGACGTTTTCAAAGTTTGGAAACAATTTACTAAATAATTCAAAAATCTTCCCAAAAGTTTTGATTTTTCCTGAATTTTTGGTCAATAATTTGCCACTTGACGGTTTTTTGTCTGCTCTACTTTTGACATCCCTTTAGAAAACTCAATCGCTCTTTACATCGCCAAAATATCGAAAGAACTTGCGTTACAAAATATCTCCCAATATGAAAATTCTCAAAATATCGACAGATAAGGAAGCAAACTAGAAGAGTAGTGCGAAAAGGGACGAAATAATGGTGCACAATTATTAGCAACATAAAGAGAGTTTTCAAGAATTTTTTGATTTTTTTACTATAGAAATTGTGGCAAATGAAAAATTACTGGCCAAAATTTGAAGATTGCTAGAACCAAAATTTCCAAAAATAACTTTCAACAAGACGTTTATCAAATTTTCAAATTGTATCTGCTTCAATTACAAGAATGTTCAAAATTTTTGAAGAATTCCTGAAGAAATTACCAAATTTGCTGAAATTTTGTGGCTTTTACTATGACAATTTGTACGAAAATTTCTGGTTAACTTAAAAATTGTTCGCATAATTTAAGTTCGTGAACTCTTTACAGGAAATATAATTTTGACATTTACTCACTTTCATTCTCATTATTAGCGCATCATTTCCCGAACTTTCTGTTTCATCATGCCATTCATCCCATTCACACAAAATCCCTAACTGGTATTTATTCATCGGTCACCTATAACCTCGATGCATCCCATAACCAATTTCTTCTTGTTGTTAAAAAAGATGTACAAATACTTTCACACGATAGCAATTTCAACAAATTCACATTACATAAAACGTTATTCGCTGCAACACGACAACATACTATTAACAGCACCAACAGACCGTGGAATCTCGAACCAGACAAGCCCCCACGTTACAATAATTACAATTTTATTGCAAAGGGAGCAACGAAATTTTTTATTTTCAATTTTGACTACTGCCAATTATTGCTAATTGCTCATCTATTTTGTAATAATTGCAACGACCACTTAAACGAGGATTTGTAACGAGAATCTTTAATACGGTTATTTCGTTATTAGAGCGCACAGGAAGCGCGATTCAACAAATGCAAGTGAAAGGTTAATGAAGCGATTGTAATGTTAGCGAACAAGATGCAGATGTTGCAAATTTTACGCTATTATCGAAAGAAATCGTTTACTGCTAGACCTTTACTTGTCTTTCCACGTCTTAGAGTGTCGTTTCCGACCAAATTATGATAATTAAAAGCGTTATCTATTATGAGACGCCACTGTACTTTTTCTACGACACTGCAGTAGCTCCGCTTCCAGTGGTCCTTCTGAAACACTTTGAGGATTGAGTTATAGCGCGTTAACGCTACTAAAAAAAATTCTACGTCACTGTAGTAGCTCCGTCCTTAGTGGCCCATCTCCGGTTTCCATTTCCATCGTTCTGATGTTTTCGCGTTGGCATTTCTATCACTTGAAGTTCTCCCAAGATTCTGAGACTTCAATTTATAATTTACAGAAATGTTTCAAATTAAGGAACTTGAACATATGTACTATAGAGGGCGCTCATTTGTAAAGACCAAATTATAGTAAATTAATCAATTATTAATGTTATCTATTATGAAGCGCCACTGTACTTTTGCTACACCACTGCAGTAGCTCCGCCTTCAGTGGTCCTTCTGAAACACTTTGCAGATTAAGTTATGCAGCGTTAACGCTACTAAAAAAAATCTACGCCACTGTAGTAGCTCCGTCTCCAGTGGTCCAATTTCGGACTCATTTTCCATCGTTCTGGGGTTTTCGCGAGGACAATTCTATCACTTGAAGTTCTCCCAAGAATCTGAGACTTCAATTTATAATTTATTTACAAAAATGTTTCTAATTAAGGAACTTCAACATACGTAGCATAGGGGCGCTTATTTGTAAAGACCAAATTATAGTAAATTAATCAATTATTAATGTTATCTATTATGAAGCGCCACTGTACTTTTGCTGCACCACTGCAGTAGTTCCGCCTTCAGTGGTCCATCTGAAACACTTCGCAGATTAAGTTATGCAGCATTAACGCTACTAAAAAAAAATTCTACGTCACTGTAGTAGCTCCGTCCTTAGTGGTCCATCTCCGGACTCAATATCCATCGTTCTGGGGTTTTCGCGAGGACATTTCTATCACTTGAAGTTCTCCCAAGAATCTGAGACTTCAATTTATAATTTACAAAAATGTTTCTAATTAAGGAACTTGAACATACGTAGCATAGAGGGCGCTCATTTGTAAAGACCAAATTATAGTAAATCAATCAATTATCAGCGTTATCTTTTATGAAACGCCACTGTACTTTTGCTACACCACTGCAGTAGCTCCGCCTTCAGTGG
The DNA here is from genome assembly GCA_905333025.2 of Pyrochroa serraticornis. Lineage (NCBI taxonomy): Eukaryota > Metazoa > Arthropoda > Insecta > Coleoptera > Pyrochroidae > Pyrochroa > Pyrochroa serraticornis. The sequence continues at coordinate 48,612,656 of HG995152.1, forward strand.
TCCTTCTGAAACACTTTGCAGATTAAGTTATGCAGTGTTAACGCTACTAAAAAAAAATCTACGCCACTGTAGTAGCTCCGTCTCCAGTGGTCCATTTTCGGACTCAATTTCCATCGTTCTGGAGTTTTCGCGAGGACATTTCTATCACTTGAAGTTCTCCCAAGAATCTGAGACTTCAATTTATAATTGATCGAAATGTTTCTAATTAAAGAACTTGAGCAAGCGTAGCATAGAGGGCGCTAATTTGTAAAGACCAAATTATAGTAAATTAATCAATTATTAGCGTTATCTATTATGAAAGGCCACTGTACTTTTGCTACACCACTGCAGTAGCTCCGCCTTCAGTGGTCCTTCTGAAACACTTTGCAGATTAAGTTATGCAGCGTTAACGCTACTAAAAAAAAAATCTACGCCACTGTAGTAGCTCCGTCTCCAGTGATCCATTTTCGGACTCATTTTCCATTGTTCTGGGGTTTTCGCGAAGACATTTCTATCACTTGAAGTTCTCCCAAGAATCTGAGACTTCAATTTATAATTTATCGAAATGTTTCTAATTAAAGAACTTCAACATACGTAGCATAGGGGCGCTTATTTGTAAAGACCAAATTATAGTAAATTAATCAATTATTAGTGTTATCCATTATGAAACGCCACTGTACTTTTGCTACACCACTGCAGTAGCTCCGCCTTGAGTGGTCCTTCTGAAACACTTTGCAGATTAAGTTATGCAGCGTTAACGCTACTAAAAAAAAAATCTACGCCACTGTAGTAGCTCCGTCTCCAGTGATCCATTTTCGGACTCATTTTCCATTGTTCTGGGGTTTTCGCGAAGACATTTCTATCACTTGAAGTTCTCCCAAGAATCTGAGACTTCAATTTATAATTTACAGAAATGTTTCTAATTAAGGAACTTAAACATACGTAGCATAGAGGGCGCTCATTTGTAAAGACCAAATTATAGTAAATTAATCAATTATTAATGTTATCTATCATGAAGCGCCACTGTACTTTTGCTGCACCACTGCAGTAGCTCCGCCTTCAGTGGTCCTTCTGAAACACTTTGCAGATTAAGTTATGCAGTGTTAACGCTACTAAAAAAAAATCTACGCCACTGTAGTAGCTCCGTCTCCAGCGGTCCATTTTCGGACTCATTTTCCATCGTTCTGGGGTTTTCGCGAGGACATTTCTATCACTTGAAGTTCTCCCAAGTATCTGAGACTTCAATTTATAATTTACAAAAATGTTTCTAATTAAAGAACTTCAACATACGTAGCATAGGGGCGCTCATTTGTAAAGACCAAATTATAGTAAATTAATCAATTATTAATGTTATCTATCATGAAGCGCCACTGTACTTTTGCTGCACCACTGCAGTAGCTCCGCCTTCAGTGGTCCTTCTGAAACACTTTGCAGATTAAGTAATGCAGCGTTAACGCTACTAAAAAAAAAATCTACGCCACTGTAGTAGTTCCGTCTCCAGTGGTCTATTTTCGGACTCATTTTCCATCGTTCTGGGGTTTTCGCGAGGACATTTCTATCACTTGAAGTTCTCCCAAGTATCTGAGACTTCAATTTATAATTTACAAAAATGTTTCTAATTAAAGAACTTCAACATACGTAGCATAGGGGCGCTCATTTGTAAAGACCAAATTATAGTAAATTAATCAATTATTAATGTTATCTATCATGAAGCGCCACTGTACTTTTGCTGCACCACTGCAGTAGCTCCGCCTTCAGTGGTCCTTCTGAAACACTTTGCAGATTAAGTTATGCAGTGTTAACGCTACTAAAAAAAAAATCTACGCCACTGTAGTAGCTCCGTCTCCAGTGGTCCATTTTCGGACTCATTTTCCATCGTTCTGGGGTTTTCGCGAGGACATTTCTATCACTTGAAGTTCTCCCAAGTATCTGAGACTTCAATTTATAATTTACAAAAATGTTTCTAATTAAGGAACTTGAACATACGTAGCATAGGGGGCGCTCATTTGTAAGGACCAAATTATAGTAAATTAATCAATTATTAATGTTATCTATTATGAAGCGCCACTGTACTTTTGCTACACCACTGCAGTAACTCCGCCTTCAGTGGTCCTTCTGAAACACTTTGCAGATTAAGTTATGCAGCGTTAACGCTACTAAAAAAAAATCTACGCCACTGTAATAGCTCCATCTCCAGTGGTCCATTTTCGGACTCATTTTCCATCGTTCTGGGGTTTTCGCGAGGACAATTCTATCACTTGAAGTTCTCCCAAGAATCTGAGACTTCAATTTATAATTTATCGAAATGTTTCTAATTAAGGAACTTGAACATACGTAGCATAGGTGGCGCCCACTTGTAAGGAATCTCAAAACTATTTATGCAGGAATTTTAAACTGCACGGAATTTAATTTATGCTAATAGTAATTCGATTTTAATTCAGCTACCATCGAACTTGGAATATTTATTGGAAATTGACTAAGACTCAAATTGATGTTTAACCATTAAAAATGTTATTGTTGGATTATTATAAGTAAATTTTTGGTGAAATAAATTTTAAAAATCAACGGGAACACACGCCATTTATGTATAATTTACAGCTATTACCGCCATGCAAATGAAGCGGATGTTTATATCTTGATTTAACTATCTCTAATAGTTTAACTATTAACAATTTATGCAGAGATGAAGATAACGAAAGTCGCTTAAATTCCTGAAAATTTCCTCATCCGTAATCAATTTATCTACCAACTTCCTAGAAAGGTAAAGAAAAAAATTACAGATCGACCAGTTGGTGTGCTCGATGACGTGATGGTGGCCAAAATTCGACCTGTAACCCTGATTGTGGGAAAGTTTCGACTCAGATCTATAACTGATTGGTAGCTATTGTAGTGAGTCCTTTTTTGTTAACATAATTTAATTATGTTAATAATTATCGATCGAGTTAAGTAAGGATAATGAGGATTCAGTGATGTTAGAAAGTAAACAAATTGACACGTTGCATAAACAAAGTGGTACGTCCAGATAATAAAACGTGCTGCACTAAATTGAAGACGACACAACTTGTTTATGCTAAAATAGTTCAAATCGAATTAGTAGTTGGGTAACTTTCTCTAGAATTTGCGATAATTACACTCAAATATTAACTAGAAACGTATGGAGACGTACAAGACAGAAACTCAAACACCATGTACTGGAAGGACACAAAAGGCAACAACATAAACCCAAAAAATGATCTTGTGATTAGTAAGATACTAAAAAAGAGTTCAATTACTGGATTCAAAGCTTGCAACAAATCTTCAATGCGGTTGTAAGAGTAGGTACTGTCCCAGCCAATGGAAAGTCTCACAAATTGTTGATACCAAAAGTGGAAAAGGGTTTGAAGAACTAACGTCGTGCTACTGCTAATCTCCAAAGCATTCAAAAATCTTTTGTTAACACGATTGACTGCAATTTTAGAAGAAAAAACTTCCCAGACCATCAGTTCGGATTCAGAGTGAAACATGGCACAATTGAACAAGTAGACCAAATTGTTGTAAAAATTTTCCTCTCAACAGCCTTTCTAGATATTGGTTAGGCATCCGATAAAGTCTGGCACGGGGGCATACTTTGTATGGTGAAAAGGCAACTACCGCATTTCTTTCCTATCCGGAGGTCCTACTGAAACAGACAATTTCTGGTTGAACAACAGGACCAATATACGTTACTGTATCCCATTAAAATCGACGTGCCACAGGGAAGAGTACTGGGACCAATTCTTTATCTCCTCCATATCGCGGACGTTTCTTCCGTTGGTAAGACAGAACCTTTCCGGATGATGCAGCAGTTCTGGTTTTGCATTCAAACCCTCCAAGACACTCTTAGAGATGTTGCTAGAAAAATGAAGAATTAAAGCGAACGAAAGTAAATTAGTTCCTGTAACTTTTAGAATGAAGAGACAAGAAGGCCACTAGTCACCATTAATAAGGCCAAATATCTAGATAAGTCTCGATAGACGACTAACTTGGCAAAGTTAGTTGCCACTTGCTTTTTCCTATCAAAACGCAGCAACTTTAGCAAAACTTTTCGTGGAAGTCTAATCCATTACTAATTTTTGTCTTTAAGTTTACTGTCAATCCTTAGTCTCACTATTAAGTGCAGAGAAGATGGCCAAAACAGTAACTGGAGTAGACTTTTACTTATAGCTCTCCTTTTCTCTCATCATGAAGCTTCCTTCGTTTTCTCAAAAATTCTATAATTTTGAATTTGTGCTACCAGATCATAGAATAAGTTTGTGTTGGTACTACGACTCTTTGTTGCAAATATTGCACCATTTTTGGTTGAATGCGTCGTATTCCGGAGCCCCTAAAAATTGGAATAGGTTTGATGGATAACTTTAGGTGAGCCTTGAAGCATAGCTTGACACCAAGTACAGCTTTGAGCTATTTTGACTTTGGTACTCTGCTAGTGCTAAAAGGAAACAATTTGGGATTAAATGCAGGCAAATCTGCTGACTAATTGGTAGAAAGTCTCAGCTAACACTTGAAAGTTGTTTGTCTTTGAGACAATCCTCAAGCCGGTGCATACAACTGGAGGAACAACCAGAAATTCGAGTAACAATATTCTGCAACATTTCCAAAAGTTTCTGCGATCCAACCCGTGGCATATTACGTCGTCATCGATAGAAAATGACCCTCAAGTGCTGTCAATCAAAGAAGAGATTAGGCCTCACAGTGTTAACGAGGAGAAAATTATTTAAGAAAAAAATCCAAAAACGAGAACAGAACGAGTCAAATTGTACCGTATATCTAATTGAATTTCTCATCTAGTGAGTTTTGGAGAAAACCAGTCATGTCCTAGCGTTCGTCGGACGCTTCGACTTTTTTTGACAAATGACAGTTGTCAACAAACTGCGCCAAGTTAATTTCAACAAACTTTTTTATTGTTTTAGACGCTTTGTATTCGCTAGTTACAAAGTCTTCACTGATCAACAAGAAGCTTTGGTGGACATTTCGGAAGAATAGAATGACCCCAAAAATCCTTGAACATGTCTTCGATAACATGAAGAGAGAGAGAGACGACTTGCCTAGTACCTGCAGGAGAACGGCCACCACTTTCAACAATTGCTTTAATCCCCTTCGATTGCCGATTAAGTAATAACGATCAATTTTCAGCTGGTTGAAAATCTTAATTTTATTATAACCTCAAAATGTCAATTGTTTTGGGAATGACACATGACATTTGTTTGGCACATAAGTCGATGAATGGAGTTATGACGTACTTTTATGAAAACAGAAAGCGGCTACGGCAAATTTGACGAGAAATTCAATTGATCTTATCCTTTTCCTTACTATACTGCGAGTCCACAATAACAGAGTGACCCATACTTGAGTATTTGGAGTTGCGGGATAACGTGGAAATGGGTAGGAAAGTCAATGGCGGATGGTGATAGAAGGGACAAAAATTGAAAAATGTGGAAAAATTTCAGGTTTGGAGGCAAAATTTGTTTATCACAGCCAGGTAATGGCGCCATTACAAACAAACACAAACAAAAGATGGAATTTAAAAAGAAAAACGGAAATTACCGAGAAACCCCTTATGTTGCGCCACTGCTTAACTAAATGAGCGCTAAGATTGAAGTTACTCGGTGAACGCAAAATTTGAAATCGGCTCCTTTCGTGCTTTTCCGATTGGTCACTCCCGGTGTGTTCAGTTCGGTTCTCCATTTTTGGAGCGCATTTTTTAGTTATTTTTAAAAGCTTATCAATTGGATAGAATTTGTACGTAACTTCATAGTGATAGTCTTTTGATATTAAACATTAGTCACTTAGTAACCCTCGAAGTCTCATTACTTTTGGTTTTTAAGTTTATTACTTCTCTACACCCAACTCATTCCTTACTTCCCAATAACAACGTTCCACTTAAGTGGACCTTATTTATTGCTCATTACTTGCCACTGCTTTTTGCAATTTAACTCCTTAACTGTTGTTTAATTGTCATAAATGGAGGTGTAAAAATCCGGAGTTCGCTTTCTCCTCGTGACAAGTCGTTCTGTGTCCGTTTTTAAAAAAATTGTGGGAGTCTAACATTTCGCCAATTGAGTCGTCTGACATTAACCCAAATTGTTATAAATAGGAAAAGTGGCAGTTGTGTGTTACCGCTGTTTTACTTACAATTAATTCCGATAACCAAACCAGACAGACAGGGATGAAGCATCTAACAGCAACAGCGCCGTGCCACTAACACTAATCTAGTTATTAATTTGAAAAATGGAAATTAAAAAGTTTCTATGATTAGAAATATATGAAACGTCAGATAAAATTTCTTCCGCCATCAAGTCTGTTCGACGATATTGAGGTTTTTAACCTCGATGGTTGAATGCTTAAACATTTTGAATTCCTGTTATTCTTCAGCTGCAATGAAATAGAATTTCGAAGATTCTATTTTGATAGTAATTTCGCTATTTAATTGCTGTTTTTTTGTTATTGTGGGTGGTTCTAGCTATTGGTGTCACGTTCACCGTCAATGGGGAAATTGGGAGATCGAAAGATGTTAATAACTGTAAACTTGAAGTGATTTACCATTCGACATGTATTAGTCATTTAGTAATTTGTGGCTACGCTGACCTCTTATGTTTACTTTTCGCGATTTTTGACACACTCAAAACTTTTTCACACCTGTCGGTTTTCAGAAAAAAAATTGTTACGGTACTCTATTTAGGTGAGTCATCTATGTTGGACGTCGGTGAATTTAAATTTTGTTGATCTCAATTGATGCAATTCGGTGGTTTGCTACTGTCCTCCGAGGGGGAGACACACAAGAAATTTTATAGCCTTGGAACATAGAAGCAACTGAAATATTTTTCGTGATTACTAAATATTGTCTCCTCTTTCCTTTCCATCACCTGGGATTCTTATTATTTTTCTTCTTGGTAATCAGAAAGGTAAGTGTACCATTTACACACTTAACTCTGTCTTAGGCTTTTGGTATTTCTCAATATTTTCATCAATTCTCGTCTCTCTGCTGCTAATTTCTACCTAACGATCCTCGAATTAGAAATTGAATTTTGTCTTCCTCTCTTGCAGCTGAATTTCATTTCCATTATTGTCTCCTTTTGTGTCCTCCAACCAAGTTGAATTTTTTCTTTTCACACCAAAACCTGTCAATAGAAATTGGATCGCCTCTTCATTTTCTTCTTGGTCTCCATTTATTTCACTTCAATCTCTTAGTTCTTCCTATTTACTCTTCGTTCTGCCTTATTGACAATTCTTTCAGTGAATGGAGAACAAGAAGTGGATATCGTACAAAGAACTTCCTTTGCTAAACTCCTTCAGGCAGTACCACATCCGCTTTCTTCTCTTGCTGTCTCTAATTTGACATCTTAACTCTAACTCATGCTTTGGTATTTTCAATATCTTCATCAATTCTCGTCTCTCTGCTGCTAATTTCTACCCAACGATCCTGGAATTAGAAATTGAATTTTGTCTTCCTCTCTTGCAGCTGAATTTCATTGCCATTATTGTCTCCTTTTGTGTCCTACAACCAAGTTGAATTTTTTCTTTTCACACCAAAACCTGTCAATAGAAATTGGATCGCCTCTTCATTTTCTTCTTGGTCTCCATTTATTTCACTTCAATCTCTTAGTTCTTCCTATGTACTCTTCGTTCAGCCTTATTGACAATTCTTTCAGTGAATTGAGAACAAGAAATGGATATCGTACAAAGAACTTCCTTTGCTAAACTCCTTCAGGCAGTACCACATCTGCTTTCTTCTCTTGCTGTCTCCAATTTGACATCTTAACTCTAACTCATGCATTGGTATTTTAATATCTTCATCAATTCTTGTGTCTGCTGCTAATTTCTACCCAACGATCCTCGAAATAGAAATTGGATTTTGTCTCCTCTCTTGCAGCTGAATTTTATTGCCATTATTGTCTCCTTTTATGTCCTTCAACCAAGTTGATTTTTTTTCACACCAAACCTATCAATGGAAATTCGATTGCCTCTTCATATTCTTCTTGGTTTCCATTTATTCCACTTCAGTCTCCTAATTCACTTTATCTCTTCCTCGTTCTGTCTTATTGACAATTCTTTATCAGTGAATTGCGAGCAAAAACTTGATATCGTACAAAGAACTTCTTTTGCTAAACTCCTTCAGGCAATACCACATCTGCTTCGGTCTCCTGCTGTCTCTAATTGCATATTATGTAGTAAATTCCGTTCGGATTTTTACAACTTATTGTAGATACGACGTGACGCACCTTGATGGATATTTTTCCTCATATTTGATGGAGTCGAAACCAGAAGATTTCTTCTGGTGCGCTGGGTGGGCGATGCGCAGGAATATGTCAGTGGAACAGCTCTTTGATAAAAATCAGTCGACTGGGATTGTGCCTGAAGGTCCAATCTTGCATCGCAAACTCTTCGTCTTTCTATAAATAGCATGACGGCTCGTTAAATGGTTGCAAGAAAACGATGGACGGTCGGTGGCGGTGAACATGAATGTATGGGGCGGTGCATTTGCCGCCTACCATCCGACGGTGGTCCAGCGGTCAAGGTCGAGCACCTGACTAGAACTCTTCGTTCTTAACCAGTAGTGCCATTGACTCCGCGAAGTGCGGAACGACGAAGACGACCACGCTCCATCACGCACTCTTCATGACGGCCGCTAGTCATTGTGTATAAAATATCGTGCACGCGATACAAAAAAATTATTAACTAGTTAGTGACTGTTTTTTATTTTTGGAAAAAGGTAGGAGTTTGGAATTTATTTTTTCACTATTTCAGTTTTTGAAAAATAATTTAAAAATAACTACAAAATATGATTGTAGATGGTGACAATTTTTTTTAATTATAAGAATTTTTTTTAATTCGTACATATTAAAAGAAAGAATCGAAATGACTTATCGGTTATTTGGAAAAAAAATCGAAATTAGTCAAAGATTCAACAGTTTAATCAAATTAATTATAATTTTTCGTCCCTAGTTATAACGCAGAACTGTCTGGTTAAAAAAAATTTTTTTCAAAAATTATTATTTTGGCGCCGCCCTACGAGTTTTTGTTTACAGCAAAAACTAACAATTCTGCAAAATTCTTTGTGTCTGTTATAAAAACTTCAATAAATTGCCTATCTAACGAAACCAAAAACAACGCATAAATAATTTTAATTGACGCGCAAATCGCACTCAAAGTTAAAGAACTCTCAAAAGTTCGAACAAGGAGAAATATATATTTTTTTATATTTTCGCTTAATTCTTTGAGTTTTACTCTTTCCGCTAACATTATCAGATTTTTTTTAAAATTGCCAGCAAAGTCTGTAGCTAAAAAGTCCGAAAGCGCTTTTTTTCTGTTACATTAAGGAAGAAATATTTCCTCTAATATTATCGAGCAAAACAATTCCGCATCTTCAGTAATTGAAAAAAGTGAAAATTTCAATTAAATGTTTAATTTAATAAAAAATGCATACTTGAAACAACGGTAAATTAAAAATTAATAAAAAAATAAAAAAATTTAAAAGTGGCAGGGCCCTACGAGTTTTTGTTTACAACAAAAACTAGCAATTTTGTAAAAAAAATTGTGTCTGTTATAAAAACTTCAATAAATTACCTATCTAACAAAACCAAAAACAACACGTAAATATTTTTAATTGACGCGCAAATCGCACTCAAAGTTAAAAAACTCTCAAAACTTTGAACAAGGACAAATATATATTTTTTAATATTTTCGCTTGATTCTTTGATTTTTACTCTTTCCGCTAATAAAATCAGATTTTTAAAAAAATTGCTAGCAAAGTCTGTAACTAAAAAGTCCGAAAGCGCTATTTTCTGTTACATTAAGGAAGAAATATTTCCTCTAATATAATCGCGCAAAACAATTCCGCATCTTCAGTAATTGAAAAAAGTGAAAATTTCAATTAAAAATTTGATATAATAATAACGCATAGTTGAAATAACGGCAGATAAAAAATTAATTAAAAAAAATTGCTTAGATTAACAGCTCTTGGGCACAAAGGGGAATGCCCCTCTCTTCCAACATACTTTGTACCTTCGTATGGAAAACTCTGCTGTATAAATACTAAATACCAAATAACCAAATTAAAAATTTTGAAAGTGACGGGGCCCTACGAGTTTTTGTTTATCGCAAAAACTAACAACTGAACAAAAATTTTTGTGCCGGTTGTAAAAACTACAATAAATTACCTATCTAACGAAACCAAAAACAACATGTAAATAACTTTAGTTTAGTCGCAAATTGGGCTCAAAGTTTCAAAACCTCATACCTTACAAACGAAACAAATATTTTTTTCGAAAATACTTTCGTTTGTTTCTTTGATCTTTCCTCTTTCCGGCAAGATAATCGAATTCCCTTAGAATTGTCCAGCAAAGTCTGTAACTAAAAAGTGTGAGAGAAGGGTCTTTTATTTAACTTTCGTCTTTTGTGGAAGAAACCTAACTTGTGTCGGCACAAAGACCGGGGTCAACGAAACCATGCACAATAGTCAACTGGTCAAAATCATTTCAAAGCAATTTGACATGCAAATTTTATGGTTTACTTTATACCAAAGAAACTACCAGAAGATTTCTTCAAGAAACTCACCGTGAGACTTGCAAATCATCGCAAACAGTGTCGCTTCATTAATTCATTCAATTACTATTCAACTTACATCCATCGATTAGTAAACGTTTTTCGGCTACTATGAATGGCAGCTTTTAAAACAATTAGCATATTGTAATCTGGGTTTGTAGGTATCGGGTATCTAAGTCAAAGGCAAACAAACGCTAAACGACTGACAGCCGGAGGCTGTTAATTTGTTAATAATAGAATGATGGGTGAGGTAAAAAACGGTTGTTTTTTGGTTCTTGAGCGATCGTTAAATGAAAAATTACTATAATCAATGCGGATGAGGTATCGATGTCTAGAAAAATTTGTTGCCAAATTGCCTCGAAATGGTTCGTTTTAGCGAAATTGTGGGATTATTAGGAATTAAGTACACGTTACAGCTATCAAAAACGCTGTTATACTTGTTATAAGTATATCCTCAATTTGAACTTAATTGGCAATGAACTTGGGAAGTTATTGAGGAAATTAAACCGTTTTTTGGTAATTCCTTGTTTCCGCCAGTTGACCTTAAGATGGCGTCTAATTCGGTTACTTATGTTTCAAAAGTAGGCGACTACTTGTTAAAAAATATTTAACAAAGTTCTCAAGAGAAATAAATAAACGCAATTTGATGAAATAGAATTTTTGGTACCAACCAAAATTTTCCAGTGACAGTGATGTCTTTTATATCGAGCAGTTGCAATAATTATTGTCGGTTGGGCAATTTTTTCAATTTACCTAGTCTAGCGGATTTAGTTGCATTTCCTGTTAACAACAGAAATTTCATCATCAATTTTCTATTTCGAAAAGTTTGACCCTGCACAATTTTAAACGTATTTAAAAAAAAATTAATATAACAATAAAAATAGTTGAAATAATGATAAAAATCATTTGGTGCATTATATTAAATTTTAAGAGTGCAGAGCCCTACTAATTTTTGTTTACAGCAAAAACTAGTAATTCTATGAAAAAAATTGTGCCCGTTATAAAAACTTCAATAAATTGTCTATCTAACGAAACCAAAAACAACATGTAGGTAACTTTAGTTTAGTTGCAAATTGTACTCAAAGTTTCAAAAGCTCGAACTTTACAAACGAGACAAAAATTTTTTTTGAAAATACTTTCGTTTGATTCTTTGATCTTTACTCTTTCCGTCGATATAATCGAATTTTCTTAGAAGTGGATAATAAAGTGTGTAACTAAAAATTCTTATACTTGAATTTTTAAAAAAATCAAAAAAAAATACGCGTATTTTTTTAATGATAATTGTAACATCTCTAGATTATCAACATTGAGTGAGGAACAAAATCCGAAAAGAAGGGAGGGAGTTAGTAAATTTGACCACATAACAGTAAATTCTGACATTTTGAAGACAAAGGTGTGAACTCTGTGCAAATAATAAATTAACACTTGTTGGAAACACGACCTACTTCAAGAATTCTTATCCAGATCTAGAACAATATCAGTAAGACAATAATTTCCGCTTCCGGAACGCCAATCCTTTTTGTACAATGATACATTGATGTGTGAATTTTGAAAATAAATTCGAAACAATAATCCAATTAAACACTAATAATAGTGCAGTAGCTATGTGAAATCACGTTATCTTGCATCTCGATGGTACGTTACTTAACAATCTTCACGTGACGTGTCAGATGTCACTCAAGAGATTGTGACACTACTCGCAACAATAACAATGATACTTGATGACTTTTATTGTAATTAACACACTGAGACTTTTAGATATTCTCGTAATAGGTTGTTGGTGGTAATTTTGATACTTGTGTAACGTAATTGAAGAAAATTCTCTCTTTTCTGTAGCTTGTTTCAAAATTTTCTTCAGGAAAGTTATTTACTTTTTTCTAAACGCATGGTGAACATGAACGTGGGTGACTACAATGCTAACGGGTATGTAAGACAGGGTGTGTCCGAGTGTAGATAAAATAAAACTAAGCAAGCAATGTCTTGCATTGGTGTCTAGACGTCACCCGCTACCAATTATTATTTATTTATGCAGCCACAAACCTACAGATAATCATTTTTAACTTCGTGTAAGGCAATGCAAGGACGCAATAACATATTCTGTCGATTTTGTTGCGTGGGTAATAGGAATTATTGCCAGGTCGAACAGAAACAATTGCTTTAATTTAACTATACTTCTACAGGCAGTGAAGACAACTTTTAACGGCCAGAATTACAAATTACAAGAATTCTCCATACATTTCTCATATTTATTGTAGAGCAACTATCATTCCTCTTGAAGACAGTGTAGACAGTTTTTTTAGTTTGACTGCTTTTAACGTTCAGAATTCCAAATTACAAAGAAATTCCATAAATTTCTCATATTTATTGTAGAGCAACTATGCTTTCTCATGAATGCAGTGTAGATAGTTTTTTCAGTTTAACTGCTTTTAACGCCCAGAATATCAAATTACAAAAATTCTCATATTTATTGTAGAACTATAGTTCTTCTTGAAGACAGTGTAGACAGTTTTTCAGTTTAACAGATTTTAATGGCCAGAATTCTAAATTACAAAAATTCTCATATTTACTGTAAAGCAACTATACTTCGTCTTGAAGGCAGTGTAGACAGTTTTTTTAGTTTAGTTGCTTTTAGCGTTCAGAATTCCAAATTACAAAAAAATTCCATAAATTTCTCATATTTATTGTAGAGCAACTATGCTTTCTCTTGAATGCAGTGCAGATAGTTTTTTCAGTTTAACTGCTTTTAACGCCCAGAATATCAAATTACAAAAATTCTCATATTTATTGTAGAACCATAGTTCTTCTTGAAGACACTGTAGACAGTTTTTCAGTTTAACAGCTTTTAATGGCCAGAATTCCAAATTACAAAAATTCTCATATTTACTGTAGAGCAACTATACTTCTTCTTGAAGACACTGTAGACAGTTTTTGAAGTTTAACTGCTTTCAACGCCCAGAACTCCAAATTACAAAAATTCTCATATTTATTGTAGAGCAACTGTACTTCGTCTTGAAAACACTGTAGACAGTTTTTGAAGTTTAACTGCTTTTAATGGCCAGAATTCCAAATTACAAAAATTCTCTTATTTATTGTAGAGCAACTATACTTCTTCTTGAAGACACTGTAGATAGTTTTTAAAGTTTAACTACTTTTAATGGCCAGAGTTTCAAATTACAAAAATTCTCATATTTATTGTAGAGCAACTATACTTGTTCTTGAAGACACTGTAGACAGTCTTTGAAGTTTGACTGCTTTTAATGGCCAGAGTTTCAAATTACAAAAATTCTCATATTGATTGTAGAGCCACTATACTTCTTCTTGAAGACACTGTAGACAGTTTTTGAAATTTAACTGCTTTTGATGGCCAGAATTCCAAATTACAAAAATTCTCATATTGTTTGTAGAGCCACTATACTTCTTCTTGAAGACACTGTAGACAGTTTTTAAAGTTTAACTGCTTTTAATGTCCAGAATTCCAAATTACAAAAATTCTCATATTTATTGTAAAGCAACTGCACTTCTTCTTGAAAACACTGTAGACAGTTTTTGAAGTTTAACTGCTTTTAATGGCCAGAATTCCAAATTACAAAAATTCTCATATTTATTGTAGAGCAACTATACTTCTTCTTGAAGACACTGTAGATAGTTTTTAAAGTTTAACTGCTTTTAATGGCCGGAGTTTCAAATTGCAAAAATTCTCATATTTATTGTAGAGCAACTATACTTGTTCTTGAAGACACTGTAGACAGTTTTTGAAGTTTAACTGCTTTTAATGGCCAGAATTCCAAATTACAAAAATTCTCATATTTATTGTAGAGCAACCATACTTCTTCTTGAAGACACTGTAGATAGTTTTTGAAGTTTAACTGCTTTTAATGGCCAGAATTCCAAATTACAAAAATTCTCATATTTACTGTAGAGCAACTATACTTCTTCTTGAAAACACTGTAGACAGTTTTTGAAGTTTAACTGCTTTTAATGGCCAGAATTCCAAATTACAAAAATTCTCATATTGATTGTAGAGCCACTATACTTCTTCTTGAAGACACTGTAGACAGTTTTTGAAGTTTAACTGCTTTTGATGGCCAGAATTCCAAATTACAAAAATTCTCATATTGTTTGTAGAGCCACTATACTTCTTCTTGAAGACACTGTAGACAATTTTTAAAGTTTAACTGCTTTTAATGTCCAGAATTCCAAATTACAAAAATTCTCATATTTATTGTAAAGCAACTGTACTTCTTCTTGAAGACACTGTAGATAGTTTTTAAAGTTTAACTGCTTTTAATGGCCAGAATCTCAAATTACAAAAATTCTCATATTTATTGTAGAGCAACTATACTTGTTCTTGAAGACACTGTAGACAGTTTTTGAAGTTTAACTGCTTTTAATGGCCAGAATTCCAAATTACAAAAATTCTCATATTTATTGTAAAGCAACTATACTTCGTCTTGAAGGCAGTGTAGACAGCTTTTTTAGTTAAGCTGCTTTTAATGTTCAGAAATTTAAATTACAAAAATTCTCATATTTATTATGTAGACAGTTTTTTTAGTTTGACTGCTTTTAACGTTCGGAATTCCAAATTACAAAAAAATTCCATAAATTTCTCATATTTATTGTAGAGCAACTATGCTTTCTCTTGAGGACAGTATACACTGTTTTTTCAGTTTAACTGCTTTTAACGCCCAGAATTCCAAATTACAAAAAAATTCCATAAATTTCTCATATCCATTGTAGAGCATCTAAACTTCCTCTTGAAGACGGTGTAAACAGTTTTTTCAGTTTAACTGCTATTAACGGCCAGAATTCCAAATTGCAAAAATTCTCATATTTATTGTAGAGCAACTATACTTTGCCTTGAAGGCAGTGTAGACAGTTTTTTTAACTTATCTGCTTTAAACGGCCAGAATTCCAAATTACAAGGATTCTCCATAAACTTCTCATTTCTATTGAAGATCAACTAAACTTCCTTTTGAAGACAGTGTAGATAGTTTTTTCAGTTTAACTGGTTTTAATGGCCAGAATTCCAAATTACAAAAATTCTCATATTTATTGTAGAGCAACTATACTTCTTCTTGAAAACAGTGTAGACAGTTTTTTTAGTTTGACTGCTTTTAACGTTCGGAATTCCAAATTACAAAAAAATTCCATAAATTTCTCATATCCATTGTAGAGCATCTAAACTTCCTCTTGAAGACGGTGTAGACAGTTTTTTTAACTTATCTGCTTTAAACGGCCAGAATTCCAAATTACAAGGATTTTCCATAAACTTCTCATTTCTATTGTAGATCAACTAAACTTCCTTTTGAAGACAGTGTAGATAGTTTTTTCAGTTTAACTGCTTTTAACGACCAGAATTCCAAATTACAAAAATTCTCATATTTATTGTAGAGCAACTATACTTCTTCTTGAAAACAGTGTAGACAGTTTTCTTAGTTTGACTGCTTTTAACGTTCGGAATTCCAAATTACAAAAAAATTCCATAAATTTCTCATATCCATTGTAGAGCATCTAAACTTCCTCTTGAAGACGGTGTAGACAGTTTTTTCAATTTAACTGCTATTAACGGCCAGAATTCCAAATTGCAAAAATTCTCATATTTATTGTAGAGCAACTATACTTCTTCTTGAAAACAGTGTAGACAGTTTTTTCAGTTGACTGCTTTTAATGGCCAGAATTCCAAATTACAAAAATTCTCATATTTATTGTAGAGCAACTATACTTCTTCTTGAAAACAGTGTAGACAGTTTTTTTTAACTTAAATGCTTTTAACGGCCAGAATTCCAAATTACAAGGATTCTCCATAAACTTCTCATTTCTATTGTAGATCAACTAAGCTTCCTTTTGAAGAGAGTGTAGATAGTTTTTTCAGTTTAACTGCTCTTAACGACCAGAATTCCAAATTACAAAAATTCTCATATTTATTGTAGAGCAACTAAACTTCTTCTTGAAGACAGTGTACAGTTTTTTCAGTTTGATTGATATTAACTGCTCTTCACGTGCCAGAGTTTCAAATTATAGGACTTCTCTATAAACTTTTCATATTTATTGTAGACCAAGTATACTTCCACTTAAAGGCAGTGAAGACAGATTTTCAGTTTGACTGCTTTTAATGTCCACAATTCCAAATTACAAAAATTCTCCATAAATTTCTCATATTTATTGTAGAGCAACTAAACTTCCTCTTAAAGATAGTGGGGACAACTTTTAACGGCCAGAATTCCAAATTACAAGAATTCTCCATAAATTTCTCATTTCTATTGTAGAGCTTCCTCTTCAGGACAATGTAGACAGTTTTTTTAGTTTAACTGGTATTAACTGCTCTTAAGGGCCAAAATTCCAAATTACAAAAATTCTTTTAAGCATAATTCTTGACAATTTTTTTTCAGGTTTTTCACTTTGAGAAAGTTTTTCAAAAACTTTTAATATCTAGATAATTAGAATTTTTATTTAGGTCCGCCAATTTTTGTAATTTTTTTTTATTTTAAGGATTTTTTTCCAGAAACCCTGATACAGAAGGATGTGGCGTCTATTTCTTCTCGCCCTTCTTGTAACGGCCGAGGACCCTTCAGACGTTGATGGAGAAACTTCAAGAAAAATCTTAGGATCCAGGTAAATAACTAATCGCAAATTTCTCGTTGTATATTAAATAATAACAAATTCAAGCTATTTAGAATTTGGGAGATAAAAAAATTAAATTTCGAGCATTTTGAGGTTTCCTAAATTTTCCAAAAATCTCTCAAAATCAAATGTTACCCTACCAAATTTTTTAAACTGCTTTTTGTCGTTTTGAGAAAAAGGATAATGATGAAGTGGTGCTCTAATTAGTATGCGATTTAAAAAAAATTCTGGCTGCCAAAATTTGCCAAATTTTCACTATTGTTATCAATCCAAGCCCATTCTTCGCAATTTTCGTCAATTAGCTTAGTTACTAGAAGCTAAACTATTTCATTAAGTGAATATTGTTGAATAACATTTACTTCAATTAGAAATAAACCAGAAATTCCACGACACGTCACTGTTGATGCACAAAACAGAATATCACGCAACAATATTGTTAATAACAATAATATCTTTTTTAGTATCTAGTTACATGTCATCCACTAGAGATAATAGAGACGCGCCCAACACATTTAATTGGATTGTTAATTTTCTTAGTAGTCATTTGTTAAATTATTAGAGCAGATGCGTAATGTTTCTATAAATCCCTATAACTAACAGTTATTGAGTCAACGGTTTTGTGAATTGAAGGATTAAAATATTTGTTAACAAAAAAAAGTAATGAAATCAAACGGCATCGATTCATTAACATGATTCGGTAAAATTTTCCAATTCTCAATAAAATCCACCGAAAGGTAACTGAACCGCATAAACGTAATGAATGGGAAACTTGGGATTAAGATCGGATCTCCGGCACGTAGTTTCTTCCGTTAGATAATCTCTAAAACGGTCCCAAGACGTAATAGAACTTGTCTTCAACAGTTTAAAAAGTTAAGTGAACTTGCCATCAACCGATAGAATCGCACACTATTGATAATCACCAATTATACAAAACATAATGTTTGATATTGCTTTTGCAACTGTTAATCGGCTTCAGTTAACAATTCTGAGTTTGTTGAACGAAATTATCATTGCTAATCTCGATTTACTGTTATATCGGTACAATTAGATAAACAACTGCTTCGGTCAATATAATTGTAAGAAATAATGACCGCCGTTTCAGTGGCACAGATGCGAACAAACCAATTTCAAAACTAATCGAAAACAAAAGCCAAACACCTCTAATCTATCGAAATTGTTGCTATTTGTGCGGTTCTCTTGTTGCGCGCACCTTGATCTCCGCAACCAACAATACACGCGCGTAATACCGCTACGCAACAGCTCCATGAAATTTTTGGATTTAAATTTATAGACGCATGGTAAAGGTTTGTACGAAACTTAAGATGCGCTGGACACCTACAATTGTTTCGAGTGTAAGATGCAAAACATTTTCTTATTGTTGATTGAAGTGTAGAGGGTGATCCAAAACGTTTTGCTGCATCACACTCCACTTGAAGTTAAAAAAATTCAGAACCGTTGGTAATGGCGTAGCTAAAATCCTCATCTTTCTGCAAGATAGAAGTTTAAGTCATTGATTTTGAAAATAAATGAATTTTCTTCCCCAATAGTTTTAATGGAGGATAGAAATTTTTTGTTGTAAAAAAAATGTGAAACTCTACTAACATAAATTTATTGTTGCAGCGTCGTTACTTCCGTTTCCGTTATAATGGGCACCGGCAATGGTTCAAAAGTTTACTCAGACGCCGTAGGTAAACCTGTTGCTAAACCAATCGCCGCCACTGATCTAGCCAGTCCCATAAATCTTCTGAATCCCGACCGTTACGAATTTTATACTTTCGACGACAGCGGAGATCTCGTAAAGAGACTAATGACTCTCGAAGAAATCCAAGAAATTATAGCAACAGGCGACGGTGATGGTTTAACTTTAGACACTTTCACTTCCAACGGATTCATACCGGAGAAACGTTTCAATGAAGTTGTAACCAACGTCCAAAACGTCCTCAAAGAAGAAATGGAAGTCCACCAAGACCTTAAGAACAAACCCCAATACGACACACCGGACGTTTCAGATTCTTGGAGCATGATTTTACCATCAATTTTTGGCAATTCTGGGGAAGACATCAAACTTGAAAAACCTGTAGCTCACGGTACTCCCGATACGATAATGATTGAGCCCACTGTACCGCCTTCAACTTCACCACAACCAACAGTGTCATCAACTACAGAACAGATTTCTAGTAGCCACAAAATAATGACTTTGGTTACAAAGAAAACGACCCCTACCAGTACCACTTCAACCACGGAATCGCCACCAAAGATTATCGTGGATATTACAACTAATTCCAACTCTACCACGGAAAGGGGGGATGTTTCAGGTGTTGAAGACACACCTATCGTTGAGATTAAGCCGGTACTGAACCAGTTGGAGCTGACCAAAGACAATTCAAGACCCATTTTCCATGTTGCTACAAGGAAACCGTTTCCTTCTAACCCTGTGAAGGTTACGATTGGAAGTACTGTTGAATCAAGCGAAGCAACAACAATTCAATTTAGTTCAACACCAAGATCGACTCTTGGAAGTAGAGTACCTGTTGGAACAGAAAGTACGACAATTCCAACTCAATTGATTACGTCGAGTTCGAGTTTGGGAGTACCTGAAGGGACAGAAACTCCTTCAACTCCTCAATTTGTTACAACGCATAGTTTGGTTCTAGGAAGTGAAGTACCTGAAAGGACAGAAGCTCCTTCAACTCCTCAATTTGTTACGACACATAGTTTGGTTCTAGGAAGTGAAGTACCTGAAAGGACAGAAACTCCTTCAATTCCTCAATTTGTTACAACGCATAGTTTGGTTCTTGGAAGTGAAGTACCTGAAAGGACAGAAACTCCTTCAACTCCTCAATTTGTTACAACGCATAGTTTGGTTCTAGGAAGTGAAGTACCTGAAAGGGCGGAAACTACAACTCCTTCAATTCCTCAATTTATTACAACACATAGCTTGGTTCTAGGCAGCGGAGTACCTGTTAGAAGAGAAACTACAGTTCCTTCAACTACTCAAGTTATTACAACACCAAGTTCGAGTGTTGGAAGTAGAGGACCTGGAACAGAAACTAAAGTACCTTCAACCACTCAGTTTGTAGTAACACCAAGTTCGACTCTTGGAAGTAGAGGACCTGAAACAGACACTAAAGTACCTTCAACCACTCAGTTTGTAGCAACACCAAGTTCCACTCTTGGCAGTAGAGTACCTGTTAGAACAGAAACTTCAGCACCCTCAACCATTCAATTTGTTACAACACCAAGTTCGACTTCTGGTAGTAGGGAAACTACAACATCACCAACATCTGCGGCTAGTACTGTAAAATTTGTTACAACAGCGAAACCAGATGCAGAACCAACGACAGTAGTGGCTTTAACAGTTCAACCAGAAACTATGCCTACAACTATATCTGCTACTGAAGTACCGAGTCAGGTTTCTACTACAGCAGAAGCTTCGACTCAATTTGTAAGTCAAAATTTTGAAGAAACGACAATTCAGTCGGAACTATCTACTGTAACGGAAACTTCACCACAAGAAACACCAACACAAAAGTATCGACCAATAAGAAGTACCACAACTTCTACACGTACTACATCTCCATCACCTTTAGAAACTTCAACCCAATCGTTTTCTACTACCACAGAAAGAATTAATTCGAGTACTTTGAGTGATATAGAAATTTCCACGATTCCAATGTCTTTCAGTCTTGTAACTGGACCTGAAGTGATTTCAACAGAAGTACCAGTTGTAAAGAAACCAGTTTTACCTACTTTACTGGACATTTTGAATAAAAACACTTTAAGTACCACACCAAGTGACCAAACCACAACGAATTTACCTTCAACACTTGGAGGACTTAGTACTTTCTTTATTGTTGCCGACAATAAAAAAAGACCTTCCACCGTGACAGATTTAATTAATAATAGTTCAGCAATAGAAGATAGTACAACTGAAGATTTGAGTACTTTGAGTACTGAATATGTTGCGTTAAAAAGGATAACACCAACAATCACGACAACAGAACAGTCGCAATCTACTGATAGAACAACAATTTTAGACCAATTTCTATTGACTTCCACTAACATTTACGAAATTAATTCGGAACTATCAAACAAAGAATATCAAACAACTACATTTGAAGATAGTAACGAAAGTACTACCAGAACTGAAACACCCCCAACTACAACAACTGATCGTAATTTTATTGATAGTATCGAAAAATTAATTTCGCAAGCTGTCGGTACTGTAGAACCACCGGTTGAGGTTAGTAATATGGCGGATCAAGTACACGAAATGATGATGGATTCTAGTTATCAAATGATGCCGCAAGTTCAACAAGAAACCGCAACTGTCGCGTCGAGTTTGATTGATAATTTTGATGACACTACCACTGTTGGTACTACCGCAATTGATCTAAGCGATTCGATTGGAGCGTTATTGTCGCAAGTTTCTGGTGAAACTTCAACTGTTGATGTTAGTACTCAACGAAGTACTACTAGCGATGATTTTGTTCCGCATATTATCAATATTACTATCATTAGGAACGAGAACAGGACGAAACCCTTTAAACCTGATTTAAGATTGGAAACTAATGGTGACGAGTTTCTTTTGGGAGTGAAAAAGAATTTAACGCAACTTTCTACTGGGGAAGTACTGAAATTAGAAGCAACTGGTGCGATTCATGAGAGTTTTGAAGAGACAACTGAATTTGTTACTAAGAGTAGTACCGATATGAATATGACAGAAATTATGGAGAGTACTACTGCTAGTAGTACTACAACTACTGCTAGTAGTACTACTACGAAATCTGATCCTGAACCATCAATTGTGATTTCGATTAAGGAAAATTTGAACCAAACCGATGAAAGTAGTACTTGGACTTTAGTTTCAACTGTTGATCCTCACGAAGTCAAAATCGAAACAACAACAGAAAATGTCGTTCATCCAATCAACGCGATGATTGAACCTTCAATTTCTGTGGATCTCGTCCATAAACCTCTCCAAGGTTTCGGTTTAGAAGAAAGTACTGCCCAATTGGACACTGACGTATACCAATTCGTCCAGTTATGCAACGAATTGGCTTTCAGTTTTTGGAAATCAGTCACAACCGGTATCAGTGCAGCTCGAAGTGTTATCGTTTCACCTTTCGCAGCAACTTCGCTACTTGCCATGGTATTTTTGGGAGCTAGAGGATCGACTTCTGGGGAAATGAACGAAATTTTGAAACTTGACGACATGGTCACTTTCAATCCCCACATGATTTTCAAAAACGTTTCAGAATCGATCGAAACCGGCCCCAAAACTGGGGTAGCAATTTCCGTTATGATTCGACAATTATACAGCGATCGAAGCAAAGGGAAACTTCTTGGTTTCTATAAAGAAAGAGTACGTCAATTCTATGACGGTCACGTGGAAGAAGCTAGTTATAGAGAAATCGGGGATGTTGTTCGCAGAAGAACGAATTTGTTGGTTAAGAAATATACTGGCGGAAAAATTTCGGAATTTCTTAAAGACAGCAATTTTCGTGCGAAAGCTCCGTTAGCTGGGATCAGTATTAGCATTTTCCAGGTTAGTAAAAATTTTTTAGTAACTTTGGTTTTATTATGTTGTTTCTAGACCGACTGTTCAGAAGCGTCAACAGAAAACCGCGATGGCGAACTCTATTTCGTTGCTCTACCCACTATTCGGCAACGTCGTTTAGTTCCCGTCCCCGCCGCTGTGTGGCGTTCGGGATTCCTCGCCGGTTACGAACGAAGTTTGGATGCGACAGCTGCAGCTTTGGGTTCTACAAACCAAGTGATTAGTACGATTTTCGTAATACCTGGACAACAAGGAGTTGCTGCTCCCGGTGATGGTTTGGCACGTTTAGAAAAACATTTAGTTGAAAGTTCTTTCAAACAAGGTGCTTGGTCTAGGTTGTTGCGTTCCTTAATTCCACGTCCTGGACTCGAATTACAAATTCCCCGTTTCGTCCATCGTTCAATCATCAACGCTACGGGTTCCTTGAAAAATATGGGACTCAAAGATCTGTTTGATCCCCAAAAAGCGGATTTGAGGGGGTTGAACGGGGCGCCGCACGAACTTCATTTATCCGATATCCTTCAAATCAACGAATTTGCTACTTGCGGTGAGAATAGGATTGGAGAAAACCACCATAAGGAGGTGTATCCGGCCACAAGTGACCGCAAATCGAGATTGTTGGAATATTGGGATGAACCGAGGGATTACCAGAGAGCTTTCCACGATCCTCTGCACGATCCCAGTTATCTTAATCTTCCTTTACCTTTACGGCCGAGACAAGCTCGTCTTCCGGAAGCTCCTCGATTGAGGTTCGATAGGCCGTTTTTGTATTTCGTTAGACATAATCCAAGTGGACTCATCTTGCATATGGGGAGGTTTCATCCCAGATTACTGCCATAATTAGATTATTGCCAAATTTGTAAATATAGCTTTATTAGTATTTGAAATGTAACTGTTAGACAGGGTTGGAAAAAAGGGTTACACCCTGGCTGGGCTATAGTTACATGTCGAATGTGTACTTAGATATTTAATTTATTATTTTATTTAATTACGACCAAGATCTTAATTATTGTGGGATACCATTCGGTTATTGCACACTGGAATACCAACTAAGGACCCGTTAACTTCCCCACGTATTGTTTTGTGCAATAATCAATTTCGTAAATTATTTATTACATTTGTGCAGTTTTCTATTGTTTATAAGGTACAATAAAGATAAATAAATTCAATGACAATTTTATTCCCTTCAACAAATTCACTTCTAGAGCTTTACTGCAACCAAAACAACTCATCCAATAGCAAGTGTCGCAAGTGTCCACTTTGGGACCCCTGCTGTTTTACTATTTGTTAAGATCTCCTGGGAATTGTTTAAAAAAAAATTCTCTTCTTAACTGACTTTCGATCCAACTATAGAACATCATTCGCTACCATTACTGATAGCCAAAAGATCTTAAGGGTAGATGAACAGAACAATTCATCCAATACCAGTCACCTACTGATCGCGTATTGTCTAGAGTATCGCAAGTGTCCATTTTGGGACCTCTGCTGTTTTACTATTTGTTAAGATCTCCTGGGAATTGTTTCAAAAAAATTCTCTTCTTAACTGAGTTTCGATCCAACTATAGAATATCATTCGCTACCATTACTGATTGCCAAAAGATCTTAAGGGTAGATGAACAGAACAATTCATCCAATACCAGTCACCTACTGATCGCGTATTGTCTAGAGTATCGCAAGTGTCCATTTTGGGACCTCTGCTGTTTTACTATTTGTTAAGATCTCCTGGGAATTGTTTCAAAAAAATTCTCTTCTTAACTGACTTTCGATCCAACTATAGAACATCATTCGCTACCCTTACTGTTACTAAAAACACCTTAAGGGTAGTTTTACGGAATTAAGTAAACTTTTGTCTACTGGTCCTTCTACTGAAACGGAAACAACTCGTCCAATACCAATCACTTACTTATAGCGCATTCCCGGGAGGGTCGCAAGCGTCTATTTTAGGACCTCTACTGTTTTACTATTTCTTTAGACCTCATTAGAATTGTTAAAAAAAAATTCTCTTCTTAACTGACTTTCGATCAAACTGAAAAACATAATTTACTACCCTTACTGTTACTAAAAACACCTTAAGGGTACTTTTACGGAATTAAGTAAACATTTGTGTACTGCTCCATCTATTGAAACGGAATCAACTCGTCCAATCCCAATCACCTACATATAGCGCATTGCCGGGAGTGTCGCAAGTGTCCATTTTAGGACCTCTACTGTTTCACTATTTCTTTAGACCTCATTGGAATTGTTTTAAAAAAAATTCTCTTCTTAACTGACTTTCGATCAAACTATAGAACATCATTCACTACCCTTACTGATAGCCAAGAGATCTTAAAGGTAGATGAACGGAACAAATCGTCCAACACCAGTCACCTACTTATCGCGTATTGCCTAGAGTGTCACAAGTGTCCATTTTGGGACCACTGCTGTTTTACTATTTGTTAAGATGTCCTGGGAATTGTTTAAAAAAAAACTCTCTTCTTAACTGACTTTCGATCAAACTATAGAACATCATTCGCTACCCTTACTGATAGCCAAAAGAACTTAAGGGTAGATGAACGGAACAATTCATCCAATACCAGTCATCTACTTATCGCGTATTGCCTAGAGTGTCGCAAGTGTCCATTTTGGGACCTCTACTGTTTCACTATTTCTTTAGATCTCATTGGAATTGTTTTAAAAAAAATTCTCTTCTTAACTGACTTTCCATCAAACTATAGAACATCATTCACTACCCTTACTGATAGCCAAGAGATCTTAAAGGTAGATGAACGGAACAAATCGTCCAACACCAGTCACCTACTTATCGCGTATTGCCTAGAGTGTCACAAGTGTCCATTTTGGGACCACTGCTGTTTTACTATTTGTTAAGATGTCCTGGGAATTGTTTCAAAAAAAATTCTCTTCTTAACTGACTTTCGATCAAACTATAGAACATCATTCGCTACCCTTACTGATAGCCAAAAGAACTTAAGGGTAGATGAACGGAACAATTCATCCAATACCAGTCATCTACTTATCGCGTATTGCCTAGAGTGTCGCAAGTGTCCATTTTGGGACCTCTACTGTTTCACTATTTCTTTAGATCTCATTGGAATTGTTTTAAAAAAAATTCTCTTCTTAACTGACTTTCGATCAAACTATAGAACATCATTCACTACCCTTACTGATAGCCAAGAGATCTTAAAGGTAGATGAACGGAACAAATCGTCCAACACCAGTCACCTACTGATCGAGTATTGCCTAGAGTGTCGCAAGTGTCCATTTTGGGACCTCTGCTGTTTTATTATTTGTTAAGATCTCCTTGAAATTGTTTCAAAAAAATTTCTCTTCTTAACTGACATTTGATAAAACTGTAAAACATCATTTACTACCCTTACTGTTACTAAAAACACCTTAAGGGTAGTTTTACGGAATTAAGTAAACTTTTGTCTACTGGTCCTTCTACTGAAACGGAAACAACTCCTCCAATACCAATCACCTACATATAGCGCATTGCCGGAAGTGTCGCAAGTGTCTATTTTAGGACCTCTACTGTTTTACTATTTCTTTAGACCTCATTGGAATTGTTTCAAAAAAATTTCTCTTCTTAACTGACTTTCAATCAAACTATAGAACATCATTCACTACCCTTACTGATAGCCAGATAGATCTTAAAGGTAGATGAACGGAACAAATCGTCCAACACCAGTCACCTACTTATCGAGTATTGCCTAGAGTGTCGCAAGTGTCTATTTTAGGACCTCTACTGTTTCACTATTTCTTTAGACCTCATTGGAATTGTTTCAAAAAAATTTCTCTTCTTAACTGACTTTTGATAAAACTGTAAAACATCATTTACTACCCTTACTGTTACTAAAAACACCTTAAGGGTAGTTTTGCGGAATTAAGTAAACTTTTGTCTACTGGTCCTTCTACTGAAACGGAAACAACTCGTCCAATACCAATCACCCACATATAGCGCATTGCCGGAAGTGTCGCAAGTGTCTATTTTAGGACCTCTACTGTTTCACTATTTCTTTAGACCTCATTGGAATTGTTTCAAAAAAATTTCTCTTCTCAACTGACTTTTGATAAAACTGTAAAACATCATTTACTATCCTTACTGTTACTAAAAACACCTTAAGGGTAGTTTTGCGGAATTAAGTAAACTTTTGTCTACTGGTCCTTCTACTGAAACGGAAACAACTCGTCCAATACCAATCACCTACATATAGCGCATTGCCGGAAGTGTCGCAAGTGTCTATTTTAGGACCTCTACTGTTTCACTATTTCTTTAGACCTCATTGGAATTGTTTCAAAAAAATTTCTCTTCTTAACTGACTTTCGGTCAAACTATAGAACATCATTCACTACCCTTACTGATAGTCAAGAGATCTTAAAGGTAGATGAACGGAACAAATCGTCCAACACCAGTCACCTACTTATCGAGTATTGCCTAGAGTGTCGCAAGTGTCTATTTTAGGACCTCTACTGTTTCACTATTTCTTTAGACCTCCTTGGAATTGTTTCAAAAAAATTTCTCTTCTTAACTGACTTTTGATAAAACTGTAAAACATCATTTACTATCCTTACTGTTACTAAAAACACCTTAAGGGTAGTTTTGCGGAATTAAGTAAACTTTTGTCTACTGGTCCTTCTACTGAAACGGAAACAACTCGTCCAATACCAATCACCCACATATAGCGCATTGCCGGAAGTGTCGCAAGTGTCTATTTTAGGACCTCTACTGTTTTACTATTTCTTTAGACCTCATTGGAATTGTTTCAAAAAAATTTCTCTTCTTAACTGACTTTTGATAAAACTGTAAAACATCATTTACTACCCTTACTGTTACTAAAAACACCTTAAGGGTAGTTTTGCGGAATTAAGTAAACTTTTGTCTACTGGTCCTTCTACTGAAACGGAAACAACTCGTCCAATACCAATCACCTACATATAGCGCATTGCCGGAAGTGTCGCAAGTGTCTATTTTAGGACCTCTACTGTTTTACTATTTCTTTAGACCTCATTGGAATTGTTTCAAAAAAATTTCTCTTCTTAACTGACTTTCAATCAAACTATAGAACATCATTCACTACCCTTACTGATAGCCAGATAGATCTTAAAGGTAGATGAACGGAACAAATCGTCCAACACCAGTCACCTACTTATCGAGTATTGCCTAGAATGTCGCAAGTGTCTATTTTAGGACCTCTACTGTTTCACTATTTCTTTAGACCTCATTGGAATTGTTTCAAAAAAATTTCTCTTCTTAACTGACTTTTGATAAAACTGTAAAACATCATTTACTACCCTTACTGTTACTAAAAACACCTTAAGGGTAGTTTTGCGGAATTAAGTAAACTTTTGTCTACTGGTCCTTCTACTGAAACGGAAACAACTCGTCCAATACCAATCACCCACATATAGCTCATTGCCGGAAGTGTCGCAAGTGTCTATTTTAGGACCTCTACTGTTTCACTATTTCTTTAGACCTCATTGGAATTGTTTCAAAAAAATTTCTCTTCTTAACTGACTTTCGATCAAACTATAGAACATCATTCACTACCCTTACTGATAGCCAAGAGATTTTAAAGGTAGATGAACGGAACAAATCGTCCAACACCAGTCACCTACTTATCGAGTATTGCCTAGAGTGTCGCAAGTGTCTATTTTAGGACCTCTACTGTTTCACTATTTCTTTAGACCTCATTGGAATTGTTTCAAAAAAATTTCTCTTCTTAACTGACTTTTGATAAAACTGTAAAACATCATTTACTACCCTTACTGTTACTAAAAACACCTTAAGGGTAGTTTTGCGGAATTAAGTAAACTTTTGTCTACTGGTCCTTCTACTGAAACGGAAACAACTCGTCCAATACCAATCACCCACATATAGCTCATTGCCGGAAGTGTCGCAAGTGTCTATTTTAGGACCTCTACTGTTTCACTATTTCTTTAGACCTCATTGGAATTGTTTCAAAAAAATTTCTCTTCTTAACTGACTTTCGATCAAACTATAGAACATCATTTGCTACCCTTAGTGATAGCCAAACAATCTTAAAGGTAGATAAACGAAACAAATCGTCCAACACCAGTCACCTACTGATCGAGTATTGCCTAGAGTGTCGCAAGTGTCCATTTTGGGACCTCTGCTGTTTTACTATTTGTTAAGATCTCCTTGAAATTGTTTCAAAAAAATTTCTCTTCTTAACTGACATTTGATAAAACTGTAAAACATCATTTACTACCCTTACTGTTACTAAAAACACCTTAAGGGTAGTTTTGCGGAATTAAGTAAACTTTTGTCTACTGGTCCTTCTACTGAAACGGAAACAACTCGTCCAATACCAATCACCCACATATAGCTCATTGCCGGAAGTGTCGCAAGTGTCTATTTTAGGACCTCTACTGTTTCACTATTTCTTTAGACCTCATTGGAATTGTTTCAAAAAAATTTCTCTTCTTAACTGACTTTCGATCAAACTATAGAACATCATTTGCTACCCTTAATGATAGCCAAACAATCTTAAAGATAGATAAACGAAACAAATCGTCCAACACCAGTCACCTACTTATCGAGTATTGTCTAGAGTATCGCAAGTGTCCATTTTGGGACCTCTACTGTTTCACTATTTCTTTAGATCTCATTGGAATTGTTTAAAAAAAATTCTCTTCTTAACTGACTTTTGATAAAACTATAAAACATCATTTACTACCCTTACTGTTACTTAAAACACCTTAAGGATAGTTTTACAAAATTAAATCAACATTTGTGCACTGGTCCATCTATTGTAGAAACTCGTCACTCAGTCACTTTATAGTTTTGAACAATTTGAATTTCTTGATTAAAATTAACAGTCAAAAGTGATCTTTTTTATATAGGAAGCCCAAACTTTCGTTTTCGATTTGTTAGCAAACTCTGTGAGTGTCGATCCTAGTGCTTAGTTAATGAGACTTCGAAAAAATTTAAATTTTTGTTCCCTCCCACCGAATCCAAAAATTCCTCGTATAATTTAAGTTTTCGAATTATAGAAAGCGACAAGCACTACTGACCAAAAATATTGCCTTTTCGACAACAATTTTTTTTATAAACGTTTTATTATCGATTTTTTAACAACAACATTTAACCACATAAAAAACGTTAAAAACCCTTTGACACTATCATTGTTTAGGGTCCTTGAATTTAAATAACAATTTTTATCGTAATATTTAAACAAACGCAAACAACTAGTTACGCAACATTTACATTGTTTCCATTAACGGTCCAAAACAAGAAGCTGCAACTTCCTCAAAATGACCAACGGCAACTTTCTTTATCAATACTCGGCCACATTTACAGGTTAGTTTCGCTAATTAATTATTGAAACAACAACAACAATTTTAGCTCTATCAATAATAACAGCAAGTGGAATGCATTACGCGTGGCCATCCCCATCTTTTCCCAAACTACTCAACGGTACCGCTTCGATAACAATAACAAGTGACGAAGGTGCTTGGATTGCAATAATGGAATTTATTTCCGCCCCAATAGGGGGCGCTTTAACCGGAATCGTAGCCAACTTGATCGGTCGGAAATTGCTAATGTTGGCAACAGCGATTCCGTTTTTCGTCGCCTGGATAATGGTGGCGTACTCCAAAACAATTCTAACTCTATGTTTAGCTAGATTACTAGCAGGCCTTGCAGATGGCGCCGTTTTTACCGCAATCCCCCTGTACATTGCCGAAATTGCAGATCCCAAAATCAGGGGATTTTTGGGGTCGAGCATTTCTTCCGCTTGGATAACGGGGATGTTGCTAATTAACATTATCGGTTCTTATTCTTCCATTCGGTTAACAGCTTTCATTTCGTCGGTTGTTCCTGTTATTTTTTTATTAAGTTTCGCTTGGATGCCAGAAAGTCCCTATTATTTCATTCTAAAAGGTGACTTGATTCAAGCGAGGAAATCGTTGGAGAAATTCAAAGGAACCAAACAAATTGAAGATGAACTGTCGAGATTAACAGAAGCAGTTGAACAAGAATCAAAAAACAGTGGAAAATTTTTGGATTTATTCACCAAAAAATCGAACAGAAAAGCCCTAATTGTTCTAATTATTTTACGAAATGGACAACAATTGAGTGGAGTGGCTGCCATTACGTTCTACACTCAACAAATTTTTCGAGAAGGAGGTGAATTTGTTGCTCCGGAAGTGGCAACTTTTATTTACGTTACAATGCAATTAATTATGAGCGCAATTTGTGCGATTTTAATCGACAAAACCGGACGTCGTCCATTACTATTTATTTCACTAACAGGTTCGGGAGTATCCCTTTTTGTACAAGGAACTTATTTTTATTTCAAAACACAAACTCCCATCGAAATGGACGTCTTCAATTACGTTCCTCTCGTAGCCCTATTGGGTTACGTTATTTTATTTCATTTAGGGATGCAACCCATTCCGCTATTAATGCAAGGAGAGATGTTTCCAACTTCAGTGAAGGCAGCAGCTTCTTGTTTCGGTGAAGTCTATTTTTGTGCTATCGCATCAATCACGTCGAAATTTTTTCAAATTATGAACGACAAATTCGGAATGTATTTGTCGTTTTATGTTTTTTCGTTTTGTTGTTTTATTAATTTAGTTTTTGTTGCCTTATTCGTGCCGGAAACCAAAGGAAAAACACTGGAACAAATACATGAGGATTTCGAAAGAAGTTCTAAGACGAAACCAAATAAAGATTTTAGCAACAAATAGATATTTAGCCTTGAAATTTCGTTTGGTTATTTACCCGAGGGATTACCTGGATTTGCTACGTTAATTATCTTTTGAGTAACAGTAGCAGATAATGTCCTACAGTTTGATTTTGAAACAACTTCAAGGAGCTTAACACTAAAAGAGCAGAGGTCCCAAAGTGGACACTTGCGGCACTCCGGGCAGTCTTTTGGCCATCAGTAAGGGTAGCAAATGATGTTTTAGTTTGATTAAAAATTACTTAAGCCAAGACTTTTTTTTAAACGTAAAAATGGCTTAAAAAAATTGAAAAATTTTAGACTAAGGAACTGGGCGCAAATTCAGTCGACTAAAATTTTGAAAAATACCAAAATGATTCCCACTCAACGTAAATAATTTTTTTAATGTAATTCGCGTCGCTGATTGCGTTTCTGGACTTGGTTGGTCCATTTATTTAGGTGATGGTTTTCTAGTGTTTCAGAAAAGTTGACAAAACATCAATTTTCGCTACCTTACACCTCGATAACTTTTGATGTTTTCAAGTCACATTGAAAGGGCTTTCTAATGAATCTAAAATGAAAGTCTTGCGATGGTAAATAAAAAAGTTCACTTTTGTACCGATAGTCAAAATGAAATTCAAATTGCTGTAACTTGAGAAGTAACAGCCCAAATTTAAAATTAGGTAGTACGTTGCATTAAACGAACTCAAAACGATAAATTGAAACCATAAAAAGACCTTAGACAATTTAAAAAATTTAGATCAAGAAATTTGAATTCAGTCGAAGAAAATTTTGAAAAACACCAAAATGATTCCGACTCAACGCAAATAGCTTTTCATAACGTAATTCGTGGCGTTGATGGTGTTTCTGGACTCGGTTTGTCCATTTAAGCGACGGTTTTCTAGTGTTTCATAAAAGTTGACAAAACATGAATTTTCGATAACTTACACCTCGATAACTTTCAATGTGTTCAAGTCACATCGAATACAAGGACATCTTCGTTCTCGACTGGCAAAGGGCTTTCTAATGAATCTAAAATGAAAGTCTTGCGATGGTAAATAAAAAAGTTCACTTTTGTACCGATAGTCAAAATGAAATTCAAATTGCTGTAACTTGAGAAATAACAGCTCAAATTTAAAATTAGGTAATACGTTGCATTAAACGAACTCAAAACTATAAATTGAAACCATAAAAAGACCTTAAGACAATTTAAAAAATTTAGACCAAGAAATTTGAATTCAGTCGACGAAAATTTTGAAAAACACCAAAATGATTCCGACTCAACGCAAATAGCTTTTCATAACGTAATTCGTGGCGTTGATGGTGTTTCTGGACTCGGTTTGTCCATTTAAGCGACGGTTTTCTAGTGTTTCATAAAAGTTGACAAAACATAAATTTTCGATAACTTACACCTCGATAACTTTCAATGTTTTCAAGTCACATCCAATACAAGGACATCATCGTTCTCGACTGGCAAAGGGCCTTCTAATGAATCTAAAATGAAAGTCTTGCGATGGTAAATAAAAAAGTTCACTTTTGTACCGATAGTCAAAATGAAATTCAAATTGCTGTAACTTGAGAAATAACAGCTCAAATTTAAAATTAGGTAATACGTTGCATTAAACGAACTCAAAACTATAAATTGAAACCATAAAAAGACCTTAAGACAATTTAAAAAATTTAAACCAAGAAATTTGAATTCAGTCGACGAAAATTTTGAAAAACACCAAAATGATTCCGACTCAACGCAAATAGCTTTTTCTAACGTAATTCGTGACGTTGATGGTGTTTCTGGACTCGGTTTGTCCATTTAAGCGACGGTTTTCTAGTGTTTCGTAAAAGTTGACAAAACATTAATTTTTGCTAACTTACAAGTCGATAACTTTTAATGTTTACGAGTCACATCGAATACAAGGACATCCTCGTTCTCGACTGGCAAAGGGCTTTCTAATGAATCTAAAATGAAAGTCTTGCGATGGTAAATAAAAAAGTTCACTTTTGTACCGGTAGTCAAAATGAACTTCAAATTGCTGTAACTCGAGAAGTGACAGTCCAAATTTCAAATTAGGTGGCACATTGCATTAAGCGAACTCAAAACTATAAATTGAAACCATAAAAAGACCTTAAGACAATTTAAAAAATTTAGACCAAGAAATTTGAATTCAGTCGACGAAAATTTTGAAAAATACCAAAATGATTCCGACTCAACGCAAATAGCTTTTCATAACGTAATTCGTGACGTTGATGATGTTTCTGGACTCGGTTTGTCCATTTAAGCGACGGTTTTCCAGTGTTTCATAAAAGTTGACAAAACATGAATTTTCGATAACTTACACCTCGATAACTTTTAATGTTTTCAAGTCACATCGAATACAAGGACATCCTCGTTCTCGACTGGCAAAGGGCCTTCTAATGAATCTAAAATGAAAGTCTTGCGATGGTAAATAAAAAAGTTTACTTTTGTACCGGTAGTCAAAATGAACTTCAAATTGCTGTAACTTGAGAAGTAACAGTCCAAATTTCAAATTAGGTGGTACATTGCATTAAGCGAACGCAAAACTATAAATTGAAACCATAAAAAGACCTTAAGACAATTTAAAAAATTTAGACCAAGAAATTTGAATTCAGTCGACGAAAATTTTGAAAAATACCAAAATGATTCCGACTCAACGCAAATAGCTTTTTCTAACGTAATTCGTGACGTTGATGGTGTTTCTGGACTCGGTTTGTCCATTTAAGCGACGGTTTTCTAGTGTTTCGTAAAAGTTGACAAAACATTAATTTTTGCTAACTTACAAGTCGATAACTTTTAATGTTTACGAGTCACATCGAATACAAGGACATCCTCGTTCTCGACTGGCAAAGGGCTTTCTAATGAATCTAAAATGAAAGTCTTGCGATGGTAAATAAAAAAGTTCACTTTTGTACCGGTAGTCAAAATGAACTTCAAATTGCTGTAACTCGAGAAGTGACAGTCCAAATTTCAAATTAGGTGGCACATTGCATTAAGCGAACTCAAAACTATAAATTGAAACCATAAAAAGACCTTAAGACAATTTAAAAAATTTAGACCAAGAAATTTGAATTCAGTCGACGAAAATTTTGAAAAATACCAAAATGATTCCGACTCAACGCAAATAGCTTTTCATAACGTAATTCGTGACGTTGATGATGTTTCTGGACTCGGTTTGTCCATTTAAGCGACGGTTTTCCAGTGTTTCATAAAAGTTGACAAAACATGAATTTTCGATAACTTACACCTCGATAACTTTTAATGTTTTCAAGTCACATCGAATACAAGGACATCCTCGTTCTCGACTGGCAAAGGGCTTTCTAATGAATCTAAAATGAAAGTCTTGCGATGGTAAATAAAAAAGTTTACTTTTGTACCGGTAGTCAAAATGAACTTCAAATTGCT
This sequence comes from Pyrochroa serraticornis, assembly GCA_905333025.2. Lineage (NCBI taxonomy): Eukaryota > Metazoa > Arthropoda > Insecta > Coleoptera > Pyrochroidae > Pyrochroa > Pyrochroa serraticornis. The sequence continues at coordinate 48,647,478 of HG995152.1, forward strand.
GTAACTTGAGAAGTAACAGTCCAAATTTCAAATTAGGTGGTACATTGCATTAAGCGAACGCAAAACTATAAATTGAAACCATAAAAAGACCTTAAGACAATTTAAAAAATTTAAACCAAGAAATTTGAATTCAGTCGACAAAAATTTTGAAAAATACCAAAATGATTCCGACTCAACGCAAATAGCTTTTTCTAACGTAATTCGTGACGTTGATAGTGTTTCTGGACTCGGTTTGTCCATTTAAGCGACGGTTTTCTAGTGTTTCATAAAAGTTGACAAAACATAAATTTTCGCTAACTTACACCTCGATAACTTTTAATGTTTTCAAGTCACATCGAATACAAGGACATCATCGTTCTCGACTGGCAAAGGGCCTTCTAATGAATCTAAAATGAAAGTCTTGCGATGGTAAATAAAAAAGTTCACTTTTGTACCGATAGTCAAAATGAACTTCAAATTGCTGTAACTTGAGAAGTAACAGTCCAAATTTAAAATTAGGTAGTACGTTGCATTAAACGAACTCAAAACTATAAATTGAAACCATAAAAAGACCTTAAGACAATTTAAAAAATTTAGACCAAGAAATTTGAATTCAGTCGACGAAAATTTTGAAAAACACCAAAATGATTCCGACTCAACGCAAATAGCTTTTTCTAACGTAATTCGTGACGTTGATGGTGTTTCTAGACTCGGTTTGTCCATTTAAGCGACGGTTTTCTAGTGTTTCGTAAAAGTTGACAAAACATTAATTTTTGCTAACTTACAAGTCGATAACTTTTAATGTTTACGAGTCACATCGAATACAAGGACATCCTCGTTCTCGACTGGCAAAGGGCCTTCTAATGAATCTAAAATGAAAGTCTTGCGATGGTAAATAAAAAAGTTCACTTTTGTACCGATAGTCAAAATGAACTTCAAATTGCTGTAACTTGAGAAGTAACAGTCCAAATTTAAAATTAGGTAGTACGTTGCATTAAACGAACTCAAAACTATAAATTGAAACCATAAAAAGACCTTAAGACAATTTAAAAAATTTAGACCAAGAAATTTGAATTCAGTCGACGAAAATTTTGAAAAACACCAAAATGATTCCGACTCAACGCAAATAGCTTTTTCTAACGTAATTCGTGACGTTGATGGTGTTTCTAGACTCGGTTTGTCCATTTAAGCGACGGTTTTCTAGTGTTTCGTAAAAGTTGACAAAACATTAATTTTTGCTAACTTACAAGTCGATAACTTTTAATGTTTACGAGTCACATCGAATACAAGGACATCCTCGTTCTCGACTGGCAAAGGGCCTTCTAATGAATCTAAAATGAAAGTCTTGCGATGGTAAATAAAAAAGTTCACTTTTGTACCGATAGTCAAAATGAAATTAAAATTGCTGTAACTTGAGAAGTAACAATCCAAATTTAAAATGAGGTGGTACGTTGCATTAAGCCAACTCAAAACTGCAAAATGAGACCATTAAAAGAGCCTCAAAAATTTTCGATTTTTTTTTTAAATTTCAAAAATGCTAAAACTGACATCAATCATTCTGAGTCATCAAAAGCAACATTTTCTGACGTACCTTGTTTCCCTGATCTCATTTTCGTACTTGGATTGTCCACAAAAATCGTAAAGTGCGTACGAAAGGTACGATAATTTGGTATAAGGTGGCTGAAAATCAAAATATTCACTGTAGACGTTCTAGTTTTACAATATTTAAGTTTGAGGCACTGTTTTGGAGCTATCATTGAATTTTCGTTGACTTTATCTTGGAGGAGAATCAAAATCGACGTTTTCTCAGCTCAGTATAGTCGAAAAATTAATTATTTTCGTTACACTTTACAGGCTTTACCGTAAAATTAAAGTCCTGCGATTATAAATAAAAAAGTTGATTTTTTTGGCAAAAATTTTGTTTAAATAATTAAAATTGTTGTTTAAAAAGTAAAATTTTTATTTTAAAAATGTTCAATTTTGCTCGTTTCTCGGACTAAATTACGGACGGGATTCGATCTAGAAAATAATTTAATTTTTAAATGTCAAGTTTTGGCGAAATCGAGGCCGAGATTTTTCAACGAGTTGCGAGCGATTAACTGGCTTGGAAGAATCAGCGGCGAGTTTTTGCCCTGTTGCATTTTTGACGAATTTTGGAAAAGTTATACGCGACCGCGTCCATAAGCGACAGAGACGCGACGTTGCCAAATCGAAGTCGAACGAAAAACTTCAAGCGACAACCGAAATTCGACCTTATGCAAAGTGAGAATTAAGACTATTGCAATTTTTTCGCGATTTTAACCAATTTTCAAGGGCTATAAAGACCTCCAAATGAATTGAAATGATTTACGTTCATCCCAATTTACCGAAAACAACAAATCCACTAGAAGCGAGAGTAATGTTACGAATCTTAGGAGTAGAACTTGAGGAAGTTACTTACCATTTTAAGCGACAACCGAAATTCGACCTTATGCAAAGTGAGAATTAAGACTATTGCAATATCTTGGGGATTTTAAGCAATTTTTAAGGGCCATAAGGACGTACAAACCTAATAAAACGATTTATGTTTATCCAAATTTACCGAAAACCAGAAATCCGGTAGAAGCGGGAGCAATGTTACGAATCTTAGGAGTAGAACTTGGGGAAGTTACCTACCTTAGTTTCTGGAGGACGCGAAGTAGCCTTAACTGGAAGAACTCTGGATAACAAACCTTAGCCATTCCTTTTAAGAGTACATGTCTTTTCTACCCCAATAAAGAAGATTAAGCAGCATCGTTGCGTTCTCTATCGCAAGCACAAAGTTATAACATGACAGCTCATTTTGTTGCCCTAACCTCAAAACTTGGAAAAACTTTTTTGTATTTTTTTCAGTTTTAAGAATTTAGACAACTTAGTTCAGGCACTAAAATTTCAATTCGATCGCTCAAATACTTTTAAAAATACATTCGATTGAATTCTATATGAACTATGAACTCTACGTCACGAAGCAGGTGCATAATAAAATTATGCATTTAGAAGAAATTTTGCTAAAAATGTTCAGAATTTTAATTAATATACACAACCAAGTATGGATAGAGGAAACGAAATTTAATTTCCTAACAATTATCCAGCAAGGTTCTACAATGGGTCCAATTCTGTGTTGTCAATATGTTTCTAGCCATTACTGCGTCGAATTTCTATTTTACGTTACCCCTATTGAAGCTTTATTGATATTTTTCAAGAATTTTTCTTAAAATCATCAATTGTTTTGTTATTTTAGAAAGGTAAATACCATTTGGTTGTAGTCATCTTTCTTTTGATTCATCCAATTCTAACGTGTTAGCAAATAATTTAATGTAAGTCGTGACAGAAAGTTGACCATCCCAATAGGTTAAAATTGGTTCGGGGATAATTCGCCAGAAATTTCGTTACGAACTACGAAAACTTCAAAAACCTCCATTGAAGTCCCAGCAAATTATTTTCTAAACGCTTTAACCGTTTAACAACTTGAGCCTATCAGTTTTCTTAAATACAATCCTCGCTCGCTCTTTGATGGGTAAAATAGAGAAAAAACATTTCGAAATTTTAAATTTTAAAACAGTCACGTTGCAGCTGCTACGTCATTGAAGTGTTATCTATGGGCAAAAAATCGATCCGACATTAAGGTTTCTCGAGAAACTCTCAACCGATTTTGGAATTTTCACCAAGAATTTGAAATTAATCTCGTTGTAGCTGGTACGTCACAAATTTATTATCTACAAGCAAAGACTCGGTTCAACGTCAGGCTTTCTCAGAATTAGTGTCTATTGGTGGCGCCATCTACAAAAAAATAGTAAAAGTAGTGGCAATTTTAATAACTTGAAAATTGTTTCTAAACTCGTTATTTTTGATTATAAGTGACGTCAGTAAGTCCTCTTCACCTATGAGGAACTTAATTAATTTTTTACTCCACAAAGGATTCCAGAAGCACCTACTGGTACTAAGTGTCGTTTCTAATTATGTGTCAAACAGTTAATTTCGAAGCTTGGAGATGTCAAAAAATAAAAATTTTAATGAAATTACCTCGAAATTTTCTTTTATTCGAGGAAATGCGATAAAGTTATTTGCGTTCTTGCAACTTTGATGTAGCTAAAGTGTAAAAATGTGTTGTCTGGTCTAAGAGCCATTTATGACGACGAATTCCAATACAATCATAGAGAGCACTTGTGACAGGTTCACCTAAGGGTTCTTTTATAGCTTGAGACATGTGCAATTTTTCGGAGCTTATTCCATTTTCCTTTTCACACTAACGCTACACGTGTTAATGTACCAGACAGTTTCTCAAGGTGTTTTCCCCCAATTTCTTCACAAAATTATTTTTTAATTATGAAAAAATGTGACAAGAAACTTTTGGATTTTCAGTAAATACTGAAATTTGAAAATAAATATTTTTCTAACATTGAAGGACGTTAGACCTGAAATTTTGCTAAAGTGGATTATTTTCTTAATTACAAACAAAAGCGTATGGTGGAAATAAACGAATTTCACTTGTTTAAAACATTAACAAATAAGAAAAGAGGGACGTAAGTGTCGGAATTTTCTCAGAAATTATTTGTTTAATAATTACGATTGTTGAACATTTAAATTGTCAAAAATCGAAGTATTTCTAACCGCTAAACTGGGAGGGGGTCACCTGATTTATGAGAAAACAATCGACTGACCTGACCCTAAACAATAAAAACCTTCAATTTCCGAACCCTTCGGAGATTGGAGTTTTCTCTAGCAACAACAATAATTTCAATAACAGTTTTCCAGTGCCAAAATTATTTATCACAATTGTTACTAATTAACCAATTAATTTTCAAATTGATAACTTAACCTGCAAAATTATTGATTTTCTCTTTAATTATGTGAATTATCGTTAAAATTAATATTCTTTTGCAAAACACAATGTTGCAGTGTAATTGTTGCTTATTAGAATTTTTTTCTTTTTAGCATTTCTTAAAAAGGATAAAATCAAATATTTTACAAAATTCAATGATTCACTCAAATCTCTTAATCGTTTTCAATGCCAATGTTCCATTTTGTTTGAAATTTATGGGGAAACCAAAGTAAAAAGAAGATCCGAAATTTATAAATAAAAATAGTTTTTAATTTTGACCAAAATTTCTCTTGAAAAAATCAAATAATTTCGATAAAATATGTTAAAATTGAAATCTAGTTAATAGGTTGTGTTAAGCAAATTTAGACCTTTAAAATAATACCGTGGAAGAGTAATCGAAAATGCCAATATTTTCGAAAAATAGATAAAAATTTTAAAAAATTCTAAAATAAACACTAATCGTATATCGACTTGTGTAGGCATTTCAAAATGAAAATATGTAAGCTAACCAGATGTGTTGCTTATGTCCTATGGATTTTAAATCCGCAAGTCGTACAAAAATCGTACAGAGCGTACGGATACAAAGTGCAAAATTCAGATTAATGGTATCACGAAAAAGCTACGATATTGTAGTATAAGGTGCCCAAAAATCAAAATATTCTCTGTAGACGTTCTATTTTTAAAATATTTAAATTTGAGGCACTGTTTTGGAGATCTTAAATTTCTTAGTTCAGTATCGTCTAAAAATTAATTATTTTTGACCAACTTTACGCTTTACAAGCTATTACCTCAGATGCATTTGCCCGAATCGAAATTTTTTTTTGAAAACAATATGAAGAATTTTGTCTGGATAGCGATGGTTTTTGAATTAGATTCTTGGAGAAAATGTTTAACAAAATATTAATTTAAATGTGGAGCTATGACAGTCCATCAGCATTAAGTTCCTGCGATTATAAATAAAAAAGTTGATTTTTTTGGCAAAAATTCTGTTTAAATAATTAAAACTGTTGTTTAAAAAGTAAAATTTTATTTTTAAAATGTTCAATTTTCCTCATTTCTCGGACTAAATTATGGACGCGATTCGATCTAGAAAATAATTTAATTTCAAAATGTCAAGTTTTGAGCGAAATTGAGGCCAAAATTTCAGCGAGTTGCGAGCGATTATCTTGCTTGGAAGAATCAGCGGCGAGTTTTTGCCTTGTTGCCTTTTTGACGAATTTCGGAAAAATTATACGCGACAGTCTCCATAAGCGACACAGACGCGACGTTGCCAGATCGAAATCGAATAAAAAACTTCACGCGACAACCGAAATTCGACCTTATGCAAAGTGGAAATTAAGACTACTGCAATTTTTTCGCGATTTTAACCAATTTTCAAGGGCTGTAAGGACGCACAAATGTAATGAAATGATTTACGTTCATCCCAATTTACCGAAAACAAGAAATCCCCTTGAAGCGCGAGCAATATTGCGAATCTTAGGGGTAGAACTTGAGAGGTACCTACCTTAGTTTCTGGAGGGCGCGACTGGAAAACTCTGGATAATGAGCACTGCGACACACAACACGACCCGATTATTAATTACCGTTCACCTAATCCATTACAATGCAATTTTAACACCCCGACTCGTCTTCGTCGCGAAGTCAAGTTTTTTACAAAGTAGGAGGGGAAGTTTAGATGTATAAACTGCGCACGCGCCACTTAGGGTAGTGCGAATGCTAGGGCAAAAAATGACATCTCTCTAATTCCTGAAAATCGTGAATTAACTAGAACGCAGTGCCGGCTCGTCTATTTGAGTGAAAAGTTTCCTGTAATCGTACCAAGACATAAATTTCCCTTTTTGAAAAATCCGGGCTCGATGACTACAATTACATTGTACTGACCCCTTTCAAAGGGCTTTTTAATAATCCTAACATAGACGCTCTGCGATTATAAATGAAAAGGAAGAATTAACTACTTTTGGCCAAAAAATCCAATTGGTCACATCTTCATTAACCACAAGAGAGTTATCGAAAAGGACATTTTCTTATGTAGTTCATGTTGCCGGTCACGTTTCAGGATTCTGTTTGTCCATAGATTTCGAGTATTTCATAAAAGACCACCCAATACGAAATTGAAACGTCGATAACTTCTGCAGATTTTAAGTTATGTCAAATCTGAGGACTTCATGTTAATCGAATAAGCCTAAAACGAAAATTTTGGGATGGTAAATAAGAAAGTTCAATTTTGCGCCGTTGGTAGGAGTGAAGTTTAGAATATGATAGGAAGAGAGGGATTGATCACTGGTACGTCATTAGTGTGGCGAACCGTAATACAGTGGGAGCAACAACTGTAATCTGTAATCAGTAAATCTGCTCCCTATAAACCATGAAATGCACAATACATGCGCAGTTACTGTGCGCAATTTTTCTTGCGCAACTAGTTCCATCTAGAGAGCGGCACATTTAATTTGATCTTTTAGGTTTGCCCTACAATTTTATTTGCAAACAAAAATTGTTTGACGTTTATACATTTATTAGAAACGAAATGCATGACACTAAGCATTTAAATATATTAGAAAAAATTAACTAAACTTACGAAAAAACAAAACGCAATCTACTTTTTTTGCTTATCTTCTTTTTCGTCCTTCTTCTTATCCTTGAGACTTCCGACCGCCTGTCGAATTGCTTCAGATTGAGGATCAACCCCCGGCAAATTCTCCAAAACACTTTGCAAAAACGCCGGATCATTCATAACTTCGGAATAATCTTCGTCACCTTCCTCCACCTCCATCGGTTCGTCTTTTTTATCGCTAGAACTTGTCGATTCTTCTAGTAACGAAAAAAAAAATTAATCGAAAAATCCGCAAAAACAAACAAACTTACGCGCATCTTGCATAGACATTTGCATAGCAAAAGCAATTTGTTCATCTTCAGTCATATTGGCAAAATCCACAGTAGAAGCGACTCCCGCCGGAACACTTTCCGCATCCTCTTCCATCGACATAGCCAAAGCCCTTTCCAACATTGCTTCCTCGCTCGGTTCTTCCTTAATCGGACTTGTTTTAACACCGGTTTCGGTCGTTGAAACTTCTTTAGCTTTCCTAGCTTCGTCTTCCTGTCTTTGACGTTGTTCTTCCATCGAAACGCGAAGTGCCAAAGCCAATTCGGGATCTTCGTTAGGATCAACGCCGAATTCGAAACCGGAAGCCGCCAAACCAGCACCGCCGGTGCCGTCTTCTCCTTGAATAATCGGCGACGAAATAAGAGCATCAGATAGATGAGGTCCGGGCGGAACGGTCACCAAATGACTGCTACTGCCATCCTGTTAACGCGACGATTACTACGGAATTATCACGTAATTTAACTCACCTTTCCGTTTAAAGTGTTAACGAAACTGCTCAAAACGTCGCTGTTGACGTAATCTTCCCCGAAACTGACCACGTCGACGTTGACTTTCTCTTTTTTCAGTTTTTTGGCTAATTTCACTAGTTCTTTTTCTTCAGACGCTACGGGACTGCCGACGAAAGCTACGATGCGCATCTTATGGTTTTTGCCTTGGCGATGTTTTAGGGCCAACTAAAATTGTTTTTTGTTAAATTGATTAATTGATTTGGTGGAATTTACGTGAGCAATGCGGATTCCTGTGTGTAAGTTAATGTCGCCGTTGGGTTGAACTTGATGGAGTTTTGATAGAATGCGGCCCACGTCACTGGTTAAAGTTGCGAGAACTTCGACGCTAAAATTTTGAAAAAAAAAAAAAATTTTCTCGTATTATTAACAAATACTTACTTGGCTAAAGTCAATAAGCCGACGTTGTTTTCGGGATTTGATCGGGTTTTTGAATGGCAAACCAAATTAACAGCATCTTGTTGAGCTTGGAGCCGAGTTGGTAGAAAATCGCCGTTTCGCATATAATCGCTGTTGTCGACACTAAAAACCAAAAGGAATCAAGAAATTGGAAAAATTCTTATGTGCGACTTGGCCTTTCGAAAGTTGAAAGGCTTATTTGCCAATTTCGCAAAGTCATTGGAGAAAAGTTAGGTTATGACCGATTTTTCTGAATTTTTTCTTATGAAGTAAAAACTTTGCATTTTCGTAACATACCAGATCATAGTACTTTCCAAAACCATTGTGGCTGATATTTAGTTTCTAAATTAACGAATACAACTATTTTCGAAAATTTTGACACGTACTGTCACTTTGTTGTTCATATAATGCAGCGTTGCCAGATTCTCCGGCATCCCTCTTCGAAACGTTGTTGTCAGATGGCCATTTGTGTAATAGACTGCAAGCATTTTAACAAATAAAAATGTCACTTAAAGCATTTCAGGGGCATGCTCATCAAGCTATTTTAAGTCTGAGATCCAGACTAGAGAAAACACCTACTCAAATAGCTACTATTGAAAGCATTTATGAATCTAAAATCTTTTAACTTCTAATCATGCCACTGGTTAAAGCTTTCTTGTTGATAAGAATTCCCGTTGGTTCGAATTGTTTTTAGCGAAACCCCATATGGTTTTCCGCTTTTCCGGCACTTACTACAACATTGTTTTGCGAAAGATGGAAGTTTCAACAGGCTACAACAATCTCCGAATTATCAACATTATCACCAGATATTCAGACCGTGAACTAATCTTCGTCGCTTAAGCCTTTAAACTGGCGAACAATGGTAAAATCTGGAAAATTCTTGCTTGCTGTTACATAATGTGCGCATTTTCAGAGTTTTCATGTTGAAGAATTGGATAAAGGTGGTAGAAGCAATGAATGCTCGACCGCTTCATCTTCTGATGGTGAAGAACAAGAGGAATATTCTTCTTCGTTTGGCCAAGTATTCGCTGACAATGTTACAATGTAATAATAAAAATTTATTTTGATTTAGGGTCATGATGTTGAGGATGCTCTGACTAGCTTCAGGGAGAAGTGGCAAAAGGAATTGCAGATATCACCAAGAAAAAACAAGCCGGGGACTGTTAGAGTTGAACAAGAACATGATTATGAAACTAAGGTAACAATTTCATCACTTTTGAGTGGACTCAAAAATTGAGATAACCAATAAAAATTTGTGCTGAGAATCACTACACTTTATAATTACTGGATTATTGTTATTTTGATGTAGCCATCGCATCAGTGGAAAATTATTTTTTTTAATTACAGTAATCTTTCCAATTTTTTCATTCTCTTCACCTTATTCTTTTATTGTTTGCCCCTCTTCATCTCACGCATTTTAGTTCCTCTTTATATCGCCCCAATGCAGTCAACTTTGCATCAACCTTGACCTAATTTTTTTCTCTTTGTCATCATTTCTTTATCTTCTGTTTCTTCATTTTATTGTTAGACTTTGTTCTTTTACACTGTTCTAAAGTTTTGTTTCAGTCCTCTCCCTCTATTTTTCACTTGTTCTTTTCAATTTCTCTTCTTCCTTTTTCTTATTTTTCCCCTTTCTCCTATTTTTTTGTAATCATATCCTCATCAAACAACTTTTCTCTTTATTTTCCTCTGAGTGTATTTTCGGTTTTCCTTACGTTCTACTGCCAAGTGTCGTTTTTCCGTTATGTATTTCGCCAGCTAAGTTTCTTTTTGACCATTAAATTTACAAATCGCCCCGCGTTTCAGGCAAGAGTCCTGTTCTTGAAGGGGGTCGAAATGGAAAAAACTGGCAAATTATACGAAGCTATTCAATTTTACCGTCGTGCTGTACAGTTAGTACCTGACATCGAATTCCGTTTGGAAAACGTAACCAAAACAAAACCGCCGAGAGAACGGAAACTTTCCGAAGAAAATCGTGTAGTAGAAGAAGCGGATTCCAGCAGTGACAAGTCTGATGACGACGACGAAGAAATCAAAGAAGGCGAACTGCTGGCAAGAATTCAGAAAAAACTCGGTAAAGTTTCGGCGATTTGCATCCCGAAAACCGGCCAAAACGTGCGCTATCGCACCAATCCCAATATCGTTCTAATTGCAATTAATTTCAGACCACACATATTTCAGTGCTACCAACAGAAATGATCCTAACCATCCTGAAATGGGTCGTTTCGTCCGATTTAGATTTGCGTTCTCTCGAAATGTTTTCAATGGTTTGTCGTGGTTTCTACTTGTGCGCCCGAGATTCCGAAATTTGGAGACTAGTTTGTTTGCGGTACCCACTACTCGATTCAATTCAATTAATTAATTAACTAAAATTACAGAGTTTGGGGCCTAAATTGCGGCAATTCCCCCGTCAATTACTTGTCTTGGCGTCAGATGTTTATAGAACGCACCCGATTACAATTCAACGGTTGTTACATTGGCAAAACGACTTATGTACGTCACGGCGAAAACAGTTTCCAAGACCAATTCTACAGGCCCTGGCATTTGGTCTCTTATTATCGTTATTTGCGATTTTTTCCCGAAGGTATCGTTCTAGTCTTGACCTCTTTAGAAGAACCGGCACAATGTGTGGGGCAAATGAAGCACCGAAACGCTCGAAGTCCAGTTCTTAGGGGATATTATCGTCTTAAAGACGATAAAGTCACTTTGGTCGTACAAAGACAGGACCATACGCATATTCCCAACGGCAAAAAACCGAGGCGAAGAAGCGATGCCCCCATGCATATAACTGCCGAAGAAACGTTACGCATGGTAAAGTTTTTTTTAACGCGAAACACTTTCGCTTGATTTAACTGAGGATTTCAACTTTTGGTGTCGCCATCTATGATCAACTGGGCGTGTTAATAATAATTTTTTGTCCGCTCCTACCCGCCTTTAGAGCTTCAAATGTTTATGCTTCCATTTTATTGCGTAACTAGATTAGTAACATTCAGTTGCATAACGCTAAATATTTTTTATGGCGTCAGTAATTTTTTTATTGTAAAATTTTTGACAGATCTCAACATAATTTTAATTTTTTATTTATTTTATTTTTATTTTCTTCAAATCTTTTGCGTTTTCGGGTTTATAAGCGGAAAAAGTAGCGTTCGAGTCTCGACTTGGTGCGAGTGACGCAAATAATTCATTTGCAATAGCTTGTCCAGTGATAAATTTCGATTCGTTTGGGAATGTTTCGAGTCGAAATTTATTTTTCGTAGCTAAAACATGAAGTTAATTTTGATTTTTGTGCAGGAACTGCAAGTGAAGAGCATCAACAAGAAACGCCACATCCAGTTGGTATGGACCCATTATTCCGTTTTCACGCGGAACATGAAAGGTGATGAGAGTACCAGCAATTTCGACATAGTTGGCAGCCGTTTTCCTCCATTTTGGTTTTCAAGAGTTAAAAGTTTCACCTCGGAATCTGAGTATCCATTACAGTGATCTTTTTCTATGTGCATGTCTGTTTTGTAATTTTAGCAAATTGATAACGGTCGTTACCGTTCCGTAACGATCGTTGCGTAACGATAGTTGCAAAATAAACTTCTTAATTATTAAGTGGAAAGGGAAAATAATTATTTTTGGACGGGATTAATATTTTAATAGAATGTTAATTAATTATTAATTAATGTATTTATTTACCTATACACAAAATGTACATAATTAATTGATAATAAAGGAAGATTTATTTTACAAAGATATTTACACTGCGCACTAAAATCTCTGGCAAACTATCAAATCAAGTTTTTAGGCCCGATCAGTTTAAACAATAATCGGCCCGCTAAAGTTATTTCATCTGAAATTGTTCAATTAGAGATATGTCTATTGATGTACACAGTCAAATGGAATACAAACGAAGTTGCTACTAGTGCTGCCAAAAGTTTTTGCACGAAATATCTAGAACAATTGATTGTTAATTCAACTACAATTCGATCACCTTCGGCAATTAGGGGACTAGTTGTTAGCAGTTCCTCTAATCGCCCTGTTGACCTGCCATTTGGACTTTTGTGGTAGTTGTTTAACTATAATCATGTTTGATTATTGTCTTTTTAACCGTAGGCCTAGGCAGAGGTGTGAATAAAATATTAACCGCTAAATCTAAAATTTCTACTAATCAGCTTCAAACGCAGAAAATTCGAGTGACTTCTACTTACGCTACAAGAAAAATTGTGGCTACGCTGTAAACTGGCTGTCGCTTCACTTGTTTTTGCTTTCTGCTTCGTTAAAAAAATTGTTCCAAGAAATTTCTGAACTGGGCAGCTTTTATTTTGTTTAATATTGACAGCGGGTACTTAATTTAGTTAATTGCTCGTTACTTTTATTTCTAGTTGGAAACCGCGCCGTCGACAGCACTGTAGTCAACATTCTACCTATCCACGCCCCGATTTGACTTCCAGGCGTCCCAAACGAAGCCCTTACGTTATATTGAAATTATGCTAAATTCAGTAATCTAAGGATTAAAAAGTTGAAGCACTGTATACTGAGAGTTGCACCTCACCGGTGGAAATTTAAGAAAAATCTTCACATCTAGGAAGACGTTCCGGACTTTTTAGTACCTGCATAATTGGAAATAGTTGAAAGTGCAACTCTTCCGGATCCGAAGGCTAACAGCGATAAAATACGATCGCCTTATTCTTTTTAAAAATTACCTAAAATGCTTTAACTTCTATCACAATAACGTTTAAAATTGGAAAGTTAGAAGAAGAAAAAGTTGTTTTAATGGAAGTAACTGGTTGTGCGTGAGTTCCTCAACGTCTCATTTAAAGGAACAACAAACAGCTCCCTAAATTTTACTGAATATTGCTTTCGGTTCAAATTGAAAACTTAATCAACTACCTAATTATCACCACTTCGTCCTGATAAATCGTTTACAGTGCGAGTACTTTCCATCAACTATTGCTTTCAAATTGACTCCTTGGCTTTGAACGTTAAAAAATACTTTCTAGGCCTTTTGAAGCGAAAACACTAATTGTCATTGAAGGAGTTTTTCTTTTCCAAACATTTCTTATCACAGATTTTACTTTCACGTAAATAACCTCGATAACGAGACGAGAAGATACGAAAAAAGGGATTGAGCAGTGGAAAACACTCGCACCGCATCTATCTTAACAATTATTGCGTACGCCATCAAAGCGCTGCACTACATTTGACTCGCGACATCCAAGCGAGATCTCGCATCGTAGCCATATGCATGAAATAAACCGCGGCCACAACGAGAACGTGCATTATGTTGTGGGAATTCAGGTACATGTCCACTGTTCCGGGGAACCACTTTTCGGGAATGTGAAGAGCTCCGATGGTTGCCCCGAAAATCGAGACGACATCCTGAAAACTCAATCGAATAACATTAGAAAGTCGAAGCGGTGAGGGTGTTCGCTTGGAAACGGTCACCGCGTTCGCAATTTCAAACCTAAGCTCCGGTCTAAGCAACCTCTTTGACCACTTAGGTTGAATCAATTACTTTACGATTTTAGATTGTTGACAACTTATTGTCGAGATAATTTCAATGATGGAAGTTACCTGAAGGATGACGTGTACGAAAGCGGCAGGATCACCTCCTCCGTACGTGGTAATTCTGAGAACCCAGAGCAAAATGCGCATCATAAAAGGTAATAGGAAGCATAATCTTCGATCCCATGGACACCATGCTGTCATCGCCTGTGAAAAAAATTTTTTGGTAAATTTTAGTTTCTGTTGTTTCTTTTTATTTACTTTATAGAACCCCCATATGCTTAGAAGACAGTATGATGATATCATAAACCACCGGATTATCCTTGGAAGGCAGTAGGTAGTGGCTATTACCATCGGCATCGCACCTGTGGAGGAGTAACAGCATTTTGTAACTATTTGAAATTTTGCAATTTTTATTAAAATAAAAAAAGTTTCCTGTAATTGCCAATCTACTTTTCAGTTGTCCATTGTACAACAGTAAAAATTCAAACCTATTTAGACTAACAGTTAACTCTCATCAGTATACAAGTGTTTCCTATTTATCAAAATTTCTAGGAATTTCTTCATTCTTGTGGACGAACGATAGAAACAATTAATCGTGTATTAGGTTAACAATTTTTAACGGCTAATTATACCTTCAATAAAGGTCCTGTAGAGCCAATTATCCCCGTGTTGAATAATTAAAACTGTTTTTAATTTTAATCGATAGCTGTTCAACCAAACCAACAATTTGAGGGAGAAAATTGCATAGTTTAGAAACAATTCGGTCTCTTCTTATTCAAATTACAATTTAAGATCAAAAATCTTACTCAATGACTTTCAAAAATAATATATTAAGAGTGGCAGCGGCCAATTATTGAATGACACCAACTGTATTAGTCAGATAGTCTCATAATAGATGGCGTTGTTCCAAGTTATCAATATCGGATTGAGCGCCCACTCATGCAAGTACAATCATCTCCATAAGTAGTGGAATCAGCAAAGGGTAAGATTATGCAAACGATAAGAGGTGTCTTTAGTGCATGATTGATGAGGGAAACCGCAGTGGAAGACGTATACTGTTTGATATAATATGACCGAAGGCGAACAGCGAAACTCTTCCACCAAATCCATAATTAACATTATCTTCGCTATAGAAATTATTTATCAAGAAATTTCAAAATGAGTTTGAATTTCTTTGCTAGTTTTTGGTTCTAAATTAACTAGCTAACAATGAAAAAAGATTGAAAAATGTTTTTTGAGAGCATTCACAAATTGCGAAAGTGGCTCCACCTGTGAGAATATTTGATTAGTACAGTTTTTGTGAACTGCACTGTGGCGCAAAAATAAGAAATTTTGAAGAATTTTTAAAAACTCAAGAATCATCCCCCATTTCGTGTTTGGCACCGAAACGTCGATGGATTACAAAACTAAATTTATCTTAATCACTCAAATCGAGTCGATCAATCAATTGTAAAGATTAATAACCAAACAGATCCCTTTTCCATTGAAGAACTCGCTAAATATTGATCACTCGACTAATTCAGCCACATCCGACCTAAATGCCAAGGGTAAAATCGGGGTGGTAACTTCCAGATATAGGTACTAGTAGGATGTCGTATCGGCCGTCTTGTAGGTCAAGTTTCCTCGAGCGAAACTTCCCAACTTTCAGTTATATAAATAAAGATCACAAGGGAACGCGCGACTCCGTGTTCGAGATAGGGGTGAGAGTAAATAATTTTTTTACCCTCCTCGACACGATTTCATGATTACGTAATTACCAGAAATTATTCCACGCGATCAAGTACACCAAAACACCACCACAAAACTTACCGAAACTCTGACTGATCCATATGCCGAGCATGTCCAATTGGAGGAGTCGGTAATAGATTATCTCTCCTCTTTCGAGATTCATGAACAAATGGTAGACGAACGAACCAATCCAAGGGCAAAGTATTCCAGCGAAATGACACCATGAGAGGAAGCGGAGGTCCGCTTGAGACCATGGCAGCAACGCAGGAATCGTCAGCAATATGTAGAAGATCGGAACGGCTAAAATTTTTTTGTTAATTATTTAATTAATTGCCACCAAATGAAGTTAAAAGTTTTTGTTAGAAGTTTGCAAGAAATTAATAAAATCTGTAGCTACGAAATTTCGTCAGTCAGCTAAAATTAGGGACCCTAAGTTGATAAATTATGCAGTTCCGACCCTGATAGTGTTGACGGTAGAAGCGCATAAAATATTTCTATCTAATTTCGAGCCCTAACATGTGAAAACTGAAAGTAAATCACTGAAATATTAAATAATGAAGTAAAGGCAATTCGGAGATTTGGAGAAATTTGCAAAATCTAGCAATAATTTCAGAGTAGTTTGATTAACAATCCAACAAATATTAAATGAACTTAAATTTTGCAACGCTGTAAAACTCGAAGTGCAGAATCTTGACTGGGATTGGTCCATTACTAAACACGCCCCTTAAAGCGCGGACCAAATTTAAAATTATAGAAACAAAACTGGATGTAGCGAAAAGTATTTGTTGCCTGACACTATCATTGAATAACAATAGTTACAAATGGCGGATGCGCCGGGAGAACAACGTGGCGGTTTCTGTTGTTACACGTGAATACCTTGACACGAAATAAACAATTGCGCTAGTTTATTGACGTTTCAACATTTATAGACATTACATTCCTGAATATTTTTATTTTCCATCATTGTTTCACTTGCCACAATTTTTTTCAACAATTATTTAGTTTGATTTATCAGTTTTTTAATCTGCACACCATCAATATGTAAGCAGCACAATTTTGAAATTTTGGATGACTCATTGGAGGAATTTGATTAAAATTGATGTTAGTAACAGGATCTCTAGTTTTGAATTCCATAAAAACTTCAACAGTTTCAATCAAATGTTTATAAATTAATTTCCCCCGCTATGTTAATATTCCAATTATGTAGACACGACACGGTGTAAAAATTTATTATTACCACTTCACCTCTTTATTTTTTTACTAATTACAAAAACAGTTGCTGGGTATTCTTGGTACTAGAATAGGATTCGATATTTTATAATTAACAATTGACCTCTAAAACACGTTTTTTGCAAATTAAAATTACGACGTGACCTCAGTAGCTTATTTTATCGTAGCGCCAATTAAATGAAGGGCACTGTTTTACCCACAATAAATTCAACAAACCCTTACTTCTCTTTTATCTACACAAACTAATTAATTGCCAAAAGACTCTCCGCGCTTAAATTCCGGAAGAATTGTTGCTATTATCATTGTTTATAGATATTTCTAATAATTAATATCTATAAACAATGCTATTATAATGAACAGCGCCATCTAGCGCTTTTGATCCAAGAGATTTAGAAGCTAATGACGTCATAAATATTTTATTTGTTTTTATTTATTTTTCTATACCGAAATCGGTTTGTATCGACGTAACGGGCATAAGTTGAATAATTAAATCAGATTCCGGCTAGAAATAAACTTGCACCACTTCCAACGTGACCTATGTGGCCGTAATCCAAATTTAATATTATTGCTAGTAATTTACTTGAAATTACACCAATGTATTGTTGGTTGCGGATTTTTTAAAAATGTACTAAAAAATTTGTGGTTACAGAGGCATTTAATTGAAATCGAAAAATTTCAGGTAATATCGACGTTAATTTTGACAATTGAGACGTAAACAAGATGCGCACAACATCTGCGTGCCTATTCTGCGGTTCATGATTCATAGAGAGCGGCAAGAAGAAATTTTTCTATTACGCAACTTCAAACTTAAAATATCGAGCTATACTTGTGCCAAAAATGTTAAAATTGGTGTTAACATAACAACAATTTTCAAAATTTTGTGTTTTTAGTATAATCACGATAATTTGTATGGGGAGAGCTACATTTAAATGCGGGAGAGACATCGCTAAAAATTATTCCAAGCTTCTAAAAATATCGATTTTGTCGAAAACGTGCCTCAATTAGCAAATCATGAATTTGTAGAAACTTCAGGGTAGAGCTACAGCAATTTGGACTACCAAAATATTTTTTGAAAAATTTAAAAATCAAAAAAGTCTAAAGCGCGACAGGAAATGTCCATTAATGTTTCAAAATTTTTTTAAATAATGAAACCATTAATTTAACTTTTTTTTGGACTTTAACCGAAATAACCGGTTGAGAACTAATAATTAATAAGTGCTGACGTTTAAAAGAATTTACTATACTTTGCTAAATCACTATGTAATACACATAAAGGGATAGGCTGTTGACTTGGGTACAAAATTATCTCCAACTTTTACCGCAACTACTATTGGGTGGAATTAATTAACTTGATTAGAAATAATTGGAAATCTTCTAAGGTTTCATTGGTAAGTGAAATCCAAGAAGTTATACAAGTGAGAATTAGTTACTTTAGTTGTTTAATTATTTGTTAGGTACAATAATGGGGAGATCCTGACGATATTTTTGTAGATACTGCGTTGATTATTCGAAGGGATAACAGTAAACTGGTGTTTGAAAAATCTTCACCCTATGCAGAGGGTAATGCGGCTAAAATGATTTACTATTCATTACCGTGAGTTATGATGTTGATGGTTTCGTTATGCAAGTAAAAGATGCTGTTGATGCATCCCCAGGCCGACAATAACGGTCTGTAACCGGTATAGATGTAGGGGTTGAATTGTAGATGTTTAGGCATATCTTTCCAATGCAGTAGGGTGTCGGATTTTTTCTTGTCTTCATCACTGCCGTTCCAGGTTTCATCTTTTTCTTCGACGTGTCGTCCACCTTCACCATTGATCTCCTGACGATTGCGGTGATGTACCGCTTCTCCCACTGACATATCTGCTATTATAGCAGAACTGATGGAAGCGATAGTAAAATTCTTGAGCTTGTCACCGACATCCTTTCAACATCACCGCGACATCGTATCTGACACAGAGAATACACCACGCGCTCGACGTGACCGCGCAACGCGGTTTTCGCGTAACTACGACAACTTTGCTAAATATTGATCAGGATCAGGAGGTGGCGGGACTTGCGAATTTTTCTAAGGAAGAAAAGGATACCTAACATGTTTTGGAGTTTCATTACAGTTCTCCCGGCGCATCCGCCATCGGTTGTGGCGACAAGAGGGGCGAGAAATCTTCGAGTCGCTTGAAAAAACGTTGCTTGTGGTCAGTGAATTTTCGGAGTTTATTGAAGAAAAGCAACGCCAACAAGTCTTGAATAGGGAGTGAAACAATCATTTTCGCTTTTGTAATATTTATTGGATTTTTTAAACGAAATTGACACGGAAATCACTTTAGTGTCCGCCCGCTTTCTTTTTCCAACGTTGTTCTTCCCCTTCTCATTTCCGCCCATTCTTGCAGCAAGAGTATTCACCTTATAGCTCCAACCTAACACCATCAAACTTTTTTTAAAGCGCCTTAATGAGAGAACCAGTCGAGGAATATTTTGAGCAGCAACCAAAGAATTTGTTAGTAAGGATATACAGAGTGGTTAAATTAAAATGAGAATTTTGAAACAACTACAAACTAGTCAAATAAAAGAAGTGGTGTGGAACTGTTTCTAAGCGAAGAGATTTTTAAAATTTTCGCAAAATTGCTAGATAATTTTGGGCGCTCCTTAAAACTGGTTAATTATTGAAAAAGCTATGTCGTAATTTCGACATCCGGCAAACCTTGCGTTAAGTGTGACGTCGAATCAATCACGCTGTCATATTCGAATGAATTCGAGGCTTTTAGCGCTCGATTTAAATATCCCGCCAAGACTGGCGCGGCAAAGCGGTGTCGAGATCGATAAAACAGGTTTCTACGTAAAATACAAGTAACGTACATTTTCGATTCCGCCGCCCTTTTGCTCAAATTCTGGCTGTACGCGCCAATTGTGACAACAACGCTAAAAGTGTGATGTTCTAATTCATAAAGAATTGAATAAGTTGCCGGTTATAAAGAGTTTCTTTCATGAATTTGAAATTGGGGGTAGAGGCAACGACATCACTTTCCAACCAATAGGTTGGATCGATGTTTGGCTTCTCGCTAGCGGTCCATCTATTTCAAGGTTCTGCACAGCGAACTTGGAATTGTGTTGCTGAATTCTCCAATCTTCTTTGGTACAAATTCAATCAAATCGGACGTCCAATCGTGAGTATTTCCAAAACTTTACAAAAGTCAAATAAGTTACGTTTCTAACATCGGAAAATTGTCCGCAAAATCGGAATGGCCGTGGCGCATGTTAGAAACATGGCCGCCATCCAGCAAATAAAATTTATTATTTACGCAATAATCACCACAAAAACCAACAAATTCAAATCGAACCCCCAATTCGAGTTACGAAACCAAAATTCGATGAAACCCCCCAATAACCCCCAATTTTCAAAAATCACATCAAGTAACCTATCCGTCAAAAATCGTAAAACAATTGTCAGCTCTTCAACCCTTTTATCATCGCAACTCATTCAAACCAAAAATGTACAAATCTTGCCGCCCCGAACGTTTCGGTGTTAACAAATTGAAATCGCGAATCTTTGTTCCTATCCAAACTTTTTTTGATGTTATGCGTAAATTACAGATGCCACGTTCGAGACGAAGACACCATTCGAGGTCTAGATCCAGGTCCAGATCTCATTCTCACGATCGTGATCGAGAACCGAAACGTAGAAAAATCGAAGGTGTCGACAGCCCCGCACACAAAAGATCCGTTAGGTTGGTATTTAGTAATTTATTTTATAAGCGCCAAAAATTTTTTGTGAAACCGGTTGCGTTATGTGGACGATAGATGTCGCTACTTTTAACATTGAAGAATCACGCGTGATTCTGGATTAATTAAGTGTAAAGCGCTTCGAGGATTTGACAAATATTTTGAGGAATTTTCAAGTTTTTAACTTGGTGTCTATTATAGATTTTTTATTTGATGACGTCACAGACTTTTCTGGCAACCGGACGATCTATCAGCTACAAATCTATGCGGGCTAATAATAAATTGGTGAATTTTCGTGCGTATTTGCGGAATTAATAGAAATTGACGTGCTAATTTTTCTGTTACTCGCAAGATGAAGGCTATTTAAATCCAAATTCTGTCCTTCAACAGTGTAGTCGCCACTTATTGGTTGGCAGCACCATCTAGCGTTTAATCGGATATTTCGTATATTTTCGGTCATTACTTTTGACGATTAAATTTATATTACAATAGAGGGTCAAATGACGTCACAGACCCTCAGGTATGCCCTTTTCCACGTCTTCTATCAATTAATTACTACTGAGTGTTTTTTTTTTCGAAAATTAGTTTTACTGCGGATTTTATAATTATATCTGCTGGTATTATGTTATAATAATTTTACCCACAAATGTGACAACAGTTAAACAAATAATAACAATAAGAAGAACTAATTGCAAGCTAAGTGCCGTATTCGTCATAATGTTAGGGATGCAGAATAAACGGAAAGGAAGAAGAGGAAGAGAGAAAGTTAAGGACAAAGTGGTGGTAAGAGAAAAAATTTATAGATGGAGTAAAGGGGAGAATTCAAGATAAAGGAGCATAATTTTAAGGGAGAAAGAATTAGCGCGAAGGGGGCTGAGGAGGAAGAAAGGAAATTAAGCAGAGGAAGGACGAAGAAAGGGAATTAAGCAGAGGAAGGAGGAAGAGAGACAATTGAAGAGGAAGGGACAAGAAAGTGAACTAAAGATGCAGTTAGAGAGGAAGAGAAAAAATTAAAGAGGAGTGAAAGAAAGAAGTGAAGATGGAAGTGCATGATTTTGAGGCAGAAATAATTCAGGAGGAGGAAGATAATAAATTAAAGAATTAAAGAGGAGAGGAAGAAGAAAGGAGGGGCAGGAGGTAGAGGCATTTGTAGATTAATGGAGTAGGAAGAGAGAAAATGGAGTGACAGGGAGAGAGAGAATTTAAGATGGAAGATTTTTTTAATGGTCTCCGGGAAGGTACGCAATTCTTTTTTAACATCTTGGTTAGGATTGAGGTTATATAATATGAGAAATTTTTTAATTGGAACTGATTTTGCAAACCTTTTTGTCGCTGTCTTGAGGTTTCGAGGTAACTTTCATAAAAACGACAGTTTTCCTGATTACCAAATTTCAATACAAAATTATCTAGTCATTGTTGTTAAGAAGCATACAAATAATGCGTGTAATTGTTTATGTAACAACTTTTAAAAATTATTTCTGTTAATTTTTTGTAAAA
This sequence comes from Pyrochroa serraticornis, assembly GCA_905333025.2. Lineage (NCBI taxonomy): Eukaryota > Metazoa > Arthropoda > Insecta > Coleoptera > Pyrochroidae > Pyrochroa > Pyrochroa serraticornis. Next base: position 48,669,751 of record HG995152.1, read on the forward strand.
AATTTCACAACAGCCGAGAATTTCGTTGTTAGTACATATAAATATTTTTCGCTATTACTGACGTAATGATCGACTTTTTGTATTACAAATTTGTATTTAGAAAAATTTCAAACCAGCCCCCAGTTCACTGATTGGACGTTCAAAATTAATTTAAATAAATGAAATGCGTAGCGAAAATAGCGAGTCGATGCCAATACTCACATTTGCATAACATGAGCTTGAATTAGAAAGTTCTAGTCAAAATTGTGGATTCCACTTCTGATTAGAAAATTTGCATTCAAAAATATTTTTTGCGACAATTTACCTCGACATCTGAATTAATTGCAAATGTTCAATCTAAATGTTCCCCAGCAGTCGAGGGTGGATCGGTAAGAATAATACTAGAAGTAGTTGCCAATTTTTGAAAACAACTACGCGGCTCTACAGCCTCGCTAGAATTTATTGTTTAATAGAAACAATTGATAACCGTAACTTTACTTAATTATTTGTAATTAAAATAAATTTTTTGCAGGAATATTCAGAAGGTCAAAACAAGAATTCAGTTGCATTTGGTGATTTTTAACTACCAGAAATGGGGGAAAAACAAGAAAGTCTTCAGGTATATTCGTGGAAACTTACAAATTTACAAATAAATTCGGGAAAATAGTTTGACGCAAACCAGACATTGGCTGAAAGCATAAATAGGAATCCAAAAATTTTTCTTAAATAATTTTTATTGTGCTTGAATTGTTTAACCATGACTGGATAAAGAGCGGCCTTGTCATTTGCAATAAAATCCGATCAAGTCTGGCATATCTTAAAACATCAATTAACACGAGGAAAAAATTGTTGGACACTCGTCAATTTGCATAAAACAAAACTTTTGCTCGCCTCTAATTTCCCAAACACCTTGACACTTCAAGGCGCTACTGTTTGTAATAACAAACAAAGGCAGAATTGTCCAATTTTGAGTCTAATTACAGTGCGATTTTCCGCAAGATCAAGGCAGAACTGTGGGTGTGTCGCAAATTCGATTCGCAACGCATTTCTTGTCAGTCCGATTGCCTGAGTAATATCGAGATTGATTTTTATAAAGACACGGAACAATCGACGTTTATAAATAAAATGAAACGAAATTATTTCGTAATAATTGCAGGTATTGACTTGGCGAGTTTTAAAATTGCGATTTGCATGTAGATTTGGCGGACGTACACACACATCTAACCTACTTGCTGATTTAAAATCGCAATATTTTTTCTACCCATATAATCTGCAACAACCTTGGCCCAATTTAACTTACGTGGATGGTCAATCACAGGGTTAACAGAAAGTCCGAGATTGGAAGCCTGCCCTCTTTAAGTTTGCCAAAAAGAGTTCAAAAAACGGCGGAGGAAGGAACTTCTTGACCAGTTTTTTGACCCCACTCCTCTTGTTTCGTGATGCAAAATTGCTGTTAATTGAGAGTCGCAACCTCTCTTCGAATTACTAATTTGGTTGAAGAGTAAACTTAGAAAGAGGTGGCGCTTCGGTCGCTTTCTTTTAAGTTTCGAAGGGTTCAGTTGGAGTTTCCTTTCTGATTTAGAACGATTGTGGCCGACGGACTTTAAACTGGATGGCCAGATGGCGTGATTTTGTAAATTTCAAGGTCCTGTAGAGAAAACTTTCGGATTTTTCTAGTAACTGAAAATCGTGGCAATTGATTTCTGGGCCCGATGGCGCGATCCTGAAATTTCAACGAAGTTCCGGGTTTTTCCGTAATTCACAAATTGAAAATTGTGGCAATTTATTTCTGTGAGAGTCTCCATATGGTCGGGATCTGGTCGAATGGCTCCAACGGGATTCGAGGAATGCGAAACTCCGGCGCCCGTTTCCTGCATTTAACGTGATCGACTATAAATTTGCCGTTTTGATTCTCGTGTGGCTTGCGCCTTTTTAGGCGAGCTGAGGCGACCGGCCCGACGCCCACCGTTTCGGCCACCAGTCGCCGACCCACACTTCGTCGTAGTTGCGGAGGCCGTCATGTGTTCCATGACAACGGCGACGGCATCCCGAACTGCAACGTCCTTGCCGTGTCTTGGTTGGGTCGTTGCGCCCCACGGACGATGCACCAACGAGAAACTCCCACGTTCAGAAGAAGAAGAAGAACGTGCCTTATTATTATCGTCAGTTTCACCCTTGTTTCGTTTTTTTTCCGTGTACAGCGCCACAACCTATGAGTCATGTGTGATTATTTTAATTCCCAAACCCGGTGTAACGTCGTCGGTCATCGGCCGTAAATAGTCCTGGCCGAGGAAAAGTTGGCAAATTATTTTCGGCCTTCACACGGGAAATTTCGTTTCTCTCTTTAAAAAATTTCGTCGCTCGAAATTGTCAAAAAAACAATAGGCGGTTTTGGGGGGCTGAAATTTGGGTGGGAATTCGAGGCACTGACCCCCAAAAATTGTCGTTTTAAACGAGTTTTTTTCTTCTACCGGTGGCCTACCTAGCGGATATTTGGACGTCGTCCAAAGCGATTCTCGTTTTCGTCCTTCGTATTCGAATTGTTTGTGTTTTGATGTGATCTTTAATAAGGAGCAAGAATTTTCGGGTCGGAAATCAATTTAGAATTCTGTAAAGGTCGTCGTTATCGTTAATTTATCGTCGAGAATTTCAAATCGAAATATTTAGCGGATAACGAGTCGAATTCTTTTGGTTTTTTGCGCCATCAGGAATTTGCTCTACCACCATATGGAATATCTACTTTCAATGGTACTGCTATTGATCGATTTATTTTTGTTGTAAGCAATGCAGGTGATTCATCTTCAAATGTCAATTTTTTATTTGTTTTCAAAGCTACAAACTTCTAAAGAACACCTGGAAAGAAGATTTATGGCAACTTTACTTTTTCAATGCAAAGGCTCCAAAATGTCCGTTACCCCTTCATATTGAAAACGTATTGGAGGCACTCACATAATTAAATTGTTGAGGGCAAATTTTATGAGAGAATTCATATCTAGTTGGTCTAAGAGGTTCTTTATGTACTAGAGGCGCAGGAAAACTTCTTCATGGAATTTTTTACCAAGAAGCTATTTCACCAGATCTGCACTGTTCAACATTTTTGCTTGATCCCTACCTTCAGATGATACCTAAAAATTAAGTTGCATACTTCAAAATATGTGGATTTGGCATTGTTAAGGGACTTGGAAGGTACATATGGAGTCTCCAAATGATATAAAATCCTCAAATTTTGCTAAAGCCGAACACCTGATCTATTGAAAATTCCATAGACTCTTTCCTCACATGGTTCGCTTCGATTTGGATATGAAGAAAAATGTTAAAATGACGATAATAAGAAATGAACAAAAATTGAAGCATTGCGCTCCCTCTGTGGCGGTTTTAGAAACTATGCTGACTTCTTAAACCGCGTTATAGCCATAGATGAAGGTTGGAACAGTTTTTATGACTCTGAAACGAAACAACCATCGACGGAATCGAAGCATTCTGTGTCGCACGCCATCTGTGGTCATTTCAGGTACTATGCTCACCTTTTAAACTGCGTTAAAGCCATAAGTGAAGGTTAGAACCGTTTTTATGACTCTGAAACGAAACAATCATCGACGGAAGTGAAGCATTCTGTGTCGCACGCCATCTGTGGTCATTTCAGGAACTATGCTCACCTTTTAAACTGCGTTAAAGCCATAAGTGAAGGTTAGAACCGTTTTTATGACTCTGAAACGAAACAATTATCGACGGAATTGAAGCACTCTGTGTCGCACGCCATCTGTGATCATTTTAGGAACTATGCTGATCTTTTAAACCACATTATAGCCATAGATGAAGGTTAGAACCGTTTTATGACTCTGAAACGAAACAACCTTCGACGGAATTGAAGCACTCTGTGTCGCACGCCATCTGTGATCATTTTAGAAACTATGCTGACTAAACGAAACAAGCATCGATGGAATCGATGAGCGTCGCACTCTATCTGGGGTCGTTTTAGAAACTATGCTGACTTATTAAGCAGTTTTGTGACCATAAATGGCGCTTAGACCCATTTTCATGAATCGAAAACGAAACGGCTATCGACTGAAATAAAGCACCCTGCGTTGCACGCCATCTGTGGTCGTTTGTAAAAAAACTGCTGACCGCTTAAGCCGTGTTGTAACCGTAGATGAAGCTTAGATTCTTTTTTATGACTCTGAAGCGAAACGACGATTGCTGAAATCGAAGCATTTTGCATCGCGCGCCATCTGTGGTCGTTGTAAAAACTATGCAGACTGCTTAAGCTGTGTTATCACCATCCATGAAGATTAGATCCTCGGAAACGAAGCAGTCTGATAATTCAAAACCCGAGAAGTTGCTTGATTTAGAATCTTGAAATCTCTTGGTTGGTGACGTAACTGCATGAAGGTACCAAAGCAATTTTGATTCCACGAAAAAAGAAATAGAAACTGAAGCGGTATTTTTGTGATTTGAGGTTCCAACTACTTGCCGTACTTAAGGTCCCCGGACCTTCTCCAATGGAAAATTGTTTTTGAATTGGCGATAGAAACTGCGGAGAAGAGCAAAAAATTCGTTTTTTTTTCTTAAAAAAAATTCGTTTTTTTTTCTTAAAAAAAATTAAAGTGTGCTACTTTAACAAAACCGTGTTGAGTTGTAAAATATTTTTATTTTCAAATTGTTTTTCCTATGTAAGTTTATCAATGCTACTTACTAACAAAACTATCAAATGTCTTGAGTTTAGTGTTGTTGCAGAAAATTACTTTACTCTGTGTCGCACGCCATCTGTGATCATTTTAGAAACTATGCTGACTAAACGAAACAAGCATCGATGGAATCGATGAGCGTCGCACTCTATCTGGGGTCGTTTTAGAAACTATGCTGACTTATTAAGCAGTTTTGTGACCATAAATGGCGCTTAGACCCATTTTCATGAATCGAAAACGAAACTGCTATCGACTGAAATAAAGCACCCTGCGTTGCACGCCATCTGTGGTCGTTTGTAAAAAAAACTGCTGACCGCTTAAGCCGTGTTGTAACCGTAGATGAAGCTTAGATTCTTTTTTATGACTCTGAAGCGAAACGACGATTGCTGAAATCGAAGCATTTTGCATCGCGCGCCATCTGTGGTCGTTGTAAAAACTATGCTGACTGCTTAAGCTGTGTTATCACCATCCATGAAGATTAGATCCTCGGAAACGAAGCAGTCTGATAATTCAAAACCCGAGAAGTTGCTTGATTTAGAATCTTGAAATCTCTTGGTTGGTGACGTAACTGCATGAAGGTACCAAAGCAATTTTGATTCCACGAAAAAAGAAATGGAAACTGAAGCGGTATTTTTGTGATTTGAGGTTCCAACTACTTAACGTACTTTAGGTCCCCGGACCTTCTCTAATGGAAAATTGTTTTTGAATTGGCGGTAGAAACTGCGGAGAAGAGCAAAAAATTGTTTTTTTTTCTTAAAAAAAATGAAAGTGTGCTACTTTCACAAAACCGTGTTGAGTTGTAAAATATTTTTATTTTCAAATTGTTTTTCCTATGCAAGTTTGCGACTTACTAACAAAACTATCAAATGTCTTGAGTTTAGTGTTGTTGCAGAAAATTACTTTAGAAGTGGAAGATTGGATCACACCTATTGAAGCTAGAAATAATTTCAAAAAAGAAGTACAACACTGATGGCGGATTTTTTGGAAAAAAATCGTTTAATAAAAACGTCAAAACGTTGATTTTGTTGGACACGTGACACTGAAACGTGCTGTCGATTATGTACGAGACGTTGGAAATTGCGAATGGATAATTTTATTGAATTTGACGTGTTTTTGCTTAACACACGGTGATGTTTATCGAAATCGTTTGGATTCTTATAATGTTAATGCTTTTGAAAAAATTTCCGTTACCATTTGTAACTAACAAATATCCAAGTCATTCAGTTGCAATTGAACACATCACCGAAAGTTTGGAACGTTTCTTCTAAATGATGTCGATGATTGTTGTTTTTGCTTGTTTTCACGGTTTTGTTCTAGATTCAGCGGACACTACTTGCCACAGTTCCATTGTTTGCCAACTTTTGACCATACTGTACGCATGTATAATAGTTGCATTTTACTATTGTTGGTATTATTACAATTAAAACTTATTCCGCACACTTAAATGTCGGTTGGTAACTGGATGTGGACGAAGCAATCAGGGCGTAAAATTCTACACCCCCTTCCTGTTATAGAACAATTTTAATAAGAATTTCGACTTCCATTTTAATTTCTTCGTAACATTCATTGAGAGCAAGTCGGAGTTTTGGTGGTTTCCGGCTTGGCAAAATATCAGGATAATCGTCTCTTCGGGTCTTCCTTCTTCACGTGTCCAATTTTGCAATGTATCCATCGACCACGTGCCCGCTGTTTTGTTGAGCTGGATCGAGCGACCTCCCTCAGTTCCTCGTGGTCGTCGCCGCACACTTTCACTGGTGGGGCTGTCGTTTTCCTCACCACACCAGTACATCCAGCCAATATCACTGTTCCATTACAGTTATCGGCCGTGAAAGATCTCGTTTCAGACAAGTCGACTTGTCGTTTCAGTCTCGTTCAACTTCTAGTCGAGTCGTCGTGTTAAGTAGTGCAAAGTAAAATAATTGTGCGTGGTGGTATCCTTCACTTTTATCAATTCGAATTTCCTACTTCAATTCGTTTCGAACAAAATGCTATTTTTGAATTTATTGATTCATCAGTTTAGCCGTTTCGAGGTTTTTATTGGCAACTATTCCACCCGAAATATTCGCCGTGTGTTTTGGTGACTGTGATGTGATTGCGAAAATTCTATTTTCAGACGAGATGTAGGACACTGGCGAAAGATATCTTCACGTTTTTTTTTTTCGAATTGAAATTGAGGAATTTCGAAAATTTCCAAAAACGACTTATCGCCTGAAAATAAATTAATCGCTGATAAAGGGAAACAAATTTACACATTCGAAGTTTATAAATAAGATAAAGGTTTATAAATAACGATGCTGGATTGTTTACTGAAGGAGAATGAACGAAATTTTGGCGAAAAATTCCTCTCCTGTCCAGAAACTATGCCGGAAGTTTTGTTTCGAACAATACTCTCAGAATTTGGAGGTCACAAGACGAAGGTCGGTCCTGTATGGCGAATAGCACGTATCGTTCGTACAGTTTTGACAGATAACGGCTTGTTATTAAAAGCGCGATATGCTCGATGGAAAATCTAGAAAATCGAGCTGCCGCCACCAAATTAGTTCGTAGGCGAAAAGTAACGCGAAATCATTCGATTGCCGTAAACCGGCAGCAATGTTGCGGTCGAAATTTCTCATAATTTTTAATTGAGTAACGAATTTCAAGTATTTCAACGTATAAACATCGTAACGTCAACAATAAATTTTGCCCAACTGTTCGTCGACGAATCACCAAAATTTCAATTAATCATTACCGTTAATTATTAATTGGTGGTTTTGAACAATTGAAATTAATCTATTAATTTGATTGTGTCGAAATCCATAAAATCTCAGTATTTTTGTGCAACTAATCATTTAAAATTCTAGTGGTCGCCGAAAGCGACGGGATGATAAGCTTCACGCAACCACCTGTAGGTGGCGCTGACGTAATTTCGATTTATTCCAAAAATTTCGGTAGCAAATATTTCTACGCGTCTTGCAAACTCCTGTAGGTGGGGCCTTATTTTTGGTGGCACTTACGATCATCTATAAGCTTGTTCGTTGTTAACTCGGCTGGTTCTGAACTGAAAGATTTTATTTTTTTGGTCAAATCGTTCCCGTCTTCACCGTTCGTGATAGCAAAAGTCGTCCTGCATGCTGTTAACGGCCTTGCCGTTTTGCATACTTGAACAAGGAGATGGCGTTTACGAATCGAGATCGTGACGGAGATGACTAACTAACACCAAGGGGGCACTGATATTGATTCGTAAAATTGAAGAGGTGACCATCTTTTTAACATCAAGGTTGATGCAAATTCACGTTAATTGCAGTTTGATGGGTCTTCTTGTCGGATCGGTTGGCGGTAAGTTGTGTAACTTGCAACACCCACTGGCCGCCACCCGTTGGTTTTCATTGTTAATTTCGCAAATCGGTCAAACGTGTTTTTGTAGATTTCTTTAATTCTTCATACTCGACAAAAGGGGGCGCAATTCGAAAAATAAAATCCAACGATATTGTCGTCATCCTTCAATTTTCTTTTTCTAAACGTCATGTTTGATCGGTTTTTGTTGCTATTTTTCATCCTGTTACGTTATCAATTGCGATGAAGTGGTCTGATGAGTTTTGGATTTTGACTCGAAATTTTCGACAGCCGAACCCGATTCGGAAATCGAAACGTTTTTGGTGTTTGCAGTGAAAATTGCGCAAAACATTTCTTATTGTTTAATGTTGAGTACGAGCAGCCGGTGCGACAGCAACCTTGCCCCGAATGCGAGACCTCGCCAAGGTCGGCGAGTTAAAAATTTCGCCTCAAGTGTACACTTTAATACCTTTTAAGGAGAACCAAAGGTTCAGATTTAATCTATTCTCGTTAGAATCGACCGTCGTTCGATTTGTTTTGGGCAAGGTCGTTGCCGCTAGGAATTGACCAAATTCGGTCTAAATAATTTCTTGTAATTACAGCACTAAATATAGATGCGAGTGGCCGAAAATAAATTTGTAGATTAAACTAAATAAACAACAAAAACTAGTCCACGAACCAACTTCACAGTGCTAGTGTGAAGATGACAATTGGCGACGTTTATTGTGATAGTAGTACCACCCCTTAGTGTTGTTTTTTTTTCTCCTCCAAGTGATTTGTTAGTGATAAAATGATGGCGACGTCGGGTATGTCGTACGCTGTCCATTACGATCTGGGAGGTCGTCAGGACGGCCTCCTCCAGGACTTCTCCCGCATGAGGATTGACGCAGCAAGAGAGCAACCCATGTTGTACGTGGCTATGGCTAGTTGGATACCGAAATGCAACATGTACCATCAAAAGTATGTCATTGAAATCGGCAACTTTGCCTTTTTTGGTAATTTTGTTTTCGTCGTAAACTCACCACCCATATGGTGGATGTGCTGATGGAAAGGTTGCATGACTCGTTCGACAAGCGCCGGATGTTTAAAACAGATTACGTCTTGCTAAATCAAGTCCGCTATCCTTGCAGAACTTAACCCTGCCATGTATGAACATCTGTCGATAATTATTCGTATGTCGTGTTTGTTTACTAATTTATTATCGCTGCCGTCGTTAGTGATCGCATTTAGCCAATTGCGAAAATTCCAAGTGCAATTCAGTGTCGTACCCCGGTACTTTTCGGTTCATAATTCATGTCGACCACTGCTGAGTAGGTTATCAATACCAACCAAGACCGAAATAAGACAAAAATTCGAAATAGGCAGGTAGGTACTTTTGTTTTTGAAAAATTCTGTTGGGTCAATTATTTTTTTTTTTCTAATATTAAACCGTTAAATCTCTGTTTAAGGTTTCGCAATATTATTTTGGTCTCTGGAATGGCGCTGATTACCTACGAAACAATTTTGAGGAACTCCCATCTATATCAGACATATTTTTTCCAGTTGTGAACCCCACAGCCCCATCACCGAAATTTCCGTGGTCCCCCCGCAGTCCGTTTCGAAAGAACCGGAACGAAATGAAGAAGCGAATATGTCTGCGGACGATCCCGCGAAAGATGAGAAACCGGCGAACACTGCGGGGGATACGGCGGACGGTTCCCAAATCGGTCCCCCGAAAGATGAGAAATCTGCGAACACTTCGGGGGATACGGCGGACATGTCTGCGGACGCTTCCCAAATCGGTCCCCCGAAAGATGAGAAATCTGCGAACACTTCGGGGGATACGGCGGACATGTCTGTGGACGGTTCCCAAATCGGTCCCCCGAACGATGAGAAACCGGCGAACACTTCGGGGGATACAGCGGACGATTCTGAAGACAAAATCGGTCCCCTGAAAGATGAGAAACCTGCGACTAATTTCGGGGATAAGCTCGCGATCACTCCTCAAAAAGCGATGAGTCCCAAACAACTCCAAAAGAAAATGGAGAGCGAACAGAAGCGCAAGCAAAAAGAGGTGGAACGCGAAGAGCGCGAAAAAAAGAAGGAACTGATGCGGTTAGAGAAATTGAAACAGAAACAGGAAAAAGACGATCAAAAAACGAAAGAGAAAGAACTAAAACGCAAAGAAAAAGAAGAAAAGGAACAGAAACGTAAGGAAAAGGAAGAGCGCGAAGAACAGAAACGTAAAGAACGCGAACAGGAGAAGTTGCGTAAACAGCAGGAATTAGACGAAAAAAACAAAGAAAAACAGAAACAGGAGGAACAAAAACAAAAGGCTGCGGCGGCTTTCGTGAATTTTTTCTTGCCGAAAAGGCAGGAGACGGGCGGCGGCGGTGGCGGCGATGAAAGAAAACCGGACGCGGAACGTACTTCGATATTTATGCCGTTTCAGGTGAAATCCGACATGAGATTGCCGCCGTTGCGGCGACCTCTCTTGACCGAAACGGAAAAGGACGATTTGGTGAAATTTTTCGAAAATCCCGAAACGAATTCCTATTTGCAAGAGTTGCGTGCCGGTAAGACGGTTCGAAAATCGCCGAGAACTTGGCGGTACGAGGACGGCAGCGACGATGTCGTCGTGGTCGAAGAAGAATTCGGTGAAAGTATTTACGAGGATAAGCCGAAAGCGCAGAGGATGCGGGCGAAATTTTTGAAGTTTCACGAAAACCGTCGACCGGCTTATTTCGGTACTTGGAGGAAAACTAGTGGTAAAGTTAAGGCGCGTAAACCGTTCGCGGAAGATACTTCGTTTTTTGATTATGAAGTCGAATCGGACGATGATTGGGAGGAGGAGGAACAAGGCGAGTCTCTTAACGGTTCCGATGATGAAGATAAAGAAAATGAAGTTGATAACGACGATTATGAAGTCGATAATGATTTTTTTGTTCCTCACGGCCATTTAAGTGATGATGAAGTCGATGATGAATCGTCTGCGAAATTATCTCCCGAATCGCTGAAACAAAAATTGAAACTTCTCAAAGATGAATTCGATCATGATATGAAAGCTAAAACGCATAAAGTTAAACCGAGATCGATTGGTTGTATTTGGTATAATAAAGACGGAAGTAACGTTGAGGAAGCTATCGATAGACATTTAAAACCTTTAGCTATGATTACTAACGGAAAAATTTTCATTCAGAAACGAAGCGATAGCGTTATTCAAACCCCCATTGTTCGAAAATACGTAGTTAAAGAACTGAAACCAGAATTGGTTCCGGTTTTTCTAAAACTCATCCACGGAAATGTGAAGAAGTCAAAGGTGATTGTTGCGGAATTTTTGACTTACATGCGAAACAACGGAAGTGAGGCTGATATGTTATCGAAACAGAATTTAACGAGAAACTTGAAACAGTTTGCTCAATGGAAGAAATGTCCCGATGAAGGATCGATGTTCAATAAATTTTGTTGGTACGTCCAAGATGACGTGAAGGAAAAATACAATATGAAGTTTGAACCCTTAAAATAAGATTAAAACGTATTGTGACATATGAAATGTTAAGTTCTTGTATTCAGTAAATTTTAATATTTTTTATCAAATTTTTTATTTGTTACGTCCCCGTTCGAAATCGTCCTGGGTTTTTCAAATTTTAGTCCTGATTTTCGGACTTTTGCAGTAGTCAGAGGGCTCACAGGTCGCGTCAATACGAAAGAGGTTCCAGTGCTGAGCGTCGTTACAAAAGGAGCCATCGCAGATCGCCCACATCGAAGAAACGTCATAGACATCGTCATGACAGGTCGTTGTCGCGACGCAAACACAGCCGCCGTTCATATTCTTCCGATCAGGTCAGTATTTGATTCAATCCATGCGATCGTTCATTGTAGTTGGCCGAAACGGTAAGAATTAATTTAATTTTATTGTGTTATTGCCGATGATTAACTGTGGAACGCCGCCATGTCTAGAGGGTCAAGTAACGATAACCAAATGATGTCCTCCTGTATATTATGCACTTACGAGCTTGTCAATATTTTTTCGTTCTCAATTGAACTGGTTTAACCCCCACCAACAACGATAGGAGAGAAAGACGATTTTAGCAACAAAATTTCTCGATATTACCATATGGTGTAGCAATAATTTTTGTTAAATCAGAAAGTCGACTTGTCGATAATTATCTGAATTCGTCGCCGAACTGTCAACTTTTCCGAACCTTTGTTCTATTTACGTGGCGTCGCACATTCGACGCCACAGTGCAACGTCAACCGCCGTCGAATTCGCGTACCGCAACGAAATGACATCGCGAAGATGACGAGCGTTGTTGTTACCACGACGGGGGGCGGCGGCGAATGGCGGGCGACCGAACGCGCGGCCGCCGCCAGAATTTTCGCGCAAGCCCTACCGTTTTTGCCGCCGAGAAAAACGTTGCCGCCTACCACCTCCACCGGTTCTTCGAGGTGGTCGTCCGATGACACAACACCACCCACCGTGGAGGTGCGACCTTGCGAAACAACAGTAATCAACCCCTCTCGATGCATGGTTTGCGTGCGTGTTCTGATTTTTGTGGTCCTTCGACCCTAACGACAGCTTTATCACTAACGAATTAACATTAAATTCGGTTCGTGATTGGGTCTCGGTGATGGATGGGGAAGGAAATTGTCTTACTTGCAGATACGTCGTTGTGTGTGTGTGTTTGTATGTGGGGACCCCACTAGTTTGTATTATTAGAAGCACGCGATAGGAGTGCGCCTTCTTTCGGACAGTGGCGGAGATACTTGACGGATCGAAAACCGATGCGACCGAGAAAAGTTTCAGAATTTTAGGTTTCGACACATTTTAAAAATCCCATCAACGTTAATTTCGTTCGATCTCTATCCGTTAAAAAGAAATCCAAAATGGACCATGGATGATGTTTATCAGTGTCACGTACGAAGTTTAGGGCAACTATTCCAGCAAATTCAAGAAAGGTTTGAACAATTAACGTCTTTACATACTTTTTGAAAGTTTGCAAGTCAAATCTTATAATTTTTCCCCAAGATGGCGTTGGTGTAACTGCAAATCGCAGCGATGTGTTTTTCTACAGGAATGAAGTTTGAGGCAACTGCACCGACTGCCGAACACTAACAGGAATGCGACCGAGAAAGGTTTGGAGAATTTGCGAAGATTTTTACCCGCAAAAAGCAAATCAGAAGCAAGAATTTTAGGTTAGGTGTCATAATGTTTGGAAGTAAAATCTTGTAATTTTGCCCCAAGATGGCGTTGGTGTAAGAAGAAATCGCAGCGATGTGTTTTTCTACAGGAATGAAGTTTGGGGCAACTGCACCGACTGCCGAACACTAACAGGAATGCGACCGGGAAAGGTTTGGAGAATTTGCGAAGATTTTTACCCACAAAAAGCAAATCAGAAGCAAGAATTTTAGGTTAGGTGCCATAATGTTTGGAAGTAAAATCTTGTAATTTTGCCCCAAGATGGCGTTGGTGTAAGAAGAAATCGCAGCGATGTGTTTTTCTACAGGAATGAAGTTTGGGGCAACTGCACCGACTGCCGAACACTAACAGGAATGCGACCGGGAAAGGTTTGGAGAATTTGCGAAGATTTTTACCCACAAAAAGCAAATCAGAAGCAAGAATTTTAGGTTAGGTGCCATAATGTTTGGAAGTAAAATCTTTTAATTTTGCCCCAAGATGGCGTTGGTGTAACTACAAATCGCAGCGATCTGTTTTTCTACAGGAATGAAGTTTGAGACAACTGCACCGACTGCCGAACACTAACAAGATGCGACCGAGACAGGTTTGGAGATTTTGCGAAGATTTTTACCCGCAAAAAGCAAATCAGAAGCAAGAATTTTAGGTTAGGAAGAAATGAAACCAAATGAAGAAACGCACGGAAGAAATTTAGGCCACAGTGCCGGGACAGGAAGTAATGAAAGAGGTTTTGGTGTGGCCGAACTTGGAAGCGGGAGACGTCAAAGGGATTGATTTGTTTTGTATCGTTGGGGGAGAATTCCAAATTGGGAAATCCACCCACGCCACTGCTCTTCCTAATGCACACGCCTGCTCGCCAGAAGAATATCGAAGTGGAGCAATGTTAGTGTATCAACGCCGCGGGCCAGCTTGTCGTGGTCACCGCTAGTGCAATGTAATGTTTTTGGTTTATTTTTAGATTGTTTACATTTTTAGAATCGTATTGATAATAGAGTTAACAAAGTGATGCTGTAACTAGTCGTTTTGTGTCGTAGAGGGAGTTGAATCCGTGAAAAAAAAATGAAGAAACACGACAAAGCCACGTCGAATTTCGTGGCGACCATGAAGAACATCCTCCGTTTACTGATGAAGGTTAGTCGCCAGGGGGAGACGTTTGAAATTTCGTCGCCAATTGGAGCGGTCCGTTTTATTTCTGTTTTTCGGAACCGTTCCAAGCGAATTGGTAATTTATCGGGACGATTCGTACGCTCATCTCTTGGCGATTTATGTAACTTGGTCGGAGCGTCGGCGACGTCGTCGTCGCGGTGGCAGCAGTACGTATGGCGAGCTGTTTGCGTTGGGTATTTATAGTTTGGCAGTTTTTGGCATCATCGGAACGAACGGAGAGCAATCGAACTAACGCGCATCTTCAGTCGTATCCCGGATAGCCCCGTCTTCACGTCAATTTCAATTGAACTAGTTTCGTGAGTGTTCGATGGCGTTGTGATGATACCCGTGTCAGATGTATACTACCGGATTGTCTTACAGCCGTCTGCGCACCGACGACACGACGTCGGATCATCATCACCACCACCGTTACGTCCCCGCCGCTGCTCCCGGATACTCCTGGCAAACGTCGTCGACGTCTTGGAACGTACGACCGACTCACACCAATACCAGACGAGTGTCCGATGACACCAGTTCAACAATGACGACATCCTCACAACCGGAAGCGCCCGCACGAAGGGCGAGGTACTCAAGATCGTCGACAACTAGCGTAGCGCAACTATTGAGCGAATCATGCACCAGTCTCCTTCAGAAACTTACGACAAGAGTACGAGGACCTTCCGCTACCGTCGATAGATCAACCAATAAAAATTTCAACGGTTTCAATCCGTTAATGACGAGTAAAAGTACAACGACAGTATCGAATTTAGGGCATACTAGAGCGCGTTTAGAAGATAAATATTCGAATGTTTTAGAGAAAATTTACGGGAGAAAACGCGATCCGGAAAGAACGATCGAACCGTCGATAGGTAGAGGTCTAGCTAAAAGCGCCACAACCACCAACGTTGTTCTGTCGGAAAAAGCGTACCCTTACGTCAGCGCCAATAATATTGTGCAACACCGCGAGAAAACACCATACAGAAGCGAAGCCAAAAACCATCACCAACAACGCAAACAATATCCAGAACCGCCGTACACTTTTCTCGATCGGGATTCCGTATCGAGAGTACGGCACAGATCGAATCATTCCGAATTGCGACCGCGACGTTCTTCGAAACCGTTGAGGACGGGAAGGAGCGAAGCGAACGAAAGAACGAGCAATTTGAAATTGTGTCCCGTCGAAATATCGTTGTTGGACGATGACGGTCCCGTTTCGGTGCACATGTCGAAACGTCTTACCACTACCGACGATGAAGTTACACCAACACCCGCCGTACCTGATCCGGTTACGGAAAGGGAAGCGAAACGTAAAGAAATTCAAAGTTTGATCATGAAATATTCGGCGTTGGATGAGGTGTATAATAGGGCCGATGTTAAAAGTGGAGCGGCGACGGTGGCGGCGACACAGGTACAACCGAGCGTTGCCACCGCTATCGCGCAGAAATATTATCCGGCGACAACGGCGGCGGCGGCGAGATTGGTGTCGGTTGTAAGTAGAGTCGTGTGAGTTGCCCGCAACACCTTACGGTGTTGTTCTCCCGTCACTAACATAACGAGTGCTGCTTGATAACAACGAAGCCAAAAAACTTAACGTTGTGTAAGTTTCGATGTGTTCGTTTGTTTTTTTATTTGTTCTCGCGGCCGTAAACAAATCGAATCGGCAAGTGCAATTGAATCTTTTAATTACTGCAGGGTTTTGAGGGAACTAAACCGGAAGAAGGCCGCGATTCATTCAATTGACCAAAAAAAAATTTGAGCGAATCTAATTTTCAAAATGACCGACAAGTTCGGTTTTTGGGGGAAAGGTGGTATCTCAATTACTGGTAAAAAAAATTATTTTACAAAATTTGAAGCTAAAGCGAGATAATTGCGAAACGATTGAACTAAATTAAGCCCCGGATATGTTTGCGGAATTGTTCTATTGAAGAAATCGACCGCCATTAGTTTGGGTTCAAAAGAAATTGTTTAATTGAAAAAATTTGCATTCTATAAAGTTGGACAGTTATTGGAAAGTTTTTGAGTTTCATGCACTTCGGTGATTCCAACGGCAGTTTCTAATTAGTTCCTTTTGTCTTGTAACTGTTTTTCGTGGGGTTAATTAATTATTTAATCGTGCCACTTTCGGTTGCAAAATATCGTTCGAGGAAGGATGACGCGATCAGTTGGACGTTATTAGGTCGGAAACTTGAGAGCGAAACCGATCTAATTGAATGTCGAATAGTTATTTTCGTAATTTAGTACGAATTGCTCACGTACCTCATTTATTTTCGTATTTAGTTGTTACGTTTGTTCTTATTAGTTCAAAATAAAAATCGTCAAACAACTGAAATTTCACAACGAAACGTTGGGGTGCTACAAAAATAGATGGGATGTACCTCCTAAATTTCCGCCGACATTTTGTTTAATTAGCAACCACTAAATTCTTGAAATAATATCAAACATCACCAAATACAATCAGTTCCTTCGGTTTGGTTGCAAAACAGGTAGCGACAATAAATTTTCTTAAGCTTTCGTTCTTTGTTTAGAATCTGGGACGACATCTGGGGGAACGTTTGTTTATAAGAGTGGCGAAGGTTCGTCACTTGACCTAGGTACTTCGAAATTCCGAACGAACGCGCTCGATTTTCGGGAAACTCTTCGTTTGCTGATTCGCGTATTAAAACTGAACTAAATTCGTTGCTTTCTCCCGTTCGTACGTGTTTTACCTATCTAAACAGTGCATAATGTACAAACGGCACCGGAGGTGTGCCGGGAGGAAGGTATATCCGGGCATGGCGACGTCAAGTCTCACTTAACGATTGTTTGTAATCATAGAAAAAGTGTGTACCTGTAGACAAGTACCACGCTCCTCTCTCCCTCATATACCTTCATCTGTTGATATTGTTCTGGTGCATATTTTGTGCCGGTTAAAGAGAATGATTGTTGATTTGGCAATCCGTTTGCCCTTTCCTCTGTCTGCTTATTGGGGACCATTCAACTCCATTGTATTGGCGGCATTTCTGCTGATCTTGACCTTGTTCCGTGATGACCGATGATGACTGTGGATCCATCCCTCGATGATGATCATGATGATGACGAAAGCAGAGCTCACGCGCACCCTCAGTGGAAGACGATGAAGAAGGCCATCTCATTTACCGTTCGGGAGACATTCTGCAAGACCGATGTTCGTGAATACTACACTTTGTTACACTTAGCAGTTTTTTCGGATAAGTCTTATTCTCTCTCAAATATTTATCCCGACAGACATTGTCCCCCCATCCAGTATTCGTAATTACCTTTCTTTTCAGCTTATCAAGAGGGCGGTTAACGGCCCCCTTTGTCTAAATTGAGTCAGTTCACAATGATGAATTTGTTGTTTTTTTATTAAATGGTTTTTCTCGACCCAAAAAAAAACAGTAAATTCGTGAATTGTTAGGGTTTTTCTATAATTGGAGTCCAATTAATTAATGGACACTTTTTGATAAATTTAGTTTGCATGCTGAAAATTTTACCAAATCGAGGCCGAGGCTGTGTAGGGATTTTTTTAATTACAACAAAATCGTTCGTTCATATCCCTACCGAGCGACGGCCTTTTCTCCAACAATTTCTGATTAGTTCCGTTGTTGCATTGCAGATAAAGTTCTTGGCACGCTCGGCGAAGGAACGTTTGGCAAGGTAGTCAAAGTGAAGGACATAGAAATGTGAGTGACAGAAATTGCATTTATGTAACTCTACTGACGTTTTGTAATTTCGAAACAGGGACCATTCGATGGCATTGAAAATCATCAAGAACGTGGAGAAATATCGAGAAGCTGCCAAACTTGAAATTAACGTTCTGGAAAAATTAGCCGATAAAGATCCGGACTGCATACAGTAGGTCGCGTACCAAAGTCACAACGGATCGTTAATTTTGTTTTTGTTTTTAGCCTGTGTGTGAAAATGTTGGACTGGTTCGATTATCACGGCCATATGTGTATAGCATTCGAGATGTTAGGTCTGAGTGTCTTTGATTTTTTGGTAAGTTCGGTTTTTTGTCGTTCACGACGAATATCTGCTCGCAAAAGCTTCGAAAGCGTAACTTTTTCTATAACAATACTATTTTGAAATTTAAAGAAATGACGCAAACATAGTTTCATTTCTATTTTTTATCTTTAAATCTGATGGTGGGAGAACTTTTGACCAGTGAATCTCATGTAGAGCAATATTTTTAAAGAAGTTTCAGCGATTAATTTCTAATTTTCTATCAATATTTGCTTTTTTATTCACAAGAATTATGCAATTAAATCTTTTCAAAACTCACAATTTTGTGAAATTAAAAACCATTTCCGTAAATTCGATGATAAAACGAACTTCTAACTGGCTAGACAGCAACGATGTATGACCCTCCCAAAAATAGATACAAGCAGACCGATATTCGGCATCAATAATTAAAAATTGATTTACTCTTCCACGGTCTAGCACGCTATCTGAAAGGGACTCGTAACCCTCCCAAAAGTAGGCCGCTAACCGGCAGCAATGATAAAAAACTTTTTTCTGTTTTATGACGTTGCACGCTGTTTGAAAGGGACTCGTAACTCTCCCAAAATTAGAGACAAGCAGATCGTTAACCGGCAGTAATAATAAAAAAAAATCGTTCAATTCTTGCATGGTCTTGCTCGCTGTTTGAAAGGGACTCGTAACCCTCCCAAAAGTAGATACAAGTAGGCCGCTAACCGGCAGCAATGATAAAAAACTTTTTTCTGTTTCATGACGTTGCACGCTATTGAAAGGGACTCGTAACCCTCCCAAAAATTGATACAAGCAGACCGCTAACCGGCAGTAATAATAAAAAAATTCGTTCAATTCTTGCATGGTCTTGCTCGCTGTTTGAAAGGGACTCGTAACCCTCCCAAAAGTAGATACAAGTAGGCCGCTAACCGGCAGCAATGATAAAAAACTTTTTTCTGTTTCATGACGTTGCACGCTATTGAAAGGGACTCGTAATCCTCCCAAAAGTAGAGACAAGCAGCCGCTAACCGGCAGTAATGATAAAAAACTTCGTTTAACTCTTGCATGGTTTTGCTCGCTGTTTGAAAGGGACTCGTAACCCTCCCAAAAGTAGATACAAGTAGGCCGCTACCCGGCAGCAACGATAAAAAACTTTGTTCTGTTTCATGACGTTGCACGCTGTTTGAAAGGGACTCGTAACCCTCCCAAAAGTAGAGACAAGCAGAACGTTAACCGCTTAAATACATAGCCCGAAAAAACTGTTTTTCTGCGTATGAATCTGACCCGTTTGTTTTTTTGCAGAAAGACAACAACTATCAACCGTATCCACTGGACCAAGTGCGGCACATCGGATATCAGTTATGCTATTCGGTCAAGTTTTTGCACGACA
This sequence comes from Pyrochroa serraticornis, assembly GCA_905333025.2. Classification (NCBI taxonomy): domain Eukaryota; kingdom Metazoa; phylum Arthropoda; class Insecta; order Coleoptera; family Pyrochroidae; genus Pyrochroa; species Pyrochroa serraticornis. Next base: position 48,689,408 of record HG995152.1, read on the forward strand.
ACAAGCTGACACACACTGATCTCAAACCTGAAAATATTTTGTTTGTTGATTCTGACTACGAATTAGTTTATAATACTAAAAAGGTATTTTCGTCCTTTCTGCGTGTGTTTTTTTTTTTTAACCATCCGTTTGTTGCAGAGGAGAGATGTAAAAAGAGTTAAAAGAACTGATGTTAGGCTAATAGACTTCGGGAGTGCGACGTTCGATCACGAACATCACAGCACAATAGTGTCGACTCGCCACTATAGAGCGCCAGAAGTAATTTTAGGTAACGCTTCGACATTTTGTTTTAAAACAATTAAAAAAAAATTTTTTTTTGCAGAATTAGGCTGGTCGCAACCGTGTGACGTATGGTCAATAGGTTGTATTTTATTTGAATTATATTTGGGCATAACGCTCTTCCAAACGCACGACAATAGGGAACATTTAGCCATGATGCAACGCATACTTGGAGAGATTCCAGTTAGGTGAGTCGTATCGGAAATGTTTAATGTTGCGTCCTAATTTTTTATTTGTATTTAGAATGGCGAGGAAAACGAAAACGAAATATTTCTATAGAGGAAAGCTTGAATGGGATGAAAAAAGTTCGGCGGGACGTTACGTCAGAGATAATTGCAAACCATTAACGGTGAGACATTTTTGACATTTGCTTTACCGCAATAATGTACGATTTAAACAATCAATTTATTCAGTTGTTTTTGCAGAGGTACAGACAGAGCGAGGAACATGACCATAATCAACTGTTTGATCTTGTCATTAAGATGTTAGAGTACGAACCGTCGCAAAGGATATCGTTGAAGGATGCGATGTTACATCCGTTCTTTGATAAAATTTTACCGCATCAACGATTAGGCGATCAAGGCGGAGCCGGTGATGTGAGAAGAGAAAAGAGTTTGTCGATGTCGCGATGAAAATGTCGGCGTTAAAGTGAATTTGTAACCTGCGTATTACTTCCTCGCACATTTTTTCATCTGATTTTTGCTATCTTTTCGATAATAGATGCTGTACAATAATATTTTGTTTATTATTTCAAAATTGCTAAATTCTGGACCTACGTAGTTTTTGTTCTAATTTCTGTTCACGAATCTCGTTTTTATTCATTCAAAGCACTATTTTTATAGTTACGGATCATTGGGTTGTGCTAAATTAATTATTAAAGGAAGTATTATTCCTGTTAATAAGGAAATTGCATCATTATGGACTTAAATAATCGTTCTGTAATAATGTAGTTTGTAGATTTTTTATTTATATTCTACAACAGTCCATAATTTATTTCTAAGGGTAATTTAATGAATGTGTTAAAATTCTATGTAAATATCACTGCATACAATAAAGATCTAGTTTTTATTTGCTGTATTCGTTTACATCTTCCAAGACGTTTCCGTAAATCAACGTTTTACTTGAAGCGCCAATGTTTCGCAGCGGTTCTTACATGAACTATTAGTTGAGCATTTTCATAAGTGGAGCCACCATCGCACCTATAAATTACTAAAAACTGTTGAGGCCTACCAAGAATAAAATAAACATAATAAAGAGCAAAAGTGTTTCTATTTAAAAAAACTTGTTTGACAGTTACATACATGAGTGGGAATGTTGGTATGGTTTTGTCTTACAAGTAAAATAATTTGTTTAAAACCTGGAGCGTTTTGGTGCTTCATTTTACCCGCACGTTGAGGCGGTTTTCTAAAAGAGGGCAGGACTAGAACCAAAAGTTTTTGATTTTTGAAAACAATTAGTAACATTTTTAAATTACCCGCGCTAATCACGTTTGGGTTGGTCACATTGACAGAGGTACCAACTAAACTTGTCGTATCCGCCATCTTTCTTTCTTAACAGTTAGAGTTGTCAGCACGTGGAAGTGAACTTGCGGTAAGTATTTAATAATTTCTCCCGGTTTTTATTAAAAAAGGAACTTCCCATTAATCATTTAATTGAATAATCGATCAAATTATCAATTGTTTAGTTAAATAGCCACAAAAGTTACTGATCTAACCTTAAATTTTAGTTGACACCATGGTTGCTCAAAAAAAACAGAAGAAGGCTATCGAGAGCATAAACAGCCGATTGGCTCTTGTAATGAAGTCCGGCAAATTCTGTTTAGGCTACAAACAGACTTTAAGGGTAAATTTTGCAATAATTTTTTTCCTAACGTTTTAATTCGATGATTACAGACCCTAAGACAAGGCAAAGCCAAGCTTATCATCATTGCCAACAATACTCCCCCGCTAAGAAAATCTGAGATCGAGTATTACGCTATGTTGGCGAAAACCGGTGTCCACCACTATACTGGAAACAACGTAGAATTGGGAACCGCATGTGGTAGATACTTCAGAGTATGCGCCATGTCCATCACAGACCCTGGCGATTCCGATATCATCAGATCGATGCCCGCAGGCGATGGGGCACCACAATAATGGATTGTAAACTTTATTTTTTATTTGTAAGAACGGGAGTTGTATTAAAACATACTTAATTTCTGCAAAATTTTGTGTTAACCTTAATTTTACTCCCCTAATTTATAATACAAAATTAACAAAAATTAGTAAAAAATATCATCGGATCTTCGACTGCTCGATTGATGTTCCATTTGTTGTCTCAAATACTTCAAACCGGCTTCAATTGAATCGCCTACGTTACTTGTTTTCGTCATTTTCCGTTTTTTATCGTTAGGACCGTAATAATCAAAAGTTGGGGGCGGAGCTATTTCAGTTCCTCTACCTCTATCAGGCGATTTTGAATCATCCGAAGAATAACTTGATTCACATTCATTAACGATAGGAATTGGTTTGACTGGATTCGTTTTATTTGAGGCCCGCCATGGAGGAATTTCGTCGTCAGAGTCTTCTTTTTGTTTTCTCGACGAAAACCGCAAAGACCCCGACGGTTCTTTACGCGCTTCCCTCCGATGCGATTCTTTTCTGTCCCCCCGAAACGCCGAAGGCGGAGCGAATTCAGCGGGTCGTTCCTTACGTTTTTTATCAACCCATTCTTCTTGTGTATACTCATAATGTTCTTTCACCCCTTCCTTTCCGTAATCCCAGGGTCTAATGTGACTTTTCCGCATTTTCTCCAAAACTTTTTCCTTTTCGTCGACGTCCTTTACGGTTTCTTTCGGTTCTTGCGGTTCCGGAACCGGTTCTGGCACTAAACCAATTTTTTGATTAATCGAAACAAACAATAAAAACAATTACCGTCTTCTTCTGGCGGCAATCCCATTCTCGCCCTTTTCCTATTTTTCGCAGCTTTGACTCTCGCTGCCAATTGTTTTTCTCTCGTTGCTTTCAAATCTTGCGCTTTCCTTTGTTGTTGTTGCGTTTCTTCCCGTAACTTTTTCAAAGCTTCTTGTTGTTTAGCTCTTTCTTCTTCGTCTTTCGAAAAACCGTAATAACCGACACCGTGGGTTCTCGCCTCTAAAATAGAAATTAATTAATCGGTTTTTGGGGGCAACAAAAAACGAACCGTTGAACAAAATGTCTTGGTAATGAATGTTTGATTTGTTTCTGAGTTCTTCCTCTTCTTTCTCCCATTGTTTTCGCAACAATTCTCTTCGCATATCGTTCGATAACAGTTCGCTATCTTCGGTAATTTCGGGGACGGGTTCCGGTTCCGGGGTGGGTTCGCGAGGAGGCGTCCTTTCACCGCGGTTTCTCCGCTTTTCGTCAACAATCAATTTCAAGTCTTTATCTTTGGATTTTAAATATTCTAAATCTTTGCGGAGACAAGTCCGGGTTCGACCCAAACAATCCACGTATTCAACCCTGCAAATAATAATTAAAAACAAGCTAATTAACATTTAATCATCACCATTCTTCGTCAGGATTTTTTGAACTGTAATGAGTTTTTGTTGGGGTATCGTCCTCGCTTTCGGGGTACCTATCAAAGTCATCTTCGGAATCCTCCGGGGGTAAGTCGGGAATTTTAGAAGCTTTTCTATTGAACCGCACCAAGTAGCGTCGATTGTGTTCAATTTCTTCATCGGTCGGGTTCGATTGTTTCGACAGTTTGTCATACAATTTTGCTTTCCCTTCCAAAGCGGCCCTAAAAAAAAACCTCAACCAATTGTTGGTTTTATGTTAAAAATGCGAACCCACCTGGATTTCTTCAATAAATTCTCCTCTTCTTCGCTGATATCATTCTTTTGTCGATCATTGACGCCCTTGTTTTTGATTTCTAACGGCGCTGTTTTCTTGAGGTTCTTAATTTTCACTTCGTTTTCAGCCCTAGTTTTGGACAGTTCCTGCTGTTTCCTCAAAATTTCCGCTTTCAAGCTGAGAAGCTGAATTACCGAAATTAACAAAAACTTTTGACAACCCCCAAATTACTTACCGACGATTTGCTAATTTCGTAAGTGCTCATTTCCGATTTTCTCAACTATCGTTAAATTAGCAATTAATTAAAAACCGCAACAGGTCCACAAATAACCTAAAATCTCCACTGACAGCTGTCACTTGATTCGAAAGTGGCGCCGTTCAGCGGCGGCTCGGGAGAGTTCTCAACTTAAGTCTACTTTGGATTGAAAAACAAAAAAATGGAGTAAATAAATTAGAATGGAATGTTTGGCACGTGCGGAATGCGTTTAGTGCGCCACCCTGCGGAGAATTCAGTAAAACATTTCCGTTTCTCAGTGCACGTATGAGGGAATAGTGTTGACGGTTTTTTGTTATTTTTCGTTTATTTCCTCGTTAGAAATGCTGCAGAACTAAAATAATTCGTTCACCGTGCTTCTGTTCCAACTTCTGTAAGTACTCGTTACAAATAATTTCGTGTTGGCAACGCTTCTTCAGCTGTAGTACGAGTTATGTGAAAGTTCCACGTTAGTGTTGCAAAAGGACAAAAGCGCCAAAAATCCAACAATTAACACAATTACAACGTTGGGGCGACGTCTGGAAGAGCCGCAATGTTAAAAAATTCGATAAGGAATTGAGTAAGAGCCAAGTATTGATCCAGGTCCGCAAATTGGTAACGAAACCGTCTCCTAAACACATTTTCGGGAAAAACGCACCTAAATTAGCCCAGGTGGCTGGCTTTTCACCCGCTAACGTCACTTTTCTTTTGTCAAAACAATCGCCACTTTCATTTGTTTAGGGTTATTTTCGGTCTAGCGGGCTTTCTTTGATTAGTTATGTCACAGTGACATTTCTGAAAATTTTTGCCTTGGACTCGAATTTTTTTTGCATTACGGCATCGATAATAGCGTGCAATTAAAAGTAAACAACACTGTTAACCTCTTGACCGCAACGTGATAATTTCTAATTATCGCGCTTTTAACAAAAATAATTTGCAAGTAATTGTGGAAAATCGATCATAATTCGAGGGTGGGTGCTTGCAATTTCTTGGGGTAATTACCATTGCGATTACTCAATGGTTTTGGTTATTGCGTTGAACTTGTTTTGTTGAGAACAATGTTACGAAAATTGTGTTAAATTTTATGTTTTGTTTTAATATTAGCATTGAAAGTGGTATTAATACTGATGGCACTGAGATGGGATGACGCATTCAAAGATTTGTAGCGCAGTCACCTCGACTCTTGGATTTAAAATGCTTCTCTACACCTAATTCCAAAAGTTCTGGGACAAGTTTTGAGACTGTTGAAGACTGATTAAAATAATTCCAAGTCGCTACTCTAGAACGTGGAAAATCGGGTTAAAAACTATTATTGTAAATATCACAAAAGTACTCGCGAGGTTTCAGGTTTCAGACTGTGATAGGGCAGTGACAAAAATTTTTTTTAGAAAGTGAAAGTTGTCATTTTGCCCTAATTTTGTGGTGGATCGAAGTTTGAAAATATTGCGGCGAGATGGCGCTGCTACTGAAATTGCGCTTGAAATTTTTTCTCAAGTGGAGTATAACTGAACAGGCAGTTTGCGAATTTAGTTGCTTCTCGAAAAACTTTTGAGTATTTTGAGACTAGTTTCGATTTTTAATTTAATTTTGCCAAGAAATACCAAAAATCGAATTTTGACAGAATTTAAAATCGAATTTTGACAGAATTTAAAATTTTCAAAATGGACACGTCGCGTCGATTTAACGAAAACGACGTTTTCAAATATCTTTGGTCCAAATTTGTTATGATGGGAGTTTTCTTGCAGATGCCGAATCATAAAAGAATTGGATCAGTGGTAATTGATGTAACAGATGAGAAGCGATGGGTTCTTTGCAACAACCAAATAGGTTTAGGCCTTACATTCAAAGCAGCCCGGGGAACTTTCCTCAAAGCTTAAGCGGCAGCGAAACGGATATATCTACCTCAAACGAAAATTTATCCAATGAAGAGAAGTACGTGATCAGGCATACGGCCAGACAAGAACCTCAAGGACAAGAAAATCAGCAAACCTCCAACAGGAGCTCCCTCAGAGACAGTTTACCCTCAAATCGCAGTTCTCTAGACGTGTCTTCATCCTCGTACAACACCCTGATCATACATAGTGCCGGGGATGAATCTTGGACAGGTAATGTAAAAAATGGGAAATCCCGTTGAATGTTTGTCAAAATTTCAGGACGAAATTCGGGAGCTAGGGAATCCATCGATAGTTCGAATCCTCCCAGTTACATTTCTCATCAATCCTCGAATCTCTACCACGATCCGAAATTATCTCCAAGTCAAAGAAGAGGATCCGCCAGTCCCTCCCCCTCGTTCCCACCAAGCAAAGACCACTCCGTACGTAACAGTTTCGACGGCAACTCTCGAATCTACGACAACCCCGTCCAAGAACTCAACGATATTCCCGACGATTACTTAAGTCAATCATCAGTACTCAAACATTTAGCAAAAGAAGTCAAAGGACCGTCCTCAAATTGCCTCACGAAAAACGACGATCTAGCCGGTTATCCCGATTTCAACCAACTCCCACCCCCACCCGAATACCCGAAATGGACCGACAAATCACCCCTACAAGCAGCGGTGGTCAACCGAAATCACAGAAAAACCCCCGATAAGATGAGCTTATCGAAATCTCAACCGGACCTATCGAAAATCGGGGTCGGTAAGAACGATTGCGATTTTACCGGCTTCAGAAGAGGCGTTTCGGCGCCGCGACCCCCTACGAGAGGTAGAGAAGAATACGAATCTAAAGGTGGCGAAGTGTGGCCTTCGGGCGAAATGGTCGAAATACTCATCAAAGAGAATAGCGCTTTGAAATTAGAATTAGATAATTTATTTATGAAAGTTGCTAAAACTCAAAAGGTAATTGTCGGACGATTTTGATTGTTTAATTGAAACATTTTTGTACAGCTCGAACATGAAATTCTTAAAGTACACAAAGCACAAGAAGATCTGGTCCAATCGTGCGAAAGAAGAGAACGATTGGAGAGGGCGGCAAGGGGCCGGTTACAAGGTGATAACAGGAGATTGTTGGAATTGAACAGGTCGTTACGAGAACAACTCGATTTGTTATCGTCACAATTACTTTCGAGATCTCCAGGTCCCGACTCTACCGCCCCCGATAGTCTGCGGAGGGAACTCAGCAAAAGGGAAATTCTCATTGCGCAATTAATACAACAAAGTGAGCCATTTGGGTTTGAAATTTTGTCTAAACGCTTCGACTTCATGCTGAACCCACTTTTGTCTTCAAATTTGTCTCAATTTTTGTTGAATTCTTAGAACGGTTGCAACTGTTTTTGCAAAAGAATTTTATTGTCATTTTCGAAACAAATTTCTTGCCTTGCCAGTAACTTTGAACTGAAACCAATTCTTTATGCAAAAAAAAATTGTCACTGTCGTCGAAAATTTTTCTTTGTCTCGCAAGTAACTTTGAACTCTCACCAATTCTCTGTAGCATTAATATTAAAGTGTTTGATTTGAAATTTGCGATAGACAAGGAGCACGTTGCCGCTAAGGAGCGTCAAGAGATTGAGTTGGCGGCCCAAAGAGTGACGTTGCAGGAGCAAAGGACCCACATCGATATTCTAGATACCGCCCTGACCAACGCCCAGGGTAACGTCGTACGTCTCGAAGAAGAGGTAAGGTGGCGTATTGTGATAGATTTAAATTTAACTGATCGATCGGTAGAATCGCAAGAAACAATTGTATGTCGAACGAGTCGCTCAGTTGCAACATGCGTTGTCATCGTTGCAACTTGCCAGCGATCGCCGAGAACAAACCGAAAGGAAATTGAGGTTGCAACTCGAAAGGGAATTGCAACGTGCCAAACTGGTCCAAGGTGATGACGGCAAAACCGGTTGGGACTTGCCCAATTCGGCCAACGAATCACCGTCGGAACTCAAACGACGTCTACGTGAAAAGGACGAGAAAATCATGCGACTCGAAGGGGATTGTTCCAAATGGGAACAGAGATATTTGGAGGAGAGCGCCCTCAGGCAAGCGGCCATCGATGCAGCCAGCATCCCTAAGTAAGTTATCTCGTAATGCAGAAAATTTTAATAATAAAGAAATTTTGCGTTTTATATCCTGTAAACTGTTTACTCGTTTGTGTTGTTGATAAATTGAGTTTTAAGGCTACGGTTCAGTCTGTTTGCGTTCTCTGTCACACCCGTGGGACGTTATAGGGACCCTCCGCCAGTAACCGAACGCTACGACAACTGAACCGCACCTTCAAGTACATTTTTGGCAATAAATAGAGTTCAACTCCGTTTTCTAAAGTTCAAGAATTTATTTCTCATGAGTAGTGGGAGGGTTGAACTATTTTAGACGATCCCTCGTTTTTACGAAGGAGGGGTAGCAAATGATTAGCGTCCATTTAGCAGGTTTCTTAACGAGTCTTCAATCATCTTTTGCAAGCTGTCGATAAATTGATTTTTAAGGTTACGGTTCAGTGTGTTTGCGTTCTCTGTTACACCTATGGGACGTTATAGGGACCCTCCGCCAGCAACCGAACGCTACGACGACTAAACCGCACCTTCAAGTACATTTTTGGATATAGATTGGGTTCAACTCCGATTTCTAAAGTTCAAAAATTTATTTCTCATGAGTAGTGGGAGGGTTGAACTATTTTAGACCATCCCTCGTTTTTACGAAGGAAGGGTAGCAAATGATTAGCGTCCTTTTAGCAGGTTTCTTAACGAGTCTTCAATTATCTTTTGCAAGCTGTCGATAAATTGATTTTTAAGGTTACGGTTTAGTGTGTTTTCGTTCTCTGTCACTCCTATGGGACGTTATAGGGACCCTCCGGACGTTCAGCCTCTTATTATAAAGTTCAAAAATGCATTTCTCATAAATAATCCGACGATTGGACTATTGTGGACGATTGCTGGTTTTTACGAACGAGGGGTAGCAAATGATTAACGTTCCTTTACCGGGTTTTAACGAGCCTTCAACCATCTCTCGCTTTGTGCAACTTGATTGGTTTTCTTATTTTGTTTATGCTACCGATAAATTGATTTTTAAGGTTACGGTTTAGTGTTTGCGTTCTCTGTCACTCCTATGGGACGTTATAGGGACCCTCCGCCAGCAACCGAACCCTACGACCACTAAACCGCACCTTCAAGTACATTTTTGGATATAGATTGAGTTCAACTCCGTTTTCTAAAGTTCAAGAATTTATTTCTCATGAGTAGTGGGAGGGTTGAACTATTTTAGACGATCCCTCGTTTTTACGAAGGAGGGGTAGCAAATGATTAGCGTCCATTTAGCAGGTTTCTTAACGAGTCTTCAACCATCTTTTGCAAGCTGTCGCTAAATTGATTTTTAAGGTTACGGTTTAGTCTGTTTTCGTTCTCTGTCACTCCTATGGGACATTATAGGGACCCTCCGGACGTTCAGCCTCTTATTATAAAGTTCAAAAATGCATTTCTCATAAATAATCGGACGATTGGACTATTGTGGACGATTGCTGGTTTTTACGAACGAGGGGTAGCAAATGATTAACGTCCCTTTACCGGGTTTTAACGAGCCTTCAACCATCTCTCGCTTTGTGCAACTTGATTGGTTTTCTTATTTTGTTTATGCTACCGATAAATTGATTTTTAAGGTTACAGTTTAGTGTTTGCGTTCTCTGTCACTCCTATGGGACGTTATAGGGACCCTCCGCCAGCAACCGAACCCTACGACCACTAAACCGCACCTTCAAGTACATTTTTGGATATAGATTGAGTTCAACTCCGTTTTCTAAAGTTCAAGAATTTATTTCTCATGAGTAGTGGGAGGGTTGAACTATTTTAGACGATCCCTCGTTTTTACGAAGGAGGGGTAGCAAATGATTAGCGTCCTTTTAGCAGGTTTCTTAACGAGTCTTCAACCATCTTTTGCAAGCTGTCGCTAAATTGATTTTTAAGGTTACGGTTTAGTCTGTTTTCGTTCTCTGTCACTCCTATGGGACGTTATAGGGACCCTCCGGACGTTCAGCCTCTTATTATAAAGTTCAAAAATGCATTTCTCATAAATAATCCGACGATTGGACTATTGTGGACGATTGCTGGTTTTTACGAACGAGGGGTAGCAAATGATTAACGTTCCTTTACCGAGTTTTAACGAGCCTTCAACCATCTCTCGCTTTGTGCAACTTGATTGGTTTTCTTATTTTGTTTATGCTACCGATAAATTGATTTTTACGGCTACGATTCAGTGTGTTTGCGTTCTCTGTCACTCCTATGGGACGTTATAGGGACCCTCCGCCAGCAACCGAACGCTACGACGACTAAACCGCACCTTCAAGTACATTTTTGGCAATAGATTGAGTTCAACTCCGTTTTCTAAAGTTTAAAAATTTATTTCTCATGAGTAGCGGGAGGGTTGAACTATTTTAGACGATCCCTCGATTTTACGAAGGAGGGGTAGCAAATGATTAGCGTCCTTTTAGCAGGTTTCTTAACGAGTCTTCAACCATCTTTTGCAAGCTGTCGCTAAATTGATTTTTAAGGTTACGGTTTAGTTTGTTTTCGTTCTCTGTCACTCCTATGGGACGTTATAGGGACCCTCCGGACGTTCAGCCTCTTATTATAAAGTTCAAAAATGCATTTCTCATAAATAATCGGACGATTGGACTATTGTGATCGATTGCTGGTTTTTACGAACGAGGGGTAGCAAATGATTAACGTCCCTTTACCGGGTTTTAACGATCTTTCAACTATCTCTCGCTTTGTGCAACTTGATTGGTTTTCTTATTTTGTTTATGCTACCGATAAGTTGATTTTTAATGTTACGGTTTAGTGTGTTTGCGTTCTCTGTCACTCCCATGGAACGTTATAGGAACCCTCCGCCAGCAACCGAACGCTACGACGACTAAACCGCACCTTCAAGTACATTTTTGGCAATAGATTGAGTTCAACTCCGTTTTCTAAAGTTCAAAAATTTATTTCTCATGAATAATGGGAGGGTTGAACTATTTTAGATGATCCCTCGTTTTTACGAAGGAGGGGTAGCAAATGATTAGCGTCCATTTAGCAGGTTTCTTAACGATTCTTCAATCATCTTTTGCAAGCTTTCGCCAAATTGATTTTTAAGGTCTGTTTTCGTTCTCTGTCGCTCCCACGGGGCGTTATCGACATCCTCCGTGCGTGCGACAGAATGCAACGACTGAATTATATTTAAAGCTTATTTTTAAAAGGTTGGTGATTTTTTTAAATCAATCTCTAACGTGAAAAATTTTTTTAGGGACGCTAAGATCGCTGCGCTCGAGAAGACTAGCCAAGAAACCGAACGAATCATAGCGGAAGCCCGGAATGAGAAGATCCGCCACATGGACGAAGTCCACGCGGCTCAGAAGAAAGTGGCCGATTTGGAATCGAGGTGATCCTTCGCTTTCCAAATTCGATGGTCGCCACTAATTTTTGATTCCAGAGTGAAGGATCTCGAATCGAAACTGGCGGAAAGAGACGCCATGATCAAAGTGTTGCAGAAGCACACTTACGATAAGGACGTTTCGAGTATGTTGGGTCGATCGCCCCATCACACTCCTCATCCTAGTTTAAGCGGTGCCGATATTGATCACGTTTTAGGTACAACGGTTTCGAGGGAAGAACTCGGTAAAAAAAAATTAAATTTTTTATTCATAGAATTTTAATTGTTTTGTGTTAGTGAGCAGCGTATTGACGAGTTCCACTGGTTTCGGATCTAGCAATTCGTATGCAGGTAGCGATTCGTCTTACCATATGGCTTCGTATAGTAAATACGATAAAAGTTTCGATTCGACGAAACAAACTTTGGACAATCAATTGAAAGAGATCGATAGTCAACTAGATTCGCAACTGCTTAGCAAGGTAGGAGAGACTGAGACATTTTATTGACTGTAACAGGACTGTTCTGTACTGGTCTCGAATTTGTTTATTAAGTACAGAATTAGACCTTCAATTTTCAATGTATTTTTCGATACAGTCAAATAGTGAGTCGGTTGAGTTTTTTTGTTTTTTTTTTCTTGAGTGCTGCATAGTTTAGATATTGTTTTATGATTTGTACATACTTACGTTTGTTGTGTACTCTAATCGACTGGACCAAATGTTTTTAACGAAATACCGTTATTGTTTCATAATTATTTCGATGGGTTTACCGGATTTTTTCACTTTTTATTTCGTAGTACAGAAACACTGAAGACCAAAGTTACGATTGTTTCACTAAGAGTGCATCGTTTGTTTGACATTTAAGAGTGCGGCTCTGAGGCCATCTTGCACCAAATAAGTGACTAAAGGAAGCGAAAATTATCTTTAGATTTATTAGTAAAGGAAAAACAGGCAAAAATTACAAGCAAAAGCCAAAATAATTCAGAACTAAAAGAAGTGTAAAGGGTTCATGCACCAAGCAATTACCATCTGGATAATGGGTGTCGTTTCCACTAACTTGATCATCATTATTCGTGCCTGAAACTCTAAGAAAGAAACTTTCTGATCTTCACATAGCGCGAATTAGTCTTTGAAGAGAATTTCTTGCTAGTAGGGAACTTTAAAAAATCTAATTCAGTAGATTCGTGTTGAGACAGCGCTGCCCTCTTTCGACACTGTGTACCGACCTCCCCGTCGCAGACGACTGCTCAATTTTTGGGTAGGGAAGGGTCACGTCGTTCCTAGATTGTTCAAACTCTACCAAGAAATTGAATCTTTTGATTGAGTAACGATTTACAACAATTTGAGGGCATACATTTCAGTGTCTCTATCGGTTGTTTCGAAAAAAACAATTTCTCGAACGTTGGTGCTGCAAATTTTTCATATTTACACTCCTTTTGTTGCAGTATTAAAGAGATTTTCTAATGGATGTGAAATTGTTTAATAACAAGTTGAACCGCGTCATGATTGGTGATGGTTAGAAGCATCGACCATATTGCCAATCTAAGTACTAAAACTGAATTGCCAAATTTGGTTGTTGCGTTGTTAATAATGGAAAAATAAATTTAAAAATTGTTTTGGGGGTGTCAATCAGTGTTTCTGTTACAACGAAAAGTAAAAATTGAAATCGTCTGATGCGCCTTTTACTCTACTGGTGATCGAAAATTTTTAATTCTGAAAAGTTTGTAAATATTGGATGTTTCTGTTTTTCTTTCTTTGTTAGTCCAGTTTCGATTGTAAATATAAAAAGTAGAATTTGGTTTTTCTCCCTTTAAATAAAAGTTTTTAAGTACCACCAGTATTGTAGATCGATAAGTCTTTGCATGTATGTTTGTCGTTGGCATGGTGTAAATTGAATAAAAATCGATTTCGATAACGAGTGGTTGAGTGTTACTCAAATTTCTGCCTTTCCGGCCTGCTTCGCCCGCCCGCCCCATTTTAAAATCTTAACCAACCCTTAACCCCAACCATCCCCATTGCATGGCGAGCCGAGTGGCGTGCCGTGTGACTAACCCACATTTCACGCAGGTCCCGGACAATATCCCAACTGTGTCTGTTCTCTTCTCCTTTTCAGCGGGGTCTTTGCTGTTTTCCAGGATTCACTAATCCAGTCACTGCGCAGAGAAAAGGAAAAATACCCAAACCACTACTGGCGGGTGTGAACGGGGGCGGTGTCGTTGTCGGCGGCGGTACCGTCGGAGGTCTTTACGAACCCTCCGCCATGTTACTACTAGAAAAACAAGGTCGCGCCTCGCAACAACAACGCATGCAAGACGGCAACGATACCAATAACGTCGGGACGACGACGACAACACGTTGTCCCGCACCCAGTTCGTTACCGCGACCCCCACGTCCCGCTTCCCATCGAAGCGGTCTACCTCGCAGGTTAGGCGAATACAACCGTTTAGCCGAAGGAGAAACGCCGCCACTTCGTAAGAAATCTGACGGGGGCGATTCGCTCAGTTCGAACGCCAGTAGCAGGAGGGTGTCGCCGGCGAGATCGTTGATACCGCCGTCGCCCAGAAAATTGGGGGAATACGGGAGATTGTCGGAGAGTGGCGGATCGAGTTCGTCTTTAAGAAAACCGATGAGAACGGGAAGTAGCAGCGCCGAAAGGGATTCGACTGTCAATCATAACATTGCGACTTCTTCCAAGGTAAGGCTGTTTAGTGGATCGCCGGTCAGAAGAGGCGGTTCGTTGGGAAGGGACAGCAAATCGTCCACCGATTCGACAACTAGCAAGTATCGCATACAGTTTTAAGTTAGGATAAGTCGATTTTGCAAAACTGTGCCAACCACCATCATTGGTTTAGAAATTTCGACAAGTTTCAGTGATACTCGTGAATCTTCATTGTACAATTCTATTGATCTGAAACTGCTGAATGCTTTCACGAAAATTGTAAGCCAACGACTTCAATCTGTAACTTTTTTATTCGATTACTATTTAAATCGTTTCAGAGCAATATCGCGACCGATCGACAGAAACTGGCATTTGTTTTCCCTACAATCCGGTTCCTTTTTTATTATTGACGAATGAATTGAAGTTTGTCTACCAGATGGCGCGGAGTCTAGGACACTAAAAGTCGTGTAATTCCACTCCTTTGTTTTCATTGAATTTAATTGTTACAATTTTACGGCCCAAATTACAGCCTCGAAAAAATTAACGGTAGGAAGGGCGTCTATTGCTTTGTTCTTAAACGAAAATTCGCATAACCTATAAAATTATTTTTCGACATTCGATTTAATCAACAAAGCGTTTCTTTTATTATCTGATGAATAAATTGAGACTTGCTCACCAGAGGGCGCGGAGTCTAGAAGGACACTAAAGCCCATGGAACTGTTTTCATTGAATTTAATTGTATTTTTGAAATGATATTTACAATATTTTTACCTCAAGACTCCGGGTCAAAAAAAAAATTAATGGTAGGGATGACGTCTGTTGATAACTTAGGCATTTTTTTATTTAAACATTTTAATATTAAAAAAATTGGTTCGCTTCCTTCTGTCTCCTTAACCCTTCCTTGGTCACCCACATCATTGGTCGTTACTCGATTCTTCCCTTCATAATTAAAAAAATGTTTTCTTATTGTTTTGAGTCACGCTAACGCTGTAAAAACTGTTAATTTCTGTCTAATCGGTCGCTGTATTTCGAAAGTAAACCTGTTACCCTGAAATGATGCATTGTCTTTACCGATTACTACCTTTATGTACCTTATCTAATCGCCAAACCAATGTATAATCACGTTAATTCGCTAGTCTTCATAAACCAAATATATTAGGGGCCTTCCTTAAGCTAGGGACCAAATCTTGTTCTCCCTTCATGTTGTTTAATTTTTTTCTTTTGGTAAAGACAGTGAAACGCCATGTTATTCTAGAATGTGCCTTTACAAAACGAAGTCTTCTGACAAAGTGTACGGATACCTAGAATCTCCTATTTACACTTTTGTATACAAATTTGTTGTGTCTAGTAATAAACTTCTAGTCTGTTTATAAATGTTACGTTGATGTACAGACAATAAAGCGAATAATTTAGGAAATTATATTCTTTATAATCCCCAGATCTCGCATTCGCGAGATACCATGACCAAAGAGCTTATGCGCGCAGCTGGGAACAAATTAATTCGGAATTGCAGGTAATTGAATATTTTGGGAAAATTAATTTTGGGGCTCAAATCGATCGTAAAAAATACAATAAGAGCTGTCAATGTACTAAATTTACTTTATTGTTGTCCAGTAGACAAAATTAAATAAAAAGCGAATCATCCTTGCTTCTGGGCAAGCTCCTTCGCCTTCGCTCGCTCAATCTTCGCGATACGGGCTGCCGATTTGGAACCCAAAACGCCGCCGCCCCAGTGACGCCTGATCTCATCAGCTCTATCATTGAAGTTAGTTTTGATAACATCAATGATTTTGGTCAAATTAGCCCTATCACCGGCTTCAATCTAAAAAAAAATAAATTAAAAACAAATCAAATTCGAAAAAACTACTCACTTTCGTCAAAGCGAGAGCAGTGCAAGTTTTCCTTCGCACCAACAACCCCAAACGCGCTTTCCCCTTAACAATACAATAAGGAACCCCCATTTTCCGGCATAAAGCCGGAAGGAACAACACCAATTCTATTGGGTCCACATCGTGGGCAATTACCACTAGTTGAGCTTTCTTTTGCTCAACTAATTTGGTAACTGTATTCGTACCGGCCCTGATCGTGTTGGTTTTTTTGGGTTGCGTTTCAGGCTTTTTGGCCACCTTACTTTCGGCCAACGCTTTCAAACGGTTCTTTTTTTCCAGTTCGGTTTCTGGCCTGTATTTGTTCAACACTTTGAAAAGTTGAGTTGCTGAAATTTCGTGTTATTTTGATTGTTACGGAAAGTTATTGGGTAAAGTACCTGTTTGTTTATCAAGGGTTTGGGTGAATTGGTTGATTGGTGGTGGCACTTTCAAACGCTTGATTAGGACAGCTTTTTGACGCTGAATACGAATGTATTTGGGCCATTTAACGAAACGTGAAAGATCACGAGACGGTTGGATGTCTTGGCCTGTAAAGATTTGTTTTAATGTTAATTGTTGTGGAAGTAAATGATTTACGAACCGATTCCGAAGTTGCGAGGCCTTTTCTCGAATAGGGGGTTGACTTCCTTTTTTTGCTCGACTTTTTTGACGGCGAGAGGAGCGGCTGCTACCTTTTTCCCAATCTTCTTCTTCGGCTAACATTAAGAATGTTAAATTTAGAATTCAAAACAATAGAGAACTTTGTGAGGAAAATCGTTTGCAAAGAGAAACAACAATATGGCCTTTTAGGTTAGGATCATCTTTTTTTTTTTAATTCGAAGAAATAAACCTAAATATCGACATTTAAACAAATTACGCAATATTTACCTTCTTTTGCACCATCTTTAGAGCAAAATTTGTGGCGGATGCCCGTGAAAAATGAAAATATTAATAAATGTACAACGGCACTTCACCCCACGATGAAATGACAGCCGTAAAAGGACCATAAACGGAAGCGCATGCGCATGAAAAGGACACGCTCAGTGTTGCCATTCACTCAACAAGAAAAGTACTAAAACCTCATCTAAAATTGTACGTTATTCTTATGCGCATGCGCATAAGAAAAACTGCCGTTGGTGGTATTGCTGCGGGAAATTCAAACACTAATAGAAATTATAGCGAGAATTTTTATAAGCGCGAATTACAGCGACCAGTTTCTGTAAGTCGTACACGTGACTCGATCTTAACTTTTTCTCTTAATAAATTTTATTTATTCGTCGGAAATATTTCAATTAACAAAGTAAATGTTTTTAGAATTCTAATAAAGTGTATTAATAATCGTCAAAATTACAAAAAATAAGGAGTAACACTTCGATTGGGAATAACCCTTTCGGAATCGGGTACAGCATGGAACAATTTGGCTTCAACCTTATCAGTCGATTGAAACTCCAATATGCTCGCAATATTTCCACATCGGTAGCAATAATTAGGAGCAGACCACACGGTGATTAGTTTATCGTCAAACATGTATTTGTACCCTAAAACAAAAATTTACAACTTAAATAAACAAAAGTCACTACGTCAATAAGTTTTGCGGGAAATTTCATATTATAAGTAGAATCTGACAATATACAGAGTGTCCAACCTTACGATTTGCGAGGTTTCCATAGCAACTTGTTGGTTGCAATTATGGATTGCTATGGAAATTTAACAAATCAAGATGCGCGAGCTAGTTGCTATGGAAACGTCGCAAATAAATTGCATGTGCACAATCAAGTTGCGAGGTTTCCATAGCAACCTGCTGCAACTCAAATTGAAATCAAATCCTAAGAAATCTTCGAAGTTGTTTCAAAACTCTCAATCACTACGCCCTTTTAGTGGCCGTAACTCGTCTTAAATAAGAAATTATTTGCGATATTGTTATAAATTTTGCAAGTTTATTGATATGAAATAAGCAAAAACTCTCATTGATTTACCCTTAGAATAATTTACCTTCGTGTACAAGCTGATGAGCTCTGCAGATAAGTGATAACGCGTTAATTTGCATGAAATCGTGCGTGACTTTGGCTCCGAATAAGTATCCGGCCCCGCGCGGACTCGCCGACCTAAACAGTTACAATTAACTTTGAATTTTTAGCAAAACAAACAAATACCAAGTTTCGACGTCCTCAGGGTCCGACCACACTAAATCGCAAAAGGCACCTTTATGGGGAATTTCTTGGTTCCTTTCCAAAATCCGTATTTGGTCGACAGTTTTGATATCAGGGCTCAAACCTCCGTGCACACACAAAATCTTCTCGTCGATCAACTAAAAAACCAAATTAAAACAAAAATTCCCAAAATCACAACAACGTACAGCGGCAACCGTAAGTAAATCGAACACCGAACAGCAGTACTTCCAGGCGTTGACGTTGCCGTATTTAGTGAGACATTCATCATAAAACCCGTAAACTTGAGTGATTTGTCGACTTTCGTGATTTCCCCTTAACAAAGTGATTTTATCAGGATAAGCGGCTTTTAAAGTTAATAATCGCGTGAAAGTTTCTAAACTGTAGTAACCTCGATCGACGAAATCCCCCAAAAACACGTAATTTGTTTCGGGTACTTGACCGCCTCGTCGGAACAACTCTTCCAAATCGTAGAACTAAAAAGACTTTGTGAGTAGACGAATCGAGAGGTTTAAATGTACCTGGCCGTGGATGTCGCCGCAAACTGTCACTGGAGTTGAAACTGGTTGAACGTTGGATTCTTCTAGTAAGATATCGCTAACGATACTGCATAATTTCTTTAGGTCATTTTCGGGCAAATACTTGCATTGTTTCGATATTTCAATCCAATTGTCCAATTCTGAATCTGTCGACATTTTGATGGATAATTCGGTGTGAAATCGCAATTTGGTTCTAAGATAGTCACAAAATCATTTAGATTCAACGTATTTTAACAACAATTAGGAGTTTTGTTAAAATATTAAAATTGAAAATAACCAAAAATCTGACAGCGATGACAGTAAAATGACAACGACAGCCCCCTTCTTATCGAGAAAGTGGGGGTGGGTGTGTAGAGAGTGAAGTTAGCCATAGTTAAAAATTAGAAATTTCCAAAATTATTAACCTTAACGAATCTAAGTAACTAATGCAAATTTAATTTTGATTAGTTATTTCAATTTTTATTTTAAACGTAAATTCAAAAATCCAAAACTCCTTCCATTGACCCGCGGGCATGCGCAGAACTTCAATTATTTACCAAAAGCAGGGTTGCCACGCTGCTATTTCAAAATTTGTTATTAGTTTGCACGTGTGGAGCAAGTTTTGAGAAATTCTTCTAATTAAATCGTTTTCATCCCAAAAACGCCACAATGCCGAAATCTAAACGTGATAAGAAGAGTGAGTATTCTTTAATTCTAGTTGTAACCAAGTTTTAACGAAATTGTTGTCGATCATAACCTCACTTTCGAAAATTTTGTCAATTCCAGTATCTTTGACGAAAACCAACAAAAAGGGTTTAGCCTTAAAACAGAAAATCGTGGAAGATGTCCGAAATTGCGTGGAGAAGTACAACAGTATTTACGTTTTTACAATCGGTAGTATAAGAAACGAAAAAATGAACGAAATACGACAAGAATGGAAAACGAGTCGGTTTTTCTTTGGCAAAAACAAAATAATCGCATTAGGTTTAGGCAGGAGTCCAGAAGAAGAAGTTGCAGACGATTTACATAAAGTAATTTACATAATTGTAAAATTATTTATTTTTATTTTTAATTTAATAATTTCAGCTTTCCAAATGTGTTAATGGTCAATGTGCGTTATTGTTCACTGATTGTCCGAAAAATGAAGTGGTTGAATGGTTTGAACAATTCTCTTCGCAAGATTTTGCTCGATCCGGCTATAAAGTTGATAAAAAAATTAAATTAGAAGAAGGTCCTTTGAAACAATTCTCACACGCCATCGAGCCGTACTTAAGACAACTGGGATTGCCTACGAAACTGGATAGAGGTAAATTAATAGTTAAGTTAACGCAAAACTTATTTTTGATTTTTTTTCAGGAATTGTAACGCTGATCAAGGATCATAAAGTCTGTAAAAAGGGGGAGGTTTTGAAACCGGAACAAGCGAAAATTTTAGAATTATTAGGACACAAATTAGCCACATTCAAATTTACGTTAACAGCGTCATGGATCAAAGGAGTGGGATTTGAGAAACTGAATGGTGAAAGCGAAGTTGAAGAGACCAATGGAAGTGGAGGCGATGAGGAAATGGACGAATAATCGACGTATTTTTGTTTTAAGTAAAATATTTTTTTGTAAATCGTGCAAATTTTAATTAAAAGAAAAAATTCAATTTTCAGGATTTTTATTTTCTTTACGAGGTTTTGCCCACCAGTGTCGTGATAGTTTTAAAAAGTGCCATCTCCTCGTGATTGCACTTAACTAATTAATTGGACTCATTAATGTGACTGGTTATCAGTTTAAAAGTTCCGGACTAGGACTAATTAATTTTAAATTTGCCGCCATTTACAACGTGGCGACGTTGCCACACCATCTAGGGGAAGAAGAAAAATTATTTTTTGTCGCCAGGTGTCTCTATTATCACTTTAAAAATTATAGTTTTTCAAATTTCCCAAGTTTTGGTGATAGGAGCGAAATTATGGACGACACTCTTAATTTAAATTAAATTAAATTTACGGCTTAGCAATGTTGCCATATTAGCTGTCAAAAGCAGCTGATCGCAGCCAACTTCATTGTTATCTGTAGTGATGATAGTGTCCATATTTACATATTTAATAATTAAGCTTAATCTGTAACTTAAATCGCCTTCCTACTTTAATGTAAATATCGCCGGTAAGTCCAGCTTTGGCTCGTTACCAAGAATCGGCGTAATTTCGTATAATTTCAGGAAGAAATGACTACCAAAAGGGGTTCCGTTTCGGGGCCGAAACGTCAATTCAAAGAGAAAATCGTCCAAATCTACGAAACCCTCTTCAAAGGCGATAATTTAGCGAATACCGGACCATTATTTTGGGACGAATTCTTCCTCCTCAAACCGAAAACAGCTCACATCGATAACGAAATACAAAAAATGTCATCTGAACAACTTTTCCTCGCCAAATCCAACCTCAACATGCTAATAAACAGCTGCATAGAAGCTCTAAATGATCAAAACAACATTAGAGTAGTATACGCGATGCACACTTTATGCGCAGTTATCCATGCAATTTTTCGAAAATCGTCTGAAATTGATTCCGATATTTTTTTGGTCGGTTTCGAGAATTCCGAAGCTAAAATCAAGTTAATGTTGACGTCAGCTCAAAGTTTTTTGGAGGGTTAGTTATATTGCTTCATAAACGTTAGAGTAACAAACTTTTTCCAGATGAAGTTCCCAACGTTTTGAAGTGTTTATCGTTGAAATTATTAATAATTTTAACTACGAGAACCGAAAACATCAACCAAAACACCCTAATTGAGCACATAATGAACACGTCGCTATTCGAATGTCTTTTAAAATTATTGTGTGACGTCCAAACGCGTCAAGTTCACGGTTACGATGTTGTTCTTTTATTAACATTACTTGTAAATTATCGAAAATACGACGCAGCCAACCCTTACGTTGTTAAATTATCGATATTAGACGACGAACTAGCTTTAAACGGTTACGGACAAGTGATCACGTCATCTCTTTGCGAATTCTGCAACCAATTCAACCGGGAATTGATCGAGAACCAACACACGTCTTGGTTGTCCTCTCTCACCAATATGGTGGGAAACATTTTCATTTCGGAAGAAGGCGCGTTCCGTACCCAACAAATGAGGGCCAATAACGCTTTTTTATTGGCGCTGTACGAAGCCATTCATTTGAATCGGAACTTCATCACCACTCTGGCCCACACCCAAGTCGACGGCAGTTCACCCCCTTCGCCTATCAACACTTTGAACGCCCTCAGCGCCCCGCCTAATGTTACGGCAGCGGCGCTAACGTCACAACCGTCCAATCTTTTAGTCATTTTTTTTCAATATTGGTGAGTTGTGATATCAACTTAACTCGATTTATGTAAACATGAATGGGGGTACTCATTGCCCAAGATTTCCGGTGGTTTAGCTCGGACTTTCACCGGATGGATGGTTCGCGTATAATCCGCTAGAGGCAGCACTCGGTAGCTTTAGCCTACTAGAAACTAACGCATGCATGATTTGTCTGACATTTAAGAGTGCGGCCTTGACGCCATCTCACTGCGAGTCTAAACGTCATCAAGAAGGGCGTAAGACGGAGGAGAGAAACTAACGACTCGTTTAAGTCAAAAATGAGTTAATGTTAACCCCTTTCAGTTAGGGTTCCTGAATGCTTATTAATTGCAGTTCCATTGTGATGCAAGACACGAAAAGCGACGCCGGTTCCAATTCGGTTAAGTTGTGCTTCCTGATCCTCTGCTGCATAACTGAGGACCAATACGCGAATTCGTTGATGCACGATGTGGGTTTAGCCTTCAAAGTTTGCCTTCATAAGTTGCCGATGCGGCATCGAAAAGTTTCTCCTGACCAAACCACTTCATCGCAACCTTTAGTTTGTTCGCTTTTAGGTGAATTTCGATTGAGTTGAGTTTTTGTTGAAATTTTGCGTTTCAGATTTGTTAGTGGAGTTCTTCTTGAGTCATATGATGAAGAAATTCCCGATCGAACTTTACGTCCTTTGCATCAGCGTATTGCAACGTATTTTGTGTTACCAAAAACGTTGCAGAATCCGGTTGAATTACGTATGGAAAAGTTTGTGGACTGCGCTACTTTTAGTGTTACGATTCGTTTTACAACATGAAAGCTATTTAGCCAAAAAGATGAATATTATCAATTTATCGATGCGAATTGTTAACGTTTTTAATTTTTTTATAACGTACGGAGACACTTTTTTACCAACACCGGGCAGCTACGACGAACTCTATTACGAATTGATCCGGATGCACCAAATTTTCGACAATATTTATTCGATGGGTACGTAAAATTACGATCGAATTGATTGATAATTCGATAATTTCAGGATTGAGGTACTCGACTGTCGATGGCGAATATAAGGACGACGCTCTCAAACTCAACAATAGTTTAATCAACGTTCGATCGATCATCAAACATTTCTCGCCGAAAATCGAGCAATGGCTGATTTCGGCGAACCTTTCCACGCCAACCGAACAACAAATTCTTGATGTTGTTAAAAAGAATTACGATAGTTTAACGTTGAAATTGCAAGATTCTTTGGATCAATACGATAGGTATAGCGAAAAGCCGGAATATGTAAATTTTTTCACCGATATGATTAGGAGTATTGTTCTGGATACCTGTAATAATGTTGGATTTACGCTCGTTGATTTGCAAAAAACTGAATTTATTAACAATTAAAATCAATTCGAAATTGACGCGGTTTCGTTCCAAACATCCTCGTAGAACCTGGGATCACTTATCCTCAAACTAGCCCTTTTGTAGTAATAATAATAAATTGGTGTCACTGAAAACGAAACGTTACAATAACGAAATGGCAGTAATAACGAAATTACGTGTTCGTTGTAGAATAAATAGAATGAAAAGAGGGGTAGACCAAATCTGTTTGGGGGGTGTATCCCATTGCGCTACCAAGAACCATATTTGTAGGAGTATTGTCGTGAAGAAGTATAATCCGAAAATTGTTAAACTCACATGGAATTTTTCGTATAACAAATTAATTAGGCCTGCCTGAACTTGATTTTAGTTACTTTTTCTAAAATTTCGCCACTTACCTGAAAAGCGTACGTCGAGAAAAATGTTAAAAACAGAGATCCTAAAGATAATATCAAACAAGCGCTTTGGATGCTGAAATTTGATTTTTACAAATTGTTACTAACACACGATACTTACATGAATAATATGAGGGAAACCCCGTTGTGTTGTCGAACTAGAGTCGAAAATATGTTAATAAAAAAATCTATTGCAACCAGTACAGTTTGCAACGATAACATTAAAGTGTATCGTTTTATTGTTAACTTCATTCTTAAATTGTGAAAATGGGGTCGTTTGAAGTTTGTTGACAGTGGCAGTTGACCCGCACATGTGGGTGTATTGATTTTTCTTCTGCGCCACCTAATTACGCAATTTACCCCAAACGTGCCATTTCTGTTCGGTAATGAAATTTTTAACGAAAATAAACAAATTTCGAAAATTTGGGGGCCGCTGATCGGGGTTTCCCTCGAAAGACAATGGCAAACTACCCTAAAGTTCTGCGGTTGTCGTGTAGAGGTCGCTGATGCTCGTTAAACGAGTTGGAAAATTTATTCAAGTTCAAAAAGGAAACTGTAAAACAATTTTTAATGCGAATTAATTTTATTATGCATGACTCTTTCTTCTTCGTACATTTTTGAACTAACTAGATAATCGCGTCCGATTTTAAACAAAACGTAATAATTAAAAAACAACAAAAAAGATAACGAAAGGATGTTGTACCACATAACACTTTTTACTAACAAAACTAATTGGAGTAACACCATAACGACATGGAGGACTAGCAGTATGCTGAGAGAAAACGAGGGATTCTTGAATATAATCTGGAAAATCGTACAAATTAGTTTTAAGATACAAAAAATTGGATTACATTGAAAAATCGAGAAATTCGCATGTCTATTGTCGCTTCGTGGGTGCGACCAACAACGCAAACAAACTAAACCGCAACCTTAAGTATATTTAAGCTCAATTTTCAAAATTTTAGCCCCCAACTTATTTTTTCACAATAAAATTAATTTCGTGTATATTGCGTTGCCTACATAGATAGCCAACAAATTGTCTGTACCACTCCCTGTCGGTAGATGGGATGAAGGAAAAGTAGATAAGTGCAGGACTAGTAGAGAGGAGAGTTAGTTAGAGTTGTAGAGTAAAAAACCGAGAGAGTTAAAGAAATAAAACCGAGAAAACGTCTTTTGTTTACTTCACCGGCTCCTATTACGACAATCCGAATAATCCAACAATAGTGCAAGCGGATTGTAACATTAAGGAGCGGTTTAGTCGTCGCGTTCTCTGTCGCACCCACAGAGCGTTATTAACAATGAATCCTAGGAAAAAATTGAAATCGCAAATTACATTGAAAAATCGAGCAATTTGCATGTCTATTGTCGCTTCGTGGGTGCGACCAACAACGCAAACAAACTAAACCCCAACCTTAAGTATATTTAAGCTCAATTTTCAAAATTTTAGCCCCCAACTTATTTTTTCACAATAAAATTAATTTCGTGTATATTGTGTTGCCTACATAGATAGCCAACAAATTGTGTGTACCACTCCCAAAGCAAACAAACTAAACCGCAACCTTAAGTATATTTAAGCTCAATTTTCAAAATTTTAGCCCCCAACTTTATTTTTTCACAATAAAATTAATTTGGTGTATATTGTGTTGCCTACATTGACAGCAAACAAATTGTCTGTAGCACTCCTTGTCGGCAGATGGGATGAAGGAAAAGTAGATAAGTGCAGGACTAGTAGAGAGGAGAGTTAGTTAGAGTTGTAGAGTAAAGAACCGAGAGAGTTAAAGAAATAAAACCGAGAAAACGTCTTTTGTTTACTTCATCGGCTCCTATTACGACAATCCGAATAATCCAACAATAGTGCAAGCGGATTGTAACATTAAGGATGCAGTTTAGTCGTCGCGTTCTCTGTCGCACCCACAGAGCGTTATTAACAATGAATCCTGGGTTGTACTCCAAAACTTGACCGATCGACTTGAAATTTGTTTTAAGTCCAAAACTAATTTGTCTACATATTTAAAAGCAAAAAAAAATAAAAAACTTTTTTACTTTTTGGGGACAACGCAATTTTCTTGAGTATATAGGCAACACGCTGTACAGAAAATTTATTTTTTTTGTAAAGAACTAAAATTTTTTAATTTTACTTTGAAGCCTTAAAAACAGTGGGGGCCACAGAAAAAACCTTATCGCTGTAGTTATAAAAAGACTTTCCGAGTGGCTTAAATGATGATGAATAAAAAATAGTGCCACTAAGAGCGATTTTTTAGTAATAAAAATACTCACGTAAAACCTAGAAAAAGTCGAATTTCCCGGCTCGCTAGCGTTGCATTCTCCTTGGGCCCTATAAACGTCCCGTCCGTGTTTAACCAAAGCTCCGTAAGGCCACAACATTTCTTCGTTCCAATTGTTGTTAACTAACAAAATGCTTCTAGTTTCCAACTTGTCCCAATTGCCCAAATGCAAAGCGGAACGGTGTAAAATGTCGCAAAATCGCAAAGAAAGAATGTGTATCGTATAAGCAACGAAACTGCTCAAAAAAATGAAAATTACGTGTTGAGTCGCCCAATATACGTCGTAATGGAGATGGTTCTAAAAAAATTAATTAAAATAAATAATTTACAAAAAAATTAAGTTACTTGAGCGAAACAACAAGGAATGAATCCGGTGTAGTAAGCATTCAATACGGAACTGAACAAAATTTGTTTCATACGATTATTGAAGTTAGTTTTCAAATTTTCAACTTCTTCCCGAACTTCGGACGCGTTCGATTTGCAAGCGTGTAAAGGTGGCGACGAGTTACAAGAAATTAACTCGAAGAAAGAAGTCACTTTGAATCCGAACAGAATCAAGTAAACTAGAATACTGCAAATCGATTTTTACACAAAATTTTGGAGAATTTTCGATATTACGGGTAGCATAAGTAGAAAATGTTGACGACAGGGTGGCTCTGGACTACGTAATAGGCACACCATGACAGTAGGGAACAAATAACTCCGAACAAAGCAAACCTAAAAAACTATAGTTTAGAAAACCATTCAAATTGATTACTGATCGTACTTAAAGGAAACGTACGCCAAATCTAAACATTTTATCGAAACAAACTTGTCGATTATTTTACAACCTATAATGTAAATCAGTCTTCGTGACAACAGTATTGAGATGAAAGCCACCAAATTCAAGTCGATTAGATAAAAATTCTGCAACGAAACTTATTTTAACTTAATTTTTTTGTATAAATTAATTACCAATGCTTGTCTTGTGTATGAATGAGGCAACCACCATACTGTCCTGTATAAATGTAGAAATTGTAAAGCTCCCGCGGCTGTTGTGAAAAAGAACATTAATGATTCGAAAAATAAATCGTCGTCAACCGGAGTGTTGGGGAAAGGAAAATGTTTCGGAGCCGAAGCATGTTCGAGAGCAGGTAACGTAGGGACTGACGCCCCTAAAGGTGCGTAACGGTTACTCGGAATTTCGGGGGCAAAACCTGAAATTAACGGGGACATAGAATTGCGTAAAGTACGCGGTAAACGTCTGTTGCCCCCCGGCATCGCGATTTTTGACGTTTTAAACGTCAAAGTGACAGCACCCAACCGACCAATCGAAGATTGATTCGCGAGATGCGGCGCCAAATTCAAATAAATATCAAAAATTTTTGTAAAATTTCTATTTACACAACAAATTCAAATAAACGTTAAAATATTCTTAAAAAACAAACAAAAATAAATCAATTAGAATCGCTACTAGAACTATAATCACAAACTAACGAATTCGTTAATTTCGCAACTTTTTCATTTGTAACAGTTTGTGGGGGTTCTCCCGACTTTCTTTTGATCCCCAAATCCCGTTTCATATTTCCGCTTAAAATCTTGATTGCTTTCCGTTCTTTGTTTGGGGTAAAGTTGGTGGTGGGAAGCGAAGACCTCGCAATAATTTTCTTTCTAACAAGATCGGTATTTTCCGCAATATTTGTGGGAGATTTTAGTTTCAAACTAAGTAACGAGGCCATTTTTCGATCTTCTTCGTTTTCCGCTACTAAAGGTATATCTAAACTCGATTTCTTCAAAAGCGCTTTATCGTCATTCCGCGATTGTTTCATTTCTTGGTTTTGTTTCTGCAATTAATCTACGAAATTATTAAATAATCAAAATATTCGACATTTACCCTGAAAATTGACCGTAATTTCTGATTGGAACTGTACGAATCGGACCAATTCGATTCGTTTCTGTTGTATAATTGGATTAGACGAGGTTTTGCGCTTTCGTAACTACCTTTATCTTCAGAACCGTGTTCAAGTTTAAACATGGAATCGTCGAACATGCGTTTTTGAGCTTCTTTCGTTTCGGGGACGATTTGTTCGTTTTGTGTGGGGTCCCATCGGTTTTCTTGGCGTCTAGCTCCCGACACTATCACGTATTCTAGGTTCTAAAATTAATTTTGTTAGTTAAATTTAAAAATTGTTAAAACATTACGTACTCCCGGATCTGTTTTAATTATGATTCGGTTATCGCACAAGTGACATTTCATATTAAACTGGTATAAGGGTGTCGTGTAGTACATTCCTATTTTCGTTTTGTCGGCGTTGTAACGCACCCCCATGCCGATATGGTTGTTGCAGCCTTCGCACCAGATATTGTACGGCATTTCGAAACGCACAATTATGATGCCTTGGTGAATTTTACGGGCACGTTCCCGTAATGCATGAGTTCCAAGAAACTTGTTGAGCCCCCCAACTTTTGGGTCATAATCGGGGGGATAATATTTGTTCGTTCCCTTACGCTCTCCCATTGTGGCGGTTTCAAACCTAACCTAAAAATTAACAAATAACAATTAACAATATAACAAACTAAACAATTTCAAATCAACTCCTTACGAATTAAATAAATTTAGAATTGAATCGGTTTACGAAAATATTGATAATGGTTTTTGACAGCTAAACGCGCATTTAGTAAACACGTCACACCCGTCACTGAACCCAGTGTTGCCAACTGATTGCGCAACTAAATCGGTAGATGGCGCAAGAATCTTTGGTAGATTGCATCAAATATCGGTATATTTGAATTAAACGTATTTAATAACATCTAAATATAGAAATAAATATAAACAGTTAAAAAAGATACAAATAGATAAACAATTTTGCAAAAACAAACCTTTAATATCGTCATTCAATTGTTTTGACGATCCCCCATTAGTGTTTTCTGCTTGGCAATTGTCTTCATCTTATGTTGCTGAAATTTTCCGTTTGTCAGTTAATGTCTTATCACAAGACTTGCATTTTCCGTATCCTGTGCCCTTTTTGCTTTTTGTCAACCACCCCCTAAATTCTTGTAAATTTTCCCACTTTGTCTTGTAACGTTGTAACTGTTACAATCGAAATCACTCATAATTTTATTTAAATATTTTTGTGACATTATAAAGGCGCAAATAAGACAAAGTCACGTCACTCCTATTTATAAGATCGGTTGTTATATTTTTGGGGGATTTACCTAATTTTGTTCAAAAATAAAGAAAATACGCGTTATTTTCTTAATATCTACAGATTCCTTTATGTTTTTTCCGTGCTAGTAATTCCCCCAATTTACATTTATTTTTATCCACTAATAGATGGCAGCATCAATTCAGAAAATTACATCATAACAACTAGCGAGATTCCGTTTGTGTATACTTAGTTTCTTTATTGAAGCATAAAATTAAATTTTTAAATCAAAGTGTTACATTTTTGGTAGAATTGGACGTTAAATCGGTAGTTCGGCAAATTTGATCTAAAATCGGTAGATCTACCAAAAAATCGGTACGGTTGGCAACGCTGGGTGACTGTACTGTAATCTCAGTCCATAGAGAGAGTATTCTATGTCCAGTCCTTGCGAGTTTGTGTCTAAAGTCTCTAGCTTGCGCATGCGCAGTAGTCGAGAAGAAACCGCGTTTGTTTTGCTTGTTTCGTTCATCTTGTGGTAGTGAGTGTTTTGTGGTAAAGCAAAAAAGAAAGGAACCTTGATATGTATAAAACAGTGATAAGATAATGGTATAGACCGATCATTATTTTAGGTATGGGGAATTTAACGGCCATGATGCACGAGTTCCGTCAGTTTCAAATTGAACCTGGTCAGAAATACAAATTAAAAGAAAAAGTTGAAAATATGGAATTGTTCAAAAAAGTTTGCATCCATAGTTCAACTCTCTTCTACCGAGCTATCCACTCACAGTACCCATCATCTGGTTCTCCTCACATTCTAATTATAACAAACATAAGTATCTAAACCTTTTTTGTAGCGATCCTGAAGAAAACGGAAATGCGAACGCAGAACCTAACCAAGGTTAAATTAATGGGGATTCGGGAAAGGAATCTGCCAACTCGAACGAACTTAAAGAAATTATTACAATTTTCTTTGATATTTTTGCTGAGTTTTCTTAGTCATTTTCCTATTCACAAGAGACAGAAAATTCCACTTTAATATTTCTGATTGGCATCTAACGTTGCTATATCACATTATTGTGATATTGCACTGGCGGTTCATTACTGTCGAAATGGAAATAAAGTTCAATTAATTGCACATTCAAATTTGGCGTGCTATGAGGTAAACGCGTAAGAACGCCACCTCTGGTTGACGGCAGCAACTCGTAGGCGCCAATTTGAATGTATAACAATTCTAGTTTAACAAAGGAGAATAAAAATACTAAACACCACAAATATTCCCCCATTGACACTAAATTCGAACCTCTTTGTGGTGTTGGAGTGCGTTGAGGAGTGCGGAAAGGATGTATAAGGGAGAATCTGTGTATTTTAGTGTTTCTTAACAAAAGACATTTCGAAATAATTTTTCTAGTTAATTTTAAAAAATATATGGCGTTTCTACATAATTGCATTATAACAGGGATTCTCACTTTTCATTGTTAAAAATCTAAAACTACACTTGTCTTCTTACATTATTTCATTTTTTCTCTAAAGGAAATGCAGCAACAAAAGTTTTCAATGTTCAACTAAGCGAAGTAGCTACAGAGTTGCATGGATCGAATTACGTTAACTAAGGTACTGACGCTTGTTTATTGTCGCGTAAATGAGGTATCGGCATTTCGTTAAAAAATCACACAAACTGAAACAGTAAAATTTACACAAAAATATTAACTTTACCAATTTATTGCTGACAAATTAAATTGTGTGCATTACAGATTTGCTTGAATTTTTCACAACTCCAACGTTCGTTTACCGAAATTTTGCGACCAATCAGTTTCGTCAAATACTTAATTAATGCCAATCGGACAAAAATAAACAATTTAATAGAAAAAAATCGATTCAACAAATATTCTACTTAAAACAGTACTAATAGTTACGTCAGCTTTATTTGGTTAATGAGCCACTACTGGCCAAAAATTACAATTGCATTTGTTAACTTTGAAACAATTAAGGCATCGAATTTCTTTCGCAATTATACATCCAGCTTTCTAACGCCAGAACGTCAAAATCATTTTTGCAGCGCGGTTCCAACGTCAACAGTAACAAAACGAGACCGAATTCAAAAATTAAGGTCCCCGCATTATTTCGAGAGGCAATACTAACTTAGACATTTATCGATAAATACAAACACATTATGACTCTCGTACGACAATGTTAATACAACATTGAACACGTATAGAATTTAGTGTCCAGAACCCAAGTCAAATTGCGGCAACGTCCCAATCACACGGCCGGCCGGCCGGATTTTCACCGCAACGTCGCAATCAAACCGCCAACCACGTTTTCATGACAACGTCGCAATCAAACCGCCAACCACGTTTTCATGGCAACGTTGCAATCAAACAGCCAGCTAGGTTTTCATAGCAACGCGTTGTGACTTCACGAGTTGCTATGGAAACCTAACAAATCAACCACCGGAATCGAGAAGCGCCAGTCGTTTGTTTGAAAACGTTCTAGATATTTGATTCGTGATGTTTCCACGGTAACCGGTGCTGTTTAACTTGAAGTGGGGCGCTTAATCGTGTCGAAACACAAAAATACCAATCAAACGTATCACAATAACTTGTACAGTACAAATCGTGCAGAACAACATTACGACGATGTTTTCTTTCGTCGTTAATAATTAAAAAAAAATCAACAGGTACGCAAACAAAAACCTAACTGATAACCTTAAAATTAGATAAACTTGCACGTTTCCTATTAAAATAAATAAATAAAATCAACTGCGTTCGGTGTTTGTGTGTGTGACCGAAAAGGATATGTACAAATTGAAAGTTTAAGATTCGTTGGCGAAAAAATTCTGCAATTGTTGCACCGTCGAACGGTCTAAAAGACACAAATCGAAATCGAACGTGTGCGCCGACACTTCGTAGCGGCCGGTTTCGGCGATCAACTGTACGACTTTTTGTAGATCAGAATGGTCTTTCAGTGCCATTATTTTTAGTTGCAGATCCCTTAAAACATTTATATAGTCATCTTCCTGCAAGTAAACACAATTATTTTTCGATAAAAAAAAACATCGAACAGCAACAACCGTGTCTGGTGATTCTACCACAAACGTTTTCCCGTCGTCCACCATCTCCTGATCTACGTCCGAATTGTTATTGAGATGGTTGTCGCGCGGTTTTTTCTCGGCAGGTTCTTCGTCCCTTTCCGGCGAATTCGATTTCCGTTTGCATTTAATCGCGTTGGCTTCGTAACCTTTCTCTTTTTTCAATTTCGCGTTTTTCTCTTCTTTCATTTTCGTTTCAATTCTCGACTTTCTGTCGGCGTTCGACGACGCCGAACTCGACATCGAACTGTTCGAACTGTCGTCGTCGATAAGGCTTTGGTAACTCGGAGCTTTCTCCTTTTTTATCGCCAAAGGCGGTTCGCTTTTGATGAAAGTAGCCGGTTTGATTTCGACGGGAGGCTGTGGAGGCGGCGCCGGCCTTTCCAGTTTCTTCTCATTTTTGTACTTCTCCTCTTTCTTATCCCTCTTCTCTTTATCTTTTTTCTTCGATTTGTATTTTTCCGAATGCTTTTCGTTAGAACGCTCCTCTTTCGACTTTTCTTTCAATTTCTCCTTCTTTTCCACCACCTAAACTCACGTTAACAATTAAAACCGCCAAAATTCACGGAAAACTCACCTTCAATTGAGGCGGCGAAGGCGTTTCCGTCTTTACCTTCACAACGTCCTTCTTCGATTCCCCCCTACCTTTATCTTTGTGTTCGTCTAATTTCTGTTCGTCGCTGTGTTTGTTCTCTTTGTGCTCCTTGCTCCTCTTTTCCTTCTTCGACTTTTTATCCTCCGATTTGTCCCGTTTGTCATGCTGTTTGGCTTCTTTGTGTTTCGAAACCGGAGGACTAGAAAGACGCGAAGGACTCCGTTTCGGCGATCGCTTCGGACTCGGACTGTTCGGACGCGGCGACCTCTCCCTCTTAACACCCTTATCCTTATTTCTATCTCTATCTTTGACCTTTTCTTTAGATTTCTTCTCCTCTTTACTGCTCTTCTTTTCCGAATCTCCCTTATCTTTCGACTTATCTTTCTCCTTGTCCTTGTGACCGTCTTTGTGAGGACTATGCTTCGTCCGCGCTTTTTCGCTACCTGAAAACTTCATTTAAAAAAACGCAACAAAAGCGAAACTTCCAACTGAGCGTAGAACGTTTCACTTTTCGTTACGCTAGTAGCGGCGCATGAGTTGGACGTGTAGCGGGGATTACCAAACTTTAGGTCCGCGTTCAAATCTCGTCACACTAAAAAGCTATTGATGCGAATCTCTACACGTCGATTGGACGATTTTGTTATCGCTACTACGAATCGATTCAAAAACAACAAACAGCCAAAAAATTTTTTAACTTTAATTTGCAACATTGACACCACGCAGGCGTAAACGAAACGCGTTGGCCGCCACAACGTTTTCTGATTGTGCAAAAAAGTAAAAAAACACTCATCGGTATCATGTGACTCAAACAAAAGAAGTGAGGGGCGGTCCACTTTTTGTGGAACGAAAAAAAGGACGCACCTTTGTCGGGTTTGGGCGTGTTTTTTGGATCTTTCCAAATTTTTTGGTCCGAAGCGGGCTTTGACGATGTCATTATGGGGGAACCGAACAACTCTTGGAAATTGGTGTTATACGGTTCGCTGGTTTTTATTTTGGGTCTTTTCGCTAAATCGCCTCCGGCGAATTTCGGTTTACTCATCATTTGATTTTTGTCGTCGATTGTCGACCTGGTATCGTTAACTTCTTGGATATTTGCAGAAGTGACAATCTGAAAATTCTTTGCTAAACTGAAAGTTATTGAATTGTTTTCACATTACGGTTCCTCCTCCTTTAAGTAGTTTCAATTTGAAATCCTCTGAAGGTGCGTTAAAAACATATTTTTCTTTTCGAACTTTGAGGATAGCGGGTCCGGAGTGTTGAAGATGTAAGTCGTAATTGAAGCTAATCTTTTTGGGTTCGTTGCCATTCCTCAAATAAATATCGATGGGTAGATTGAAACCGGCGTAACCGGATTCTTTAACTGAATAAGGAGGCTCTTTCACCACTAGAAATCAATGGTTAGGCGTAGTTGCAATATTAAAGTGTTAGTACCTCTTTTGGGTTTTGGGAACGTTTCGTGTAAGTAGAAGACAACTTTCTCGACGTAATAGTGAATTTCCACGCCTTCACAACCTCGTACGAATACTTCCCAATCGTGAGTGAACCCGCCCTGGGTCTTTTTGTTGCGGATGGAAGCCTCGTGGCCAATTTCCAAATAAATCCTTACTGCCATCGTTGAACCAGCCCCAAGTATTTTAACCCATTTCTGTGGTTGATTTAACGCGGCTTTAAACAGGACGTTTTCTGAAAAATTTACGTCAAGACTCCTCGGGGCTCACCAAACGCTCCAACTTACCCTCCAATTACTTTTGATTTTTGTTATTATTTCTTTAGTTTGATTTGTTTGTAAACGGAAAACAAATTTTGAGAACTGTCAATAACAATGTGACAAAACGAAAATCACTAGAATCCAACACTAACTAGAATTCAACGATTTTCGGAACTTTAGGAATGAAAATCCCCAGAAACTGTCAGTTGTCAAAAATTTAAATTTGTTGTAACGTCCGTAAACAGATTTAAATTTAAATTAGGCGGACTAATGTTAATTTTTGATTAATTAACGTTTTCTGACTAAAAGCGCCGTTTTGGGGGTGAAATTGGGAAATGTTGCGAGAAGAAGCGCCCGAATAGCCTGCAGCTCCTACCCCAACCCCCAAAATTCACCCCCGCAATCATGTGCGATTCCCTGAACGACGAGGATCTAGCCCTGAAATTCAAGCGCGAATTCAACGAACAATTCCATATTTTAGTACGCATGCATTTATCGTTCGTTTTAGACCTAAACACCGACGAGTAAGTGGTTTGAATGAGGATTAGTCGGTTTAATTGCTGGCATTTTGCAGAAATGACTGTTTTATGGACAAAAGCAAGGCGAAAAAGTGGTCTTTGGTCCCGTTTAACAGGAAGAATAAGTGTAAAGGGATCATGGAGGGGGCGCCTTTAACGCAAGAAGGCATTTGTCAAGTCTACCAATTGATCGAGTTTCTCAAAAAGGAAAACAGTAATTACCCGCTGATTGACGCGAAACTCTCTAATTTCGCAAATTCCAGATATTAAAGTCGAAGGAATCTTCCGGCGGACCGGCTCTTTAACGCGCCAACAAGAATTACGGAATTTGCTCAACCAAGGAATCACCCTCGATCTCGATAGTGGAACTTACAGCATCCACGATTGCGCTTCCGTCCTCAAAGGCTTCTTAGCCGAACTCTCTGACCCCCTTTTAACCGAAGCGCACTACCCCGCCTATTGCCAAATTGCCGGTAAGACATTTTTGGGGGAATTTACTTGGGTAGTTAAATTGGTTCACTCCCCACAAATTGAAAAGTTTGTCTTATCAATTTAAATTGGTGAACTCCCCATAAATTGAAAAGTTTGTCTTATCCAATAAAATTTAAATTTGGTAAACTCCCCACAAATTAAAAAGTTTGTCTTATCCAATTAAATTGAATTTTCGAAAAATGTTTTAGTTTGAGTAATGCACAATTTTGAAAATTAATTGTTAAATCCCCTCAAGATCTCTGCAATGTCAGCGTGAAACCGATGCTGAAAGAAGAGAAACTGCTGATGTCGCTGCAGCTCCTCCTGCAGTTACTTCCCGACGAAAACAAAGTTCTGCTTCGAGACATTTTGGAACTTCTGCATCTGACGACAATGTACGAGTCAACGAATCGCATGTCCGCCGATAATTTGGCGAAATTGTTCACGCCGCATTTGTTGTGTCCCCGAAAATTAACTCCGGAACAGTTGCACGTCGATTCTCAAACATTATCGGGAATTGTATCGTTTATGATTGTAAAATGTTCGGAATTGTTTTGTGTTCCCCGTAAATTGATTGTGGATTTTCGGGCGCGTTACGAGAAAAAAAAATTGTTACCGACTGAACGTTTTAATGAATCCGTAAACGATGCTGCCAACACCGTGTTCACTTTTGTCGATCAAGAAAGGACGGCGAAAGAAAACGAATCGAACACAACCGAAACGGCTTTGGCTCAATTGTACGCTCACATCCAAAGTTTGCCGGAATCGTCGAAAAAGCGAAAACTTGTCAAACAATTTAATAAAGAAAACGGACACGGAACTCCGTTGCAAGTTATGCGAAGCGGATTACAGAAAAACAAAAGTTTAGGGGATTCGATTAAGAAGCATATTTTTCATAAGGCTGTCGCCAAAAATTTTAAGAAAACCACCGAAGTTAGAACTTTAGGGGATGTCAATGTCAATGTAAGTATTTTAGGTGAAACCGTCCGCGTTCTAAGTTCATTTTCTTTTCTTATTAATTTTCAATCGTTCCTGAGAAAAATTCATCGCTTTAACGATTACGTGGGTTGAAACTTAGGTACAGTATGATTGAAAAAGTTGGGGCGTTTTCAAGGAAATCGCTGCGAAAAATAATTATAATCAAGCAAGTCGCGGTAACGCCCTCAAACTAGAGAAACAAAACTCGCAAAGTTGATGGAACCGAAATTTCAAACGTCAAGGGTGTCTGGAAACATTTCAATCGTAGGGTACTCATCTAAATTATTAAATTGTTCGACAAAACAGTGAAATTGAAGATATTTTGTGTAAAAAAAATTATTAGACTAGAACTTGAGGGGTAGCAGAAGATTATGTCAAAAAAAAAAAAAAAAATTATTACTTTTTGACTTGGGACTGAGTAGCGAAATTGGATTTGGTCCACCCACAAGACCAACAACATCGTAACTATTTTCTGAGGCGCTAAATCTGGATGTTTTTGGGTCGCTCCCCCTCGGAAGACATCCTCAAAGTACCGCGTGCTCACAATTGGAGGTGTCACGTGTCGGTTAAAGTCACTTAGAGGTCCCCTTAAGACTAAATTAATTATATGCAACCGTACTTGAGTTTTATTTTGAACACGTAAATCGTTTTTTTTTTTTTTTCCAAGCAAATCATTTTTTCCCAAATCTATCTTCTTGCCATCATGTCGCATGCTTCTTCATTTACAGACTCCGCAACGTCCTGGTACCCCAACTAGGGCCAGATTATTCTGCACTAACTGTGATTCTAGTCCGGACGTAAGTAACGACGAAATAGGTCCGAAAAAAATTAAAATGTCCACACCGAATAAGGAAAACGAAACGAAAGATATCAAAATAAACGACAACAATGACGCTACGACTTACAATACGTATCTAACTAGTACTCCGGCTTGTGTTACGTTACATACACGTCCTGAGTTGAGATTTCAAACTCCCGATGAACAGGACCGTAAGTCTATGTCGCCCATTACCAGATCCACACAACGTATGACCAGAGCCATGCAGGTAGAGTGCAGTGTGGAGTAGATTGGACTGTATCATTAACGCTTTAACTAGACTTTTGATTGCTGGTGCCGGAGTTTTCTATCTTCAGCAAAAACCACTGAAGCTGCACTGTCTCTTAATTTAAACCAAACGCGACGCAACTTGCGTGGTTTTTGCTAACCGCCGCAAAGCGAGAAACTTTCTTTACACCAATTTTTTTGAAGGAAACTATGATGACGCCGAGGAGCCGGAAGCCGGTGCTGTTGGTGTCGGGGACCAACATCAACACTTTAGGGAAAACGAAACCTGCCTGCGAAGTGATGGAAAATTTGCCGGAAGACGTCAGCAATGAAAATCTCGAAACGTCGTTGAGCAACACTTTCCGTGAATATTTGGAAAGTCGAAGTATGTTGACTACTTCGTCTCCGGTGGCCGATTCTAGTTTTTCTAGTCGAACCGACGATTTTAATTCAAACGATTTTATTGATGTTAGTAGCGGCAAAATGACGGATTCTCTCCAAAATTGTTTGGATGGTAAAGAACCGTCAGACGAACCAGTTAGTAATAACGATAGTAAAGAATTGATTTTAAAACCGAAACAATTCGACGAAAATGGACAACCGATAATTTTTGAAACTTCTTTTTAATTATTTATTAATAAATTTATGTTAAATATACAGAATTTTAAAACATATCGTCGTGGTTTAAATCAGGCATTAGATGAAGTCCTCGTTCTTTTAGGGCTTTCGATAGTAATTTTTGTTGTTCTTGTTTCAATTCTTGTTCTTGACGTTGCGCGTCTAAGATATCATCAACGGAAACTTCAGTTAATGGATATTCTACTTCTTTTTCTGCATCCTAATTAATTGTAAGTATTTGAATTAAAGTAATTGAACACTTACGATTTCTCCAAGTAACACAACGTTTTCGCCACGAACTATGAAAACGCCTCGAGGTATATCTCCGTATTCTTTACCCACGTGAATTCTTTCGATTGTATTGTGGAGAACTAAATTAGCGAATTGGTCGACGCTTCGCAAATATCCTATTAAGGTTCTTCCATCTCGAAGCAACACCATCAATTTTTCTTAAAAAAAAAATTAGTTGAATCACTTGCATTTTTGGGTTAATTACTATCGAGTTCGTCTAGTAAATGGGCAGTTCCTTCCAGTTCCGTTTTATTCATTTTACGCATAGAAACACTAAAATAAAAACAAACATTGACAGCTAAAAAGTTAGGTTATGAGATTACGTCAAAATTAACGTCGGTGATTGGCGTTGCGTACGCTTGCGCGTTTTTTAAAATCCCCTCCAATTCTAACCATAACCTCACTTTCCTTTTGCGTACAAACAATTTTTGGGAAATCGTCCAAAAAACGCGAATTTTGTTGAAAATGTTGGCTCTTCAAGAATACGGTGATAGCGACGAAGACGAAACGAAATCAAAAAATCGCCCGAATGAGCCTCCACCCCCTGTTCCTGAAGATGACGAGTTCTCTGTTAAAAACACTTTACAGATTTGTGCTGCCCCTGTTGTTCTTCCAACGGTAATTTCGTATTTAACAACTAACTTGTTTAAAAAACAAATTTTAGGGCATGGAAGAGTGTATAAAGCATATCGACCCGACCGCTAAAGAAGTTGTTTTTAATCCAAAATTCGAAGAACTTTTTGCTCCAGTAGTAGGTCCCGAAAACCCTTTCAGAACGCAACAGGAACAATCGGCAAGAAACATGTTATCAGGATACGTCGAACCGGCCCACGTTAGCGAATTTCAATTTGAAAATCAAAGACGTACTTTTAACAGTTTCGGATACGCTTTAGATCCAACAGTAGGAGAACCGTTAGAAGGTTCGAAATTAATCACAGTTACCGGACCGAGTGACGAATTAACTACTGACGCTAAAACTGTTTTTGAATCGACAAAATTGAGACCGTTAGATAAAAGAAAGAGGAAAAAAAATAATGATCCAAGCGATATTGACGGGTTTTTGGGACCTTGGGGTGGTTTCGTTGATGAACAACGTGTTATGAAACCGTCAGAAGAGGAAGCCGCTGAATTGGAGGAATTGGTGTCGAAAAGGACCAAAAAAGGGAAGCCAATCGAAGAGAAACCGGTCGAGGAAAAATCCGTGCTTCATAGTAAGTTTCGGGGGGTGATTTGGAGATTTTTTAATTTATCACAATTTTTAGTTTCTGACGCTGTGGATTATCAAGGAAGGAGTTTCTTGCATGCTCCTCAAGATGTCGGGGTTAATTTGAGATCCGACACTCCTCCAGAAAAGTGTTTCTTGCCCAAAGCGCATATTCACACGTGGACCGGTCATTCTAAAGGGATTGCAGCGATACGTTGGTTCCCGAGGACAGCCCATTTACTGTTGTCCGCCAGCATGGATTGTCGTATTAAAGTATTTTGTTTCTATATGTTGGTAGTAACGATCTTATTACGTCTCGTTACAGTTATGGGAAGTCTACAACGAGAGGAGATGCATTCGAACCTACTATGGCCATAGACAAGCTGTTCGTGACATTAATTTTGATAACTCCGGGAAGAGATTCCTTTCTGCCGGTTTGTAATTATTTCTAAAATTGTTTTTGTTGCTCTTAAAGTACTGAAACAGTAACCAGAGTGGCTAGCGGGACTATTAACACCTAATAAGTTATTTACCGGGCACCAGTCATGTGTATTACTGGTTGCGGAAATAAATTGCGCAGTTTGTGGATATTGTGCGGTTCATGGTTTCTAAAGAGCGGCAAAAACGCGTTACGATCATGTAACGTCAAACTTAAAGGATTACGCTGTAATCGAACGTTTGGAGCTGTTTTTAAATTTTTTGAAAATTTTTCAGGATACGACCGTTACATAAAATTGTGGGACACCGAAACTGGTCAAATCATCAGGCGATTCAGCAGCAGGAAAATTCCGTATTGTGTGAAATTTAATCCGGACAGGAACAAACAGCATTTGTTTGTAGCAGGAACATCGGATAAAAAAATTATTTGTGTAAGTGAAACTTGTCCAGTTGCGTTAACGTGAAATTTTCCAAAAGTATGCGTAACGCAAAATGAAACGCTTTACGCTTTTATTTTCTCCTCGAACCAAAATTTTGTGCTACTGAAGGTTCTCAAATTGTTTTATCTTGCCGTTCTTCTTCCAGAAAGAATACTCGGCGTGTTTCCGGAAATCCACGACGGGCTTTAATACTTTTCCCACCTTTATGCGCCTAAAATGTTTAATTTTAGCGCCCTCTAGGGGCGTTTTCGAAAACTTCTCTAATAGTTGCCAAAAACGCCACGGAACGGCGCGGTTGTTCCTTTATCGCGCGAATTTATTAAAAAAATATTTTTGTGTTACAACGCGATTAATTACCAATAAACTTGTTTCAGTGGGACACGAGATCCGGCGATATCGTTCAAGAGTACGACCGGCATTTGGGTGCAGTTAACTCCATAACCTTCGTCGATGACAATCGACGATTCGTTACAACATCCGACGATAAAAGTTTGAGAGTTTGGGAGTGGGACATTCCCGTCGACATGAAATACATCGCTGACCCCACCATGCATAGCATGCCCGCTGTCACTCCCGCACCCAACGGTAAATGGTTAGCTTGCCAAAGTATGGATAACAAAATTGTGATTTTTTCGGCCCTTAATCGGTTTAAAATTAATCGAAAGAAAACTTTCACTGGACACATGGTAGCGGGTTATGCGTGTTCTCTTGATTTTTCGCCGGATATGAGGTAAGTTGTCTTGTAATGTCCGAAAAAGTGTTTAATTCAATTGTTTTCAGTTATTTGGTTTCGGGAGATGCTGACGGAAAATGTTACGTTTGGGATTGGAAAACAACGAAACTTTACAAGAAGTGGAAAGCGCACGATAATGTTTGTATCAGTGTTCTGTGGCATCCGCATGAACCCAGTAAAATGGTCAGCGCAGGATGGGATGGTCTTATTAAATATTGGGATTGAGTTGATTATCAATTTTTCTTTTATATTTTGAAATATTTTATTGTAAAATAGAAATTTGTAAGGAAAATTTGTTAGACTTAGTGACTTAAGTCGCGTGTTCCTCAGGGGAATCAACCTAAGTTAAGTGCTAATTATTAATTAATAAAAATTATTTCAAGATAGTCAATTTTTTACGAACTGCGACAGTGGCTCCACATACTGTGAGAATTTTGGACTAATTCTGTGAATTGTTTAATAAATTAATAATTTCTCTAAAACGCTACGATTTCTTTATTTTTAACAAAATAGAGGTCCAATTCGCTTAGGCCTTTTCTCTAAAAAAATCGATTTACTCATGCGTAATTGCGGAAGATCAGAATTTCAACAAAACCTGCGCTTGGTCCTAGAGTAAGTCTAGAAACAATCGATTCGCAATTGAGTTTCGTTGTAAACACTTTTGTTTGTTTCCATAAACGTGGAAGATTTATTTCCATCAACATCAATCGTCAGATATTTGTTGAGTGGTTTCTCCTGAGTCTACATCTAGCGCAGATCAATATGATCGCCATGCGACCAAACCTTCCTTTTTCGTATCACAATACACAGTTTGGTTGAAAAATTTTCATCCTCAAAGTGACAAAAATGTGAGTAAAAAATTTTGGCACCTCCAATTGAACGATTTTTGTGATAGTAACAAACAGTTTTTAGAAAAATGGCAAAATTGGACGGAATCGGTCTTGGTTACTCATATCACCTTCCCTCAGGGGGTTGGATGTTGAAGGTCCGAAACGTGCTATCCCAATTCAGCGATTTATTCAGCGAATTCGACAAATACATAGCACCAGCTTACCACCACGACAGATGCGAAAGGTTAGAATTCCAAATATTAATTTTTTACAAAATTATTGTTGCAGATCTGTTTACATGAGACTCTATTCGATGCATAAACGCGAGTTTGTTATGGTTTTTATCGCTTTTTTCGCCTGTTTCGGTTTAGCTCTCTTCATAGGAGTTGCAGGTTTAACTAAATTAATTTTCAAATAATTTGCAATAACAACAAAACTTTAGGACCACCTATCACAAGTACGACTCAAATCGACGGTAAAACTTTATTACCGAAAGACAA
Organism: Pyrochroa serraticornis; assembly: GCA_905333025.2. NCBI lineage: Eukaryota > Metazoa > Arthropoda > Insecta > Coleoptera > Pyrochroidae > Pyrochroa > Pyrochroa serraticornis. Next base: position 48,732,220 of record HG995152.1, read on the forward strand.
CCGCAGTCATTCTCTAGCAACAGGACCTTTCATAATGAAAACTCCATCGTTAAGTACTTATTCGCAACAATTGTGGCTAATCGCCAAATTATCGACTGAAAACACCGACGGTAATTTTCGAAACCAACAAAATTTTTGTTAATCCCCAAATTTTAGACGAGTCTTTCGACAAAAGTTTCCTAGTTTCGGTCACTATTGAAGGGTTAACCAAAGAACACAAACCCGTCACAGTTCTGGATAACAAACACACCAAAAACAGGTAAAATTCAACGTTTTTGTTCATTAATTATTAATTATTTTCAGAACTAGACATTTGACTTGCGAACAACAAGAATGCAACGAATTTATTGTGTTGCATTTAGGTTTTTTGGAGTACACTCATTACATTGTTACCGTGGAATTTTATGGATTGGAAGCTTTCCATAAACGTTACAACATCAACCAATTGGATTTCTATGTAAAAAAAATTTCGAACCAAATTTTTTGTTAATTTACTCTTTTGTAGTTCAAAACCTACAACCCGGCGTTTACGCAACTGGAAATCGGATTCCGATTTATATTTTTATTGGCCGCATTTGTTGTGACGGTAAGTATTTGTTAATAATTGATTTATTCTAATTCATTGTTTTCAGTGTTGGTTCGCCTACAATTTACGAAAATACGCAATCTACGATTGGTCCATTGAACAAAAATGGATGTCAGTATTGCTACCGTTGCTCTTGGGTTACAATAGTGAGTCACAATACTCCTCAAAAATATCACGAGAAACCCCCACATTCGTTGAGTACCTCAAACCCTTCACCGCAACAGTTCCGGTGTTGATTCAAAATTAATTTTATTTCTCCTACAATCCGTAAACCATCAGCCATCATTTTAGTCCATTGAGTCAATTAGAGAAAAAGTTCGTTCTGTAGTTTTCATTACTTATTGGTATTGATGTTTCCTGTTAGTATCCCACAACATTCTTTGGTTTTTGGTGGAATCAACAATAGCTTTTCACGTTTAGAGTATCGAAACTATTTTCTGGTCTAGTAATTGCCATTAAATTGCAGACCCTGTATTCCCGATGACGTTCCTGATTAACTCCTGGATACCTGGAATGATTGACGCTATCGCACAGGCGTCATTTTTGTGCGCTTTACTATTATTTTGGTTATGCATTTATCATGGGTTACGGCAAGTGAGTGTTTTTGTTATAAACAAATTGACACTGAATCAATGATTTTTAGAACGAAAGACGACTGTTGACTTTCTACTTACCGAAAGGTTTTATAGTATCAATGTTGTGGTTTCCAGCTATAATACTAGCGACTTGGCAAAAATACAGCGAACTACAAGATCCGACTTACAATCATTCAGTGGACACGTCCAATTTTTATGTAAGTTTTTGTTTGTAATTGTTGAAAATTGACGAATTTTTGCAGACATTGAAGGCGTTTTTCTTCATTTTTGGGTCGATTTATTTGGTTTATTTGGCGCTTTTGATTTTGAGGGCTTACACGGAATTGAGATCGATGCCGTTTTTTGGTGAGAATTTTTGGTTTTTGGTTAAATAAATAATTCGAAATTTTAGGTTTGAGATTGAAATTTCTAACGTTATTAATGATTGTTGTTATGGTTATTACTTGCGTCATTACGGTATTGAGGTTTGGCGTGGGTGTTCTTGAAGATAATTTCGTTGCGCAACTATCAACGCATTATAACAGTTCTGCCCAATTCATGTCTTTCTACGGACTGCTCAATTTTTATATTTACACAATGGCTTACGTATATTCACCAGCGAATAAATCATTACACGGTAGGATAGTCAAAATTGTTCATTTTTCTATTTTTTTACAATAAACTTGCGATTTGCAGAATTCGACATAACGAAGGATAATCCGGCATTTTCCATGATTAATGATTCGGATGAAGATGTCATTTACGGTTCGGACGAGGAAAGCAGACGGCCATTGAATCGAAGTAGAAACGACGACGACAGTGATTGAAGTTATTTTTAAATCCTTCCAAACTCTTGTTAACCAAACTGTTTACATATTACCTAGATAAAGCCAATTATTAGGAGCATTTGTGTGTTTTATACCTAAGGTTTTATAATCGACGTTGTTTGATATTACAACTTTTACTTTATAAACAACAACCTAAAGATGAAACGGTTATTCAAATTTATGTGCAACTTTTGTAAGTTGTTTGTATTTTTTTACTGTTAGCTGTATTGTTGTAGGTAGGCAAATATTCTACAAATGTAAATAAACTATTAACTCTTAATAAATACTTGATAACATTTTGAGAGCCATTTTTCCAGTTTTCCGTCTCCTTACTCATAATTACCTTTAAAAGTAATTTCGTCGACTATGCGTTGACCACGTATCGACCACGCTTCGATCACACGACGCGTCGCTCACGTTTCGATTATGCGTACATCAGGTTTCGATCATGCGTTAATCACCTGTCAATTACGTTTCGATTATGCGTTTATCAGGTTTCAGCCATGCGTTGATCACGTGTCAACTACGCGTCGATCACGCTTCGATCAAATCATGCGTTGTTGAGATCTGGAAGCAAATGAAAATTTTATTTGCAAGCTCAACAAAGCATTGTCTTGCTTTAAATGAGCTCCAGTCTGTTGGAATGAACGTTTTAATGAATTCGCTGAAGAACAGAAACTTTAGAGATTAAAGAACGATCCATGTTTTTATGCAAAACTGATAACAAAGCAACTTACTTGATCTATTTGTGGACGACATTTCGATTGCAAACAGTGACAAGAATGGAGTTTTAAAATTAAAGGCAAAACTGAAGTGATGCAAGATCTGGGAGAATTGAAGCAGTTCTTAGGTATCAATAACAAACGTACAGATGATGGAATCTACATAGATCAGAAACATTACCTGGACAATCTGTTGAAGCGATCTGAAATGCAAGATTGTAACTCAGCGAACACACCGATGGAGTCAGACACGATTCTAAGACACATCAAAGACACTCTAGACTACAAATTATTTTTCGATAAGAGTAATAGACTACGTTAGTTGGATATGCTGACTCTAATTGGACAGGTGACACTTCCTATCGCAAATCCCCAACAGATTTCCTGTTTGAAGTCCTGGAAGAGACTGCGTGTTGGACTACGAGAAAATTTAGCATCGTAGCGATATTCTCTACTGAAGCAGGTCATCAGGTTTCGATCATGCGTTAATCACTTGTCGATTACGTTTCGATGATGCGTCTATCAGGTTTCTGCCGTCATGTGTCGACTACGCTCGATCACGCTTCGATCAAATGTCGATCATACGTCTATTGAGTTTCGATAATGCTTTAATTACCTGTCGATTACGTTTCGGTCATGCGTCGATCACGTTTCGATCAAATCATGCGTTGTTGAGGTCTGGAAGCAAATAAAAATTTTGTTTGTTAGTTCAACAAAGCATTGTCTTGCTTAAAACAAACTCCAGTCTATTGGAATGAACGTTTTAATGAATTCGCTGAAGAACAGAAACTTTAGAGATTAAAGAACGATCCATGATTGTATGCAAAACTGATAACAAAGCAACTTACTTGATCTATTTGTGGACGACATTTCGATTGCAAACAGTGACAAGAATGGAGTTTTAAAATTAAAGGCAAAACTGAAGTGATGCAAGATCTGGGAGAATTGAAACAGTTCTTAGGTATCAATAACAAACGTACAGATGATGGAATCTACTTAGATCAGAAACATTACCTGGACAATCTGTTGAAGCGATCTGAAATGCAAGATTGTAACTCAGCGAACACACCGATGGAGTCAGACACGATTCTAAGATACATCAAAGACACTCTAGACTACAAATTATTTTTCGATAAGAGTAATAGACTACGTTAGTTGGATATGCTGACTCTAATTGGACAGGTGACACTTCCTATCGCAAATCCCCAACAGATTTCCTGTTTGAAGTCCTGGAAGAGACTGCGTGTTGGACTACGAGAAAATTTAGCATCGTAGCGATATTCTCTACTGAAGCAGGTCATCAGGTTTTGATCATGCGTTAATCACTTGTCGATTACGTTTCGATGATGTGTCTATCAGGTTTCTGCCGTCATGTGTCGACTACGCATCGATCACGTTTCGATCAAATGTCGATCATACGTCTATTAAGTTTCGATAATGCTTTAATTACCTGTCGATTACGTTTCGGCCATGCGTCGATTACGTTTCGATCAAATCATGCGTTGTTGAGGTCTGGAAGCAAATAAAAATTTTGTTTGTCAGTTCAACAAAGCATTGTCTTGCTTAAAACAAACTCCAGTCTATTGGAATGAACGTTTTAATGAATTCGCTGAAGAACAGAAACTTTAAAGATTAAAGAACGATCCATGATTTTATGCAAAACTGATAACAAAGCAACTTACTTGATCTATTTGTGGACGACATTTCGATTGCAAACAGTGACAAGAATGGAGTTCTAAAATTAAAGGCAAAACTGAAGTGATGCAAGATCTGGGAGAATTGAAGCAGTTCTTAGGTATCAATAACAAACGTACAGATGATGGAATCTACATAGATCAGAAACACTACTTGGACAATCTGTTGAAGCGATCTGAAATGCAAGATTGTAACTCAACGAACACACCGATGGAGTCAGACACGATTCTAAGATACATCAAAGACACTCTAGACTAGAAATTATTTTTCGATAAGAGTAATAGACTAAGTTAGTTGGATATGCTGACTCTAATTGGGCAGGTGACACTTCCTATCGCAAATCCCCAACAGATTTCCTGTTTAAAGTCCTGGAAGAGACTGCATGTTGGACTACGAGAAAATTTAGCATCGTAGCGATATTCTCTACTGAAGCAGGTGATCAGGTTTCGATCATGTCGATTACGTTTCGATGATGCGTCGATCACGTTTCGATCATGCATCTAGTCGATTACGTTTCGGTCATGCTTCTATCAGGTTTCTGCCATCATGTGTCGACTAGGCGTCAATCACGTTTCGATCATGCATCTATTAGGTTTCGATCATGCGTTGATCATGCTTCGAGTACATGTTGATCATGCATCGATCGCGTCTCGGAGGGAGATGAATGGAGGAGGGTTTTTAATAACTTTTATTGCTAACAAATTGTGGGTACACAGAAACGAGTATTTACTAAAAAAAACTATTTAACGAGATATAAACGGTCAATATTAAACATGATAAGTACTTAAATACCGGTTGATGTCTACATTTCACAATTATTTAAATTTTAGATAATTCTTAACAATTTTCCTAAACCATAAACAGGTGTGAGACATTGTGCGATATGGAGGGTTTAAGGTATCACATTTATGAATAAAATATCTATAAAATAACTTCAGTTAGTTAGTTAACTTTAGTATTATTAAAAACATTTTAATTACGTCATTAACGTACGATATCTGGAGGTAGTACCAGAAATTCAATCTCATCGTTTGATAATTTTTTTAAATTATTGATTGTCTTTTATTTACCAAATTAATGTGAACATCAACACTCGATAGTGTAGTTACTAAAATCTAAACATTGTTACGAATAAACAGTTAGTCTTCGATTATACCCTGCCATGTCTTCTAATCTACACGTGACAAATCATTGAATTAAATCCTTAACTCGAAATTTTGCAACAAATTTTATTTAATTAACCCCTCGTTGAATAAAAAATTTTTGTTGCTAGTTTAAGGGGAGGGGGGTTAACAATAATTTGGGCAAAACTCGAGTTTTTGACTTAACACCAACGTTGATCAATTTCTTTTATTTTCCAGATTCTACAATTTAAAAAATTCACAAAACTTGATTCGTTTGAATAATAAAAGAAATTAATCGCTGATCAAGCGTAACTGACATCAAACAACAACGTACTAACAACTCACAATTATGGGTTAACCCGGGATCAAATTTGGCGACATGTTAATATGTAGAGAGTTCAGTCTTTTTGGAGGTTCAGTAAGTTTATTGTTGTTGACTATTTTTAGCTCAAATTAATTCTAGAATTAAATTGAGGTAATTGCGAGATTGGTCCTGGGATAATCCTGGATTTACTTCTGTTGAATTGTCGATGGTATCTGGTGATGGTAAAGAAAGGTTGGGTACGAAGTATCAATTTGTCGCAGAAGGGACGGAGGCAGTTGAGTTGTGAAGGCTGTTGTGATACATTTTTGTTTCTCCAGATAACGAGTTCATTAGTTCCTCATTTTCCCTCCGAACTGAAACAAAAACACCAATTAGACCCAACACCAGAAGAAACAAAATTTAAAAACACAAAAAATTCACCAAATCATCCCAATTGTTCGATTACTAAAGAACCGAAGAGTTAGAAGCTTTCGGAAAATACAAAAAATTGAAAATTCAGAATTTAAACAAAACAGGGGCGCCTCAAGGTGCTGTAGTCGGCCCTATTTTGTGTTTCTTTCACGACTTTTCAAGTTGTCGCTAAAGAAATTCGAATTGGTTATAGAAAAGCTCACCAATTCAAATTAAAAAAAATTCCTGCAACGACACTTCAGAATTTAAACAAACCAAAGGGGTACCTCAAGGCAACGTGTTTGACCCTATCTTGTGTTAATAAATAATTCTCTAATAGTTATAATTGCCAATTTTGACTCTTCCTCAACAGTAACAGTTTCGATTGTTGATTATTGCAAGTAATTGCGTACCTTATATTGAATTCCTCGCCATTTTCCCCCTCATATGCGCTACTTTCAGTCACAAAAACTGCGGGATGCGGAGAAAACGTATAGTAGAGAATCGTGTTATTCCTTTTCGACCATTCGGTTTGATGCGTCAACGTAACAATAACCACCAACACGCACGCAAATAAAATAAATAAAAACATTCCCACCACCGAATAAACAATAATTTTCCTCTTCTTCTCCCTCGCTCTTTGTTCCGGATTCAACAAATCCCTTTTACAACTTTTCCTCCCATACGACACTGTAGATCCTCTCCGATCCATCGATGGTATCCTCGAATCTCTCCGATGAGAACTGCCACTGTTATTAAAATTTTTTTTTCGTTCTCGACGTCCATCTAACTCACGTATGCTATGTCGATGATTTTTAATTGGTGGATGAAATTGTTTTGTAGTTAAAGAAGTTTCGTCGATAAGTCGATCGATTTCGGGAAAATCTAACGCTACCGACATGGTTCGATGAGCAACTGCAGACTCGTTTAGATACCTGCTCTTCTGTTTATTACTACTATCGATTTGTTTTGCTAACATTATACATATAGAAGTTATAAATAACTGTTTCAATCAAGCTTCTTGAAACTACAAGCGAAAGTGTTGAGTCTGACTGAAGCAGGTCAGGAGAATTTCCATTCTTGTTATCAACAAAAAAGTTTAACCGATTGGTTGTTAAGAAGTTAAAAAACGTGGCATTTGGACGGTAAAATAAAACAAAAATTTCGACGTGGGTTATTGGCTAAGTTCCAATGGCAATTAAAAGTTTGGTGGTACTCAAAACTATTTTATAACTATCATCAATTTTTTAATGAAAGAAACACGAGATGAGGTTCTTGGTTTTGGTCTAAAATTAGTCTTTTTGTTTTCCTTTAGAACCTTTCTGCTTGCAAATTTATTAATTACAATTCCATTTAGAAGTTTAAAACTCAGAACAGATAGAGTATTGGCCCCAATACGTCACCCTGAGGTACTGCTGTTATAATTTCAAATAAGTGGCTTTTGCTCAATTATTTTAGTAGTTCGCCGTAGTATTTAGTTGGATTTTAGTTAATAAATTCAACCCTTGGTGGCATATTTTTCAATAACCTCAAACATCCAACAAAATCGCAAACCAAATTATTATTTCTTTATGCCAACACAGATACTTTTAACTGTTTTGCGATAATTGTTCCTTATAGACAAGGAGATATTTTTAAACAAAAATTATTTTTGAAAAACTTAAAGTATGCAACCAACAATACGCGTGTTTAACAAGTTGCCAGATTCCCAGGCGCAAGTTATTGCCAAAAGTGCCAGAAAGGCACAAGGTTCAATACTCTTATTGTTTACATTTCCGGCATTAAGCTATCAAGTTTCTGCATAACCTTCCTGGATTTGGGTGCATTTGCTTCACTCAAAGGTCAATTTTCTTTTAAATTTCCTGCTGTAAGGTTGTTGGATTTGGGTGTTTTGGTTGAAAATTTTAAAATATGATACGGGGTTCTTGGTTTTCGTCTAAAATTAATCTTTTTCTTTTCCACTTAGAACCTTTCTCCTTGCAAATTTATTAATTACAATTCCATTTAGAAGTTTAAAACTCAGAACAGATAGAGTATTGGCCCCAATACGTTACCCTGAGGTACTGCTGTTATAATTTCAAATAAGTGGCTTTTGCTCAATTATTTGAACAATTTTAGTAGTTTGCCGTAGTATTTAGTTGGATTTTAGTTAATAAATTCAACCCTTGGTGGCATATTTTTCAATAACCTCAAACATCCAACAAAATCGCAAACCAAATTATTATTTCTTTATGCCAACACAGATACTTTTAATTGTTTTGCGATAATTGTTCCTTATAGACAAGGAGATATTTTTAAACAAAAATTATTTTTGAAAAACTTAAAGTATGCAACCAACAATACGCGTGTTTAACAAGTTGCCAGATTTCCAGGCGCAAGTTATTGCCAAAAGTACCAGAAAGGCACAAGGTTCAATACTTTTATTGTTTACATTTCCGGCATTAAGCTATCAAGTTTCTGCATAACCTTCCTGGATTTGGGTGCATTTGCTTCACTCAAATGCCAATTTTCTTTTAAATTTCCTGCTGTAAGGTTGTTGGATTTGGGTGTTTTGGTTAAAAATTTTAAAATATGATTTCCGTTCATTAGCCGCAATTGTTAGCATCTGTTTAATGCCCGATTGTTTAATAGATCCCGTCTGAATTTTTGAAAATTTAATTTCATCACCTCTTAAAATCCACAACCTCGCTATGTATAAATATTATTACCAACACCGACACAATCTGGGAATAAAAAATTATGAAATACCAGTGCAAACCTAATTAACGATCCCATAAACAATAAATTGTTTGAAAACATTATTTACCCATATCATCTATAATGGGGGCCATTCTGAGTGTGATTCCCACCAACAACAGGCACATGAACAGCAACAAACAGGCGGTTATCACAATTGTCCATCTGGCTCGTTTTGATAGTTCGTCAGGGTCGATTTCTTTAAATGTCTCATTGACAACAGGAACCGTAATGGCCGTCATTGTTTTTTGAGCTTTTTTCATACGGCGCTTTCGACGTCGACGTCGTTTTCGTTGAGCTCGTCGAAGGGCTCGTTGATTAGCAACTTCTCCGTCCTCCATATCCTCGCATTCCTCGATCTTCAGCGATATGTAGTCGTCATCAAAATGCATTCGGCTGGAAAAATTTCATAATTAACAACTTCTGGATTTAAAACATTTTGATATTAGACTTGAATGCAGACTAGTTGGGATTTATATGGTAGCAGGAGTACCGCAGGCCAATGTACTGGGACCAATACTTTATCTGTTGTATAACGCCAAATTAAATTAAATTAAAAATGTAAGTAAAAGAGGAGATAACAACAAAACACAAGAGAAATTGAGGACTAAAGTGGAGTCTAAAACAAATACTGGTAGACGTTGTCGATAAGAAACAAAAGAAATTAGAGGAAAAGATTAAATATTAAGAGTTTAAATGATGGGAGAGACTCTTTAACTGAAAGTACTTAAATCACAGGTTTTAGATGCTGAAATCGGGAGAAGAAGTAGAAGTAGAGTAATGGATTAGCAGAAATTAGTTTCGTAAAGCTTCTGCTTCTGAAAATATTTGTTGGATTAATTAAGAAAGAAGTCAATTTAAGTGTAATAGAAATACCAAAAAAATATGGCTCAAAGACCAACGTTTCTGAAAGAGATCTTAGGGATGGAAACAATGTGTTGAAACAGAAGAAAAATTAATCAACTGAAATAAGTAGAAAACAGAAGAGAAAGAAGGCAAAATAACAAGATTGGGTCTTAGTATTATGAATGGGGAGAAATCAATTTTTTAACTAAAAGAATTTAGGTCACAATTCTTAGTTGTCTAAAGAGAAAGTAGAAGTAGAGTAATAGATCAACAGAGATCAGTTCCAAGAAGTTTTTGCTTTTGGAAATATTTTTTCAACAACCACTGAAGTGTTTGGACAGGTGTGACTCATCTAAGAATTGAAGAAATTGAAGACAGAATTGTAGACAGAAGTAAAGATTCAAAATCTACTAAGTGGAACTGTGGTTCAAAAGAAATAGAAACTAACGGCAATTTACAATAATTTCAAACAAGCTTCAACCTCTGACGTCATGACTTGCAACGCGTACAAGTGTTAGTCTAGCCGCGTTAGTGTAAATATTGTAGTTTCGAGTTCTTGATAAGCATTTTTCATTTTAAAAAATTGGTGCAACAAATTCGAAAATTAGGGAAGATCCTGATACTAAAAAATTACATTTCTCCGTTAGTTTCTCTCCTGCAGTAGCAATTATCCGAACAATCCAACATGGAGGCGCATTGCTGATCCACACAAACATTTCTATGAAGATACCCATAATTATTGTCGTTGCCGTCTTCTTCGGTTAAATGAAGAATGCGTTCACAGTTATGCACTTTCGAATGTTGCAACTTGATACTTTTAGGGGAATGATTCGGATAGCCTTAAAAAAATATTAAACTTTTTTTTTTTTTTTTGAACTATTGCAACTTACCAATTTTCTTCGTCGTTATCTTACTAATGCTATCTTCGTTTTGGCATCCTAATTTTCGACTGTATCTAGACGTTTGCGAATGTGAGGAAAGTTCGTCTCTATCTTTCGAAGAAACAGATGAAGTTGATGTGATTCTAAATCTATTGATCAGACTCTTAGGACTCGACGTCATACTCGAAGATTTCGGTTTTTTTAGAGCTTCCACTTTGTTTTCTAGTAGCGTTTTTATGACAGCTTCCAGTCTAGCAGCGTCCAAACTGGCATTTCGGGGCAATTCCACGGCCAGGTCTTCAGTCGACACCGCTTTATCCGTCATCCTAAAACTCAATTAGACAATTAACAAAATTTTTGGAAAATTTTCTAGTCGAAAACAGGAAGCTTTGACGCGGTAAATATTTATCTAATTTTCAGGATTTTACAATCGGGTTTTATGGCCTTTTTGGAGAATTACAGTATAACTCGATTATTTATAGTTTTTACGATTATTGCGCATTAAAGCCGATCTGTGATAGAAAATTGAACACAATACCCGTGACGCTTGGTTTTTGTCCCAATTCATATTTTTACACTGACCCAAAACTAGTAAAAAATCTGGAAATAAAAAATTGAAACTTTCCCCTAACCAAATGTTTTTTTCCCCAAAATTTTCGTTTTAAAATCCCTTTACTTACTTGTTTTGCAAATTTCCACATTAAACTTGTAAACATCCCGCCCACAAAAACCTTTCACAATATTTTGGAAATTCCATTGTTTGCACGATTTGTTTGATTTTTTCTTCACATTGTCGCGGAACAATTCAATTGAATTGTTTTAGCACGAATTTACCGGCATAATTGATATTGGTGTAGCGCGTTGGCGGCAGGTGTGTAATGGACTTTTAGCTGGGATGCTGCGTTAGTTGGTGGAAATACCGTTTCGATCCGGGATGGCGCTTGATACGTTCAAAATATTTTCATGCATTCGGGAGATAGCGCATTGCAATGTGGGATGAAGGGGAAGAGTTCACAAATATTTGTAATTAGAACTCGACAATATTTTTCATCTAACGAAGGTCGGACGATAATAAAATTATACGAAAAAATCTTGCGGTCATTTTATTTTTAAAAACTCCCGGTCCAGTAGCTTTCCAAAATGTTAGTGCTTAGTGATTGACTTAGAAAAATCTATGTAGATTTTCTATATAGTTCGGCACTCTTCATTACTGCAACTGGTTTGTAACTTTATTGATATTCAGCAAGAAAAGTGTTGAGGAATTTAGAAGTTCATACCTCAATAACTCTATAAGTGTGTAAGTACCTAACTATATACGTGAGAAGTCGAGAAGTGTAGAATTTTAATAGTCGACAAGTTTACCACACTACAAATTCAAGTTTGCAAAGTTAGAAGTCCCCAAGTCTAGAAGCTTCAAGAATCAAGAACTCCACAAACCTAGAAGTCTCTCAGTTGGTAACACTACAAGTCTCTAAAACTCATGGTGTTGGTGTTGTAGATTTTCTATTGCTTTGTAATTCTTGGAATTGGTCTTTTGCAGAAATTTCCTTCTACTTCCAGTTTCTGAAACTTGCACCTAAATTATTTCTTCCTTTAACCCTATCTCGTTTCTCTCTCCACTCTGACGTCTACGAAACTTGATTTTCATAACATTTTTCGTTATTGTCTCATCTTCTGTTTTGCATTATTCACGCCCCAAAGCGGATATTTATAGTTTGAAGACATTATCTAACAACAAAGAAGTTCATGGGAATATGGGACGACGTTCTTGCGTACTAATTTTGATTGTACATAGTCTCACATAATAATTTACATCTAACTATTCTGATCGGTATAAAATCAGAAAAACTTTGTTGTAGCTAGGTTGAAGTTAATTCGTTCACATGCATTATTGACTTCTATGCAAGACAAGTACCGTCTGTACGTTCTACCACACGCGGATACCAAGGTGAATATTCTTCGACGAAATTACTGATGTGATGATGCTGAAAATAACTGAAATTCATGGAAAATCAGGAAACCAATTGAGCAAATTGAAACTTTTTTAGTATTTTGCAGACAAATCTATTGATAGTCTTAATGTGGAATGGCTTACTACAGGTGAAAAAGTTTCTTCGAAATCATTTCTCTGTTATCACTTTTTCTCTTAAACATCATTTTGCACTTCACAAATTTTCTGATTTTGCTATATCCAGCAGGTCCCATGTCTTGTCTTAGACGGAGTGAAGTTCTTCAGATATTGCTTGCTTCCATCTTGCACTATCTGGCCTTGAGAAAGCTTCAGCAATTGGCTCAATTTTTAAATTAGTTTTGCAATCCCTTGTATGAGCCACAAAATCTTCAAATTTCTTTGGTTTCCTCGAAATCTTCTTAATGTAACATTTACATTTTGGTCTTGAACAATTTGTTCAGGAACATAAACATTTTCTCCCTCCCAGTCGCTGCAAGTACTGATATGTGACTCTTCATCCAGTTTGGAGAAAATCGATCAATCTGTCAGCTCCCCCACTGAATCTGAGGTTTCCTCATCTGGGTTGGTGGTTGAGTTTATTACAATATCGACATTTTCTTTGTTATCTTCCATTATGATGGCATTTCTACTTGTCGTAACCCTGTAACTCTTGGTAACTTCGCTAAAACCAACTAATATAATTTTTTTGATTTCTTGTCACATTTTAGCCTTCTTTACTGTACTCCCAAAAATTCTAACGTTTTCAACATCAGGCTTTCTTCCAGTTCAGGCTTCAAATGGAGTTTTATTTAATCCAGAAGCAATTTTTTTCAAGTAAACAGCTGTGTTTAGTGTTTCGGCCCGAAACTTTTTCTCTGGTCCCGCATCAAAAAGTAAACATTTTATCTTTTCTACTATTAACCGATTTAGTTTCTATTCCTTCTAAATCCCGGACTGTTTCCAAGACGCTACTACATCTTCAACGATCATTTTGTGAAAATTTGCCTGTGGAAGCGTCCTGGGCCCCTAACCTGAGCGCTTAACCGATAGGTGGCGCTGTAGTACAGATGGCGCTTTTGATGTACGAGGGCTGACAATAAAGTAAGGTCTCCAATTTTTTTTTTCATAGAAAATGACATTTATTTACAAAAAGCGATACACCGTTGGAAAGGCCAAGGTCTTGGCTACTTTTCTACATAATCGCCATTTTTTTCCAACACCTTGCGCATCCGCACGATGAACTTGTCTATGCCGGCAGAATACCACTCTCCGTCCGCCTCACGCAGCCAGGTGTTGACCTCTTTCTGAACCTCCGCGTCACTATCAAACTTCTTCCCTCCGAGATGTTTTTTCAGGGCGGGGAACATGTGGTAGTCACTTGGGGCCACGTCGGGACTATAGGGAGGGTGATCGATGATTTCCCAGCCAAATTTCTTGAGCAGGTCAAGGGTAACGTTGGCTGTGTGCGGGCGCGCGTTGTCGTGGTGAAATTTTACTCCTTTGCTCAGCAATCCCGGGCGTTTGTTTTTTATGGCACGACGAAGCTTTTCCAGGGTCTCACAGTACCTTGCTGCATTGATAGTGGTTCCCCTTGGCATGAAATCCACCAACAATACCCCGTGGCGATCCCAAAACACCGTAGCCATCACCTTGCCGGCTGACAGTGTCGCCTTAAACTTTTTGGGTTTCGGAGAATCGCTATGGCGCCATTGTTTGGACGACTCCTTTGTTTCGGGTGTGTAGTGATGAGCCCACGTTTCATCCCCCGTAACAAACCCTTCCAAAAAATCATCGCCTTCCTCTTCAAAACGGGCCACAACTTTGGTCGCACATTCCACGCGCCGCTTCATGTGGTCTTCGGTCAGCTGTTTCGGCACCCATCGGGCAGAAACTTTGTGATACTGCAAGTTGTTCACAAGGATATGACGGATTGTTTCGCTGCTACACACTCCTCCAAGCTTCTCTTCCAAGTCCCTAATTGTCGCACGGCGGTTTTTGAGCATTTCTGCCTCCACTGCTTGAACAATCGCATCCGAGACCGACGGTCGGCCACTTCTCTCCTCGTCGTGAACATTAGTGCGCCCGGAATTGAACTCGCGGCTCCACTTACGCACGTTTTTTATGTCCATACACTTTTCCCCGTAAACTTCAACTAGTTGACGATGGATTTCAATAGGTGTCACCTTTTTCGCACTCAAAAAACGTATTACAGAACGCAATTCGCACTTGGACGCTGACGCGAGGGGTACCTCCATCGTTGACGGCTGCTCAGCCAAGACTGAGCGGTCGGGGAAGCCCCACCCAGCAGCAAAGTGGTAGTGGGGGAACCAAGGAACACGGCGGTGTTGCTAGATTTCGCCTAGCGCGTGATCCGGCGAAGTTGCAGCGTTGGAGACCTTACTTTATTGTCAGCCCTCGTATTTCCAACAAATTATAGCTACTCTGGACTTAGTAACGCAACCCCAAAGCTCCAGATTGGGATAATTACAATTGCCAGTACAGTATAGGATCATGTTCGAGCGTATTTCTATATTCTCCTGATGTTTCTTTAACTGTTGGGATACGGAGATCTTGACGTAGCATCTGATTTGTGACATGCCATGGAGCGTCGACTAATGCTTTTAGAACCTTTAACTGTGCTCATTGAATTATAGTTACCCTGGACTTGGTAGCGCAGTCCCACATCTCCATATTGGGATAATTACAGTTGCCAGTACAGTTCTCTCATTTTAAGATCTATTTGGTTTCGTTTTCTGCTTATAAGTTCTTTCCAATTTAATTCAGTATCGAGGTAAATTCCCAAGTACTTACCACAAGGTGATAAGGGGATTTCTGTATTGTTAATGTACACTGGAGAACTTTTCCCTTTTATAAGTAAACAATGCATGCTAAAATTTGCTTTCGTTAATTTTTATCTTCCATCTTTCTTCAATGTTGAAGGGTTGGTCTTGCAGGTTTACTAAGGTAATTCCCGGGTCTTCATGGACAACTAAGATAACAGTATAATCTGCAAATGTGTCTATTGTAATAGAATCTGCTGTAGGAAAGTAAGGTACAAGACTGGCCCTAAAACACTGCCTTGTGGCACTCCAATTTGATAGGTTGGAACTGAGAAGTTTCATTGTTGACCTTTGTTCTCTTAGATATGATTTCAATGCGTCATAAAAAGGATCTGGCAGTATTTGCAACACACTTTGCCAAATGCTTGATTCACGTCCAGAAAAGCTGCCGAACAATCCTCTTTTACTTCTATGTCGTCAGTAATTAATTCTATGGCACTGTTGTATTGTAGAATGTTCACGGCGAAATCCAAACTGGTGGTCAGGGATTACATTGAGAATAAGTTGCAATATTAACTTCTCAAGTACTTTTGAGATGGAGGATAAGCTCATTGGTTAGTTGGCGAAACATCAGTTAATGGCTTTCCAAGCTATGGTAAGAGTATTAATTCAGATTTCTTGAGGCACTTGGGTCAATATCGTAATCTTATACTAGCTAACATCACTAACACTTTCTTTGACAATTCTTTTAGCATTTCTGATGTTATCATATCAATTCCTGGTGCTTTCCTATTGTTTAATAGATTTTTTCCCTAATCTCCTTAAGTTTTACAAATTGTATGCTAATTGGGTGTGGCGTATCTAAATTACTGTCTACAACTTTTTGAGTATTTTGTTGCAAGGTATTAGTAATAGAAGTAAATACTTTTGCTAAATGTTAGACCTTTTCTCGACCATCCCTTGCCCATATGAACGTATTTCCATCTACTCGTAATGGAGGAAAAGTTGTTACGAGTTTTCTAAGTGATTCGATTGGTCTAAAAATAGAATTGTCATAACGGTTAAGGTTTGTAATAAATTGTGGCAACTTATTGTCCCTCATTTCTTTCAACTTTCTTCTTAGAGTATCGCTAATCGATTGTAAATTCTTCTGTCCCTTGGAATTTGTAATCTGTGCCACTTCACTCTTAATCTTCTTTTCTCTCCTATAAGTGTCTTTATCACTACCGAAACATTGAGTTTTTGCTCACGAGTTTCCAGGTGAGGTATAACTTGTTTGGCAACGTCTTGCATAATTTTGATTAACGTGATTGTTGCTTCTTCTACTTCCTCGAAAGTTTTGAGACTAACATTAAGGTTTACCGTATTTAAAATTTTCCTACTTCGCTTTTGCCTTGTGCAATTTAAGTGTCTTCTTGAAATGTATGAGTGAGGTATTGATAGTTGCAATAATCGGCGTATGATCTGAAGATATGTCATAACTGGGGACTACATCAGAGTAAGTTGACGTTATTGCGCTAGCCACACAGAAATCCAACAGTTCTGGTTGTTTGTTAGGGTCGCTCGGCCAATAAGTCGGGGTGCCTGTGGACAAAATATATAATTTCGTTCTTGTAATAAGTTCAATAGCACTCCACCTTTGGTTGCGATGATTCTGGAACTCCCCAGTGTATGTTGTAGTCTCCTCCTGCAATAAATTTCGAGCCTAGTGTTTGGGAGAAATTTTGTAAGTTTTTTTTTTCATGTTATGTCGCCGAGGACAGCACACTGTGAAGACCGTTAGATCACATGACATTGCTTTAACTTGAATGGAAGTCGCCTGGAGTTGATTTTTTTCATACTTTAGTACCTCATAATGCTTGATCTTCAATTTTATTAATGAGGGGGATTGGTATGGTACCTAGTTTGACTTAATTATTCGGTCTTGTGGACCGGAATACCATCTTGAACTTCTATCTTCTCATCTCACCCTTCCCGCTCCATTTCAAGCATAAAAGACGTGTTCGAGGTCTCCCTCATTCTTGTTTGTGGTAAAGAAGGGTCGCGTGAACACCGTCTCTTTGATACAACCGCGTTGGGGTGCACCGTAACATCAAACGTATCCAATTTCCGTGCATCCACCTGATGAAGGTAAGTTCGAGCTGTCAGCTCACACCTCAATTGTCCCTAAATCACTTGTAAAGTGAGTTTCACTTATTAATAGAATATCAATTTAGTTTTGATTTACAAATACTTTTATTTCTTCTCTATGTTGAGCCATTCCATTGCGCTATCCTGAGAAACTTAGAAATTTTAGTGATATAAATTCAAGACCATGCTGTTTTGTTCAATAATTCATTCAAACATTCCCTTGAATTCCTCAAAGATTTTCCTTAACACGTTACTGATATTTTCTCAATTTTTTGTTGTCTGAATTTTATTATTTAAAAAATTTTTCTTCTCTTTTTTTACTTATAAATTGTTGCGCAATGCTTACTGACTAATTGGGCCTCCCCTCTACTCTGCGGCCTTGTCTTTTTCGTTTGCCTTAGACAATATTTTTTTTTTTAATAAAAACTATTTAGTGCAGAAAAAATCAATCTGCACCCCACAAGGAAAATATTTGTCGATTATTATCTGGAGAATAATAAGAAATTTTTTTCTGACATGAATACCTAACTTAAGTAGCAGAATCGCTCCAGATTTTGTTAGAAATTTGCACAAAATCCGAATCTAAACAATTTTTCAGTCATTTCACAATATTTCTCACATCCACAAAAATATTTATAAAGCAATTGTTTAAAAAAGTTTCTCCAAAGGCCCGGCTCAAATCTCGGTCAAGATATGCATATTTGTTCCCCTAAAGTAAAATATCGCAAGCAATTAAAAAAAGTAAAAAAAATGTTAAAATTATGAACAATTCTTATAATTACTGAAGGGAGGTACAAAATTACTAAAATTAGATTACGTGTCTTTCAATTTCGGATCAAACTTAATCAATTATATAATTAGGATGAACAACCAGCATTGGATCTGCATCGTCGTGTCCATCTCCAGCAAGTCCCGTCCTGGTTAAAGGAATGATAACTTGGTCCTAAACAGAAAACAATTAATAAAACAAAAATTATTTCCCCCAAACTTACGTGATAGATTAATCGATCGATAACTTTTTCGATCAATTCTTTCTTTTCGGTAAGTTCATCCTCAGATTCGATTCGATCAGCTTCCTTATTCAAATACCACTCAACTAAATTACTGCGATGTACACCTTCGAGTGTTTCTAAAATCAACAAATTAATAACGAAAGAAAAAACAAAAACAACCAATCACCATCTTCGCTTCTCGCCTCTTCTTTCCTCATATAAACAACAATCATGTTACTCAACAATTTATATTCTTCGAAACTCAACGTCAATTTCTTTTTCGTTTCCGCTATTTCCACCGGTAGATCGCTATCGTTCAATTGTTCCGTATCATTCGTTTCGGGGCCATCATCATCTAAATGAATGTCGGGTTGTTCGACTCGAATTATAGATTTATTGAGAAGTCTATACGCTTCGTGAACATGTTTCGGTAGAACTTCATCAGAAATTTCCATTTTCGCCATAGCTTCCGCCAATCGGATCATACTTTCAAGTTGACGTACAGTAATTTTCCACGTAGATTTCCCACTAGCTGTCGCGTCCCTTAATCTAAGATGGTTATAGTGGCGCACTAACAATTCGCTCGATTCTCGATTAATGATCGGTTTGAATTTTTTAACGAACGAAATGTACTGCAAAACTTCCTCTTTCGTATAAACCCTTTCGATGGATTCCTCGATATTGCTGTGTAAATCGACGATTTTTCTAGCAATAGCGTAATCGATGACTTCGTTACATTCATCGACTAAAATGAAAAACAGATCGAAACGCGACATGAGAGGGGCGGATAACGCGATGTTTTGTTGGAGGGATTTGGCGCGGTCGTAACGGCCCCCGATGGGGTTGGCGGCTGCTAAAATGGATGTGCGGGCGTTCAACGTTGCTCTAACTCCGGCTTTAGCTATCGAAATTGTTTGTTGTTCCATGGCTTCGTGAATGGCAACTTGGTCTCTGAGGTCCATTTTGTCGAACTCGTCGATGCAACAAACCCCATTGTCGGCCAACATGAGGGCGCCCGCTTCGATGACGAAATCGGAAGATTCCTCGTCTTTAACTACCGCGGCTGTGAGACCCGCCGCTGACGAAGCTTTGCCTGAAGTGTAGACGGCGCGTGGGGAAAATTCCGATACCTAACAAAATTTTATTTTTATTAATTTAAATCAAATAAAATAATTTTTAGGGGGAGGGAGGGGGGGAATTTACCTGTTTTAGGAATTGCGATTTGGCGGTACTGGGGTCTCCGACGATGCAGCAGTTGATGTCGCCTCTCAGGGTTGTGCCTTCGATTGTTGTTTTCGAAACTCCCCCGAACAACATCAACAAAATTCCCCTTTTAACTTCTTCGTTTCCATGAATGCTCGGAAACAGGCTGTTGATTAGATTCTGATACAAATTTTTGTCGCGACTCATTTCGTACATGTGATTCCATTCGGCTTCGGTCATTTGTTGTTTCATCACTTCCGGAGTAATTTCATTTAAAGGCAATTCGATACCTCCGAATTTAGGATTGCTAGCTTGAACACTACAAGCGAGAAAAGCCATTCGATAATGTAAATCGCGAACACCTAACGCTTTAAGACCTCGAACACCTTCAGCTTCATCTCCGACTTTATGACGCGAACTAATTTGTGTTTTACCACCCGGTAACGCTAACGCCCCAACATCAGGCACTACGATTAAAGTACCGGTAAAATCATAACGATCACCGGCTTGAACAGTTTCGACGTTTTCAGCCCTCAAAACAACTTCGACGCAACGAGGAATACAACCACGGGGCAATTCCGCTTGGGTTTCTTGAATTCTAACTTTTTGGAAATCGACAAAAATCGATTTATCAATATCGAGCATGAACCGTCTTCGGTTGCTACAAACCGGATTTCTGCAAATCGTCGGATTTGTGAACTAAAAAAAATATTTAAAAAATTGTTTTTGTTATTAATTACTCACTTTGAATTGTTGTTCGACATCTTTGATGACGGTTTGACAATCTAAACAAACAAAAGTTCCGGAAACTAGTTCCGGATGTACTGGATGAGTGCGAATAACTTGCCCCGAAATTCTGATTAAAGTACCAACTTTATCGGTTTTAAGTTCACGTACTTTATGTCGTGTCGGCACGTCCGTAAAACTAACGTAACATTCTTTTTCTTTTTTTAAATCGCTGCGATCTTTAACGAAATTCGCTACGGCTTGACACAAATATGGGAAAATACGAAAATATTCTTCGATTACAGTTGTTGCTAGTTGTTGGTTGTATTTTTCGAGATCTTCGAAACTGACTTCGATTGTGCTGCGTTCTTGGTTTAATAATTCTCGAGCGGGATCGAGATATTTAATTTCACCATCTTCCGTCCACCTTAAATGATTGTTAAGAACTGTTTTTATTGTAAAAAACGAGTTACTTACTCTTCTAGGAAGTCTTGGAAGAGTTTTTGGCATCTGATACCGACTTCGTCGGAATGTTGTTTCTGGCCGATTTGTACGTTGGCTACATCCATGATTTTTCACTTGAGATGCTGCAACAATAACAATAACGGAAATGAACAACGAAAATACGGCGAAACTAAAACTTGCAAACAAACACCAATTTAGGCGGGAAAACTAATTGCCGGCATTTGACATTTGACGTTTATCAGTGGAGCAGTTGATGACAATCATTGACAACCATTGAAGCGGCAAATTTAAAATATTTACGTTTTTGTAATTTGTTTCTACTGACTCAAGTTGCAAAATTTAAGAAAAATAGAAGCACGTTCGTTTGAGTAAAGAACGCTTCGTCATTAGAACAAAAACCAAAAGGAATAGACCGCGAATAGAGCGAGAAATCGAGGGAGAGACCCTATTAGTAAGGAAGAATTTAGGAACAATTTGTGGGTAGAAAAAGAGGAAAAGAAATTATTGTTGGTTCTAGACACAACTATTAGGAGTCAATTAATTAGATATTTGTATTGGGCGAAATTTGAACCCGAGTCTCTCTAAACTGCCCCTTTTCGGGACGTCACTGACAAATAAATTGGGCAGAGAGTGGAGTAGAGAGTCATACTTGGGGAATTTGGTTGTCGTTTTTTTGTCAACAATAAAAATGGATAACAGGCGTTTTAATTTAATCCTCTATTGCGGTAGATTAGACCGGAATCCCTTGAGTATCGTTGGGATAATAATTGATGCGCCCCTGCACCACGATCCCGTGGATCATTACCAACCTGATGACGTCGATCCGCTAAAAGTCACCAGAATTCACTTGTCATTGCCGAGTGAATTACAAATGGCAGATACAATGGCCGCTAGCAGTGGCGGAGTAGAGTGGTCTTCTGTGCTAAAACCGTTTTTATCGCCGCATTACGAAACTTCCAATCGTTCTGAAATTATCGAATTATGCTCCACCATAATCAAATGGTAAATTTTGGAAAATTTTTAACCTTAAACGTACATTCGTAGCGATAACACGCTGTAATCGTCAATAATCTTTTTGGATTCAAGAAACAAAAATATGCACGGACTATCAAATGGTAAATAACCGCCATCCGAACTAATTGCGTCTTATTATTTGTTACAGTGAAGCGGAAATATTGCGCCACAAAGAGAACAACAAACAATTCTACAACAATTTTGTCGTCTTGTCAGCGGATTTCATCAGCAGTTGTTCCAACAAATGTAAGTCCAACGAAACGGCGATGGATTTCGCACTTTTAATATCGAACACTGCCGGAAACTACCCGATTACTTTAATCCGGACGCGAATTTGTTGCATTTATTGCTCAATTTCGATTCCGCTCCCCCTTTTTAGATCTTCAAGTCTACTAGAGATTTCATAAATTAAGTGCAGAATTTTTTGTTTAATTTTTTGTAACTATTTGCACAGATAAGAATAATCTGTGGAGGTTTTACGATGAAGATTGTTGAAATGCCATTGAAACTTTAAATTATTCAAATACTCCATCGCTAATTGAAAGTGTTTAAAGTTTAATCTGACATTACTTGTATATCAACATTTGTTGTAGCTCGGATTCATTATTTACTCCTAGCAGCACTTTGGTTGAACAATATCGCATTAAATCCAACATTTCTTTTGTTATCCATGTGGTTTGACTAAATACAAGAAAATAGCGAGAAAAGTACAAGAATTTGCATATTTTAGGATGTTGTTACGAAATTTGGTTAGTCAAAGCGAGTTATTTGCTAAGATAATAGGAGAAACGTCAATTTTGACGTTTTCTGTCTAATCGAGTGGCGCCGCCCTAGCGGCCAAAAGAGGCAAAACTAAGATGGTACGTTAAGAATTTTGTCGCAATATATTTACACCAATTCTAATTACGTGCAATGTTTCAAGAAAATCAGAGACGTTGTCGGGTCGAAAGGTTGTAACAGTTTCACTCTAAAGAGTAAATTTTTTTTTGACATTTAAGATTTTTCTAATTTTTGAATTTTAAGGCTTTTACAATTAAATGCAAAACGTAAACGTAGCGAATCTCTTCAGTAGCCCTTTTGGAGCGCTCTACATCCCCATAAAAAAAATTGTTTTTGTTTTACAGCTCCATATTAGAACGTCATAAAAAAAAGTTTTTAGCCCTAAACTCCCATGTAACTTCAAGTTAAGCGCGTCACAACTCAGGATAGGTATATATGACGTCACGCTTTCATCGCATAGTCTTTTGAGGTTGGATTGGTGACGTTTCAATGATTTTTATAAGCCTCAGAAGGTCCCCAGAAACAACGTAGAAAACGATTTTCTCCTTTTTTCTGTTTAATTTGACTTATTGAATTTGTTTTCCCGTTGTCCAGTGTCCGTGAGCCAGATAGACACTGTAAGTGCTGCATGTCGGGTGTTGCTCAAGTATCTAATCAATTGCCTTCAAACGTTCAGTAGTGAATTGAACCAGAACAGTGCTCAAATCGAGATCTACTTAAATGCAGTGAGAGTGTTGTGTATAGGAACTAGTCCGTTGTCGACGGCTGAAGTATCCGTCCTCGTCAACACCATGAAAGGCGAAAATTTACCACAACACACCAACCCACCACCTCAAGGTAACTAAATTCATCCAGTCCTTCATATTAAAAAGCAAAAATCTCCAACAGGTCCAGAAAAAGATGTTTCCAATAAACAAGAGAACCCGAAAACTCGATCCGATTTGTCGATGGATATTTTCGAGCAACTCACTTTACCGTTACGAGACGGACACACAGCGACCGCAGACCATAACACCGGCGGTCAAATCAACATCACCGACGTAGCTAGCGGCAGCAGTAGCGACCCCGCAACAGAAATCAACGTAATTGTCGCCCCCCAAATATTTTTATAATTAATTTTGTGTTGTAGAAATTGTTTTTAAAAACCAACACTGAAAGTTTACAATCGTTAAGAGCCGGCGATACTTTGGTCGATTTATGTCTCAGTTTGCAGTCGATTAAGAAAGCTCGTTCGAAAGTCGAAGAAGCTTTAGCAGGAAAACCGTTTAGTATACCGACCAATCAGTCCGAAGCTACCGCATTGAAAAATTGGTTTGTTCTTATTTCGCTAAATATTTCGATTTGTAATAAAAATTGTTTAGTGTTGCTTCAAATATTTCCGAAATTAAACTTGCCATGTCCGCCATCAATTTGCCGGTACTTGAACCGTTGACACCTAGCAAGTTGGATAAATTATCGACGTTAGGGATGGCCGTTTTGCATTGTGCTGTCAGTCAAGCTGCTGCCAGTTCGGTGTTATCGACGGCTGCCATAGTTTCACCCAAATGCTCCACGCAACAGTCCCAAACCGGACTGAAAGAAGACGAGTTCGATAGTCATGCAGTTAGTCTAGTCGAGGAAGCTCTCAACATGTATTCGTACATCGGGACAACCATCAAGAATTCCACCAGAGCGGGCGGACATGTGAGGATTATTCCTTAAAATTCTTTTCATCTGAGTCAAATGTCGCAAGTCTCGCTAAAGTAACAGAAATCGCTACTGCGCATGCGCAACTGTCACTTAACTTGTGCAATTACGTAACTAGGACGCTACTGCGCATGCGTAACTGCCTCTCTGTGTTTACGGTTCGCAATAACGTAACTAAGATCGCTACTGCGCATGCGCAACTGCCACTCAACTTGTGCTATTACGTAACTAGGACGCTACTGCGCATGCGTAACTGCCTCTCTGTGTTTACAGTTCGCAATAACGTAACTAAGATCGCTACTGCGCATGCGCAACTGCTACTCAATTTGTCTGCAAGTTAAGATGTAAACAAAAACGAATAGCTGTCCAAAAGTTGTAGATTTACCTTGGACCTTTTCTAAAGTAGTACAAAAAGCGAACACACGAAAAAAAATTGCTCGGGTTAAAAGCGATGGAAATTAACAAAAAGTTAGTTTTGTTGTTCTCGAAAAAAGCTTTTGAAACGTGCTATCAAAAAAATTTTTTATAACTGAGAACATTGCAAATAGTTGTAAGCTTGCGATTAATTGACCAGATCTCGGGTTAATTCTTTCCTGTTTTGATGTGGTATGCGTTTTTCGTAGGTTTACCAAAACCATTTGTTGGCGGGGGCGTGGGTTTTGGTTTCTGGTCTGCAGGCCCATCTCACGGCCAGTACCGCGACCGCTTCGGAGAAAAGTCCGCACGTCAGAGATCGCGACGAGAAAGGTCGCAGTCCGTGTAAGACGCGCGATTACAGCACCGCCAGATCCGGACTTCAAAAATTCCAACAATCGTTTGGAGTTTTATCGGTAGCCATCGCCACCAAAGTCCTATCATTATTGACTGAACTTTTCGAAGACTTACATTTAGAAGCTTGCGGAGGTGGCGCAAACATAGGACAGGTCAGTTTCTCTTTGTTACCAAAATTTATTTCAAATTAACCCAATTTACAGATCGAACCCGCACCTTTGGCCATCATGGGACAATTTACCGCACTACAAAGAGTCGCGAGGGTTCTAAGTGCGGCACCATTAAACCATTTTTTGTTCTATTTGGCAATAGTTAGTTACGGAAAAGCTTGCACGCTTAAACGGTTAGATCCGCCCGAAGGTGACACTTTTAGTCAATCCGATTCTACTACTTATTACGAAGACATGATTATAATATCAGATGAAAGTTCTATAGACGATGGTAATTGTTGTAAAAAAATTTGTTTGATAATAATTAATCGAATTTAAGATGACGATAGTGAACCGATTTTGGGGCAATGGTTCGAAGAAACTTTAGCTCCTCCTGATCCAGTCGAATCGAAAACTCCAATGGCTTCAGATAATGTAGAATCAAAATCGGCACAAGCTGACTCGACTCTTTCGATAATACCCGAAAAAGGCGAAGCTCACGGTTACATCACTTTGGCCACAAACATTTTCGTTTTTCTCAATCGACATTTTTTGTGTACGAAAAGCAATTACGTTGCTAGATACGTTAAAAGCGGTTTAACTGAACAACAAATGATCATTTTAGCGGCGATCATTCGCGATTTGGACAGAGAAACTTCCCGAACTGAAGTCGGTAATGCAGTTTTCTTTTTTTCAAAAAAATTTAATTGTTGACCGAATCCGATTTGTAGGTGCTATTTCAGCTTATTTCGGAGCGACATTGGGACAACTTTATTGCGAATTTTCGGGGGCCTTAACCAGATTCACACACAACTTCATCACGAACAGCAGCCACAATTCGTTGCAGGCTTGTCTTTTGAATCATTTGGGCGTTTCGCCCTGGAACACCGACGTACCGCACGCCTGGCCGTTGCAGGTGTATCCCAGAACACTCTCGGTTTTAGCGCAAGTATGTTTTTGCTTTTTTTAAAAAAAATATTAGAACGAGTTTCGGTTGTAGGTCCTCTTGCTTAGGCCGCAAAACGAAAAAGAAGCTTCTGTGATCAGTATATGGCACCGACTCGTCAATACTCTTATAGAGAATGTTTTGAATGTTTCGCAAAATACTGCAGATTCCTGTAATGAAGGTAACTGGCGCTTGTTTTAACGTTTTTTCGTTTAACGCTTTTTTCGCTAGATTTGAACGTGGAACATGCGCAAGTTCTGTTGTACTTGTTCCATTCGCTTAATTTGATGCAAAAGAAATCGGTTCTGTTGCTGTTGGCCGGAGGTGTTCTCCGTTGTTCTGAAGTGGCTCGCGGTCCCTTGAAAGATTCGCAACTTCTTCATTTGTCTCGGTTATTGCTGCTTTTCGATTATATAATGAAACATCTCTACGACGCCCCGTCATCTTTATTGGAACAGGTATAAAGTTGTTTGTTCGTAAATTTAAATTTAACGAAATTTTGTTCAGATTCAATGGAATCTGTTCTATTCCACCAATTTGAATTCTGATAAAGAAAAAGACAATGTTAATCGTAAATATACTGCATGGCAAGACATCGAAGATAATTTCCGGAAAATTCCTTCGGGTTTGGAAGTTGGGATGAAGCCGCGATTTTACGTTTTAACAACTTTGGAAATTAACAACCAAGACGCTCCGAAATTGGATGGTTTAGCATGCAATTTCATTTTGGGTACTCAAGAGAAATTACGGTATCCCCTCCTGTTGGATGCTTTAATCGAAATTTTAAACGTCACCAACATCACGTCGAGTCCTAACGCTTCGAAGATGACTCTTCTAGGACTCTGCTCTACGCAATATTGCTTCACGATTTGCTGGAGGTACCCAATTAGCAATTTCACTTCGATTGACTCCGTTTTTAATTTTTTTATTACGTGTTTAGGTTATTGCAACTCCTGCCGCCATCTGTGTCTTACATGGAAAGGTTAGCGTCCGGGGAAAGTCTCCCGGCCGGACCTTTAATGTTACATTCGCTTATTTGGGGACCCAGGGCGGCCCATAAAAATTTCAACAGATGGTTGAAAGATTGTTTAGTCAAACAGGGACTGTACACGCAACATACCGACAAGTTGCTGAAAGCAGTTTCCGACAACGTCAATAATCTGAAGTACGACATCGAGAACGCCAAAGCTTGCATCATCGCCCTCATGCCGGACGTCAAAGGTAATTCTGGATCCTTAGCTCGGATTTTTGCAGAAGAAAAACGAAATCAATTTATCAATGTTTTCCCCCTTCACCATATGTAGACCGTACTGTTGCTGTGACGTCATTTGCTTTCCGCGTGCAGGCCAATCAACGTTTTTACCGTGACGTTACAGTGTCTTGGAGACTTTTGCCGTGACGTCATCGCTGTCATTTCGGCTCTAATCGAAGCATTTGCTAATATTGCCCGATCTGTTTCGTATTGCATTGCTACTGTCATTTGCTTTTCGCTTTCAAAACCAATCAACGTTTTTGCCGTGACGTTACAGTGTCTTGGAGACTTTTGCGGTGACGTCATCGCTGTCATTTTGGCTCTAATCGAAGCATTTGCTTCAATCGGTTTTCTAATATTGCCCGATCTGTCTCGTAGTCTTGCATTGCTACTGTCATTTGCTTTTCGCGTGCAGGCCTATCAACGTCTTTGCCGTGACGTTACAGTGTCTTCGAGACCTTTGCTGTGACGTCATCGCTGTCATTTCGGCTCTAATCGAAGCATTTGCTCCTATTGGTTTCCTAATATTGCCCGATTTGTCTCGTAGTCTTACATTGTGACTGTCATTTGTTTTTCGCGTCCAGGTCGGCAACACTTTTGCTATGACGTCACATTACCGTGCGCGTGTGGACTTTTGCTGTGACGTCACAATATTATCCACGTGAGGACCCTTGTTGTGACGTCACATTATTGAACGCGTGTGGACCTTTGCTGTGACGTCGCATTATTGGACGCGTGTGGACCTTTGCCGTGACTTCACAGTATCGTCCACGTGTGGATTTTTGCTGTGACGTCACATTATTGTACGTTTGTTGTGACGTCACATTATTGGACGCGTGTCGACCTTTGCCGTGATTTCACAGTATCGTCCGCGTGCGGACCTTTACTGTGACGTCACATTGGACGCGTGCGGTTCTTTGCTGTGACGTCGCATTATTGGACGCGTGTGGACCTTTGCCGTGACTTCACAGTATCGTCCACGTGTGGATTTTTGCTGTGACGTCACATTATTGTACGTTTGTTGTGACGTCACATTATTGGACGCGTGTGGACCTTTGCCGTGACTTCACAGTATCGTCCGCGTGTGGACCCTTACTGTGACGTCACATTGGACGCGTGCGGTTCTTTGCTGTGACGTCACATTGGACACGTGTGGACCTTTGTTGTGACGTCACAGTATCGTCCGCGCGTGTATCTTCGCCGTGCCTTCACCCCTACAGTTACTTTTTGTTTGCTGGTGTCGGTTTCTCACCGCTACTGCCGTTTCTTGTTCGCCGCTTCGGTCCGGAGACCCTCAAATTTGAATCGGGCGAAAAATTGACGCTTAATCCGGTCGGCATTTTCGTTGCAGATTTGGTCCTCAAAGAGAATTTGCCGCCGCTGTGGCACTTGTGTTTGCTCGATTGTCTCCTGGCCAAGGTGGAGGTGGGTTTGGAGGAAGCGGAAGGTTCGGAAAGTACGGGAGTGTCCGAATCGAGCAGCACTTACGTTCAAGATTTGTTACCGCACGTCCTCAAATTGACGCAGGTCATCCTGCATTGTACTAGATGGTCGTTGTTGTACACGATATCCGAACAAACCGTTTTCATCACCAAATACACCACGCAACATTTCGAAAACTTACAAGACGTCTTGGCGATAGCTTCCAATCGAAATCCTTTAACCAACACATTGTCGTCTGAATTGATTTCGGTTTTGCCACCGATGGTAACGTCGTTTCAACAAGAATGGAACAATTCCATAATGAAAAACGTTTCGTTGGCTAAGTATCACGACGATATAATTCCGTCGGAAAGTTATATTTTGAGAATTGTCGAAACTCACGCCGCCACACTGTCAATGAACAATTCTTTCAGTATTAATCTTTCGTTGAGACGAATCCTCGAAAGTTACGTGAAATTTATTTGTCTCCATGCTCCAACGATCGAGAATACCGACACTAAAAATAAAGCGATAGAACTCTTGGTTAGCATCACTTTAGATTCGAGAACTGAATATCTTTATGATTGCATATCGAAACCTCTCGATAAGATGATAGGTGATACCGAAACTGACGAGCATCAAAAACGAGTTTACTTGCAAGTTCTCCACCACACTTACCGGTTGATTATTAATTACGCTTCGGACGCCAACAGCGGTTTCGAGTTGAAAGAACAAATTTTGCATAATTGTTTGAAGTTTTACGAGAAAATCCTAGAGAAATCATCAGGGCGACAAGCTTTGGAAAGTTTCTTTACTAACGATAAAGATTTAGTGAAAGTGTTGATGTCAGTTTCGAATTTACAAATGTCGCAACAATACAGCACAAGAGTTTTGCAATTTTTCAATAAACTTTTCCAAGCTGCCGAAAAAAGTTCAACCGATCCTAGTTTGAACTATTTATGCAGCAGTATGAGTAAATTAGCTAACGTTGAAATCGATAAGTTGCAAGCGTGGTTGAGACAAATCATCATAGGTCCCGTTACGGTGGACGCTACAGTAACTATCGGTAAAGGCAAAAACGACGGTAAATGGGCGGTCGCTCATGTCGGCGTCGAAAGCCAAAAATCTTTGATACAAGAAAACAGTCAATTATTGCAAGCACTAACTTCTTTCATTGTGAAACAAAACAGTAACGTTTCGGAAGAGGTAGCGCTTACGATATTGAAAGCTTTAGTTCCTTTGGGTTCGCATATTTTATCGCCTGTTCTCGACGGGGTTGGCTTCACCGATTTGATGATGGTTATGACAATGTTGGCGGATGCCGGCAGCGGAAAAGGTCACATGGTGTTGTTTCCTGCCACCGCCGAATGGGTGGAATTATGCAACAAACACGTGTCGCAAAGAGAAGTTTTGGACAAATTGGGTTCTGATTCGGAATCCGCCAAAAGTTACGTGATGTTCGAAGCCGGTTGTTGCATTTTGGATTATATCAGTGATGTTGTTAACGGAATTATTTGTCAGAATCAACCAACGAATTTCCGACCTTTAAGTCCGCCTTGGGAAGGTGAAACCCCTCTCGATTTCGATGCGGAATGGCAAGAAGATAACAACGATGAGGAAGATAGCGGAGAAGATTCAGACGAAGATTCTCTTAGTAATAAATTGTGTACTTTTACTGTAACCCAAAAGGAATTTATGAATCAACATTGGTACCATTGCCACACTTGTCGAATGTTAGATGGCGTTGGTGTTTGTTCGGTTTGTGCCCGCGTTTGTCATAAGGGTCACGATGTGAGTTATGCCAAATACGGAAATTTCTTTTGCGATTGCGGCGCTAAAGAAGACAATTCATGTCAAGCTCTAGTCAAAAGATCAGTGCAATCGAGTGACGCCCTACCAACTGCTTCGAATCATCCCGAAACCACTTACGGCGGCAACAGCGATCACATGTTAACTAGTTCGTTACGAAGAAGAACCTCGTCTCCTGTACTATCAGATAAAGTCAAGTATAGAGAAAGAAAACATGTTAACATAAAACAATTACAAAATTCGAAAGAATGGATCGTGAATTATTTAGGAACTAGCACGATAATCCGGACTTTGATTGATTTCATGAATTCGTTGTTGGCTTCAGTTGAAATCGCTTGCAGTCAAAATTCGCCGGTCGGTTGTTACTCCAGAGCCGTTCAAGCGTTACAACAGCTCCATTCGACCGACAAAAAATACATACACACCGACCAATTGATGTTGGGCACTGTGGGGTCGCAAGAGGGCGCTTTCGAAAACGTCCGCATGAGTTACGCCGGTGATCAAGGTCAAACGATACGTCAACTGTTGTCCGCCCATATAATCAGACGCGTCGCTATGTGTTGTATGACGTCGGCACACGGACGTCGTCAACATTTAGCGGTTTCTCACGAAAAAGGAAAAATTACGGTTCTCCAACTATCCGCTCTTCTCAAACAAAACGATTCCGCTACAAGAACATTGACGTTGTCCAAATTAGGATCGGCTCCGATCCCGTTCACGGTAGTATCGTTATCAAGTAATTTGTGTAACGAAGATTTTTTGGCGGTTTGCGGACTGAAAGATTGTCACGTGTTGACTTTCACATCGAGCGGTTCCGTGTCCGATCATCTGGTGTTGCATCCGCAATTGGAAACCGGCAATTTTATCATAAAAGCCGTTTGGTTGCCGGGATCGCAAACGCAACTCGCTCTCGTCACCGCCGATTCCGTTAAAATATACGATCTGGGCAAAGACGCTTTGAGTCCTCAATACTACTTTTTGGTGCCGAGCGGCAAAATTCGAGATTGCACCTTCATGTACGACGAAGGCACCTATCATATCCTGTTGATGTCGTCACCTGGACATATCTACACGGAGGTCTTGAACGAAGACAGTTCGGCAAAGCATGGATCGTTTTACGTTACTAACACTTTGGAAGTGTTTCATTTGGATGTAACGGTAAGTCGGCACGGCGCTGCAGAATTTCCACTATTCAGTTGCTAACTGTAGAGAAATTGTTAGTTAGTGGCGGTTTCGAGCTTTTTTATTGTCGGTAATGCAGGTAACTACAAATCAAAGAAAACGTTAAAAATTGTATATTTAACGGCACCGATAATTAAGGTCTATAAACAATTAATTCTGCTCCAGTACCATTAGTTTACCTCGTGACGTCACGCGTACCCAAAATGGCTGCTCAGGGATAACCTGACAATTGAATTCTAAAATATTGTAGTGAGACGCGAACCTGACGAACGCTGTGGCCTCAAATTATTGTTTTTTTTAGTTGCAAAAATATTTACTATTTTATCATGTCGCATCCTTAATGTTACAATCCACTTGCTCTATTGGATTATTCGGATTGTCGTAATAGGAGGTGAAGTAAGCAAAAGACGTTTCCTCGGTTTTATTTCTTAAACTCCCTCGGTTTTTGACTCTACAACTCTAACTAACTCTCCTCTCTACTAGTCCTGCACTTATCTACTTTTCCTTCATCCTTCTTCACGACAGGGAGTGGTAGACAATTTGTTTGCTATTTATGTAGGCAACACAATATACACCAAATGAATTTTATTGTGAAAAAATAAAGTTGGGGGCTAAAATTTTGAAAATTGAGCTTAAATATACTTAAGGTTGCGGTTTAGTTTGTTTGGGTTCTTTGTCGTTTGCACGGGACGTTACAGGCACGAAAACTGATGAATATTTAGAATTTGTTGCACATGAAAGACAATGATGACTAAACCTCACCCTTAAGGCTGTTTGGACGGTTATTGAAGAGTCAAATTTCAAGGAGTTGGTTCATTGTGTTTGTTGTCAGGAATAATAGGTAAAGACTCTTGCCCCTTGCATCTTTACAGTGACAAAACGAGGTATTGGCTGATATTTTATGAGTGCAGTTTTCAACGTTAAAGTCTTGATAGTGTTAATTTTCTCAAAATTTCAATGTCTCATCAATAAACTTGCGCAGCCGACAATAAAATGAATTTATCGTTCGCGTTCTGATTGTGATGGCATTTTCTAGGACGTCAACGGCCAAGTGGCCGGCGGCGGCGTCAGCATCTACTACTCTCACACGTTGGGACTCCTGTTCTACAGTTACGCCCAAGGCAAAAGTTTTATTTCTCCCATAACGCCGAAAAACAATTGTTTAACAGTTGTGTTCCCAATAACTCTACCAGCGACGACTTCCGGAACGAAAAGCAACGGTTCGAGAAATGCGGCGCTTCAACCGCTTTGTCAATGGACCGAAATTCCCAACCATCCGGGTCTCGTTTGTTGCGCGATGCAATCCAGCAATAATCCCGTAGTGTTGATGTTGAAACCCGATTCGATTCTGATTCAGGAAGTAAAAACTGTGCCGCCAAAAACGAAAATCACGGATATGGTGGCGATTCGCCATTATTCCGGCAGTGAATTGCGAACAACGTTAATGTTGTTGTGCGAGGATGGCAGTTTGAAGATGAGCATAGCTAATATGGAACAGACCGGTTTTTGGATGTCGTCGAACATCCAACCGACCATCACCGGTTCTAGTAGTAAACCGAAAAAAAAGAAAGTCGTAAAATCCGGAAAAACTTCCAGTTCCGTTTCGTTTCCCGTCGATTTTTTCGAACATTGTCAAGTGATGAACGACGTAGAAATCGGCGGTAACGATCTGCTACAAATTTATAACGTGGCGCAACTGAAACATCGTTTAAATTCGACCGGTTTATACGTTTCGTGCAATAAACCTTTAGGGTTCACAATCGAAATCACCAATCCGGACAGTAACATGGTCATGGCCGGTATACGTGTTCTCGTTGGTAGTCAGGATGTTCAGAGGGCGCCATCTTTCGTTGAAGTTTTCGGACGTCTCATCTCGCTTTCTGTCACCAGAAGCAGATGGTACGATATTCCTTTTTCGAGAGAAGAAAGCTTGCAAGCTGATAAAAAATTGGCAATCATGTTCGGACCTTCTCAAGATCCTGAAACTCTAACGATGGTCGACAGTATCAAAATGTACGTCGAAATTTTAATTTTTTATTTTTCTAACGTTGCTCTTGCAGTTACGGAAAAACAAAAGACGCTTTCGGATGGCCCGAAGAAAACGACGAAAGCGCCAACGCAACCAACGGGGGAGTTTCACAGGCTTTAAGCGCGCCCTCCAACGATGCCGAAACGCAAAACAGCTGTGTCGTACCTCTCACCAAACTCGAGAAGTACGCTTCCAGCTCTTTCCAATAACTAAATTTATGTTGCGATCAAGCTCGGTTCCCATAGGTCCAGACTGCATTTAGCGCCAGCGAACCGAACTAACGGAGTGCGTTTTAATATTTTTTGGAAGCGCTTCCACGTTCGTATTTTCTGCGACTGCGCATTCTGTTCCGTGTGAACCGAGCTTTAATTTATCTAGCGGTTAACTCCGGAAGTAGATTTTAATTTTGTTTCGATACTAAACTTACGTAGAGAACAACAACTGAAATTTTAAATATTTGTAGATTAGTTGTCGGAATATTGGAGTCGTTGGACGGATCGTTTTCGCTCTGCTCTTTGGAGGATAAGTACAAACAGCCGACGTTGAAGATAGCGACGCAACTTTTAACCTTACCAACCCCGCCTCTAATTCAGATTCATTCAAAGGCTCTATTATCGTCTTTACATTCGTCTCGGGTCCTTTACCACAACTATAAGGTGAGTTTTGTCGATCCAATACTGATCAGTAACGGTTATCTTCTTAATAAAGGACCAAGCGTTGTTGCAACACGTTTTGAATTGCCTCAGCGCCATGACAGATTCGGAAACAAAAGAAATCGACGCCGAGAGTTACTACCGGTTGATCCTGATCGTTCGAGGTATCGCTGTAGCGCGTCCTCAAAATTTGGTGAAATTTTCCGATTCTCACACCTGCATCCAAGACGTGGTACTCGACGACCCTTTAGAACCGAAAGCCGGCACTTCGAAAACGATCAAAAGTCAACATCTTCTGCTCAAATTGATGGACGTTCTTTGGATTTTGCACTCGTTAAATCCCGAAAATCCCTACCTAGCTCCCGTTGTAGTTCCCGGTTTAAAACACACTGAACAAGTTATACACGCTCTAGTTGAAATCGTTCACGCTTTCAACAGTTGCGATACTTACAGCAACATTACAATGGCGGTGTATTTACAATTGTTGTTGTCTAAAGACGCCACGATCGCTTTCAGCGCTAAACAAGCTTTGAGTAAAGTTTTGAAACCTAAAGTTAGACGTAGGAGGGTGTTTATTCCTAGTCCGCCCCACTGCAGTACTCCCCCTGTAACAAAAACCGAAACTGCCGATTCTAAAGTACGTCAATACGACGTGGGTGCCGCCGAAGCTATGTCGATTCTTCGACAACAACAACATCTTGAAAATCATAACGCGTTAGAAGCGCTACTGGGTGCCGCCGGTGGTTATCAACCTCTTTTGGATATTCCTCCGGATGCCGACGATGAAACTATGGTTGAACTAGCGATCGCTTTGAGTTTGCAAGAACACGACGTGGGTCCTGGCCAGGGATTGGACGCGTTAGAGGTGTTGTCCAACGATGAGCTGGCGCAAGTCGCTCAAGTTGGACAAGGTGCGCAAGCTCAAGAGGCCGGTCATTTTAGTGATACCACAGCTTCAGCCGCGGGTTCTGACGACGAGGGTAGTACCGCGGCCACTGACGGTTCGACGTTACGAACGTCACCGGCCGAACAGGGCGGTAGCGCCGCAGGTTCCGAGAGTGGCGGTAGCGGCGTCGAAAGCATAACGGGCGAACATAACGTTTCGGGAAGAAGTTCCGCTTACGGCGATAACATGCCGGAATCTATACCGACGAGATCCGACACCAGTTCGGTGGCGAATCCCAACTTTCAAGGACCCGAAACCGATCATTTACCACCTGAAGTCGATGTTGAAGGTGACCCCGAAAACAGTAGCAGGTTGCACATTTTGCGATTGCAACTTTTGGATAGACTCACCGAATATCTTCCGAAATTGCGCAAAGTCGATGGGATTCGAGCGATACCGTTTTTGCAAGTAGTTCTGCAATTGACCACCGATCTCGATGGGCATTCGGAACGCGATAGGTCTTGTTTCAATTCGCTTTTGGCCGCCATTATTATCGAGTTGCACCTGAATCAACCGAACGTTACCGATATTTGCGTGAGGTCCAACCAAAAGGAAGTTCAATTGGTTTTGATGAAGCTACTCAGCATTTTTATGGGACGTTGCAAAACTTCTGCATCCTCTTCGGGCGGTAAAACTATCGCCGTCGATAATTCGTCTTTCGTTTCGAGGACTACAGCGACGGTTTTGCATAAAGCGAACATCATTAATTATTGCAATAATTTATTGAAATCGTTGTTGAACTATTGGACCACCAATTCGCCGGATGATAACAAATCGAACACTGGCGGCAGTTTGTTGAAAGAACATTTGACGCGATCACCCCCCGATATGACGCCGTTTTTCCTGAAACAATTCGTTAAGGAAAACGGACCCGATTTTTTCAACACTTATCCCGAAGTTCTGACTGAAATTGCGTTACGGCTACCTTATCAAGTCCACAAATATTCTGAAATCACAGAACCCATCACTGTTGCTTTCGACGGTTCTTGGTTTCAGTATTTATGCGAGTACATGATGACGTCACAAACGCCGTCAGTCAGACGGCAAGTTAGAAAACTGTTGCTTTTCATCAGCGGCAACAAAGAGAAGTATCGTTTACACAGAGATCTGCACGCTCTAAACACACACATGAAGGTAAGTGGGGAATTTTCGAAAAGTTTCGTTTTATTTTTAAATTATTTTCAGGGCGTCAACGAATGTTGCGTTAAAGGTGGTTATCAACGTGCGGTCGATGTTCAACATTCCATTTCACTTTCGTATGATAACTTGGTCGATTTGGTTGAACATTTGAAATCTTGCGTGGAAATCGCAATGAATCGAACGGGAAATTGGCAATGTTACTGTATGCAACATGACGATACAATTTCGTTTTTGATCCAAATCAGTTGTTTATTGGACGAAGGAGTAGCGCCTACTATTCTTCATCTACTTCAATGCGCTATCGCTAACGGTGGCAACAAGAAAGGCTCCGACGCGATCATCAGACAGAGTTCGTCGAGGAAGGAACGAGAAAAATCCGACGATTCGGCAGCTGAAGCTCTGTTCGAAGAAGCCAATTGCGCCACTTTAGTCGAACAGATCAATAAACAAGTTTCGAAGGAGGTGTTCGCACGGTTCGTTAAGACGTTCATGTTGGAAACCAACACGACAAGCGTTAGGTGGCAAGCCCACAATCTCATTTTGGCCGTCTACAAGTAAGTGGCGCTTCTCAAATCCGATGTACGGTTTATCTTTGTTGTTAAACTTGTACCGGTGACGTAGGCACTGATATCGGTTCTGTTCGTAGTAGTTTTTGAAAATTTGCAGTGTATATTTTAGTTTCAAGTTTTTCCGCAACGCGTCGCGTGTTACCAGCCGGTCACTTATCAAGTTAACGACGATATTGAAGTCAACTTTTTGTTGTTGTTGATTTAACTGTTAAGAGCCAAGCCCTTAGTCTAATTTTAGCTCACTACCAGTAGATGGCGCTTTAAAAATTTTGTTTCCCTTATTTGCCGCAACGCGTCGCTCGTTACCAGCCAGTCACTTATCAAGTTAACGATGATATTACAATGACGAAGTCAATTTTTTGTTGTTATTGGTTTAACTGTTAAGTGTCAAGCTTTTAGTCTAATTTTAGCTCACTACCAGTAAATGGCGCATTAAAAATTTTGTTTACATCTTTTGCCGCAACGCGTCGCGCGTTGTTACCCAGTCACTTATCAAGTTAACGACGATATTATAATGACGAAGTCAATTTTTTGTTGTTATTGGTTTAACTGTTGAGTGCCAAACCCTTAGTCTAATTTTAGCTCACTGCCAGTAGATGGCGCTTTAAGAATTTTGTTTCCATCTTTTGCCGCAACGTGTCGCACGTTACCAGCCAGTCACTATCAAGTTAACGACGATAGTACAATGACGAAGTCAACTTTTTGTTCTTATTTTAACTGTTAAGTGACAAGCTGTTAGTCTAATTTTAGCTCACTGCCAGTAGATGGCGCTTTAAAAATTTAGTTTTCATCTTTTGCCGCAACGTGCCGCACGTTACCAGCCAGTCACTATCAAGTTAACGACGATAATACAATGACGAAGTCAACTTTTTATTCTTATTTTAACTGTTAAGTGACAAGCTGTTAGTCTAATTTTAACTCACTACCAGTAGATGGCGCGTTAAAAATTTTGTTTCCATCTTTTGCCGCAACGCGTCGCGCGTTGTTACCCAGTCACTTATCAAGTTAACGACGATATTACAATGACGAAGTCAACTTTTTGTTGTTATTGGTTTAACTGTTGAGTGCCAAACCCTTAGTCTAATTTTTGCTCACTGCCAGTAGATGGCGCTTTAAGAATTTTGTTTCCATCTGTTACCGCAATGCGTCGCACGCAAAGTTATCTACCAAAACGCGCACTTTTTTGTCTGTTTTCTTACATAAAACGGCCTAATTTTTTTATTTTATTTGCAGAAACTCAAAAGCGCCCGAACAGGAGTCGCTGCTGGAGTTGCTGTGGCATCTCTGGCCCTTGATCCCGAACTACGGCCGAAAAGCGTCCCAATTCGTCGACCTGCTGGGTTACTTTTCCTTGCGTTTCTTCCAAACTAACTTCGTCGTGCCCCAAGCGACCGAATACGTCGAAAAAGCTGTCAGTATCCTGACAGCTCAGAACGAACTTCTCGCCCATCACCCCAACGTTAACTTATACGCTCACATGAGCCAATTCGTCGAATTAGACGGATACTATCTCGAATCGGAACCGTGTCTGGTTTGTAACAATCCCGAAGTTTCATTTTCCACAATCAAATTGAGTTCGTTGAAAGTCGATTCGAAATTCACAACGACAACCCAAATCGTTAAACTGTTAAGCAGCCATACCATCAGCCGGATTACGGTTCGAATCGGTGATTTGAAACGTAGCAAAATGGTGCGAACCATCAATATTTATTACAATAACCGAAACGTGCAGGCGGTTGTTGAATTGAAAAACAAACCGTCGCTGTGGCATAAAGCGAAAAAAGTTATCGTCCAATCGGGCCAAACTGAAGTTAAAATCGAATTTCCCCTACCGATAGTTGCGTGCAATTTAATGATCGAATACGCGGATTTCTACGAGAACATCCAAGCGTCCAGCGAAACGTTACAATGTCCTCGATGTAGCGCGGCCGTTCCTGCCAATCCCGGTGTTTGCCACAATTGCGGCGAAAACGTTTTTCAATGTCACAAATGTCGCGCCATTAATTACGACGAGAAATATCCGTTTTTGTGTCATGCTTGCGGTTTTTGTAAATACGCAAAATTCGATTTTACCTTATTGGCAAAGCCCTGTTGTGCCGTGGAACAAATCGAGAACGACGACGACAGGAAAAAGACGGTGGCTAATATCAATTCGTTACTAGAAAAAGCCGATCGGGTTTATAAACAGTTGATAGGCAATAAACCCGCTTTGGAGGCGCTAGTTTTGAAAATTACCGAACACAGAACCGACAAAAAACAAGATGATCATCTGGGAAGCGGGGGAAGTGCCCAGAACACTGTCCAATCGACCGTACCGACCGGGGGACCGCAAGTTAAAGTTAACAAAACGATCCAGCTGTTGGCGCAACAATATTGCAACGAATGCAAAAATTCGTTCGAGGAATTGAGCAAAATTATCCAAAGAGTCCTCGTTTCTAGAAAGGAACTGGTGGCTTACGACCGGAAACATAGAGATATGGACTTTCCCAAGTCGGCCCCGCTGCTTCTTAAGGTAAGTCGGTTTTTTTGTAGGTTTTTTCACAAATTATGAGCGGTAAGTGAAGGTCACGAGGTGATAAATAGGAAAGTTGCTAAAAAAATCTCGTTTGAAATGAAAATTTTAATTGCTGCGTCGCATTAAAAGAAACGAAACGTTTCAAATGAGACCAAAGAACGAGTTTCGAAAATTTGAATATTTTTGATTTTTTTCCATCGAGGGATTAAAAATTCGAAAATAGAAAAAATCATTTTCTAGTATAATTTCTCCTTCATTTTTGGAACTAGTTCCACAAAATATTTACCAAAATGGCCGATTGCTTAGACGCTTTACGCGCATGCGCTGAGGTTTCAAGTTAAATTAGCAAAAAGCAGATAGCTCCAGTATGCTAAAAGTTCCTAATTAGAGAGTGAAAAAGTCTCAAATTTGCAACCCTTTTTCAGACCCAATCCACGATCGCCGAGGTTCACCACCCGCCCACGTCTTGCTCCAATAATCGGTGTTACGGTTGTTCAACCGCCGCCACTGAGCACTGTCTGACATTGCTGCGCGCCCTAGCGTCGAACCCGACAACCCGTCAAATTTTGTGTTCGAAAGGCTTAATCCAGGAGTTGGTCTGGAACAACTTGCGTAAAGGCAGCAGCCAGATCCAGGAGGAAGTCAAACAGTTGTTATGCGTCTTAACTAGAGACAACCCCCAAGCCACCGAAGAACTGTGCAATCTTCTAATGGACAGAATCACGATAAGTTTGAACGGTCACGTGAACAGTTGCGATTTAGGCACTAGCGTCAGACATGAAATTTCATTATTAGCGGCGATGGTCCAGAAAGAAGACGAATGTTGGGAACTGAAACTGAGATGCATGATGAAACTGTTTTTGAAAGCCTGCGAAGATTCCAGAAGTCCCCTGGTTATGGAGTCGATAATTCTTCCGTGTTTGAAAATTTTGCAGGGATTAATGAAAACGCCCGAGTCCGCAACGAAGAAAAACAAGGACAAGATCAATTACACTTTCAAAGAATTATCGGGCGCCACCGTCGATGTTTACAAATTTTTAGAAAAGAAACCCGGCCATACTTTCACCGATTGGAAATCGCGATTTCCCCAAAAAACCGAAGCTTCGAAAGAACTGCCGACGAGCAAAGAGGACGTGAGGGCGTACTACTTGTCGGAGAAATACTCGAAACGTTGGCGGCAAGCAATGAAACGTAGCAGCGGTTTAGGTCAACTCGAACTCGACGATTCCGCTTGGCTGAAACACGTGATCTTCAATACTAGTTCGCGGTTAGCCCGCCAGGTGACTTGCAGTATCGTCGAATTGATGTGCAGCAGTCCGGAACGTAAAAAGGAAGTTTTGATACTTTTGACGTGTTTCCTGGAAGAATTGGGAAGCGCCGGTGAAAGTTCATCCGAATTCTTAACGCTTTATCAAAATTTAATCCAAGAAGCTCCTTGGAAACAATATTTGACCATCCAAGGCGTTTTGATCGTTTTAGCCGATTTAATTACGATAGAAATCGAACAATTACATTATCTAGAAGCCACCACACTAACATCGGATTTGGCCCAAGGTTACGCCCTCAACCAACTAACCGAACTGCTGGCGTCTTTCCTCGATGACGTCGCCATCCGTCGCCAATACAAAGGCAGATTAGTGGGAGCCGTCCTCAATGGATATTTGTCGTTGCGTCGGTTGGTCGTCCAACGTACGCGTTTAATCGACGACGCACAAGAGAAACTACTGGAATTGCTCGAGGAAATGACGACCGGAACCGAGGAAGAAACGAAATCCTTCATGGCGGTTTGCGTGGAAACCGTCGACAAACACAACGTTCAAGATATTCTAACGCCGGTTTTTATATTCGAAAGATTATGTTCGATCATTTATCCCGAAGAGAACGATGTTGATGATTTCTTTTTAACGTTGGAAAAAGATCCGCAACAGGAAGATTTTTTGCAAGGACGTATGTTGGGGAATCCCTACTCGAGTTCCGAAGCCGGTTTGGGTCCTTTAATGAGAGACGTCAAGAACAAGATTTGTCAAGATTGTGAACTCGTCGCGCTTCTAGAAGACGACAACGGAATGGAATTGTTGGTTAACAACAAAATTATCAGTTTAGATCTCCCCGTCAAAGACGTTTTCAAAAAGGTTTGTTTGCGTTGTCATTTTTCGTTAAATAACCGATTTTGGTTTAGGTTTGGGTGGCGGAAGGTGGCGACCATGAAGCAATGAGGGTCGTCTATAGGATGCGCGGTCTTCTAGGGGACGCCACCGAAGAATTCATCGAAACTTTAAGTAATAAATCGCAAGGTACCGTCGATAACGAAGAAGTTTATAAAATGGCAAACGTTTTGGCGGATTGTGGGGGTTTAGAGGTAAATTGTTTTGTTAAATTCGATTTTTTTAAATTCAGTAACGTTTTCAGGTGATGGTTAAAAGATTGGGAGCCATACAAAACGTTTGGAGGGCCAAACCCTTATTGCAGGTCCTTCTAAAACTCTTCAGGTTAAGTATCAAGGTGTCGCGTTGCCAGGAAGTGTTAACCCAACCCGAATTGAGGGCCATGGAAGTTTTTCTTAGAACTTTACAAATGTGTCTCGACAGCGAACCCGATCCCAGTCAGGCCGACGTCACTGAGCAACTTTTAGATGTACGTAAATTTAATTTAGGGCGCGAACCAAAGTTTAATTTATAGTCGAAAATACACACGGTAGGTGGCGCCATACAGTTGTATTGTTAACCGACACTAAACGTATAGGGCTGACATTAATTAATTAATGCTTTGCGATTATTGTTAATTCGAGCAAGAAAACGCGTTAAGCAGCGTGATATTTGAGATTTTAATGCTAAAAAATGTTTCAAATTTTAGTTGCGCCATCTACTGGATCGTTGTCAAACTATTTTGGTGGGAAACTGTGCTCTCTGAAATCTCGAATTATCAAAATTGATTGGGAGTTGTGAGAAATTGCGATGTTGCATCAATTGTTTTAAATAACGTTGCCGTTACAACGTAACTTCAAATTTGCCGAACATTTTTCCTCAATTTCACTTTTGAAAAATCCGTCAAAACGTGCAAGTTTGGAATTTTTTATTCGGAGAAATTCGCGTTATTAGCCAAAACTAAGAGGCTTACGTCGTTAAATAGTCTTCCTTAGATCGCGTTACGAAAACTAAAAGCTCCTAATAGTCATGTTGATTAGTGGGAGTCTCGCAGTAAAATCGATTTTTGTCTCAATTTTTGATTTCACGGCCGTTTTTCTTGGCAGATAATGGAGACCGTTCTGTCGAAGGCCACCAGTGAGTCTTTGGAGAAGTTCGAGAAGTTCTCGCGAACTTTCGGGGGTCCCGAATACGTCAAATCGCTTCTAACTTGCACCACGCACCCCAGCGTTAGAAATAATTCGTCAGTGTTGATCCATTTGACTCGAGTTTTGGCGGCTCTAGTCTACGACAACGTGGAGAAAATGCAAATCTTGATGGATCATTTCAAGTCGGTTCTGGACCTGAACAAATACGATTTCGAACACACTTCCGACGACCAACAAAAATTGGAAATGTTCTGCGTTTTAGTGAACGGAATCGAGAAAAACGCCATCGGAAACACGTTAAAAGATCACATAATCAGTTTAGGGATCGTCAAGGACCACCTAGAATACATCACGATGCACGCGCCATGTGTTAAACCGACACTTTTGAGAACCGACAGTGACGATTTGAAGGAATTCATTTCGAAACCCGGTCTCAAATATTGTTTGAGGTTCTTAACGGGTCTGGCGCACAGTCACGAAAACACCCAATTAGCGGTAGCAGCAGCCGAAACTATACCGATCATCCATAGATTAGAGCAAGTTTCGTCCGATGAACACGTCGGTTCTTTGGCTGAAAATCTGTTGGAAGCGTTATGCACGAATCCTACAGTAGCGAAACAAATCGAGGAAGTTCGGGAGTTTACGAGATCGGAAAAGAAACGTTTAGCGATGGCGATGCGCGAAAAACAATTGGGACAACTGGGCATGAGAACCAACGATAAGGGTCAAGTTACCGCAAAGTCCGCGATTCTTCAACAAATCGAAGAGTTGGGCGAAGAGACCGGTTTGGTTTGTTGCATATGTCGGGAGGGTTACAAATATCAATCGACGAAAGTTTTGGGGATTTATACTTTCACTAAACGGTGTAACGTCGATGATTTTGAAGCGAAACCGCGTCGAACTGCCGGCTACACGACCGTTAGTCATTTTAACATTGTACATATAGATTGTCATATGAGTGCGGTGAGATTAGCTAGGGCTAGGGACGAGTGGGAGTCGGCCGCGTTACAAAATGCTAACACTAAATGTAACGGATTGTTGCCGTTGTGGGGACCTCAAGTGCCCGAATCGGCTTTCGCTAGTTGTTTAGCCCGTCACAACACTTATCTGCAAGAAAGTACGAACCATCGGGATATCGGCCACAATTCGACCATTCACGATCTTAAATTGTTATTGTTGCGGTTCGCGCAAGAAAAATCGTTTCATGAAGACACCGGAGGTGGCGGACCTCAAAGCAACATGCACATGATACCTTATATAGTACACATCGCCCTCTATGTGATAAACACGTAAGTTTTTGTTGTTCGAAATTGATTTGATAAATCCTAAATCGTTTCAGAACGCGAGTTAGTAAGCGTGAAGAAGCTAATTTGACTTCGTACCTGAAATGTAGCAATACTGAAAGGTGGGTGGAGTCGAGTTACGAAGCTGAAGGTCCGTTGTATTGGACAACAATGTCGATTTTGTTACATTCTCCTCAATTATGGAGCAACAATCGAATGGCTCATTTGAAAAGATTGATCGTTTTGGCCCAAACAAGGCACTGTCACCCGTCCGGCCCCAACAAAGTTCTAATCGATAAATCAGTAAAGGAATACACGGTTTATAAACCATATTTAATTTTCTTCAGCTTAGTCGATGGTATCTACAATTACTTCTTCAAGGTGCGTTAACGATTTTTGTTTAAAAAAAAAAAATATTAAAAAAATTATTTTAGAACGTGACGGGTTCCGATGAGCAATGGTCAAACAACTTGGCCGATTACATTCGCTATAATGACGAAGCTTTAATGAAAGCTTCCGAAAAATTGCTATCGGCTTACATGGAGGAATTGTTACCG
Organism: Pyrochroa serraticornis; assembly: GCA_905333025.2. Taxonomy (NCBI): domain Eukaryota; kingdom Metazoa; phylum Arthropoda; class Insecta; order Coleoptera; family Pyrochroidae; genus Pyrochroa; species Pyrochroa serraticornis. Next base: position 48,777,169 of record HG995152.1, read on the forward strand.
TGCACTTCTTTTGAAGAATTCTGTGATGTTACAGGTTGGTTATTGTTTTGTTTTTTCTTTGATCAGTTAATTAATTTTTTGGTTTCAGGTTTATTGGATGTTATAACCAGTCCTGACACCTACATAAGTGATCTTCTAAAGGAATTATCTTAAATAATTTAATAATAATGAGTTAAAATATGAAAAGGCTGTAATTATTTTGAGCTGATGCTTACTAGTGTTAACGAGTCATTTAATTAATGCTTATGATTGGATTTTTAATATTAAATTATTGTACCTACTTCAGTTGTAATAAATGAATTAGTGAACGTTTCGCAATTACCAATTTATCGACTCTAGGAGGGGAAATTTTGCCCTAAACGGCTTTAGTCACAACTAATTCTATTCATCAAACTTTCATTCGGTACGTGGCGCAACTATGGGTCGTTTCTCATTATTAAATACCGACATCTACCGGATTGTTGTCAAACTATTTTGATCGAAAACGCCTCAATGGACGTATCGATAAAATTTTGATAATTATCAAAAACAGATTGAGGCTTTCATGAGAAATTCGAACGCTGTATCGATTGTTGGTCTTAAGATAGTGAATTTGTACGGCTGAAGTTAGTACTAAATTACTGAATTTTTTATTTAAATAATTTTCAGTAAGCAATTCTTTTGAAGTTTTCCAAAGTAAATCAACGAACACTGAAAGAATGCATGCGTTCTAGAAGGGCGACTTTTATTATCCGAGAGCAGCCGGTCAGCGCTATCGCCGTCAGACCATGTGGAACGTTCTTGATTTATTCTCGGTGGTTCGGGAGTGCACTGGATATTCCCGTCCCAGATTTCTAAGGCCGCAACTGATGGGAGTCAGTTGAATTGCAGTTCCCGATAGCAAAACCTGCGATATAGTTAAGCGATCTGTCACTGTTTGTTATTCGTGTAAATTAAAATTCTTTTATTGTTGTGTTATCGAGCGTTTCAATTATTAATGTAACAATTGGTGTCAGACGTGGGATAATTGAGAGAATTTCGTGCTACGTGTACGGAAGAAGCGGAAAATTCTAGAATAAACCACTAAATGCCAAAGACGAGAAGCATGTCCAAGTCAGAGACCGACAGTTGGTTAGCCAGCATCATGGAAATGTTGCATCAGCAGGAGAAGAAACGTCTTGAGGAAAGACAGGAATTAAAGAATCCTCTAGAAGGACAAGAAAAGAAACGCCTGAAAGAAAAAGAGTAACAGGAAAAGAAGCAAGAAGAAACGCCTAGAAGAACTGGAGATGATAAATCTTCTAAAAGGACAGAAGAAAAGACGTCTGGAGAAGAATTTAAAAGGCCAGGACGGAAAATTCCAGGAAGTTGAGGGAAGAGTTCAGCAAATAGAAACTCAAATGGCAACGCAGCAATAGCGAATAAAAGTCCTCAACATCGGCGACAGCACTTCTGACGGGAATATAAACCGTGTCAAGTTGCCCCATTACAACGTCGTATGTGCTTGGAGCACATACCGACGCCAGTTGGAGGCAGCTGCTGAAGCAAATGGCTGGACAGGAGAAGAAAATCTCCACCCAAGACCAGAAAAATTTTGACAAGTTGATCAAAGTCTTAGAGCTGTGCTATGGGGATAGCTCTGCAGCAGCGGCAACTACCTACAAGAACTCAGGGAAGCGGAGAAAGTTTGCAGGAATTCAAAGCAGACATCGACCGGCTAGTCCCCCTGGCTCATCCGGCCCACCCAGCAGACCACTGAATGGCGATTCAAGTTTGTTAGCGGTGTAAAAGATCACGAAATGCGTCAGATGCTCATACTGGGCGACCATAAGACTATTGACGACGTCTTATTTCGGGCATTACGCATTGAAGCCACGCAAACAACAGACAGCGGGTCAGAGAGGTGAAGCTGGATCAGAAAAAGGACGAGGCTTGAGATGAGGGAGTAGATAAAAGAGCTGTGAGCAAAGGCTCACAGAGGATGGACGCAAATGCTGGGGGCAGACCACGCTGTTACGCTTGTGGCAAATCAAGAACGATGTTATCGAGTTGGGGATTCGGCCTCGATTTCGTTATAAAATTTAAATGCGGTTCTCAAAAGTTTAATTGCAGAACTGAAAAAAGTTCGAGTCAAGTTGGTGGAGTACAATGACATGGTAAAAAATAACGAAACCTTTTTATTCGTTACAAAACAATTTAACATAATAGGTACAATATAAGTTTCGATCTAGTATAGACAATTACACATAGTTACACAATTTCTACGAATCGTATTCCCTAAAGAAAGTCAACAAAAATAAAAATAGGCAAATCCGCCGTGATAAAGCGAACTAGCTATGGTATAATAGTAATAGTACGTAATAAATCCAAGTGTTGAAGTAGCTAAATAAACATGCGGCCCCTAATTAAAAAAACTCGACATAGGCAGTGCGCTATCAACGATATTAAAAAATATTTATGCGAGATTGGATCGAACAACAAAACCACGTTCTTATTCGAGTACATGTACACATTTTTTTGGTGTTCGGTGTGGTTTACGTATCTTGATAGGTACGGTCAATATCTGTGAATACTTTACTAATGTAGGTGAGGATTTCTGCTACACACAATTATTTACAACGCGATTAACAACGATCACAATAAACGGATGGGTCGATTTGAACCGAATCTCTAATAATCCTTTAGATAGACAATAATTTAGACCTAAAAGTCGATTTAATAAAATACTTTGTACATTTGATAGCCCGAATTAAATTAGTAAAGTATTTATCTACATCTCAAACAAAGAACTTTAAAAGACAGTTATGATACACTCTTTTTACAATGTATATAATAAATATAAATTTATATTTAAACTATTCTTGGGTGAACGGCGGTTTAACAAATTAATTACCGACCGTTTTTCCTCACTTTTTACTCGATAGCTGCTATCGGATGTGCTGGCGATTGTTCCGTCTCCGATTCACTCACATCGTTCTTTGGTCTGTTTTGCAAACTCTGTTTGAGGTCGTGAACGGCAGCACCTGTATATAACCTTTTGATACCTCTAGGTAGAGCTCGACACGACTGCAGATTAATGGAATGCAAATTCAGACAGTTTACAAGCACTTCCTTCACCGGTTCCAAACTAACTGATGATCCGCACAAATTCAAAATTCTAAAAAAAATTATTAGAAACCGTCCAATTTTTTTTTTAATTACCTCAATTTCGATTCGGGCCCTTTCTCGGCTAAAGCGCTAACAGCCGCGTCCAACGAAGACGTCGCTGTCGACCACGCCAGATCCACTTCCAGCAAACTGTGACTCCACTTCTGCAGAATCAACTCCAAGCCCGAATTTTGGGTCCTCGTTATGTTACAGGCTGAAATGTTCGAGAAGTTAGCGAATCTTTCGAATTGTCGCCACCAAATGTCACAAAAATCTCAAGGACAACCAACGTTTCAGTAGAATTTGGGCAAGTAAAGCCAAAAAGAGGACAATTGCAATTCTAAATATTGTCAAATTGAAGTTTTTGTTTTTTGCCTCAATCCCACCTCTAGAAGTTCTACAACTATAGACCTATCTCTTGTAAAAACCAATATACAACCAACATCAATTTTCTCTACAAATTGCTTTGTTTCACCTTTAAAACGAAGTAGTTTGAGTCGCGATTGTTTTAAAATTAACGTTACGTACCACTCAAGAAAAGATGTTCCAGGTCCCACGCCGGAACTTTAACCAATCCAGAATCGGTAAGACGGATGCAACCTCTCACATCTAACAACCTCAATTTTGTACTATTTTTCAGGATCCTCTCTATACCCTCATCGTCTACAGATCTAGAAGTGGTCGTTTGGTCCTCTTCTAGCCCAGCTAGCGACAGTTCCTCCAATAGCGGGAAACCGCGAGAAGCCACCTACTCAACCGTTAACGTTAATCTCCTACACATAAAACATTGCAAACTAAATGGCACCGTTAATAGATGCTGCAGAACTTTTAAAGTGTCAAACAAACTCGCTCCACGTATATGCACATTCAGAAACGCGCAACCAATAACGCGACCTTATGCTAGACGTGACGCAATTGTGTACACCAATAGGTACGTTATTGAATGCGCGTTATGAAAGTATTTGTACCTTAACGCACATGCGCAGCAAGTTAATAGCTCAATTGTACCATAACACGCATGCCCAGCAGATTTCAGTTCAACTGTACTACAGAAGGCATGCGCAGCACGTTATTAGTTAAATTGTACCACAGAGGGCATGCGCAGCACGTAATTAGTGAAATTTTACCACACGCACCCTTGCAGATTACAGTTAAACTCTACCACAAGGAGCATGTGCAGCAGATTACAGTTCAATTGTACTACAGAGGGCGTGAGCAACACGTTATTAGTTAAATTGTACCATAACACGCATGCTCAGCAGATTACAGTTCAATTGTGCCACAGAGGGCATGTGCAGCACGTTATTAGTTAAGTTGTACCATAAGGGGCATGCGCAGCACGTTGTTAGTTAAGTTGTACCATAAGGGGCAAGCGCAGCACGTTATTAGTTAAATTGTACCATAACAAGCATGCAGAGCAGATTACAGTTCAATTGTGCCACAGAGAGCATGTGCAGCACGTTATTAGGTAAATTGTACCATAAGGAGCATGCGCAGCAGATTATTAGTTAAATTGTACAACTCGCAGCAGATTATTGGTTGAATTGTACCATAACACGCATGCGCAGCAGGTTACAGTTCAATTATACCACAGAGGGCATGCGTAGCACGTAATTAGTGAACTTGTACCACACGCACGCGCAGCAGATTACAGTTCAATTGTACTACAGAGAGCGTGCGCAACACGTTATTAGTTAAATTGTACCATAACACGCATGCACAGCAGATTACAGTTCAATTGTGCCACAGAGAGCATGTGCAGCACGTTATTAGGTAAATTGTACCATAAGGAGCATGCGCAGCAGATTATTAGTTAAATTGTACAACTCGCAGCAGATTATTGGTTGAATTGTACCATAACACGCCTGCGCAGCAGATTACAGTTCAATTGTACTACAGAGGGCATGCGCAGCACGTTATCAGTTAAATTGTACCATAAGGAGCATGTGCAGCAGGTTATTAGTTAAATTGTACAACTCGCAGCAGATTATTGGTTGAATTGTACCATGACACGCATGCGCAGCAGGTTACAGTTCAATTGTACCACAGAGGGCATGCGCAGCACGGAATTAGTGAACTTGTACCACACGCACGCGCAGCAGATTACAGTTCAATTGTACTACAGAGAGCGTGCGCAACACGTTATTAGTTAAATTGTACCATAACACGCATGCACAGCAGATTACAGTTCGATTGTGCCACAGAGGGCATGCGCAGCACGTTATTAGTTAAATTGTACAACTCGCAGCAGATTACTGGTTGAATTGTACCATAACACGCAGTAGTTTGTTATATTGAATTATTAATAAATGGGCGAAATTGCCAAAACCATAGCGCACCTGGTCGGTCAAACTGGCTGGAGCTAACCAAATTTGGCTGTTGGTGATGCGGAGCACCCTCAATTTTGGACAGCCAATTTGGAGTTTCTCAACGTGAAGTAGAGCGCTGTTGTGAGCAAACGTTCGAATGTTAGAGATATCCAGCAGTTCCAAATTCGGGCAATTGGTCTGAAGTGAAATGTTTAGCAAGAGCAAAAATAATGGAAATCAACTTACGGCGATTGACGTCATAATTTGAGTGAATCCCGCCATTTTATTGTGAGCCAGAATTAAATGCGTTAATCGACTACTCATGGTTTGTCCCAGAGCGACTAAAGGTTGTGAATTAATTGCCGATGTGGACTGTGAAAATTGTTGTTAATTTCTGATTATTTAAGTGAAATTACTTACGTTAATTGACGATAAATCTAACCGTTCTAACTTTTTGCATTCGCTAGTTAAATATTTTAAGTGATCAGCGTTAAGGCCTTTCCAGCCGCTTAGGTTGATGCCTTGTAGTTGCGGACAATATTGGCAGAGGGCCTCGATAGCTATTTGTATATCGCGGATCTTCCATTCACCTAAATTCAAATCTTGACAAAACGACAATCGGTTGTAGACAAGCCAATGTAATTGCAAATCCGTCCGATAGGGCTCTTTCACGTAATTTAAGTCAATCTTGTTCCACAAGGTGGGGGTGAGAGCCACTGCACGCCACAATCTACAAACCCGACACAACCTGAAAGTAAAGCACGCATCAATTCAATTGCTAATAATAAATTTAAATAAATATATCAATAGATAGTGGTAAAATAATATTTTGCCACTCCTTGTATAGTTAAAAAATCTCCAAGCTCAATGTTTGGAATCGCAAATACGAATAAAACAAAATTATACTCGAGCACCCTAGCGCCATCTGTCCCAAAAATTGCAAGTTCTCTCAAAATTCAAATATGAATAAAACAAAAAAACTCTCTGGCACACTCGAGAGCGCCATCTAGGTTGAAAAAATGAACTAAAAACGGGGTTGTGAATTAGTTTTCTTTAGAAAGGTCATAAATTGTTTAAAGCGACGATTTACCTGACCAAATTGGGCAAACAACCGTCTTGGGCGCACAATTGTTGAAATATCTTGTACAGAACAGGTTCTGGGATTTGGTCGCCCCAACCGCTTTGGACTTGCGGTTCATGTTCCTGAGTACTAGTGACGTCATTGTCGCTATTAGCCGATATCCTACTCTTCTTAACGTTGTGTTCGTAATCAGAAACGTCAGTGTCCGATGTGACTTTCTTTTTCCGTCTTCCACTTTTCTTTTTATTGGGAGTCAACTGAAATTTTTTTTTAAGTAAATTTTTCTCTTTTTAACCGACTCACCTGTACTTGGGCCGTAAAATTGCTCTTTTTTATTCGGATCTTGATGGTGTTTTTGTCGCCGCTTATTTGACTGTGGTACATGGCGACCAGCGCTTTCCTGGGTCTTCCTCTACCTACCCCGCTACCCACTTTCTTCCTGCTACCTTTAGCGACTTTATTGTGAGATTTCGCAATAATGCCGTTGTTGTGGTCGAAATGGTCGATGGATCTTCTGCTCTGATCCGATGATTGAGCTTCGAGTTCTTGGTTTGTATTTTCTATTAATGTCGAAATTATTTAAAAAATTAACAAACAAAAAATTACCTGACGTTGATCCCTCGCTTAAAATTTTTTTAAGCTCCGATTGAGACCCGTGAGAGGTTACCTCTTCGGCGTAACGTTTATCGTTATTGTCGTAAACGGTCGACATGTTCGGACATACGTTGTTGTTGGGGAGATGCTCGAATTGGAGGTCTCCGTTGGATTCCAAAGTGTTGAATCTCGATTTGTCATTTTCGTTGGTGCTGGTGGTTGTTGATATTGGGCAGTTGCCTGCGTACACCTCTGTCGGCATGTCGTTGAAACAATTGAGATCCGACATTGCAGATTTTTACATTTTCAATTAGGCTATCGAGTTACGTCGGTAACCACATTGCTCCGATTTGAATTATCTGAAAAACAACACATTTACTTTTCGAAGCATTAAGGGGGCAGTTTAGTCGTTGCGTTACCGGCACGACAGCGCACTAGACACCGAAAGTAGAGCAATTTTTTGGCTTTCTTTCGCTAATAACAATCTCGACGCATCAGTTTCGGACTTGAAACAAATTTCAAGTCGATCGGCCAAGTAAAAAAATCACCAAAATTTTACCAAATTTTTTGTAAACCGTAGCATACAAGATTATTATTAAAACCACGTTAGGTCCGAGGCAACACTATCGCCTTTGATGTACAACAACAAAATTCTGAAGATTCACTACAGTTTTGGAGTCTCGTACGACGACGTCCCGTAGGTGCGACAAAGAACGCGAACAGACTTAACCGCAGCCTCAACAATGGTTTCAGGATTCATAAAAACAATTAATAATAAAAACATTTATTCACCAAGTTCTGGTGTTAACTATAAAAAAGTCTCAACCAATCTTAGTAATTTTTATTAAAATTGAGCGCAGTTCTCCACCAAAATAGTTTGACAACAATCCGATAGATGACACAATTTGCCTCAATACTTAAAATTCAAATATCACGCTGTTTGAGATCGATTTATAAATAGTTGTAAAGTATTCATCCATTAACAGTAGTAATAGTGTCGATAGTAGCGCCATCTACTATGAGAAAATTCAATTAACACAGTTTAGGCGAAATCGTTGTATCACCATATACAATGGTGAAAAAAAAACTTTATCGGTCAATTCCTCTACTTCATTTCACCATATACAATGGTGAAATGAAGTAGAGGAATTGACCGATAAAGTTTTAACTCGAATCCGGGGCTTTCTCTATTTCGTTTCTCATCAGAAGTTGGCGCCAAGATTCGAAATAATTAAAATAATTAACTTTTACGGTTGGCGGCAATTCACAATTTTAATTCAGTGAAGTGTCAAATTCAAAAGATCGGAAAATTTCCAAAAGTGTTATTGTCGACGATTAGTGAGAAACTTGCCTTTCTAAGAGTTCTGGTGAGTTCAAAAATTGAATTAAAACCGCGAAATCGTGACAGTGATCACTCCAGCATTTTTGAAAATTAAGTGAGGTTATGACGTTTCGGTTTTTGATGTTATTAAATGAAAAACGAGTATCCTCATCGTCCCCCACGTTCTCGCATTCAAATTGTGTGGATCATCCGTTTATTTTAAGTAACCAAAAGAAGTTTCTTTTATTTTCCCATCTAGTTAGCGGTGCAATTCGAGATAAATTAAAAAAATAACTTTTTACGGTTGGCAGCGATATTGTCGCGTCGTCCGCAACTTCAAATTCAAAAAAGTTTGTAATTAATACAATTTGGCAACGAAAGTGGCCGCTTATGATATCAAGTGAGTTTAAAAATTGAATCTGTAAACTTAAAAGTGCGTTATAATAATTTCGGTGATCATTACTGATTTTTGAAAATTAAGTGAGGTTAAGACGTTTCGATTTTTTATGTAATTAAATGAAAAATGAGTACGTATCGCCGATTAAGGCTTTAAAGTTCCTCGAATCTCAATTATGGACACCATTCCATTTATTTGAGTATCAAAGTTTTTAAGTTTTCTTTTTCTCATATGAAGTTAGCGTCTAAATTCGAAATAATTAAAAAAATTGGGTTGGCACCAATACTCGCGGGTCGTCTGCAACTTCGTTATTTTAGTCAAACTTCAAATTCCAAAAATTTTGTAGTGAATGCAATTTGGCATCGAAAGTGACTGCTCGTGATATATGCGAGTTTAAAAATTGAATCCCCGACTTAAAACCGCGTTATAACAATTTCGGTGGTCACTACCGAATTTTTGACAATTAAGTGAGGTTATGACGTTTTAATTTTTGATGCTTCATAAATGAAAAACGAGTACGTATCGTCGATAAATGTTTGAAATTGCTACAACGCTCTTGATTCGAAATTACGGGGATCTTCCCGTTATTTAGGTGCCTGAAAGAGTTTTTAAATTAAGTCAGCACCAAAACTCGAGATTAATTAATTAATTTTTGCAGGTGACAGCAATACTGCCAAAAAGAGTAGTGAACAGCATTTGGCAACAAAGTGGCTGCTTGTGATATCTGGTGAGTTGAAAAATTGAATCTTTAAGCGTCATAATCAATTTAATGATCACTACTGACCTTTTGACAACTACTGAATTTCAAGATAAATTCAAATGATGTAATAATGAACTGGCGTTGAATAATTATGCTTTTCTACACATAAACCTTGACGTCTTTAGCTTAGAAGTCAACGAATTTTGTTTTTCCCCTTTTAACTGCCATTAGTTTCTAATTAACGAAAAACTGTGTCATGTTTGTGAAACCGCAACTAATCTGTTGTGATTATAAAGGGTTTTTAGTGCATTCTGTCGAACAGCAAACACTACTATAAAGATAAAATCAAAACATTAGATAACAAAATCTAAAAATTCAAAGTATAAAAATCATCATAGAAGGCCAGATTTGGTCACAAAAACCCCCGAAACGCTGCAGATTTCCTCGGGTTCCTGCGATCAACTGATACGTATTAAAACTGATTTGTGTGAGCGATTTGAATTAGGCGGCAACTCTCATATGTAGTCCGCTCGTAAACAATCACAATTGACAGGGAAGAACACACATCCGAATACCGTTGCTTTGGGCCAAAACGGCCGTTAAGTTTCCTTGTGCAACGTCGTCGGTGCCGTCGCTATTGACGCAAATCTATTTGGCGTTACCGAGGGGTCGTAACGGCGATTTTTTTATTATTATCGCAGTGAAGTCGTCGACGAGTTGCCAAGGCAAAACGGGACACTCACCCGAAACGGTCCAAATTGGATGTAGAAACGAACAGAATTGCACTTACAATCACATTACCGCCGGGTTTTCCGGAAACAATTCAAGATTTCGGAAAACTTGGCCACTTTCTGTATTTCGTGTTGTTGACCTTGTTACCAAAGCTGCTGATAATTTTCTGAGCAAGGTGGCGCTGTTGGCAACGAAACACTGTCGCTAACGACAGCGCCATCTTTGCGAACGAAATGGATTCGATTCTATTTATGGTTCGGTCGTCTGTCGATAGGTGAAGTTGCGTCGCGTCGAGATACGCCAACTTGAATTTCTTGATTTTGGGGTTTCGCGAGCCGAAAAATCTAAAATGCGCCCAAATATTTTTTACGAAATTTAAACAGTTTTACTTATCGATTGCTTTGATGGAAATCAATCGGTTCGAGCCAACGAAAAGGGCACTTTTTGATGTATTTGTTTCTCTTATCTCGTTTTTTTGGTTTGTCGTTTTTGATCACAAATTTCGAGTATTTCAAGGAAGACAACAAATTTTGGGAAAATTGAAACCTTGATAGCTACTAAAGTTTCTACGTTATATCGAAGGTAAGCATATCATTGTAATCGACTCTCAAAGACTTTGTAACAAAAGTAAAGTTATGAAACAAAAGTTAAAGCCATAAAAGGTTTTTTTTACGAAATGTGGACATCGAAATTTCTATTCTTGCCTAAATCAATTTAATTGACATTTGAATCTCATCTTGCGATGGTGGAACGAAAATGTTTAGTGTTAAAATAGAAAAAAATTTTAGTTTTGACTAAAATTTCGGGAATTTTGTTTTTACCTCAATACCCTTAAAATACTTTAAAAACAGTCGCTTTGAGTCTACGAAGAAAAAATTTTCTCACCTAATGGGAATCAACTTTTGAAATTGCTCCTCCTGATAATTTTCTGAGCAAGGTGGCGCTGTTGGCAACAAAATACTGCGCTAACAACAGCGCCATCTTTGGGGACGAAAAGGATTCGATTTTATTTATGGTTCGGTCGTCTGTCGATAGATGAAGTTACGTCGCGTTGAGATACGCCAACTTGAATTTCTAAATTTTGGGGTTTCGCGAGCCGAAAAATTTAAAATGCGCCCGAATTTCTAAATTTTTTTTACGAAATTTGAGCAGTTTTGCTTATCGATTGCTTAGATGGAAATCAATCGTTTCGAGAAAAACGAAAAGGGCACTTTTTGATGTATTTGTTTCTCTCATCTTATTTTTTTGGTTTTCTCGATTTTGATCACAAATTTCGAGTATTTCAAAGACTGCAAATTTTTGGAAAATTGAAACCTTGATAGCTACCAGAGTTTCTACGTTATATCGAAGGTAAGCATATCATTTTAATCGACTCTCAAAGAACTTTATAACAAGAGTAAAGTTATGAAGCAAAAGTCATAAGAAGTTTTTTTTACGAAATATGAATATCGAAATTTCTATTTTTGCCTAAATCAATTTAATTGAGATCTAGCGGTGGTAGAATGAAAATGTTTAGTGTGAAAATAGGGAAAAATTTCAGTTTTGACTAAAATTTCTGGAATTTTGTTTCTCCCTCAACACTCTCAAAATACTTTAGAAACAGTCGAAGAGAACATTTTCTTACCTAATGGGGGTCAACTTTGGAATTGCTCCTCCTGATAATTTTCTGAGCAAGGTGGCGCTGTTGGCAACAAAATACTGCGCTAACAACAGCGCCATCTTTGGGGACGAAAAGGATTCGATTTTATTTATGGTTCGGTCGTCTGCCGATAGATGAAGTTACGTCGCGTTGAGATACGCCAACTTGAATTTCTAAATTTTGGGGTTTCGCGAGCCGAAAAATTTAAAATGCGCCCGAATTTCTAAATTTTTTTTACGAAATTTGTGCAGTTTTGCTTATCGATTGCTTAGATGGAAATCAATCGTTTCGAGCCAACGAAAAGGGCACTTTTTGACGTATTTGTTTCTCTGATCTTATTTTTTTGGTTTTCTCGATTTTGATCACAAATTTCGAGTATTTCAAAGACTGCAAATTTTTGGAAAATTGAAACCTTGATAGCTACCAGAGTTTCTTTGTTATATCGAAGGTAAGCATATCATTTTAATCGACTCTCAAAGGACTTTGTGACAAGAGTAAAGTTATAAAACAAAAGTCGTTTTGAGCCAACGAAAAGGGCACTTTTTGATGTATTTGTTTCTCCCATCTCGTTTTTTTTTTGGTTTTGGCGATTTTGATCACAAATTTCGAGTATTTCAAAGACTGCAAATTTTTGGAAAATTGAAACCTTGATAGCTACCAGAGTTTCTTTGTTATATCGAAGGTAAGCATATCATTTTAATCGACTATCAAAGGACTTTGTGACAAGAGTAAAGTTATAAAACAAAAGTCGTTTTGAGCCAACGAAAAGGGCACTTTTTGATGTATTTGTTTCTCCCATCTCGTTTTTTTTTTGGTTTTGTCGATTTTGATCACAAATTTCGAGTATTTCAAAGACTGCAAATTTTTGGAAAATTGAAACCTTGATAGCCACCAGAGTTTTTACGTTGTATCGAAGGTAAGCATGTCATTTTAATCGACTCTCAAAAGACTTTGTAACAAGAGTAAAGTTATGGAACAAAAGTCATAAAAAGTTTTTTTCGAAATTTCTATTTTTGTCTAAATCAATTTAATTGATATTTGAATCTCATCTAGCGGTGGTGGAACGAAAATGTTTAGTGTGAAAATAGGAAAAGATTTTTAGTTTTCAACTAAAATTTCGGGAATTTTGTTTTTATCTGAATACTCTTAAAATACTTTAAAAACAGTCGCTTTGAGTCTACGAAGAGAAAATTTTCTCACCTAATGGGAATCAACTTTTGAAATTGCTCCTCCTGATAATTTCCTGAGCAAGGTGGCGCTGTTGGCAACAAAATACTAACTGCCGCTAACAACAGCGCCATCTTTGGGAACGAAAAGGATTCGATTCTATTTATGGTTTGGTCGTCTGCCGATAGATGAAGTTGCGTCGCGTTGAGATACGCCAACTTGAATTTCTAAATTTTGGGGTTTTGCGAGCTGAAAAATTTAAAATGCGCCCAAATTTCTAAATTTTTTTTACGAAATTTGAGCAGTTTTGCTTATGAATTTCGAGTATTTGAAAGACTACAAATTTTTGGAAAATTGAAACCTTGATAGCTACCAGAGTTTCTACGTTATATCGAAGGTAAGCATATCGTTTTAATCGACTCTCAAAGGACTTTGTGACAAGAGTAAAGTTATGAAACAAAAGTCATAAAAAGTTTTTTTTTACGAAATGTTAATATCGAAATTTCTATTTTTGCCTAAATCAATTTAATTGACATCTAGCGGTGGTAGAATGAAAATGTTTAGTGTGAAAATAAGGAAAAATTTCGGAAATTTTGTTTTCACCTCATCACTCTCAAAATACTTTAGAGACAGTCGCTTTGAGTCTACGAAGAGAACATTTTCTCACCTAATGGGGGTCAACTTTGGAATTGCTCCTCCATTATCAAGATCGGTGTTCAATAACTGAAACGGGTAAAATTTTTGATAAATTTAATTGTAACAAGTTTATTACAATCAAAAGATATACGAGGAAAGGAATGTTGGAGATGAGAAATTTTACACACAATTCCATTATTGCTCTTCAATCTGGTCAGCATCCTATATCGTAGCCATAAAGTGAACGCATAAAATGACGACATTTGCGTATATATTTCGGGTGAAAGTGTGTTGTTAAAATAAAAAGGATACACAGGGTGTCCTAGAATTGAATAGAGTTTATTTGTCACAGAGCACGATTCGAGATGGGTAACCCCGTCAAAAAACTGAAGCGACATCGTAGACGATATAACATTAATAATCTTGTTAAAATTTGCAGAATAACAACAAGCTTTGTAAATCACAGGATAGGGTTAACACTTTGTGCCGATACAATCCGGCAACTAGTCACATAACACGTCAATAGTCCTGACTCTAACACCGGCCAGTTCGACCTGTTTCAGACTATCAGGATCAGCCTCCAACATGATGATGCACATGAAACTCTTTCCAGTATTGACGTCTTTCGGATAAACAGTGATGGGGGTGAATTTTTCGCAATTGCCATTGGCGTAGGCGCACAGTTGCTTGAAAATGACGGGATGTTGACGTCGCAACGAGACCCCCCTTCGTTTCAGTTGTTTCTGCACGTTATTGATGCCGATCTCCTTCAGTTCCTTCGTTTTATCATCGGACCCCTCGATCGAGTTACATGTTAATATCAACGTTTCTGGATTGTCTTGGTCCTTTTCCGGTATCGATATGTCTTTGCTCAATCTCATTTTGGCACAGCGCGACACCAATTGCCTTTCCCATTTAACGGCACCGGTCGCAGGCGTTTCCGATATAACACAAACCGAAACGTACAGCACCAATTTCGTATCGGGATTGTAGCATTTGCACATTTGTACGAGTTCAGCGTAAAGTTGCGGCCCCATCTCCGAAGGCAACAGATCGGGCCATCTGACGTAAGTCAATTCACCCAAACAACTCAAACCACCCAACAGGAATTTCTCGGCCGATTCGGGACAAGGAAAAAAACATTTGACGGCACCCAATCCGTGGGATAGATAGCCACGTCGCGATACTGTCGACAGATGGTGGAGGGTGTCTTGTTGTTCTTTGACGGCGGCGATGACTTGCCGGCAGAGCGTTCCGATTCGCGAGAATAAACAGATTTTTCGGTGTTTTTCCCAATGGGCCCGCCGACAGGTGCGTGAGCAATACGTGTAGGAGCAATTGTGGCAGTTTTTGAAGGCCGTTCCTTCTGAGCTGGATGCGGGAACTACGCGGCCGCAACGGGAATAGCGACATTGCAGCACCGGGGATGATTGGAAGCTAACGCGACGTGACCCGGCGAGACTTGGTGCCGGTTCGTTACCTTCTGAACGTCTTCGAAACTGTTCGGCCGTCCGTGATGTGTCGTTCAAATGATTAGGACTGGTACTAGCTGACGCCGTCGCTAGAAAAATCGACGTGATTAGATTACGATTTTTGGAATTTTATCGTGAAGTGGTTAAAAATAGAGAATTAGAGGTGCAATCGGAAGAAATGACCTGGAATGAAACTTACACATGTCTCCTACCTTGGAGACTCGGGCTGGGTGCTCGATCCGATGACGGCAGCCCCAACAGAGAGTCTAACACGTCTTCGAGTGTTGTCGATCCTGGTGATGGCTTCAGACCACTTCCTGTGTTCAGCAGTTTCACATCTAATACATAGATAGATTTTTAAATTCACATCGTTTTGGGACGAACATCGACAACAAGTGACAGTCGAGACGGTTCTGTATCAGTTTGACGTCACTAAACACAACAGTGGTCAAAATTAAAAGGAAAGACACTCCAAGATTTTGATGTACAAAAAATTTCGAGCGTTTTACTAGGTCGCACGAAAGATAGTTTTGAAAAAAAATCAAGTGGTCGTCAAGTGGTAGATACCTGTAGTAACTCAAACATAATTACTTTGATACGTTTTTCAAGAAACGACACGAAGAGATGGGTGTAGAAAAAAAAGTGCGTTATAAAGTTATTCGTTTATTTTGTGATCAATAACAGCATGCAGACACTTGGAACTACTACAAAAAAATATTGTTTTTTGGCAACATTGACCATTTGGTTTCGAACAGCAGAATCTTTTGTGTTATCGGTTAAAAATTAAGGCGACTTAACGTTGGTAGACCGAGGCTCGAAATGACCAAATTTTTGGGTCGGAATTAGAATGAACGCGGTTTCGTTCATCCGGCTCGAAGGACCAAAATGTTATTTGATCGCGGCTCCAAGTGACCAAACTGTTGGGTGGGAATTAGAATGACAGCGGTTTGGTTCATCCGGCTCGAAGGACCAAAAAGTTGGTTGATCCGGCTCGAAGGACCAAAATGTTGGTTGATCGCGGCTCGAAATGACCAAACTGTTGGGTCGGAATTAGAACGAACGGGGTTTGGTTTATCCGGCTCCAAGGACCAAAAAGTTGGTTGATCCGGCTCGAAGGACCAAAATGTTGGTTGATCGCGGCTCGAAATGACCAAACTGTTGGGTCGGAATTAGAACGAACGGGGTTTGGTTTATCCGGCTCCAAGGACCAAAAAGTTGGTTGATCGCGGCTCGAAGGACCAAATTGTTGGGTCGGAATTAGAAAACACGCGATTTGGTTTATCCGGCTCGAAGGACCTAAATGTTGATTAATGCGGCTCGAAGGACCAAAATGTTGGTTGATCGCGGGTCCAAGTGGCCAAACTGTTGGGTGGGAATTAGAATGACAGCGGTTTGGTTCATCCGGCCCGAAGGACCAAAAAGTTGGTTGATCCGGCTCGAAGCGACCAAACTGTAGGGCCGGAATTAGAAAAAACGCGATTTGGTTTATCCGGCTCGAAGGACCTAAATGTTGATTAATGCGGCTCGAAGGACCAAAATGTTGGTTGATCGCGGCTCGAAGTGACCAAACTGTTGGGTCGGAATTAGAATGACCACGGTTTGGTTCATCCGGCTCGAAGGACCAAAAAGTTGGTTGATCGCGGCTCGAAGTGACCAAACTCTTGGGTCGGAATTAGAACGAACGGGGTTTGGTTTATCCGGCTCCAAGGACCAAAAAGTTGGTTGATCCGGCTCGAAGGACCAAAATGTTGGTTGATCGCGGCTCGAAGTGACCAAACTGTTGGGTCGGAATTAGAACGAACGGGGTTTGGTTTATCAGGCTCCAAGGACCAAAAAGTTGGTTGATTGCGGCTCGAAGGACCAAATTGTTGGGTCGGAATTAGAATGACCGCGGTTTGGTTCATCCGGCTCAAAGGACCAAAATGTTGGTTGATCGCGGCTTGAAGTGACCAAATTGTTGGGCCGGAATTAGAAAGAACGCGATTTGGTTTATCCGGCTCGAAGGACCTAAATGTTGGTTAATGAGGCTCGAAGGGCCAAAATGTTGGTTGATCGCGGCTCCAAGTGACCAAACTGTTGGGTCGGAATTAGAAAGAACGCGATTTGGTTTATTCGGCTCGAAGGATATAAATGTTGGTTGATCCGACTCGAAGGACCAAAATGTTGGTTGATCGCGGCTCGAAGTGACCAAATTGTTGGGCCAGAATTAGAAAGAACGCGAGTACCAAAATGTTGGTTGATCACGGCTCGAAGGACGAAAATGTTGATTGATGCGTCTCGAAGAACCAAAATGTTGGTTGATCGCGGCTCCAAGTGACCAAACTGTTGGGTTGGAATTAGAATGACAGCAGTTTGGTTCATCCGACTCGAAGGACCAAAAAGTTGGTTGATCGCGGCTCGAAGGACCAAATTGTTGGGTCGGAATTAGAATGACCGCGGTTTGGTTCATCTGGCTCAAAGGACCAAAATGTTGGTTGATCGCGGCTTGAAGTGACCAAACTGTTGGGCCGGAATTAGAAAGAACGCGATTTGGTTCATCCGGCTCGAAGGACCAAAAAGTTGTTTGATCAGGCTCGAAGGACCAAAATGTTGGTTGATCGTGGCTCGAAGTGACCAAACTGTTGGGTCGGAATTAGAACGAACGGGGTTTGGTTTATCCTTCTACAAGGACCAAAAAGTTGGTTGATCGCGGCTCGAAGGACCAAATTGTTGGGTGGGAATTAGAATGACCGCGGTTTGGTTCATTCGGCTCGAAGGACCAAAAAGTTGTTTGATCCGGCTCGAAGTGACCAAACTGTTGGGTCGGAATTAGAACGAACGGGGTTTGGTTTATCCGGCTCCAAGGACCAAAAAGTTGGTTGATCGCGGCTCGAAGGACCAAATTGTTGGGTCGGAATTAGAATGACCGCGGTTTGGTTCATCCGGCTCAAAGGACCAGAATGTTGGTTGATCGCCGTTCGGAAGTGACCAAACTGTTGTGTCGAAATTAGAATGACCACGGTTTGGTTCATCCGGCTCGAAGGATCAAAAAGTTGGTTGATCCGGCTCGAAGGACCAAAATGTTGGTTGATCGCGGCTCGAAGTGACCAAAGTGTTGGATCAGAATTAGAATGAACGCGATTTGGTTCATCCGGCTCGAAGGACCATATAAAGAGTTGTGACAGTGCAAAGATAACTTAGTTGACTTTATTATGGTTTCTGTACAACACGAATGAAGACGAGAAAATGCTTCCTCTCGCTGTACAGAGAAGAACGACTCTCTGAGAAAGACTGAAGACGACTAAGAGAAGCAACATTGAACTCCCTTTCACCACCCACCCCCACTATACCAGGTAAATAACAAAGAGCCATAAAGACGGCCGCGGACAACAAGAGTGTAAACCGAGATGTGTTAACACTTTCAATTCCTTTCTGTGGTAGTGTTCGAATGATGGAAAATGAAGATTAAAGAGATGTTGTTTCAGCTATTCAGAAGTACTTATAAAAATGGCTCACCAAAGGGTTCCCTATTGCTGCAAAACCTCGTTCTTGGTTGCAGGTTAGTTAAAACGCTTCTTTGTCACTTTTCTGTGACGTATAACCCTTCAATTTTCCTTAAGAGTGTTTAAATGATTTAACACATCTAGAATTTTGGGTGTTAAAGACTATTTTGGATTTGGATTAGACTCTGTACCAGCTAGCAAAAGGGTTTTGCTGCAAAAGATATATTTAGATACCAAACTAGAGATTCCTAATGGGCGACTTGTCAAAAAACTCGCCCCCAAAAAATTTCATAGAGTTCAAAAATCTTATGTTGAAAACAACTCTAATAGAAAGTCTTTACTTTCTTCAACCCACTCATAAACTCTAATTCCTGTCTGTGGTAGTGTTCGAATGATGGAAAATGAAGATTAAAGAGATGTTGTTGTATATTGAAGTTTCAGCTATTCAAAAGTACCTCAAAAAATTCTTATTGCTGCGAAACTTCGTTCTTGGTTGCAGGTTAGTTAAAACGTTTCTTTGTCACTTCTATGACGTAACACCCTTCGATTTTCCTTAAGAGTGTTTTTATGATATCACATATCTAGAATTTTGGGTGTTAAAGACCAATTTGGATTAAACTCTGTACAAGCTAAGAATATGCTTTTTGTTCCAGAAGATATCTTTAGACACCAATCTGGATGATGGGTGATTATGCCTTAGACTTTAACAAAAATAACTAGAGTGCAGTGGACTGAATTCCTGACAGCAGGTAACTTAAAAAAACAATTTAATCGTTTCGCGATGGTGCTGCCACCTTTTCTACATTTAGTAGTTTTCAGTGATTCTAGTTCAGGAAATGTTTTTTTAATCATCATAACTGTTTTTAGTGGCAAAGTGATAGTATTTTCACTTAGCCTGACGTAGAGAGTTAAATAAATCGAATTTTAGTTTTTTAAACGCCCATTTCCGCCTACCTGAAAAATTGGCGATATCCCAACACAATTCACAATCGACAACAATATGAGAATGTAACATTTGGGTGACGGTGACAGTAACTGTAACACATTATTGGTGTTGTCGACTGAAGATTGTATGGAGGAAATTAATGTTTTTCCAGGTAGGTAAAATTAGGCGTTTTAATGAGATAAATCGCAAATTAGTAGTTTGATGAACAGTTATAAAAGCTTGGTGCCATACTTTTGATGAACCCTGTATATTGGTCGTTCTTTGCTTATACAGGGTCTAGATACAATTAAGATATATATAAATGTGTATGTAGATCTGCAAGTTTTGGTTTCAATGTTACCTAAAAACAATTGAGTAAAAATAACAAAACGTAGCGACACATAAGTGCATTAAACACAGAACTAATAATAAAAAAAACAACGAAATAAAACAAATAAAAACTACTTAAAATAAAATAATTTATTTATGTGTTCCTTTGTGTTACAACACTCTAAAATAAGGGGGGGTACCTGTCTAAAGTGGGAGAGGTACATAAACAAAACTCAAATCGAAAATTTAAAACAAACTACAACAAATGTTTTGCACTAAATTGAAGTACAGAATTGTTCCCTTATACAGAACGGGAGCGACCAATTGAAAATAATTAAGTAAGCCGTTATACACAATATTTACATAGATGAGGGCGATTAAAAATCTTAACAATTACTAACAAGTTTTTATTATAAATTATTAATGATATAAATTTCATTAGTATTACTGTTATAACAACTTTTAACGATATAAAACACACGATGACAAAAACGTTATTGCGAAATTTAAATTTAGAACCGTATGTGAGTCTGGCACGTTTTTTAATAGAAATTTTTGGCATCATCGGTCGAAATTTTGGTACACACTCACGTTTTCCAAAATTCGTCCGATCAATTTACGTTTCTATTCGTTATTAAAATTATTTGAACTTGGCGTGACTCGCGATTAAAGTAAAACATCAAAACCGTCACAATTTACATGATTTGTAAACCGTTAGGTGACCATTCGAACTAAACTACAACGATAGCACCACATAGAGAGAGCATCAACAGAAAAAACATTTACAATAAATTAAAAAAACAAACAAAACAACAATCGAGTCTTAAGTGTGAAGAGACTCACCGTTATGTGTTTGCAGTTCTAGCCGCAGATTCGTTGGCGGTGTCGGTGTTTGATTTTCGGTAAGTCCCGAAGGTGTTTGAGGCGAATCCAACGGCCTGATACCAACAAACGAACTTTCCAACCAACACAACTTCTGACTACCTCTCGGACTATTAGATCGACTCCTCTCCTCACTTCCGTCTCTACCACTTTCCGGTCGCAACCCACTAACATAATGCACTATAGCAGAAGTAACTTCTTTGATTGAAGTTTGAATTTCGGGACATCCTTGTTGTTGTTGTTGTTGTTGCTGTGTCGATTGGTTGTTGATCAAGCTGTTGGCTAAACGTTCAGCCGGGGTTCTGGGTCGGCTCAATCTTTCTTGTGATCTCCATCCCATGTAGGGTTGGCGATAACTGAAACTGCTGCGTACCGACGACGGTGATATCGATCCGTTGGGTTGGCGAGCGTTGAAACTGCTGCGTGTCGATGCACACGGTGACGATGCTGTCGAATTGAGTTTGGACGTCGACCATCGCACGAAAGGTTGGATGGTGGCCGTCGGACTGAGGACCACCGGGGAGTGATTGCTCGATCCGAGACTGCTCAGGGATGTTGTTTTGCTGCTGGTGCCGGTCCAACGACTTTCTCTGTTCGGATGCTTTTTGAGGAGGAAACCTTCGCGGGGTACTTGGGATTGTTTGTACCAATCGGGAACTGTCAGTTTTTGGAGGGACCGTTGAACCCTCAATTGGTGTTCAGACATCACACGTTCACCCTTTTGAAGCTCATTCTCGGGTGGCTGCAACGGAAATTCGAAATTAATCTTTTGATTGGGCTGTTTTGGGGAAATTTTCCATCGATGTTGGTCAAAATTTTTGGCAAACACCAAGGCGACGAGGACTTGACGATAAGAAATTTAAATTCCGATACCAGATGGGGATCGGATGTAGAATTTGAAGGGACACTTGAAATTTCGAGAATGTCAGCAAATAAGCGGCAATCGATCAAAAATAATCTCAAAATATGTCAAGATGGAAGATAAAGATAATAAAATTGAATTTACCACCGAGAAACAGTAGTGGGCATATAGAACATAAAAGTAGAGAGTATAGATAAAGATCTCACTCTTGGTCTATTTTAATTTTCCAAGAGCAACCGCCACCAAATTGTACCAAAACACCAAATTTGATCAATTCCCATCTAGTTTGTATTGAAAGTAGGCAAAAAGAAAGGGAACAGAACACTTTAACAACATCTATTCAAACACTAAATACTACGAATGTTCGAATGTTAAGCAGAAGCGTTGTTAGCTTTGTGGGTTTCCAAAATTCAATTATCAATTGTTTCGTTCAATGTGAAATTTTTGAAGGTCTTGCTCAAATTAGTAGCGAAATTCTCCACATAGTCACCATTCAATGAACTACAAAAGAATGGAGGTGCATTTAGACAAAGTTAAATATTTGTTCAACCTTGACGATTCCAGACGCGAATTATGTTCACGTAACAATTTTTTTTGTCCTTGCCCAGGTCCAATTCCCACCCCCAACGGTTTATGTAATCCCGAAATTGTTTGGTAATTATTTTTTTATTCTTACCGATTTAAATTCTTCGGTTTGGTCGCACATTTTAATTTCGAAATTAGAACATTTCGACGCGAGACGATAGCACGACTGAAAAGGCGATTCAATCCTTTAACGCCATATAGATGTGTTCGCGATAACTTATCTATTGTTTACTTACTAATAATTACGGTGATACAATTTTTGATAAAAAATAAATCATACGAAATTGGGCGATGACACCATTGTTTAACCAAAACGATATTTTATCTTCACGAATTTTTTTGAGTTGTAATTTTAGCTCGACCCAAAAATAACTTTTACTCGAACATCCAGTTTAATCGGTAACAGTTTGGTGAATTGGGAGCAATTAAATTAGATTAGACCCGTATCGGTGGGCGGGGCCAACTGCGTATTAACCAAAACTCGTCGGGCCAGTCCATTACGCCAGTTCTTTTGGACGTATGTGGTATCAGCTGACGCGACGGATGTTGTTATGTCCAAATTTAATCGTTTTGTGAAACTTTTCTAGGACCGTAACGAACAAAAAAAAAAAAAAAATACGCATATCCACCATTCAAATCGCGAATTATGGTCTTGTGTTTATAGCAACAAGCACTTTCGGTTTTTCCAAAATTTTCCGGGCAACTTTTCAAAATTTTTTCCGGACTATGACGGGATTATCACGTAGGTAAGTCAACGAATTTGAAGTTTCCGACGCTTGATAAGCAAATGGTCGCAAGTCAATGAAACTTCGACCAAGTTCAAGTCCAATTTTGAAAACTGGACCAAATTCGTTACAGTCGATGACGTGAAACTGAAAGTGTACGCCACTGAGATTTTCTACGGCACTGGAGATTTGCGGAATTCACAGTAACTCCGCCCATCGATGTGGGTCAAACATGACGCGGAGAATTTGTTACTGTTTAGCTTTGGTAAGCTTGTTAATTTTCAATAAAGCATTTACAATATTCTGTGTTTGAACGTTTTGGTTTTTTTGGTTTTACTATAAGTTGGTGAAAAATTTCTGATTTTCTTAATCTACAACTATGAGTTTTTCTATTTTAGAAAAATTTGAGAAATTTTCTGGATTTTCTTGTGGCTATTACAATAAAGAAATTCTTCTGAAAAATAAGTTTTGCTATCTCTTGAAATTTCTCTCTACTATCCAATTTTGGAAAATTGTAAATCGGGTCTTGATAATCTTCTAGAGGCCATTGTAGATTTTTTCGAATATTCTATGTGTAGAAGAAAATCGTAAACCTTAAAATCTTTTTTGTGACCATGGGAATCTTTTCTATCGTTCGAAATCTTCAGAATCGCTCTAAAAATCTTGAAATTTTCTTGCTTTCCCAGTGTCTTCCTTACAAATTTCAAATCTCTACTTGGTTCTGTTAATCTTTACGAAGCCATTATCAATTTTTTTCAGCTATTCCATGTATAGAAGAAATTTTAAAATTTCCAAAATCGAGCAAAACTTTGGCAAATTTTAAAATTTGATAAAGCTCTTAATTCCTTTTCCATATCTGCCGGATCTCTCAAAAATCTAGCGCAATTTTGGGAAGTTTTCTAAATTAAAAAAAATCTTGTCGATCTCAAATATTCTGAACACAGAAGAATATTTACAAATGTTCCTGAAGATTGCTGAAAACGTTGTAGATGCCAAAAAGTTTCGTAGATTTTAAAATCTCGCAAATCCTCCACGAAATTCGATCCCAATTCCTTACTCTTGCCTCTTTCCATAAATTAACAACTTTCAGAAGTTATAAATCATTATGAAGGCCTATAAATCTTTCACTTCAAGTTGCAAAAAGTTAATGTGACTTTAACGATTCATTAGTGTCTAGATCATTTTTATTCCGCTCCATGACCGTGAGTTGTTCGTCACTGTATTTACGAGATCTTCAGAATTTCTCTAGAATTTTGTGAATCTTCTCGATTTTGAACTTTTTTGGAATATCCCCGCAATTTATAGAAAATTTTCCGGTTTTCCGGCGCTTATTCTGGACCTTTAGATTTTTTCAAATATTCTATTCTCTAGTTTCTTTGCATTAAGTTCCCTGACCATGAGATATTTGCCTCTGTGTCTTACGAGAATCCCTATAAAATTTTGGAAATCTTCTAGATTTTGGCAAAAAATTATAATCTTAGAAATCTTTTGAAATACGCAAGTTTCACAACTTAAAAAAATGTTCTTCCTACTTATCCCTGAAAGCTTGTAAATCTACTCTGCCTCGTCAACCTCTAAAAAAATATTTTTCTTCTGGTTATCCCTCAAAGCTTGTAAATCTCTACTCGGCCGTCAACCTCTAAAAAAATTTTTTCTTCTGGTTATCCCTCAAAGCTTGTAAATCTCTACTCGACCTCGCCAACCTCTAAAAAATATTTTTGTTCTGGTTATTCCTGAAAGCTTGTAAATCTTTACTCGGTCTTGTGAACCTCTAAAAAAATATTTTTCTTCTGATTATCCCTGAAATCTTGTAAATCTCTGCTCGACCTTGTCAACCTCTAAAAAATATTTTTCTTCTGGTTATCCCTCAAAGCTTGTAAATCTCTACTCGGCCTTGTAAACCTTTAAAAATATTCTTCTGATTATTCTTGAAAGTTTATAAATCTCTACTCGGCCTTGTAAAACTCCAAAAAATATTTTTCTTCTGGCTATCCCTCAAAGCTTGTAAATCTCTACTCGGCCTTGTAAAACTCCAAAAAATATTTTTCTTCTAGCTATCCCTCAAAGCTTGTAAATCTCTACTCGGCCTTGTAAAACTCCAAAAAATATTTTTCTTCTGGCTATCCCTCAAAGCTTGTAAATCTCTACTCGGCCTTGTAAAACTCCAAAAAATATTTTTCTTCTGGTTATCCCTCAAAGCTTGGAAATCTCTACTCGGCCTTGTAAACCTCTAAGAATATTTTTCTTTTGATTATCCTTGAAAGTTTATAAATCTCTACTTGGCCTTGTAAAACTCCAAAAAATATTTTTCTTCTGGTTATCCCTCAAAGCTTGTAAATCTCTGCTCGGCCTTGTAAACCTCTAAAAATATTTTTGTTCTAATTATCCCTAAAAGCTTGTAAATCTCTGCTCGACCTTGTCAACCTCTAAAAAATATTTTTCTTCTGGTTATCCCTCAAAGCTTGTAAATCTCTATTCGGCCTTGTAAACTTCTAAAAATATTCTTCTGATTATCCTTGAAAGTTTATAAATCTCTACTCGGCCTTGTAAAACTCCAAAAAATATTTTTCTTTTGGCTATCCCTCAAAGCTTGTAGATCTCTACTCGGTCTTGTAAACTTGTAAAAAAATATTTCCCTACTGCTTCTCCCTAAAAGTTTATAAATCTCTACTAGACCTTGTAAACCTCTAAAAAAATATTTTTCTTCTAGTTATCCCTAAAAGCTTGTAAATCTCCACTCGGCCTTGTAAACCTCTAAAAATATTTCCCTACTGCTTATCCCTAAAAGTTTATAAATCTCTACTAGACCTTGTAAACCTCTAAAAAAATATTTTTCTTCTAGTTATCCCTAAAAGCTTGTAAATCTCCACTCGGCCTTGTAAACCTCTAAAAATATTTCCCTACTGCTTCTCCCTAAAAGTTTATAAATCTCTACTAGACCTTGTAAACCTCTAAAAAAATATTTTTCTTCTAGTTATCCCTAAAAGCTTGTAAATCTCCACTCGGCCTTGTAAACCTCTAAAAATATTTCCCTACTGCTTCTCCCTAAAAGTTTATAAATCTCTACTAGACCTTGTAAACCTCTAAAAAAATATTTTTCTTCTAGTTATCCCTAAAAGCTTGTAAATCTCCACTCGGCCTTGTAAACCTCTAAAAATATTTCCCTACTGCTTATCCCTAAAAGTTTATAAATCTCTACTAGACCTTGTAAACCTCTAAAAAAATATTTTTCTTCTAGTTATCCCTAAAAGCTTGGAAATCTCTACTCGGCCTTGTAAAACTCCAAAAAATATTTTTCTTCTGCTTATCCCTCAAAGCTTGGAAATCTCTACTTGGCCTTGTAAACCTCTAAAAATATTCTTCTTCTGATTATCCTTGAAAGTTTATAAATCTCTACTCGGCCTTGTAAAACTCCAAAAAATATTTTTCTTCTGCTTATCTCGAAAGCTTGTAAGTCTCTACTCGGCCTTGTTAACCTCTAAAAAAATGTTTTTCTTCTGGTTATACCTCAAAGTTTTTAAATCTCTACTCGACCTTGTCAACTTGTAAAAAAATATTTCCCTACTGCTTATCCCTAAAAGTTTATAAATCTCTACTAGACCTTGTAAACCTCTTAAAAAATAATTTTCTTCTAGTTATCCCTAAAAGCTTGTAAATCTCCACTCGGCCTTGTAAACCTCTAAAAATATTTTCCTACTGTTTATCCCTGAACGTTTATAAATCTCTACTCGGCCTTGTAAAACTCCAAAAATATTTTTCTTCTGGTTATCCCTCAAAGCTTGGAAATCTCTACTCGGCCTTGTAAACCTCTAAAAATATTTTTCTTCTGATTATCCTTGAACGTTTATAAATCTCTACTCGGCCTTGTAAAACTCCAAAAAATATTTTTCTTCTGGTTATCCCTAAAAGCTTGTAAATCTCTACTCTGCCTCATCAACCTTTCAAAAAAATTTTTCTTCTGGTTATCCCTCAAAGCTCGTAAATCTCTACTCGGCCTTGTCAACCTCTAAGAAGCCAGATTTCTTTAAAATATTCTAAATATAGGAAATGTTCCAAGTTTTCCCCAAAATTCCGGAAAACCTATTGTAATCAAAAAATTTTTGTAAATCCCACAAAATTTTATAAAACCTCTTGTTCCTAAGTCTTGACTCTCGAATCACCAAAGTGAACAATAACGTTGCTATAATAATCGCCTTGAAGTCCAATAAAGTTAGCAATCGCAAGAAACTCTTAAATGCAGCTGATCGTTAATGTCAGCTATAAATGTTTGGAAATCTTTAGAATATCCAATAAAGTTCAATGCGACCTCCACAGATAGACTTTTATGTAACCGTAGAATTTTTCTACAACTCGAGTTTTCTGAATCGAGTTATCTTACACAATTCGCGTCATTCTATAACCATCACAATCTATTTGTTATCCATTTTATTTCGTTGCCCACACACCATTCCTATCGCTTTTTCCCTTTTTCTTCGTGCAACTTGATCGGCAAAGTTTACAATCAAATCCGAAAGCGGATCTAACTATCCACACCTTCAATGGAAGAGCTTGATATTCAAAAAGTATGTTTTCGGTGCTACCATTGTGTCGCAGAGGTCGAAGTGATTGGTTCAATATTCAAGAAACTGGCACGCTAGTGCCAAAAACTAAAATCGACTATCAATCAGGTCAATTTCCATAAATATGACATCCAGGAACCTTCCAATTTAGTTGAAGGTAACGTTGAACACCCCGATGGAACAATAGTGAGAACAAACCACAATCGCCGATTTAAAACGCTATAATTACAAAATAACCCCAAGGCCGCAGTGTCATAACGAATCAAATTATTTAACAAACAGCACGAATCTGTGCTTAATTAAAGTGCAATTAGACTTACGAAGTTTTCCCACAGCATACTTAGTCGGACCCATTGGTGACGATATAAATCGTTATCGAGATGACCGGGAATTTCGTGGATTGCCTCCATCACGGGGATGCACTCTGACGACTCGTTTAGGAATTGGGAAAGGAGAAGTTATATAATTGACAAACAACGGGGGCGTCAGTAATTGGTTATTAACCTTCAAACTTGTAATCTAACAATTATCTGGGTTTTTTCACGGCAAATATTAAAAGAACAAAACTATCACCATCATCGAGAGGTTTTCTTCGAGGGGTTAATCGCCATCTTGGTGTTATTTCAGCAAAGCCACAAAACATGAAGACTGAAACACAAGCATAGTGTTGTGTAAATTGTTGAAATTACTGAAAATTATTGAAATAAGTTAAAAAATCCCGGCGGGGTAGGCAACCAAATATACACATTGAAAATTTTAATAATTTTCTAAATATCGGTGAAAGGTACGCTCAATGTTGCTAATTACTTTTTTGACTCGATCTTTGTTGACGGTAATTCGGTTAGGGGCGATTCGCAGTTTTCACAAAATTAATAAGCCAAACACACTTAGGTCTTACCTCCTGCCCTATACTTTATTTCGTTGTTTGCGGCTAGCCATCGCGGCTAAAGGTAATACTATAAAAAGTAAACAATAATTAATGACCTATCCGATGGCAGAGATGAATGACGGTGATTTCAAATCATAACTGATGGTGGGAAATGGGAAAAAGTTATTTTGACGGACATGCAGTTGTTAAGATATTTTCTAAAATTGTTAACTTTTTGGTTTCGTTTTTATCATTAAATTTGTTTTCGATCAAGAACAGTGGAGCTTTAGTTCTATGTCTCTTGGTAAACGATGCTTCCATCTGTTTATCGTCCAATTCTCGCGCTTCATGAGAATGATAACGAAACAAGCCACGAAACATCCTGTTTATCATTAAAGAAAGTGACAAAAACAATTGGCGAACTTGTTTTGACTCAAAGAGTTTAACTTTAGACGATTACAGTGATGGCACTATTAATTTCGTATTCCAAATATTTACACGGACTGCATTTACAGTAATTTGCATTCGAGTGAGGTGAACGAACTTGGAACCGTTGAACGCCGAAGAGGAAAGAAGTCGATAATGGCAATTTTTTGAATAGTTTCGTAAGATTTGTTGGAAAAGAAAAAGTGTCGCTGCCACCCCGTGGTTTGTTAACAATAAAAAATTAATGTGCGAAACTTCGACTTGGTGACAGGATTTTTGGGAACGTCAAAATGGTTGGTACCTTTATGGGCACGATTGCGGTTAGTTGAGAAAATACTTGCTAAACAGTTAATTGTTGTTTAGATGATAAGTTTTGCGTAAATTTTGTGATTGTATCATGAGAATTGTTGTCAATGTCGTAGCATTTCATTGGGTAAAAGTCAATGGGAAGTGTGGGACTTATCTTTCGGCACGAAGCATAAGGATATGGTCATTACTTTATTGTTCTGTCAATGACACTATCTTAATGGCACTATAACAAAATGTGTGCCAAATTAAAAGTCGCTTTAGAAATCGTAACGTTTATTGTAAAACGTTACGATTAATTTCACACTTGTGGGAATGGGTAAATCTACTGTTTAGTAGAAAGGTAGGTTGAAACTTGCCACTTCAGTCGGATACGGTTCGAGAAGAAATTTTGGAAAATTTTAGTCGCTTCAGTAATTTTTTTCTGAAATTTTAGGAGTAGCTAACAACCAAAACATTGTGAGAATA
This sequence comes from Pyrochroa serraticornis, assembly GCA_905333025.2. Taxonomy (NCBI): domain Eukaryota; kingdom Metazoa; phylum Arthropoda; class Insecta; order Coleoptera; family Pyrochroidae; genus Pyrochroa; species Pyrochroa serraticornis. The sequence continues at coordinate 48,806,761 of HG995152.1, forward strand.
AACAAATCTACTGACTGCTCAGTAGAACAGTAGGTCAAAATTACAAATTCCAGTCGGCCACGATTCAGAGAGCAATTTTGGAAAATTTAATTCCCTTTAGTAATTTTTTCTGGAATTTTAAGAGCAACTAAAAACCAAAACACTGGGGGAATAGACAAATCTACTGACTGCTCAGTAGAAAAGTAGGTCAAAACTACAAATTCCAGTCGGCTACGATTCAAAGAGAAATTTTGGAAAATTCAATTCGCTTCAGTAATTTTTCTGAAATTTTAAAAGTAACTAAAAACAAAAACACTGGGGGAATAGACAAATCTACTGACTGCTTAGTAGAAAAGTAGTTCAAAACTAAAAATTCCAGTCGGCTACGATTCAAAGAAGAATTTTGGAAAATTGAAGTCGCTTCAGTAATTTTTCTGAAATTTTAAAAGTAACTAAAAACAAAAACACTGGGGGAATAGACAAATCTACTGACTGCTTAGTAGAAAAGTAGTTCAAAACTAAAAATTCCAGTCGGCTACGATTCAAAGAGAAATTTTGGAAAATTCAAGTCGCTTCAGTAATTTTTCTGAAATTTTAAAAGTAACTAAAAACAAAAACACTGGGGGAATAGACAAATCTACTGACTGCTCAGTAGAAAAGTAGGTCAAAACTACAAATTCCAGTCGGCTACGATTCAAAGAGAAATTTTGGAAAATTCAATTCGCTTCAGTAATTTTTCTGAAATTTTAAAAGTAACTAAAAACAAAAACACTGGGGGAATAGACAAATCTACTGACTGCTTAGTAGAAAAGTAGTTCAAAACTAAAAATTCCAGTCGGCTACGATTCAAAGAAGAATTTTGGAAAATTGAAGTCGCTTCAGTAATTTTTCTGAAATTTTAAAAGTAACTAAAAACAAAAACACTGGGGGAATAGACAAATCTACTGACTGCTTAGTAGAAAAGTAGTTCAAAACTAAAAATTCCAGTCGGCTACGATTCAAAGAGAAATTTTGGAAAATTCAAGTCGCTTCAGTAATTTTTCTGAAATTTTAAAAGTAACTAAAAACAAAAACACTGGGGGAATAGACAAATCTACTGACTGCTTAGTAGAAAAGTAGTTCAAAACTAAAAATTCCAGTCGGCTACGATTCAAAGAAGAATTTTGGAAAATTGAAGTCGCTTCAGTAATTTTTCTGAAATTTTAAAAGTAACTAAAAACAAAAACACTGGGGGAATAGACAAATCTACTGACTGCTTAGTAGAAAAGTAGTTCAAAACTAAAAATTCCAGTCGGCTACGATTCAAAGAGAAATTTTGGAAAATTCAAGTCGCTTCAGTAATTTTTCTGAAATTTTAAAAGTAACTAAAAACAAAAACACTGGGGGAATAGACAAATCTACTGACTGCTCAGTAGAAAAGTAGGTCAAAACTACAAATTCCAGTCGGCTACGATTCAAAGAGAAATTTTGGAAAATTCAATTCGCTTCAGTAATTTTTCTGAAATTTTAAAAGTAACTAAAAACAAAAACACTGGGGGAATAGACAAATCTACTGACTGCTTAGTAGAAAAGTAGTTCAAAACTAAAAATTCCAGTCGGCTACGATTCAAAGAAGAATTTTGGAAAATTGAAGTCGCTTCAGTAATTTTTCTGAAATTTTAAAAGTAACTAAAAACAAAAACACTGGGGGAATAGACAAATCTACTGACTGCTTAGTAGAAAAGTAGTTCAAAACTAAAAATTCCAGTCGGCTACGATTCAAAGAAAAATTTTGGAAAATTGAAGTCGCTTCAGTAATTTTTCTGAAATTTTAAAAGTAACTAAAAACCAAAACACTGGGGGAATAGACAAATCTACTGACTGCTTAGTAGAAAAGTAGTTCAAAACTACCAACTACAGTCGGCCACGATTCAAAGAGCAATTTTGGAAAATTCAAGTCGCTTCAGTAATTTTTTCTGAAATTTTAGGAGTAAGTAACAACCAAAACATTGTGAGAATAGACAAATCTACTAACTGTTCAGTAGAAAAGTAGGTCAAAACCATTAATTCCAGTCGGTCACGATTCAAAGAGAAATTTTGGAAAATTCAAGTTGCTTCAGTAATTTTTTTCTGAAATTTTAGGAGTAACCAACAACTCAAAACCAAACTAACAGTATAGGTTTTGACGTCACAGCCCACCAAACACCTGACAAAAATTTTACAACAATTTGAGAATAATAAAAACAAATTGAATGTACCGCTCTGTAGATGGAACTATTGCCGTCATTTATTCTATGCTTTTCGCCACACACATTACACGTCTGTATTGCTGGTTGCGGAAAACAGAAAGCGCGTTACATCCAAGGTTTCGTTCTGCGATTCCTGGTTTGCAGAAAGCGGCAAACGCTTGAAGCTACTTTTAAGTTTATTAAATATTTCACGTAATTTTGCTAAATCGCTTTTAGGGTTTTCATTCTAAATCTTTATTTTACCCCTTTTTTACCCCTATATTTTAATTACTGTAATTCCATTAATAGGTTAAATAATCTTATACTGGCAATCCCCACAATCACAACTGATAACCTTATGCAAATTTCTACCAATTTTTTCTTCTGTTATAAAATTTGGCACGCACGTGTGTTATTTAAATACGAACTCATGGAGGCATTCAGTTCCTCTATAGCATTCTTAGTTTTCCAGAAATCCTCCAGTGTGTAGTCAACAACGCGTCTTCTTTTCTAAACCACCCGTAATTTTTAACAACCGAGTATAATTTTCGATTCGTTATGAATTTCTAAACATGCCTGTCGATTTTCTTTGAAATGCGAGAAGGTGAATTTTCATCCAAATTTTGGAAAAATTATGAAAATTTTTGCCATTTTTTTTTCTTCCGATTGCTATAAAATTTGGCACGCGGGTGAGATATTTAAGTACGAATTCATAAAGATATTCAGTTCCTCTGCAGTATTCTTAGTTTTCCAGAAATCTTTCATTATGTTGTCAACATGTCGAAAATTTTGCTAGCAACCCCCATAACAACGCTTCTTTCTCAAACCACCAGTAATGTTTAATAACCGAGTGTAATTTTCGATTTCTTATGAAATTCTGAACATGATTTCTTTGAAATCCGAGAAGGTGAATTTTCTTCAAAATTTTGAAAAAAAAATCGAAAGGTGATCCACTTACGAAAATTTTCGACAAAATCAAATAATGTACCTAACGAAATTAAATGTGCCGCTCCCTAGACCGAGTTATCGTTGTTGCAGCAATTATCGATTTTTTGCTTCGTCCGATAAGAGTGACCGAAGACTTGGCGTTTTCTTTTCAAATTAAAATCCGAACAGATTGGCCCCCCGGCACGTTGTAGCTTCTTCACCCAGTTCCAGGACGCTTGCAATTAAACGTTGTCAACACAAAGAAAAATTTAACAAAGAAACTTTTGCACTTTTAGGACAGCCGTTGTTCCTCTTCCATAGAATTCCTGAACACGTCCAGCTTCCAGCTATTTCATTTCCATCTTGCGGTCTCCCATTCTTTTTACGAGCATCATCCAGATTAAAATCACGAAGCGCTTTCAAATGAGCAACAAGTAACGAACCGATTTCATTTCCGTTTTTGAACAATAAAAAATTCCAACAAAATCATTAAAAAGTAGGAAATTTAATTTTTTTATTGTAAAAAACAAGAAATTTTGTTAAAGCTTCAATATCTTCCAACAGAAGACCGCAACACTATTCGCGTTTTAAAAATTTCAAAATGTCTTCGGCTGACTTTAAGCTCAAAAACGGAATTTTTCCGTGAGACTGTCACTAACTGACATGAGTATCAAAAATTCTAGTTTTTTATAAAATGATTCAGGAAAGACCATTCAACAATGTAACGGTATAAGTTTTATTAAAAAAATCGTATTTATCGAAATAAAATTTTCGAAAATTGACTGATTTTTCAAAGGCGAAAAGAAGCGCTTTGAAAATTTCAATTGTAGAATAATCACGTTATAACTACATCTCTGTAGATTTATTATTTGAAAGAAAACAATCGATGCAACGTTCGAATTTTTCAGGAAACTCTCAACCGATTTTGGTAATCAAATTTTCAACTTTAATTCATATCGGAATTTTTTTCAATAAATTCAGATCAAATTAAACTTGGCCGCATGCACAGAATTAAATTGTTTGCAATGAACACGCAACAATTAATTACCAATGTAGTCACCCGAATTGCTCTCGCCTGTTTAATGTTAATATATCATGGAAACAGATTTAAAGTTTATTGGTGACAGTTTCCTGCCACAATCCACTTTAGAAATGAATGACCGTTTCATAAACAACGTCCAAAACTAATCATGCAACGTATTTGTGCCACCATTTTGGTACCAATCTGCTTTAGTGTATCTATTAGATAAGAAAAACAATTGTTGCTCTAACGTTTCGTTAGATTCGATTTTTGAGAAAATCGTGGAAAAACAGTTTAAAATAACAAATCGAAAACACTCACGTCACAACTAAAACGCTATAGATTTATTAACTGAAAACGAACAATCGCTGCAAGATCGGGGTTTCCCACGAAAGCCTCAACCGATTTTTACAAAAAGCACAGTTTCTCACCAAAATAGTTCAACAAAAATCGCATAGATGGCGCAACTAAAATTCGAACGAAACCTCCATCTACTTTGAGAAAATTTTACCAATACAGTGAACAAGAAGAAGTTAACCGAAAGTTTTATGACGTGTCGACGGATTTAAAGTGCCTCGTTACGGTCCTGGGTGCGGAAGTTTTAATAGAACCGTTCTGTTTAGTGCGGCAGCTCCACTAAACATATCCAACTGCGATAGGGTGCCCCTCTAACGGATACCAGGCGGAAAATAAATTGTGAATTACTTAGATGTACTCGATGGAGCATTCTTGGTCGAGTCGTGTGGTTAATTCCGTATAATTATATAAATTGAAGTAAATGAACAAAGTATTCATGTGACACTCGATAGCTGGGGGACTAAATTATTAAATTGAACACGGCCTGTTAGCGCGTTAAAAAATAAAAATTAAAATTAAAATAGAAAACTAAATCGATGCGGTTACGTTTCAATTTTAAAGTGTTAAAATGATAGGAAAACAACTGGCAGCAATAGCAATAATTTTTGTTTAATTGCTATAAATAGTTTTTATCTTAATTGTGTGCAAGTATCTAATTAACTGTTAGAAAATAAATTAATTGGACAAATATTTGTTCCTATTATTTGCTTTTAACTGCGGAGAAAATTTTCAATAAAAAAAATCGTAAGGGGCTAAATCTGGATGACGGTCACGTTTCTAACCAATTGGATGTAGATAAACGAGTTGTGATGCAATGTCATTTCCGACAAAGAAGGGAAAGTGACGTTTGTCCTGTTACCGGAAGAACGGCACAACAGATGCAAGGGATCAATGGAATCTCAGATGTGGTGGAACAAACATGTGCAACGTCACGTGGTTGTGTTTAGCAACGTACAGAAGAATGTCTGCCCGTCCCAACATCCTATCCCATGCATACTTGATGGGTGATTGCAAGACTATTATCGTTCTATTATTGTTTACTTCATGAATCACAAGAGTGGCGTCGTTTCGAGGACAATATAATTTTTTAAAACGTAGCGTTTTTTTACATGAAAATATCTGTCGAGTTTTCCAGTTATTTATTTTTGGATTTGACGATCAAAAAAGTTATTTTTTTTTGTTTTTTACTGCCAGTTATTTTTAACTCCCCTAATTTTCTAAGTTAGGGTAGCGTAACGACTCCAGTATTAAGTGCACTAGTGCACTACAAAATTTAATTAATTTTGAAAATTCCTCACTTGCTTATTCACGATTTCTAGTGTGAATAAGAGTAACAAAAAGTTGTTTTAGGTAATTTCGAAAATTTTCTAGTCATACAGCCAAAATTCGAAAAATGCGGCAATAAGTTAATAAAATAGCAAAAAATAGACTCGAACCTAAATCATATTAAAAGAAATAAAAATGGAAAATTGCGTTAAGGTTGCGGTTTAGTTTGGTTGCGTTCTCTGTCTCACACATGGAGCGTTATAGGCGCGATAAGGATTTTGTCCTCCCCTCTAAAACTATAACGAATTTTCAGGACTATTTTGTTGTAAATGAAGAACAATAATAATGACTCGGACCTAATGTATTTTTGTACTGATACTGTATGCGAACATTTCAGAAAAAAATATTAAACATAATACTTCGGTGATGAAATTCTGTTGACTTCATTTTCAAAAGTACTTTATTGATTGATATAAAATTTGTTCAAATTATAAACTTAAAGGTGGCAAAAACAAGATTTTTGCTTCAATTTTGGAGTCTACAGTTCAACGACAAGACGCATTATCGCCCGTATATCACCCCATGCGTGCGACAGAGAACGCAACAACCTCTAAATCGCATCCTGAAGATCGTAATTATATTACTTAAAATTTTTTTTTTAGGGGAAAATGGCGGTCGTACAACACTCTAAAACTATAGTGAATTTTCAAAAATTCTTTGTTGCAAATAAAGGACAATGATGATATCTCGGACCTAATATTCATTTTGTACCGATATTCCATGTGACAGTTTGAGAAAAAAAATATTAAAAATAAAATTTCGGTGATGAAATTCTGTTGACTTCATTTTCAAAAGTACTTTATTGATTGATATGAAATTTGTTCAAATTATAAACTTAAAGGTGGCAAAAACAAGATTTTTGCTTCAATTTTGAAGTCTACAGTTCAACGACAAGACGCATTATCGCCCGTATATCACCACGTGCGTGCGACAGAGAACGCAACAACACTTGAACCGCATCCCGAAATTCATAAAAATTGTTAGTTGAAAAAAAAATTAAGGGAAAAATGGCGTGTCGTACGACACTCTAAAACTATAGTAAATTTTCAAGATTTTTCTGTTGTAAATGAAAGACAATGATGATATCTCGGACCTAATGTTTTTTTTGTATCGTTACTCTATGCGACAGTTTGAGAAAAAAATATTAAAAATAAAATTTCGGTGATGAAATTCTGTTGACTTCATTTTCAAAAGTACTTTATTGATTGATATGAAATTTGTTCAAATTATAAACTTAAGGGTGGCAAAAAGAAGATTTTTGCTTCAATTTTGGAGTCTACAGTTCAACGACAAGACGCATTATCGCCCGTATATCACCACGTGCGTGCGACAGAGAATGCAACAACACTTGAACCGCATCCCGAAATTCATAAAAATTGTTAGTTGAAAAAAAAATTTAAGGGAAAAATGGCGTGTCGTACGACACTCTAAAACTATAGTAAATTTTTTTTCAAGATTTTTCTGTTGTAAATGAAAGACAATGATGATATCTCGGACCTAATGTTTTTTTTGTATCGTTACTCTATGCGACAGTTTGAGAAAAAAATATTAAAAATAAAATTTCGGTGATGAAATTCTGTTGACTTCATTTTCAAAAATACTTGATTGATTGATATGAAATTTGTTCAAATTATAAACATAAAGGTGGCAAAAAGAAGATTTTTGCTTCAATTTTGGAGTCTACAGTTCAACGACAAGACGCATTATCGCCCGTATATCACCCCATGCGTGCGACAGAGAACGCAACAACCCCTAAATCGTATCCTGAAGATCGTAACTATATTACTTAAAAATTTTTTTTAGGGGAAAATGGCGGTCGTACAACACTCTAAAACTATAGTGAATTTTCAAAAATTCTTTGTTGCAAATAAAGGACAATGATGATATCTCGGACCTAATATTCATTTTGTACCGATATTCCATGTGACAGTTTGAGAAAAAAATATTAAAAATAAAATTTCGGTGATGAAATTCTGTTGACTTCATTTTCAAAAGTACTTTATTGATTGATATGAAATTTGTTCAAATTATAAACTTAAAGGTGGCAAAAACAAGATTTTTGCTTCAATTTCGAAGTCTACAGTTCAACGACAAGACGCATTATCGCCCGTATATCACCACGTGCGTGCGACAGAGAATGCAACAACACTTGAACCGCATCCCGAAATTCATAAAAATTGTTAGTTGAAAAAAAAATTTAAGGGAAAAATGGCGTGTCGTACGACACTCTAAAACTATAGTAAATTTTTTTTCAAGATTTTTCTGTTGTAAATGAAAGACAATGATGATATCTCGGACCTAATGTTTTTTTTGTATCGTTACTCTATGCGACAGTTTGAGAAAAAAATATTAAAAATAAAATTTCGGTGATGAAATTCTGTTGACTTCATTTTCAAAAATACTTGATTGATTGATATGAAATTTGTTCAAATTATAAACATAAAGGTGGCAAAAAGAAGATTTTTGCTTCAATTTTGGAGTCTACAGTTCAACGACAAGACGCATTATCGCCCGTATATCACCCCATGCGTGCGACAGAGAACGCAACAACCCCTAAATCGTATCCTGAAGATCGTAACTATATTACTTAAAAAATTTTTTTAGGGAAAAATGGCGGTCGTACAACACTCTAAAACTATAGTGAATTTTCAAAAATTCTTTGTTGCAAATAAAGGACAATGATGATATCTCGGACCTAATATTCATTTTGTACCGATATTCCATGTGACAGTTTGAGAAAAAAATATTAAAAATAAAATTTCGGTGATGAAATTCTGTTGACTTCATTTTCAAAAGTACTTTATTGATTGATATGAAATTTGTTCAAATTATAAACTTAAAGGTGGCAAAAACAAGATTTTTGCTTCAATTTCGAAGTCTACAGTTCAACGACAAGACGCATTATCGCCCGTATATCACCACGTGCGTGCGACAGAGAATGCAACAACACTTGAACCGCATCCCGAAATTCATAAAAATTGTTAGTTGAAAAAAAAATTTAAGGGAAAAATGGCGTGTCGTACGACACTCTAAAACTATAGTAAATTTTTTTTCAAGATTTTTCTGTTGTAAATGAAAGACAATGATGATATCTCGGACCTAATGTTTTTTTTGTATCGTTACTCTATGCGACAGTTTGAGAAAAAAATATTAAAAATAAAATTTCGGTGATGAAATTCTGTTGACTTCATTTTCAAAAATACTTGATTGATTGATATGAAATTTGTTCAAATTATAAACATAAAGGTGGCAAAAAGAAGATTTTTGCTTCAATTTTGGAGTCTACAGTTCAACGACAAGACGCATTATCGCCCGTATATCACCCCATGCGTGCGACAGAGAACGCAACAACCCCTAAATCGTATCCTGAAGATCGTAACTATATTACTTAAAAAATTTTTTTAGGGAAAAATGGCGGTCGTACAACACTCTAAAACTATAGTGAATTTTCAAAAATTCTTTGTTGCAAATAAAGGACAATGATGATATCTCGGACCTAATATTCATTTTGTACCGATATTCCATGTGACAGTTTGAGAAAAAAATATTAAAAATAAAATTTCGGTGATGAAATTCTGTTGACTTCATTTTCAAAAGTACTTTATTGATTGATATGAAATTTGTTCAAATTATAAACTTAAAGGTGGCAAAAACAAGATTTTTGCTTCAATTTCGAAGTCTACAGTTCAACGACAAGACGCATTATCGCCCGTATATCACCACGTGCGTGCGACAGAGAATGCAACAACACTTGAACCGCATCCCGAAATTCATAAAAATTGTTAGTTGAAAAAAAAATTTAAGGGAAAAATGGCGTGTCGTACGACACTCTAAAACTATAGTAAATTTTTTTTCAAGATTTTTCTGTTGTAAATGAAAGACAATGATGATATCTCGGACCTAATGTTTTTTTTTGTATCGTTACTCTATGCGACAGTTGGAGAAAAAAATATTAAAAATAAAATTTCGGTGATGAAATTCTGTTGACTTCATTTTCAAAAGTACTTTATTGATTGATATGAAATTTGTTCAAATTATAAACTTAAAGGTGGCAAAAACAAGATTTTTGCTTCAATTTTGGAGTCTACAGTTCAACGACAAGACGCATTATCGCCCGTATATCACCCCATGCGTGCGACAGAGAACGCAACAACCCCTAAATCGCATCCTGAAGATCGTAATCATATTACTTAAATTTTTTTTTTAGGGGAAAATGGCGGTCGTACAACACTCTAAAACTATAGTGAATTTTCCAAAATTCTTTGTTGCAAATAAAGGACAATGATGATATCTCGGACCTAATATTCATTTTGTACCGATATTCCATGTGACAGTTTGAGAAAAAAAATATTAAAAATAAAATTTCTGTAATGAAATTCAATCGACTCTATTCTAAAAAGTACTTGATTGATTAATTTCAAATTTGTTCATGTCATAAACTTAAAAGTGGAAAAAACAAGATTTTTGCTCCAATTTTGGAGTCGACACTTCAACGACAAGACGCATTATCGCCCCTACATCGCTTTGTGCGTGCGACAGAAACCGCAACAACCCCTGAATCGCATCCTGAAGTTCGCAGTTATATTAGTTAAAACAACATTTTTAAGGGAAAAATGGCGCCTCGTACAACACTCTAAAACTATAGTGAATTTTGAAAAAATTTTTGTTCCCCATGAAAAACAATAATGTTGCCTCGGACCTAAAGTGTTTTTTATAATAACTTTGTAAGCGACAACTTCAGAAAAAAATTAAGTATAGATAAAATTTTGGTGATAAATTTTAAGTGAAATTCAATCGACTGCATTACGAAAAGTACTTAACCTATCGACTCAAAATTTGTTTTAAGTCCTAAATTGATGTGTCTAGATTGTTAAAAGCGACAAAAATCCAAGAAATTTGCTCTACTTTTGGAGTCTAGTGCGACAACAGCAACAAAAACGTATCCTTAAATTATTGTTATTTTAAAATTTTTATTTCAATGAAACTAGAACAGCGAGTTTACAATTAGTGCTGCGTTTTGGTCAAAATTTTATCACCAATAACCGACGCTAACACGTAAATCAATACGACACGATTGCTGCTAATTGAAATCTTCAGTAATTTCAGGAGCGGGCAGCCACTTATAACACTTCGTATCGATTGGTTTGAGCGAAAATTATTATTAGATTCGCGATATTTAAAAAAAACTTGCTCCGTGAAGGAGATTGTACTGACCTAAGGAGTCATCGACAGGCAAATTGTTTCTACTTCTACTTTCCAAAATTATTAAATTAGAATATCAAATTTCCGTTCTTATTTAAATTCAACTAAACTTCTAGATTGGCCCACTTTTAAAAATTAATTTCAAACATTAAAGAAAGCATTGCAGGATATTAGCAAATCGCGATTGTAACAATAATTTAAGTTTTCAACAATCTATTTTGGTTCGGGTTGTGGCGTTAAAATATATTCGCCAATAAAAATTGATGATAAAAATAATTGGACGGTAATAACGACTCTTCCCAATAATAAATGTTTTATAACAACGAGAACCAGCAGTGATTATGTTTTATTACAAGCGAATTAGTTTTGGGAATCTCGTGTTTCGCGACGTAAAACTTTTTATTGGCTGCTACTGAAATAATGAGCTTCTTATGCCTTAATTTTAATTATTTCCTAAAACGCTGGTGCGCACGCGCACCGGCTTCAACGGCTGACGTCACACCTTACAACGCGTGTTATTAAAAATTTATATGATTTGATGCCTAATCAATTTTCACTGCAATCTGGAGGAGTTATGCAATTATTTTTTTGGGAGAAAACGAAAAATCTAAACAGATTGGTCTTTGCCAAAATGGCCGCACAAAAATTTATTTGAAATGCACTAAAATTTTTTTAATTAAAAAGTTATCTGTAGACATAAACCAAGAAATTTCTACGATTAAATGCTTTAAGAAAAAATCCAATCAAATTTTGAATAAAAGCTGGCCACCCTGTATGTTTATGTAGATAGAGATTTCGAAAAAAAATCTAAACGAAAACAGTTCGTCCTGTATCTACATGTAGATATAGATTTCCACATAAAGTGGAGGATTTTTTTTGTGGGGTGATTGGTCGAAAATTGAGGCTTCTACCCCTAAAGATTTAGTTTTCTCTGCACTTAGGGGAGTGGTCAACTCACGGCCGTATAATTTTCGATCATTTTCCACCGCATCCGATGCACACGTCACCGAACTACCGGACAAAAGAAAACCGTCGATACCTGTGCGACATATCGAATGTCATCGCAACTGCCCCAGAATTGATCTGACCACCCCTCCGGTACCTGCATAACGTCCGGTACTGATCCCTTGCTGCACTCGACGCATCGATTACGATTAGCGCGAAATTTTTGGTTAGTCCAAAACGGTGTGAGGGGTCTATCTCTAGATGACGTTATTATTGGTACTTACCTCGACGACTTTGAGGTTTTGCTTGTCGAGAAGGAACTCCATGGACTTGTGAGGTCTGGCTGCCGGAAACTTGACGTTGCCTTCTTCGTGTCCGGCTGTTAGGAGACCGAGTCGGGGCTCGGCCCCCAAATTGAGTAGACTGCGCGTTTTTACATTTGGTCCGCTCGTGATGACCGTCACCTCAGTATCTAGGTCTGTTTCGATAAGCCCCATGGGCTCCATCGGCCGGGGGCACGACTCTCCCGAATCAATAGTTCGCCGACGACGATGCTGCTCGTGCTCGGTAACATTGTGACGGCCTTGCGCACTATTTTCACGTTTTACGCTTGCGCCCACGACCCGTGGAGGCAATCTCGGCAACGGGGGTTTACGGACCACCTGATCACGTTGAGGAGGATGATGACCGCCGTTTTGTTGTGTTGAAGGTGACGATGATGATTGCTGTTGTTGATGGTGGTTGAATGTTGTCGTGGTGGAGGATCGGGGAGTGGCGCTATCACCAGTTGGACCTTTAAGGGGGATGAAGATGTAGTCGTCTTTTGTGGCGATTTTCTGTTGAGGTTGGGACGCAGCATCTTGAAATTAAAAAAAAAAAACATAACAATCATATTAAAATTTCGCCGCCCAATCTGGACTACCTGAAAGAAGCGGGTGTATCCCGATACAATACACAGTCGAGAGTACGATATTTGAATAGCATTGTCACTTCAAGTCTCCCATTTTAATGGTTCGGTCGAATGTGTATTGTAGTGGGATACGCTCCCATCTTCCAGGTACCCCAAACTGGGAGAATTCAATAGAAAAAATTGTTAAAAATTAACTAAATAAATTTTAAAAAATATCTGAACATCGAACAATGGAAAGTATTTTGTAACGAAATTAATAATTAGTTAGCAAATAATTAAAGATAAGCAAAAATTTCGACATTTCCGAAATTTAGCAATTTGGTACTATTTCAATTTGAAAAATCTTTAAATATAGAAACTGGATTTTTTCTAAAATCGCGTTTTTGCCACCCAATCTGGGCTACCTGAAAGAAGCGGGTGTATCGCAATACAATACACAGTCGAGAGTACGATATTTGAATAGCACTGTCACTTCAAGTCTCCCAATTGAATGGTTTAGTCGAATGTGTATTGTAGTGGGATACGCTCCCATCTTCCAGGTACCCCAAACTGGGAGAATTCAATAGAAAAAATTGTTAAAAATTAACTAAATAAATTTAAAAAAATATCTGAACATCAAACAATGGAAAGTATTTTGTGACGAAATTAATAATTAGTTAGCAGATAATTAAAGGTAAGCAATAATTTCGATTTCCGAAATTCAGCAATTTGGTACTATTTCAATTTGAAAAATCTTTAAATATAAAAACTGGATTTTTTCTAAAATCGCGTTTTCGCCGTCCAATCTGGGTTACCTGAAAGAAGGAGGTGTATCCCGATACAATACACAGTGGAGAGTACAATATTTCAATAGTATTGTCACATCAAGTCTCCCATTTTAATGGTTTAGTCGAATGTGTGTTGCAGTGGGATACGCTCCCATCTTCCAGGTAACCCAAACTGGGAGAAGAATTCAATAGAAAAAATTGTTAAAAATTAACTAAATAAATTTTAAAAACTCTCTGCGTATCGAACAATGGAAAGTATTTTGTAACGAAATTAATAATTAGTTAGCAGATAATTAAAGATAAGCAATAATTTCGACATTTCCGAAATTTATCAATTTGGTACTATTTCAATTTGAAAAATCTTTAAATATAGAAACTGGATTTGTTCTAAAATCGCGTTTTCTTCGCCCAATCTGGGCTACCTGAAAGAAGGGGGTGTATCCCGATACAATACACAGTCGAGAGTACGATACTTGAATACTTTTGTCACTTCAAGTCTCCCAATTGAATGGTTTAGTCGAATGTGTATTGTAGTGGGATACGCTCCCATCTTCCAGGTACCCCAAACTGGGAAAATTCAATAGAAAAAATTGTTAAAAATTAACGAAATAAATTTTTAAAAATATCTGAACATCAAACCATGGAAAGTATTTTGTAACGAAATTAATAATTAGTTAGCAGATAATTAAAGATAAGCAATAATTTCGACATTTCCGAAATTTAGCAATTTGGTACTATTTCAATTTGAAAAATCTTTAAATATAGAAACTGGATTTTTCCTAAAATCGCGTTTTTTTCGCCCAATCTGGGCTACCTGAAAGAAGCGGGTGTATCCCGATACAATACACAGTCGAGAGTACGATACTTGAATAGTATTGTCACTTCAAGTCTCCCAATTGAATGGTTTAGTCGAATGTGTATTGTAGTGAGATACGCTCCCATCTTCCAGGTACCCCAAACTGGGAGAATTCAATAGAAAAAATTGTTAAAAATTAACTAAATAATTCTTAAAAAAATATCTGCATATTATTTTGTAACAATTGGAAATTCCTTTCTATTCTACGCAATTTGAATGAAAAAAACTTTAGAAGAAAATCTGAAATCGCTTACAACAAGTAACTTTTTGACGGCGATATTTATTCACATAAAAACTGCAGAAAACTTCAAATTGCTTCACCCCACCAGGAAATAAATGGAAGAAATTCCATACCTGACAGTTAGCCGTTTAGTTGGGATAGCTAAGAAGTGACGTCATTATTGACGGCGCACCGGTAGCGCGGCAAGAATTCTTGAACTGTTTTTCAGACTTTTCTGCCAATTTCTAAATCGATCTATAAATCCGAACCGTTTTGCCACTCCAAATATTTATGTTAATTTTAAAGGTTTAGACCGCATTACTATTGTAAGTAGGTTAAAAAGTTGAATGTACCTACTCAAAAATTTGTACCACAATTTCCTTAATTATTAACAAAAAAAAAATAATTACAAACTGTGGCCCTGAAATAACTCAAAAATTTTGTAAACATCCAATCTATTTTTGGAGTTTCATCCAAAATTTTTGCACCAATAATTAAATTCAAACAATACGACACATGATAACAACGTTAATAGTTCATTCATGAAATCTGTTAGGCCGGAAATGACGTGAAACGTTTTTGTTTTCTTCGATTCGAACGGCATCACAATATGATTCCGGCGGTGTTTTGTGCGTTTGATGTTCTAGGGTCACAAAGTGACGTAAGACTTGTTTTAATTGGAAAAGCTGCGACCCTATGCCAGTAATTTTGTTTACAATTTGTAAAATTTTGTAAACGCGATCTAAAAATATTTTGTGATTATTTGGTTAGCGGTTAAAAATATGAAAGAGATCTGTTTTCGAGATTTAGAAACGATTCCAAGACTTTATAAATGTCGAAATTTATGAATTATGAACTAAATTGGGACGAATTTTGAGGCCCTAAAACCGCTCCTGAACGTTTCTAGATATTTAAAAAAAAAAATTAATTTTTTTTAAAAATTAGCTAAATTGGGGCAAAAAAAATTGTTTTAAAAGGCCTAAAGAGGACCATGAATGATTTTTAAAAAAGAATTATGAACCAAATTGGAGTCAAAAATTTTTTTTACGGGCTTGATAGCTCCCTTAAACGCCTCTAGGACTGTAAAAGTAGAAATTTAAAAATTAAGAGCTAAATCTGGGAGTTTAAAAGACCTAAAGACGACCATAAATGATTTTCAAATTTTATAAAAGTGAAAACTTATGAATTAGGCACTAATAGGAGTTACCAAAAAAAAATTACAGGCCAAAACCGCCCCATAAACGATTCGATGACTTTTGGAAAGTGGGAATTTAACAATTATGAATCAAATTGGGCTAAAAAAAATATTTTAGGGACCTAACACCTCCCTGAAACGATTCTAGAAGGAAAAAAAATATTTTAAAGCCCTAAAGCCGTCTTTGAATAATTTTTTAAATTTCATATAAGTGAACATCAATGAATTACGAACTAATTTGTGTAAGAAAAAAAATTTTGCATTCCTAAAATCGTCCCATAAACGATTCTAAGACTTTTTGAAAGTGAAAATACAAGAATTATGAAGCAAATTGTAGCCAAATTTTTTTTTACGGGCTTGATAGCTCCCTTAAACGTCTCTAGGACTGTAAAAGTAAAAATTTTAAAATTAAGAGCTAAATCTGGGAAAAAAATTGTTTTAAAAGACCTAAAGACGACCATGAATGATTTTCGAATTTTATATAAGTAAAAATTTATGAATTACGAACTAATAGGAGTTACTAAAAAAAATTTACAGGCCAAAACCGCCCCTTAAACGTTTCGATAACTTTGGGAAAGTGAGAATTCAAAAATTATGAACCAAATTGGGCTAAAAAAAATATTTTAGCGACCTAACACCTCCCTGAAACGATTCTAGAAGGAAAAAAATATTTTAAAGCCCTAAAGCCGTCTTTGAATATTTTTTTAAATTTCATAAAAGTGAACATCAATGAATTACGAACTAATTTGTGTAAGAAAAAAATTTTTGCAGTCCTAAAATCGTCCCATAAACGATTCTAGGACTTTTTGAAAGTAAAAATACAAGAATTATGAAGCAAATTGTAGCCAAATTTTTTTTACGGGCTTGATAGCTCCCTTAAACGTCTCTAGGACTGTAAAAGTAAAAATTTTAAAATTAAGAGCTAAATCTGGGAAAAAAATTGTTTTAAAAGACCTAAAGACGACCATGAATGATTTTCGAATTTTATATAAGTAAAAATTTATGAATTACGAACTAATAGGAGTTACTAAAAAAAAAACACCTCCCTGAAACGATTCTAGAAGGAAAAAAATATTTTAAAGCCCTAAAGCCGTCTTTGAATATTTTTTTAAATTTCATAAAAGTGAACATCAATGAATTACGAACTAATTTGTGTAAGAAAAAAATTTTTGCAGTCCTAAAATCGTCCCATAAACGATTCTAGGACTTTTTGAAAGTAAAAATACAAGAATTATGAAGCAAATTGTAGCCAAATTTTTTTTTACGGGCTTGATAGCTCCCTTAAACGTCTCTAGGACTGTAAAAGTAAAAATTTTAAAATTAAGAGCTAAATCTGGGAAAAAAATTGTTTTAAAAGACCTAAAGACGACCATGAATGATTTTCGAATTTTATATAAGTAAAAATTTATGAATTACGAACTAATAGGAGTTACCAAAAAAAATTTACAGGCCAAAACCGCCCCTTAAACGTTTCGATGATTTTGTCAAAGTGAGAATTCAAAAAATATGAACAAAATTGGGCTGAAAAAAATATTTTAGGGACCTAACACCTCCCTGAAACGATTCTAGAAGGAAAAAGATATTTTAAAGCCCTAAAGCCGTCTTTGAATAATTTTTTAAATTTCATAAAAGTGAACATCAATGAATTTGTGTAAGAAAAAAAAATTGCAGTCCTAAAATCGTCCAATAAACGATTCTAGGACTTTTTGAAAGTGAAAATACAAGAATTATGAAGCAAATTGGAGCCAAATTTTTTTTACGGGCTTGATAGCTCCCTTAAACGCCTCTAGGACTGTAAAAGTAGAAATTTAAAAATTAAGAGCTAAATCTGGGGAAAAAATTGTTTTAAAAGACCTAAAGCCGACCATAAATGATTTTCGAATTTTATAAAAGTGAAAATTTATGAATTACGAACTAATAGGAGTTACCAAAAAAAATTTACAGGTCAAAACCGCCCCCTAAACGATTCGATGACTTTGGGAAAGTGGGAATTCAAAAATTATGAACCAAATTGGGCTAAAAAAAATATTTTAGGGACCTAACACCTCCCTGAAACGATTCTAGAAGGAAAAAGATATTTTGAAGCCCTAAAGCCGTCTTTGAATAATTTTTTAAATTTCATAAAAGAGAACATCAATGAATTACGAACTTATTTGTGTAAGAAAAAAAATTTTGCAGTCCTAAAATCGTCCCATAAACGATTCTACGACTTTTTGAAAGTGAAAATACAAGAATTATGAACCAAATTGGAGCCAAAATTTTTTTTACGGGCTTGATAGCTCCCTTAAACGTCTCTAGGACTGTAAAAGTAAAAATTTTAAAATTAAGAGCTAAATCTGGGAAAAAAATTGTTTTAAAAGACCTAAAGACGACCATAAATGATTTTCGAATTTTATAAAAGTGAAAATTTATGAATTAGGAACTAATAGGAGTTACCAAAAAAAAATTACAGGCCAAAACCGCCCCCTAAACGATTCGATGACTTTGGGAAAGTGGGAATTTAACAATTATGAACCAAATTGGGCTAAAAAAAATATTTTAGGGACCTAACACCTCCCTGAAACGATTCTAGAAGGAAAAAAAATATTTTAAAGCCCTAAAGCCGTCTTTGAATAATTTTTTAAATTTCATATAAGTGAACATCAATGAATTTGTGTAAGAAAAAAAATTTTGCATTCCTAAAATCGTCCCATAAACGATTCTAGGACTTTTTGAAAGTGAAAATACAAGAATTATGATCCAAATTGGAGCCAAAATTTTTTTACGGGCTTGATAGCTCCCTTAAACGCCTCTAGGACTGTAGAAGTAGAAATTTAAAAATTAAGAGCTAAATAAGGGGAAAAAATTGTTTTAAAAGACCTAAAGTCGACCATAAATGATTTTCGAATTTTATAAAAGTGAAAATTTATGAATTACGAACCAATAGGAGTTACCAAAAAAAATTTACAGGTCAAAACCGCCCCCTAAACGATTCGATGACTTTGGGAAAGTGGGAATTCAAAAATTATGAACCAAATTAGGCTAAAAAAAATATTTTAGGGACCTAACACCTCCCTGAAACGATTCTAGAAGGAAAAAATATTTTAAAGCCCTAAAGCCGTCTTTGAATATTTTTTTAAATTTCATAAAAGTGAACATCAATGAATTACGAACTAATTTGTGTAAGAAAAGAATTTTTGCAGTCCTAAAATCGTCCCATAAACGATTCTAGGACTTTTTGAAAGTGAAAATACAAGAATTATGATCCAAATTGGAGCCAAAATTTTTTTACGGGCTTGATAGCTCCCTTAAACGTCTCTAGGACTGTAAAAGTAAAGATTTAAAAATTAAGAGCTAAATCTGGGAAAAAAATTGTTTTAAAAGACCTAAAGACGACCATAAATGATTTTCGAATTTTATAAAAGTGAAAATTTATGAATTACGAACTAATAGGAGTTACCAAAAAAAAATTTACAGGCCAAAACCGCCCCCTAAACGATTCGCTGACTTTGGGAAAGTGGGAATTTAACAATTATGAACCAAATTGGGCTGAAAAAAATATTTTAGAGACCTAACACCTCCCTGAAACGATTCTAGAAGGCAAAAAAATATTTTAAAGCCCTAAAGCCGCCTATGAATCATTTTTTAAATTTTATAAAAGTGACCATTTATGAATCACAAATTAATTTGGGTGAAAACAAAATTTTTCTACTCCTAAAATCGTCCCAAACAATTCTAAGACTTTTTGATAGCGAAAATACAAAAATTACCAACCAAATTAGAGCACAAATTTTTTTTACGGGCTTGATAGCTCCCTTAAACGTCTCTAGGACTGTAAAAGTAAAAATTTAAAAATTAAGAGCTAAATCTGGGGGGAAAAATTGTTTTAAAGGGCCTAAAGACGACAATAAATGATTTTTGAATTTTATAGAAGTGAAAATTTATGAATTATGAACTAATATGAGTTACCAAAAAAATTTAGCAGGCCAAAACCGCCCCCTAAACAATTGTAAGACCTTATGAAAGTGAAGAATTAGGAACCAAATTGAGCGGGAAAAAACATTTTAGAGATTTAGCGCCGCCCTTAAAGGTTTCTAGACCTATAAAAGTGAAATTCTAAGAATTATTAATTGGGGTAAAAAAATTGTTTCAAATTCCTGAAGTCGGCCCTGAATGATTTTGGAATGTTATGAAATCAAAATTTATTAATTATGAACTAATTTGGGCCAAACAATTTTTTTAGAGCAATAAACGCGTCTCAGGAACTCCCTAAAATTTTATAGAAGTGAAAATTATTTGGTTAAAATTTTTTTTAGCTCCAACACCATCCTTAAACGATTCCAAGACTTTATAAAGGTGAAAATTAAAAAATTATTAACTGAATTGGGAAACAAAAATTTCGAGCCCTAACGCCGCCCTTATCTCTCAAATACCGGTAGTTGGCAACATCCGAAGAATGTTACCTGTTAACACATTATCGGAAAGGAAATGGGGGCAGGTATAACGAAAGTTCTTCGCCTCCTAACAACAAAAATAGAAAGTGCCGTCCGATTATCTACGCATAACAATTTGATGCAAATTCTTATCACGTCAACTCATTGGATAAACAACAGCAATTGGCGGTTTTAAAGCCTCAAAACAACAACAACAGTAAAATTTTCAAAAATACGAAATTCAAGACGCCTCTTCCCCCTTGATCCGTCCATGTTTTATTAATGAAATTTTAAACTAACAACAGAAAAAACATCAAGCGATAACACTCGTTTTTCACTCAATTGAACTGAAATCAGGCAAATTCGGCGGCAACATCTTTCTCACCTGCATTCGTTCCGTGTTTCTTCTTCGTTTTTTCGTCACTCTTCCTATTCGAAAACCGAAAACTGGCCAAACGCGAGAAGAAACCTCCCAATTTCCCCGCTCGCGATTTATGTCGCTGCTGTTCTCTACCACTACCATCTAACGCGTCCATAACCGCGACTGCATTACTCGATTTGACTTCACCAACACCACTACTAACAGAAGCAACCACGTGACTAACAGGAGGTGGGGGTTTGGTCCCGTAAACATTGTCGACGTCCAAATGGGTGTGTTTGTATTGAACACCGTCACCGTCCACATAAGCTTTGACAAGAGTACCATCTTTGTCCTTTTTCACCAACTGACTACCACGACGTTTCAAACGATGCATGTCCGGTTGACTTTGTGAACGAAAACGTGACGATTCGTTCAATTGATTCAAAGACGGTTGACTATTGCCGAAATTACTTAATCTTGAACGTGGTGGTGTAGTTGGAGTTGCTTGCGGTTCGAGGAGTACCATAGTGAGAGTTGCTATAGCTTCTCTTTCTGGGGTACTTGATAAACTGTAACTAGATTCGCGTTCTGCTGTTGTTGTTGATTGGTCATCGCACCAGTTCACTTCGGATACTACCGGACTGAAGTGGACTCCTTTACTACTTGAAGCTTCACAAAGAGTTTTGTCTTCGATATCGGACATACCACTAGTGGTGCTGGTGCTATTTCTGGGAATATCTTGAACTGATTTCCTTCTATCGTCTTCCATTAGTATTTCCATTATTTCGTCATCGACGCGATGGGTTAGAGCTAAATTTGGGGTGCTGACAGTGCTGACGACGTTTCTTGTTGGTTGTGGTGAGTAGAGGTTTTGAAGATAAGCATCAGAAATCGAACTGGAATTAATGCTGTGGATACTTTCCGAAATTGCTTTTAAGATTTTATGGTCGAACTGTTCAAGTGTCGTTTTTGGAGGTGGTAGCTGCCTCTTGTAGCACATCCCATGTTCGTCATCGCTCAAATCGACGCGATTCCTCATCGCTTCAGAGTAACTCCCTTCCCTTCTATAATTCGCCATATCTTCTGAGGAAAAGTCGGCTAGATCCCAATTTTTCGCAGCTATTGAAGTACAAATCCAATCATCTCGGACACTTTTCCCGATAAGATCCAAATCTTTGGGCACACTACACACACTGACAGTCTCTTCGTCGCGAAGACAACCGGTTGAATGATCCTGTTGCTGGTGCAGCAAATTCGGTTCACTCGCCGACGCCACATTATATTTAGACGCCCGCCGTCCACATTCCGTTGACTTTTCTAAATTTACGAATCGCGACGTTCTGTTGGTAGTACCGCGCATCCAATTCTTGATGAACCTATCGCTCGTTTCGCCGGTGCCATCGTCGAAAACGCTCAAATTCTGACAGCTGGCCCCGAAATTTCCGGTGAATTGCCGAAAAACCGCACAATCGTAAGCACCGAAATTGTCGTTGGTGCGATTCTTCGCTTTCGTCCCATCCAAACTGTTTCTTCTCTCTTCCATTTTGGTGGTTTTGTTGACGGCGATGTGGTCGCTGTAGCCGCTGTCTTCGCTTAGATTTTCGGCGGAAATTTTATCTTTGCATTTGTTGTTAGCGGTCAAGGGCAAACTGTCGAAACTGTGCCAAGTTTTCAAGTTACCACACGATTTGGATGGGGCTAACGTCGTTTCGCTGCCGCCGTCACTGCTCTCCGATTCGCTCCGTCTCTGTTCTTCTGCGTCTTTTCTTTCTAACGAATCGTAACTGAATTGGGAATAGACGCTCGGTGAACTGTTGAACGTTTCCTGGCATTGTTTCTCTAACGTTTCGAATTGGAGGAGACTGCTGGAACGGCTCAGTGATTGGTATTCGTCTTCTGATGGTAACGTTAAGAAATTGTCTTGACGACGACGTTTTATCGGACATGCGATCTCTCTGTCCGATTCGCAATCGGTATCGTCTGTGAACAAAATTTTTGATGTCAACGAAATTTATTTATCGTAATAGAGACAAAATTAGAATGTTGGTTCGAACTAGTTTGGAAAACGGACGTGAGCCAAGTGGCCTTTGGGTTGGGACTTATCCAGATATCGCAGGATACAGGAAGGAAAACTGTTCAAAATCACATTTTGAAAAATAAAAATGGTCAAGAAAACATTTTTGTTCCAATTGGAAATTTTTTTAATAATCGGAACCAATTAAAATTTGCATGCATCTGTAGCAGCAAGTTGGTACAGTTTTTTAGCTGTGTCTGCCACACATCCGGTCTGAGTAGGAAAGGTGCCAATAATTTTTGATGTTTGATTTTTACCAATTGAAAATGTTTAAACACAATTTTTATTTCAATCAAATTAACGCAGCGACATTAATTTTGTCATTAATCAAAAAAAATTACTATCGGTTAAAAATTATAAAAAAAGTCTAGAGGCGTTAAATCTGGTGAGTAGAGGCAATTTCGAGTAAATGGGTAAGTTGCTTTCGGTTTTTTAAATTAAAGAGAGAAAGAGATTAATGAAGTTATGTAATGAAAATCGCGTGAGTTCTGTCATGCAGTGGCGACTTGTGGGATGGTGAAATGCGATATTGTTTAATTATTAACAGTTTTATGGCAATCTACGTTTGATATTGGTATTATCTAATATTTTAATTAAAGCCTGCAACCAAATCGATAATTTGTAGTGGTCCTGGAGTTATCAGGAACTAATAAAATTTATTTAATACTCAACATTGGTAACTCCCAAAATATTCCGGGAAAATAATAAAAATTACAGAAATCCTGAGGCGAGTTTGGATGGCGATCAAAAGATGTTTTTTGATTTATTTTGGCTTCTTGACGACGAATAAAATATTTTTCAGAAGTTTGCAAGTTTCAAAATACAATTTTTTGAAATTTCCAAGGTTTGTAACTTTGACATGAGATTAGATATCTTCAATTGCAATGGAATCTTGTAAATTGGTAAACTGTAGAGTCTAAATTTAAAAAATCTGCAAAAAAGTCAAAAAATTACAACTTTGAAAAAGATTTCTACCTCACCGAGAACGGATATCGGCTTCGTCTTGATAGTGTTCAAGAATTTTTTGTTGATATATTTTATTTTTCTCAATTAAATTTTGAATTTGGATATAAACGAAAGATTTCTCAAAAATTACAATTTTTCAAATTTCTAAAATTTATAACTTTGACATACATTTAAGTATTTTGATTTGCAATGGAATCTTGCAAATTGGCAAACTGTAAAGAACAAATTTAAGAAATTTACAAAAAAAGTTGAAAAATCAAAATTTTGAAAAATATTTTTGCCTCAACGATAATGAAAATTTCCAAAATCACTGGAGGGCGTCCTGGTAGTGATCAAGAGATATTTTTTGATGTATTTTACCTTTCTCAATTAAATTCTGAATTTGGAATACAAACGAAAGATTTCTCAAAAATACCAAAATTACAATTTTTCAAAATTTCCAAAATTTATAACTTTGACATACATTTAAGTATTTTGATTTGCAATGGAATCTTGCAAATTGGCAAACTGTAAAGTCCAAATTTCAGAAATTTAGAAAAGAAGTCAAAAAATCAAAAGTTTGAAAAATATTTCTACCTCAATGATAATGAAAATTTCCAAAAACACTGGGAGGCGCCTTGGTAGTAATCAAGAGATATCTTTTGATATTTTTTATCATTTTCAATTAAATTATGAATTTAGAATACAAACGAAAGATTTCTCAAAAATTCCAAAATTACAATTTTTCAAAATTTCCAAAATCTATAACTTTGATACAAGTTTAGTTATCTTAAATTGCAATGGAGTCTTGCAAATTGGCAAACTGTAAAGTCCAAATTTCAAAAATTTAGAAAAGAACTCAAAAAATCAAAATTTTGAAAAATATTTCTACCTCAATGATAATGAAAATTTCCAAAAACACTGGGGGGTGTCATGATAGTGATCAAGAGATATTTTTCGATATATTTTACCTGTCTCAATGAAATTATGAACTTAGAATGGCAACGAAAGATTTCTCAAAAATTCCAAGATTACAATTTTTCAAAATTTCCAAAATCCATAACTTTGATACAAGTTTAGTTATCTTAAATTGCAATGAAATCTTGCAAATTAGCAAACTGTAAAGTCCAAATTTAAAAAACTTACAGAAGAAGTCAAAAAATCAAAATTTTGAAAAATATTTCTACCTCAACAATAATGAAAATTTTCAAAAACACTGGGGTTCGTCCTGATAGTGATCAAGAGGTATCTTTTGATATATTTTACAATTCTCAGTTAAATTATGAATTTACAATTCAAACGAAAGATTTCTCAAAAATTCCAAAATTACAATTTTTCAAAATCTCCAAAATCTATAACTTTGATACAAGTTTAGTTATCTTAAATTGCAATGGAATCTTGCAAATTAGCAAACTGTAAAGTCCAAATTTAAGAAATTTACAAAAGAAGTCAAAAATCAAAATTTTGAAAAATATTTCTACCTCAACGATAATGAAAATTTTCAAAAACACTGGGGTTCGTCCTGATAGTGATCAAGAGATATCTTTTGATATATTTTACTATTCTCAGTTAAATTATGAATTTACAATACAAACGAAAGATTTCTCAAAAATTCCAAAATTACAATTTTTCAAAATTTCCAAAATCCATAACTTTGATACAAGTTTAGTTATCTTAAATTGCAATGAAATCTTGCAAATTAGCAAACTGTAAAGTCCAAATTTAAAAAACTTACAGAAGAAGTCAAAAAATCAAAATTTTGAAAAATATTTCTACCTCAACAATAATGAAAATTTTCAAAAACACTGGGGTTCGTCCTGATAGTGATCAAGAGGTATCTTTTGATATATTTTACAATTCTCAGTTAAATTATGAATTTACAATTCAAACGAAAGATTTCTCAAAAATTCCAAAATTACAATTTTTCAAAATCTCCAAAATCTATAACTTTGATACAAGTTTAGTTATCTTAAATTGCAATGGAATCTTGCAAATTAGCAAACTGTAAAGTCCAAATTTAAGAAATTTACAAAAGAAGTCAAAAATCAAAATTTTGAAAAATATTTCTACCTCAACGATAATGAAAATTTTCAAAAACACTGGGGTTCGTCCTGATAGTGATCAAGAGATATCTTTTGATATATTTTACTATTCTCAGTTAAATTATGAATTTACAATACAAACGAAAGATTTCTCAAAAATTCCAAAATTACAATTTTTCAAAATCTCCAAAATCGATAACTTTGATACAAGTTTAGGTATCTTAAATTGCAATGAAATCTTGCAAATTAGCAAACTGTAAAGTCTAAATTTAAAAAACTTGCAGACGAAGTCAAAAAATCAAAATTTTGAAAAATATTTCTACCTCAACAATAATGAAAATTTTCAAAAACACTGGGGTTCGTCCTGATAGTGATCAAGAGGTATCTTTTGATATATTTTACAATTCTCAGTTAAATTATGAATTTACAATTCAAACGAAAGATTTCTCAAAAATTTCAAAATGACAATTTTTCAAAATCTCCAAAATCTATAACTTTGATACAAGTTTAGTTATCTTAAATTGCAATGGAATCTTGCAAATTAGCAAACTGTGAAGTCCAAATTTAAGAAATTTACAAAAGAAGTCAAAAATCAAAATTTTGAAAAAGATTTTTGCCTCAACGATAATGAAAATTTTTAAAAACACTGGGGTTCGTCCTGATAGTGATCAAGAGATATCTTTTAATATATTTTACTATTCTCAGTTAAATTGTGAATTTACAATACAAACGAAAGATTTCTCAAAAATTCCAAAATTACAATTTTTCAAAATTTCCAAAATCTATAACTTTGATACAAGTTTAGTTGTCTTAAATTGCAATGGAATCTTGCAAATTAGCAAACTGTAAAGTCCAAATTTAAGAAATTTACAAAAGAAGTCAAAAATCAAAATTTTGAAAAAGATTTCTACCTCAACGATAATGAAAATTTCCAAGAACACTGGGGGGCGTCCTGGTGGTGATCAAGAGATATCTTTTAATATATTTTATCATTTTCAGTTAAATTATGAATTTAGAATACAAATGAAAGATTTTTCAAAAATTCCAAAATAACAATTTTGTTGAACTTCCAACGGTTATAAGTTTAGGTATCTTAAATTGCATTGGAATCTTGCGAATTGGCAAACTGTAGAGTCTACATTTTTTAAGAATCTACAAAAGAAGAGAAAAACACAAAATTTTGAAAAAGATTTCTACCTCAACGATAACGAAAATTTTCAAAAACATTCGGGTTCGTCCTGATTGTGATCAAGAGATATATTTTGATATATTTTACCTTTCTTAATTAAATTCTGAATTTGCAAGAAACAAAAGATTTCTCAAGAAATTCCAAAATTAAGTTTTTCAAAATTTCTAAAATTAATAACTTTGACATAAGTTTAGGTATCTTAAATTACAATGGAATCTTTAAAATTAGCAAATTGTAGAGTCTAAATTTAAAAATTCTGCAAAAAAAAGTCAAAAAAGCAAAACTTTGAAAAAGATCTCTACCTCAACGATAATGAAAATTTCCAAAAACTGGGGGGCGCCCTGGTAGTGATCAAGAGATATTTTTTGACATATTTTACCATTCTCAATTAAATTATGAATTTAGAATGCAAGCGAAAGATTTCGCAAAAATTCCAAAATACAATTTTTCAAAATTTCCAAAATTTATAACTTTGACATAAGTTTCGGTATCTTAAATTGTAATAAAATCTTGAAAATTGGCAAACTGTAGAGTCAAAATTTAAAAAATCTACAAAAGACGTCAAAAAATCAAAATTTTGAAAAAGGTAACAACATAAATGAAAATTCTCAAAAACACCGAGGTTCGTCCTGATAAAAATCAAGAGATATCTATTGAAACTAAAAATTACTCAAAATTTCCAAAATTACTATTGTTCAAATGGTCCTCAAATGTTTTGTCACTTCCCTATGATTAGCGCAAAATTTGTCAGAAGTTCCAGTAGAGTAAACAATACAAATTCAAAATCTACCAATATTTTTTTGTTTTTCGTCAATTGAAGTGTCATTTTCGATTTTTTCGAACCCGAGACTGTATCTAATTACAATAGAAAGTTAATTATTGACGGTCGAGCCGCTTCATTCTTATAGATAAAACGCATTAATTATAAAGTTTTGGTATGCTTGAGCGAGTGTGGGCAGATAATTTCTATGGCTATACAAATTCGACGGGAAAGTTGGTTCTAACTTTTAACTGCGCAACACATCATTACCCTTTACTGAGTATTTTGATACTTTAACGCCCCTAATCACCTACGTTATCATATTTCTCTAATGGGCAACATAAAAAAAAACCTGCAACCCTTCTTTTGGTTTCAGTACCACTGTCGTAACAGTAGCCAAAATTTGAAAATGGTTACAATTGATCGTAACGTTTTTTGCAATTTAAGGAAATTTTTGCAAAAATAAGTTGGCAGCTTTATAGAAGCAATTTATCAAAAATGTATGTAGACCTGCTAGATATGGTTATTTACAAACAGGACTTCACGCCCTCTGGGTGCTATATTTGCAAGAGTGGGTGGAAAGTGGCTAACCTTGGCGCTTCTGAAATCGAAAAAACTGGTCTCTCCTTTCCTCGCATTTAATTCAATTTCGTTTTTGAGTATTGCGTTTTGATAAAGCGCAGAACGAATTGAAAAAGTGACAAATTCTTAACTAAAAACCAATCGATGTGAGTGCAGTTTCCAATATAATTCACGTCGCCGATTGGTCAATTTGAGTGATTTCACAAAAACACAAATTTTAGCCTTATAACTATCAGAAATTCAAAGTTATATCAAATAGCAATACATCACCTTAATCGACACTCAAAATGCTTCAAATTAAGATCAAAATAAAATCTCTGCCATTCAAAAAAAAAATTGAATTTTTATTTTGGACCAAAATTTTGCAAAAAAAAATACAATTGTTATATCTTGAAATCAATCGTTGTAATTTAAATTTGGTTGCGGCGAAGAACTTTAAAAAGATCTGTCAAAAATAATTTGAAAATTTCCAAAAAAAGCAACCGATGAAAATTTTCGAAAAGAGCAAAGTAAAAACAATTTAAAAAAACGAAAAATAACTTTTAGTTTCAACTTAATTTTTTTAATTATTTTTCTTGTTGGTCAATTTTCATAGAAAGATTCATGAAACCATAAAATGGACCGTTATGTTCACCGAGGAAAGTTCGTGATGCTATTGTTTCCAATTAACTGAACGTAATTTACGGTTTAATATTCTGAAAGTGAAACAAATAAGTTCCAGCACGTAAATGCATGTGCCAACTGATAGTTTTCCCTTTGAGCTATGAAGTAATCGCAGTTAAATTAGAAAATAATAGATGTCGCCAGCTAGACTACGTACCGACTTACTGATAATTTTTTTCTTAATGTAACCACCAAAAGTATTACCGAAAAAAATTCTACAGAACAGAAAAACGCAGCAACGAAATCGCGTGAGATAAAGTTGCAACACTGCAAAATTTGACACATATAACCTTGAATGTGATTGGTCCGTTACCGAACACGCCCATTATCGCGCGGGCTTTTTAAAATTTGAGTGTAATTCAATCTCAAAAAAAAATAAATTACAACTATTTGTGATGAAATTAGTTCGTCGAACAATTTAAATGCCACAACCTGAGATAGTGGTAGTTGAACGGTCAAGTATCCGATTTCTTAATTGAAAATAAGACCACGTCGTTGCATAATTTTATTACCAGACAGACAGGTACAGTTTGTTTACGGTGCAGCGAACTGTTCACTGTGAAATTTCGTTGGTGCAATCGGTTCGGTTAAGAAAAATGAAACTTACTCGTTACGTCCATGCAAATTACAGAATCGTTTTCCGAATCGGACGCCAGCCATCCCAACGGCGAACCCCTCGAATAATCGCTGTCGGACCGGAGATCGTCCGAAGTTTCTTCGTGGATCGTTTCCAGATAGAGGCAAGGCGACGACGTGCTTTGGAGGAAATATTGGGCATCTGGAATTAATTCAAAGAATCGTTTTATGGCGAAATGAAGAAAGCATAAAATAATTACGCGCTATTATCATGGTGGTAATTTTCTATTCGGGTTAAGTGTTCGTTGGGAGAATTTTATTGAAACATAAACGACGTTGAAAATGTCGTCGTGCATAAAGGTTTCTTTCGAAGTGAATCCCATCAACGGGTTTATTGCATTATCGAACCGACCATCATCGCGACGTGTATTCAACAGATGAGCAAATTTAGGTCAATTATCTACTAGCAGTAAATTTGGAAACGTCAAAGTCACTAAGTGTTGGTTTGGCTTTTTTCAATTTTGACACCATCGATTATCGTTATTAATATCAGACCATCCGAAATTTTCGTTTTGATTATTTCATTTATTTCGAAAAATTTCAATCACTACTCAGATCCCTAAAATGTCACAGTGATTTAGATTTAATATTTCGATAGAATATTTTTTTCATCGTCGTGATTCCGAAAATGTAACATATAAATCTCACACTCGTTTATTAAGAAAGATACAGAGTGTTCAAGTGTAAATTTTGTTTTGTTTTATTATATCTTCTAGAAAAATGCAGTGAATCAAACGAAACTTTGTGAGGATTTCTTTTTTAGGAAGGACTGTTTAAAGAAAATATTTTCACAAAAATTTGTTGTGTCAAATTCAGAAAATGGTATACGTATAACGTAAACAGTAAATCATGTGGATGAAAATAACTTAAGAAGATCACTTTTTATAAAGAGGATACACCCACAAAATTTGGTGTAGTTTGCAGCATTTTCCTAGAAGATATAACAAAAAAGTTGATTTTTTGGAAATTTTTAGACGCTGTATCTTCGTTAGGAAGCAAGTTAGAGACATGTTCAAAGTATGTTTTCGAATCGCAATAACGAGGAGAATATTCTATTAAATTTTCAATTAATTAGAAAATTAATTAATATACTTGAACCACCCTGTATAATTCATAGAACAGATTTCTGATGTTTCACTACCTGTAACTTTATGAGAATAACTTCTTTAACAAGGGCTATTTTTCGAAAACATTTTCATAAAAATTTGTTTTGGCAAATTCAAAAAATAGTATGCATTTAACGTGAACGGTAAGTTATGTGGATGAAAATAACTTAACAAAATCACGTTTTATAAAAAGGATACACCCACAAAGTTTGGTGTACTTTGCAACATTTTCCTAGAAGATATAACAAAAAAGTTGTTTTTTTTGAAAACTTTCAGACCCTGTACCTTGGTTAGAAAGCAAGTAAGAGGCATGTTCAATATATGTTTTCGAACCGTAATAACGAGGAGAACATTCTATCAAATTTTCAATTGATTAAGAAATTTATTATTATACTTGAACCACCCTGTATAATTCATAGAACACATTTCTGATGTTTCACTACCTATAACTTTATGAGAATAACTTCTTTATGAAGGGCTATTTTTCGAAAATATTTTCATAAAAATTTGTTGTGTCAAATTCAGAAAATAGTATGCATTTAACGTGAACGGTAAGTCATGTGGATGAAAATAACTTAACAAAATAATCTTTGATAAAGAGGATACACCCACAAAGTTTGGTGTACTTTGCAGCTTTATCCTAGAAGATATAACAAAAAAGTTGTTTTTTTTGGAAACTTTCAGACCCTGTATCTTCGTTAGGAAGCAAGTAAGAGACATGTTCAATATATGTTTTCGAATCGTAATAACGAGGAGAATATTCTATCAAATTTTCAATTAATTAGGGAATTAATTAATATACTTGAATCACCCTGTATAATTTATAGAACAGATTTCTGATGTTTTATTACCTGTAACTTTATGAGGATAACTTCTTTATGAAGGGCTATTTTTCGAAAATATTTTCATAAAAATTTGTTGTGTCAAATTCAGAAAATAGTATGCATGTAACGTGAACGGTAAGTCATGCGGATGAAAATAACTTAACAAAATAATCTTTCATAAAGAGGATACTCCCACAAAGTTTGGTGTACTTTGCAGCTTTGTCCTAAAAGATATAACAAAAAACTGTTTTTTTGGAAACTTTCAGACCCTGTATCTTTGTTAGGAAGCAAGCAAGAATCATGTTCAGTATATGTTTTCGAATTGCAATATCGAGGAGAATATTCTATCAAATTTTCAATTATTTAAGAAATTAATTATTATACTTGAATCACCCTGTATAATTTATAGAAGAGATTTTCGATATTTCACTACCTGTAACCGCTTAATGCAATAATAAAAACTACAAATACTTCAACTACATATCACAAAACTGGAAAACAACTTTTTTTGTATAACTACACTATAACTACTAATAACGAGAAACTAAATTTTCGACTAGTTTCTTTTCAGGATATTGTTTCAGCAGAACTGTTGATGGATTGAGTGAAAAAACGTTTAAGTTATGAGGTGTTCACAGTTTTATTGATTAAAAGAAACGCCAATTATTTATAACCTTGCACGCAGGAAGTTGATTGTGGACTCCGGTAAATAGTTCACGATTGTTTAAATTTATACGTAACAATTAATTTTAAAATTATTAGTCGCTCGAATTTTTTCAAAATTTAACGTCAAATCCTTAATTCGGTTCAATATATTAATAATATTTTTTTTTTGTAAATATTTTTTTTTGCAACATTTCCTCTTTGTGACAAAAAGAAAGTGAATTTAAACAATTTCATTTGACCCTACTGTTTATGTAAATTAGAACATAATTAGTTGAAACTTTTTCTGCACGACTTCTTTCTCTCGATGTTCTCGCCCACAATATCGAAAGCATTTCACAACTGAATTTAATTTTATTTCCCGTTAGAGACTATTAACAAAGATAAGAACATTTGCAGAAACACACATGACGGACCATTATTACAAAACTATTCATTGTTTATTGTTGCTATACGAAACTAGGTAAATGTGAGTAGGAAAGTTTCTCTTGCCCAGTCATCATCACACCTAACAGTTGCATGTTCTCAAATAATTCCACGTATAACGAAACCGACGAAGCTGACAAAAACACAAACTACAGAAATGAGTCCACGTAAAGCGGAAGAGTAGCAAGAAAGGTCCTTTTTTTTGCTACATCGAAGGTTGGTAATAAATGTCAAAACGATGATAGTGATTCGGAGATCGTTTCGAAATAACTAAAAGTTCAAAATCGTCCTTGAACACCGAAACTTTATTTTCGATCAATTAAAGTAAAGATTTGCTATTCGTGATTGTTTTTTATACGTTTCGTTCTTACGTGGGAGACGAAAATAGATTATGAGGATCACCCTGTATACGTTGACGCAAAAACTACAAGGCGAACAAGTCATTTAAGTATGTTGGAAAATAATTATGGAGTAATGTTGACTCATTTAAGAAATTCAAAATCGTTGTCTACTAACAATAAACAAAATTTTAGAATTAAACAAATATAAATGGCAGAAACCTATTTAAATTAGCGTTTTTTTTTTTGCGGGAAAAAGTTGCATTGCAACACTATTGAACGCAACATTGGACGTGATTGGCTCGTTACTAAACACGCCCATTATAGCGCGGGCTTTTCAAAATATTTTATTTCGAATTAAAGTTTTTAGGATTGTAAATTTTAGTACAAAAATTATTGTTGTACATACTGTATCGTGTATATGTGAGAGTTATCTTTTTCAGCTTCGCTGGTTACAACGGATGGAACTTTCCATGTTTGTCTAAAAATTTGTTTTGTTAACGTTTGATATATCGTAATCAACAAGAAGAAGGAATTAAAATGGCGATTTTCATGGAAACAAGAAATAATAACTAAAAAAGAGGAAAAATATATAAAAAAGATAATTATCAATTGGAAGAGAATATAAAAAAAATTAAATGAAGCAACAGAGTAAGCAGAAATTAAAACGAATTTAGAGCGACTAAAATGGAAGAAGTTGACATTAGAAGAATATTACTTGAATTTGAAGAAGATGAGATAAATAGCACGTGACATAAAAAAATTAAATAAAGTAAAAAAGAATTAGGGACAATTAAAAACAGATTTATGCAAATAAAAGAAAAGAGACTGCTATTAGAGGAATATTACCTCAAGCTGCAAAAAAAAGAAATCACCAGATTGTAATGTAAAGCTATAAGTTGAAAGGTAATATAAGAAAAATTAAATAAAGAAAGAAATGAAGTGAAAGTAAAAAGACCGATTTATGTGGGTAAAGATGGAAAAGGTTTACATTAGAAGAATATTTACTTCATATACAGAGAAAGAAATTAGCAGAATGTACTGTAAGGATATCAGGTAGAAGTTAATATCTGTAAGAATGAAATAAAGAGGCTTTTTACAAAAACAAAATAGTAAGGTTAAGATTAGAATGATAGTACGTCAAGTTACATAAAAAGAAACAAAGATAATATAATGTGAGACTATCACTTTGAAGAAGAAGAATTAAATAAAGCAAAAGTGAAGTAGGAGCAACTAAAAAATAAATGTATGTAAATAAAACGAAAAGTGACTGCTATTAGAGAATATTAGTTCGAGTTACAAAAGAAGAAATAAGAAGATTGTAATGTAAAGCTATCAGTTGAAAGGTAATATAAGAAAAATTGAATAAAGCAAGAAATGAAGTGAAAGTAAAAAGCCCGATTTATGTGGATAAAAATTAAAAAGGTTGACATTAGAAAAATATTAACTTGATATACAGAAGAAGTTAGCAGAATATAATCTAAAGATATCAGGTAGAAGATAATATCTCTACAAATAGAACAAAGAGGATTTCTACAAAAAAGTAAAAAGGTTAAGATTAGAATAATAGTACGTCAAGTTACATAAGAAGAAACAAAGAAAATATAATGTGAAAGTATCAGTTTGAAGGTGGAGAATTAAATAAAGCAAAAGTGAAATAGGAGCAATTACGAAAAAGATTTATGCTAATAAAAAGAAAAAAGACTGCTATTAAAAGAATATTACCTTGAGTTACAAAAGAAGAAATGACCAGATTGTAATGTAAAGCTATCAGTTGAAGGCAATATAAGGAGAATTAAATAAAGCAAGAAATAAAGTCAAAGTAAAAGGACCGATTTATGTGGATAAAAATGGCAAAGGTTGACAATAGAAGAATATTAACTTCGTATACAGAAGAAGAAATTAGCAGAATGTACTGTAAAGATATCAGGTAGAAGTTAATATCTCTAAGAATGAAGTAAAGAGGATTTTTACAAAAACAAAATAGTAAGGTTAAGATTAGAATGATAGTACGTCAAGTTACATAAAAAGAAACAAAGATAATATAATGTGAGACTATCACTTTGAAGAAGAAGAATTAAATAAAGCAAAAGTGAAGTAGGAGCAACTAAAAAATAAATGTATGTAAATAAAACGAAAAGTGACTGCTATTAGAGAATATTAGTTCGAGTTACAAAAGAAGAAATAAGAAGATTGTAATGTAAAGCTATCAGTTGAAAGGTAATATAAGAAAAATTGAATAAAGCAAGAAATGAAGTGAAAGTAAAAAGCCCGATTTATGTGGATAAAAATTAAAAAGGTTGAGATTAGAAAAATATTAACTTGATATACAGAAGAAGTTAGCAGAATATAATCTAAAGATATCAGGTAGAAGATAATATCTCTACAAATAGAACAAAGAGGATTTCTACAAAAAAGTAAAAAGGTTAAGATTAGAATAATAGTACGTCAAGTTACATAAGAAGAAACAAAGAAAATATAATGTGAAAGTATCAGTTTGAAGGTGGAGAATTAAATAAAGCAAAAGTGAAATAGGAGCAATTACGAAAAAGATTTATGCTAATAAAAAGAAAAAAGACTGCTATTAAAAGAATATTACCTTGAGTTACAAAAGAAGAAATGACCAGATTGTAATGTAAAGCTATCAGTTGAAGGCAATATAAGGAGAATTAAATGAAGTAAGAAATAAAGTCAAAGTAAAAGGACCGATTTATGTGGATAAAAATGGCAAAGGTTGACAATAGAAGAATATTAACTTCGTATACAGAAGAAGAAATTAGCAGAATGTACTGTAAAGATATCAGGTAGAAGTTAATATCTCTAAGAATGAAGTAAAGAGGATTTTTACAAAAACAAAATAGTAAGGTTAAGATTAGAATGATAGTACGTCAAGTTACATAAGAAGAAACAAAGAGAATATAATGTGAAACTATCAGTTTGAAGATGGAGAATTAAATAAAGCAAAAGTGAAGTAGGAGCAATTAAGAAATAGATTTATGCCAATAAAAAAAAGAGAGTGCTATTAAAAGAATATTACCTTAAGTTATAAAAGAAGAAATGACCAGATTGTAATTTAAAGCTATCAGTTGAAAGGTAATATAAGGAGAATTAAATAAAGCAAGAAATTAAGTGAAAGTAGAAAGACCGATTTATGTGAATAAAAATGGAAATGGTTGACATTAGAAGAATATTAACTTCATATACAGAAGAAGAAATTAGCAGAATGTACTGTAAAGATATCAGGTAGAAGTTAATATCTCTAAGAATGAGATAAAGAGGATTTTTACAAAAACAAAATAGTAAGGTTAAGATTAGAATGATAGTACATCAAGTTACATAAGAAGAAACAAAGAGAATATAATGTGAAACTATCAGTTTGAAGATGGAGAATTAAATAAAGCAAAAGTGAAGTAGGAGCAATTAAAAAATAGTTTTATGCCAATAAAAAGAAAAGAAACTGCTATTAGAAGAATATTACCTTGAGTTATAAAAGAAGAAATGACCAGATTGTAATGTAAGGCTATCAGTTGAAAGGCAATATAAGGAGAATTAAATAAAGCAAGAAATGAAGTCAAAGTAAAAGGACCGAGTTATATGGATAAAAATGAACAAGGTTGACATTAGAAGAATATTAACTTGATATACAGAAGAAGTTAGCAGAATATACTCTAAAGATATCAGGTAGAAACTAATATCTCTAAGAATGGAATAAAGAGAAGTTCTACAAAAACAAAGTAAAAAGGTTAAGATTAGAACAATAGTACGTCAAGTTACATAAGAAGAAACAAAG
Source organism: Pyrochroa serraticornis (assembly GCA_905333025.2). Taxonomy (NCBI): domain Eukaryota; kingdom Metazoa; phylum Arthropoda; class Insecta; order Coleoptera; family Pyrochroidae; genus Pyrochroa; species Pyrochroa serraticornis. Next base: position 48,843,484 of record HG995152.1, read on the forward strand.
TGAATGTAATGTGAAACTATCAGTTTGAAGGTGGAGAATTAAATAAAGCAAAAGTGAAGTAGGAACAATTACAAAAAAGATTTATGCAAATAAAAAGAAAAGAGACTGCTGTTAGAAGAATATTACCTCGAGTTACAAAAGAAGAAATCAACAGATTGTAATGTAAAACTATTAGTTGAAAGGTAATATAAGGAGAATTAATGAACGCAAGAAATGAAGTGAAGGTAGAATAAAACGATATATGGTAATAAAAATGGAAAAGGTTGACATTAGAAGAATATTAACTTCGTATACAGAAGAAGAAATTAGCAGAATGTTCTGTAAAGATATGAAATAAAGAGGATTTTTACAAAAACAAAATAGTAAGGTTAAGATTAGAATGATAGCACGTCAAGTTACATAAGAAGAAACGAAGAAAATACAATGTGAAACTATCAGTTTGAAGGTGGCGAATTAAATAGAGCAAAAGTGAAGTAGGAGCAATTACAAAAAAGATTTATGCCAATAAAAAGAAAAGAGACTGCTATTAAAAGAATATCACCTTGAGTTACAAAAGAAGAAATGACCAGATTGTAATTTAAAGCTATCAGTTGAAAGGTAATATAAGGAGAATTAAATAAAGCAAGAAATGAAGTGAAAGTAAAAAGACCGATTTATGTGGATAAAAATGAAAAAGGTTGACATTAGAAGAATATTAACTTCATATACAGAAGAAGAAATTAGCAGAATCTACTGTAAAGATATCAGGTAGAAACTAATATCTCTAAGAATGGAATAAAGAGGAGTTTATTAATTAAGACAATAAGTATAAAGACAATTAAATAAAGCAAGAAATGAAATTAAAGTAAACAAAAAAAACAAAGAGAAATATGTAGATAAAAATGGAAAAGATTAGAAGAATATCACCTTGATATACACAAGACCAAAATTTAAATTCCATTACTTTTAAATCTAGTGACGTTGAGTAAATTTAATTTTTGTAATGGTGGCGGTGCCGGAAGTGAACCGGTAAGCGACTCGGTTTGTAATTCTAGATCCTTTCTACGGCCATTTACCACCGGAGATAAGTTATTTATTCAAATACGGAACGCAGAACGTTGGAATTTCTAATATTTTAGATTCAGAATTTCGCTGAAGAACTCGACTCTGCAAATCCTAAATTGCACAAACATTCAAACACTTCCAGTTGGCTAATCCTACAGAAGGTTCATCGATTATCAACCGAACCAAATTAATTTGAATAACTTGCGGCCAGAACAACTTTTTTGTCTACTAAATGCATTTCTCGACGAATTCATAAAATTATCAAGAGAATTTATGAGAAGTTGCTTAACAAGTTTTCTTGTAGGTAATTATCTAATCTTAGGGTTATCGCTCTGTATTCACGTCCATTCTAAGCGCATACTTCAGAAGTTGAGATTTTGCAGAATTTTTAAAAAAATTACAAAAATGTAGTTAACGTTAGAAAAATTAAATTTTGGAAAAATCCAAAAATTGCGGTTAATTATCTTATGACGTTTTGTTAGCATATTGAACAAAGATGCAAAACCAATATTTTCCTATATCCTTTATGGTTATTGTATTGACCTAACGTAACAGTCCACGTCGCATGAAGCACGTAGGCATTATCCAGGTTGGTAGTTGATAAAAAAATTCTCAAAATTACAGAATTTCTGAACACGATTTTTGGTTAGTCCAAAAACTTTTCGAAAGGGGTAGAAAAATAAAAAAAACATTCCCCAACTTTTCTATTTAGAAAAAAAATGTTTTGGGTTTCTTCTGAAACATTTTTGGAACTCCAACTAAATTTTCTATTCAGAAGATTCAATGATTTAGTTAGTCATTTCGGTTCCGGCTCCTACGCCCACCCACAGTTTCATTTTTGCATTCTACCGGCGCAATCGGTAATGACATTTCAAAAATACATGAAAATTTACGTGCAAACGCTACGAACCATTCTTCGTACAGGTCAAACTTTTAACGAAGAACAATTGAATCTGTGTTGGGGTAGTGTCCCAGAAAAAAAACCGCCACACTTTACTTTCGCAGAAATTAGCGACAATTTAAGCGTTTACTCGACTTTCATCTCCTAAACCTGTTAATCCAGATCTGTTATCGTCCGATAAGTTATTTGTGTTAAAGATATCGCTAATAATGCCAATGTGTTACTTTTCAGCATATATCGAGGTCATAATCATAACAGAACTGTCATCATCATCAACTGAGAGAAGATGGCAGGATGTAATCGAGATGGCATCATTAAGTTACATACCTGGATTTCCTATGAAGTCTTCCCTTTCCAACAAAGCTGAAGGTGTCTGGAATCCGTAGGCTGGAAACCAGGAATTGGTTCCGGACCCCAAATCCACAGGTTGTCCAGGCCAGTCATTGAACGCGATTTCTTCCATTTTGAAGTCATCCACGCAACCAACCAACGGTACTTACTTCTTCACTTCAACACCGAAATCTATCGAAAATTCGCCAAAAATCGGAGCAGTACCGGAACAACCGCCCACAACCTCCGGGACACTTCAACTATTGTCGTTGAAATTCTGTAATCTCACCAGTTTAATCTTAAGTCGTAATTGATAATTATTAATTTGCAATATCGGTACTAACGAATTAGTTGTGACGATCACTTGTTATCATTGATAAAATTACCACCACAAAATCACTGTAAAACCATTAACAACACTTGGTAACAACAAACAAATCCGGCTTCAAATCAAAACATATGCTGAGTGGATGGTTGTTGTTATTGGTGGAGTACTACCGTCATACGAAGCGTATATCCGCCGGTGAAGTCCTGATGGTGTCATAGACCGTTGAACGTTGACCGTCACACATGACAATTTGACTTTTCTTTGGTGTTGTTTTTTTTTTTCGAATCGTAACACTCCGTGTTGCGGTACTACTAACAACAATACATCTCCGGAATGGATAAATAACTGAAGTTAAGAACGGCCGACACCGCATTAACGTGCAACCACGTGATTTAATTCACCAATAGAATGGAAAGACAAGTTGCCGTACGACGACGATGGTGTCCGTTGGTATGAGAACCTACCTTCACATACCAACATGCCTTCAAAGCCGAGTTTACACCGGTGGCAGACTGATGCGTGGTCAACACAATGGATGAACCGGAGGAACGGTGCACTTGTTTGTAGCGCAAGGTGCAACCAAGAAACGTTGTCGCGTCTTGGAGTTTCCACACTAAAGTTAAAAGGGGAAATTTCAACTTGGGTCTCTTCTGTTCCAATTATAATTTCTTTATCTTGGTTCACGTCGGTTCTGTTGAGATTTGAATGATTTTTTCAATTTTTGTTAAGTAGATTCGGTAATTGAAAAGGAATTTGTATGATTGAAGTTTAGTAGTAGAAGGGTTGATCATTATACCCTAGAAAGTTTCGTGTTTTAGAAAAACTAGCCCGCGACAGTCTCGTGATGTGTATTGTTGGCTGCCTATCTACCACTATCTTAGGTGGATCGGGTTTTTGTTGCAGTCGACTGATGACTGCGAGGTGCATCAAGAAACTTGGAAAGCTCAATTTTTGTACTCTTTTCCTGCAGTGCAAATAGCTTTTCTGGCGTGTATTATTGGCTGCCTATGCATTACAGGATGGGTGAAAAGACATTTTTTGATGTATTCTGTTTCTCTCTTCTTGATTTCGGACTTGGTTTGTTGAATTTCAGCGTAGATTTGCAGTATTTCGAAAAAGTCTACAAAAATTGAGATTTTTGCAAATTTTAAACAACGATAGGTACTCGAGTTTCTTCGTTATATCGAGTGAAAGCACATCATTTTTATTGACTTTCAAAGGGCTTTCCAACGAGGGCAGAATGAGAATCCGGTCGCTTTAAACAAAAAAGTACCGTTTCTGGTCAATGGTAAAAACTTTGATTTTAGAATCTTTAAAGTGTCATACGAAAGTGTTATACGAAATTAAATGAAATCATAAAAGACCCATCGAAAAGTTCAAATTTTCAATATTTTTTTTCTATATCAATCGATTAAAATTTTCAAAAACGCTAAAATCGAAACCAATCGCTTTGAGCCGATAGAGTTAGCTTTTCCTAATGTAATTTGTCGCCCTGATCTTATTTTTGCACTCGGTTGGTTCATAATCGTGATAGATTTTTAGTATTTGAAAAAAATCTGCGAAAATCTAAATTTTTACAAATTTCAAAAATCCACATCTTCTTGAGTCTTTAGAATTTATTAAATGTCAATAAGCTAATTTAATCGAATATTCGATAGCTTTCATACCATAGTAAAATTTACGTCCTAAGTATGTAAATTAAAAAGTTCAAATTTTCGATTTTGACAAAAACTTGCGAAAATTTTGACGTCTTTGTCATTCATCGATTGTGCACATGGAAATCGATCATTATGGACCGGCTAAAACCCATTTTCTAATGTATTTTGTTTTGTTCTTCTCGATTTTGGACTTGGTTTGTCGAATTGCAGCATAGATTTGAAGTCTACAGAATTGTGATTTTTTGCAAAATCTCCCTACCTACTGGAGTTTCCAACGCTATATCAAATCTAAGTGCATCATTTTATTCATCTACGGAAGTGCAAGGGCAGAACAACAATCCGGACGTTGTAAATAAAAAGCTCAATTGTCGTCTAATAATCAAAATTTAGATTAAGATCTTTAAATTGCCATATCTTTGAAATTAAGAATTAAAATCAAAATCTCATAGCGCCGTTGTGTTACACGAATCCAACAAATTACAATGAATCAATGAAACGCCCTTCGAGAACTATTTTAGGCCTCAATTTAGTTCTTTCTTTCACTGTTGTGCTAATTAATTTTTTTCGGCGTGTATTATTGGTTGCCTATCCACAACAAGTAAAACTGATTTTCGGCGGAGTTCACGGCTGCAGAAACTATTTTGGGCCCAATTTCGTTTCACCGTTAATTATCTTTACGACACTTAAATATCAAGTTACTTAAGTAGATTTCATAATTTTTTGAAATATTCCTACCATATCAATATTCAAAAATTGAATTACTCTAATGATAGATCAGGCAACATCAATTACGTGTGCATGTCTCGTTTAATTCAAATTATATCTCCGCACAAGCACAAAAAAATAATTTGGCGGAAATCATACAGTCAACCATGAAAGTTATAAATAATAAAACAATAAAAAAATTTAACGGTTCACATTTCGCCACAAAGTTGCTAGCGGAATACGAATATTTGCGCCACTTCCAGGTATGGAAGCGAAATCATTTAAAATGTCGGGTAACGACGTGTTATTATTGTTTAATTTAAACCAACTCTAAAGTTACAGTTGACCAACTTGGTAAATTAAAATGGTTCTTGAGAAAATTTGGTCGAAAAAACAATATGGCGATATCCTTACTGGCTTTGACTATAAAAATTTTAATTTTTGGTTGCCAAACTAGTTTCACGTTAAAATCAATTACTAATTACGGATTAATTGTGGATATAGTTGCTACCTACCCTACCGCTTTACTGGTAATTTTGTAAAAAAAATTTTGTTTTTCTATTATTCTTTCAGGCAGTGGCAAAATTGTGGTTGATTTTGATTAACCATGACCGCGTTGATTATTTCTATAGAACGGTGAGAGAACATTTTTGGGACCCTGCTGTCGCTTCTGGTCAAGTTGCAAGTAACATTCAAGCCAGATTCAAATTTATCAATATGGTTGCGGCCACACACGCTGTTAACTCGATGATTTTCACCATTTCTTACTTACTTTTCCCATTTTTGTCAATTCCTGAAGGGAGAACCCGCAGATTGCCAACTTTGATCGATTTTCCATTTAACGTCGATAACAGTCCTCTCCATGAAATTCTCAAAATTGTTCTAATTTGGAACATTTTCATGACCACTTTAGGCAATTTATTGTTCGATTACATTTTCGTATACGCTCACCAACACGTGAGGGCTCAATTCATTCTATTGCGTGATCTTTTGGAAAATCTTACTGAAGGATTTATGGACGACCACAACGATTTAGAGAAATTTCAATCAAAGAAATTTCAAAAAAACACTTTCAAGCGACTCAAATTTTGTGTTAATCATCACAATATTTTATTGGAGTAAGTATTTTGGTTTTCTGTTGTGGTTTTTGAGAAAACTTTTAGGTATTGTGGCGAATTGCAACAATTTAGTTCGAAAGTAATGGGCTTACATTTAATTACAACTTTCGTGACGGTAACCACATCTTTCTACGTTCTAACCGGGGTAAAATTGTTTTGTTGTCATTAAATCCAATATTTTGTTTCTTTTAGGAAAATGCGGATTTTAGGAAAATTCTTATGCTAATACTGCTCATTGGCATTACCAGTGCTGAAATTATAATTTTCAGTCTTCTAGGAACTGAATTATATCAAGAAGTCTATTGAAACCTATTGCGGAAATTTTGGTTACTTTGTGTAAATTTTTAGAGTAAATCAGTTGCTGATGCTGCGTTTCGATGCGAATGGAATATCTTTAAAGGACCGTTAAGGCGAGGATTGGTTCTTCTTATAAAAAATTCTCAAAATGGGATTCAGCTTCTGGCACTTGGCATAATATCATTGAATAACGAATTGATTCTTGAGGTAATTTAATCAAAAGATTTTCACCATTTTTGGCTTAAATTTGATCGATTTAGATGGGACAAAAAGTTTTCTCAACCATCACTTTACTGAAGAGCTTTGAGGAATAACTCACGTGTAATACTACTAGAAAAGGGTTCAAACGCACTGTGATTGGCACTAAAAATTTTATTTAATTTCTAGACAATTCGTATTGTATCTTAGTCTAATTAGAAGCAAGTCATGTCAAAAAGAGAAACTGACAGAAACTTTCTTTATTTTAAATATTTTATTTCTACAATATGTAACGAGTAGCTGAAGAGATTAAATTCTAACTGGAAGAACAACTTAGCAGATAAGTTTTTTTACCTAATAAATTGTTTCTACAATTTTTTTATTGATGCGGTAAAATATTTCTTATCGCAATTCGACTCTAATACAGTGAAAACTAAACTTTTTTTGTTGGTTAATTTTTTCCCTTTACCCGCAGATTGCTACGCCCCTGGATGAAGAATAACGGAAGACGAGTACGGCGAAAAAAAACGAGTTGACCCGAAATAGAGATTGAGGTTATGTCACAAGTTTATGTTTGCGAGATCCAGAATGGCTGAATGGTAAAATGTTGTAAATATTTGTAACGTTAAGTGATCTTATTTGGGTTTGTAAAAAATGGACGAACAAGAAAATTCGGCAATTAGCGGTGGTCCGTTAAAATTTTAACAATTAGTGCTGGTTCTTTAAAATACCATTTTTCAGATCTCCATTTCCTGATTTATAAGTTTCTATCAGGAACACCTTTAAAGAAAACTCTTCAGGTTCGCAACTCCTTTAATTACCTTTTCTTTAATCACTTAACGGCGTTTTTTTAGGCTTTCCACGAGGAACTTGAAGAATGCAAAGTGAGTCGTTTGCCAAAATTGACTTTTTCCTTTAACCCAACTTGATTTTTAGATTTTACCGAAACGAACCGATTGGATAGGCAACAAACATGAAAGAACTATCGAGGATTTGGTAATTTATTCAAACGAAATGTTCAAGTATCTAATTTTTTGTTTCGAGCAGAACCATCAATTTCCGTATATACGGCCGGATTATCTGCTTCAGTTATGTTGTCGAGCTGGTTCTTCGTCAAAAACAATGCCTGACAATGCAGTTACGTTATTCAGTTTAAAGAAAAACTCCATCAACTCGGTTACTGTGGACTACAATTTCAAGCAGTTATTAGATTACGTGAAACGGCGACACTTAATTCCAGTTAGAAACTACAATGTCGCCAGCAATATGGGTGAATTTTTGTTATTGCTAAAACCTTTAGGGTCGGCGGGATTACTGAGAAAATCAACTTTTTTGGAGACGGCTGTTAAAAAAAATAATTCGAAAATGCTAAACTTGAATGTTTTTTCCCCAAATTTTCCTTACGGAATTGAAACGGTGATACTTTCGAAATTGATTGTTGAAATTAAAATTTTGTTGTGATTTTTGCTAAAAAAGTAGTTTTTTCCCGTTTGACCAAAATTTGAACATTTGGAAATTTTCTTGTGTGGGAGGTTTTGACTGGAATGTTTTTCCGCCAAAATTTATCCTACGGAATTGAAACGGTGATAGCTTCGAAATTAGTCATTGAAATTAAAATTTTCTTGCGATTGTTGCTAAAATTTGGATTTTCCCGTTTGACCAAAATTTGAACATTGGGAAATTTTCTTGTGGGAAGTCTTGACTGGAATGTTTTTTCCCCAAAATTTTGCTTACGGAATTGAAACGGTGATACCTTCGAAGTTAGTCATTGAAATTAAAATTTTGTTGCGATTGTTGCTAAAATTTAGATTTTCCCGTTTGACCAAAATTTGAACATTGGGAAATTTTCTTGTTGGAGGTCTTGACTGGAATGTTTTTTCCCCAAAATTTTGCTTACGGAATTGAAACGGTGATACCTTCGAAGTTTGTCATTGAAATTAAAATTTTGTTGCGATTGTTGCTAAAATTTGGATTTTTCCCGTTTGACCAAAATTTGAACATTGGGAAATTTTCTTGTGGGAGGTCTTGACTGGAATGTTTTTTCCCCAAAATTTTGCTTACGGAATTGTAACGGTGATACCTTCGAAGTTAGTCATTGAAATTAAAATTTTGTTGCGATTATTGCTAAAATTTGGATTTTTCCCGTTTGACCAAAATTTGAACATTGGGAAATTTTCTTGTGGGAGGTCTTGACTGGAATGTTTTTTCCCCAAAATTTTGCTTACGGAATTGTAACGGTGATACCTTCGAAGTTAGTCATTGAAATTAAAATTTTGTTGCGATTATTGCTAAAATTTGGATTTTTCCCGTTTGACCAAAATTTGAACATTTGAAAATTTTCTTGTGCGAGGCCTTATCATAATTAACTTAATTTAATCGAATTGAAAAGGCTTTTGAATGGGCCAAAATGAAATTTGAAAGTGTATAAATACCAAAGTTCACATTTTCGGTTTTGACAGGAATTGTGGTCAAAAGTTCGAAACGTCATAACTTCGAAAATTGCGCACGATGTTTAAATTATCATTTAGAGCGAAAAATTGTTGGTCAAAAATTCGAAACGTCATAACTTCGAAAATGGCGCGCGACCTTTAAAGTGATCATTGAAAAGAAACATTTTTACTCCAATCAATTAAATTTTTTTAAATATCAGAATGCTGTGCCAACAAAAGTAGAAATTTCCAACTTCACCCGCTGATCTCATTTTTGAACTCGTTTTTCGAGTATTTCGACAAAAAATAAATTGTTTTAGGTTTTAAAAAGTTGAAAGACTGTATTGATTAATTGTTTAATTTTGAATTTGTTGCAGTTAACATTGTCCGCGGCAGAGAAATGTCGGGACCCCTCACCAGACGTTGGGTGGTTTCACCAAAACTGTATAACGCACTACAGTTTCAACGTCGAACTTTAGGACACTTATCGGCTGTTTATTGCATACTTTTTGATCATTCAGGGCGCTATATTATTACGGTAACATATCAAAGTAATAAAATTAGAAAAATTATTATAATTTTCTTGTTTAGGGCGCCGATGATTTGTTAATTAAAGTATGGTCGTCGAGAACAGGAAGATTAATTAATACGTTTCGAGGAGCATCTTCGGAAATTACAGATATAGCAATTAATTTAGAAAATACTCTTCTAGCTGCCGGTTCCATCGATAGGATATTGAGGATATGGGATCTTCAATCGGGTTATCCTATTGCCGTGTTAACCGGTCATACTGGAATGATAACGTCGGTCAATTTCTGTCCGTCGCCATCTTGGAATTTTCAGTATTTAATCACGACAAGCGGGGATGGTTCGGTGGCGTTTTGGGCTTATAGCTACGATACAGGGGGAAAAGTTGATTTTAGGTGTGTTTTTAGTGGAAAATTTTGCCAAAATAGTTACAAGCAAACTATTTAAAAAATTATATTTTGAGTTTTGCACATATTTTTAACCGTTTTATAATTTTTTTATATTCTCCATGCGCTGTTTTTTCATATTCATGTATGCTCTCCACTTTTCGTTTCTGTTAACAGTTTTTTTTTCGATTCAAATTTTTATTTTCTTCCTTCAAGAACCCAATATGTAGCGGCACATTGAGCATGCGCCCTGGATGTTACATATTAACCTGATCTGATCAGACTTGATTTTTCGCGTCTATTTTCTGATTGTGGCTTTTTAGGTCTAGACCCACAATGTACCAGGAAAAAATGAGGCCGGGACAGGCTCAAATGATTTGTTCTTCCTTCAGTCCTGGTGGCACTTTTTTGGCGACAGGTTCCGGAGATCACCACGTACGCGTCTATTACATGAAAGGTGACGAAGGACCGCACAGAATTTTAGAAACGGAAGCTCACAGCGACCGAGTTGACTCAATACAATGGGCCCATTCGGGTTTACGGTTTTTGTCTGGTAGCAAAGACGGTACAGCAATCATTTGGAGTTTCGAAAGCCAACAATGGAAGAATCTATGTCTAAACATGGCACCGAAAAGTACAAAGTGCGTATTACCGCCAATCATTAATTTTAACCACAAAATCCGGTAACTTCAATTAATTTCGAATTTAATTCAGTTCGAAGAAAACAGCTGAAGAACAAAGAAAGGTAAAAGTTACTATGGTCACTTGGGATTGCTCGGACACTTGGGCGATCACCGCCGTCAGTGATTACACTTTGAGAATTTGGAACGCACGTTCCGGCCAATTGGACAAAATCTTAACGGGACATACAGATGAAGTTTATGTTTTGGAAGCTCATCCTCAAGATCGTCACGTTCTCTTATCAGCTGGTCACGACGGACAATTAGTTGTTTGGGACATAATGAAAGGCGAAATTATGTCCAAATTTATTAACAACATCGAAAATCAAGGTTACGGCGCTATTTTCGACGTTAAATGGTCACCAGATGGTAACGTAATCGCCGCGTCCGATTCACATGGACATTTATTAATTTTTGGATTCGGTAGCGGCAACAGTTTATACGAAGAAGTAATAATTTTCAATTATTCCCTTTCGTTTCTTACGTTATTGTTGCAGCTACCCAAAGAACTATTTTTCCATACAGATTATAGACCTCTGGTAAGAGACGCTAACAATTATGTTTTGGATGAACAAACACAAATTCCTCCCCATTTAATGCCCCCACCATTTTTGGTCGATATCGATGGGAATCCGTATCCTCCAATGTTGCAGCGTTTGGTGCCCGGACGAGAACATTGCAAAACTGAACAGTTGGTACCTAGTGTGGTTCTCGGAAGCGAAGGTGGTGTATCGAAAAAATATTTCAGTTAAATTATCAATATCATCTCGTTAGGTGGACAAGAAGTGATACAAGTTGCCGCGGAAGACCTGGCACGACTTGATGGTCATAGAATTTCACAGAGTCAAGAGGGAGATGATCCTAGAGGAAGCGTCCATTTGCCCAGGACAGGAGGAAGAAGGTAATTTACGCGGTTTTAAACTGCGCATTCTTCAAGTGTTAACGCCAAATTTTATCCGGCTCGAAGGACCAAATTTTGATTTGATCTTGTTGCGTGCCTTGAAAATTTTTACGGCTCGAAGGACCAAATTTTGGTTTATCTTGTTTGATACGTGCCTTGCAAATTTTATTCGGCTCGAAGGACCAAATTTTGGTTTAATCTTGTTTGATACGTGCCTTGCAAATTTTATTCGGCTCGAAGGACCAAATTTTGGTTTAACCTTGTTTGATACGTGCCTTGTAGTAGAGAATTCTGCACATTTCAAGCGTTAACTAACTTAACTCATCACTGGCAATTATTCTGTTATATCATACACTGCAAATAAGTTCAGCGTGTAGTGTAGAGGGTGTTGCTACTGAAATTTTCTTCAATTATCGCAGCCGGGTTAGAGATATGGAGGGGATCCGTCAGAGTACGGGTGATTGGCAGAACGACCCCAACATGAAATGGAAGAAACACGTTTTGGTCCAGCCCTTCAACAGCATTCACATAAAACAACTGCGGGAAGTTGTGTAAGTACCGCACAGTTCGTTTGTGCAATAAAAAATTATTTAATCAAAATTCAGCGATGCTATGGAGAAGATGGAAATGCAAGAATACCATAAACAGTTGTGCCAACGTCCGCATATGATTAACACCAGTACCGTCCACAATGCGGCCAAATCTGTTGAAAAAAAGAAGAATCTCAACAATTACAGGACGAGGTTTTCCAAATTTGCCAACAATCCTCGTGTCGAAGTATATTTCCGCTATGAGATTTCGTTAAATTTTTTCGTTGCTTTTCTTTAGGTGATGATTCTTTCCGGCGAAAGTTCGCCGGAGAGCGAAAATTCGGATTCTACAGGGTACTCAGATTGGGTCGCGGAAGAAGATGTTAATATAGAACAAGGAACGAAACGAACAAGACGACGCATGGTTAATTATAATTCCGATTCGGAAGGGGACGATGGGGATGAACTGGAAGAAGATCGAGTTAGCGAAGAAGGATCACCCCCACCGCCTCCACCAAGAGTTTGTTTTATTATTTTTTGTTTTATTTTCGATTAAACTAATTTACCGATTAGGAAAGTACAAGAATGAATCATCTTAAAAAAGGAGCGCTACCGGAATCGTATCGAACCAGCGAATGGTTGACGGAAGTGAGACCAAGAAAAAGTCCCTACTTCCCCCAAATGGGTGACGACGTCGTTTATTTTCCGCAAGGTCACCATTTGTACTTGGCCGCGGTTAGGGCCAAAAAAGTTTATGAAGTTAACACGAAAACGTTGCCTTGGTTCAAAATGCGTTTGAGGGTATCTGTTGATTATCGCTATTGATTTGTTTTAATAATCCGTTTCTAGGGACACGAATTCGCTAAAGTGATCGATATCCAATACGAAATTAAACCGCCGCGAGTTTGCAACTTAAAACTAGCTTTGTTAGATGAAGACGGACGTTTATCCGGCAAAAGTATCACAGTCAAATATCACGACATGCCCGACGTTCTTGATTTTTTCGTGTTAAAACAAAATTTCGAAACGGCAATGTCGAGAAATTGGCAAGTTGGTGACAAGTAAGTTTATTGTTTTCACGCAATTTAATTAATAGAAATAGATTTCGTTGCATGATCGATGACGGTTGGTGGATTGGAGAAATCGTGTCGAAAACCGCCCCGGCCGAAGATTATCCCAATTCACCGTTTTTGTGTTACGAAATTAAATGGGATAATGGCGAGCTGGACCAAACGAGTCCTTGGGATATGGAACCTCTCGACGAAAACCGTATGGGTTTAAAATGATTAATTTTGTTAAAATTGAAAATAATTTTTGTAGGTGTTCCCGAAAATCCCGGCGAAGCTTTACCCGTTTCAGAAGAGGAACTGAAATGTATTTTGTATCAATCGAACGGGGACGATTGGCCTAATAACGATAGAGATTTGGTTACTAGCTTTATTTTGGTCGGTTTATCTAAAGTGATGGAATTGGCTATAGCGGAACCGTTTCTGGTCCCTGTCGACTTGAACGTGTATCCGACTTACGCTATGATCGTTGAATATCCTATCGATTTATCCACTATTAAGTCGAGATTCGAGAATCACTTCTATAGGAGGTTGACTGCAGCGCAATTCGACATCAGACGTTTGACGGTTAATGCGGAGAAATTCAACGAACGACACAGCGTTATTGTGAAAAATGCCAGAATTCTGAGGGAACTTTGCCTCAGAATTGTTAAGTAAGTAATGTTGAGCCATAAAACGGAGCGACTTAAAACTGCCGAACAATGTTTAAGCGGTAAAAGTAAATTTTTAGTGTTTATATAACTTCAAACACAACTACGCGCTTTCGTTTACACCAATCGCTGCACGATAAACTGCAAATATGTATTTAAGGCCCCAATTCCTAGATGGCGCATGCGTGTTTACAGTTTTGACCCACTAGTTAAGCATGCCGGTATTGCAGGACGCTGCGCATCTCTTTTGCGTGGTTTATATGTACATGTTAGCGCAGTTTTGTCTTAATGGTGGGTTAAAGTGAGTTGATATCACTAAACTAACCCGCATTGAACGACCATAAAATCAATAATTGTTAATCGCCGCAATTTACAAGATAATGCCGATATTACAGGACGCTGCATCTGTATTTTGACTCGTTTATATGTACTTATTGGTAGATCGTTGCGTCTAGACGCGCATGCAGAGTAGTGATGTGTCGTTCCGGAGTGGTTAGTTCCAAAGGACCGAGTCCGCAGTCGTTCCTCGTTTGAAACCGGACTCGTTCTTCGGACCGAAATGAACTACTTCGGAACCGTGGAACCGACATCGAACTCGGACTCGAAAAAGGAATTAATCCGAAACATTCGTTCCTCAGCCGGTCCGGACCCATTGAGTTCGAGTCGGTGGCCGGAATCGGATCGCCCATCTCTATCAGGGTGGCGGTTTTGTTTTCTGATGGTGCGTTGGCGTTAGTAGACAACACTTTGTAGATTACTTAAGTGAAACTAACGCCAATTGAACGTAAAATCAGTAATTGTTAATAAACGCAATCTATTTGACAATGCCGGTATTACAGAACGCTGCATACGTATTTTACGTCGTTTATATGTACATGTTAGATGGCGGCGCCACTGTAGACTCTTCAACTCCGATTGTTTGCTCTCGACCTGGAAATTCTGCTGGAATTGAATTAATTTTAAGACTTTTGGATAGTTAAATCGATCTATTAGCTACACGAAATTTTAATGCGACAGTCATCTCGTGCCAATAAACTTAAAAAAGTTGTAAAAAATAGGTAGCTCAGTGTTTTGTTAACAGATCGATTTAATTCTCGCGGTAGAGATATAATAAATGCAGTTAATTGAAGTAAAAATTTGATAAGCGATAAAAATACAAAATGTCAGCTGCCTCAGTTGAACATAGCCGTAAGTACCAAAATAGTTACTTTGTTAAAACTCTAATAGTAACCATTAATTAATACGTTGAGGGTTACCCGAATAGAGGTCGCTCCTGTAGGTATTTTTGGCCAAACTCTTGACAGTGGTGCCATCTGGAGTGACTTTTCAATTTAATTGATGTTGCTGCACTTGTTTGACTCAACGTTTTAGAAGCTGTATCGGGCCCTTAATTGCAATCGGTTTATAGTTTAGTAAATAAATTTACGGCTTTGTCTTGGAGAGCAGAAATGTTTACTAACAACTTAGAATCCCAAAATTACTTTGAGTATGAAGAAAAAAATTTTGGAACAAGATTCGAGGTCTATAAAATTTCCTAGTTCACTTAAATAAACAAAATTGAACGTGGCCGTACTGGAGAACAATGGGAAAAACACAATTTCAATTGTTTGTCGGTACATTATTCATACACTGTAATGATTGTTTGTACTCGTCGAGACTACAATAACGCAATTCCCGACGTGCTGACTATGCTGCATTAAATAACTTCACGCGGTTTTGCATTCAAACCGTAATGGACAACCATTGATGATCGATTGCACCTCCACCAAAACATTAACGTTCTTCTTTGTACATATAATTGGTGTCTAATGTACTCGTAGAGAATTTTTTGGGTTACAACCCCAAACCGTTTTTGGAATTAAATAAACAATTTTGTTGATCCAAGTTTTTTTTTAGAAATTGTACAACTCACTTGGACGTAACTGCGGTGTATCATCAACTGGTCGACACTTACGATTCTTCCGATACAGAAGTTGATGTGGAAATTCTTCCTTCGAGCAGTCGTATGTTGCGATCTCTTCCCAATCGCTACTTACGTAACGTCAGTGATTGGACAGCTGAAGCAAAATTCCTTTTCGAAGCAATGTGGGAATGCGAGGATTCCGTACCGTTCAGAACACCAGTCAACATCCTTAAATACACCGGTAAAATAATCGCAAAAAAACCCGATTTTGGTTAAACTTCCATTTTAGATTACAACAATATTATTAAAAACCCAATGGATTTGAGTACTGTTAAAGAGAAATTGTTTAACAACGGTTACGAGTCTCCCAGCGATTTTCACGCTGATGTCAAATTGATTTTTCAAAATTCCAGAATCTACAACACCAATCAACGATCAAGAGTAAGGATTATCGATGGTTTTTGTTCGATTAATTTTTTTTTGCAGATTTACGTGATGACCGTAAGATTGGCGGCGATGTTCGAAGAACATATAAGTAAAATAATTCGTAATTGGAAACTAGTAAAACGTCGGGAACACGCGGCTCAAAAAGTTGATGCGAAATCTGCTGGTGATAGCTCGTCCGGTTCTTCGTCGTTGATGTCGGATTTGAGCGAAGTTGATGTCGTTGCGATCGCTGGAAAAAAATCTTTGTCCAACGAGGAGAGCGATAGTGATAGTGACGAAGATAATACTCCGTTGAAAAAGTTGCAAGTTCCTCGAGTATCGAAATTGCCGTCTTGCGAAGAAAGCGATGAGAGTTCATCGAATGATAGCGGTAAAGTTAACGGGGAAGATAGTGATGAAGATTCCGAAGATATTTATCAACCTAGCAGAAATTCTAGGAAACGAACTTTATCGTCGTCTTCAGAGGACGGTACAAGTGATGATGATAATAGTGATGATAAACCTTTAAGTCAAGTGACCAGACATAATGAACGTTCTAAAAGATTAAAAACTTATTCGAGAAAAGCGGGACGCAAAAATTCTAGTGAAAGTGATTCAGACGAAGAACGTGACGCTTCGTTTTTCACTAGTGTAAGTAGCCGGGGACGGGTGAGAAAATTAAATCCAAGACTGAGAGCGTTAATGAAAAAGTAACATTAGGATTTTATAACGAAATAACCATAATACTGCCTAAGTATTTTATAATATATTCCAATGTTTTTTAATCGTGTTATTAATTTTCTAGTGAACCCATTCCGTTACCAATTTCCTGCACCATACTCTTCGTTAACTAATTTCAGTAAGTAACAAATTCTGCTATGACGGGATTATGTAATAAAATAATTATTAAATGGTCTATAAGGGTTGCGCAATTTTATATAATACTCTTGAGTTCTTTACATAAACTCGCCTTCGCGTTCTATAGCCCGTCATCAATTTACCATTAACATTAAGTGCGTCGGGTCTTTATGTAAAATAGTCGTATATTCCCTATATGCTCGCCACCCAAATGTCTATTACTCATTTTGAATTTGATACATAAATGTGTTTTTTTGCATCAATAAAGGGATGTAGAAGAGAAACGGCGGTGTTGCGGATGAGGAAACAACGGAAGGAGACCCAATAATCTAATTTCTACCTCCATAGCTGGCGTTCAGAATTTAAATCGTCTGTAAAGCAACTAAATAAGTTGCGAACTAAAATTGTTAGTTCGATTTACAAGTTTTAAATGTTACTCAACGTAATTTATATTTACAAGAGACGAGCTATGTATTGGAAATTTATTGAATGAGTTAAGTTCATTTATATTTGAACTAGATTCAAAATGTATTTAAGAGCTATCTTCAAATATTGTCGAAATTTTGTAATTTTTGAGATCTCAAAATAATTTTTTAAAATTCCAAAATATCTTGGATCAGCCGTACAAAAAGCTTCTATGATTAGGTGAAAAGAAATAATTTTAAAATGTAATTAAACTTGCATTTATTTTAAAAATTTTAGAAATCGCTTGAGGCTTTTGAGAAAAATTCTGACGTTGTTTCGATTGTTTTCTTTCAGTTAACGTTTCAGTTATAACGCGAGTGTTCTAAAATTTTAGTTTTTGATGAAAAACGAAACTGATGGGCTTACATTGTTGAATGATGCTTCCTTAATCTCCTTACAAAAAATTAGACTTATTAAACGTCATCTTAAGCAGTCTCACAGAAAAACTTAGTTTTTTGGGGTTTGTCCGCAATTTTAGGAGAAGTTTTTTGAAACAACCCACAACATGTAAGGAATTAAAATGTGACAATTGCGTACTAGCAAACTATCTCTAGTATACGAGGGGTCCTTTAAAAGATTTACAATGCGAAAGCTTAGTTTCACCCATCAAAGATTGGGAGGTTGCGACATCTAGCGGTTTTAAAAGTTATTGTTTTACAGTAATAGGTCAAGATTTCTTGTTTGGTGAACATTGTTTTTTGAGACTCAAAGGTAAAGACAATCACTAATTTATTTATAACATTATTTTCTTCCGAGTTACAGTCAAGGCAAGAAATACAAAATTCGGAATATCGCGAAAAAATCCTTTGAGGCCGAAAATTCTAGAACCAATTTGATGACTATTAGAATCTTATCTGGACCTGAAAGAACAACCACCAGAATCTCGTTTCGACAAAGAGCGACACTATTTTTCTAAATATAGTAAAAGTGTTTGGAATAATTATACAACAGCAAGTAGTGGCAAAAAATTGTTTGGGGTGAGAGAATTTTTTTTATATTACAAACATGTAGATATTTGTTACAGAATGAATAAGACTCGAAAATTTTAAACAATACAGCAACGAAAGCGTCAACACTACAAGAACATTGGATAAAAGTTCGTTTTCATCAAAAAGGTAATGATATGTTTTCGACAAACATTAAGTTATTTGGTCTGAACTGCAAATCCTTTCTCAAAAGATACGAACGGTGACATTTTGAGAACAATTTTTTTTAAACTCTTGACATTTTATTTAACACCAACCATTACTGTGTCTCACTGGAGACCACCCAAGAGAGCACTTGCTAATTTTTTTTAACAATTGCGACTATTTGCTTTTGCATTTGATAATTTTTGGAAATTATTGGGTCAGTTGAAAAGCGCAGAAATGACGATGACGTCATGCTAGCGTTAACAAAAAATTAAGGAATCTAAAATATCTAAAAAACGACACAAGAAATGTTTGTTGTTATCTTTTTCACCATTACATAACTCAAAGTTTTCTGTCGCATAAAATTTAGCTTACTAGTAGTTGGGCTGTTGGGGCAAGCGGAACTCCGTTGTTATTATTGTGCACTAAAAAATTGTCTATAGAGTGTTTCTTGTAAATGTGTGCCACTCTAATGGATCCATATCACGTAAGTACCGTTTCGGTATTCTACCCGCAATTGCACTTTCTACAATATTTAGATTTTACTGTCTCACATTGTAAACAATTTAAGTTGTAAAAGTCGGAAGCTGGCCGAGGGTTAGTCTTTAAGACGCCAGAAATTTTTCAAAAATAGGCGATGGTACAAAAATTGAAATAAATTTAATTTATAATTTAATAATAATTTAAATTTAATTTTGGATAGTTCTTCTCCAAGTTCAAGACACCACCGTTTGGCAAAATTGTCACTAATTAATTTTTTTTAAACCAATTCACACATAAAAGGGCCAAAATTATGTTTGCAACGTGAGCAGGCTAAATGAAGTGCTGCAGTGTTTTTATAATTTATTTTAACTACTTAACTTACAATCGGAGGAGTTCTTGATCGTACGGTAAAATCTTAAAAACTAAAACTAAACTACAAATGTTGGTCCTATATATAGTGTCAAGACGGGAATTCCCCGTAATAACCGTTAAGATAAATGGGGGTGGGAAAAACCCCTGACAGTTATTGCTGTCCTTGGACGTCAAAGTTTTGCATGCCACCCGTTATTGTCCGTTTGAAGTACGGATAATCCAAAAGGTCCATGCTACCTGATGCTAACCTTGAACGGTCCTGTACAGTGCCTCTAGGGTAGACCATTGAGTAAGTTCGGAACATACGCGATACTTTACTAAGAGTAGAGATGGAAGCGAAGCTTCATTCAGTGTCTTTGAAATTTTGAAGCCAAATCATTGACACTCAATTTTAGTCCCTTTAAAGTGGGTGGATGCGCGCGTCTTCATTGCCACAAATGAAGTAGAGGAGTCCCGATTTTTTCTTAATAGCAAAGAATATTTAACAAAAAAATTGAAATACAAATTTGGGCTAAAACAGATTCCTAGTTTATCTAATTTATAATAATATTTAATTGGAAAATAATTTTGATGCGTTATTAGTGTTAGAATTTTTAAAAACCGATACTTAGTCTCTCTTGGGTAGACTTTTGAGTAATTTTGGAACATCCGCGATACTATGCCAAAGAGTAGAGATGGAAGGGAAGCTTCAATCAACGTCTTTAAAATTTTGAAACCAAATCATTGACACTCAATTTTAGTCCCTTTAAAGTGGGTGGATGCGCGCGTCTTCACTGCCACAAACGAAGTGGATGAGTCCCGATTTTTTCTTAATAGCAAAGAATATTCAACAAAAAAATTGAAATACAAATTAGGACTAAAACAAATTTCTATTTTATCTAATTTATAATAATATTTAATTGGAAAATAATTTTGATGCGTTATTAGTGTTAGAATTTTTAAAAACCGATACTTAGTCTCTCTTGGGTAGACTTTTGAGTAATTTTGGAACATCCGCGATACACTGCCAAAGAGAAGAGATGGAAGTGAAGCTTCAATCAGTGTCTTTGAAATTTTGAAACAAAATCATTGACACTCAATTTTAGTCCCTTTAAAGTGGGTGGATGAGCGCGTCTTCACTGCCACAAATGAAGTGGATGAGTCCCAATTTTTTCTTCATCGCAAAGAATATGCAACAAAAAAATTGGAATACAAATTAGGACTAAAACAGATTTCTACTTTATCTAATTTATAATAATATTTTATTGGAAAATAATTTTGATGCGTTATTAGTGTTAGAATTTTTAAAAACCGATACTTAGTCTCTCTTGGGTAGACTTTTGAGTAATTTTGGAACATCCGCGATACACTGCCAAAGAGAAGAGATGGAAGTGAAGCTTCAATCAGTGTCTTTGAAATTTTGAAACAAAGTCATTGACACTCAATTTTAGTCCCTTTAAACTGGGTGGATGCGCGCGCCTTTACTGCCACAAATGAAGTGGATGAGTCCCGATTTTTCCTAATCACAAAGAATATGCAACAAAAAAATTGAAATACAAATTAGGACTAAAACAGATTTCTACTTTATCTAATTTATAATAATATTTAATTGGAAAATAATTTTAATGCGTTATTAGTGTTAGAATTTTTAAAAACCGATACTTAGTCTCTTTTGGGTAGACTTTTGAGTAATTTTGGAACATCCGCGATACTCTGCCAAAGAGTAGAGATGGAAGTGAAGCTTCAATCAGTGTTTTTGAAATTTTGAAACCAAATCATTGACACTCAATTTTAGTCCCTTTAAAGTGGGTGGATGCGCGCGTCTTCACTGCCACAAATGAAGTGGATGAGTCCCTTTTTTTCCTAATCACAAAGAATATGCAACAAAAAAATTGAAATACAAATTAGGACTAAAACAGATTTCTACTTTATCTAATTTATAATAATATTTAATTGGAAAATAATTTTGATGCGTTATTAGTGTTATAATTTTTAAAAACCGATACTTAGTCTCTCTTGGGTAGACTTTTGAGTAATTTTGGAACATCCGCGATACTCTGCCAAAGAGTAGAGATGGAAGTGAAGCTTCAATCAGTGTTTTTGAAATTTTGAAACCAAATCATTGACACTCAATTTTAGTCCCTTTAAAGTGGGTGGATGCGCGCGTCTTCACTGCCACAAATGAAGTGGATGAGTCCCGATTTTTCCTAATCACAAAGAAATTGAAATACAAATTAGGACTAAAACAGATTTCTACTTTATCTAATTTATAATAATATTTAATTGGAAAACAATTTTGATGCGTTATTAGTGTTAGAATTTTCAAAAATCGATACTTAGTCTCTCTTGGGTAGACTTTTGAGTAATTTTGGAACATCCGCGATACTCTGCCAAAGAGTAGAGATGGAAGTGAAGCTTCAATCAGTGTCTTTGAAATTTTGAAACCAAATCATTGACACTCAATTTTAGTCCCTTTAAAGTGGGTGGATGCGCGCGCCTTTACTGCCACAAATGATTTTTTAGGCGCGGTTCTTTAATTGGAACCACTTAGCAATTATTTAGAAATAAATTGAGGACTTTAATCAAATTGCATTGTTATTTATTACTATGCACTATTTTGCAAAAGATTCTCAATCTTTGTCATGGGTTCAATTGGATTTCATGAATTGAAACTTGAAACTGCCATATCTCTTTCGTAGGACCATTTACTTTCTACTAATTAATCAATGGTAGAAGTTTCCACAATTAAACAGGTAAAGTTTAATTTTATTAGTTAATGATTCAAAAACTTACTAGCAAACAATCGCCAATATGCAGTTCTTGTTGATTCCCGTCGCTTTCAGTGGACGCACATTTTCAGCGCCGAAGCCGAGAGTGGGGAATTTTCAGTGGCTCCTACAGGTTACGTTTTCCAGTCTTTCAGTAAGTGTTCGGGCTAGCTACGTGTCGATTGCGCGTCTGGAACAAATAAACACGAAATTTCGTCGATTTCGATAAAACAATTTTAAGTGTTAAAAAAATTTAAAAAAATTTAAGGGTTGTTTTGTTTGAAAATCATTTCTAATTTCAAGTGGTTAGTGTTTTAGCGGACCGGATTTCCGGGGAATTACCTGTTACATGGATGCCGGCAGGTTCGTACATCCTGGCAAAGTTAAGCCTTTTTGCCTGATGATGTCGGTGCCGAAAAGGGCTTATGAAATATTCAAATAGACACTGTAACGTTAGGGTGGAAATTTGTCTCGCAATATGAATGAATAATTTACCAGCTTCTTTACGCGGGTTCATTTACGAGGCAAGCGGATGATACCGGGGGGCCATCCACCAATTTTGACCCTAAAACTAACAATTTTTACGAAATCTCCAAAAGGCTGTCGTTACTTTATTACTCGCATCAACTGATTCGCTGTTATCAGTTTGTTTATAGATCCACCAAAAAAGTTTTAAAACAATTTGTAAAAGTATTAAATAAAATAAATAGAACTACTAAATAGAATAAATAGAACGACTGGTACTGGACTAAATTATTTGCAAAAATTTTGAAGCTTCACTTGACCAATGACGTGTGCGGTTGGAGTTAATTAGGTCGAAAAGCAAAAGTTGGGCGTCAGCCCATTTAGTGAAAACACAATGGAAAGTCTGCAAAGGATTTCCTTTGTAACACATCGCCTTAGGGTTATTGTAGGTAGTATCAGGGTCGCTTCGTTAAATTTTAGCATTACTAAAAACTGCTACTACCCCTAACTAGCATCTCTAGAACTGAATTGAGTGTCGTAAAAATTTTATTTCTATCACGTAAATGGTGTACAGGGGCACGTAATTTTTTTTCCTTTTAACTTTATTCATTGTCACGTTTTATAGCAACAACCAATCTTAGTTTCGGCCATTTCCGTCATCGGTGAAGTGATTTTCAACATTTGAAAAGATTTTTTTTTCGCATGTTGAGGCGCGTTGTTTTTTGCGTTATTGCCTCGATCTTGGGCTTAGGTTTAGCGTGCTCAATTTTGATATTTCATTCTATTAATTTTTTTGAAGTTCGCTTTTATCATAAATTTGCCAACTTTCCACAAAGCTAAATGGGGTTTTCATTGCTTTTTTTACTGGAATTAAGCTCGTCTGACATTGCCTTCTTTGTAATCATTTTCGTTTAGATTTTTTCAACTTTGTTGACGTAAATGTTGTTTATTAAAAAAAATGGTACAGTTGCACGCAATAATTTTGAAAAATTTTGAGCTATTAATTAACTTTAATTTTCTGCATGGTTTGGCGGGGATGAGAAAATACGCTTTTCACGAATAAGGGGAAAAGCCGGTTTTCTGGTTTCTATGAAAAATTTATCCCGATTCTCCCGAGAATTCCCGACGTCGATTTCAAGACCTTCTTGCGAAATTTCTTCGCGTCCTCCCCAAAACAACAATTCGTATGTTAAATAATAACAACTAACGTGTTTTATTTAAAGAGATTTTTTACTACTCGCCAGCTTTGTTGCCTTGCGAATTTTATTTATTTCGAAATTTAGCACAATTGGTCGAAAACAACAATTTTTTTGATAATAAAATTCTAGACGATAGTCCATACAATTCAACCAAAATTATTGCAATTTTTTCCATTTAACATCCCTTATGCATTAAGGGTGACTAAGAAACCCAATCACTTGATAGTTTTTTAGTTACAATTTTTCAGTTGTTATGATGCAACACAGAAATAATTGACAAGTGAACCCTTAACCCTTACACAGGGTGTTCAGATTTTTAAATCAACGAAAGAGGGTGAATTTATAATTTTTTTGAATTTTCGCATAAATCGCTTTAATTGTTTTTAAAAATAGCGCCACAATTCAAATGAAAGGTAATCCCTCTAATTAGGTAGAAAATTGAATGGCCGATTGAGGGTTAGTTTCAATGGGTGGCTCGGTCGGATATTGGTCCAAGTCCTTGCAACTGAAACCGCACAAAATAAAACAAAATAATAAAGAACGAATTATGTTGTAAAACGCTGGGAGAGAAGTCGACCGATCAAAAGCTGAACCGGAAATGGAATTTGATTAAACCCCGCAATTTCTCTACTTCAATTCCCTTAGCAACAAAACAGAAGCTTCATTTGTTTGATAGTACTTTTAAAACGGCCATTTTTTAAACAAAATTTTATTTTTTTATTGAGTCGGGGGCGAGAAATGGTTAAACGTCCGACCGCTGTTGTGTTTCGTCAATTTTTTAAATAAATAGAAAAATTTGTTTTCTGATTTAATTTAATTTATTTTAGCAGTTGGGCCGATCGTACCGCCCTCATCGACATCTTCAAAACCTGCTAAAGTGTTTATATAAAAGAAAAAAAAAACGTTCGGTTTGATTAATCGAGTGGCCTTGTTGCGATGACTACCGAAGATTCCGTCCCCGAAACTGCCGCCGCCGGTACCGCCCCACCGGAAAGGTAGGTTCTTAGTTAAGGTTTAAATAATAAATTGCCGTTTAACACTATTTTAGTTATTTCAATCATTGATGCAGCATTTTAATTATGTCAAGCATTGATGCAACACTTTAATCATTGATGTAGCATTTTAAATATTTGAATCATTGAAGCATCATTTTAATCATTGATGCAACTTTTTAATTATTTTTAATCATTGATGTAGCATTTTAAATATTTGAATCATTGATGCATCATTTTAATTATTCTAATCATTGATGCAACTTTTTAAATATTTCAATCATTGATTCAGCATTCTAAATATTTCAAGCATTGGTGCAGCATTTTAATTATTCTAATCATTGATGCAACATTTTAATCATTGATGTAGCATTTTAAATGTTTGAATCATTGAAGTAACTTTTTAATTATTTTAATCATCGATGTAGCATTTTAATTATTTCAATCATTGATGCAACTTTTTAATTTTCTTTAATCATTGATATAGCATTTTAAATATTTGAATCATTGATGCATCATTTTAATTATTCTAATCATTGATGCAACTTTTTAAATATTTCAATCATTGATTCAGCATTCTAAATATTTCAAGCATTGATGCAGCATTTTAATTATTCTAATCATTGGTGCAACTTTTTAAATATTTGAGTCATTGATGTAGCATTTTAATTATTTCAATCATTGATGCAACTTTTTAATTATCTTTAATCATTCATGTAGTGTTTTAAATATTTGAATCATTGATGTATTATTTTAATTATTCTAATCATTGATGCAACTTTTTAAATATTTCAATCATTGATTCAGCATTCTAAATATTTCAAGCATTGATGCAGCATTTTAATTATGTCAAGCATTGATGCAACTTTTTAGTTATGTTAAGCATTGATGTAGCATTTTAATTATTTTAATCATTGATGCAACTTTTAAATTATGTCAAGCATTGATGTAACTTTTTAGTTATGTCAAGCATTGATGCAGCATTTCAAATATTTCAATCTTAGATGCAACTTTTTAGTTATGTCAAGCCGTTCATGCAGCATTTTAATTATGTCAAGCATTGTTGCAACTTTTTAGTTATGTCAAGCGGTGATACAACATTTTCATTATGTCAAGCATTGGTGTATCATTTTAAATATTTGAATCATTGATGCATCATTTTAATTATGTCTTGTCAAGCGTTGATGCAGTATTTTAAATATTTCAATTTGTGATGCAACTTTTTAATTATTTTTAATCATTGATGTAGCATTTTAATTATGCCAAGCATTGATGCAGCATTTTTATTATGTCAAGCGTTGATGCAGCATTTTTATATGTCAAGCATTGATGTAGCATTTTAAAAATTTCATTCTTTGATGTAACTTTTAAATATTTCAGTCATTGATGCAACTTTTTAATGATGTCAAGCATTGATGCAGCATTTTAAATACTTCAATCTTTGATGTAACTTTTTATTTATTTTAGTCATTGATGCAACTTTTTATTATTATAATCATTGATGTAGCATTTTAATTATATCGATCACTGATACAACTTTTTAATGGGTCAAGCATTGGTGCAGCATTTTAAATATTTAAATCTTTGATGCAACTTTTTAATGATGTCAAGCATTGATGCAGCATTTTACTTCAATCTTTGATGTAACTTTTTATTTATTTTAGTCATTGATCCAACTTTTTATTATTATAATCATTGATGTAGCATTTTAATTATATCGATCACTGATACAACTTTTTAATGGGTCAAGCATTGGTGCAGCATTTTAAATATTTCAATCTTTGATGCAACTTTTTAATTATTTTTAATCATTGATGTAGCATTTTAATTATGTCAAGCATTGATGCAGCATTTTTATTATGTCAAGCGTTGATGCAGCATTTTTATATGTCAAGCATTGATGTAGCATTTTAAAAATTTCATTCTTTGATGTAACTTTTAAATATTTCAGTCATTGATGCAACTTTTTAATGATGTCAAGCATTGATGCAGCATTTTAAATACTTCAATCTTTGATGTAACTTTTTATTTATTTTAGTCATTGATGCAACTTTTTATTATTATAATCATTGATGTAGCATTTTAATTATGTCGATCACTGATACAACTTTTTAATGGGTCAAGCATTGGTGCAGCATTTTAAATATTTCAATCTTTGATGCAACTTTTAATTATTTTTAATCATTGATGTAGCATTTTAATTATGTCAAGCATTGATGCAGCATTTTTATTATGTCAAGCGTTGATGCAGCATTTTTATATGTCAAGCATTGATGTAGCATTTTAAAAATTTCATTCTTTGATGTAACTTTTAAATATTTCAGTCATTGATGCAACTTTTTAATGATGTCAAGCATTGATGCAGCATTTTAAATACTTCAATCTTTGATGTAACTTTTTATTTATTTTAGTCATTGATGCAACTTTTTATTATTATAATCATTGATGTAGCATTTTAATTATATCGATCACTGATACAACTTTTTAATGGGTCAAGCATTGGTGCAGCATTTTAAATATTTAAATCTTTGATGCAACTTTTTAATGATGTCAAGCATTGATGCAGCATTTTAAATACTTCAATCTTTGATGTAACTTTTTATTTATTTTAGTCATTGATGCAACTTTTTATTATTATAATCATTGATGTAGCATTTTAATTATGTCGATCACTGATACAACTTTTTAATGGGTCAAGCATTGGTGCAGCATTTTAAATATTTCAATCTTTGATGCAACTTTTTAATTATTTTTAATCATTGATGTAGCATTTTTATATGTCAAGCATTGATGTAGCATTTTAAAAATTTCATTCTTTGATGTAACTTTTTAATGATGTCAAGCATTGATGGCAGCATTTTAAATACTTCAATCTTTGATGTAACTTTTTATTTATTTTAGTCATTGATGCAACTTTTTATTATTATAATCATTGATGTAGCATTTTAATTATGTCGATCACTGATACAACTTTTTAATGGGTCAAGCATTGGTGCAGCATTTTAAATATTTCAATCTTTGATGCAACTTTTTAATTATTTTTAATCATTGATGTAGCATTTTAATTATGTCAAGCATTGATGCAGCATTTTTATTATGTCAAGCGTTGATGCAGCATTTTTATATGTCAAGCATTGATGTAGCATTTTAAAAATTTCATTCTTTGATGTAACTTTTAAATATTTCAGTCATTGATGCAACTTTTTAATGATGTCAAGCATTGATGCAGCATTTTAAATACTTCAATCTTTGATGTAACTTTTTATTTATTTTAGTCATTGATGCAACTTTTTATTATTATAATCATTGATGTAGCATTTTAATTATGTCGATCACTGATACAACTTTTTAATGGGTCAAGCATTGGTGCAGCATTTTAAATATTTCAATCTTTGATGCAACTTTTTAATTATTTTTAATCATTGATGTAGCATTTTAATTATGTCAAGCATTGATGCAGCATTTTTATTATGTGAAGCATTGATGCAGCATTTTTATTATGTCAAGTATTGATGTAGCATTTTAAATACTTCAATCTTTGATGTAACTTTCTAATTATTTTTAATCATCGATGTAGCATTTTAATTATGTCAAGCATTGATCAAGAATTTTTATTATGTCAAGCATTGATGTAGCATTTTAAAAATTTCATTCTTTGATGTAACTTTTAATTAATTCAGTCATTGATGCAACTTTTTAATTATGTCAAGCATTGATGCAACTTTTTATTATTTTAATCATTGATGTAGCATTTTAGTTGTGTCGATCATTGATACAACTTTTTAATGGGTCAAGCATTGATGCAGCATTTTAAATATTTCTATCTTTGATGTAACTTTTTAATTATTTCACTCATTGATGCAACTTTTTATTGATGTCAAGCATTGATGTAGCATTTTAGATATTTAAATCATTGATGCATTATTTTAATTGTGTCAATCATTGATGCAGCATTTTTATTATGTCAAGCATTGATGTAGCATTTTAAATATTTCAATCTTTGATGTAACTATTTAATTATTTCAGTAATTGAGGCAACTTTTTATTATTTTAATCATTGATGTAGCATTTTAATTGTGTCAATCATTGATGCAACTTTTTATTGATGTCAAGCATTAATGCAGCATTTTAATTATTTTAATCATTTTAATCATTGATGCAACTTTTTAATGATGTCAAGCATTGATGCAGTATTTAAAATACTTCAATCTTTCATGTAACTTTTTATTTATTGCAGTCATTGATGCAACTTTTTATTATTTTAATCATTGATGTAGCATTTTAATTGTGTCAATCATTGATGCAACTTTTTATTGATGTCAAGCATTAATGCAGCATTTTAAATATTTCAGTCATTGATGCGAATTTTTAATTATTTTAATAATTGATGTAGCACTTTAATTATGTCAATCATTGATGCGACTTTTTAGTTATGTCAAGCATTGATGTAGAAGTTTAAATATTTGAATCATTGATGCATCATTTTAATTATTTTAATCATTGACGTCTTTAGCATTTTAATTGTGTCAATCATTGATGCAGCATTGTCGATTATTGAGCAGAATTTTAATTATGTCGAATATCGATGGGACGATTTTAAAGAGACGATAACACGTGTAATTATTTGATTAAAAATTTTGTTGTAATTAATTCGTCTGCACGCAACTCCACTTAATTATGTCTCTAGATAAAGTCGTGGATTTCCCCGAGTTGGGAGGTTTTATTTTACTCTTCTTACGTGATGCTTTGTAACGTTACATTTTCCGCCGTAACGAAAGTTTGTGAAGGAAAAGTTTTCCTAATTATATTACCCCATGAAGCGTCGTCAAGCTTATATTCTGTAACATAAATAATACAATGAAAAGTTTCAAAATTATGGTGATACTAGAAATACAAACAATGAATTATTACAATCAACGAATAGAAATATCCCGTTCAACAAATAAATTTCTTTGTTCGTTTGTTGTTATACTCGCAGGTATGGACGGTTAAAAACGAACTTTGTTCTTTAAATAAACGCGTATTTGGAACGTATTGTAATAATAATGAAGTTAGTTGATGTTGTTTTGTCGCATTAACAAATTTGCGTCGAATTAGTTGTTTCAAATTGCCGGGATGCCGTCATAAACATTAAATAAACTATTACCAAGTAACAAATTATTGGCGATATTAGTCGTTGGCAGCTAGTTTCAGTGAAGAAGCAACATCTGTTTATCCATTTTTTTTCGATTTGAGGACTTTAAACAATAGCAAAATTGAGTCAATTTGAAGAAGTTTTTGTTCGTTAATTTATTGAAAGCCCCCCTCACTGGCGCCATCTCTCATTTTTGTAAGGAGACACTTAACTTAAAAGCTTTTCAATTAATTTTTTTTTCGAAATATTTTTTGTAGTGCTAAATCTAAACGTATAAAACGCGATACGATATTGTGATCACTATTTGCCCATTGCTTAGGTTAATATTAGATTAAAGAGATAAAAAAAGAGTTAATTCATTAATGTTCACGGAACTAACTGCTTTATTAAAAGATAAACGTTACGCATTTACCAAATTTATCCATGTGAGGTATTTATAAAACTTAATCAGCTGGCATCGATTCAGCTATAATAAGTTTTATACCTCCAGCAATTTTAAGCAAAAACACTTTTATTTCAAATTTTTCGCTTTATCTCACTCAAATTTAAAGTAAGAAACATTTTTCCTTGTCAAATTATGACCACAAAAATTTGGGGGCAGATTTGGAGGTTTGTCGTTGCCTTCCGAGGGGGAGATTTAGCCGGAACTGACTCGTGGGCGTCACGATGAGAATGTTCGATCATTTGATAAGAAGTGAAAGGTTCAGGAACCTTTTTGAACGGATTTTTTAAGTTTTTTTGGAAATTGTTGCAACATTTAGTTTCGTAATTTTTAATTTAACCGCCGAAAATTGTTAGCCATGTCCATCAATTAAAAAAAAATTAGTAACTCAACTACGTGAAAGTGCAATTTTTAATTTGACCGCCAAAAATTGTTGTCCTTGTTCTTGAATAAAAAAAAATTGTAACTCAACTACATGAAAGTGCTGATAATAGGAAGTGACGTTTCTGTGTCTCTCGATATTTTCTTGCGTCAGTGGCGTGGCTATTTTTGTCAATGAAAGGAAATTAACTCGTTTCAAACGATAAGGGCGAAGTTACGAACAGTTTTGTTTAAAAAATTGAACGAAAATTCTAAAAAATAATTCCAAGATACCTCAAATTTCGAGTATTGGCGTTAAGGGAATTCGAGATTAAAAACAATTTATTTGCAAAGGTCTTCAATTCATTGCGAATAACTTGACGTTTTATTTTTCTCCATTATTGAGGAAATTCCAACGAAATCTTAATTAAAACCGAACTTTCTTAATTAATTATAAACCTAATTAACGAAACACATTTCCACTGAACGATTCGAAAGTTCCCGACGTTTATTCAAGTCCGCAACAAAATCGTGGGTGGAAAAGTATTGAGAATTCCCCAAGTTAGGATCGAATCGGAAAAGTATCTAATAACAGGTGAGCGAGTTTACCGAATTGAAACAAATAAAGTTGAAAGAAACCCAGAAAACGTTTTGTTAGTAAAACAATAACATAAACGGAGGATAAACAAAACCTCATAAATTTTGATACGTTCCTGCCAGCTATTTGTGTGATTACAACAGGAAAAGGACGGATTTGCCCCACCAAATATTTTGCAATATTGACGTCTAAAAGCAAAGTTCGTTCCATTCACGAAATTGAATTTCGGCGGAAATTTAAAGTGTTTTTGATGTTCCCGTATTCGGGAAACTACGCCGCCTACTAGGCAGCTAACTCATTTTGTTCAACTTGTTTCAGCGGTAACAAAACTGAAACTGGCGGCGATTCACTCAGTTCTCAGAGGTAAGTGACGTGTTATTGTTACCCTTCATGCTCGTTATTTTCCTCCATTTGACCGGTAAATTAACAAATTCCGTCTGCGACTCGATGTCTTGATTGTCCTTCTAAATTAATTTTGTTGCTTTTCCTGTCAAATTTTCCGGAACTTGTCGAGATCGTTGTTCAAAAATTGCCTGCATGGTCAATGTTGATTTTAATTTGACAAGGAGTGATGTGGGGTCGAGGGTGAAAATCGAATACTGAACAGGGAAATGGTTCGTCCCCAACGGGGTTTTTGAAAATTACAATTACAACACTTCTTGAGGTTTCAATTGACACTCAACACACCCAATTTTTAGTTTTACACTAAATTCTAACATTTACTAAAGGAATCTACTAATTGATCATGTATCATGTGGTGGCAATTTTCTTTTAAATAATTAAATCAACGATTACAAAATATTTTCTATTGTTATGCCAATGCGCAAGTAAAAATTCAATTACAAAACTTTTCCGCGTTTCGGTCACTTGAGGTCGAAAATCGGACCTCTGCTCTTTCTCAACTTTGTTTTTACTCAATTACATGATAAAAGTGGCCAAATCGCTGCATATGACGATTTTTTTATTTTACGCTTCTCTTAAAGTTACGTGTTTGTCATTGCACTCGTGTATTGTTGGTTGCGTCAAAAATTTTCATACAACCTCTCCGTGTTTTTCAAAGATTTATACGACGGCATAAGTATAATTTTGCTTCAAACATAAAGATTACGGTCTATCATTTTTGAAAATACATGAAATTACCCAAAATTTCTTTGAAAAAATTAAAAAAAAAGAGTTAGAGTGAATATCCAATTGGAACAATCTAATAATTGATTTAAATTGGAAAGAATTTTTGAAACTTGATTGGGTAGAAGTATAATGCTGCGGACGTGATTAAAAGTTCTATTAACAATCTTTAAACTTGTTCAAGCTTGTAACCGGCTCTAGTTTCAGTAATAATTGCAAATTAATTTCCGCATATCCGGAATAAAAGTGATATTGGCACTAAAATGCTAACAATAGCAACGTTTATTATGTTACTAAAGGAACAGTTCGTTATTGGAGATCAGATTTTATTAACAGTTTTTTATTACCGAAATAAACATCAGAAAAATATGTTATTCCTCATAATGTGAATGATGCAATGCGTGACAGTCTGTTAGAATGTTATTACAGAATTTAGCAATCAATTTGAAGTTATTTTTGTTAATTTGTTGCATCTCTATCTCTAATTTTGATACGCTTAGTACAAGTGAGTTTTTGTCGCTCTCTATTAAACATGAACCGCAATTATTGTGCGCTATTTGTTCCAGCAACCAGCAATACTTTGATGTATAAAGCGAATATTTAGATATTTTTAACTGAAAATTTATTAACTAGAAGAAACTACAAAATTATCATGTTTTTCTCTATATTATGCAGAATTTTCATTATTTCATAAAGGACCACAAAATTAAAAAAAAATCAAAATTGAAACCTCGATAACTTTTAGAGTTTTTAAGCTACACCGAATACAAGGACATCATATTAATCGACATTTAGGCTTTCGAATAAGGCTAAAGTGGGAGTTTTAGGACGGTAAATAAAAAGTTCAATTTTTCGCCGTTGGTCGCTGTCAAGTTTAAAGTGCCATAACTTCCAAAGTAAAGGTCCAAATAAAAAATTAGCAACAGCGTCGTGTTAAGCTAATTTAACAGTATTTGATGGAACCATAAAATTGCGTAAGAGAATTTCAAAATTTTCAACTTTCTCAGTCGATTAAAATTTTCAAAAATGCTAAAATTGGCACCAATCATTCTGAGGCACCAAAAACAATATTTTCTGAAGTAACTTGTCTCTCTGATCTCATTTTTGTATTTGGTTAATCCATTCGAGTGATTGATTTTTCACATTTCACATTTTCACGTTTCACAAAAATAATTTTTTTTTTGAGATTTAAAAGTTGATAACTACCAGAATTTTTGATTGATTTCTAATTAGAGGACATCGTTTTAATCAACGATCTTTCTAATAAGTCTAAAGCAAAAAAGCTGCGACTGTAAATAAGAAAGTAGAAATTTTCAATTTTGACCATAATTTTGGCCGATTTTTTGTTTCTACCCCAATCGATGAAAATTTTCAAAAATAGTAAATTGGAAACCAATCCCTTTGAGCTAACAGAAATTAAATTTTCTGGAGTGATTTGTTCTGCTGATCTTGATTTTGTATTCGGCTTGTCCATCTAAGCGATGAATTTCGAGTATTTCGCAAGAGAACAAAAAAATTAATTTTTTACAAAATTGAAACCTCGATAACTGCGAAAGTTTCCAAATCATTTTGAATACAAGGAATTTTTTTTCCGCATCTAAAGGGCTTTCTAGCAACTCTAAAACGAGTGTTGTGGCTCTGTAAATAAAAAAAATATTTTTTTCACTTAGCCCAAAATTTTGTTCAAAAAATTCAAATTGTCGTAACTTTGAGATTAAGAGTTGAAATTAAAAATTGGCAAGTACGTTGCGTTAAGCGACTCGATTATTATAAAATGAGATCATAAAAAGCTCTTAGAAGAATTGAAAATTTTTAATTTTCATTCAATGGATTAAAATTTTCAAAAATACCAAAATCGTTTTGTGCCAACGAAAATGACAATTTAGAATGTAGTTGGTGTCGCTGATCACAAATCTGGACTGGGTTTGTCCATTTAAGTAATAGATTTCCGGTATTTCATAAAGGGCCGCAAAATTCAAAATTTTGTAAAATTTAACCCTCGATAACTTCGAAAGTTTTCAAGTTACACCGAATCATATTGATCGACATTTAAGGGGCTTTCGAATAAGCCGAAAATGAGAGTCTTAGGATGGTAAATAAAAAGCTCAATTTTTTAATTTTGACCAAAATTTTGTTCAAAAAATTCAAATTTTTATAACTTTGGAATTAAGAGTCCATATAAAAGACTAGCGACATTATTAAATTCAGCGAACTGTCTATTATTAAATGAGATACTAAAAAGTTCCTGCAAAATTTTGAAAATTTGCAACCAAAAACTAGGAACTGAGAGATAAAAATGTTCAAAAAACGCAAAATCGTTTCGACTCTACGAAAATGGTAATTTTGCATGTAATCGTGTTGCTGAACTCGTTTCTCTATTTGGTTTTCTTATTTATGGGATAAATTCTGTATGATTTACCAAGGTCTTCAAAAATTCGAACTTTCACAATGTTTGCACCTCTATAACGTTTTAAGTTTTTGAGCTACTTCGAATTCAAATACATTCCTGTAATCGACATTTAAAGGGTTTTTTAATAAGTCCAAACTGAACCCTGTGCGATGGTAAATAAAAAAGCTCAATTTTTCACCAAAGTTGGAGTGAATTTGAAATTGTCGCAACTTCGAAAATATGAGTCGAATTAAAAAGCTATAGACAACTTTGCGTTAAGCGGGTTTAACAGTATAAAATGAAGTCATAAAAAGACCCGGAAAAATTTCAAAATTTTCAACTTTATTTTTCTATCTCAATCGATAAAAATTTTTAAAAACGCTAAAATTGACGCCATCAAAAATAACAATTTTAAACGTAACTTGTCACCCTAATGTCGTTTCCATATCCGCTTTGCCCATTTAGTTAATGGATTTTTGACATTCCACAAAAGACTACAAAATTACGAATTTTTTTCAAAATTTACACTTTGATACTTACCAGAATTTTTGAGTTATTTCGAACATGAAAACATTTTTTAATTGGCGTTTTAAGGGCTTTCGAACGTGCCTAGAACGAGAGTTTTAGCTGCGTAAATAAAAATAAAATTTTCCATTTTGGCCAAAATTTTGTTCAAAAAATTTAAATTGTTTGGAATTAAGAGTCCAAATAAAAAACTAGCGACATCGTTTTGTCGAGCGAACTGTTTATTATTAAATGAGATACTAAAAAGTCACTGAAAAATTTTGAAAATTTTTAATTTTTTTTCTATCTCAATCGATAAATTTTTTTAAAATCGCTAAAATTGACGCCAATCATTCTCAGCCATCAAAAATAACAATTTCAAACGTAACTTGTCACCCTAATGTCATTTCCATATCCGCTTTGCCCATTTAGTTAATAGATTTTCGACATTCTACAAAAGACTACAAAATTACAATTTTTTTCAAAATTTACACTTTGATACTTAGCAGAATTTTTGAGTTATTTTGAACATGAAAACATTTTTTAAATTGGCGTTTTTAGGGCTTTTGAACATGCCTAGAACGACAGTTTTAGCTGCGTAAATAAAAAGTAAAATTTTCCATTTTGGCCAAAATTTTGTTCAAAAAATTTAAATTGTTTGGAATTAAGAGTCCAAATAAAAAACTAACGACATCGTTGTGTTGAGCGAACTGTTTATTATTAAATGAGATACTAAAAAGTCACTGAAAGATTTTGAAAATTTTCAATTTTTTTCTATCTCAATCGATAAATTTTTTTAAAATCGCTAAAATTGACGCCAATCATTCTCAGCCATCAAAAATAACAATTTCAAACGTAACTTGTCACTCTAATGTCGTTTCCATATCCGCTTTGCCCATTTAGTTAATAGATTTTCGACATTCTACAAAAGATTACAAAATTACGAATTTTTTCAAAATTTACACTTTGATACTTACCAGAATTTTTGAGTCATTTTGAAGATGAAAACATTTTTTTAATTGGCGCTTTAAGGGCTTTCGAACGTGCCTAGAACGACAGTTTTAGCTGCGTAAATAAAAAGTAAAATTTTCCATTTTGGCCAAAATTTTGTTCAAAAAATTTAAATTGTTTGGAATTAAGAGTCCAAATAAAAAACTAACGACATCGTTGTGTTGAGCGAACTGTTTATTATTAAATGAGATACTAAAAAGTCACTGAAAGATTTTGAAAATTTTCAATTTTTTTCTATCTCAATCGATAAATTTTTTTAAAATCGCTAAAATTGACGCCAATCATTCTCAGCCATCAAAAATAACAATTTCAAACGTAACTTGTCACTCTAATGTCGTTTCCATATCCGCTTTGCCCATTTAGTTAATAGATTTTCGACATTCTACAAAAGATTACAAAATTACGAATTTTTTCAAAATTTACACTTTGATACTTACCAGAATTTTTGAGTCATTTTGAAGATGAAAACATTTTTTTAATTGGCGCTTTAAGGGCTTTCGAACGTGCCTAGAACGACAGTTTTAGCTGCGTAAATAAAAAGTAAAATTTTCCATTTTGGCCAAAATTTTGTTCAAAAAATTTAAATTGTTTGGAATTAAGAGTCCAAATAAAAAACTAACGACATCGTTGTGTTGAGCGAACTGTTTATTATTAAATGAGATACTAAAAAGTCACTGAAAGATTTTGAAAATTTTCAATTTTTTTCTATCTCAATCGATAAATTTTTTTAAAATCGCTAAAATTGACGCCAATCATTCTCAGCCATCAAAAATAACAATTTCAAACGTAACTTGTCACTCTAATGTCGTTTCCATATCCGCTTTGCCCATTTAGTTAATAGATTTTCGACATTCTACAAAAGATTACAAAATTACGAATTTTTTCAAAATTTACACTTTGATACTTACCAGAATTTTTGAGTCATTTTGAAGATGAAAACATTTTTTTAATTGGCGCTTTAAGGGCTTTCGAACGTGCCTAGAACGACAGTTTTAGCTGCGTAAATAAAAAGTAAAATTTTCCATTTTGGCCAAAATTTTGTTCAAAAAATTTAAATTGTTTGGAATTAAGAGTCCAAATAAAAAACTAACGACATCGTTGTGTTGAGCGAACTGTTTATTATTAAATGAGATACTAAAAAGTCACTGAAAGATTTTGAAAATTTTCAATTTTTTTGTATCTCAATCGATAAATTTTTTTAAAATCGCTAAAATTGACGCCAATCATTCTCAGCCATCAAAAATAACAATTTCAAACGTAACTTGTCACTCTAATGTCGTTTCCATATCCGCTTTGCCCATTTAGTTAATAGATTTTCGACATTCTACAAAAGATTACAAAATTACGAATTTTTTCAAAATTTACACTTTGATACTTACCAGAATTTTTGAGTCATTTTGAAGATGAAAACATTTTTTTAATTGGCGCTTTAAGGGCTTTCGAACGTGCCTAGAACGACAGTTTTAGCTGCGTAAATAAAAAGTAAAATTTTCCATTTTGGCCAAAATTTTGTTCAAAAAATTTAAATTGTTTGGAATTAAGAGTCCAAATAAAAAATTAACGACATCGTTTTGTTGAGCGAACTGTTTATTATTAAATGAGATACTAAAAAGTCCCTGAAAGATTTTGAAAATTTTCAATTTTTTTCTATCTCAATCGATAAATTTTTTTAAAATCGCTAAAATTGACGCCAATCATTCTCAGCCATCAAAAATAACAATTTCAAACGTAACTTGTCACTCTAATGTCGTTTCCATATCCGCTTTGCCCATTTAGTTAATAGATTTTCGACATTCTACAAAAGATTACAAAATTACGAATTTTTTCAAAATTTACACTTTGATACTTACCAGAATTTTTGAGTCATTTTGAAGATGAAAACATTTTTTTAATTGGCGCTTTAAGGGCTTTCGAACGTGCCTAGAACGACAGTTTTAGCTGCGTAAATAAAAAGTAAAATTTTCCATTTTGGCCAAAATTTTGTTCAAAAAATTTAAATTGTTTGGAATTAAGAGTCCAAATAAAAAACTAACGACATCGTTGTGTTGAGCGAACTGTTTATTATTAAATGAGATACTAAAAAGTCACTGAAAGATTTTGAAAATTTTCGACCAAAAAGCTGGGTACATATTAGGGGATAAAAAAAAACGCAAAATTGTTTCGACTATACGAAAATGGTAATTTGTTTTGTTAATCGTGTCGCTGAACTGGTTTTTGCACTTGGTTTTTCCATTTAAGCGATCAATTTTGGATGTTTCACCAAAGTTTTCAAAAATTCAAATTTTCACAATGTTTGCACCTCTATTAATCTGAAATTTTTGCGCCACTTCGAATTTGAGGATATTTCTGTAATCGACACTCAAAGAGCTTTCTAATAAGCCCAAATCGAACCCCGTGCGATGGTGAATAAAAAGTCAAAATTTTCAATTTTGTCCAATATTTCGCTCAAAAAATTTCAAATTGCCATAACTTTGAAAGTAACAGTCAAAATAAAAATTAGCGACAACGTTGCTTTAAGCAACTGCAACTGTATAAAATATTAATATTTAACTATTAATCTGTTAGCTTTAATACGTAGTTATAGTGGATTAAGAAAAAGTTGAAGCTCTCGTGCGGGATTAGAAGTTTAATTTACTGAAAATCCTTGTCTTAATCTAATTTTAGCCAATGCAGTTTAACTTAATGGAGAAGATAAAAGCTACTTAATTTCTCCTTAGAGATTTCTTATTAGTTACCGGATCAATAGACGCCAGATTCTCTTCATTTAATTTTTTTAATTACTATCGTCATTGTAGCCACAAAAATTGTAAATTTTCCGATTTATCACTATAAAAATTTAATAAGGCGACTCTAAAATATTAAACAAACAATTTAAATGCGGCCATTAATTACAATTATTTACCTGTTGGAATTCCTCACAAATTTCGTGTATTTTGTAATTTTCGGTACATAAATACCAGCAAAAACACATTCTATCGATTACGTAACGAAAAGTGAAACGCCCTAAATTATATAATTACAAGAGTATTTCAACCTGGTCTTCTACACAAAACAAAACAGTCTTCAGACACGATAATTTCCAAGCAAAACTCGTGAAAAATTCCACGTCGACTTCCTGAAAATTTAAGGTATTCAGGCGGAAACGTCGCGTTCTTGTTGTTATATTCCTGAAATTTTAAATCGATAAAAATTGTTTGAACTGGAGCAAATAATCCGATATGGTATAGTTGAAGGCGTCCGGTATCGCTATATTTCGATGTGACCCTTGGCGGTGTTGCGTGAACGTCACTATCTGATTAAGGGCTCTTCGAGCCCTGTTCCGCGTACATTTCTTCATTGTGTACCTGTCTTCTGAAATGCAGCTATTGTTTGTGGAGAACAACGCGGAATTAATTACAGTCGCGAAACAGAAAATTAACAAAACCTTCTGGGATAATTAATTGATGGGGTGATGGTAGAGGGTTGATTGTTGTTATTGGAACAAATTTTTAATGCGCCAAGTTGAATTGGTTTTACGTA
This sequence comes from Pyrochroa serraticornis, assembly GCA_905333025.2. Lineage (NCBI taxonomy): Eukaryota > Metazoa > Arthropoda > Insecta > Coleoptera > Pyrochroidae > Pyrochroa > Pyrochroa serraticornis. The sequence continues at coordinate 48,883,356 of HG995152.1, forward strand.
AAATAAAGTTGTTTACAATATCAACGTTATGAGAAAAGTTTGATAATGTAATTATAATTGGGAACTCTTGGGAGTGTCTCCTGGAAATAATCCTCTCCTCTGGGTAAAAACGTGCCCTATTTCGGGCATTTTCGGTTTTATTTTTATTAACCGCCCACTAATTTTCCCCAACGGGACGTTGGTTGTCTCTATTTGTTTCCTAAATATAGCCCATAATCACAATATGGTTGCGCAAGCGTTGGAAATTTTTAGGCGCAAATGCGGCGCCCTACGAGTTTTTGGTTACAGCAAAAATTACTAATTCTAGCAATTTTATCGTTTCGGTTATAAAAACTGCAATAAATTGTCTAACGAAAGAAACTAATCACAAAGTGTAAGATAATTTTAATTCATGCGTAAAACGTATTTAAACTTGAACAACTTTGCGAAGCGCGGGGCCTTACAACCAAGACAAAAATATTATTTGAAAGTATTCGATTCATTATTTGATTTCTACCATTTCCGCCAATACAATTAAATTTTCTTAAAACCAACAGCAAAGCTTGTGACCAAAAATTACGAGAACGTATTTTTTTTAACAATTTTTTTGACACTTTCTTAGAGGAGTAAAATGACAAAAAATTGGTCTCAGGAGTTGTTTAATATTTTTCAAATTTTGTTAAGCTCCATTTACGATAGCCAGAAAATTATTTAATGCTTATGCCCTACGAGTTTTTGGTTACAGCAAAAATTACTAATTCTAGCAATTTTTTCGTTCCGGTTATGAAAATTGCAATAAATTGCCCAGCGACAGAAACTAAACATAAAGTCTAGGATAATTATAATTTATGCATAAGACGTATCTAAACTTGAACAACTTTGCGAAGCTCGGGACTAACAACCAAGACAAAAATATTATTTGAAAGTATCTTTGATTTATTCTTTGATTTCTACTCTTTCCGCCAATACAATTAAACTTTCTTAAAAGCGAACAGCAAAGTCTGTAACCAAAAAGTATGAGAACGTATTTTCTTTTTTTAAATTTTTTTTTGATACTTTTATGGAAGAGTATAATACTGAAATCTCAATTGCAGTCGAACGAGATTAAGTTAATTGAAAGTGAAATTTGGTGGTTTGCAGATTAAATGGTGAGGTGCCATTAGTTATAACATATTTGTCAGAATCTCTTGTTACCAAACAATTACTCTCAGGAGTTGTTTAACATTTTTCAAATTTTGTTAAGCTCCATTTACGAGATCCAGAAAATTATTTAATGCTTATGCTCTACGAGTTTTTGGTTACAGCCAAAATTACTAATTCTATCCATTTTTTCGCCCCGGTTATAAAAACTGCAATAAATCGTCTAGCGAAAGAAACTAACCACAAAGTGTAAGATAATTTTAATTAATGCATAAAACGTCTCCAAACTTGAACAATTTTGCGAAACTCGGGTCTTACAACCAAGACAAAAATATTATTTTAAACTATCTTCGACTCATTCCTTGATTCCGACTCTTTCCGCCAGCATAATTAGATTTTTCTAAAAACGAACAGCAAAGTCTGTGACCAAAAAGGTACGAGAACGTATTTTTTCTAACTATTTTTTTGACACTCTTATAGAAGAGTAAAATGCCAAACAATTACTCTCAGGAGTTGTTTAACATTTTTCAAATTTTGTTAAACCCCATTTACGAGAGCCAGAAAATTGTTTAATATTTATGCCCTACGAGTTTTTGGTTACAGCCAAAACTACTAATTCTACCAATTTTTTTATTCCGGTTATAAAAACTGCAATAAATTACCCAGCGAAAGAAACTAAACACAACGTGTAAGATAATTTAAATTTTTTTCGTAAAACGTATCCAAACTTGTACAAGTTTGGCCTTACAGCCAAGACAAAAATATTATTTGAAAGTATTCGATTCATTCTTTGATTTCTACTCTTTCCGCCAATACAATTAAATTTTTTTAAAAACGAACAGCAAAGTCTGTGACCAAAAAGTACGAGAACGTATTTTTTTTAACAATTTCTTTGACACTTTCATAGAAGAGTAAAATGCCAAACAATTGCTCTCCGGAGTTGTTTAACATTTTTCAAATTTTGTTAAGCCAACAACCAAGACAAAAATATTATTTGAAAGTATCTTCGTTTCATTCTTTGATTCCTACTCTTTCCACCAACATAATTAATTTTTTTTAAAAACGAGCAGCAAAGCCTGTAACCAAAAAGTAACAGAGCGTATTTTTTTATCAAATTTTTTGACACGTTCATAGAAGAATAAAATACTGAAATCTCAGTTGCAGTCGAACGAAACAAATTTAATTGAAAGTGAAATTTGTTGGTCTGCACATTAAATGGTGAGGTGCCATATTTGGCATCCATTGGTTGTAACGTAATTCTTGTAACTAAACAATTGCTTTCAGGAGTTGTTTAACATTTTTCAAATTTTGTTAAGCCCCATTTACGAGAGCCCGAAACTTATTTAATGCTTATAAAATTTAATAATAAAATTTTATAAATAGAATCCACGAGAGAGTTTTCTTTTTATAAAAGAGATCTGCTTCATGACCCATCACTTCACCACTTTGACGAAACAAAACGCAGCACGTGCATTGAGGCACGATGCAAGACAGTTAATCAATAACGAAAGCTCTACGCTCTTCTATTATTCATTCATTCACAATATAATGTTGACAGAAATTTCAAACCCTACAAAAATAATGATAATAATGTGACACCGCTTCTTGTATTTTTTTTCAACTATAAAAAACCAACAAAAAGAAGTCGCGTAGCGTTTTTGTAATTATTCGAGAAGTCGCCGCAGTGTTCCCGTGAAGGTAGCAGGTAAATCGTCGATTTTTAGATTCTACATAGAGAAAGGAGAGCGTTTCACTTTTCGTTACGCTCCCTATTTTAGGCTACCGCGGCTCAAATTTTTTTATTTAAATAAACGAGTTTGTTTAAATAGTTAAGCAATAACTTTTCTCGCCACTAAGATGATTGTGGTTGTATAAATAATTTTCTTGTAAATAACGAACGGAAAATTTCTAATGTGAGAATTTCGTGCTAATAAATTCCCCAATAATGAAATTGAGGAAGTGAAAATCGTCACGCTTCACCACAATAAACTTCAATCTAATTTACGAAGTTGTGATTAGTATCGTGAAATGAAACATTTAAATGCGAAACGATTTTTTCGTTAAAATTATCATTGACGAAATATTTTTCTTTTGCAGGGTTTTCAAAAAGTCATCACCAAACAACAAGCTGACCATGTACTTAAGCTCTAGAGATTTGGTGGTGTCCTCTGGTCGGATCGATAGGCTTCAGGGAGTTTTGCTAGTCGACCCAGAATTCGTGGAGAACCGCAAAGTTTATGGACAGGTCACTCTCACATTCAGGTAAGCTGGCGGTTTAGTTGGATAATCCGATATTTTCTTCTCGAATGGCCGTGCTAAACCAACCGCCACTTTATAATCTTTTAATGTGATCCTTATCAAAAAAGTCATTTGTTTTGGATGAAACGATTCAGCAAGCGAAAAGTTGTCGCTCTGACACAATTAAAAAATTTAAAAACGTAACAAAGTTCTTGTGTCTAAGTGAAATTTCAATGTTTCGATTTCAATTGACGATCCAGTTTTGGATTTTGATTAATTGACAATTACAAAAATCAAAAATTATAATAATCAATGGGCGCATTGACGCGGTTTCGATTCCCACTGGGGAGCACGGTCTGGGTTCGACTCCGGCCGGTGCGGCTAGTAACTTTGTTTAGATTCGACAGCAAATTAAGTAACTAAATTCGCATTACCGGAAGAAAGTTTATAAGTTATCCAGATTCAGGTAAATTCAGATTTTGAAAACTTCCCTAATAAAAGTTCAGGAACTGCAATAAATAAATAATTCTGTGGCATGGAAGATTCGCTACTTTCAATATTTAAAAATCGAATTTCTTTGTCTTTTCTTGAAAATAGGTCAGGTCACTTTAATAAAGATATTGCCACTCAAATCGTAACAGCGCCATCAACAACACAACAAAGTTTACCACTAATCTAACAACAGTTAGAGGATACGTAACTAGTTGAGTTGTTCAATTTAATTACGACGGTAAGTTTGTTTACTTCATCATTCCTGTTTAGTTTTAAGCTTAACGAACATCGAAAGCTTCGAACTTGCTAAATTTAAGGGTGGGAGTCCGCATTTTGTGGTTAGAAGCACTTTAAAATTCTTAACCGCAAATCGATTTCGTTCCACCCCTCTATGGTTCCTTAATTAAACGAAAAATTCCGATTAAGTGTCCCGAAATTTAAAATCGACGTTTTCGACCCAACATCAAGATTTTTTCTAATTTTAATTATTAATTGCTTCAGTTTACTGTGTCAAGGTTAACAATTTTTCAATGTTGATAATCAATCAAAAAACGTTTTTTGGACCATGCAAGTGACGAATATTAATAAAATCAAAGAGATGAAAGCGACACTTTTGTTTATCTTTCAGTAAATTTTACTTTTCAGTAATTACGTCGGTTACGGCAATTTTAACCCACGAAATCGTTTAATTCGGCGACTGGCCAATTACTGCGAGACAGTTAAATTTATTGTAAGGTGAACGAAACGAATTGGGTTGAAGTTGCAAAAACAAATTGCCGACAAAATCGATTTTAAACTCTATTTATGGAGTTTTCTCCCCTTAAAGAAGATATCTAGAGAATAATTTTTTGTTGTTTAATAGAAAATTGTTTCAGGGCTACAATTCTAGAATTTTTACTGCAATTTCCATAAATTGTATCAATATTCTCACAGTAGATGGAGCCACTTTCGAGATTCAATTATTCAAAATCGACACTAATCCATAACCGTACGTTGGCTATTTATTAACGAATTGATACTGTGCGATTATTGTTAATTAAAACACGAATTGAGCAGCGCAATGTTTGAATTTTAACAAAATTTCGAATTTTGGTTGCGCCATCTACCGGATTTTTCCGCAACTATTTCGACGGAAACTGTAATGTTGGTAACAAAAAAATTGGCCACCAATTTAAGCGATCCATCGAAGCGCTAAAGAGACGGCAAAAATTTCTTTTATCCAAAATCTCTTTCAGAATACCTTAGAATCGCGAAGGAAGTAATTTTTTGCGTTTTCATGGGGTTGGTTTGTTCGAGTATAGGAAGCGATCGTTCGGACTGGTCGAATTTCTGGAAGCGTATCGTGATTCGTGCACGAAATCAACGGAATTTCACCTCTCGTCATCGTTTAGTTTAAGGGGTCGAACATGCTGTTTCGGCAAGTTCTCCATTACCCCCGGAACACTCTCAACTAAGCCTACATAAAGACAACTGCTAATGGATTCAGTTATTACGAAAGGACCTCCCCATACCAGATGATATTGTCGTTTCGTCGCGTCATTCTATCTCTCGTCACTTCCATTTTCTACATCGAGAAACCTAAAACTTATGAGGTCACACGAATAAAATGTATCCAGTCACCCTTTAGTACTTAATTCTATCAACATTGGGAGAAATTTCGTTAATGTTAAGTCGTAATGGGGAGGTTTTACGCAGATGTTGCTTGTAATGTGATAATTTCGAAGATTGGTTGGTCATTTTGTTTACTAAATTTTGTTAGTTGCTTTAGTGGCGAGTGCAAGCGAAACTCGAAAACAATTTGTGCAATATCGTAAGGTTCGGTTCAACTGAATTTAATAGTTTTGGTGGATTTTGAATTTTTATTTATTTTGGTTACAAGAAACGAAATGGGTCAATGTTGAGCAACATTCAGCAATATTTAATTATGCAACCATCGACCCTCTTGTACTACCTGCGCGTAAGGAATCGATTTACAATTTCTCTGTGTTTTCTAGCATCAAGAAACCTCGGAAAGTACCAAAATTTTCCAGAAATTGTTCAATGAACCGAAGTTCCTCGTTAAAGCGCGCTTCGAAGACTCCTCATAACATTCTATAGAGGACCAAAAACTATTTTGTTTCGAATCATGATTAGTGTAGTTACATTACGTTTGTCAACATTGTTCAACTATTTCGATTATTATTCGGCAGTAGATCAACACTTGAGTGATGTTCGACATCATTACCCCAGCAAGTCACTAAAAATAATTTCCCCTGAAATGGATTCGACGAAATTGTTTCAATTTCGAAAATTTGAATTTTGCAGTGAATTTCAGAATTAATAATTTCGGTAATCAAGGGACGAAGCGATTAATCACTCGCTACAGATTAACAAAATCTGAATACCCAGAAACTAAGTTTCGTTCTATATTAAGGAGTTGAGGGCTTAACGAATCTTTGTTTCGAGATAGTTAATAATTTCTCGTTGTTAGTGAAGTTTCGAAAGGAAATTAACACTTGGCCGATTTTCTACTAAATCGATTAACTCCAGTTATGAAAGTTGTTAATAAAATTTTTTTACAGGTACGGCCGTGAAGACGAGGAGGTAATGGGCCTGAAATTCTGCAACGAGGCCATAATGTGTTTAGCTCAGCTTTATCCTCCACACCCCGGTGCTCAAGCACTTGAAGGAAACACACCATTACAGGTGGGATATCCAATAAAAATATTGATAATCGTCAAGTTTTTTGTAGGTGAAAATCTTAATCAATCACGAAACTGAACCGGACGTCAGTCGTTATTTAATTAAAAATTCCTCGATTTTTAATGTTCACCCGATGAAGGGATCAAGTGTCGATGTCATCAAGTTGAACAGTACATTTGCGAGTCTTTTTTAATTTGATAGAGAGGTTAAACGTGATTGATGCGGGAGTCCACTAATTACAGGAAACTTGATTGATTGAAATCTTGCGAGTTAGTTCGAAATTGTTCCGGAAACGCCGTTAGGTTGAGGTTCCTCAAGTTATTTAGACAAAAAAATATTTTTAGTGGGGGAATTTTACTGAATTTTGTTGGTCGAAGCTTAAAAATTGTTTGATGCCAAAATTCATCAATTTTCATTCATCGTTGTGGCAATTCGAACGTTACGCACCAGGTGTCGCGTGTACGTGGGGAACCCCCGCTGAATAATCGTTTCGATCCTTTGAATTTTCTGGAAAATGCCGCATCATTTTAGCAAAATAGTCGCGTTGTCGGATATTGAATATCAATATTTAAGTGTGCTTTCCGTCAATTCCTCCAAAGCCCAAAGGCAGGAGAGATCGGTTTTATTCCACTTTCCATGTAAATGCACCCAACGTTACATCTGTGTCCGAAAATGAGACTCGCAACTACTTAGGTTTGCTACGATTCCAACAAAATTATCGAATCGATTTGTGTATTGTTTTAAATTTGGAAATTGAAGTTTCAACAAATTCACTTGCGATTAATCCATGTAAATGCAACCAACGTTACATCTGTGTCCGAAAATGAGACTCGCAACTACTTAGGTTTGCTACGATTCCTAATTTATTGAATCGATTTGTGTATTGTTTTAAATTTGGAAATTGAAGTTTCAACAAATTCACTTGCGATTAAGTTTCGCTTTGATTTCTCTTCCAACCCTCCAACCTTGATCTCGACTCGACACTTATTGGTTTCGTTGTAACGTACAAAGCTATTATTGACATACCACGTAATAAGCGATCTATCTTAAGAAAAACCGGTGACCCGATGTAACAATTTCCAAACAAACCCGTTACTAATAGAAATGGGAGTTTCGGAAATTTTCCACCCCTTTTTGCTTTAATTCACTCCAACTCGACTGATGTTTCTGTTTTAGTTATAATTGCGATTCGATGACTTCAATGTGTCGGAGGATTTGAGGTTGTAGGCGAGAGACCCGAAACTTTTCCTCAAATTACTATATCGAATCGACATCTAAAGTTATTTACTAACTTTATCACGAAAACTTTCCAAGAGATGGTGGAACGGACGGAATTGAATATTGTAACTTGAGATTTTTTATTGGTGCGATTAATTAATTTCCGGTCGCTTTCGATATGGGATATTTGTGTTATTGGGTTGAGGTAATTCAGTGAACAAAAACAATGGACCGAATGCCCCGAGTAATTTTTAGACAGCGATGACGTCAAAACTCGAAGAAGCTCTCGTCGGATCGGATTACTGAAATAATTTGAAATTCAGGAATTTGATGCGAAAAGGTGTCTAATTAAAAAAGTCGGGATCAAGCTTAAGGAAGTTAATGAGTTGTTTGGAATTTGTGTCAATTTTTTTATTTGATCCTGGCGCGTTAAAGAAACAAAATCTTTGTACGATTCGTAAAAATAATTTTAAAATAGAAGAAAAGTATCGAAATCAGAAATTTTGTGGCTTTGTTGAAGAACATTTTTTGTGTTTGTCTATTGTTCGCTGAAAATTCTTTGTGCAAGATGAAAAAATTAGAAAAACTTTCAAAAATAATTAGTCAAATTAAACTACTGGATCAGTAATAAAGTAGTGCAGGTCGCTCCTCTTGGGAAGGCTACAGCAAGGCACTTTGTAGTCGTTTTTTAAGAGTAAAGGCAAAGGTGGAAGAATGGCAATGATAAAATTTTTCTGAAAATTTGAAAAAAAAAAGAAACCAAAAGTAGTCTTTAGACGAGGAAAGTGATGAAAGCGCGAATTTTTCAAGATTATCAAGAGTATGGCCCCGTAGCCATCTGACAAATCAAATAATTTCTCTTAGGTAGCTTTTACGTTATATCTATGTTAGGAAAAAAAATAATTCTTCGATTCAAGGAGAAATTATTAACAACTCAAAATAAATTCCAAAACTGTTGTTAGACGAAGTTACGAGAACTGTGCAAACCTGGCCAACAACTCCTCGTTTTCTCTCATTTTTCATGCAATTTTTACAATTTTTTTCCACTTGTACTTTAAGTTGCTTCAAGCACTTAAGGGAGGCGTTACCGGAAACAAATCACTGTTAAAGTTTCGCCATATATTATTCATAACCCGCTGTCGAATCGGGAGTTCTCCAGTTGTCTCGTCGTTTTTAAATTGAATTGATTGCATCGTTCAGCAGGTTTGCGTAAACTCGGATAATGGCTAAGATAAATGAAATCGTCTTCAGTTTTCCCTAACGTGTTTCCGTATTTGTGCGACATTTCCCGAAAGCACGTATCAAAGGGAATCTCGTGTAATAGATCAAACCTACGAATTGAGGATTCTTCATAGTAAAGATTGGTGGAATCGCAATTTGTAAATGTCAATTGTTAACCAATATTAGCGAAAACGGATCATTTATCATCGAATTATTTCACTTTATTATTCAACAATTTCTCCAATAACAAATCGCTTTGTTGTGGGGTTTAAATGATTTTATACGTAGAGTTAGTTGGGAATTTTTGCAATGATGACGTAAATATTTAGGGGATGAGTCAGTAATTTGTTGCTATTCGCGAAATTAATTGCGATAAATAATTTTTTGGGTGAAAATATCTCGTTTCTGCTTTCAGAATTTTTTTTAAAATGGAACGTGATCCTTTATGGAGACAATTAATTTTATTATGTAAATATGAAACATGTTCTCATAAAGTGGTCGTCAGGGGCAGTTTTCATACTTTTTAATATCCTGAAAAGCGTACACAAAAAAAATTTTCAGGTAAATATTTGACGCGTAGTTGATTCAAAACAGATCCTACTTGTCCTGATTTTAAATATTTTACTCATCTCCCATTTTTCGATTTAGTTCGACCATTTAAGGCATTGATTTTGTAAATTTTATGACAACATCTTGGAAATTTTTTCTCTTTCCCCAATGAATCTCGTCTTGCTGATCGTGTTTTGGAGTCTCTTCGCACAATTAAAAAATAGATTCGCTGTAGTCGATAAAATCGTACTAAAATGCTAATTTTTATAAAATTTGAACCTTCATAGTTCCTTATTTCGAATATTTTGTGAGAATTTATGAGAATTTTTTTTTAATGTCTCAAATATGGGAGCAATTTCGATTCAATTTGATACTATTCCGCATTTTCTCCGGGATTCGCTAATAATTGAGCGCTCGATAACACAACAACAAGAGAATTTTATTTAGAACGTTCCACGTAGTCTGACGGCGATAGCGCAGGCCGGCCGCTCTCGGATGATCGAGGTCGCGCTTCTGGAACGTCTCAAAGTTTACCACAATAATGAAGATTTACGTAAATGTGGTAATGGAAGCGGAGATTTCCATAAAAACCTTTTTGAAAATTCTAAAATTACAAAAATTTGACACGAAAGCAAGCGAAAATTATCAACAGCAGTGCAATAAATTATTTCGCTTTTCTAAAGATAAATTGGATGATTCCAATAGTTTCTAGTGAAAATCAAACTTTAAAAAAAATTAGTTTAGCTCGAATCGTTGTAAACTTGTGGTAGGTACCTAATTATTGAAGGCAATAGAATAGAAAAATAATTTTGAAATCTATGCCGCTACATCTAAATTAACTTACAAAATAACCAGTTAAATTAGTTAGTTGGGTTGCGCCTAAACAATTCCATTTCCGTTTGAACACACACAGTCTTCGTTTATCGAATTTCCAAGACACCAATCACAATAATCTCGTTCATTGTCTGTTCGATCCTTGACGTTGGTTTCATCGTTATTGTGGTTTGTAATTGAGTTGCAGACATTTCACTTTAATCTTGTCTTATCTCAATTAATGAAAAGAATGCCAAAAGATTCGCAAAATCTGCTTAAGAAATTTCCCTCCCACTTGGTCTCAACGTTACGAAGACAACTAAAAGTGACAGCAAAGTTTCTTATCCGGGATTCTCGTTAGGAACAAGTGGCTGAAACGTAATTGAAGATTCGATTTTTAAGTTTTATTAGAAGATGGCCGGAAAAATTATTTAAATGTTTCAAAAAAATTTCGTCAGTGTAACCGAATTTAGTGATTTGAAGGGAAATCAATTTTTGTTGAAGTTTCTGACCCAATTATAGTTAGCGAGTAATAATTGGGACAACTTCAATTATCGATTTCGTCAATAACGAGAAGTTGCGGCAGTTTTGTTTTGCGATTTTTGTTTGTTAACGGACCTGTCTCGAGCTGGTTTTGTTGAAATAAATTTTAATTAGCGAAATACCGAACAAAATCACCTTCTTAAATTAATTATTTTCGTTTCTTTTAATGAAAACAAAAAAATGTTAATAATTCAAAGCTACAGATTCGTTTATTTTTTTCAATTTCGCTTCTGGAATTGACAAACACGTGATTGGATTTTGTTGCGTTTCCTGCTTAATGTCTTTTTCAGAAACTTTTCGAAAAATTATTTCAGTAAATTTGCAATTAATGTTGTTCGATGGGATGGCTGTGTATTACTGGTTGCCTGCCATTTTGAAATTCCATCTTTCCATCTCACCTTATCATAACCACCCCCGCTCGATCTCGAGGTCTCCCTCATCATTGTTTTTTGCAAAGAAGGGTCGGGTGTACACCAAAATTACATCCAATACATTGTCTCTTTGATATAACCGTGTTGGGCTGCAGCGTGGTATCAAGCGAATCTAATTTACGTGCATCCATCTGATGAAGGTAAGCTCGAGCTGTTAACTCACACTTTTATTGCCCCTACAAATGTTAAAGAAGGCTTAATAGCCTTGGGCATGATGCTACAAATATTTGGAACGTAAAACAAGATCCACCAATAAGCCTCTTCGAATATTTATTATGCCCCTGGAACAAGAAGACAACAATTAGGATACATTTAACCATTTAACATAAAATACGTAATGTATCAAAATCTATCTTCGAATCTTTCCTTGACATATCGTCGGACTACTCACCAATCGTAGCTTCTATTTTCAACAAGACTACTGAAACCATACGACTACTTAGTCTATTTAACCATAAAACGAACTGTGAACAGTTTTGAGAAAATCTAGTCGTGCATATCTCTTACTTAAAACTGCCCAAGACGTTGAGCTAGCAGTCAGATAACCGAAATATTGCAAGAGGCTGCAACTTACAATACACGTAATGTTCCAGTTATGATCAGACAAAAAATTGCAGAGAGAGGATATTTATGTAAAAACTGGGACGACTCGAGAAGGGAAAACAATAAAACTAAGCTGAAGCTAGTAAGGATGTGAAGAAATTGCGTCTGTTCAAGAATACTTAGACTCTCTAGCCTTCACTGAAGCTACAGACTATTCCCTTTGGAAGGCGACAAAAAAATTAGAATGGCCGCAACAATTCTATCCCTTTGTACGAGATATTTTTGGAAAATGGGCAAGAGACGACAAAGAGAAGACAACGGCCTTTGCTGATCATTTAGCAAGAGGATTTGAACTGAACGAAGAGGACGCCACTACAGATTACAAAGAGTTTTGCGATTATTTAGCTACTCCAATACAAATGGACCTACCAGTGGAAAAGTTCAGTCTTTTAGAAGTTAAAAATATAATAATGAACAACATAAACCCGAAAATGATCTTGCAATTGGTGAGTTACTAAAAGAAAGTTCAATTACTGAATTCAAAATTTGCAACAAATCTTCAATGCGGTCACTATCCCAGCGAATGGAAACTCTTGCAAATTGTTGATATCAAAAAGTGGAAAAAATTCTGAAGAACTAGCTTCGTGATATTGATCATCTCCAAAGTGTTCGAAAAGCTAGAAAAGTAACTGGAAGTAGCGACATTATCACAAGACAAAAGCTCAGACACCATGAACTGTTTAACTAGAAAGGCAATCTATCTTAATACTTTCCAGCCTACCCGCGGGTCAAGTGATCTAAGAAAATTCTCCGATTTGGTAGATTTCTACATCAATGAAAACAACTTGTGATAGAATCTTCTCTTGACGTATCGTCGGACCACTCACCAATCGTAGTTTCTATTTTCAACAAGACTACTGAAACCATACGACTACTTAGTCTTTTTAACCATAAAACGAACTGTGAAGAGTTTTGAGAAAATCTAGTGGTGCATATCTCTTACTTAAAACTGCCCAAGACGTTGAGCTAGCAGTCAGATAACCGAAATATTGCAAGAGGCTGCAACTTACAATACACGTAATGTTCCAGTTATGATCAGACAAAAAATTGCAGAGAGAGGATATTTATGTAAAAAATGGCACGACTCGAGAAGGGAAAACAATAAAAATAAGCTGAAACTAGTAAGGATGTGAAGAAATTGCGTCTGGGTATTAAAAACAAAAATGTTCAAGAATACTTAGACTCTCTAACCTTCACTGAAGCTACAGACTATTCCCTTTGGAAGGTGACAAAAAAATTAGAATAGCCGCAACAATTCTATTCCTTTGTACGAGATATTTTTGGAAAATGGGCAAGAGACGACAAAGAGAAGACAACGGCCTTTGCTGATCATTTAGCAAGAGTATTTGAACTGAACGAAGAGGACGCCACTACAGATTACAAAGAGTTTAGCGATTACCTAGCTACTCCAATACAAATGGACCTACCAGTGGAAAAATTGATTCTTTTAGAAGTTAAAAATATAATAATGAACAACATAAACCCGAAAATGATCTTGTAATTGGTGAGATACTAAAAGAAAGTTCAATTAATGAATTCAAAATTTGCAACAAATCTTCAATACGGTCACTATCCCAGCGAATGGAAACTCTTGCAAATTGTTGATATCAAAAAGTGGAAAAAATTCTGAAGAAGTAGCTTCGTGATATTGATCATCACCAAAGTGTTCGAAAAGCTAGAAAAGTAACAGGAAGTACCGAAATTATCACAAGACAAAAGCTCAGACACCATGAACTGTTTAACTAGAAAAGCAATTTATCTTAATACTTTCTAGCCTAGCTACGGGTCAAATGATCTAAGAAAGTTCTTCGATTTGGTAGATTTCTACATCAATGAAAACAACTTGTGATATAATCTTCTCTTGACGTATCGTCGGACCACTCACCAATCGTAGCTTCTATTTTCAACAAGACTACTGAAACCATACGACTACTTAGTCTATTTAACCATAAAACGATCTGTGAAGAGTTTTGAGAAAATCTAGTCGTGCATATCTCTTACTTAAAACTTCCCAAGACGTTGAGCTAGCAGTCAGATAACCGAAATATTGCAAGAGGCTGCAACTTACAATACACGTAATGTTCCAGTTATGATCAGACAAAAAATTGCAGAGAGAGGATATTTATGTAAAAAATGGTACAACTCGTGAAGGGAAAACAATAAAAGTAAGCTGAAGCTAGTAAGGATGTGAGGAGATTGCGTCTGGGTATTAAAAACAAAAATGTTCAAGAATACTTAGACTCTCTAACCTTCACTGAAGCTACAGACTATTCCCTTTGGAAGGCGACAAAAAAATTAGAATGGCCGCAACAATTCTATCCCTTTGTACGAGATATTTTTGGAAAATGGGCAAGAGACGACAAAGAGAAGACAACGGCCTTTGCTGATCATTTAGCAAGAGGATTTGAACTGAACGAAGAGGACGCCACTACAGATTACAAAGAGTTTAGCGATTACCTAGCTACTCTAATACAAATGGACCCACCAGTGGAAAAGTTGAGTCTTTTAGAAGTTAAAAATATAATAATGAACAACATAAATCCGAAAATGATCTTGCAATTCGTGAGGTACTAAAAGAAAGTTTCACTACTGAATTCAAAATTTGCAACAAATCTTCAATGCGGTCACTATCCCAGCGAATGGAAACTCTTGCAAATTGTTGATATCAAAAAGTGGAAAAAATTCTGAAGAAGTAGCTTCGTGATATTGATCATCACCAAAGTGTTCGAAAAGCTAGAAAAGTAACTGGAAGTAGCGACATTATCACAAGACAAAAGCTCAGACACCATGAACTGTTTAACTAGAAAAGCAATTTATCTTAATACTTTCTAGCCTAGCTACGGGTCAAATGATCTAAGAAAGTTCTTCGATTTGGTAGATTTCTACATCAATGAAACAACTTGTGATAGAATCTTCTCTTGATATATCGTCGGACGACTCACCAGTCGTAGCTTCTATTTTCAACAAGACTACTGAAAGCATACGACTACTTAGTCTATTTAATCATAAAACGAACTGTGAAGAGTTTTGAGAAAATCTAGTCGTGCATATCTCTTACTTAAAACTCCCCAAGACGTTGAGCTAGCAGTCAGATAACCGAAATATTGCAAGAGGCTGCAACTTACAATACACGTAATGTTCCAGTTATGATCAGACAAAAAATTGCAGAGAGAGGATATTTATGTAAAAAATGGTACAACTCGTGAAGGGAAAACAATAAAACTAAGCTGAAGCTGGTAAGGATGTGAAGAAATTGCGTCTGGGTATTAAAAACAAAAATGTTCAAGAATACTTAGACTCTCTAACCTTCACTGAAGCTACAGACTATTCCCTTTGGAAGGCGACAAAAAAATTACAATGGCCGCAACAATTCTATCCCTTTGTACGAGATATTTTTGGAAAATGGGCAAGAGACGACAAAGAGAAGACAACGGCCTTTGCTGATCATTTAGCAAGAGGATTTGAACTGAACGAAGAGGACGCCACTACAGATTACAAAGAGTTTAGCGATTACCTAGCTACTCTAATACAAATGGACCCACCAGTGGAAAAGTTGAGTCTTTTAGAAGTTAAAAATATAATAATGAACAACATAAATCCGAAAATGATCTTGCAATTCGTGAGGTACTAAAAGAAAGTTTCACTACTGAATTCAAAATTTGCAACAAATCTTCAATGCGGTCACTATCCCAGCGAATGGAAACTCTTGCAAATTGTTGATATCAAAAAGTGGAAAAAATTCTGAAGAAGTAGCTTCGTGATATTGATCATCACCAAAGTGTTCGAAAAGCTAGAAAAGTAACTGGAAGTAGCGACATTATCACAAGACAAAAGCTCAGACACCATGAACTGTTTAACTAGAAAAGCAATTTATCTTAATACTTTCTAGCCTAGCTACGGGTCAAATGATCTAAGAAAGTTCTTCGATTTGGTAGATTTCTACATCAATGAAACAACTTGTGATAGAATCTTCTCTTGATATATCGTCGGACGACTCACCAGTCGTAGCTTCTATTTTCAACAAGACTACTGAAAGCATACGACTACTTAGTCTATTTAATCATAAAACGAACTGTGAAGAGTTTTGAGAAAATCTAGTCGTGCATATCTCTTACTTAAAACTCCCCAAGACGTTGAGCTAGCAGTCAGATAACCGAAATATTGCAAGAGGCTGCAACTTACAATACACGTAATGTTCCAGTTATGATCAGACAAAAAATTGCAGAGAGAGGATATTTATGTAAAAAATGGTACAACTCGTGAAGGGAAAACAATAAAACTAAGCTGAAGCTGGTAAGGATGTGAAGAAATTGCGTCTGGGTATTAAAAACAAAAATGTTCAAGAATACTTAGACTCTCTAACCTTCACTGAAGCTACAGACTATTCCCTTTGGAAGGCGACAAAAAAATTACAATGGCCGCAACAATTCTATCCCTTTGTACGAGATATTTTTGGAAAATGGGCAAGAGACGACAAAGAGAAGACAACGGCCTTTGCTGATCATTTAGCAAGAGGATTTGAACTGAACGAAGAGGACGCCACTACAGATTACAAAGAGTTTAGCGATTACCTAGCTACTCTAATACAAATGGACCCACCAGTGGAAAAGTTGAGTCTTTTAGAAGTTAAAAATATAATAATGAACAACATAAATCCGAAAATGATCTTGCAATTCGTGAGGTACTAAAAGAAAGTTTCACTACTGAATTCAAAATTTGCAACAAATCTTCAATGCGGTCACTATCCCAGCGAATGGAAACTCTTGCAAATTGTTGATATCAAAAAGTGGAAAAAATTCTGAAGAAGTAGCTTCGTGATATTGATCATCACCAAAGTGTTCGAAAAGCTAGAAAAGTAACTGGAAGTAGCGACATTATCACAAGACAAAAGCTCAGACACCATGAACTGTTTAACTAGAAAAGCAATTTATCTTAATACTTTCTAGCCTAGCTACGGGTCAAATGATCTAAGAAAGTTCTTCGATTTGGTAGATTTCTACATCAATGAAACAACTTGTGATAGAATCTTCTCTTGATATATCGTCGGACCACTCACCAATCGTAGCTTCTATTTTCAACAATACCACTGAAAACATACGACCACTTAGTCTATTTAATCATAAAACGAACTGTGAAGAGTTTTGAGAAAATTTAGTCGTGCATATCTCTTACTTAAAACTCCCCAAGACGTTGAGCTAGCAGTCAGATAACCGAAATATTGCAAGAGGCTGCAACTTACAATACACGTAATGTTCCAGTTATGATCAGACAAAAAATTGCAGAGAGAGGATATTTATGTAAAAAATGGTACAACTCGTGAAGGGAAAACAATAAAAGTAAGCTGAAGCTAGTAAGGATGTGAGGAGATTGCGTCTGGGTATTAAAAACAAAAATGTTCAAGAATACTTAGACTCTCTAACCTTCACTGAAGCTACAGACTATTCCCTTTGGAAGGCGACAAAAAAATTAGAATGGCCGCAACAATTCTATCCCTTTGTACGAGATATTTTTGGAAAATGGGCAAGAGACGACAAAGAGAAGACAACGGCCTTTGCTGATCATTTAGCAAGAGGATTTGAACTGAACGAAGAGGACGCCACTACAGATTACAAAGAGTTTAGCGATTACCTAGCTACTCTAATACAAATGGACCCACCAGTGGAAAAGTTGAGTCTTTTAGAAGTTAAAAATATAATAATGAACAACATAAATCCGAAAATGATCTTGCAATTCGTGAGGTACTAAAAGAAAGTTTCACTACTGAATTCAAAATTTGCAACAAATCTTCAATGCGGTCACTATCCCAGCGAATGGAAACTCTTGCAAATTGTTGATATCAAAAAGTGGAAAAAATTCTGAAGAAGTAGCTTCGTGATATTGATCATCACCAAAGTGTTCGAAAAGCTAGAAAAGTAACTGGAAGTACTGACATTATCACAAGACAAAAGCTCAGACACCATGAACTGTTTAACTAGAAAAGCAATTTATCTTAATACTTTCTAGCCTAGCTACGGGTCAAATGATCTAAGAGAGTTCTTCGATTTGGTAGATTTCTACATCAATGAAACAACTTGTGATAGAATCTTCTCTTGATATATCGTCGGACGACTCACCAGTCGTAGCTTCTATTTTCAACAAGACTACTGAAAGCATACGACTACTTAGTCTATTTAACCATAAAACGAACTGTGAAGAGTTTTGAGAAAATTTAGTCGTGCATATCTCTTACTTAAAACTCCCCAAGACGTTGAGCTAGCAGTCAGATAACCGAAATATTGCAAGAGGCTGCAACTTACAATACACGTAATGTTCCAGTTATGATCAGACAAAAAATTGCAGAGAGAGGATATTTATGTAAAAAATGGTACAACTCGTGAAGGGAAAACAATAAAAGTAAGCTGAAGCTAGTAAGGATGTGAGGAGATTGCGTCTGGGTATTAAAAACAAAAATGTTCAAGAATACTTAGACTCTCTAACCTTCACTGAAGCTACAGACTATTCCCTTTGGAAGGCGACAAAAAAATTAGAATGGCCGCAACAATTCTATCCCTTTGTACGAGATATTTTTGGAAAATGGGCAAGAGACGACAAAGAGAAGACAACGGCCTTTGCTGATCATTTAGCAAGAGGATTTGAACTGAACGAAGAGGACGCCACTACAGATTACAAAGAGTTTTGCGATTATTTAGCTACTCCAATACAAATGGACCTACCAGTGGAAAAGTTCAGTCTTTTAGAAGTTAAAAATATAATAATGAACAACATAAACCCGAAAATGATCTTGCAATTGGTGAGTTACTAAAAGAAAGTTCAATTACTGAATTCAAAATTTGCAACAAATCTTCAATGCGGTCACTATCCCAGCGAATGGAAACTCTTGCAAATTGTTGATATCAGAAAGTAGAAAAAATTCTGAAGAACTAGCTTCGTGATATTGATCATCTCCAAAGTGTTCGAAAAGCTAGAAAAGTAACTGGAAGTACTGACATTATCACAAGACAAAAGCTCAGACACCATGAACTGTTTAACTAGAAAAGCAATTTATCTTAATACTTTCTAGCCTAGCTACGGGTCAAATGATCTAAGAGAGTTCTTCGATTTGGTAGATTTCTACATCAATGAAACAACTTGTGATAGAATCTTCTCTTGATATATCGTCGGACGACTCACCAGTCGTAGCTTCTATTTTCAACAAGACTACTGAAAGCATACGACTACTTAGTCTATTTAACCATAAAACGAACTGTGAAGAGTTTTGAGAAAATTTAGTCGTGCATATCTCTTACTTAAAACTCCCCAAGACGTTGAGCTAGCAGTCAGATAACCGAAATATTGCAAGAGGCTGCAACTTACAATACACGTAATGTTCCAGTTATGATCAGACAAAAAATTGCAGAGAGAGGATATTTATGTAAAAAATGGTACAACTCGTGAAGGGAAAACAATAAAAGTAAGCTGAAGCTAGTAAGGATGTGAGGAGATTGCGTCTGGGTATTAAAAACAAAAATGTTCAAGAATACTTAGACTCTCTAACCTTCACTGAAGCTACAGACTATTCCCTTTGGAAGGCGACAAAAAAATTAGAATGGCCGCAACAATTCTATCCCTTTGTACGAGATATTTTTGGAAAATGGGCAAGAGACGACAAAGAGAAGACAACGGCCTTTGCTGATCATTTAGCAAGAGGATTTGAACTGAACGAAGAGGACGCCACTACAGATTACAAAGAGTTTAGCGATTACCTAGCTACTCTAATACAAATGGACCCACCAGTGGAAAAGTTGAGTCTTTTAGAAGTTAAAAATATAATAATGAACAACATAAATCCGAAAATGATCTTGCAATTCGTGAGGTACTAAAAGAAAGTTTCACTACTGAATTCAAAATTTGCAACAAATCTTCAATGCGGTCACTATCCCAGCGAATGGAAACTCTTGCAAATTGTTGATATCAAAAAGTGGAAAAAATTCTGAAGAAGTAGCTTCGTGATATTGATCATCACCAAAGTGTTCGAAAAGCTAGAAAAGTAACTGGAAGTAGCGACATTATCACAAGACAAAAGCTCAGACACCATGAACTGTTTAACTAGAAAAGCAATTTATCTTAATACTTTCTAGCCTAGCTACGGGTCAAATGATCTAAGAGAGTTCTTCGATTTGGTAGATTTCTACATCAATGAAACAACTTGTGATAGAATCTTCTCTTGACATATCGTCGGACCACTCACCAATCGTAGCTTCTATTTTCAACAAGACTACTGAAAGCATACGACCACTTAGTCTATTTAATCATAAAACGAACTGTGAAGAGTTTTGAGAAAATCTAGTCGTGCATATCTCTTACTTAAAACTCCCCAAGACGTTGAGCTAGCAGTCAGATAACCGAAATATTGCAAGAGGCTGCAACTTACAATACACGTAATGTCCCAGTTACGATCAGACAAAAAATAACAGAGAGAGGACATTTACGCAAAAAATGGAACAACTCGAGAAGGGAAAACAGTAAAACTAAGCTGAAGCTAGTAAGGATGTGAAGGTGGAGTAGGTTTGGTGGATAACTCTAGATAAGCCTTGAAGCATAGCTTGACACCAATTACAGGTTTGAGCTATTTTGACTTTGGTGCTCCGCTAGTGCCAAAAGAAAACAACTTGGGATTAAAATCAGGCAAATCAACTGGCTAATTGGTAGAAACTCTCAGCTAACACTTGAAAGTTGCTTGTCTTTGAGACAATCATCAAGCCGGTGCACACAACTGGAGGGAACAACCAGAAATTCGAGTAACAATATTCTGAAGCGTTTCCAAGAGATTCGGTGATTCACCGTTAATGCTCCGTGGTTTGTCAGGTCGTTTTGATAGTAAATGAGCTTCAAGTACCGTCAATCAAAGAAGAGATTTGGCGTCACTTCTACACAATTGGTATATAACAACACAGATGGGGTATGGCGATTAAAACGTTTTAGACCCAACGATTTGATTGACAGATTTACGACTTAAGTCTAGTCCAGCTAATTACTCAAAGGGGTTATTTCATTGGAAAATACTCCTAGGCGTCTATTTTGTTTTATTTTATTTTATTTCAATTATTTTAACATAAAATTACTCATTGTCCTCTTTGGAGAGATTGTGAGTTTTATTAAAAAAACTGGACACGTTGGGAGTGAGTCGATTTCCGATTCATTTTTGCTTCGGTTGCTAATCTTCCCTTTTCGTGCTTTTCCACGTTGTTCTTCTCCACGCAAGATTAAGGATAATGTCTTTTACATCCGATCCTTTTCGGGGTAATAATTTTGTTTTATGCTGGCGTGAATTCGGAAATGTCAGGTGGTGGGTGCGAAATCGGTTTCGGGGTGTTCGCTTTTATTTCTGGAACGTAGTCAAGATGTTGAATTAAAACGGTTTTTAGCATCCCAGCTTTATTCGGTTGATGAAAATATTTTAATGACTCCGCCAAAACTGCCGGTGAGTTTCTTAGGCAGTTTTAATATCGTCGATTAAGCTCCCAAGATATTCTTAGACACAACGTTGCGGATTAACGTAATGAACGGTTAAGTTTTGGAGTTTGAAAAATTAACTCGTTACCATTCATGCAGTTAACTCGGTGAAACGTTATAATTAATTTATTGGTTAGAAAAACCGTACTTAAGTGTGATACGTTACGCAAATGTTAGAAGAAAAATTGTTTGAATTTTTTGAAGCGTTTTATGGAAATTGTTGCAAAGATTCTCCCGGCGCATCCACCAAAAGCACCAAAATCCAGTTCACACTGAATGAAGCATTAAATAATGAAAGTAATTGGTGTAAAACAAAATCTTAGGCTTGAAAATCGGCAAGAAAACGTAAAACAATTGAAATATCCATATCAAAATTTTAATATTTTTTTTTTATTTTAGCATTTAAATTTTTCGATTAAATCATTTTCAAAATTACTTTCTATTATCTAATATCGTGCGAGCTTTAATACAATTAAGTCCCGTTTTTGGACAATCAAGAAATTATATTGTTAACAAAGTAAGTTTCGATTTAACCGAATTTCACAAATTGTACCATCGTTTGCGTATGTGAATGTACACAAAGTCGGAAATTAATTTCTTGAAGTGCTCTTGGCAACGAACCTCATCAAATACGAACCGGAAAACTTACAACATTTATCTTCAGATATTCATCAACAAATATATTTAAAACGACCTCCTTTCAGCCGTTTAACGCTTAAGGCCTCCGATTTCGAACCGTTTCAGGTGAATTTACCCGCAATATAATTTAACGAAAAGCCACCAGATATTATGAACAATAACAACGGATATGCAGTAACTAGTTGAATATTGATAATTGATGTCAATTACGTTAGTTTCAATGTCATAGTGTTATGTGACAGTTTTATAAATGAATTTGGAACGTTCTCTTAGCAAAAGTTGCGACTTACATAGAGACGTGATTTCGTTAAAAACAAATAATTATCTTATGGGTCAGTAACTTTCTTGCAATTTCTTTTAATCCGCATCCAAACAAGTCTGTTAAAGCTACGCAAACGGAATGTTAAGTAAGAATGAAGAACGAAGACGATTTTTTGTTTTTTCAAACAGTGTAACTGTTTTAGCGATATATTAGAAGTTGAAATTTACTTTTCAGGTGAGAGTGTTTAGATTAGCCAGCACTGGTATCTTAAAATAAACGCGAATCGCACAATTCGGTTGCGAGTAATAATTTCGGTAATTTTTTGGGTTATTTTTAATTTTAAGTTCTCTTTTAATTGCTAATTATTGATAGGCATTGGCGATGCATGCAACCAATTAAACACGACAATTGATAAATTGGTAATTTGTGCGGTTTTATATAATTTTTTAAACAAAATGAGGAACAGTTACTTGGAGAAGAATGGCAAATTTCTAAATTGAAAGTTTAATGTTATAAAACTTTCCAAAAAGATTTTTACAGAATGTTTGAAAATTTTGAGAAATAATTTTTTTAATTTTAAATAGTTGTAAAATACTTTGCGATTTTAGAGTAGTTACAGCTTTAGGTTTTTTTTTTTGGGATATTTTAAATTTTGAGTTTCTTTCTAATTGCTAATTTAAAATGCATTAGCGATGTATGCAACCAATTAAACACGACATTTGATAAACTGGTAATTTGGGCGGTTTCTTATAATTTTTTTAAACAAGATGAGGAACAGTTACTTGGAGAAGAATGACAACTTTCGAAATCGAAAGTTTAATGTTATAAAATTTTCCAAAAAAGAATTTTACAGAATGTTTGAAAATTTTAAGAAATAATTTTTTAAATTTTAAATTGTAAAATACTTTGCGATTTTAAAGTAGTTACAGCTTTAGGAAACTTTTTTTGGGTGACTTTAAATTTTAAATTCCCTTTTAGTTGCTAATTAGTGATGTATGCAACCAATTAAACTTCACATTTTATATATTTTTTATATATTTGGGCGGTTTTAAAACAATTTTTTGAATAAAATGAGGAACAACTACTTGGCGGAGAGAGGCAAATTTTAAAATCGAAAGCTTAATGTTATTAGATTTTGAAAAAAATTCTACAGAACGTTTGAAATTTGAAAAATATTTTTCAAAATTTTAAATTGTAAAATATTTTGCAATTTTAGAGTGGTTAGAGTTTTAGGTAACTTTTTTAGTATAATTTTAAAATTTAAATTCCCTTCTAATTACCGATTATAGAAATGCATTAATGCAACCAATTAAACACGACATTTTATAAATTGGTAATTTGGGCGGTTTTAAAACAATTTTTTGAACAAAATGAGAAGCAGCTACTTGGAAAAGAGAGGCAAATTTTAAAATCGGAAACTTAATGTTTTAAAATTTTGAAAAAAATTCTACAGAACGTATGAATTTTGTAAAATATTTTTTTAAATTTTAAATTGTTGTAAAATATTTTGCAATTTTAGAGTGGTTAGAGTTTTAAGGAACCTTTTTAGTATTATTTTAAAATTTAAGTTCCCTTCTAATTACCAATTATAGAAATGCATTAGGGATGTATGCAACCAATGAAACACGAAATTTTATAAATTGGAAATTTGGGCGGTTTTAAAACAATTTTTTAAACATAATGAAAAACAGTTACTTAGAGAAGAGAGGCAAATTTCAAAATCGAAAGCTTAATGTTTAAAATTTTCAAAATAATTTGAAAAATATTTTTTCTTAATTCTAAATCGTTAAAAGACATTTTCGATTTTAGAGTGGTTACAGTTTTAGGAAACTTTTCCTCTTTTCTTTAATTTTCAAAATTTTCGAAACTACTCAAAAATATTTTTTTCTCCTTTCTCCGTTGAACTTTTCTTTGAAATAATTTTATTTGGCAAGAATTAATTAACTAACAACAATTATAGTTTTAATAGTCAACGGTCCACCGATAACGAATATTTTCTGTAGGTGCTAGTGGAACTTTTTACACCAAATTATTCAAAAATTGAATTTTTACTACTTTGTGAGATTTCTTTTTACGTGAAAATTATTTCTGGTTCAGTTTCCAAAACCAAAAACAGTTGCGATTACGGTGTAACATTAACGATTTTCTTGCTGGACTGTCACGTAACGGGAGAGAAGCTCCGAATTTAACCCGAAATTCTGGCTTTCTGCCCACACCAAATTATTAAACCTAACAAGATAAAAGGAATCGGAGTTGAAATGTGACAATTCAATTTCCGAACCATGCTGTTCTCCAGTTCATGTAACATATCTAAATCTAACCAATTCGTTATCCGATTAATGTTCCTCCTCAATTCACATCGCCTCCCAAAATTGAACCAAATTCCCATTCGTCATCGTCCAACAAAAATCCTCTAACTTTGTGTTTTAATTTTTCAATTTTTTTACTAACTATCATTGTTCTATCGAGCGTTAATAGGAAACTTTGTCCTTTACGCGTATCAAAAAAACTAAAATTTTTTAAATTTTGGTTTCTGTATTTTACTAAGAGAGGGCGCCGTTGAAGCTAGCGTAGTATCTCCACCTTACGCATTACTTATGAACTATTACTCTCAAATACGTCACGACTATCAAAAAATTAATTAACGCTTCGATTTTTTTTTCATTTTGCTTCGAATTCGTTGAGAGAAACTAAATTTCCATTCCTAATTTGGAGCTATGCAAACGAACGTTCGGGGGAGTGACCGTGTAATTTTGAATAAGAAAACTCCAATTCCGGACTAACATTTAAGGGTCAGTTGGGCTGATTCGACTTGTTCTGTGGTAGTTTCGTGTAAAATATTTAGAGGAATCACAAAATGTTTGAAACGTTCCTTTTCTGCAGCGGATCGCAATTTCGGATTGTCTACTGTTAACAACGGGATTACGCGGTTAGTTAGCGAGTTAGTTAAAGTTTAGCTGATGTAGTTTGACTCTGAGGGTTCTCGTAAATTTTTAATGGAACAAATTAGTTTAGTTAGAATTATTGTAGGAAAATTTCTCTCCCATCCGACTTGACGTGTGGAAGAGAAGATCTGGCAATTAATTTTGGAAACTTTACGTCCCGCGATAAGAAGTAGCGATAGGGTGGAAATGACTTGTTTCAAATTTCGTTACTACCGAATTTGCGAAGAACCGTTCGGTTGAAAATCCTTCTACCGAACGCGCGTTTATTAGTTTGAAATTTGCTCTCTAGAGTATTTATGGGAAACGTTGTCTTTCGAGGGGGAGCGACTTGAGGTTTAGTCCGGGACTCCACGAAGGTGTCACAGCTCGAAAAATTATTTCAAAGTGTTTCAAGAATTTATTGAAAAAATTAAATTAAAAGAAAAGTTAACTAACCAAAATTGATGTACTTTGAATATTTTTCTTATTTTAAATTGTTGTAAAATATTTTGCGATTTTAGAGTGATTACAGTTTTAGGAAACTTTTTTTTTGATTATTTTAAATTCCCCTCTAATTACTAATAATCAAAATGCATTAGCGATGTATGCAACCAATTAAACGCGACATTTTATAAATTGGTAATTTGGGCGGTTTTAAAACAATTTTTTTAACAAAATGAGGAACAATTACTTGGAGAAGAGGGACAAATTTCAAAACCGGAAATTTATTGTCATAAAATTATCAAAAAAATTTTCCAGAATGTTTGAGATTTGAAAAATATTTTTTTAAATTTTAAATTGTTGTAAATTTTGTTGCGATTTTAAAGTGGTTAGAATTTTAGGAAACTTCTTTTGGGTTACTTTAAATTTTTAATTTTAAATTCCTTTCTAATTACTAATTATAGAAATGTATTAGCGATGTATGCAACCAATTAAACACGACATTTTATAAATTGGTAATTTGGGCGGTTTTAAAACAACTTTTTGAACAAAATGAAAAACAGCTACTTGGAGAAGAGGAGAAATTTCAAAACCGAAAATTTATTGACTAGAATTTTCAAAAAAATTCTACAGAATGTTTGAAATTTGAAAAAAATATTTTTTTAAATTTTAAATTGTTGTAAAATACTTCAAAAAATTTGATGTATTTTTTTGGGAACAGACTAAGTTTCAAAATAGGAAACAAAAAATGTTTGCATTGGTTGGTAATGTAGAAATCTAATTTGAATTAATTACCGAAGTGGGGTGATATTGCAATTTTTTTGTAGAAGGAATTTTAATTGAACTACACTGACGTGTCCTCGTATACAATTCCGTTTTAAATCGCTTCCAATTGACACTTTCCTCATTATTTATGTCGATTGATTTCTCCCTGTTTGCACCTACCGTTTCCAGCCCCATTATCATAAATAATTAAATGGTTCAGTACGGCCGCGATAATTGAATTAATTATTATCGTTGGTAACGCAGAAAATGTTGCACATCGTGATGCATTATTAATAATTATTGTTGCTATGAACGCCCAACATTGTTAGACCGACATCAATGGGGGCGAGTTTCTTTTCGCAGGTACGTTTGCGAAGTAACATCTGCGAACTGTTGATTTTAATAATTAGAACTGAAAATGCGTGCAAATTACAGAAAAGGTACAGTTGGCCACAAAATAAATTAATCGTGCCATAGTTGTGAAAAATTAAATTTCGAAAAAATAATTAACTTATCGGTTTCAGCTTTCAACCGCAAATCCAACATGATAACATCATCCAGTACCCTTCTTCTCCATGCAAAATCAATACCGAGGGTCACCCTCGTTGGCCGACAACTAAACAAAATTTAAACATCCTCAACCGGATGCTAGAAATTGATTTCAGAAATATGAATTGCAAAGTCCCGGTGAATAATCCTGTTAAAATTGACATTTTGTTAGTATTCAGATTTTTTTTTTAGAAAAACGCCTCGGGAAACAGATCTGGATTTTAATTGGGTGTTATTTTCTGCAAATACCGAACCGAGAGGTAATTTGCAAGTTTATTTCCAACATTTCTCTTTTTAAAAGCTCGCACGAACAACCGAAAATGGCCAACATTTAATCTGTCAAATATCCAACGAAACTTTAAAGAGAAACAAAGGGGAGGTATCGCGATTTTTAGGGGTAGCGTAAAATTATGCGTAAACTTAACGAGACACAATTAATCCACCACATCAAGGGAGACTTCCCGGTTTTTCCCCTCCACCTCCTATTGTCGACCAAATAAATATGATGCAATATTGGGGTGGTTTTCGATTGGATGAACACCATTTTCGATCGTCCGCATTTTACGAAATTACGAACTTTTAGTGCTACGTCTCATGGATGAAGTCGTTTTTTTGCTCGCGATTCAGGACCCTTCAAGGGTCACGCCGCCATTCCCACTTTTGTTCAGTGAAAAGGCATTAAATTAAATGTGCCGCTCTATAGATCGAACAGTTGCCTTCAACCACATGTCTGTAGTGTTGGTTATTAGAAATTGAGGTGCACAGTTTATCTGTGCGTATTGTGCGGTTCATGTTGGCGATATAGCGACAATTGTTCAAATTGAAGGATTGCAGAGCAATTTTTTTCCGATTAACCTACTCAAGACGTCTCGTTACTGAATTCTATTTTAGTAGCAAACTGTTAAAGCATGTTGAAGAGAATTAAATTAATTGTGCCGCTTTATAGCTGGAATAGAGATCTAGAATTACATGTCTGTATTGTTGGTTTACAGAAAATTAATGGTGCACAGTTTATCTGTGCGTATTCTGCAATTCATGGTGGCTATATAGCGGCAATTAAAAAATTACGCTACTATGAGAATGTTAAAAGAATTAAATTTATTGTGTCGCTTTATAGATATAATAGTAACCTGCGACTACACGTTTGTATTGTTGATTGTTGAAAATTAAGGGTGCACAGTTTATCTGTGCGTATTGTGCGATTCATGGTGGCTATATAGCGGCAATTAAAAGATTACGCTACTATGAGAATGTTAAAAGAATTAAATTAATTGTGCCGCTTTATAGATATAATAATAACTTTTGAATACACGTTTGTATTGTTGGTTGCTGGAAATTCAGGGCGCACAGTTTTTCTGTGCGTATTGTCCGGTCCATTTTGGCGATATAGCGATAATTGTTCAAATTGAAGGATTGCAGCGCAATTTTTTTCCGATTAACCTACTCAAGACATCTCGTTATTGAATTTCATCTTAGTAGCAAACTGTTAAAGCATGTTGAAGAGAATTAAATTAATTGTGCCGCTTTATAGTCGGAATAGAGATCTACAATTACATGTCTGTGTTGTTAGTTTACAGAAAATTAATGGTGCACAGTTTATCTGTGCGTATTGTGCGGTTCATGGTGGCTCTATAGCGGCAATTAAAAGATTACGCTACTATGAAAATGTTAAAAGAATTAAATTAATTGTGCCGCTTTATAGATATAATAATAACCTTTGACTACACGTTTGTATTGTTGGTTGCTGAAAATTCAGGGTGCACAGTTTCTTTGTGCGTATTGTCCGATCTATGTTGGTGATATAGCGACAATTGTTCAAATTGAAGGATTGCAGAGCAATTTTTTTCCGATTAACCTACTCAAGACATCTCGTTAAAGAATTTTATCTTAGTAGCAAACTGTTAAAGCATGTTGAAGAGAATTAAATAAATTGTGCCGCTTTATAGCCGGAATAGAGAACCACAATTACATGTCTGTATTGTTGGTTTACAGTAAATTAATGGTGCACAGTTTATCTGTGCGTATTGTGCGGTTCATGGTGGCTATATAGCGGCAATTAAAAGATTACGCTACTATGAGAATGCTGAAAGAATTAAATTAACTGTGCCGCTTTATAGATATAATAATAACCTTTGAATACACGTTTGTATTGTTGGTTGCTGGAAATTCAGGGCGCACAGTTTCTCTGTGCGTATTGTCCGGTCCATGTTGGCGATATAGCGACAATTGTTTAAATTGAAGGATTGCAGAGCAATTTTTTTCCAATTAACCTACTCAAGACATCTCGTTAAAGAATTTTATCTTAGTAGCAAACTGTTAAAGCATGTTGAAGAGAATTAAATAAATTGTGCCGCTTTATCGCCGGAATAGAGAACCACAATTACATGTCTGTATTGTTAGTTTACAGAAAATTAATGGTGCACAGTTTATCGGTGCGTATTGTGCTGTTCATGATGCCTATATAGCGGCAATTAAAAGATTACGCTACTATGAGAATGTTACAAGAATTAAATTAATTGTGCCGCTTTATAGATATAATAATAACCTGCGACTACACGTTTGTATTGTTGGTTGCTGGAAATTCAGGGCGCACAGTTTCTCTGTGCGTATTGTCCGGTCCATGTTGGCGATATAGCGGCAATTGTTCAAATTGAAGGATTGCGGAGCAATTTTTTTCCGATTAACCTACTCAAGACATCTCGTTAAAGAATTTTATCTTAGTAGCAAACTGTTAAAGCATGTTGAAGAGAATTAAATTAATTGTGCCGCTTTATAGCTGGAATAGAGATCTACAATTACATGTCTGTATTGTTGGTTTACAGAAAATTAATGGTGCACAGTTTATCTGTGCGTATTGTGCGGTTCATGATGCCTATATAGCGGCAATTAAAAGATTACGCTACTATGAGAATGTTAAAAGAATTAAATTAATTGTGTCGCTTTATAGATATAATAATAACCTGCGACTACACGTTTGTATTGTTGGTTGCTGGAAACTCAGGGCGCACAGTTTCTCTGTGCGTATTGTCCGGTCCATGTTGGCGATATAGCGACAATTGTTTAAATTGAAGGATTGCAGAGCAATTTTTTTCCGATTAACCTACTCAAGACATCTCGTTAAAGAATTTTATCTTAGTAGCAAACTGTTAAAGCGTGTTGAAGAGAATTAAATTAATTGTGCCGCTTTATAGCCGGAATGAAGATCTACAATTACATGTCTGTATTGTTGGTTTACAGAAAATTAATGGTGCACAGTTTATCTGTGTGTATTGTGCGATTCATGGTGGCTATATAGCGGCAATTAAAAGATTACGCTTCTATGAGAATGTTAAAAGAATTAAATTAATTGTGCCGCTTTATAGATATAATAATAACTTTTGACTACACGTTTGTATTGTTGGTTGCTGGAAATTTAGGGCGCACAGTTTCTCTGTGCGTATTGTGAGGTTCATGGTGGCGATATATAAATTCTGATAAAGCGCAAATAAAAATTTTCTTTGCTCATGAGGACTTTGTCCGAGTTTCAAGTTGTAAAATAAAATTTCAAAACCGATCTCAAAATTAAAAAAATTTTTTAAAGGGCCTTATGTTTACAGAACCCTGCAAGGCTTTAATTGTATTATTTTCCGCTAGATGGCAGGTTTTTATAAACTTATATTAACAATATGCATAATCGTACATGGGGAGCGTAATACTAGGCCCAGAAACAAAAATCTATTTTGGGGTATTTAAAAACAAAACCTCCTACTTGTCCAATATTTTGACCGGTAAATTTTTTCATGCGCCAATCGGTCTGGTCCCAAAATTTTTAAGATTTTTTGGGTACCTTTAACGTAATTATGCCTGATTGTGGATGATTTTCAACTATTTTCTCATGTGCCCAATTTCTGGTGGTCCATAGATTTTTTAGTATTTTTGGGACACATAAAAATTAATGATTTAGGTCTCTTTCGCTGTTTACTTTCGGAAAGCAACTAAATCCAGAAGTAATTTAGTTTAGCAACTAATTGAAAGGTTCCAAAGTGCAAAATGACAGACGAAGAAATTGCGAGAACCCAATCGGATAATTACATTTATGTTGACGTCACGTCTACATTTACTGACGTCACACGTCACACTTAAACTACCAAAACAGTTGCCGGCGTTGTGGCGCGAATATTTCCAATTTGAAAATAAATTTAATTGGTCCCGACTCGATTGCCGCTTAATCCGGTGAGATTTGTAGCTCCCCATCGGAAGACAGTAGCAAAAATTTATGTTAGGATTAGTTGAAATTTTTTTTTTTTCAAACATCAATTTGAAGTTGCTGGTGATTGAAAAGTTTTGTAATTTCGCGATAAAACGTGAGGCGTCGATGGAGTTTCGCGTGTCTTGTATTTGGCTCGATTCCGGTACTCGTGCCCTAATTTATCTCACCAGATCGAAATTTTTACGATCACGTAGACCCACGAAAAACATTTTTTATTTTGACAGCAAACATTTGTGGTTTATTTGCAAATTTTTTGCAAGCTATACAGGGTGTTCTGAATCTACTGAAAATTTTTAATAATAATAATCGTGGCGTCAAAAATGTTGGGGGATTTACAAAAATTTTCAAAATCAACTAAATTTCGGTTAAAATTTTATAATTTTCCAATTTAATTGTTGATATCGATTTCAATAGGGGAACTCTGCCATAAATATTAAAATATCAGGTGTAGTCAGTGACACAATGCGAACAATGACAACAAAGAAATTTCATTATCCCCTAATTTATTGCGTAGTTTATGAGATCCCTATTTACACAAAAGTCAAGGAAATTCCTTAAGGGGAAAATGACGTAATTAAAATAGCAAAAAATTCCGAATACTAAACAAATAAATCAATTTTCGGGTCAATGCGTGCGCCCTTTTCACCCTTACATGTCATAAATTTGACGCTTTTTCAATATCGAATCCAATCCTTTAAAATTTTATTAACGACCAAAACGACAGTGGAGGTTCCAAGCTTATGCGAGGTATTACTCAACGTTTTCATGGCCCTTTTATAACCTTTTAACCCAATAACGGTTTTGTGTAGTGTCACACTTTAAATCATGTTGCAATTTATCCTTCACCAAAAGCTGAAGTCGAACAAATTTCAAACTTTACCCCTTTTACTTTGTTACAATATCGAAATTTTTCAATTCCTGAAATACGCGACACTTTCAGCAAACATTTTTTGGACACAAAAACAACTTTTTCGTTGCACTGCGCGATTCAAGATAACCGCAACACGACGATAGATCAATAGCGACAACACTTCCGGTTCAAAAATCTTTGCCTCAAATCACGTGGCAATTTTTTCCAAAACCCTTTTGCGTTATCGCCCAATCGTAGCAAGATTGGTTGGGTTTTCCGTCTAAATTATAAAAGAATTTTTTCTCTGTCTATGGCAGAAGATACGTAACATTTGAGGTTTTTAATTTTTTATTGTGACACCCGTCACGAATTTCGGCGTTTTTCTCAAGTTTCTTCCAACCGACCCACAGAATCTCCCGGAATTTAAATTTAGAGCGAATAAGTCGCGATTTTAAAAATTAGCACGTGCCCTCCTGGGTGGTTTCTGGCGCTTACTGAGGTATCATGATTGTTGGCGTTAAATCTAACGGTGGTTGTTGTTGTTAGGGAGCTTAACTAATTTGAAATTTTAACTCGGTTTACTTGGAAAATTAAAAAACTCGTCTGCGCAACCCCCCGATACGATTCATCTTGATTTCTGGTTAATCTCCATGTAAAGAGTGGCGTTTTCGGCCGTAATTTAATTTGGGTTTAGACAGCGGAGCTTTCAGCTTTATTAAAAATGGTTATGGTACATTTTGGGGTTAATTGGATCGTGTTTTCAGGACGCCTTGCTGAAACGTCTGGGCTCGAACGCGTATCCTTTCAGTA
Organism: Pyrochroa serraticornis; assembly: GCA_905333025.2. Taxonomy (NCBI): domain Eukaryota; kingdom Metazoa; phylum Arthropoda; class Insecta; order Coleoptera; family Pyrochroidae; genus Pyrochroa; species Pyrochroa serraticornis. The sequence continues at coordinate 48,916,246 of HG995152.1, forward strand.
TGGAAATCACTCCATTGGCGCCCCCCAGTGTCCAACTGGTTCCGGCGAAGGAATACAACGGAGCTCCCATAGGAACCAGTTATGATGTTCGAGCATATGTTGGTAAGTTTTAATTGCTTTATTTATCATCTTGTCAATTTGTTGGAAGTTTGTTTTGGGGTGGGGGGAATTGAGGGAGGTAAAAGAAACGAATCGATGTTTCGGTGGTAATAACCCACTTGAATTGTGGCGGTCTCCACTTTATTTTTGTATTGATTTTGTTGAAACTCGGATTTTTGTCGATTTTGGCTAAATTGAGTCGGGCCAGAAAATTGCAAATTTACTTTCGTATTTTGGAAATATTCGAAATTAATTTCGCAGCAGTATAAAATGAAACCGTAGAAGGGATTTGAAAAATTTGAATATTTTCAATTTTTTTTATTGTTATAAATTTTGAGAAATCGACAACAATCATTTTTAGCCATCACAAGTGACAATTTCTGACGTACTTTGTCGCCCTGATCCAAATTTTGCACCGGGGTTGTGCATTTGGGTGGTAGATTTTCAATATTTTACAAAAGAGGAGAAAAGTACAAAATTTTACGAAATCTAAAGCGGTGAGTTTTGAGTGTTTTATAAAAAGTCTCAAAAATTAAACTTTTACAAAGTTTGAACCTCTGTAACTTCTAATGTTTTCGAGCTACTTCGAATTCGAGGAGATTCCTGTAATCGACATTCAATGGGCTTTTTAATAAAACCAAATCGAAACTCGTCCGATTGTAAATAAAAAAGCTCAATTTTTCATCAAAGTTAGAGTGAATTTGAAATTGCCGTAACTTCGAAAATATCAATCAATAAAATCAAGTTCAAGAACTGTCGACAGTTTTGCGTTAAGCAAGCTCAATAGTATAAAATGAAGCCATAAAACGGCTTCGAAAATTTCCAAAATTTTTTTTTTTTTTATCTCAATCGATAGAATTTTTTTTAAATGCTAAAATACAGACCAATTATTCTTAGTCCCCAAAAATTATATTTTCTGACGTAGCGTGTCATCCTTATCTCATTTCCGTACTTAGTTCGTCCATTTAGGTGATAGATTTGCAACATTTCACAAAAGAACACAAAATTACAAATTTTTTCAAAGTTTACAACTCGATAACTGCCAGAGTTTTTGAGCTACATAAAATATGGAAACATTTCTTTAATGGGCCTTCAAGGGGCTTTCTAACAAGCCTAAAACAGATTTTTTATCGTCGTAAATAAAAAAGTTCCATTTTGAGCAAAATTTTGCTCAAAAAATTCAAATTGTCATATCTTTAAAATTAAGAGTTTAAATTAAAAAATAGCGCCGGCGTTGCATTGAGCAAGCGCAACAGTATAAAATTAAGGCATAAAATGGCCTCGAAAAATTTCAAAATTTTCAATTTTTTTTTCTATTTCAATCGATAAAAATTTTGAAAAATGCTAAAATCGACACCAAATACTCTTAGTCTTTAGGAATAACATTTTCTGACGTAATGTGTCACTCTTATCTCATTTCCGTACCTAATTCGTCCATATGGGTGATAGATTTTCAACATTTCACTAAAAGAACCAAAAATTAATTTTTTTTTGAAAATTTACACCTCGATGACTACCAGAATTTTTGAGTTATTTCGAATATGAAAATATTCCTATAAACTGCCTTCAAAGGGCTTTCCAACAAGCCTAAAACAGATTTTCTACCACCGTAAATAAAAAAGTTCAATTTTTCAATTTGACTAAAATTTTGCTCAAAAAATTCAAATTGTCATAACTTTAAAATTAAGAGTTTAAATTAAAGAATAGTGCCAGCGTTGCACTGAGCAAGCGCAACAGTATAAAATTAAGCTATAAAATGGCCTCGAGAAATTTCAAAAAATTTTTTTTTCTATCTCAATCCATAAAATTTTTAGAAAATGCTAAAATTGACACCAAACATTCTTAGTCTTTAGAAATAACATTTTTTGACTTAAAGTGTCACTCTTATCTTATGTCTGTACCTAATTCGTCCATATGGGTGATAGATTTTTAACATTTCACAAAAGAACTAAAAATTACAATTTTTTTCAAAATTTACTGCTCGATGACTACCAGAGGTTTTGAGCTATTTGAAATATAAAAATATTCCTATAAACTGCTTTCAAAGGGCTTTCCAGCAAGCTTAAAACAGATTTTCTACCATCGTAAATAAAGCAGTTCAATTTTTCAATTTTGAACAAAATTTTGCTCAAGACATTCAAATTGTCATAACTTTAAAATTAAGAGTTTAAATAAAAAAATAGCGCCGGCGTTGCATTGAGCAAGCGCAACAGTATAAAATTAAGCCATAAAGTGGCCTCGAAAATTTTCAAAATTTTCAATTTTTTTTTTCTATCTCAATCGATAGAAATTTTGAAAAATGCTAAAATCGACACCAAATACTCTTAGTCTTTAGGAATAATATTTTCTGACGTAATGTGTCACTCTTATCTCATTTCCGTGCCTAATTAGTCCATATGGTTGATATATTTTCAACATTTCACAAGAGAACCAAAAATTACAATTTTTTTCAAAATTTACATCTCGGTGAGTACACCAGAGTTTTTGAGCTATTTCAAATATGAAAATATTCCTAGAAACTGCCTTCAAAGGGCTTTCCAACGAGCCTAAAACAGATTTTTTATCGCCGTAAATAAAGAAGTTCAATTTTTCAATTTTGACCAAAATTTTGCTCAAAAAATTCAAATTGTCATAACTTTAAAATTAAGATTTTAAATTAAAAAATAGCGCCGGCGTTGCATTGAGCAAGCGCAACAGTATAAAATTAAGCCATAAAATGGCCACGAAAAATTTCAAAATTTTCAATTTTTTTTTCTCTTCAATCGATAAAAATTTTGAAAAATGCTAAAATCGACACCAAATACTCTTAGTCTTTAGGAATAATATCTTCTGACGTAATATGTCACTCTTATCTCATTTCCGTACCTAATTAGTCCATATGGTTGATAGATTTTCAACATTTCACAAGAGAACCAAAAATTACAATTTTTTTCAAAATTTACATCTCGGTGAGTACACCAGAGTTTTTGAGCTATTTCAAATATGAAAATATTCCTAGAAACTGCCTTCAAAGGGCTTTCCAACGAGCCTAAAACAGATTTTTTATCGCCGTAAATAAAGAAGTTCAATTTTTCAATTTTGACCAAAATTTTGCTCAAAAAATTCAAATTGTCATAACTTTAAAATTAAGATTTTAAATTAAAAAATAGCGCCGGCGTTGCATTGAGCAAGCGCAACAGTATAAAATTAAGCCATAAAATGGCCACGAAAAATTTCAAAATTTTCAATTTTTTTTTCTCTTCAATCGATAAAAATTTTGAAAAATGCTAAAATCGACACCAAATACTCTTAGTCTTTAGGAATAATATCTTCTGACGTAATATGTCACTCTTATCTCATTTCCGTACCTAATTAGTCCATATGGTTGATAGATTTTCAACATTTCACAAGAGAACCAAAAATTACAATTTTTTTCAAAATTTACATCTCGGTGAGTACACCAGAGTTTTTGAGCTATTTCAAATATGAAAATATTCCTATGCTTTAAGCAAGCGCAACAGTATAAAATTAAGCCATAAAATGGCCTCGAAAAATTTCAAAATTTTCAATATTTTTTTTCTATCTCAATCGATAGAAATTTTGAAAAATGCTAAAATCGACACCAAATACTCTTAGTCTTTAGGAATAACATTTTCTGACGTAATGTGTCACTCTTATCTCATTTCCGTACCTAAGTCGTCCATTGAGGTGATGGATTTCTAACATTTCACTAAAAGAACCAAAAATTAATTTTTTTTTGAAAATTTACACCTCGATGACTACCATAATTTTTGAGTTATTTCAAATATGAAAATATTCCTGCCTTCAAAGGGCTTTCCAACAAGCCTAAAACAGATTTTCTACCACCGTAAATAAAAAAGTTTAATTTTTCAATTTGACCAAAATTTTGCTCAAAAAATTCAAATTGTCATAACTTTAAAATTAAGAGTTTAAATTGAAAAATAGTACCAGCGCTGCATTGAGCATAAGTCATAAAATGGCCTCGAAAAATTTCAAAATTTTTAGTTTTTTTTTCTATCTCAATCGATAAAAAATTTGAAAAATGTTAAAATCGACATCAAACATTCTTAGCTTTTAAAAATAACATTTTCTGACGTAGCGTGTCACCCTTATCTCATTTTCGTACCTAGTTCGTCCATTTTGGGTGATAGGTTTTCAACATTTTACAGAGAAACACAAAATTATAATTTTTTTCAAAGTTTACATCTCGATAATTGCCACAGTTTTAGAGCTTTTTAAAATATGAAAACACCCCTTTAATGGGCCCTTAAAGGGCATTCTAGCATGCCTAAGACGAATTTTTTAACTGCTGTAAATAAAAAGTTCAATTTTTCAATTTTGATCAAAATTTTGCTCAAAAAATTTAAACTGTCATAGTTTTGAAAATTAAGACTTCAAATTAAAAACTAGCCGCAGCGTTTCGTTCAGCGAGCTGTCTATTATGAATTGAGACCATAAAAGTTGCTTGAAAAATTTGAAAATTTTTGACCAAAATTAGTGTATGAAAATGCTCAAAAAACCCAAGAAAAACCTAAAATCATTCCCACCCAATCAAAATATTTTTTTCCGACGCAGCTTTTGTCGCTGAACACGTTCTAGTACTCGGTTTTCTCATTTAAGCGATGAATTTCGAGTGTTTTACCAAAGGTGCCTAAAACTCAAATTTTCCAAAGTTTGAACCTCGATTACTTTTAGAGATTTTGAGCTACTGCGAATACAAAGACATTTCCACAATGGAAATTCGAGGGGCTTTCTGAAATGCCCAAAATGAAGTTTGTAGGATGGTAAATAAAAAAGGACGATTTTTCAACAAAGTTGGAATGAATTCAAACGGCCATAACTCGAAAAGTATGAGTCCGAATCATAAAGTAGCGATAGCGTTACGTCAGGTGAACTCGACAGTATAAAACGGCCTCGAAAAATTTAAAAATTTTCAAAATTTGTTTTCTTCTATCTCAATCGATTAAGTTTTTTAAAAATGTAAAATCGACACCGATTATTTTTAGCTTTCAAAAAATTTTTTTTCTGACGTAGCGATAACTGCCAGAGTTTTCTAGTCATTTCGAACACGAAAACATTTTTTAAATAGGCGTTTCAAGGGCTTTCTATCAAGCCGCGAATGGCAGTTTTGGCTCTATAAATAAAAAAGTTCAATTTTTCAATTTTTCAATTATGACCAAAATTTTGTTCAAAAACTTAAAATTATTATAAGTTTTGGAAAAATAGTTCAAATAAAAAACTAGCGACATCGTTGTGTTAAGCGAATTGTCTATTATTAAAAGAGATCTTAAAGAATCTCTGGAAAATTTTGAAAATTTTTGACCAAAAAGTTAGGCACATACTGAAGAGATAAAAATGTTCAAAATACGCAAAATCATTTCGACACCACGAAAATGGTAATTTCTCTTGCCAATCGTGTTGCTAAATTCGTTTCTGCATTTGGTTTCTTTATTTAGCGATGAATTTTATGTTTTACCAAAGTTTTCAAAAATTCGAATTTTCACAATGTTTGCACCTCAATAAAATCTGAAATATTCGAGCTACTTTGAATTCGAAGACATTCCTGTAATCGACATTCAAAGGGCTTTCTGATAAGTCCAAATTGAATCCCGTGTGATGGTAAGTAAAAAGGCTCAATTTTTTACCATAGAATTAAATTCAAATTACTATTAGGTGCGAAAGTAAAAGTCCAAAACTAGACACAGCGTTGAGTTAATCAAATAATTTTTTTGGTTCCATTTGCTACTTAATGATTTCGCTTTGGGTCACTCGTTTGTCCTCCATCCCTGTAAGTGCTCAATTTTCGAGTGGAAGTTAATTGTTAATCATTCACTGCCATATCGTGTAGATCCCACAACAATTGTGATTCCTCTCCGAAATTTCCAATTGTCGAATTGTTCTCTATTCGAATTAGCTCGTAACCGCAGGCTACCCTCAATCAATCCATTCTCCCCTTTTCGCTTCCACTTAACCGACAATCACATCCCCCCATCTTTAACCTATTAATTTAGTTGTACCAGTTTTGTGCCGGTAGTTGCACACAATAACAAACAGATTGATCTGAGAAAACGGAAACTCTTCCCATCCCAACACGAGTTTAACATCTTAAAAAGAAAAAAAAGAAATTTCTGCATTATTCAACGGATCGCATAATAATTTCTTTGGATATGGCACGATCATAAAAAACACAACGATGTCATTTCATAACTGAATAACAGTCGTAAGGGATCGATCTCGGTTTTACTGGCTATTTTAGAGGAACGAAATGAAAATTTTATGCTTCATTTGCCATAATCAAAAGCGAACCAGCCGGTTTGTTGCTTTCTTTACTTTCCCCTATTGGACGTTTCAAATTTGATTTATCTAAATAATCAGAGAAACGCCTCTGCTTAGGGATTTTGTTTTTAGTGGTAATTTACCTAAAAGTCACTATCATTTATTAAGTAATAGAAAGTCCGAAAAGTGAATTTTCAAGGTAGCGAGGAGGGCCGCAAAGGTCACTTTTGGGACCAATTATGTTTTTTTGGGCCAAAATATTTAGGGTATGAAGTTTTGGCTTCGGAAACTCAAATAAATTGTGTGGTAGGTGATAAGTAATGTTGCACCACCAAATACAGGAACAAACAGGAATTGGAATTTTTTTTTGGTTTTTTCACATTTTTACAGTTTTCTGCACACAAATTGAAAGCTTTACTTGGATAATTTTATTCGATAATTAGACAATAAAAAAATAATTACTACGTAAGACTTCAAATTTTTTATTTTTGAACTGATTTTTGAGATTGTTTAATAACAAGAAAACGTTTTTGTTTTTTTCCGGGGCTTTACAGAATTAACTAAAATGTAACGTTAAAGTTTCGGGGTGGCACTATTATTCGTTTGCGTCTCTTGCACGTCACATTTTCTCCTTTTATCAGTTGAGAAGGGCTTCGTGCCGCTCTTACAAATTAAATTTCAGCATTAACTATTTATGTCGGTTACAAACGTCGTTTTCATTTTCTCTCAGACCTGCAGGAAGAACACATAAATGCGTTTACAAAAGATTTCGTTTAATTAAAAAAATTGTTAAATCGCTAGCAATTTCCTAAAACAATTTTTTTATAAATAGAACAATAATCAAACGTTACAGTCGTTTTATGATTTCCGTGTGCTATTTTTATTGTTGAGGTTGTATAAGTAAAAATACAACAATGACGTTGATCATTTAGGAGAAAAAGATTTTTTTGGTTTTTCTTGGTACCACCCACGTCTCTAATTACCAAAATGATTGTTTGAAATCGAAAATAGTAATTTCTGATGTAGTTTGTATCGCTTATTACATGTTGTTTTGTCCATTTGAGAAATTGGTTTCAAAAAGACCACAAAATTTGAAAATTTTCAAAATTTAAACTTTGATAACTTCTACAGTTTTTAAGTTACACCGAATACGAGGACATTAGCTTAATCGACATTTAAGGGACTTTCGAATAAGCCTAAAATGAGAGTTTTGGGATGGTAAATAAAAAAGTTCCATTTTTTACCGTTGGTTGGGGTCAAGTTTAAAGTGCCATAACTTCCAAAGTAAGGGTCCAAATAAAAATTAGCAACAGCGTTGTGTTAAGTTAACTCAACAGTATTTGATGAAGCCATAAAATCGACTAAGAAATTTTGAAAATTTTCAACTTTTTTTTCTATCTCAATCGAATAAAATTTTCAAAAATGCTAAAATTGGCACCAATCATTCTGAGGCACCAAAAACAATATTTTCTGAAGTAACTTGTCTCCTTAATCTCATTTTCGTACTTTGTTCATTCATTCGATTGATAGATTTTCCACATTTTATAGTAGTGCCCAAAAATACAATTTTTTTCAAACGTTGATAACTACCAAAATTTATGATTTATTTTGAATTAGAGGACGTCGTTATAATCGACAATCAAAGATTTTTCTAATAACTCTAAAGCGAAAAAGCTGCGACTGTAAACAAGAAAGTAGAAATTCTCAATTTTGACCAAAATTTTCGTCAATTTTTTTATTCTACCTCAATCGATGAAAATTTTCAAAAAGGCTAGAATGGTAACAATCCCTCTGAGCTAACAGAAAGTCGATTTATTGAAGTGATTTGACCTACTGCTCTCGATTTTCTGTTTGACTTGTCCATCTAAGCGATGAATTTCGAGCATTTCACAAACGAACTGAAAATTAAAATTTTTCAAAACTCAGACCTTAATAACTGCCAAAATTTTGAAGTCATTTTGAATACCAGCACGTTTTCTTGATCCCCATCTAAAGGGCTTTTAAATAAATCTAAAACGAGAGTCGTGGCTCTGTAAATAAAAAAGTTCAATTTTTCACTTTTGCCCAAAAAATTCAAATTGTTGTAACTTTGAAATTAAGAGTTCAATTAAAAACTGGCAAGTGCGTTGCGTTAAGTGACTCGAGTATTATAAAATGAGATCATAAAAAGATCTTAGAAGAATTGAAAATGTTCAATTAATGGATTAAAATTTTCAAAAATACAAAAATAATTTTGTGTCATTGAAAATGACAATTTCGAATGTAGTTGGTCTCGCTGATCACAAATCTGGACTGGGTTCGTCCATATTATTAGTAGATTCCCAGTAGTTCATAAGGGATCACAAAATTCAAAATTTTGCAAAATTTAAACCTCCATAACTTTAAGAGTTTTTAACTTACACCGAATACAAGGACTTTGTATTAATCGACATTTAGTGAGCTTTCGAGTGAGCCTAAAATAAGAGTTTTGGGATGGTAAATAAAAAATTTCAATTCTTTGACGTTGGCGGGGTCAAGTTTAAAGTGCCACAACTTCCAAAGTAAGGGTCCAAATAAAAAATTTGCAACAGCGGTGTGTTAAGCTAACTCAACAGTATTTGATGAAGCCATAAAATCGACTAAGAAATTTTGAAAATTTTCAACTTTTTTTTCTATCTCAATCGATTAAAATTTTCAAAAATGCTGAAATTGGCACTAATCATTTTGGCCACCAAAAACAATATTTCTTTAAGTAACTTGTCTCCTTAATCTCATTTTCGTACTTTGTTCATTCACTCGATTGATAGATTTTCCACATTTTATAGTAGTGCCCAAAAATACAATTTTTTTCAAACGTTGATAACTACCAAAATTTATGATTTATTTTGAATTAGAGGACGTCGTTATAATCGACAATCAAAGATCTTTCTAATAACTCTAAAGCGAAATAGCTGCGGCTGTAAACAAGAAAGTAGAAAATTTCAATTTTGACCAAAATTTTGGTCGATTTCTTGATTCTACCTCAATCAATGAAAATTTTCAAAAAGGCTAGAATGATAACAATCCCTCTGAGCTAACAGAAAGTCGATTTACTGAAGTGATTTGACCTACTGATCTCGATTTTGTATTCGGTTGATCCATCTAAGCGATGAATTTCGAGTATTTCACAAAAGAACTGAAAAATTAATTTTTTTACAAAATTCAAACCTTGATAACTGCCAAAATTTTCAAGTGATTTTGAATACCAGCACGTTTTCTTGATCCCTATCTAAAGGGCTTTTAAATAAATCTAAAACGAGAGTCGTGGCTCTGTAAATAAAAAAGTTCAATTTTTAACTTTTGCCAAAAAATATGCCCAAAAAATTCAAATTGTTGTAACTTTGAAATTAAGAGTTCAAATTAAAAACTGGCAAGTGCGTTGCGTTAAATGACTCGAGTATTATAAAATGAGATCATAAAAAGATCTTAGAAGAATTGAAAATGTTCAATTAATGGATTAAAATTTTCAAAAATACAAAAATAGTTTTGTGTCATCGAAAATGACAATTTCGAATGTAGTTGGTCTCGCTGATCACAAATCTGGACTGGGTTTGTCCATATCATTAGTAGATTGCCAGTAGTTCATAAGGGATCACAAAATTGAAAATTTTGCAAAATTTAAACCTCCATAACTTTAAGAGTTTTTAACTTACACCGAATACAAAGACTTCGTATTAATCGACATTTAGTGAGCTTTCGAATGAGCCTAAAATGAGAGTTTTGGGATGGTAAATAAAAAATTTCAATTTTTTGGCGTTGTCGGGGTCAAGTTTAAAGTGCCATAACTTCCAAAGTAAGGGTCCAAAAAAAAATTGCAACAGCGTTGTGTTAAGCTAACTCAACAGTATTTGATGAAGCCATAAAATCGACTAAGAAATCTTGAAAATTTTCGATTTTTTTTTCTATTTCAATCGATTAAAATTTTCAAAAATGCTCAAATTGGCACCAATCATTTTGAGCCACCAAAAACAATATTTTTTAAGTAACTTGTCTCCTTAATCTCATTTTCGTACTTTGTTCATTCATTCAATTGATAGATTTTCCACATTTTATAGTAGTGCCCAAAAATACAATTTTTTTCAAACGTTGATAACTACCAGAATTTATGATTTATTTTGAATTAGAGGATGTCGATATAATCGACAATCAAAGATCTTTCTAATGACTCTAAAGCGAAAAAACTGCGACTGTAAACAAGAAAGTAGAAATTTTCAATTTTGACCAAAATTTTGGTCGATTTTTTGTTTCTACCTCAATCGATGAAAATTTTCAAAAAGGCTAGAATGGTAACAATCCCTCTGAGCTAACAGAAAGTCGATTTACTGAAGTGATTTGACCTGCTGATCTCGATTTTGTGTTTGGCTTGTCCATCTAAGCAATGAATTTCGAGCATTTCTCAAAAGAACTGAAAATTTAATTTTTTACAAAATTCAAACCTTAATAACTGCCAAAATTTTCAAGTCATTTTGAATACCAGCACGTTTTCTTGATCCCCATCTAAAGGGCTTTTAAATAAATCTAAAACGAGAGTCGTGGCTCTGTAAATAAAAAAGTTCAATTTTTCACTTTTGCCCAAAATTTTGCCCAAAAAATTCAAATTGTTGTAACTTTGAAATTAAGAGTTCAATTAAAAACTGGCAAGTGCGTTGCGTTAAGTGACTCGAGTATTATAAAATGAGATCATAAAAAGATTCTTAGAAGAGTTGAAAATTTTCAATTAATGGATTAAAATTTTCAAAAATACAAAAATAATTTTGGTCATCGAAAATGACAATTTCGAATGTAGTTGGTCTCGCTGATCACAAATCTGGACTGGGTTCGTCCATGTTATTAGTAGATTTCCAGTAGTTCATAAGGGAACTCAAAATTCAAAATTTCGCAAAATTTAAACCTCCATAACTTTAAGAGTTTTTGACTTACACCGAATACAAGAACTTTGTATTAATCGACATTTAGTGAGCTTTTGAATGAGCCTAAAATGAGAGTTTTGGGATGGTAAATAAAAAATTTCAATTCTTTGACGTTGTCGGGGTCAAGTTTAAAGTGCCATAACTTCCAAAGTACGGGTCCAAAAAAAAATTTGCAACAGCGTTGTGTTAAGCTAACTCAACAGTATTTGATGAAGCCATAAAATCGACTAAGAAATTTTGAAAATTTTCAACTTTTTTTTCTATCTCAATCGATTAAAATTTTCAAAAATGCTAAAATCGACACTAATCATTGTCAGCCATCAGAAATGAAAATTTCTGACGTCTGATCTCATTTCCGTACTTGGTTTGTCCATTTAGGCCATAGATTTTCGACATTTCACAAAATTACAATTTTTTTCAAAATTAACACCTCAACAACTACCAAAATTTTTGAGTCATATCGAATATGAAAACATCTTCTTAATCAGCATTCAAGGCGCTTTCGGACAAGCCTACAACGACAGTTTCAGTTGCGTAAATAATTTTTCAAATTTGACCAAAATTTTCTCAAAAAATTCAAATTGTCATAACTTTGAAATTAAAAGTCCAAAATAAAAACTAGTAGCAGCGTTGTCTACTACCGACACTAGATAATTATAATTGTACGCTCACGAAAGAAGTTGAGGCATCTTTTGATATTGAGAAATATATTAAATTAAATTCTCATTTCATCCTTATCAATACTTTCAACTTCCAGTTCGTGAGGCTAATGTGCGAAGCGGCTATAGATTTTAATGCACTTCAAAGGCCTTTTCACGAAATCGTAAACTCCAATATCAACATGATTAAACTTAATATTTCTCGATTTCTTTGATTTCTTATTCGCTTCTTATGTTTGTAGAAATAATAACGCGAACGAGAAATATTTTATGAAACTCCCAAATTTTTTTTTGAAACTATTCCCATTAAAGAAACCGCAACTGTAAAGAGTGGAAAACCAACCAGTTTAAAGTCCCTCGTGTATTGTCGACCATACTCGTCTTGAATCGTGACGACGACGCGCTCTGATTGGCCAAAAACTAAACGCTCAATTAAACTTTACCCTGGAGGACGAATTTAAATAATTTTAATTGTTTATTTGAAAATTCCACCAATGTTGTCGAGATTTTACCAAAATTTTTAAACCAAATTCTCGACTGCTTGGATGAAGTTACTTGATTAAACTTAACGTTTCTATATACCCCAAACTAAACGGAACTAACAGGATAGCTGCAACCACCGACTTAGTCTAATTTTGGGCCAAATTTTATTATTTAATTTCGCCCAAATCCGCGTTTTGGAAATAACAAAGCAGCGGTGAAATTATTGGAACGAGTTGGACTTTTTTCGTTCACTTGAGGAAATTCTCTTTGAAACCGGAAGTTTCTCGAATGAAAACGCAAATAATCTTAACCTACGTCGTCTCACTTGCAGAAGTAAACCACTTAAATTTGAAAGCTTCTCGTGTTGTATGTAAAGTCGATACTCTTACATAAATGAAATCATAGACCCGTCGCTTGCTTCCTTCCATCCACGTGTTCTATATTTAGAAAATCGGCGGTCCATCGATCCTTTCGTCCCTTCAACACATCAGGACTTTAATAATTACACCCAGCATCTTCCTTGATGATGCGAAGTTGCACCAGAAACAACCGCGAACACCAGGTAAAAGCTTCGTCCAACTTTGTTTGCCAACATTTTATTGTTAAAACTTAGACAAATTCTTGGGGGATTTCTAACAAAATTTCTATTGCAGTTCGTTAGGGTTTGAAGTGTTCAATTTTTTTACCGGGCAAAGGCCGGAAGGACCGATCAATAATCAATTCTCAAATACACGTGCGTGGACCGAAAACAACGAGGCGTGCCCTATTGGCACGTGGAATTATCCCTAGCACGTGGTCGACCACGCGATTTTCTCTAAATCGTTTTGACTTGTTTTGTTTGTGTTGTTTCCGGTGTTGATTGACGTCATTTTCAACCGATCGTAATGCCAATTTCCTTAATCAAAGGTCGAATCTAAAATCCAATCTGGTTTCGAATCCTAATATTAGCTGTATGGTGGTTGTTTGATACTTTTAAATTTTTTTTTTGTATCTCTAAACTCTATAGATAAACCGGAGGGGGTGATTTTGCTTTATTCAACTAGCAATTAACTAAAAAATTGATAATGCTAAAAGTTTTTTCGTAAAACATTGGTTGTCCGCATTACGCAATTGTATTGCTGGTTGCGGAAAATTAGGTGCGCGCAACAATTTTATGTTTTATTTCGTTCAATAACAATTTTGTTGTCGTTGAGTTCGACTACTTTTAAGAGAAAACAATTGTCGAGTTGTTTCCAGTTTGGTTTCGCAGAGAATTGGATAATTTTTGTTATTTCACGCTTTTAAATATTTGAATTAGATTGGAAGTCAACCATTTACTATGTAGCGATAATCTGAATTATTCACCAGTTTAGTAAGCTTCTTCCTCGCTCGATAAGCACTACTACTCTCTGCCTCGGAATTTACAAGTCGATTGCTGGAACTAGGTCAAATTGGCCTGGATTCTCCATATTCGTTCTCATGTATATGAATTGTATGCGTAATATTGTGACTGGATTATTTCTAATTCTCTAAATTATTACTTGTTACGTATCAGGGTAGTTTTCGTTATAAATCCCACAAATACCTTGACCCATTACCCGGTTTATCGGGGACGACGTAAAGTTGTACAACAAAGCAGCTCGGGTAGCGAAAATGGATCAACCTTGCTCGCATATTGCAGAAGTTTTATCACGTTATTAACGTGTTACAGTTTCTGAGAGATAAGACCTTAATTTGGGAATTTCATCGATTAGGTTCGCAGTAGCCCACAACACAAAAACATGTTGACCGCAAAGTTGAATTTCCAAAATTTGTAAAAGAGGAAATTCTAAACGTTGGCAAAATTTGAGAACAACAAAGAAATCGAAAATATTGCAAACAGTTTCAAGAAAATTTTGGAACTATTGCAAGTATATGGTGTTGCCTGTATTACAGGGGAAAATAAGGAGAACGCGAAGAAATAATTTTTTGTATATGTTCAAACATAAAAAGTAATCGAAGGGAAATGAAAAGGAAACTGAGGGCAATTTGTGATAATATTAAACGCGTAGAATCAAAATTTTAGTCAATTTACATGAATTTCATCGATTAGGTTCGCAGTAGCCCACAACACAAAAAGGAATTGACCGCAAAGTTGAATTTCCAAAATTTGTAAAAGAGAAAATTTTAAGCGTTGGGAAAATTGGGAACAAAAAAGAAATCGATTTTGTGAACAGAAAATATCGCAAACAGTTTCTAGAAAATTTTGGAACTATTGTAAGTATATGGTGTTGCCTGTATTACAGGGGAAAATAACGAAAACGCGAAGAAATAATTTTTTGTATATGTTCAAACATAAAAAGTAATCGAAAGGAAATGAAAAGGAAACTGAAGACAATTTTTGATAATATTAAACGCGTAGAATCAAAATTTTAGTCAATTTACATGAATTTCATCGATTAGGTTCGCAGTAGCCACAACACAAAAAGGTGTTCAACACAAAGTTGAATTCCCAAAACTTGTAAAAAAAGAAATTTTAAGCGTTGAGGAAAATGGAGGACAAAAAAGAAATTGATTTTGTGAACAGAAAGTATCGCAAAGAGTTTCTAGAAAATTTTGGAACTATTGCAAGTATATGGTGTTGCCTGAATTACAGGGGAAAATAACGAAAACGCGAAGAAATAATTTTTTGTATATGTTCAAACATAAAAGGTAATCGAAGGGAAATGAGAAGGAAACTGAAGACAATTTTTGATAATATGAAACGCTTAGAATTAATATTTTAATCAATTTATAGGAATTTCATCGATTAGGTTCGCAGTTGCCACAACACAAAAAGGTGTTCAACACAAAATTGAATTCCCAAAACTTGTAAAAAAAGAAATTTTAAGCGTTGAGGAAAATGGAAGAAAAAAAAGAAATCGATTTTGTGAACAGAAAGTATCGCAAAGAGTTTCTAGAAAATTTGGGAACTATTGCAAGTATATGGTGTTGCCTGCATTACAGGGGAAAATAACGAAAACGCGAAGAAATAATTTTTTGTGTATGTTCAAACATAAAAAGTAATCGAAAGGAAATGAAAAAAAAACTGAAGACAATTTTTGATAATATTAAACGCGTAGAATCAAAATTTTAATCAATTTACATGAATTTCATCGATTAGGTTCGCAGTAGCCCACAACACAAAAAGGAATTGACCGCAAAGTTGAATTTCCAAAATTTGTAAAAGAGAAAATTTTAAGCGTTGGGAAAATTGGGAACAAAAAATAAATCGATTTTGTGAACGGAAAATATTGCAAAGAGTTTCAAGAAAATTTTGGAATTATTGCAAGTATATGGTGTTGCCTGCATTACAGGGGAAAATAACGAAAACGCGAAGAAATAATTTTTTGTGTATGTTCAAACATAAAAAGTAATCGAAAGGAAATGAAAAGGAAACTGAAGACAATTTTTGATAATATTAAACGCGTAGAATCAAAATTTTAGTCAATTTACATGAATTTCATCGATTAGATTCGCAGTAGCCACAACACAAAAAGGTGTTCAACACAAAGTTGAATTCCCAAAACTTGTAAAAAAAGAAATTTTAAGCGTTGAGGAAAATGGAAGAAAAAAAAGAAATCGATTTTGTGAACAGAAAGTATCGCAAAGAGTTTCTAGAAAATTTTGGAACTATTGCAAGTATATGGCGTTGCCTATATTACAGGGGAAAATAACGAAAACGCGATGAAATAATTTCTTGTTTATGTTCAAACATAAAAAGTAATCGAAAGGAAATGAAAAGGAAACTGAAGACAATTTTTGATAATATTAAACGCGTAGAATCAAAATTTTAATCAATTTACATGAATTTCATCGATTAGGTTCGCAGTAGCCCACAACACAAAAAGGAATTGACCGCAAAGTTGAATTTCCAAAATTTGTAAAAGAGAAAATTTTAAGCGTTGGGAAAATTGGGAACAAAAAATAAATCGATTTTGTGAACGGAAAATATTGCAAAGAGTTTCAAGAAAATTTTGGAACTATTGCAAGTATATGGTGTTGCCTGCATTACAGGGGAAAATAACGAAAACGCGAAGAAATAATTTTTTGTGTATGTTCAAACATAAAAAGTAATCGAAAGGAAATGAAAAGGAAACTGAAGACAATTTTTGATAATATTAAACGCGTAGAATCAAAATTTTAGTCAATTTACATGAATTTCATCGATTAGGTTCGCAGTAGCCACAACACAAAAAGGTGTTCAACACAAAGTTGAATTCCCAAAACTTGTAAAAAAAGAAATTTTAAGCGTTGAGGAAAATGGAGGACAAAAAAGAAATTGATTTTGTGAACAGAAAGTATCGCAAAGAGTTTCTAGAAAATTTTGGAACTATTGCAAGTATATGGTGTTGCCTATATTACAGGGGAAAATAACGAAAACGTGAAGAAATAATTTTTTGTATATGTTCAAACATAAATAGTAATCGAAGGGAAATGAAAAGCAAACTGAAGACAATTTTTGATAATATTAAACGCTTAGAATTAATATTTTAAGCAATTTATACGAATTTCATCGATTAGGTTCGCAGTAGTCACAACACAAAAAGGTGTTCAACACAAAGTTGAATTCCCAAAACTTGTAAAAAAAGAAATTTTAAGCGTTGAGGAAAATGGAGGACAAAAAAGAAATTGATTTTGTGAACAGAAAGTATCGCAAAGAGTTTCTAGAAAATTTTGGAACTATTGCAAGTATATGGTGTTGCCTGCATTACAGGCGAAAATAACGAAAACGCGAAGAAATAATTTTTTGAATACGTTCAAACATAACAAGTAATCGGAGGGAAGTGAAAAGGAAACTGACAACAATTTTTGAGAATATTAAACGCTTAGAATTAACATTTTAATCAATTTATCGCGGCCCCACCACCATTTGTGACTTCAGTCGATTGCAACAACAAATCTTTTTAGTTTTAGACACGAAGGCGGGTGAGCGAGTTTCACTTCATGGACCATTCTCAATTAAATTAAACTTGAATATTACCATTAATGTGGAATGTAAACGTTTACAATTGTGTCGTCGACTTCTCGAATGAATAACATCAAATAGCTTCGCCAACGGTAGTGTTTGCATTCAACATAATATCGGATATTTGTTAAAGACGAAGCGACCCATAATCGTGATTTACTCCACCTGAGAGGTCATGTATTGTGTCAGACGAGACCTCGATTGAGGCAGTAATAGGTGCCCTTATCCTATCGATTTCAGAAGTGTACTTAGACGATTTACTCACATACATGATGGAAGCTACAAAGTTCGAAGCCGCTCTCTTATGAGTCCCCTTATTGGATTCGCAGGGGTTGGTCCTTGAGAAATAACAAACCAAACTCCACCAACAGTTACAGACACTAACTCAACTCGATTCATCATAGTTGAGGTTATCATCAATTTTTCTAAAGTTTGCAACACTTGGTAATTTTCAAGATTTTGGGTCACTTTTATAACGTAACAAGTGCTTTGATTTCTTGTTGCTACCGCCCTTTATGTGTAGCGTTTACTGAGATTGATTGATTTTACGACACCATTCGCATCATCTAAAACGATAATTAACGATCGTTTTTCATCGTGAACCTAATTTGTTTGCGAATTCTCCCACTAAAACCGACAGAATTTTTTGCTAGAAGGAAATCCGAACTTTCGCTCGTAATTATGTGAAAAGCTTCTTTAATCTGATTCGTTGGAAAATTTGATTGATCATAATTTAATTATTTTCGTAATTGACAGTGAAATGTTTCGCAAGATAACTGAATTAAACAGATGAATATTGATAGAATTTTATTTTGTGGTAAAATGTTCACTGAACCATTAGATCGTCCAGTTTGATATGAGAAATTTTTTGGTGAAACGTTCGAACTTCAGAAACAGTCAAATTGTTCGTCATAATTTTAGTTTTGTATTCAAGTCTCGTTATGGGTGAGTGTAACTTTTACATTTTGCTTAAAAATTGAACGACTCTTACAGTTATTACTGTTACGGAAGACGCGCGTAACTTTTTGTAAATAATTCATGTAAATTATGTTGCACAAATTAGTTAGAAGAAATATTAAAAAATAACCAAAATTAAAAAAGAAATTTCGTACACCAAATTTACCGCCATACACCGTCTCTTCGGTACAACCGCGTCGGGGTGCACCGCGACAATAAGCGTAACCAACCTACGTGCATCCAGTTAATGAAGGTAAGTTCGAGCTGTCAGCTCACACCTTTATTGCCCCTGTATTATTGTGAAGTTAGTTTGTAATAGTACTCACGTCCTCTGTAATTCGCAGCAGGGTGTGGCGTATGTAAATATTAATGTTACAATTGGTTAATGATTTCCTTGTTGTTGATGCATTTGCTTAAAGTGATTTGGTTGAGGGACCCCTGTTGATACCTAAGGAACTATATAGGGTGACTCTGGAGCATTTGCACATTTGAATTTGGAAAATTCTGTGCAAAATTTGATTGAGTCACTTATTGAATTTGGCTGTTGATGATTGGGACACCCTGTAAGATGTTGTCTTGTCAATAGTAGACAATTATTTTTTTTATCACTTCATCTTCAATGACTATATTGGTCGTTTGCAAAACTAGTAACACAATTAATTCGATGCATGACTTTATTTGTTAATAAATCACCCGCACTGTACCGGAAATCGCCATTTTACAGGTCCATGAATCAAAATAAATGATGACGTTCATTTAGAGCTTGCAGTAAATAATTGCGCAACGACGTGGTTTGTTGATGGTACAACGATATTGGATATTTTAACGTATATCGCGACATATTCTCGTTTTTAAATCGCTGAAAAACATTTACTAGCTTTTCGAGGTGATGCTTTGGGCTAAAAAGGCAAATCGAGTTGATCGATTTTCTGCTAACAGCCTGTTGCTGCAACACACTTTATCCCATCTATCAGCTCAAAAGCCTTTACGTTTCCTCGAACTTTTCTTGTCGTTTGCTTTATACCTATGCGTCGACTCCTAATTGATATCCGGAAACTTTCCAGCAACCATCACGGTTTCGCTTGATCATTGTTCAATTTGTTGATAGCGAAACTTGTTGATTTTTCAGATTTGCAACGAAAATTAATCAAAACTTAAGCGTGGAATAACAAAAAATTTCGATTAATCAAATCAAATTTTTTTTTGGAATTTTTGGAGTCTTACATTGTTGCACGATGCTTTCTTAATTGCTTCACAAAAAATGAGACTTGCTAGTAGTCACGTTAATTAGCGATACTGTCACGGAAAAAGACTCAAAAATTGTTGAAAATTGTTCTTTTTTCAAATATTTCAATTTTCTGACTCGAAGTAAAGTTTCGGGTAAATGCAACAAAATTGCCACAACTGTGGCGTTGATTTTTATTTAACCCCCTCAAGTTGGGATTCTTATTTTGATTCTTCAAATAAACGCGAGATGGCAGATACGCGTCGCCGTCTCAAAATTCGAAATATCAAAGTAGTTTGAAGCGAAGAAAAATGGGGCCGGTATAGATAGCGGACATTGGGGTTGTTTTGTTGTTCGGCAACCGCTTAATAAAACCGAAATAACGACAATTGAAGTTGCCACAAATAACTTCAATAAAAGAAAATTTCTACAAAACCTAGAGACAAACACATTTTTCACTGACATCTCCAGCGACCTGAAAACGTTGTTATTACAATAAAAATTGTTGCCAATTTGGGCGATGATATCGATTTCAACCCCATCTCGATTTTTTCCAACTATTAATCACTTTGAAATTTTCAGCCGAAAGAGCAGATGAGAAACTCCATCGAAAATCGACGGTTCGAATGGGAATTCGTGTTGTCCAGAGGGCGTACGCCCCACCATCACCCCACTTGTACAATCCTTGTGGCAACTTGACAAGAGCCGAACAAAAAGAACGTAACAAGCAGAATAAAAAGCTTTTGTTTGGTTGTAAAAGTGCTCCATTGGAAGTGAAATTCCCGAAGGATCAACAGAATAAAGCTAGATCGATGGAAACGGGATTGGAACACAACCATAAGTCGGACGAAGGAGATTTAGCTATAACACCATCCCAGACGCCACCGGCCAGGAAATTATTAACAGTGGAATACAACAATGAAAAAAACGAAACCCAAAGTGAGTAATTTACTGGAGAAACGTTGCTAGAACTGACGTCACAATTGATTTTTTTATCGACCATTGGTTGCAGGGAGTTGCAACTAATTAATTAAATTAAATTAATTATTAATAAATTAATTATAAATTAGGTTAATTGCGGTTATTTGCAAATTTAAATCAATTTAATTCAACTCAACGCCTTGGTTGTTATGCAACCAACAATACAATCGACTAATTGTATCAATGGTGAAGAGAATTTAATTTTTTCTATTGGGGGCTATACAAACATTCCATTTGAAAAAAACATTTTTTACAGTTTTCTTTTATTAGAAAATTTTTGTATTAATTCCGTTCCTTATTAGAGTAGAACAAAATAATTTTTTACTAAAAATGGTGGAACCTAATGGCAGCAAATGACCCCCCAGGTTATTAGCAACAAACTTCACAGATCAAAATCTGTTTGATCTTTGTACGAAATTTCAAATTTTGTATTGTTTAGATTTTTTATATTTGTTGGGTGGTCGTGAACAAGATTCACCCTGTATATATTATGCTGTCGTATTGTCGTAATTCGATTTTATTTTCATTTCTTTTTTTTTCACAGTTTTATCATTAATATGACGTTTTTGTAGTCAATTGTATTGTTGGTTGCGTAACTTTCAAGGGGCTTTATTGATTTCAATTTACTTATAATTGTAAATAATCGCAACAATTAATCTAACCTTGCTTTAAAAGCCTAATTGGTATAATTAATAACTTTAATTCTCATTTAATTAATTAATTTCACCTTACTATCGATTCTTTGTTGTTAAAATCAAATTTGAGAAAATCGACGTGGTTGATCCTATCTCGTACTCTACAAATGAAATGGAAAAATTCATTTTGATTCCCTCGCAACCGATTTATTTACTGAAATGATCTTTTTGTTTAGGTATGCAGACCGTCGAAGAAAAACTAAACGGAGATAATAAAGAGACGACGCGTGTTTCTTTTGAAAATAAATTGACTAACGGACGAGAGGCCACTTCGAAAGATTTAAGCGGTCTGATCGAAAACGATGAGTCCCTCAACGAAAATATTGTCAAAGATGATGAAAGTGGAAGTTTAAATAAACAAACGCCCCAGCAAGAACAACAATTATTATCACCGGCAAGGATTCAGGATAAAACCGGCGATTCCGAAAACGAGGTAGGAATAATGAAAAATCGATACAGGTCATTGCTGCAAATTCTTTTCACAATTTAAGCTTCTACGCGAGAAAAGACAACTCGGTTTAATCTACCATGAATAAGAGCTCGAAACCTATTACTCCCCATCCGATTAGGGTGTTAACTGTCTCAAAGAGAAACGTCACAATTTTGCGCCAATATTATTACACTCAAATTTTCTCATCCACCTTCATTTGTTCGTATTAAGGGTTTTACACTATTTCTGCGAAACTGCTTGACGCGGGATGAATTAAAATTTGGCTTCGACAACTTTAATTTTCTGTTATAACATTAGGGGCTCTGTCGCCGGAGGGTTGTTATCTTGGTAATCCACTTTTATTGTTCCCAATACGTTTTGAAAGCCGTTCTACTGTGATAATTTGATTATGTCTGACGCTTTACTGATTACTTTCTTGATGGGTTAATTTTAAAGCCCATAGTGTCATCCGTTGAGTTTTAATCAAACATTAAGGTAAATAACTACGAAGACAATAGAATTTCAATTTTTCTTCCAGTCCGATATTTAAATTTTAAACATCCGCGTTACGAATTTGAGTAGCGCCATCTATCCGATTGTTGTCGAACTAATTTGGTGAGAAACTGTACTCAACGACGTAATGACCCTGAAATTTTGCCAGAAATTATTAGAATTGGTTGAGAGTTTTGTGAAAAATTCCGATTTCTTGATGCGTTAATTTTAAAGCCCCTACTGTCATCCGTTGAGTTTTAATTAAACATTAAGGTAAATAAATACGAAGACAATAGAATTTCAATTTTTCTTCCAGTCCGATATTTAAATTTTAAACATCCGCGTTACGAATTTGAGTATCGCCATCTATCCGATTGTTGTCGAACTAATTTGGTGAGAAACTGTACTCAACGACGTAATAACCCTGAAATTTTGCCAGAAATTATCAGAATTGGTTGAGAGTTTCGTGAGAAATTCCAATATTGCACCCATTGTTTGATTGGAGATAATTAATCTGTAGGGTTAGAGTTACAACATGACTATTCTGAAATTCAATTTATCAAAGTGTTTTATTCGATTTATCCCTAAAAACTGACTAACAAATTATGTTAATTGGTGATGGTCACATAAATTGATTTAATTTTCAATTGAAATTGCTTTAACGCAGCAACAACTTTAGTTGTTACAAAGTTGAGCGCTCGAACAAAGTTTAAATTAAAAGAGTGATGAACAAAAACTGTTGAGCATATTGTTATTGAAGTTTTTGTTCATTTCAAAAAACTATCCGGGAGACACGTAATCATTATAGAAAACAAAGTTTTCAACGATAGTGTTTTGATTGATTAAAACGTTTATTTTGCGTTAATTTCCAACGTAAAGTATTTAAAGTAAAAGGTCAGAGTTCGTCTACCGTTTATCCTTTTTAACCCAAATTACTGGGCACAATTCTAATAAGCCCAACCACTTTGTAAATATGCAAATAACGTAAACGGCTCTTGCTACGTAAAACATCAGGATTGGCGGCGGTAGGTGCATATTAATATGGAAAATTTTGCGCAATAAACCGGGAGAACCGTGGGGAGCTTATCTTTCTAAACATAATTCCCTTAGGTGGGAGAAAATGTAGCAGCCGAACGAGACCAGAAAGCAAAGCGACTGGTTGCTTTTATTCATATCAACAAAACAATTGACTGGAGAAAATTGCCTAATTAGAATTGTACTGAAAATTATAAAAAAGAATTAAAATTTTCACGAAGCGTTAGACAAAAAATAACAGAAATTAGCGCGTGCCTTCTGGGGTGGTCTCTGGTACCTACCGAGTTGTAATAGTGATTCATGCTGACTTGTTGAAAATCGTTTCGAACTCGCCCGAATCCTTTAATTTGCAGATAATTCGCGGGGATGAAGCGAATTTCTTGGATGATTCCTGGCAGAATTGCTTCAACCGACCGGTTCGTTATAATCATAAAACACGGAACAGCTTTCGATGGAAATGAATGGATAGCGGAAATTGGTGATGAACGTGTAATTACAGGCATACAGCTACTGTAGATGGATAGATAGATAACCAACAGGAGCTGGATGTCAATTTTCACTTTTGTTGGGATTCCCTCTTCACTGAAACGTGACCCAATAATTTTTGTAATGTTCCCAAAATTTTGGAAAAGTCGATAATTAGTTGAGACAATCTGACTTGAAATTGTTTAATTTCAGTTGGAAACCTCGAATTTTGATTAATTGGCGATTTTGTTGCAGCACCGGATATTGGGGCAGTTCAGGTCTTTGTGTGGCGGCAAACGGCCGAGTTTGGCGGCGTATTTGGCCGGCGTTCCGGCGCCTTGCGCCTCCGTTGAAAAACCGTTTCTTCTTAGCGAAGGCAAAGTGCATTTGCTCGCTTCTTTGGACAAAGCGATTTATTCTCATGGCGAAGAGATTCACGTTTTCGTTCAAATCAAGAACAACAGTAACAAAACTGTGCGACGGATAAAGGTGGGTAATGGAATTTTAACAAATTTCGGGACAACCCCGTCAAAGTGGATAAGTCCGAGATTAACGGAAGTTTCTTTTCGGATTCCCCAAGCGGTTTCGGGAGGAAACGTCAATGTTGACGAGTCTTAATCAGAGACGATTGGGATTTTTTGCGACAGAACTTTGGGAATATTTTCACTTCCTTAATGCTGGGAAATTTAATGATTTTTACTTGACATGTTTTTATGCGATGGTGCCACTATAAAGTATAGATCGTTCTAGTATCGAGTACACAGTTAAGCTTTCAGATTAAAAGCAACAATCTAGGACGTGATCGCCGTCGTGATTCAAGTGACAACAGAGAAATTTTTTTGCATTTTTGCCGATTACAGTTGGATTTTGTTCTTCCCTTTAACTTGAGTAAATAAGTTGCGTGCCGTCCGCATTATTGATTAACAATAAAATGACGAAAAGGTATAGCTTTGAAAACTTTTTTCACTCTGACTAATTGATTGAATAATATTGATCTTTGGCAACAACAAAGTTTATTATCGAACCTCGAATTACCTTGCCACTTTTTCATTTAACGAAATTTTCTCGTCATCCAGATAATTCAATTATTAAAAATCCTTCCAACGAGGTCCTTCCGCCTTTCTACATTTCGGTACAGTTTTAGTAACTTTTTGTTTAATTCCGCATTCACCGATTGTTCACAGCATTTTTCTAAATCCGAACTGAATTTTGGGATATGACGGCCTAAGTAGTTTAGATGTGGAAATTCTAGACGAAAGAGACACGGGGCGTGGCTTGCGCGGGCGCATGACTTCGAGAGTAGCGTGATCAATGTCAGGGGGCGACGTCACGCTGCGCTCAAAGTCATGCGCTGCCGCAAGCCACGCCCCGTGCGTGCCTTGGTCTAGAATCCTCATATCTATACTACTGACTTTTTTTTTAAGAGCTTCTTGGATGATACATTCGAAGTCTTTCCAAGAACTGGAAGAAGGGTGATTGGACGTTAGTTTTACGCTCTTTTGTGATTACAATTAGGCTTTTGAATTGTTATTATTATTCCATGTTTCCATTCAAGGAGGAAATAGTGTTGGTTGATGCAGTATTTGAAAATCTGATGATGTATGTGTGAATGCCGTATTGCAAGCTCTTGATGATGTTATTTACTTCTTCTGCTGATAATTGAAGGTTAAAAATGGTGTAGTTGCACAGTTTCCAGGGACTTAATGGCAGCAAATAACCCCGCACGTTATTAGCAACGAACTTACACAGAGAAGAGGTACAGCCATACAAGCGATCCGACCCCAAGTAGAGGAAACTCTCCACAAAATGCTCCTCAACAAAACCAACAACCAAGTTACATAAAAGTAACCTCTCGCGGCTGATAAACCAAAACAGCATGATCCTCAATCTGTTAACAGCGGTCATGGGAAAGAATAAATCTTGTCGGCCATAATTAGAATTGCAGCATTGGATTCTTGAATCACAGACAGGAGCATTTCGAAATTTAAATAAAATTGATATTGTTCTTATATGCGAAACACATTTCGTTAATCAAACAGTATTTTCCATACCCTGTAAATTCATCAATGGCGGAAACTAGAATACCAAACACACATTGGGATTTAAAACTTATCACCCAAAAGGTCGAAACTTCTTTTGTGCCATGATTTGTAGAACCACGTTAGAGGTTCTGTAGAGTTTTTACTGTAGACCTCAACGAGAAATTGTGACTCACGAGAAGCATAGTGAAGGATGTATAGATCCTTGTTGAAATCGCAAATCACAGCTGTAGATATTGTAAAGCTCAGGAGAAAGGGAGGATCTCTGCGGGACGCCTAGTTAAAGAGAAGATTCTGCTGATGTCAGGTCGTTAATTTTTTCTGAAGCCCGCGGTTATTCAGGAATTCTGCAACAATCTTGAACAGACAATTTGGACAGTTGAGGAGTTGTAGTTTGTATCGCAGCCCCTTGTGCCATACAGAATCAAGTGCTTTGTTTATGTCTAGAAAAATTGCTGCACCATAATGGCCGGACAGTTTTGCAGCTTGAATGGTTAAGCATAATAAGAAGAGATTGTTTGCTCTTAAATCCGAACTGAGATTTAGTTATATGATGGCCTAAGTAATATAGATATGGAGATTCTAGACCAAAGAGACACGGGGCGTGGCTTGCAACGGCGTATGACTTTGAGAGTAGCGTGACCAATGCCTTGACGCAACTGTAAGATCCGAGGTCACGCCATGCTCAAAGCCACGCCCTGTGCTTCCGTGCCTTTTTGGTCTAGAATCCTCATATCTATATTACTGGTCTATTTTCTTATTGAGAGCTTCTTTGATGATACTTTGGAAGTCATTTTCAAAAACTAGAAGAAGTGTGATTGGACAGTAGCTTTCCGCAATTGTTTATATCTAGGAATGGTAGAGCATAATATGGAGAGATTGTTTGTTGTTAAATCAGAACTGAAATTTTGTTATATGATGGCTTAAGTAGTATAGATATGGAGATTCTAGACCAAAAAGACACGGGTCGTGACTTGCGCCAGCACATGACTTTGATAGTAGCATGGTCAATGCCTTGGCGCGGCTGTAAAGGTGCGAAGTTACGCCACGCCCCGTGCTTCCGTGCCTGTTTGGTCTAGAATCCCCATATCTATACTACTGACCTATTTTCTTATTGATAGCTTCTTTGATGATACTTTCGAAGTCTTTTTCAAGAACTAGAAGAATGATGATTGGACAGTAATTGTCCGCAATCGTTTATGTCTAAGAAAACTGCTGCACTGGGGTCGCCGGACAGTTTTGCGGCTAGAATGGTTGAGGATAATTTGGAGAGATTGTTTGTTCTTAAATTCGAACTGAAATTTTGAAATTTGATGGCCTAAGTAGTACAGATATGGAGATTCTAATCCAAAGATACACGGGGCGTGGCTTGCGCCGGCTCGTGACTTTGAGAGAGTAGCTTGGCAAAGCTGTAAGGGGACGAGGTCACGCCACGCTCAAAGCTACGCCACGTCCTCCGTGCCTCTTTGGTCTAGAATCCCCATATCTATACTACTGACCTATTTTCTTATTGATAGCTTCTTTGATGATACTTTCGAAGTCTTTTTCAAGAACTAGAAGAATGATGATTGGACAGTAATTGTCCGCAATCGTTTATGTCTAAGAAAACTACTGCACTGGGGTCGCCGGGCAGTTTTGCGGCTAGAATGGTTGAGCATAATATGGAGAGATTGTTTGTTCTTAAATTCGAACTGAAATTTTGAAATTTGATGGCCTAAGTAGTATAGATATGGAGATTCTAATCGAAGGAGACACGGGGCGTGGCTTGCACCGGCTCGTGACTTTGAGAGTAACTTGGCGAAGCTGTAAGGGGACGAGGTCACGCCACGTTCAAAGCTACGCTACGTCCTCCGTGCCTCTTTGGTCTAGAATCCCCATATCTATACTACTGACCTATTTTCTTATTGATAGCTTCTTTGATGATACTTTCGAAGTCTTTTTCAAGAACTAGAAGAATGGTGATTGGACAGTAATTGTCCGCAATCGTTTATGTCTAAGAAAATTGCTGCAAGGGGTCGCCGAACAATTTTGCGGCTAGAATGGTTGAGCATAATATGGAGAGATTGTTTGTTCTTAAATTCGAACTGAAATTTTGAAATTTGATGGCCTAAGTAGTATAGATATGGAGATTCTAATCGAAGGAGACACGGGGCGTGGCTTGCACCGGCTCGTGACTTTGAGAGTAACTTGGCGAAGCTGTAAGGGGACGAGGTCACGCCACGTTCAAAGCTACGCTACGTCCTCCGTGCCTCTTTGGTCTAGAATCCCCATATCTATACTACTGACCTATTTTCTTATTGATAGCTTCTTTGATGATACTTTCGAAGTCTTTTTCAAGAACTAGAAGAATGGTGATTGGACAATAATTGTCCGCAATCGTTTATGCCTAAGAAAATTGCTGCACTTGGGTCGTTGTACAGTTTTGCGGCTAGTATGGTTGAGCATAATATGGCGAGACTGTTTGTTCTTAAATTCGAACTGAAATTTTCGAATTTGATGGCCTAAGTAGTACAGATATGGAGATTCTAATCGAAGGAGACACGGGGCGTGGCTTGCACCGGCTCGTGACTTTGAGAGTAACTTGGCGAAGCTGTAAGGGGACGAGGTCACGCCACGTTCAAAGCTACGCTACGTCCTCCGTGCCTCTTTGGTCTAGAATCCCCATATCTATACTACTGACCTATTTTCTTATTGATAGCTTCTTTGATGATACTTTCGAAGTCTTTTTCAAGAACTAGAAGAATGGTGATTGGACAGTAATTGTCCGCAATCCTTCATGTCTAAGAAAATTGCTGCACTGGTGTCGCCGGACAGTTTTGGGGCTAGAATGGTTGAGCATAATATGGAAAGATTGTTTGTTCTTAAATCCGACCTGAAATTCTGGGATTTGATGGCCTAAGTAGTGCAGATATGGAGATAAGGACCTTAATTAGCTCACAGAAAGTTTGAAAGATTCAATTATTTGCTTGTATCTTCGATAAACTCGGTTCTTTCAGTAATGTCGACTAAAATCGACAAAACGACTCGCGTCATCAGACCGGAAGTAGACAAGACGCCAATTTATTTATCGGCAACCCGCATTTTTGTTAATTTCGTTACAACGATTACTAAACATTTTTTTTTCTAGGTTTTCATCGTCCAACACGTCGACGTCTGCATGTTCTCCAACGGCAAATTCAAGAACGTCGTCGCCATGATCAACTCAAAAGAAAATTGTCCAATCACCAGCAACAACGCATACGAACAAACCTTCACTCTACTCCCCATCAAAAGTTCAACAAAAAACTGGATAGCTCTAGAAGATTCGTACACGAAATCCGGAACGAGTCTCGCATCAACAGTTACATGTTCCGGCAATAATCCGGACGAACGTAACGTTTTTGCAATTTACGTATCGTATTACGTTAAAATCAAATTGCTTGTTAGCGTGATGGGTGGTGAAGTTTCTCTAAAATTACCTTTCACTCTAATGCATACTTGCACCGATTACGAACATTCCGAAACATTAACGAGAGTATCGAAACCGAAATTCGATTTGGAATTGACGAAAACACCAGAAGTCGTTGTGGATCCAGTGAAAGACGGGACGTGAGATCGGGCGGAAATCGTTGTGGAAATTAATCGAGATAGACCGGAAATGGGGGTAACATCAACTGAATCGATCGAGGGGCCGAAAAAAAGTTTTATTGCAACTATCAAAAACAAACCGGACTATGACAAAATTGTTGCAGTCAAATCTGATGAGTGTTCGGATGATAAAGATGAGAAAACGACGGGGGCGGGTTTGAGGCGACAGTGTAGAGACAAAGGGTTTAGTTTACATAGGGCTTTATGTTGTTTGAGAACTAGACGAACGTCCTAACAGATTGAGTGTTTGGTCGTTATTTTTGATTTTGGGCAATGTTGTAGGTGATCATGCATGGCCATAATTTTGTTTCTAATGTATAGAAAGGTGTTAATGTTTTTTTTTTCAATATCCTTGAAACTGATATGTTAAATGTAAGCAAAAACCTTATCCAGAAACGCTTCTAAAAGACTGGAATCGAAGTCGGAATTGCCTGGAACTTGAAACGGAAACTTCCTAACTTTCATCAATTTGATGCAAAGTCCTTTCATGTGGCCGCAATACTTGACACGACTTAACTATATTTAGATATGTAACTCAAATCTTCAACAACTAACCCCCTAAACAATTCTTTCTAATCTACTTTCGGGCGTTAGTGACAAATTAGTAATAATTAAAGAAATTGACTGTTTTTGGCTACTCAAACTTTTCTAATGTAAAGTGAAATACGAAAATTACTCAAATTAATAAATTCTAGATAGAGCCTGACCATTCTTAGAGAGGCCTGTAGCGTCATCACCAGTGGCGTAGCTGAAAGTAATGAACATTGACACCTTCTCTTCCAGACCGCCAGCACAACTTTGGACTCGTCCGAAACGACTGCGCAACTTTTTGGGCATTTCTCTAAGAATGGAGAGGCCCTAACAATGTAAATTGACAAATCACCATTGCTATTTAACCAATTGTTGCTATATACCTGTGTTATAGACTAAAACTGACCACACATAATATTTGTAACATCAGAGTGTCTCATCTCATCATTCCGTTCAAAAAATTTGCTAATTTGCTACCTATAGTTCGCAGAATTGCAGAAAACGATAGAAATTTATTATCAAAATGGCTGATACAACTAAAAATTAATGGAGCGAAATGATCAAAAGTAGCCTATCAGTTGAGGGAACTAGTAACAACATTCCTTGTGTTCTGCTCTCTTTTGGAAATAAATTCTAAGTCAATCTACTTAGTGTCTTCAAAGTTGCTGTAAAAATGTTAATGGGTCATCAAGCTTTTCTAATAAATTTACTTGACTTTTTTAATTGGCATTTTAAGCCACAAATATATTTTGTAATAACTGGAAATTTAAAACTGCCAAAATAGCGTTTAATTAAACTTTTCTAATGCAGTTAACTAATCAAATGAGCCAAATCGCTCGTTCTTCATTAATTTCGTCCTCTTTGCCTAAATGGTACAATTGATATTGACGTGCCTGAACCCGAGATTCTAATATGCTGCAGATGAGACACCCTGTAGCCTTAAAACTTAGGTAAATGAAATTTTTACATACATAGTGTACATAATTGATAGCAGTAGCGCACAATTCAAAAATTTTCCTGCATAAATCATTAAATGTAATGTGAAAACTGCTGCAAAATTGCTGAATTTTGTTTGTATCTATAGAACCGTCACAAACCTGTTAGTGATCCTTCCAATAACTAGCGATAGAGATTTTCTGTAAATCTCAGTTTTGTATGTCAAATTACCTCATGTCAATATTGTTGCTTAATTAGTATTATACCAAACATATCATAGAATAAAATTCTTAATCACCTTCAAACCTTTAAAGGCCCTTAAACCGATATACTGTCATGGATTCATTACTGTTTCGAGTTATTTATGTAAAAAAATTTTTTAATGTTAAACAATTTTGGGTGTAATGAAAGAATTTGTGGCGAAAGCTATTTGGTTATTGCCTTCCATCTCCTCTCTTCGGAAACGTGGAAAATCTTTTTAGCTGTTTATTTTACGGTTAAAGCAGCGGAAAAGAAATCTTTTACTCATTGCATGTCCGCTTGATTGTATTTGGTAATTTTTATTTAAAAAGTTCTTTGCCTTGATATGTATTTAAGTAAAACTGTATAAACTGTACCTCACTTAATCGAATTGTAAATAAAGTAATAAAATTTGTATAAATAATTTCGAGTTTTTCACTCAACCCTGTAACTTAATCGCATTACTTATAATAACTATTGGGATTCGCTTGAATATGGGAGAATTCGAGAAAACGAGAAACGTCAAAGATGACAACTTAACCTAAAAACTTAAAATTAACCTCAAAAATTTAAACTTCCAATTTTAGACAACTACAATTAACGAAAGAAAATGTTAACAAGAGACGCGAGACTAATTTGGGACAACCTAAAATCAGTCGTATGCGTATACAAACCCGCTGGAGAATCTTGCCAACGGATCCGAAAAACTCTAATCAATGCAATTTGTTCAGGTAAATTCTCCTTAAATTCGACTATTGTTAACAAATTTTATTAATAGAGTTGAACGAAATGGATTGTCGCCCCCCAATTAATTACGTTAGCATCGAAGGAGATCCTGCTCGAAGTCTCACTGTTTCAGTTAAACCAAGTCTGGCTGACCACTCTCTAGTTGTTGGTCCCCGCTATCAACATGAAGATTTGAAATGTAGTTGGTCGAATTTTTTAGGAAAAAACACTAGCGGTGTTCTTTGTAAGTTTAATTGAAATTCTCAATTAATTAATGATAATTTAGTACTAGGATTGAGAAACGGAACAAAAACAGCGAAATATATCAGAGAAAATCGACCGTCAAGAACTTATCGAGTTAAAGGTCGATTGGGGGAAAACACTGAAAATGGTTTTATTGGTGAAAAAGTTGTGGAACGATCGACTTGGAAACACGTGAAAGCTGCGAATATGGAAAGATTATTAGCGATAATGCAAGCGTCGCATCAAAAATCTATGTTTAAGTAAGAGTAATTAATTTTTTGTTTTTGGGATTAATTTTAATTTTAGATTATGTGGAGTTGATCTTCAATCGCAAACGGCTTATGATTTGGCGTCTAAAGGTCTTGTGAGGCCCAGTAATTCGAAAACTCCCATTATTTATGGAATCAAATGTGTTTCGTTCGAACCGCCGGATTTTACTATTGGTATTGTTTCAGTTAGTTTAGTGAGATTTAACAATTTGTCGTTTTCAGAATTACAATGTATTAATGAATATGAAACGTATTTGAGGGGTTTGATTCAGGAGATTGGAATGAAACTACATTCAACGGCGCATTGTACACAGTTACAGTGTATCAGGCATAGTTACTTCACCTTGGATAATGCTCTACTTAAGAAGCATTGGACGTTACCGAATATTGTAGATAATATGCATGAGTGTCTTAAAATTATGGAGCAGCATGAGAGTATATTGAAACAAGAAAGTGCCGTTTTACAGGGTTAAATTAATAAAAGCATGATTTTTACATTTTTGAAGTTTTATTTGGGTGTTTCCTAGAAAATTGGTAGTAATTTTCAGCAACCGAACGCATTTTTCGCTTTCTTATGTCTTTCTACATGCGTCACTCAAGTTTCGTTGAAATCGGAGGAGGTGAATTTTCTCTCAATTTTTTCTTTCCATTGCTATGAAATTTGGTACGCAGAGAAGTAATTTGAATGCGAACTCAAAGAGCTACTCAGTTCCTCTGTAGCTTGCTTAGTTTTCGAAAAATCGAGCATCATATGCTCAACATGACAAAGACCAGAATTTCTTTTAACGGCTCCGATAGATGGCGCCTCTTTCCAAAACGAGCAGTAATCTTAAGCAACTGAGCATATTATTCGATTGCTTATCATGTCCTGTATCCACTATTAAAGTTTCGTCGAAATCCGAAGAGTTAAGTTTTCTTTCAATTTTTGTAAAAAATGGAAGCTTATAGCCTTATGAAAATTTTCGACCAAAAAACTATTTTGTTCTGATTGCTATAAGATTTGGTACGCCGAGAAGTAATTTGAATGCGAACTCATAAAGCTACTCAGTTCCTCTGTAGCTTGCTTAGTTTTCGAGAAATCGAGCATCATATGCTCAACATGACAAAGGCCAAAATTTCCTTTAACGGCTCCGATTGAAGCCTATGAAAATTTTCGACCAAAAAACTTTTTTGTTCTGATTGCTATAAGATTTGGTACGCAGAGAAGTAATTTGAATGCGAACTCACAGAGCTACTCAGTTCCTTTGTAGCTCGCTTAGTTTTCGAGATATCGAGCATCTCATGCTCAAAATGACAAAGGCCAAAATTTCCTTTAACGGCTCCGATTGAAGACACCTCTAGCCAAAACGAGCAGTAATCTTAAGCAACTGAGCATATTATTCGATTGCTTATCACGTCCTGCATTCACTATTAAAGTTTCGTTGAAATCTGAAGAGTTGAGTTTTCTTTCAAATTTTGAAGAAAAAGGAAGCTTATAGCCTTATGAAAATTTTTGACCAAAAAACTTTTTTGTTCTGATTGCTATAAGATTTGGTACGCAGAGAAGTAATTTGAATGCGAACTCACAGAGCTACTCAGTTCCTTTGTAGCTCGCTTAGTTTTCGAGATATCGAGCATCTCATGCTCAAAATGACAAAGGCCAAAATTTCCTTTAACGGCTCCGATTGAAGACACCTCTAGCCAAAACGAGCAGTAATCTTAAGCAACTGAGCATATTATTCGATTGCTTATCACGTCCTGCATCCACTATTAAAGTTTCGTTGAAATCTGAAGAGTTGAGTTTTCTTTCAAATTTTGAAGAAAAAGGAAGCTTATAGCCTTATGAAAATTTTTGACCAAAAAACTTTTTTGTTCTGATTGCTATAAGATTTGGTACGCAGAGAAGTAATTTGAATGCGAACTCACAGAGCTACTCAGTTCCTTTGTAGCTCGCTTAGTTTTCGAGAAATCGAGCATCATATGCTCAAAATGACAAAGGCCAAAATTTCCTTTAACGGCTCCGATTGAAGACACCTCTAGCCAAAACGAGCAGTAATCTTAAGCAACTGAGCATATTATTCGATTGCTTATCACGTCCTGCATCCACTATTAAAGTTTCGTTGAAATCTGAAGAGTTGAGTTTTCTTTCAAATTTTGAAGAAAAAGGAAGCTTATAGCCTTATGAAAATTTTTGACCAAAAAACTTTTTTGTTCTGATTGCTATAAGATTTGGTACGCAGAGAAGTAATTTGAATGCGAACTCACAGAGCTACTCAGTTCCTTTGTAGCTCGCTTAGTTTTCGAGATATCGAGCATCTCATGCTCAAAATGACAAAGGCCAAAATCTCCTTTAACGGCTCCGATTGAAGACACCTCTAGCCAAAACGAGCAGTAATCTTAAGCCACTGAGCATATTATTCGATTGTTTATCACGTCCTGCATCCACTATTAAAGTTTCGTTGAAATCTGAAGAGTTGAGTTTTCTTTCAAATTTTGAAGAAAAAGGAAGCTTATAGCCTTATGAAAATTTTTGACCAAAAAACTTTTTTGTTCTGATTGCTATAAGATTTGGTACGCAGAGAAGTAATTTGAATGCGAACTCACAGAGCTACTCAGTTCCTTTGTAGCTCGCCTAGTTTTCGAGATATCGAGCATCATATGCTCAACATGACAGAGACCAAAATTTCTTCTAACGGCTCCGATTGAAGACGCCTCTAACCAAAACGAGCAGTGATCTTAAGCAACTGAGCATATTATTCGATAGCTTATCATGTCCTGCATCCACTATTAAAGTTTCGTTGAAATCTGAAGAGTTGAGTTTTCTTTCAAATTTTGAAGAAAAAGGAAGCTTATAGCCTTATGAAAATTTTCGACCAAAAAACTTTTTTGTTCTGATTGCTATAAGATTTGGTACGCAGAGAAGTAATTTGAATGCGAACTCACAGAGCTACTCAGTTCCTTTGTAGCTCGCTTAGTTTTCGAGAAATCGAGCATCATATGCTCAAAATGACAAAGGCCAAAATTTCCTTTAACGGCTCCGATTGAAGACACCTCTAGCCAAAACGAGCAGTAATCTTAAGCAACTGAGCATATTATTCGATTGCTTATCACGTCCTGCATCCACTATTAAAGTTTCGTTGAAATCTGAAGAGTTGAGTTTTCTTTCAAATTTTGAAGAAAAAGGAAGCTTATAGCCTTATGAAAATTTTTGACCAAAAAACTTTTTTGTTCTGATTGCTATAAGATTTGGTACGCAGAGAAGTAATTTGAATGCGAACTCACAGAGCTACTCAGTTCCTTTGTAGCTCGCTTAGTTTTCGAGAAATCGAGCATCATATGCTCAAAATGACAAAGGCCAAAATTTCCTTTAACGGCTCCGATTGAAGACACCTCTAGCCAAAACGAGCAGTAATCTTAAGCAACTGAGCATATTATTCGATTGCTTATCACGTCCTGCATCCACTATTAAAGTTTCGTTGAAATCTGAAGAGTTGAGTTTTCTTTCAAATTTTGAAGAAAAAGGAAGCTTATAGCCTTATGAAAATTTTCGACCAAAAAACTTTTTTGTTCTGATTGCTATAAGATTTGGTACGCAGAGAAGTAATTTGAATGCGAACTCACAGAGCTACTCAGTTCCTTTGTAGCTCGCTTAGTTTTCGAGATATCGAGCATCTCATGCTCAAAATGACAAAGGCCAAAATCTCCTTTAACGGCTCCGATTGAAGACACCTCTAGCCAAAACGAGCAGTAATCTTAAGCCACTGAGCATATTATTCGATTGTTTATCACGTCCTGCATCCACTATTAAAGTTTCGTTGAAATCTGAAGAGTTGAGTTTTCTTTCAAATTTTGAAGAAAAAGGAAGCTTATAGCCTTATGAAAATTTTTGACCAAAAAACTTTTTTGTTCTGATTGCTATAAGATTTGGTACGCAGAGAAGTAATTTGAATGCGAACTCACAGAGCTACTCAGTTCCTTTGTAGCTCGCTTAGTTTTCGAGAAATCGAGCATCATATGCTCAAAATGACAAAGGCCAAAATTTCCTTTAACGGCTCCGATTGAAGACACCTCTAGCCAAAACGAGCAGTAATCTTAAGCAACTGAGCATATTATTCGATTGCTTATCACGTCCTGCATCCACTATTAAAGTTTCGTTGAAATCTGAAGAGTTGAGTTTTCTTTCAAATTTTGAAGAAAAAGGAAGCTTATAGCCTTATGAAAATTTTCGACCAAAAAACTTTTTTGTTCTGATTGCTATAAGATTTGGTACGCAGAGAAGTAATTTGAATGCGAACTCACAGAGCTACTCAGTTCCTTTGTAGCTCGCTTAGTTTTCGAGATATCGAGCATCTCATGCTCAAAATGACAAAGGCCAAAATCTCCTTTAACGGCTCCGATTGAAGACACCTCTAGCCAAAACGAGCAGTAATCTTAAGCCACTGAGCATATTATTCGATTGTTTATCACGTCCTGCATCCACTATTAAAGTTTCGTTGAAATCTGAAGAGTTGAGTTTTCTTTCAAATTTTGAAGAAAAAGGAAGCTTATAGCCTTATGAAAATTTTTGACCAAAAAACTTTTTTGTTCTGATTGCTATAAGATTTGGTACGCAGAGAAGTAATTTGAATGCGAACTCACAGAGCTACTCAGTTCCTTTGTAGCTCGCTTAGTTTTCGAGAAATCGAGCATCATATGCTCAAAATGACAAAGGCCAAAATCTCCTTTAACGGCTCCGATTGAAGACACCTCTAGCCAAAACGAGCAGTAATCTTAAGCAACTGAGCATATTATTCGATTGCTTATCACGTCCTGCATCCACTATTAAAGTTTCGTTGAAATCTGAAGAGTTGAGTTTTCTTTCAAAATTTGAAGAAAAAGGAAGCTTATAGCCTTATGAAAATTTTCGACCAAAAAACTTTTTTGTTCTGATTGCTATAAGATTTGGTACGCAGAGAAGTAATTTGAATGCGAACTCACAGAGCTACTCAGTTCCTTTGTAGCTCGCTTAGTTTTCGAGATATCGAGCATCTCATGCTCAAAATGACAAAGGCCAAAATCTCCTTTAACGGCTCCGATTGAAGACACCTCTAGCCAAAACGAGCAGTAATCTTAAGCAACTGAGCATATTATTCGATTGCTTATCACGTCCTGCATCCACTATTAAAGTTTCGTTGAAATCTGAAGAGTTAAGTTTTCTTTCAATTTTTGAAAAAAAAGGAAGCTTATAGCCTTATGAAAATTGTCGACCAAAAAACTTTTTTGTTCTGATTGCTATAAGATTTGGTACGCAGAGAAGTAATTTGAATGCGAACTCACAGAGCTACTCAGTTCCTTTGTAGCTCGCTTAGTTTTCGAGAAATCGAGCATCATATGCTCAACATGACAAAGGCCAAAATTTCCTTTAACGGCTCCGATTGAAGACACCTTTAGCCAAAACGAGCAGTAATCTTAAGCCACTGAGCATATTATTCGATTGTTTATCACGTCCTGCATCCACTATTAAAGTTTCGTCGAAATCCGAAGAGTTAAGTTTTCTTTCAATTTTTGAAAAAAAAGGAAGCTTATAGCCTTATGAAAATTGTCGACCAAAAAACTTTTTTGTTCTGATTGCTATAAGATTTGGTACGCAGAGAAGTAATTTGAATGCGAATTCATAGAGCTACTCAGTTCCTCTGTAGCTTGCTTAGTTTTCGAGAAATCGAGCATCACATGCTCAACATGACAAAGGCCAAAATTTCCTTTAACGGCTCCGATTGAAGACACCTCTAGCCAAAACGAGCAGTAATCTTAAGCAACTGAGCATATTATTCGATTGTTTATCACGTCTTGCATCCACTATTAAAGTTTCGTCCAAATCCGAAGAGTTAAGTTTTCTTTCAATTTTTGAAAAAAAAGGAAGCTTATAGCCTTATGAAAATTGTCGACCAAAAAACTTTTTTGTTCTGATTGCTATAAGATTTGGTACGCAGAGAAGTAATTTGAATGCGAATTCATAGAGCTACTCAGTTCCTCTGTAGCTTGCTTAGTTTTCGAGAAATCGAGCATCACATGCTCAACATGACAAAGGCCAAAATTTCCTTTAACGGCTCCGATTGAAGACACCTCTAGCCAAAACGAGCAGTAATCTTAAGCAACTGAGCATATTATTCGATTGTTTATCACGTCCTGCATCCACTATTAAAGTTTCGTCGAAATCCGAAGAGTTAAGTTTTCTTTCAATTTTTGAAAAAAAAGGAAGCTTATAGCCTTATGAAAATTGTCGACCAAAAAACTTTTTTGTTCTGATTGCTATAAGATTTGGTACGCAGAGAAGTAATTTGAATGCGAATTCATAGAGCTACTCAGTTCCTCTGTAGCTTGCTTAGTTTTCGAGAAATCGAGCTTCACATGCTCAACATGACAAAGGCCAAAATTTCCTTTAACGGCTCCGATTGAAGACACCTCTAGCCAAAACGAGCAGTAATCTTAAGCAACTGAGCATATTATTCGATTGCTTATCACGTCCTGCATCCACTATTAAAGTTTCGTTGAAATCTGAAGAGTTGAGTTTTCTTTCAAATTTTGAAGAAAAAGGAAGCTTATAGCCTTATGAAAATTGTCGACCAAAAAACTTTTTTGTTCTGATTGCTATAAGATTTGGTACGCAGAGAAGTAATTTGAATGCGAACTCACAGAGCTACTCAGTTCCTTTGTAGCTCGCTTAGTTTTCGAGAAATCGAGCATCATATGCTCAACATGACAAAGGCCAAAATTTCCTTTAACGGCTCCGATTGAAGACACCTTTAGCCAAAACGAGCAGTAATCTTAAGCCACTGAGCATATTATTCGATTGTTTATCACGTCCTGCATCCACTATTAAAGTTTCGTCGAAATCCGAAGAGTTAAGTTTTCTTTCAATTTTTGAAAAAAAAGGAAGCTTATAGCCTTATGAAAATTGTCGACCAAAAAACTTTTTTGTTCTGATTGCTATAAGATTTGGTACGCAGAGAAGTAATTTGAATGCGAATTCATAGAGCTACTCAGTTCCTCTGTAGCTTGCTTAGTTTTCGAGAAATCGAGCATCACATGCTCAACATGACAAAGGCCAAAATTTCCTTTAACGGCTCCGATTGAAGACACCTCTAGCCAAAACGAGCAGTAATCTTAAGCAACTGAGCATATTATTCGATTGTTTATCACGTCTTGCATCCACTATTAAAGTTTCGTCCAAATCCGAAGAGTTAAGTTTTCTTTCAATTTTTGAAAAAAAAGGAAGCTTATAGCCTTATGAAAATTGTCGACCAAAAAACTTTTTTGTTCTGATTGCTATAAGATTTGGTACGCAGAGAAGTAATTTGAATGCGAATTCATAGAGCTACTCAGTTCCTCTGTAGCTTGCTTAGTTTTCGAGAAATCGAGCATCACATGCTCAACATGACAAAGGCCAAAATTTCCTTTAACGGCTCCGATTGAAGACACCTCTAGCCAAAACGAGCAGTAATCTTAAGCAACTGAGCATATTATTCGATTGTTTATCACGTCCTGCATCCACTATTAAAGTTTCGTCGAAATCCGAAGAGTTAAGTTTTCTTTCAATTTTTGAAAAAAAAGGAAGCTTATAGCCTTATGAAAATTGTCGACCAAAAAACTTTTTTGTTCTGATTGCTATAAGATTTGGTACGCAGAGAAGTAATTTGAATGCGAATTCATAGAGCTACTCAGTTCCTCTGTAGCTTGCTTAGTTTTCGAGAAATCGAGCTTCACATGCTCAACATGACAAAGGCCAAAATTTCCTTTAACGGCTCCGATTGAAGACACCTCTAGCCAAAACGAGCAGTAATCTTAAGCAACTGAGCATATTATTCGATTGCTTATCACGTCCTGCATCCACTATTAAAGTTTCGTCCAAATCCGAAGAGTTAAGTTTTCTTTCAATTTTTGAAAAAAAAGGAAGCTTATAGCCTTATGAAAATTGTCGACCAAAAAACTTTTTTGTTCTGATTGCTATAAGATTTGGTACGCAGAGAAGTAATTTGAATGCGAATTCATAGAGCTACTCAGTTCCTCTGTAGCTTGCTTAGTTTTCGAGAAATCGAGCTTCACATGCTCAACATGACAAAGGCCAAAATTTCCTTTAACGGCTCCGATTGAAGACACCTCTAGCCAAAACGAGCAGTAATCTTAAGCAACTGAGCATATTATTCGATTGTTTATCACGTCTTGCATCCACTATTAAAGTTTCGTCCAAATCCGAAGAGTTAAGTTTTCTTTCAATTTTTGAAAAAAAAGGAAGCTTATAGCCTTATGAAAATTGTCGACCAAAAAACTTTTTTGTTCTGATTGCTATAAGATTTGGTACGCAGAGAAGTAATTTGAATGCGAATTCATAGAGCTACTCAGTTCCTCTGTAGCTTGCTTAGTTTTCGAGAAATCGAGCATCACATGCTCAACATGACAAAGGCCAAAATTTCCTTTAACGGCTCCGATTGAAGACACCTCTAGCCAAAACGAGCAGTAATCTTAAGCAACTGAGCATATTATTCGATTGTTTATCACGTCCTGCATCCACTATTAAAGTTTCGTCGAAATCGGAAGAGTTAAGTTTTCTTTCAATTTTTGAAAAAAAAAGGAAGCTTATAGCCTTATGAAAATTTTCGACCAAAAAACTTTTTTGTTCTGATTGCTATAAGATTTGGTACGCAGAGAAGTAATTTGAATGCGAATTCATAGAGCTACTCAGTTCCTCTGTAGCTTGCTTAGTTTTCGAGAAATCGAGCATCACATGCTCAACATGACAAAGGCCAAAATTTCCTTTAACGGCTCCGATTGAAGACACCTCTAGCCAAAACGAGCAGTAATCTTAAGCAACTGAGCATATTATTCGATTGTTTATCACGTCTTGCATCCACTATTAAAGTTTCGTCCAAATCCGAAGAGTTAAGTTTTCTTTCAATTTTTGAAAAAAAAGGAAGCTTATAGCCTTATGAAAATTGTCGACCAAAAAACTTTTTTGTTCTGATTGCTATAAGATTTGGTACGCAGAGAAGTAATTTGAATGCGAATTCATAGAGCTACTCAGTTCCTCTGTAGCTTGCTTAGTTTTCGAGAAATCGAGCATCACATGCTCAACATGACAAAGGCCAAAATTTCCTTTAACGGCTCCGATTGAAGACACCTCTAGCCAAAACGAGCAGTAATCTTAAGCAACTGAGCATATTATTCGATTGTTTATCACGTCCTGCATCCACTATTAAAGTTTCGTCGAAATCCGAAGAGTTAAGTTTTCTTTCAATTTTTGAAAAAAAAGGAAGCTTATAGCCTTATGAAAATTGTCGACCAAAAAACTTTTTTGTTCTGATTGCTATAAGATTTGGTACGCAGAGAAGTAATTTGAATGCGAACTCACAGAGCTACTCAGTTCCTTTGTAGCTCGCTTAGTTTTCGAGAAATCGAGCATCATATGCTCAACATGACAAAGGCCAAAATTTCCTTTAACGGCTCCGATTGAAGACACCTTTAGCCAAAACGAGCAGTAATCTTAAGCCACTGAGCATATTATTCGATTGTTTATCACGTCCTGCATCCACTATTAAAGTTTCGTCGAAATCCGAAGAGTTAAGTTTTCTTTCAATTTTTGAAAAAAAAGGAAGCTTATAGCCTTATGAAAATTGTCGACCAAAAAACTTTTTTGTTCTGATTGCTATAAGATTTGGTACGCAGAGAAGTAATTTGAATGCGAATTCATAGAGCTACTCAGTTCCTCTGTAGCTTGCTTAGTTTTCGAGAAATCGAGCATCACATGCTCAACATGACAAAGGCCAAAATTTCCTTTAACGGCTCCGATTG
This sequence comes from Pyrochroa serraticornis, assembly GCA_905333025.2. NCBI lineage: Eukaryota > Metazoa > Arthropoda > Insecta > Coleoptera > Pyrochroidae > Pyrochroa > Pyrochroa serraticornis. The sequence goes on from HG995152.1 coordinate 48,958,352, forward strand.
AAGACACCTCTAGCCAAAACGAGCAGTAATCTTAAGCAACTGAGCATATTATTCGATTGTTTATCACGTCTTGCATCCACTATTAAAGTTTCGTCCAAATCCGAAGAGTTAAGTTTTCTTTCAATTTTTGAAAAAAAAGGAAGCTTATAGCCTTATGAAAATTGTCGACCAAAAAACTTTTTTGTTCTGATTGCTATAAGATTTGGTACGCAGAGAAGTAATTTGAATGCGAATTCATAGAGCTACTCAGTTCCTCTGTAGCTTGCTTAGTTTTCGAGAAATCGAGCATCACATGCTCAACATGACAAAGGCCAAAATTTCCTTTAACGGCTCCGATTGAAGACACCTCTAGCCAAAACGAGCAGTAATCTTAAGCAACTGAGCATATTATTCGATTGTTTATCACGTCTTGCATCCACTATTAAAGTTTCGTCCAAATCCGAAGAGTTAAGTTTTCTTTCAATTTTTGAAAAAAAAGGAAGCTTATAGCCTTATGAAAATTGTCGACCAAAAAACTTTTTTGTTCTGATTGCTATAAGATTTGGTACGCAGAGAAGTAATTTGAATGCGAATTCATAGAGCTACTCAGTTCCTCTGTAGCTTGCTTAGTTTTCGAGAAATCGAGCTTCACATGCTCAACATGACAAAGGCCAAAATTTCCTTTAACGGCTCCGATTGAAGACACCTCTAGCCAAAACGAGCAGTAATCTTAAGCAACTGAGCATATTATTCGATTGTTTATCACGTCCTGCATCCACTATTAAAGTTTCGTCGAAATCGGAAGAGTTAAGTTTTCTTTCAATTTTTGAAAAAAAAAGGAAGCTTATAGCCTTATGAAAATTTTCGACCAAAAAACTTTTTTGTTCTGATTGCTATAAAATTTGGTACGCAGAGAAGTAATTTGAATGCGAACTCAAAGAGCTACTCAGTTCCTCTGTAGCTTGTTTAGTTTTCGAGAAATCGAGCATCACATGCTCAACATGACAAAGGCCAAAATTTCCTTTAACGGCTCCGATTGAAGACACCTCTAGCCAAAACGAGACAAAATCTTAAGCAACTGAGCATATTATTCGATTGCTTATCACGTCCTGCATCCACTATTAAAGTTTCGTCGAAATCCGAAGAGTTAAGTTTTCCTTCAATTTTTGAAAAAAAAGGAAGCTTATAGCCTTATGAAAATTTTCGACCAAAAAACTTTTTTGTTCTGATTGCTATAAGATTTGGTACGCAGAGAAGTAATTTGAATGCGAATTCATAGAGCTACTCAGTTCCTCTGTAGCTTGCTTAGTTTTCGAGAAATCGAGCATCACATGCTCAACATGACAAAGGCCAAAATTTCCTTTAACGGCTCCGATTGAAGACACCTCTAGCCAAAACGAGCAGTAATCTTAAGCAACTGAGCATATTATTCGATTGTTTATCACGTCTTGCATCCACTATTAAAGTTTCGTCCAAATCCGAAGAGTTAAGTTTTCTTTCAATTTTTGAAAAAAAAGGAAGCTTATAGCCTTATGAAAATTTTCGACCAAAAAACTTTTTTGTTCTGATTGCTATAAGATTTGGTACGCAGAGAAGTAATTTGAATGCGAATTCATAGAGCTACTCAGTTCCTCTGTAGCTTGCTTAGTTTTCGAGAAATCGAGCTTCACATGCTCAACATGACAAAGGCCAAAATTTCCTTTAACGGCTCCGATTGAAGACACCTCTAGCCAAAACGAGCAGTAATCTTAAGCAACTGAGCATATTATTCGATTGTTTATCACGTCTTGCATCCACTATTAAAGTTTCGTCCAAATCCGAAGAGTTAAGTTTTCTTTCAATTTTTGAAAAAAAAAGGAAGCTTATAGCCTTATGAAAATTTTCGACCAAAAAACTTTTTTGTTCTGATTGCTATAAAATTTGGTACGCAGAGAAGTAATTTGAATGCGAACTCAAAGAGCTACTCAGTTCCTCTGTAGCTTGTTTAGTTTTCGAGAAATCGAGCATCACATGCTCAACATGACAAAGGCCAAAATTTCCTTTAACGGCTCCGATTGAAGACACCTCTAGCCAAAACGAGCAGTAATCTTAAGCCACTGAGCATATTATTCGATTGTTTATCACGTCCTGCATCCACTATTAAAGTTTCGTTGAAATCTGAAGAGTTGAGTTTTCTTTCAAAATTTGAAGAAAAAGGAAGCTTATAGCCTTATGAAAATTTTCGACCAAAAAACTTTTTTGTTCTGATTGCTATAAGATTTGGTACGCAGAGAAGTAATTTGAATGCGAATTCATAGAGCTACTCAGTTCCTCTGTAGCTTGCTTAGTTTTCGAGAAATCGAGCATCACATGCTCAACATGACAAAGGCCAAAATTTCCTTTAACGGCTCCGATTGAAGACACCTCTAGCCAAAACGAGCAGTAATCTTAAGCAACTGAGCATATTATTCGATTGTTTATCACGTCTTGCATCCACTATTAAAGTTTCGTCCAAATCCGAAGAGTTAAGTTTTCTTTCAATTTTTGAAAAAAAAGGAAGCTTATAGCCTTATGAAAATTTTCGACCAAAAAACTTTTTTGTTCTGATTGCTATAAGATTTGGTACGCAGAGAAGTAATTTGAATGCGAATTCATAGAGCTACTCAGTTCCTCTGTAGCTTGCTTAGTTTTCGAGAAATCGAGCTTCACATGCTCAACATGACAAAGGCCAAAATTTCCTTTAACGGCTCCGATTGAAGACACCTCTAGCCAAAACGAGCAGTAATCTTAAGCAACTGAGCATATTATTCGATTGTTTATCACGTCTTGCATCCACTATTAAAGTTTCGTCCAAATCCGAAGAGTTAAGTTTTCTTTCAAATTTTGAAGAAAAAGGAAGCTTATAGCCTTATGAAAATTTTTGACCAAAAAACTTTTTTGTTCTGATTGCTATAAGATTTGGTACGCAGAGAAGTAATTTGAATGCGAACTCACAGAGCTACTCAGTTCCTTTGTAGCTCGCTTAGTTTTCGAGAAATCGAGCATCATATGCTCAAAATGACAAAGGCCAAAATTTCCTTTAACGGCTCCGATTGAAGACACCTCTAGCCAAAACGAGCAGTAATCTTAAGCAACTGAGCATATTATTCGATTGCTTATCACGTCCTGCATCCACTATTAAAGTTTCGTTGAAATCTGAAGAGTTGAGTTTTCTTTCAAAATTTGAAGAAAAAGGAAGCTTATAGCCTTATGAAAATTTTCGACCAAAAGACTTTTTTGTTCTGATTGCTATAAGATTTGGTACGCAGAGAAGTAATTTGAATGCGAACTCACAGAGCTACTCAGTTCCTTTGTAGCTCGCTTAGTTTTCGAGAAATCGAGCATCTCATGCTCAAAATGACAAAGGCCAAAATCTCCTTTAACGGCTCCGATTGAAGACACCTCTAGCCAAAACGAGCAGTAATCTTAAGCAACTGAGCATATTATTCGATTGCTTATCACGTCCTGCATCCACTATTAAAGTTTCGTTGAAATCTGAAGAGTTGAGTTTTCTTTCAAATTTTGAAGAAAAAGGAAGCTTATAGCCTTATGAAAATTTTTGACCAAAAAACTTTTTTGTTCTGATTGCTATAAGATTTGGTACGCAGAGAAGTAATTTGAATGCGAACTCACAGAGCTACTCAGTTCCTTTGTAGCTCGCTTAGTTTTCGAGATATCGAGCATCTCATGCTCAAAATGACAAAGGCCAAAATCTCCTTTAACGGCTCCGATTGAAGACACCTCTAGCCAAAACGAGCAGTAATCTTAAGCAACTGAGCATATTATTCGATTGCTTATCACGTCCTGCATCCACTATTAAAGTTTCGTTGAAATCTGAAGAGTTGAGTTTTCTTTCAAATTTTGAAGAAAAAGGAAGCTTATAGCCTTATGAAAATTTTTGACCAAAAAACTTTTTTGTTCTGATTGCTATAAGATTTGGTACGCAGAGAAGTAATTTGAATGCGAACTCACAGAGCTACTCAGTTCCTTTGTAGCTCGCTTAGTTTTCGAGAAATCGAGCATCATATGCTCAACATGACAAAGGCCAAAATTTCCTTTAACGGCTCCGATTGAAGACACCTTTAGCCAAAACGAGCAGTAATCTTAAGCCACTGAGCATATTATTCGATTGTTTATCACGTCCTGCATCCACTATTAAAGTTTCGTCGAAATCCGAAGAGTTAAGTTTTCTTTCAATTTTTGAAAAAAAAGGAAGCTTATAGCCTTATGAAAATTGTCGACCAAAAAACTTTTTTGTTCTGATTGCTATAAGATTTGGTACGCAGAGAAGTAATTTGAATGCGAACTCATAGAGCTACTCAGTTCCTCTGTAGCTTGCTTAGTTTTCGAGATATCGAGCATCATATGCTCAATATGATAAAGGCCAAAATTTCCTTTAACGGCTCCGATTGAAGACACCTCTAGCCAAAACGAGCAGTAATCTTAAGCAACTGAGCATATTATTCGATTGTTTAACACGTCCTGCATCCACTATTAAAGTTTCGTCGAAATCCGAAGAGTTAAGTTTTCTTTCAATTTTTGAAAAAAAAGGAAGCTTATAGCCTTATGAAAATTGTCGACCTAAAAACTTTTTTGTTCTGATTGCTATAAGATTTGGTACGCAGAGAAGTAATTTGAATGCGAACTCATAGAGCTACTCAGTTCCTCTGTAGCTTGCTTAGTTTTCGAGATATCGAGCATCTTATGCTCAATATGACAAAGGCCAATATTTCCTTTAACGGCTCCGATTGAAGACACCTCTAGCCAAAACGAGCAGTAATCTTAAGCCACTGAGCATATTATTTGATTGTTTATCACGTCCTGCATCCACTATTAAAGTTTCGTCGAAATCCGAAGAGTTAAGTTTTCTTTCAATTTTTGAAAAAAAAGGAAGCTTATAGCCTTATGAAAATTGTCGACCAAAAAACTTTTTTGTTCTGATTGCTATAAGATTTGGTACGCAGAGAAGTAATTTGAATGCGAACTCATAGAGCTACTCAGTTCCTCTGTAGCTTGCTTAGTTTTCGAGATATCGAGCATCATATGCTCAATATGATAAAGGCCAAAATTTCCTTTAACGGCTCCGATTGAAGACACCTCTAGCCAAAACGAGCAGTAATCTTAAGCAACTGAGCATATTATTCGATTGTTTAACACGTCCTGCATCCACTATTAAAGTTTCGTCGAAATCCGAAGAGTTAAGTTTTCTTTCAATTTTTGAAAAAAAAGGAAGCTTATAGCCTTATGAAAATTGTCGACCTAAAAACTTTTTTGTTCTGATTGCTATAAGATTTGGTACGCAGAGAAGTAATTTGAATGCGAACTCATAGAGCTACTCAGTTCCTCTGTAGCTTGCTTAGTTTTCGAGATATCGAGCATCTTATGCTCAATATGACAAAGGCCAATATTTCCTTTAACGGCTCCGATTGAAGACACCTCTAGCCAAAACGAGCAGTAATCTTAAGCCACTGAGCATATTATTTGATTGTTTATCACGTCCTGCATCCACTATTAAAGTTTCGTCGAAATCCGAAGAGTTAAGTTTTCTTTCAATTCTTGAAGAAAAAGGAAGCTTATAGCCTTATGAAAATTTTCGACCAAAAAACTTTTTTGTTCTGATTGCTATAAGATTTGGTACGCAGAGAAGTAATTTGAATGCGAACTCATAGAGCTACTCAGTTCCTCTGTAGCTTGCTTAGTTTTCGATAAATCGAGCATCATATGCTCAAAATGACAAAGGCCAAAATTTCCTTTAGCAGCTGCGATTGAAGAGACCTCTAGCCAAAACGAGCAGTAATCTTAAGCAACTGAGCATATTATTCGATTGTTTATCACGTCTTGCATCCACTATTAAAGTTTCGTCGAAATCCGAAGAGTTAAGTTTTCTTTCAATTTTTGAAAAAAAAGGAAGCTTATAGCCTTATGAAAATTGTCGACCAAAAAACTTTTTTGTTCTGATTGCTATAAGATTTGGTACGCAGAGAAGTAATTTGAATGCGAACTCATAGAGCTACTCAGTTCCTCTGTAGCTTGCTTAGTTTTCGAGATATCGAGCATCATATGCTCAATATGATAAAGGCCAAAATTTCCTTTAACGGCTCCGATTGAAGACACCTCTAGCCAAAACGAGCAGTAATCTTAAGCAACTGAGCATATTATTCGATTGTTTAACACGTCCTGCATCCACTATTAAAGTTTCGTCGAAATCCGAAGAGTTAAGTTTTCTTTCAATTTTTGAAAAAAAAGGAAGCTTATAGCCTTATGAAAATTGTCGACCTAAAAACTTTTTTGTTCTGATTGCTATAAGATTTGGTACGCAGAGAAGTAATTTGAATGCGAACTCATAGAGCTACTCAGTTCCTCTGTAGCTTGCTTAGTTTTCGAGATATCGAGCATCTTATGCTCAATATGACAAAGGCCAATATTTCCTTTAACGGCTCCGATTGAAGACACCTCTAGCCAAAACGAGCAGTAATCTTAAGCCACTGAGCATATTATTTGATTGTTTATCACGTCCTGCATCCACTATTAAAGTTTCGTCGAAATCCGAAGAGTTAAGTTTTCTTTCAATTCTTGAAGAAAAAGGAAGCTTATAGCCTTATGAAAATTTTCGACCAAAAAACTTTTTTGTTCTGATTGCTATAAGATTTGGTACGCAGAGAAGTAATTTGAATGCGAACTCATAGAGCTACTCAGTTCCTCTGTAGCTTGCTTAGTTTTCGATAAATCGAGCATCATATGCTCAAAATGACAAAGGCCAAAATTTCCTTTAGCAGCTGCGATTGAAGAGACCTCTAGCCAAAACGAGCAGTAATCTTAAGCAACTGAGCATATTATTCGATTGTTTATCACGTCTTGCATCCACTATTAAAGTTTCGTCGAAATCCGAAGAGTTAAGTTTTCTTTCAATTTTTGAAGAAAAAGGAAGCTTATAGCCTTATGAAAATTTTCGACCAAAAAACTTTTTTGTTCTGATTGCTATAAGATTTGGTACGCAGAGAAGTAATTTGAATGCGAACTCATAGAGCTACTCAGTTCCTCTGTAGCTTGCTTAGTTTTCGAGAAATCGACCATCACATGCTCAACATGACAAAGGCCAAAATTTCCTCTAACGGCTCCGATTGAAGACACCTCTAGCCAAAACGAGCAGTAATCTTAAGCAACTGAGCATATTATTCGATTGTTTATCACGTCCTGCATCCACTATTAAAGTTTCGTCGAAATCGGAAGAGTTAAGTTTTCTTTCAATTTTTGAAAAAAAAAGGAAGCTTATAGCCTTATGAAAATTTTCGACCAAAAAACTTTTTTGTTCTGATTGCTATGAAATTTGGTACGCAGAGAAGTAATTTGAATGCGAACTCATAGAGCTACTCAGTTCCTCTGTAGCTTGCTTAGTTTTCGAGAAATCGAGCATCACATGCTCAACATGACAAAGGCCAAAATTTCCTTTAACGGCTCCGATTGAAGACACCTCTAGCCAAAACGAGCAGTAATCTTAAGCAACTGAGCATATTATTTGATTGTTTATCACGTCCTGCATCCACTATTAAAGTTTCGTCGAAATCCGAAGAGTTAAGTTTTCTTTCAATTTTTGAAGAAAAAGGAAGCTTATAGCCTTATGAAAATTTTCGACCAAAAAACTTTTTTGTTCTGATTGCTATAAGATTTGGTACGCAGAGAAGTAATTTGAATGCGAACTCATAGAGCTACTCAGTTCCTCTGTAGCTTGCTTAGTTTTCGAGAAATCGACCATCACATGCTCAACATGACAAAGGCCAAAATTTCCTCTAACGGCTCCGATTGAAGACACCTCTAGCCAAAACGAGCAGTAATCTTAAGCAACTGAGCATATTATTCGATTGTTTATCACGTCCTGCATCCACTATTAAAGTTTCGTCGAAATCGGAAGAGTTAAGTTTTCTTTCAATTTTTGAAAAAAAAAGGAAGCTTATAGCCTTATGAAAATTTTCGACCAAAAAACTTTTTTGTTCTGATTGCTATGAAATTTGGTACGCAGAGAAGTAATTTGAATGCGAACTCATAGAGCTACTCAGTTCCTCTGTAGCTTGCTTAGTTTTCGAGAAATCGAGCATCACATGCTCAACATGACAAAGGCCAAAATTTCCTTTAACGGCTCCGATTGAAGACACCTCTAGCCAAAACGAGCAGTAATCTTAAGCAACTGAGCATATTATTCGATTGTTTATCACGTCTTGCATCCACTATTAAAGTTTCGTCCAAATCCGAAGAGTTAAGTTTTCTTTCAATTTTTGAAAAAAAAGGAAGCTTATAGCCTTATGAAAATTTTCGACCAAAAAACTTTTTTGTTCTGATTGCTATAAAATTTGGTACGCAGAGAAGTAATTTGAATGCGAACTCATAGAGCTACTCAGTTCCTCTGTAGCTTGTTTAGTTTTCGAGAAATCGAGCATCACATGCTCAACATGACAAAGGCCAAAATTTCCTTTAACGGCTCCGATTGAAGACACCTCTAGCCAAAACGAGACAAAATCTTAAGCAACTGAGCATATTATTCGATTGCTTATCACGTCCTGCATCCACTATTAAAGTTTCGTCGAAATCCGAAGAGTTAAGTTTTCCTTCAATTTTTGAAAAAAAAGGAAGCTTATAGCCTTATGAAAATTTTCGACCAAAAAACTTTTTTGTTCTGATTGCTATAAGATTTGGTACGCAGAGAAGTAATTTGAATGCGAATTCATAGAGCTACTCAGTTCCTCTGTAGCTTGCTTAGTTTTCGAGAAATCGAGCATCACATGCTCAACATGACAAAGGCCAAAATTTCCTTTAACGGCTCCGATTGAAGACACCTCTAGCCAAAACGAGCAGTAATCTTAAGCAACTGAGCATATTATTCGATTGTTTATCACGTCTTGCATCCACTATTAAAGTTTCGTCCAAATCCGAAGAGTTAAGTTTTCTTTCAATTTTTGAAAAAAAAGGAAGCTTATAGCCTTATGAAAATTTTCGACCAAAAAACTTTTTTGTTCTGATTGCTATAAGATTTGGTACGCAGAGAAGTAATTTGAATGCGAATTCATAGAGCTACTCAGTTCCTCTGTAGCTTGCTTAGTTTTCGAGAAATCGAGCTTCACATGCTCAACATGACAAAGGCCAAAATTTCCTTTAACGGCTCCGATTGAAGACACCTCTAGCCAAAACGAGCAGTAATCTTAAGCAACTGAGCATATTATTCGATTGTTTATCACGTCCTGCATCCACTATTAAAGTTTCGTCGAAATCGGAAGAGTTAAGTTTTCTTTCAATTTTTGAAAAAAAAAGGAAGCTTATAGCCTTATGAAAATTTTCGACCAAAAAACTTTTTTGTTCTGATTGCTATGAAATTTGGTACGCAGAGAAGTAATTTGAATGCGAACTCATAGAGCTACTCAGTTCCTCTGTAGCTTGCTTAGTTTTCGAGAAATCGAGCATCACATGCTCAACATGACAAAGGCCAAAATTTCCTTTAACGGCTCCGATTGAAGACACCTCTAGCCAAAACGAGCAGTAATCTTAAGCAACTGAGCATATTATTCGATTGTTTATCACGTCTTGCATCCACTATTAAAGTTTCGTCCAAATCCGAAGAGTTAAGTTTTCTTTCAATTTTTGAAAAAAAAGGAAGCTTATAGCCTTATGAAAATTTTCGACCAAAAAACTTTTTTGTTCTGATTGCTATAAGATTTGGTACGCAGAGAAGTAATTTGAATGCGAATTCATAGAGCTACTCAGTTCCTCTGTAGCTTGCTTAGTTTTCGAGAAATCGAGCTTCACATGCTCAACATGACAAAGGCCAAAATTTCCTTTAACGGCTCCGATTGAAGACACCTCTAGCCAAAACGAGCAGTAATCTTAAGCAACTGAGCATATTATTCGATTGTTTATCACGTCCTGCATCCACTATTAAAGTTTCGTCGAAATCGGAAGAGTTAAGTTTTCTTTCAATTTTTGAAAAAAAAAGGAAGCTTATAGCCTTATGAAAATTTTCGACCAAAAAACTTTTTTGTTCTGATTGCTATGAAATTTGGTACGCAGAGAAGTAATTTGAATGCGAACTCATAGAGCTACTCAGTTCCTCTGTAGCTTGCTTAGTTTTCGAGAAATCGAGCATCACATGCTCAACATGACAAAGGCCAAAATTTCCTTTAACGGCTCCGATTGAAGACACCTCTAGCCAAAACGAGCAGTAATCTTAAGCAACTGAGCATATTATTCGATTGTTTATCACGTCTTGCATCCACTATTAAAGTTTCGTCCAAATCCGAAGAGTTAAGTTTTCTTTCAATTTTTGAAAAAAAAAGGAAGCTTATAGCCTTATGAAAATTTTCGACCAAAAAACTTTTTTGTTCTGATTGCTATAAAATTTGGTACGCAGAGAAGTAATTTGAATGCGAACTCAAAGAGCTACTCAGTTCCTCTGTAGCTTGTTTAGTTTTCGAGAAATCGAGCATCACATGCTCAACATGACAAAGGCCAAAATTTCCTTTAACGGCTCCGATTGAAGACACCTCTAGCCAAAACGAGACAAAATCTTAAGCAACTGAGCATATTATTCGATTGCTTATCACGTCCTGCATCCACTATTAAAGCTTCGTTGAAATCGGAAGAGTTAAGTTTTCTTTCAATTTTTGAAAAAAAAAGGAAGCTTATAGCCTTATGAAAATTTTCGACCAAAAAACTTTTTTGTTCTGATTGCTATAAAATTTGGTACGCAGAGAAGTAATTTGAATGCGAACTCAAAGAGCTACTCAGTTCCTCTGTAGCTTGTTTAGTTTTCGAGAAATCGAGCATCACATGCTCAACATGACAAAGGCCAAAATTTCCTTTAACGGCTCCGATTGAAGACACCTCTAGCCAAAACGAGACAAAATCTTAAGCAACTGAGCATATTATTCGATTGCTTATCACGTCCTGCATCCACTATTAAAGTTTCGTCGAAATCCGAAGAGTTAAGTTTTCCTTCAATTTTTGAAAAAAAAGGAAGCTTATAGCCTTATGAAAATTTTCGACCAAAAAACTTTTTTGTTCTGATTGCTATAAGATTTGGTACGCAGAGAAGTAATTTGAATGCGAATTCATAGAGCTACTCAGTTCCTCTGTAGCTTGCTTAGTTTTCGAGAAATCGAGCATCACATGCTCAACATGACAAAGGCCAAAATTTCCTTTAACGGCTCCGATTGAAGACACCTCTAGCCAAAACGAGCAGTAATCTTAAGCAACTGAGCATATTATTCGATTGTTTATCACGTCTTGCATCCACTATTAAAGTTTCGTCCAAATCCGAAGAGTTAAGTTTTCTTTCAATTTTTGAAAAAAAAAGGAAGCTTATAGCCTTATGAAAATTTTCGACCAAAAAACTTTTTTGTTCTGATTGCTATAAAATTTGGTACGCAGAGAAGTAATTTGAATGCGAACTCAAAGAGCTACTCAGTTCCTCTGTAGCTTGTTTAGTTTTCGAGAAATCGAGCATCACATGCTCAACATGACAAAGGCCAAAATTTCCTTTAACGGCTCCGATTGAAGACACCTCTAGCCAAAACGAGACAAAATCTTAAGCAACTGAGCATATTATTCGATTGCTTATCACGTCCTGCATCCACTATTAAAGCTTCGTTGAAATCGGAAGAGTTAAGTTTTCTTTCAATTTTTGAAAAAAAAAGGAAGCTTATAGCCTTATGAAAATTTTCGACCAAAAAACTTTTTTGTTCTGATTGCTATAAGATTTGGTACGCAGAGAAGTAATTTGAATGCGAATTCATAGAGCTACTCAGTTCCTCTGTAGCTTGCTTAGTTTTCGAGAAATCGAGCATCACATGCTCAACATGACAAAGGCCAAAATTTCCTTTAACGGCTCCGATTGAAGACACCTCTAGCCAAAACGAGCAGTAATCTTAAGCAACTGAGCATATTATTCGATTGTTTATCACGTCTTGCATCCACTATTAAAGTTTCGTCCAAATCCGAAGAGTTAAGTTTTCTTTCAATTTTTGAAAAAAAAGGAAGCTTATAGCCTTATGAAAATTTTCGACCAAAAAACTTTTTTGTTCTGATTGCTATAAGATTTGGTACGCAGAGAAGTAATTTGAATGCGAATTCATAGAGCTACTCAGTTCCTCTGTAGCTTGCTTAGTTTTCGAGAAATCGAGCTTCACATGCTCAACATGACAAAGGCCAAAATTTCCTTTAACGGCTCCGATTGAAGACACCTCTAGCCAAAACGAGCAGTAATCTTAAGCAACTGAGCATATTATTCGATTGTTTATCACGTCCTGCATCCACTATTAAAGTTTCGTCGAAATCGGAAGAGTTAAGTTTTCTTTCAATTTTTGAAAAAAAAAGGAAGCTTATAGCCTTATGAAAATTTTCGACCAAAAAACTTTTTTGTTCTGATTGCTATGAAATTTGGTACGCAGAGAAGTAATTTGAATGCGAACTCATAGAGCTACTCAGTTCCTCTGTAGCTTGCTTAGTTTTCGAGAAATCGAGCATCACATGCTCAACATGACAAAGGCCAAAATTTCCTTTAACGGCTCCGATTGAAGACACCTCTAGCCAAAACGAGCAGTAATCTTAAGCAACTGAGCATATTATTCGATTGTTTATCACGTCTTGCATCCACTATTAAAGTTTCGTCCAAATCCGAAGAGTTAAGTTTTCTTTCAATTTTTGAAAAAAAAAGGAAGCTTATAGCCTTATGAAAATTTTCGACCAAAAAACTTTTTTGTTCTGATTGCTATAAAATTTGGTACGCAGAGAAGTAATTTGAATGCGAACTCAAAGAGCTACTCAGTTCCTCTGTAGCTTGTTTAGTTTTCGAGAAATCGAGCATCACATGCTCAACATGACAAAGGCCAAAATTTCCTTTAACGGCTCCGATTGAAGACACCTCTAGCCAAAACGAGACAAAATCTTAAGCAACTGAGCATATTATTCGATTGCTTATCACGTCCTGCATCCACTATTAAAGCTTCGTTGAAATCGGAAGAGTTAAGTTTTCTTTCAATTTTTGAAAAAAAAAGGAAGCTTATAGCCTTATGAAAATTTTCGACCAAAAAACTTTTTTGTTCTGATTGCTATAAAATTTGGTACGCAGAGAAGTAATTTGAATGCGAACTCAAAGAGCTACTCAGTTCCTCTGTAGCTTGTTTAGTTTTCGAGAAATCGAGCATCACATGCTCAACATGACAAAGGCCAAAATTTCCTTTAACGGCTCCGATTGAAGACACCTCTAGCCAAAACGAGACAAAATCTTAAGCAACTGAGCATATTATTCGATTGCTTATCACGTCCTGCATCCACTATTAAAGTTTCGTCGAAATCCGAAGAGTTAAGTTTTCCTTCAATTTTTGAAAAAAAAGGAAGCTTATAGCCTTATGAAAATTTTCGACCAAAAAACTTTTTTGTTCTGATTGCTATAAGATTTGGTACGCAGAGAAGTAATTTGAATGCGAATTCATAGAGCTACTCAGTTCCTCTGTAGCTTGCTTAGTTTTCGAGAAATCGAGCATCACATGCTCAACATGACAAAGGCCAAAATTTCCTTTAACGGCTCCGATTGAAGACACCTCTAGCCAAAACGAGCAGTAATCTTAAGCAACTGAGCATATTATTCGATTGTTTATCACGTCTTGCATCCACTATTAAAGTTTCGTCCAAATCCGAAGAGTTAAGTTTTCTTTCAATTTTTGAAAAAAAAAGGAAGCTTATAGCCTTATGAAAATTTTCGACCAAAAAACTTTTTTGTTCTGATTGCTATAAAATTTGGTACGCAGAGAAGTAATTTGAATGCGAACTCAAAGAGCTACTCAGTTCCTCTGTAGCTTGTTTAGTTTTCGAGAAATCGAGCATCACATGCTCAACATGACAAAGGCCAAAATTTCCTTTAACGGCTCCGATTGAAGACACCTCTAGCCAAAACGAGACAAAATCTTAAGCAACTGAGCATATTATTCGATTGCTTATCACGTCCTGCATCCACTATTAAAGCTTCGTTGAAATCGGAAGAGTTAAGTTTTCTTTCAATTTTTGAAAAAAAAAGGAAGCTTATAGCCTTATGAAAATTTTCGACCAAAAAACTTTTTTGTTCTGATTGCTATAAAATTTGGTACGCAGAGAAGTAATTTGAATGCGAACTCAAAGAGCTACTCAGTTCCTCTGTAGCTTGTTTAGTTTTCGAGAAATCGAGCATCACATGCTCAACATGACAAAGGCCAAAATTTCCTTTAACGGCTCCGATTGAAGACACCTCTAGCCAAAACGAGACAAAATCTTAAGCAACTGAGCATATTATTCGATTGCTTATCACGTCCTGCATCCACTATTAAAGCTTCGTTGAAATCGGAAGAGTTAAGTTTTCTTTCAATTTTTGAAAAAAAAAGGAAGCTTATAGCCTTATGAAAATTTTCGACCAAAAAACTTTTTTGTTCTGATTGCTATAAGATTTGGTACGCAGAGAAGTAATTTGAATGCGAACTCATAGAGCTACTCAGTTCCTCTGTAGCTTGCTTAGTTTTCGAGAAATCGAGCATCACATGCTCAACATGACAAAGGCCAAAATTTCCTTTAACGGCTCCGATTGAAGACACCTCTAGCCAAAACGAGCAGTAATCTTAAGCAACTGAGCATATTATTCGATTGTTTATCACGTCTTGCATCCACTATTAAAGTTTCGTCCAAATCCGAAGAGTTAAGTTTTCTTTCAATTTTTGAAAAAAAAAGGAAGCTTATAGCCTTATGAAAATTTTCGACCAAAAAACTTTTTTGTTCTGATTGCTATAAAATTTGGTACGCAGAGAAGTAATTTGAATGCGAACTCAAAGAGCTACTCAGTTCCTCTGTAGCTTGTTTAGTTTTCGAGAAATCGAGCATCACATGCTCAACATGACAAAGGCCAAAATTTCCTTTAACGGCTCCGATTGAAGACACCTCTAGCCAAAACGAGACAAAATCTTAAGCAACTGAGCATATTATTCGATTGCTTATCACGTCCTGCATCCACTATTAAAGCTTCGTTGAAATCGGAAGAGTTAAGTTTTCTTTCAATTTTTGAAAAAAAAAGGAAGCTTATAGCCTTATGAAAATTTTCGACCAAAAAACTTTTTTGTTCTGATTGCTATAAAATTTGGTACGCAGAGAAGTAATTTGAATGCGAACTCAAAGAGCTACTCAGTTCCTCTGTAGCTTGTTTAGTTTTCGAGAAATCGAGCATCACATGCTCAACATGACAAAGGCCAAAATTTCCTTTAACGGCTCCGATTGAAGACACCTCTAGCCAAAACGAGACAAAATCTTAAGCAACTGAGCATATTATTCGATTGCTTATCACGTCCTGCATCCACTATTAAAGTTTCGTCGAAATCCGAAGAGTTAAGTTTTCCTTCAATTTTTGAAAAAAAAGGAAGCTTATAGCCTTATGAAAATTTTCGACCAAAAAACTTTTTTGTTCTGATTGCTATAAGATTTGGTACGCAGAGAAGTAATTTGAATGCGAATTCATAGAGCTACTCAGTTCCTCTGTAGCTTGCTTAGTTTTCGAGAAATCGAGCATCACATGCTCAACATGACAAAGGCCAAAATTTCCTTTAACGGCTCCGATTGAAGACACCTCTAGCCAAAACGAGCAGTAATCTTAAGCAACTGAGCATATTATTCGATTGTTTATCACGTCTTGCATCCACTATTAAAGTTTCGTCCAAATCCGAAGAGTTAAGTTTTCTTTCAATTTTTGAAAAAAAAGGAAGCTTATAGCCTTATGAAAATTTTCGACCAAAAAACTTTTTTGTTCTGATTGCTATAAGATTTGGTACGCAGAGAAGTAATTTGAATGCGAATTCATAGAGCTACTCAGTTCCTCTGTAGCTTGCTTAGTTTTCGAGAAATCGAGCTTCACATGCTCAACATGACAAAGGCCAAAATTTCCTTTAACGGCTCCGATTGAAGACACCTCTAGCCAAAACGAGCAGTAATCTTAAGCAACTGAGCATATTATTCGATTGTTTATCACGTCTTGCATCCACTATTAAAGTTTCGTCCAAATCCGAAGAGTTAAGTTTTCTTTCAATTTTTGAAAAAAAAGGAAGCTTATAGCCTTATGAAAATTTTCGACCAAAAAACTTTTTTGTTCTGATTGCAATGAAATTTGGTACGCAGAGAAGTAATTTGAATGCGAACTCATAGAGCTACTCAGTTCCTCTGTAGCTTGCTTAGTTTTGCCGAGTTTTATTGAAATCCGAGCACATAACTTTTTTTGCTGTTTCCAATGAAAATTTTTGAAGAAAAAAAATTTGGCACGCAGTTGTCTTATCTAAAAATTTTCAAAAATTCTAAAATAGAAACTAGTAGCTTTAGACTGATAAAATGTGGATTTTGAAGTATATTTTTGCTGGTCTCTTTTAGTACTCTGTTTCTCCAATAAACGAAGGATTTCGAGCATTTCACAAAAATTCGATTTTTTTCCAAATTTAAACCTCGATAATTACTAAAGTTTTCAAAACATTTAAAGGGCTTTCTAAATCGAAAACAAAAGCCGTGACTTTGTAAATAAAAAAGTTCAATTCTGCACTTTTGATCAAATGCAAGTGGTGATTAGGTAACTGTCAAATAAATTGAAAGAAATGAAGATAAATAAAAGTTCTTTCTTCGTTTCCGAAATGCCTCGAGCTCCATTACTTTAGTAAATTTTAAAACGGAGAGATGGCGCTCTTGCCGATCTTCAATTACAACTATTAACTTACGGTAACGAAAGATGGCAGCGACTGTTGCCTCTCACGAAAAATTTCATTCAGTTGGCCTATAAGAGGACGAAGGAGGGTAGGAAAAAGTTGTCATCAGTGGAGGTTATAATTGACCAAACACTTGATTAGCGAATGATGAAAACAGGTTGTATGATTGTTGATTATACCACCGATACCTGCTGCCCCAGCAACGAGCAGTGTGGTAATTTCTGAAAGCTCTTCAACCACCGATGACACGCCTTTTTATATAATCAAAACAAAGTAATTAGAACCAGAAATAAAATACAAGAATCAGATTTCTTAGAAATAATTAACACGTGCTCGAGGTATCATGGAGGCGTCCATGTGACGTGACGTTAGACACGTGGTCATTATAAGAATCTTTATTTGGGGCTACTGCTGCTATCGTGAAAGCTTTCTGTTCTCTTCGAAAGTTTCTTTTGTGTAATTTTGATGTCACTTTTTTCTTGAGCATTGCAAATGATTGTTTATACTCTCTGCAGTTTATATTAAAACTCAGTAACTGTTTCAACTTCTTTCAAGGTACTTCAAAAACTTTTCCATATATTGCAGTCAGTGGCAAATTTTTGCTGAGTTTTTACAAGAATTTTTTCAACATGTTTTCAATATGTTAACTAGATATAGAAATGTGGAAAAGGATGAGGAGTGTTTGCAAAATGTCGTACATACTTGAATAAACCGAAATGGTCGTTACATAGTCTGGATTTGAAGTTTGGTAGGGTTTCATGTAAAGTTCTTTTCTTTCCGAAAGAAACGAAGAAAAGTGTCGGTTTTCGTTGTAACACTATTTATTGGAAAAAGCAAAAACAAATAAGATATCACAGGTATTTCTATGTTAACAACAGTTTTTCAAATAATAAAAAACAATAAAAAGGGATAACCAACCGGTCCAGTTATCACGAATGTTAAATCTAATTGCATTTAGGTAAATCAACACCAAATATATTAGTGTAGGTACATCCAAATTTAAAACAAAATGTACACTTCTATACAAAACTACCTACAAAATTGTACAACTGTACATAAGTAAGATAAAATTTTAATTTCAACAATTTGCTTAACAGCCATACATTGCACGGCGAATAAAACCCTCAAGTTTTTCCACAATTTCAATCACCGCCAATCCTCAAGGTCCCATACCCAGAAATTGCAATATTATTGCTACTTTTAACATTTAAATTAAATGCAACCGTTAAAACAACAATAAAATCTAATTGTTCAATAAAATGGAATAAAACGAATAAATTAATTTGTACTTATCTCTCAACTCGACAATTTCCACATCGACCGTGCTTACGCAAGGAAACCTCACATATCCAGTCATCATCAACCGAACTACTGTTAATGACTAATTGAGCTTGAAACAATAAAAACGTGCTATACCTAAGTATACGAATTTTTTTTTGGGTTGAATGTTATGGCAATTTTTTGGCAAAATTATGGAGTGGTTTAGTACAAACGAACGTACTAATTGGGCAATCACAATTGCTAGATGAATACTGATCACGTCCTTAATTACACGCCTAAAATTATTTTGATACTTTTGGTTTCACATGAGGAATTAATTGCACACCATCGATTATTACGCTAACTACTCTCTCCGGTATTGGTGTCTTGATGGTGTCGGTTATTTGGCATCAGTAGCGACGACAGCGCTTCCAGAGATTGTCTCACCTAAACCAACAAAATTCAATTTCGTTACCACAAATCGTTTCTACTCACCTTAGCGATTTGATCTAAATTTGTATCTAAAAAGCTGTGCACAGCACCAGCCGATTTCGAATGTAGATGAGTCTGCCATTGCAACAAGTTGTTGTAGATCTCCTCGTTGTCGGAAATCATCGTATCCTGCGACAAAAAAACAAAATAATTTACCGTTACTGAGGATGTCGCATAGTTACTTTTATCATCCAACAAATATTCCGTTTGTCAAGTTCTCTGAAAGATTCACAAATCTATATGTAGCTCAATTAAGACTGACAAGTGTTTAACCCTAAGAAGCTTCGTAATAAATAAACAAAACCGAGAGATTCAATATCATCCAAAAATTTTCTTTGGTTTGTCACGTTACTATAATAATAATCGAAGGTTTAGTTTCTATAGACTACAACCAAACAGTTCTTGGTGATATTTTTGCCAACGCAACTGGCAGTTGAACATAGACCGAAGATATTTGGTGGGGGTGCAGTAATTTTTAGCGCCTTACAGTGAACGGCAAAAACCGGAACTACCAAAATTGAAACAGAGATGGCGCAATTAACTCCCAAACTCGAGCGTTCCCATCCCGTTTGTTCTCGTCAGCCGATGAATTACCTGCAGTGTGTAGGAAAATTTGTTCTGTATCTTGCTGATACGATAGAGCAACACCGCTGCCGATAAGAAAAGTAATATTAACAATAAAGTGGTGGCGAATAAAATTAGGCTTTGTCTTGGTAGGCTGGCGAACTTGGATATGCCCTGTTTCAAGGCTGCCACCATCTCTAGAGAGTGTTGCGTGTCAGTTATCCCTGAAAATCGTTCGATTAATTCGCAAGAAATCCAACGAAACGACCAATTACCGTCTTTATGTAAGATACTGTTTTCTTTGGTGGAAATCTTGACTTGAGCTATTCTATTTGGAATGGGTGCAGGCGATTCCCGACCGCTCTCACCTTCTCTAGTTTCCGAGCTATCACTTTCGGAAACCGGAACAGGTTCCTGTAATTTGTCGATCAATAAAAATCGGTTGGAATTTTTGGAAATTTTACAACAATCTCAGGTTCAACCACTAACAACGAAGCGTTCTGGGCCACTTCCCATACTTTAACCATGTAACGGTAGGTGTTGTCACGTGACATTAAACTGCCGAAAACGTGTTTGTCTTCACTAGTCGCTATACCAACAGCGTTAGGAATTATCCTTGCGGTCTTCTCTTTCGTTATTTTTTCCACCGACAACATGGGTATTAACAATTTTGTTACGTAACCAAACACGTTGGAATAGAACGCGAAATAGTTTTTGGTAATGTAAAGATGGCCTTGCAGCAAAATGTCGCCGATGAGAGCACAAGAATAATCTGCAACGAAAAAGAATTAGTTGGTGAATATGGAAAATCCAAAATACAACTGACAGTTGAGCACTTTTTCGTCGTCCACCGATGGGAAGTGTCGGTTGAATTTTTTTTGTCTAGCTTTGGACATTGTGGGCACTTTAGCCTCCTTGGTCGTTTTCGGACTGGGAGGCTCGGTAAGCTGAGCTTGTGCCGTCATAGCTGGAGTCGAAGTGGACAGATGTTTCAGAGATGCCCTGCAATTTTTTTTAATTACACAAATTTGCATAGAAAAAAAATTACAACTGCCATTATTGATTTCAATTATCTCCACTATTTGTTTCTAAAGTGCAATTTGCGATAAGGTTGACAACAACGTTATTTGTTTGTTCAAGTTGCTTAATGGATTAGCCGATGAACATGTGGAAAATTGGCACGCAGACTTACACGTGACGTTGACACCTAATTCAACAAAAAAGAATGCGCCATTAATAACCACGTTACGATCAGATGCACCATGTTGAATTTCAACAGATTTTTCATAAATACTGTCGGAATTAGAAACAAATTCGAAAGTACTTTGTAGACCGAACTGCGATTTCGCAATAATTGAATCAGAACCGTTCCTAAAACCCGGATCAAAATTTCGGTCTTCTGAAGACTTCGATTTGATGGCAGAAACATCAAGAAGGTTGATGAGATCAAAATGAAAAAAAAATTCTTCTACGTTTGCCTTTTTCGATTCTTAGTGGTTCCAGTTGAATTCAACTTTACACAGTTCTAAATGTTAAGCGGTATCATGACCACCTAAAAACAACATGAAGAAAGTTTGTAATATTCAATCATGTAGATGATGAATATGAATATAAGCATAAAAATAAGTTAATCACAAAACTTGAAAGTGTAGTTTAGAAAAAATAATTAAGAAGGGGGACAACTAGTAGAGTTTTGCCATCTTCAAGAACATGAGTACAATTCGAAAACACAATTTCAAAAAAAGTACCAAGAAAAGAGACACATGAACACACCTAAATGGTCAATTATGGATACTGAAGATCCTAGAAAGTAAACAATGGTTTAGAAGAATGAAACAAAAGGGTTCAAAGATAGTAAAGTTCTAAAATGACACATCAATACATTTTCCCAAAGAAAACACCAAGAAAATTGGACGCGTCTACACTTAGACGATCAAATATGGACGGAATAGGTTCTAGAAAGAAAATTGTGTTTTAGAAGGAAGAAGTAGAAAGATGAACAGTTGGTAGAAATTCATATGAAGACATTTTCCAAGGTAAAGCATCAGGAAAAGCAAATATGGGCATACCTAGATGGTCAACTATAAAGATAATAAATTGTACATGGAAGATTGTGATTTTGACGAATAGAGCAAAAGAGTTGACAGCCAGTAAAGTTCCATAGGAACAGAGCAAAATAATTTCCAAAAGCAAGTACCCAGAAAAGAGAGAATGAACACAACCAGATGGTTAAATATGGACACCGAAGATTCTAGAAGGAAAACTTTGGTTTAGAAGAATGAGGCAAAAGGGTTAAAAGCTAGCAAAGTTCTAAAAGGACACATCAATACATTTTCCCAAAGAAAACACCAAGAAAATTGGACGCGTCTACACTTAGACTATCAAATATGGACGGAATAGGTTCTAGAAAGAAAATTGTGTTTTAGAAGGAAGAAGTAGAAAGATGAACAATTAGTAGAAATTCATATGAAGACATTTTCCAAAGTAGAGCATCAGGAAAAGCAAATATGGGCATACCTAGATGGTCAACTATAAAGATAATAAATTGTAGATGAAAGATTGTAATTTTGACAAATAGGGCAAAAGAGTTGACAGCCAGTAAAGTTCCATAGGAACAGAACAATATAATTCCCAAAAGCAAGTACCCAGAAAAGAGAGAATGAACACAACCAGATGGTTAAATATGGACACTGAAGATTCTAGAAGAAAAACTTTGGTTTAGAAGAATGAAGCAAAAGGGTTAAAAGCTAGCAAAGTTCTAAAAGGACACATCAATACATTTTCCCAAAGAAAACACCAAGAAAATTGGACGCGTCTACACTTAGACTATCAAATATGGACGGAATAGGTTCTAGAAAGAAAATTGTGTTTTAGAAGGAAGAAGTAGAAAGATGAACAATTAGTAGAAATTCATATGAAGACATTTTCCAAAGTAGAGCATCAGGAAAAGCAAATATGGGCATACCTAGATGGTCAACTATAAAGATAATAAACTGTAGATGGAAGATTGTGATTTTGACGAATAGAGCAAAAGAGTTGACAGCCAGTAAAGTTCCATAGGAACAGAACAGCATAATTTCCAAAAGCAAGTACCCAGAAAAGAGAGAATGAACACAACCAGATGGTTAAATATGGACACCGAAGATTCTAGACGGAAAACTTTGGTTTAGAAGAATGAAGCAAAAGGGTTAAAAGCTAGCAAAGTTCTAAAAGGACACATCAATACATTTTCCCAAAGAAAACACCAAGAAAATTGGACGCGCCTACACTTAGACGATCAAATATGGACAGAATAGGTCCTAGAGAGAAAAATGTGATTTAGAAGGAAGAAGTAGAAAGATGAACAGTTAGTAGAAATTCATATGAAGACATTTTCCAAGGTAAAGCATCAGGAAAAGCAAATATGGGCATACCTAGATGGTCAACTATAAAGATAATAAATTGTACATGGAAGATTGTAATTTTGACGAATAGGGCAAAAGAGTTGACAGCCAGTAAAGTTCCATAGGAACAGAACAATATAATTCCCAAAAGCAAGTACCCAGAAAAGAGAGAATGAACACAACCAGATGGTTAAATATGGACACTGAAGATTCTAGAAGGAAAAATTTGATTTAGAAGAATGAAGCAAAAGTGTTAAAAGTTAGCAAAGTTCTAAAAGGACACATCAATACATTTTCCCAAAGAAAACACCAAGAAAATTGGACGCGTCTACACTTAGACGATCAAATATGGACAGAATAGGTCCTAGAGAGAAAAATGTGATTTAGAAGGAAGAAGTAGAAAGATGAACAGTTAGTAGAAATTCATATGAAGACATTTTCCAAGGTAAAGCATCAGGAAAAGCAAATATGGGCATACCTAGATGGTCAACTATAAAGATAATAAATTGTAGATGAAAGATTGTAATTTTGACGAATAGGGCAAAAGAGTTGACAGCCAGTAAAGTTCCATAGGAACAGAACAATATAATTCCCAAAAGCAAGTACCCAGAAAAGAGAGAATGAACACAACCAGATGGTTAAATATGGAGACTGAAGATTCTAGAAGGAAAAATTTGATTTAGAAGAATGAGGCAAAAGGGTTAAAAGCTAGCAAAGTTCTAAAAGGACACATCAATACATTTTCCCAAAGAAAACACCAAGAAAATTGGACGCGTCTACACTTAGACTATCAAATATGGACGGAATAGGTTCTAGAAAGAAAATTGTGTTTTAGAAGGAAGAAGTAGAAAGATGAACAATTAGTAGAAATTCATATGAAGACATTTTCCAAAGTAGAGCATCAGGAAAAGCAAATATGGGCATACCTAGATGGTCAACTATAAAGATAATAAATTGTAGATGAAAGATTGTAATTTTGACAAATAGGGCAAAAGAGTTGACAGCCAGTAAAGTTCCATAGGAACAGAACAATATAATTCCCAAAAGCAAGTACCCAGAAAAGAGAGAATGAACACAACCAGATGGTTAAATATGGACACCGAAGATTCTAGAAGAAAAACTTTGGTTTAGAAGAATGAAGCAAAAGGGTTAAAAGCTAGCAAAGTTCTAAAAGGACACATCAATACATTTTCCCAAAGAAAACACCAAGGAAATTGGACGCGTCTACACTTAGACTATCAAATATGGACGGAATAGGTTCTAGAAAGAAAATTGTGTTTTAGAAGGAAGAAGTAGAAAGATGAACAATTAGTAGAAATTCATATGAAGACATTTTCCAAAGTAGAGCATCAGGAAAAGCAAATATGGGCATACCTAGATGGTCAACTATAAAGATAATAAATTGTAGATGAAAGATTGTAATTTTGACAAATAGGGCAAAAGAGTTGACAGCCAGTAAAGTTCCATAGGAACAGAACAATATAATTCCCAAAAGCAAGTACCCAGAAAAGAGAGAATGAACACAACCAGATGGTTAAATATGGACACTGAAGATTCTAGAAGAAAAACTTTGGTTTAGAAGAATGAAGCAAAAGGGTTAAAAGCTAGCAAAGTTCTAAAAGGACACATCAATACATTTTCCCAAAGAAAACACCAAGAAAATTGGACGCGTCTACACTTAGACTATCAAATATGGACGGAATAGGTTCTAGAAAGAAAATTGTGTTTTAGAAGGAAGAAGTAGAAAGATGAACAATTAGTAGAAATTCATATGAAGACATTTTCCAAAGTAGAGCATCAGGAAAAGCAAATATGGGCATACCTAGATGGTCAACTATAAAGATAATAAACTGTAGATGGAAGATTGTGATTTTGACGAATAGAGCAAAAGAGTTGACAGCCAGTAAAGTTCCATAGGAACAGAACAGCATAATTTCCAAAAGCAAGTACCCAGAAAAGAGAGAATGAACACAACCAGATGGTTAAATATGGACACCGAAGATTCTAGACGGAAAACTTTGGTTTAGAAGAATGAAGCAAAAGGGTTAAAAGCTAGCAAAGTTCTAAAAGGACACATCAATACATTTTCCCAAAGAAAACACCAAGAAAATTGGACGCGCCTACACTTAGACGATCAAATATGGACAGAATAGGTCCTAGAGAGAAAAATGTGATTTAGAAGGAAGAAGTAGAAAGATGAACAGTTAGTAGAAATTCATATGAAGACATTTTCCAAGGTAAAGCATCAGGAAAAGCAAATATGGGCATACCTAGATGGTCAACTATAAAGATAATAAATTGTACATGGAAGATTGTAATTTTGACGAATAGGGCAAAAGAGTTGACAGCCAGTAAAGTTCCATAGGAACAGAACAATATAATTCCCAAAAGCAAGTACCCAGAAAAGAGAGAATGAACACAACCAGATGGTTAAATATGGACACTGAAGATTCTAGAAGGAAAAATTTGATTTAGAAGAATGAAGCAAAAGTGTTAAAAGTTAGCAAAGTTCTAAAAGGACACATCAATACATTTTCCCAAAGAAAACACCAAGAAAATTGGACGCGTCTACACTTAGACGATCAAATATGGACAGAATAGGTCCTAGAGAGAAAAATGTGATTTAGAAGGAAGAAGTAGAAAGATGAACAGTTAGTAGAAATTCATATGAAGACATTTTCCAAGGTAAAGCATCAGGAAAAGCAAATATGGGCATACCTAGATGGTCAACTATAAAGATAATAAATTGTAGATGAAAGATTGTAATTTTGACGAATAGGGCAAAAGAGTTGACAGCCAGTAAAGTTCCATAGGAACAGAACAATATAATTCCCAAAAGCAAGTACCCAGAAAAGAGAGAATGAACACAACCAGATGGTTAAATATGGACACCGAAGATTCTAGAAGGAAAACTTTGGTTTAGAAGAATGAGGCAAAAGGGTTAAAAGCTAGCAAAGTTCTAAAAGGACACATCAATACATTTTCCCAAAGAAAACACCAAGAAAATTGGACGCGTCTACACTTAGACTATCAAATATGGACGGAATAGGTTCTAGAAAGAAAATTGTGTTTTAGAAGGAAGAAGTAGAAAGATGAACAATTAGTAGAAATTCATATGAAGACATTTTCCAAAGTAGAGCATCAGGAAAAGCAAATATGGGCATACCTAGATGGTCAACTATAAAGATAATAAATTGTAGATGAAAGATTGTAATTTTGACAAATAGGGCAAAAGAGTTGACAGCCAGTAAAGTTCCATAGGAACAG
The DNA here is from genome assembly GCA_905333025.2 of Pyrochroa serraticornis. Lineage (NCBI taxonomy): Eukaryota > Metazoa > Arthropoda > Insecta > Coleoptera > Pyrochroidae > Pyrochroa > Pyrochroa serraticornis. The sequence continues at coordinate 48,984,054 of HG995152.1, forward strand.
AACAATATAATTCCCAAAAGCAAGTACCCAGAAAAGAGAGAATGAACACAACCAGATGGTTAAATATGGACACCGAAGATTCTAGAAGAAAAACTTTGGTTTAGAAGAATGAAGCAAAAGGGTTAAAAGCTAGCAAAGTTCTAAAAGGACACATCAATACATTTTCCCAAAGAAAACACCAAGGAAATTGGACGCGTCTACACTTAGACGATCAAATATGGACAGAATAGGTCCTAGAGAGAAAAATGTGATTTAGAAGGAAGAAGTAGAAAGATCAACAATTAGTAGAAATTGATATGAAGGCATTTTCCAAAGTAGAGCATCAGGAAAAGCAAACATGGGCATACCTAGATGGTCAACTATAAAGATAATAAACTGTAGATGGAAGATTGTGATTTTGACGAATAGAGCAAAAGAGTTGACAGCCAGTAAAGTTCCATAGGAACAGAGCAGCATAATTTCCAAAAGCAAGTACCCAGAAAAGAGAGAATGAACACAACCAGATGGTTAAATATGGACACCGAAGATTCTAGACGGAAAACTTTGGTTTAGAAGAATGAAGCAAAAGGGTTAAAAGCTAGCAAAGTTCTAAAAGGACACATCAATACATTTTCCCAAAGAAAACACCAAGAAAATTGGACGCGCCTACACTTAGACGATCAAATATGGACAGAATAGGTCCTAGAGAGAAAAATGTGATTTAGAAGGAAGAAGTAGAAAGATGAACAGTTAGTAGAAATTCATATGAAGACATTTTCCAAGGTAAAGCATCAGGAAAAGCAAATATGGGCATACCTAGATGGTCAACTATAAAGATAATAAATTGTAGATGAAAGATTGTAATTTTGACGAATAGGGCAAAAGAGTTGACAGCCAGTAAAGTTCCATAGGAACAGAACAATATAATTCCCAAAAGCAAGTACCCAGAAAAGAGAGAATGAACACAACCAGATGGTTAAATATGGGCACTGAAGATTCTAGAAGGAAAAATTTGATTTAGAAGAATGAAGCAAAAGTGTTAAAAGTTAGCAAAGTTCTAAAAGGACACATCAATACATTTTCCCAAAGAAAACACCAAGAAAATTGGACGCGTCTACACTTAGACGATCAAATATGGACAGAATAGGTCCTAGAGAGAAAAATGTGATTTAGAAGGAAGAAGTAGAAAGATGAACAGTTAGTAGAAATTCATATGAAGACATTTTCCAAGGTAAAGCATCAGGAAAAGCAAATATGGGCATACCTAGATGGTCAACTATAAAGATAATAAATTGTAGATGAAAGATTGTAATTTTGACGAATAGGGCAAAAGAGTTGACAGCCAGTAAAGTTCCATAGGAACAGAACAATATAATTCCCAAAAGCAAGTACCCAGAAAAGAGAGAATGAACACAACCAGATGGTTAAATATGGAGACTGAAGATTCTAGAAGGAAAAATTTGATTTAGAAGAATGAAGCAAAAGGGTTAAAAGTTAGCAAAGTTCTAAAAGGACACATCAATACATTTTCCCAAAGAAAACACCAAGAAAATTGGACGCGTCTACACTTAGACTATCAAATATGGACGGAATAGGTTCTAGAAAGAAAATTGTGTTTTAGAAGGAAGAAGTAGAAAGATGAACAGTTAGTAGAAATTCATATGAAGACATTTTCCAAGGTAAAGCATCAGGAAAAGCAAATATGGGCATACCTAGATGGTCAACTATAAAGATAATAAATTGTAGATGAAAGATTGTAATTTTGACGAATAGGGCAAAAGAGTTGACAGCCAGTAAAGTTCCATAGGAACAGAACAATATAATTCCCAAAAGCAAGTACCCAGAAAAGAGAGAATGAACACAACCAGATGGTTAAATATGGACACCGAAGATTCTAGAAGGAAAACTTTGGTTTAGAAGAATGAAGCAAAAGGGTTAAAAGCTAGCAAAGTTCTAAAAGGACACATCAATACATTTTCCCAAAGAAAACACCAAGGAAATTGGACGCGTCTACACTTAGACGATCAAATATGGACAGAATAGGTCCTAGAGAGAAAAATGTGATTTAGAAGGAAGAAGTAGAAAGATCAACAATTAGTAGAAATTGATATGAAGGCATTTTCCAAAGTAGAGCATCAGGAAAAGCAAACATGGGCATACCTAGATGGTCAACTATAAAGATAATAAACTGTAGATGGAAGATTGTGATTTTGACGAATAGAGCAAAAGAGTTGACAGCCAGTAAAGTTCCATAGGAACAGAGCAGCATAATTTCCAAAAGCAAGTACCCAGAAAAGAGAGAATGAACACAACCAGATGGTTAAATATGGACACCGAAGATTCTAGACGGAAAACTTTGGTTTAGAAGAATGAAGCAAAAGGGTTAAAAGCTAGCAAAGTTCTAAAAGGACACATCAATACATTTTCCCAAAGAAAACACCAAGAAAATTGGACGCGCCTACACTTAGACGATCAAATATGGACAGAATAGGTCCTAGAGAGAAAAATGTGATTTAGAAGGAAGAAGTAGAAAGATGAACAGTTAGTAGAAATTCATATGAAGACATTTTCCAAGGTAAAGCATCAGGAAAAGCAAATATGGGCATACCTAGATGGTCAACTATAAAGATAATAAATTGTAGATGAAAGATTGTAATTTTGACGAATAGGGCAAAAGAGTTGACAGCCAGTAAAGTTCCATAGGAACAGAACAATATAATTCCCAAAAGCAAGTACCCAGAAAAGAGAGAATGAACACAACCAGATGGTTAAATATGGACACTGAAGATTCTAGAAGGAAAAATTTGATTTAGAAGAATGAAGCAAAAGTGTTAAAAGTTAGCAAAGTTCTAAAAGGACACATCAATACATTTTCCCAAAGAAAACACCAAGAAAATTGGACGCGTCTACACTTAGACGATCAAATATGGACAGAATAGGTCCTAGAGAGAAAAATGTGATTTAGAAGGAAGAAGTAGAAAGATGAACAGTTAGTAGAAATTCATATGAAGACATTTTCCAAGGTAAAGCATCAGGAAAAGCAAATATGGGCATACCTAGATGGTCAACTATAAAGATAATAAATTGTAGATGAAAGATTGTAATTTTGACGAATAGGGCAAAAGAGTTGACAGCCAGTAAAGTTCCATAGGAACAGAACAATATAATTCCCAAAAGCAAGTACCCAGAAAAGAGAGAATGAACACAACCAGATGGTTAAATATGGACACTGAAGATTCTAGAAGGAAAAATTTGATTTAGAAGAATGAAGCAAAAGTGTTAAAAGTTAGCAAAGTTCTAAAAGGACACATCAATACATTTTCCCAAAGAAAACACCAAGAAAATTGGACGCGTCTACACTTAGACGATCAAATATGGACAGAATAGGTCCTAGAGAGAAAAATGTGATTTAGAAGGAAGAAGTAGAAAGATGAACAGTTAGTAGAAATTCATATGAAGACATTTTCCAAGGTAAAGCATCAGGAAAAGCAAATATGGGCATACCTAGATGGTCAACTATAAAGATAATAAATTGTAGATGAAAGATTGTAATTTTGACGAATAGGGCAAAAGAGTTGACAGCCAGTAAAGTTCCATAGGAACAGAACAATATAATTCCCAAAAGCAAGTACCCAGAAAAGAGAGAATGAACACAACCAGATGGTTAAATATGGACACCGAAGATTCTAGAAGGAAAACTTTGGTTTAGAAGAATGAGGCAAAAGGGTTAAAAGCTAGCAAAGTTCTAAAAGGACACATCAATACATTTTCCCAAAGAAAACACCAAGAAAATTGGACGCGTCTACACTTAGACGATCAAATATGGACAGAATAGGTCCTAGAGAGAAAAATGTGATTTAGAAGGAAGAAGTAGAAAGATGAACAATTAGTAGAAATTGATATGAAGGCATTTTCCAAAGTAGAGTATCAGGAAAAGCAAACATGGGCATACCTAGATGGTCAACTATAAAGATAATAAACTGTAGATGGAAGATTGTGATTTTGACGAATAGAGCAAAAGAGTTGACAGCCAGTAAAGTTCCATAGGAACAGAACAGCATAATTTCCAAAAGCAAGTACCCAGAAAAGAGAGAATGAACACAACCAGATGGTTAAATATGGACACCGAAGATTCTAGACGGAAAACTTTGGTTTAGAAGAATGAAGCAAAAGGGTTAAAAGCTAGCAAAGTTCTAAAAGGACACATCAATACATTTTCCCAAAGAAAACACCAAGAAAATTGGACGCGTCTACACTTAGACGATCAAATATGGACAGAATAGGTCCTAGAGAGAAAAATGTGATTTAGAAGGAAGAAGTAGAAAGATGAACAGTTAGTAGAAATTCATATGAAGACATTTTCCAAGGTAAAGCATCAGGAAAAGCAAATATGGGCATACCTAGATGGTCAACTATAAAGATAATAAATTGTACATGGAAGATTGTGATTTTGACGAATAGAGCAAAAGAGTTGACAGCCAGTAAAGTTCCATAGGAACAGAGCAAAATAATTTCCAAAAGCAAGTACCCAGAAAAGAGAGAATGAACACAACCAGATGGTTAAATATGGACACCGAAGATTCTAGAAGGAAAACCTTGGTTTAGAAGAATGAGGCAAAAGGGTTAAAAGCTAGCAAAGTTCTAAAAGGACACATCAATACATTTTCCCAAAGAAAACACCAAGAAAATTGGACGCGCCTACACTTAGACGATCAAATATGGACAGAATAGGTCCTAGAGAGAAAAATGTGATTTAGAAGGAAGAAGTAGAAAGATGAACAGTTAGTAGAAATTCATATGAAGACATTTTCCAAGGTAAAGCATCAGGAAAAGCAAATATGGGCATACCTAGATGGTCAACTATAAAGATAATAAATTGTACATGGAAGATTGTGATTTTGACGAATAGAGCAAAAGAGTTGACAGCCAGTAAAGTTCCATAGGAACAGAGCAAAATAATTTCCAAAAGCAAGTACCCAGAAAAGAGAGAATGAACACAACCAGATGGTTAAATATGGACACCGAAGATTCTAGAAGGAAAACCTTGGTTTAGAAGAATGAGGCAAAAGGGTTAAAAGCTAGCAAAGTTCTAAAAGGACACATCAATACATTTTCCCAAAGAAAACACCAAGAAAATTGGACGCGTCTACACTTAGACCATCAAATATGGACGGAATAGGTTCTAGAAAGAAAATTGTGTTTTAGAAGGAAGAAGTAGAAAGATGAACAATTAGTAGAAATTCATATGAAGACATTTTCCAAAGTAGAGCATCAGGAAAAGCAAATATGGGCATACCTAGATGGTCAACTATAAAGATAATAAATTGTAGATGAAAGATTGTAATTTTGACGAATAGGGCAAAAGAGTTGACAGCCAGTAAAGTTCCATAGGAACAGAGCAATATAATTCCCAAAAGCAAGTACCCAGAAAAGAGAGAATGAACACACAACCAGATGGTTAAATATCGACACCGAAGATTCTAGACGGAAAACTTTGGTTTAGAAGAATGAAGCAAAAGGGTTAAAAGCTAGCAAAGTTCTAAAAGGACACATCAATACATTTTCCCAAAGAAAACACCAAGAAAATTGGACGCGTCTACACTTAGACGATCAAATATGGACAGAATAGGTCCTAGAGAGAAAAATGTGATTTAGAAGGAAGAAGTAGAAAGATGAACAATTAGTAGGAATTCATATGAAGACATTCTCCAAGGTAAAGCATCAGGAAAAGCAAATATGAGCAAACCTAAGTAGTCAAATATAGAGATAATCGATTCTAGATGGAACATTGTGATTTCGAAGAATAGAGCAAAAGAGTTCTGTAGGAACAGAGCAACACAATTTCCAAAAGAAAGTACCAAGCAAAGACAAACATAAACACATCCAGATGGTCAAATATGAACATTGAAGATCCTAGAAGGGAGACTTTGCTTTAGAAGAATGAAGCAAAACGACTAAAAGTTCGAAAAGTCCTGGAGGGACACATCAATACATTTTCCAAAAGAAAGCACCAAGAGAATTGGATGAGCGTACACTTAGATGGTCAAATATGGATAGAATGGGTCCTAGGGAGAGAAGTGCGCTCAAGAGAAAGGAATAGAAAGATTCACTAGTAGAAAAAGACCTTTCCAAATTAATAAAATGGGAAGAATAGAATAAAAACAGTGAAACAAATTATGGGACAAGGAAGATAACAGAAGAACGAAATTCTGTAGCTTAGAAAGCAACAACAGTTCTTCATACTACTCAAGTGTCACAACAAAAATAGAAGAAAACAAAAAAGGATAAAAAAAGATTTAAAACAAAATGTTAAACCAAATGCAGTAATAAAAGAGAAGAGAAACACAATAATAATGAACTGTCAAACGGGCATAATTTCTCCTTTTCCCTTATCAGTTGTTGTCTTAGCAAATCTTATCAAGAGTCGAAACTGTTTTTTCTTCGAACTAGGAAAGCTATTAATGGGAGATAACAGAAGAACAAAAATCTGTAGCTTAGAAAGGAACAACAGTAAAATATAAGACTTCACACTACTCATGTCACAACAAAAATAGAAGAAAACAAAAAGGGATAATAAAAGATTTAAAACAATAATTGGTTTAACACAAATACAGTAGTAAAAGAGAAGAGAAACACAGTAATAATAAACTGTCAAACGGTCAAAATTTCTCCTATTTTCTTATCAAGTCGTTGTCTTCGCAAATCTTATCAAGAGCTAAAGCTGAGACCGTTTTTTTCTTCGAACTACGAAAGATATTGCCAACGACTTTTTGTGCCCACTTATCTAACAGTGTTCAATTAGCTTTTATGCAGAAATGGCGATTAGTGAACCCAATTAAGATAATGATCCCTTAATTAAAACGATAGGAATAATTTACAACAACATGGGAACGATCTAATTTTATGAAATCTACATACAAATAGAAAGTTTCCCCACAATTGTACATCTTGATAACGAAATTGAATAATTTTTTCCGACACAAAACGAACAATAATAACAGTGCACTTACAAGTATGCAAGAAAAATCAATTTCAGCCGAGTACCGACTATCGCAAAAACACGTTTAAACGCAATAACGTTGAAAAACCACTTTTCTAATTATGCAAATAAATGACGCAACAACAAAACAAAAATTAATCAAATCGAGTTTCTTACGTTTCAGATTCGCTGCCATCGAAAGAATCGCCACTTTCCGTATCAGTTTCTTCGTTATTGCTGATCATTTTGATAATTTTCAAAAGATATTTCTTTAATTTCTTTCTACTTTTTTTAATTAACATAACACGACAAGAACCACAAAATCAACCGCCGCATATTAGCCGTGGATCAATGTTAGAAATTTACGAAACCAACAACGGTTTTGTTAACGGAAAACGGAAATTAGCCAACAAACCGTTTCGCAGACGAGAACCAACTAATAGAGGAGACGGTTCGAAATCGTGGAAACGCGATCACGATACTTTGTGGACCCGCCGGAGGAGATAGCGCTTATCTAACGTTTGTTACAATTTATAATCAATAATTTTTAAAATCGAAGGTTTTATGGAGTTAATGACGGGATTAGTTGAGTTGACCGGAAAACTTTTAATTTAGAAAAAAAAAAAAAACTAAAAACAGTCATTTGATTACGTTAAGTAGCCACTAGCAATCAATAAATTGCACACCTGTTCCCTCCGATAAAACAATGTCATTTCGATCAATATCTATATCTAACACACCTGTTGTTTTTTATTATTAATTTTTACAAAATTTTAAAAAAATTCTTCTTCATCGGCGACCCCAAAACGGCCTTGACATTCACCACGACATACTTATCGCATTTGGTGAACAAAGAATGGCTAGGGCTGCGTTGTATGGAAGGAGACGTGCATCCTGGACTACATGGTTGTGACGATGGCGGCTCTGCGAGTCCTCCAGGCGAAGTACCCAGAAGTCCTTGCGGCGTGCCGGGAGCCGAACGGGCCCCCGCGCTCCCAAAGTTTCCAGACGACCTGCAACCGAACCAACGATAAATAAACAATTCGCCACAAATATTTTCGAAAATCCACCATAAATTCAATTTTTGACGTTTCTACCGAACCGAGCGCCGATAAAATCAAACGACTTAAGTGTCGGATTAGAATGCGAAATTTCGTGTTACTCATCACTTTTGATAAATATTTCGGGAAAACTTTGGCCTAGATCGATTGGCGACTGTGTCGGTTTTCTTATTCAATAAGTAGATTGATGAGAGCGTTACCGGAATGATCGATAACGGAGAGGAGTTAATTGGGACAAGGTGCTTGCGGGTTTCCCATGTGGAATGAACGGTTATACCAGACCGCACAGAACTGTTCGCAAGTCCAGTGAATCATCCGAATTTTCAATAAAAAAAAAATCGAGGACGAATCATGTTTTCGATAGAGATCCGGTAGATGACACTTCTACGTCTTGTCGAAAATTTATGGTAAAGGCCGAATTCCGGCCTAAGGCCACAAATTATTTTGAGGAAAATCCTCCAAGCTGCGTCCGTAACGTAGACAACAAAAAAAGTGGTTGAAATTTTCCGGAAATCAAAAAAAAAAAAATTCCAATTTTGGTTTCTAGCAATTTGTATCTTTCTTCTAGGTACAGTTTTACAATCATTCGTGGTAGAAAGAAGAAAGCTATCAAAACACTAATTGGAAGCTAAGTGTAACGATCACTTTATTAATTTTCTAGTAAATTTGTTGCAATAAAAATGTATTGTTGACCTACTAGATAAAAAACTTGAAAGTTGAAGCACTGTAAAACGTATTACTTAGACTACTGACTGTTAGATGGCGCTGGATCAACATATCTTGGGAAACGTTGCAATAAACCTAAAAAAGTGTCATCGTGGTTGGTCTCTACAAAAATCGAGGACAAAACTGTTTCAGATAGAAAAACTGATCGATGACACTTTTAGATTTTGACGAAAATTTACGTTAAAGCCCCAATGCAGGCCATAAGCCCGCAATTTTTTTTTAATTTTTAAAATTAGACAACAATCACGTTTAGTCCGTCTACTTTGGGTGAACGTAAGACAACTGTTACGTTTTAGAAATCAAAACATTTTTTTCCTCACCCCAATTTTGGCTAAATCTTCTAGAAATTCGCAAAAATTTTTATTAGATAATTTTTCAAATGTATCTATAAATACTTTAGAATTAACTCAAGTCAAATTGAGAGTTAAGAGTAGTTTTTGCAAAAAGCGAGTACTTCTATGAATTAGAATTCATTTCTTTTTCGTAAATTTGCATCAGCACTGGGCGATAGGTAGCAATAAAAATTTATTATTGTTCTACCAGATGAAACACCTAAAATCTTAAGCAGTGTAAAACGTATTAGTTAAGCTACTGACCGTTAGATGGCGCTATATCAACATCTCTTGCGAAACGTTGCAATAAACCTAAAAAAGTGCAATCGTGGTTGGTTTCTACCGTTTCATATAGAAGAACTGAACGGTGACACTTTTAAATCTTGTCGAAAATTCACGTAAAGGCCCAATTCCGGCCATAAGCCTGCGAAATTTTGTTGAAAATTTTTAAAATTAGACAACAATAACGTTTAGTCCGCCAACTTTAGGTGAACGTAAGATAACAGAGAAAGGTAATTGAAAACTTCAAAACTATATGTGCCAGTTACGTTTTAGAAATCAAAAAACGTTTTTCCTCACCCCAATTTTGGGAAAATCTTCTAGAAACTCGCAGAAATTTTTATTAAATAATTCTACAATTGTGTAGTAGAACCTATAAATACTTTAGAATTAACTCAAGTCAAATTGAAAGCTAAGAGTAAGTTTTTGCAAAAAGCGAGTACTTCTATGAATTAGAATTCTTTTTTTTTTGTAAATTTGCATCAGTACTGGGCGATAGGTAGCAATAAAAATTTATTATTGTTCTACCAGATGAAACACCTAAAATCTTAAGCAGTGTAAAACGTATTAGTTAAGCTACTGACCGTTAGATGGCGCTATATCAACATCTCTTGCGAAACGTTGCAATAAACCTAAAAAAGTGCAATCGTGGTTGGTCTCTACCGTTTCATATAGAAGAACTGAACGGTGACACTTAAATCTTGTAGAAAATTCACGTAAAGGCCCAATTTCGGCCATAAGCCTGCGAAATTTTGTTGAAAATTTTTAAAATTAGACAACAATCACGTTTAGTCCGCCAACTTTAGGTGAACGTAAGATAACAGAGAAAGGTAATTGAAAACTTCAAAACTATATGTGCCAGTTACGTTTTAGAAATCAAAAAACGTTTTTCCTCACCCCAATTTTGGGCAAATCTTCTAGAAACTCGCATAAATTTTTATTAAACGATTCTACAAAAGTGTAGAAGAACCTATAAATACTTTAAAATTAACTCACGTCAAATTGAAAGCTAAGAGTAGTTTTTTGTAGAATTCTTTTTTTTTTGGTAAATTTGCATCAGTACTGGGCGATAGGTAGCAATAAAAATTTATTATTGTTCTACCAGATTAAACACCTAAAATCTTAAGCAGTGTAAAACGTATTAGTTAAACTACTGACCGTTAGATGGCGCTATATCAACATCTCTTGCGAAACGTTGCAATAAACCTAAAAAAGTGCAATCGTGGTTGGTTTCTACCGTTTCATATAGAAGAACCGAACGGTGACACTTTTAGATATTGTCGAAAATTTACGTTAAAGGCCCGATTCCGGCCCTAAGACCGCAAATAATTTTGTTGATTTTTTTTTCAAATTAGACAACCAATCGTGTTCCGTCCGTAACCTTAAAGTGAACGTAAGACAACAAAGAAGAGTGCTTGAAAGCTTCAAAGCAATATGTGCTAGTTACCTATAAATGCGTTAGAAATAACTCAAACTAAATTGAAAGCTAAAAATATTTTTTTCACAAAAAAAATTCCCTCATTGTAAATTTTCATCAAATACAAGCGACACGTTGCTACAAATAATCTATTGCTGTGCTACCTCCAAATTAACGCATTCAGATGTGTTACTTAAGTTACCGGTCGCTAGATGGCGCTGAACCAACATCATCTCTTGTGATTGATTTCTGTCGTTACTCGAGAACGCTCCAAACTTGATTTTTACGTGTGGTTCCCACATTTCGCAAAACTTTGTCGTTTTGGACATCGAATTGTTTGAATTGCAAAATTCTCATACAATTACCACATCAAACAATTTTGTAACGAACACATGTCTCTGATTTTATGCAAATGTGAAATCTTTTAATCCCAATAGACGAATTTGCAATTACACCTAAACGCAATGTTTGTCGAAAATTGGAAAGCGAAATTAAGTTGAATCAATGTTATTAACAACAAATATCTGTGTTGGTTGTTGAATTTGCACAAAATTTATGTACAAATTAAGCAACAAAATTAATTTTTCCTAAACCAGTATTTGTTGACGAGAAGTTGAAATTCTTATTTCGATCTTTCAAATCGTCCTTGACTCGTAAGGTAGATAGAATTCGTTTGTCGACGTCAGGTAGTGACGGTAACGTTATCCGCTTGCAACAATTAAGAAAAATAATCGGAAAATTCTAGTAACACCGCTAGAAACATTTCCGACTGTTCCATATTCAGTTGAATAATTCATTACACGCTTCGTTGCAGTCTGAAACGTAGCATTCAAATCGATATCAAGAACCCGACAATAAATTCGAAAATTAAAGAAAAACAAACATTTTCATTCATGAACTTACTTCTTTGTTATTGTTGGCGTCACACACGGTTTACTTTTGTTTGACGATTTCGAATGGAAAACTTTGATTAGCTCCAGTTTGATTTCGAAAACCGAATTGAGGTCAAAAATTTTTTTGAGGAGATGCTGGCGTAATGCAACGATCGTCACTGAAATTTCTACTACTAACCAGTTGGAACAGAGGGACTTAGATAAAAAGTTGGAAGAAAGCCAAAGATTCTCAGATGCGTCGATTTGTCATAATTTTAAGTATTTGGAGGCCTTTTTCAGTTTATTATTTACTTTCATGAGGTCAAAGGCGGTTGTAATAAACCGAAGTTGGGGATTTGGTCACGTTTTGGTTTTGAAATTTTACCAGAATTCGTGAATAATTCCCAATTAAGGGTGACAAATCATTTTTTTTATTCAAAACTTCATTTAAAGTTTTTAAGACTTAAAAAGGCGGTTTCGGTGAGAAAAATGGCAAATGTAGGCAACCAACAATACATCGAATTTGATAACCGGGCATGAACCGGGAGTTAACGATTCCAACCATGGGCCTGATAATCATAAACAAGTATTTTCCAAACAATTGGTAGCGTCGTGGGGTCGTAATACTAAAAAAATGATTTTAAATCAATTTTTTTATATTTTACCCAAAAATCACTTTTTTGTCATTTTTGCGTTTTTAATTTTTTTATTTGTGTTCTCCAATGACTCCAGACGTCCACATGGTTCTTGCGGACCAGAATTGACCGGCAAAAATCCAGAAATGCAACCAATTAAAAATTGAAAACAAAATTTAACATTAGACGAAAACCTCGGAGCCATGAACCAGACTTTTACAGTTCATTGGAACGGATTAATTGAAGTCATCTGGTTTCGTGGCGAAGGATGTGACGTTCACTGTTTTTGGTTGCGGTTAAAATTTCAACAAATCCAAGAAAATAATTTTTTTATTAGATCGCTTCCAGTGTTCAATAACAATAATTGGATTGACCCTAATTGAACGCTTTGTCGGCCGACCGATCGATTTGTAATCACCATAATGTCCTTGTTAACATAATTTTCGTTCCCTTTAACAACAATTAATTATTGTTTAGAGGCGATTTTGCGGAACATTAATTTTCGGATCGGTCGATATTGCGTTGCTTCGTCAGTTTATTTAAATTGAAAGGCCATCATCCTCGACTCCCACATAGTTGATGTATGTATGTGTGTTTGTGTGTGCTTTCTCTTTTGTTTGTGCTCTTATTAAAATGACAAAGAAGGATAAATAAAAAATTGCTGCTGACCTACGTTCCAATGAAATGCCACGACGAACTTGAACTGTATCGCTGTTTTATTTCGAAATTATATTATGACGATAACAGCATTACATGAACTACTACATACCGTTACACGTGTAGCTCCTTGCATTGTAAATAAACAATTATAAATAGATTAAAGTGTGTATATCCCATCTTTTATGTTGAAGTTAACGAAAAATTCGCCGAAACCGTTTTTAGTCAGTAAAAATTAATTCCGAGAGTTTTCAACAATCGATAACGAAATAATTTTCAGGGAACGACCGGGGTCAACTGCAGAAACAGTCGGTTCGATTCCCGGCCAAATCGGGACGAGTTTTTGGTTACTCCCCCTCGGAAGGTAACGGCAAACCGCCGAGTTTACTCGTCTATCGAGTTACAATTGTAGAGGTCTCACCTGCTTGTGCAAACTGATTCAAGCGCATACCACAAATACGTGTACGGGTGTGGCAAGGAAACAAGAAGCTGTGATGGAAAACTATTAGAAATAAATTTTGGAGGCTTCGAGAAAAAGCTGAAAAAAAATTTGTTTGATACGGCCAAGATTTTATTAATTTGTTTCTGAGTTAAATCTTTTTGAACTTCACACTGTGGATAGAAACCAAAATAAAAAATGACTAGTTAACCAAATCTTCCAAAATTTATAGAAAAAAAATTCTTTAGTTAAGCTATTGACTATATATGAAGAATGAAGTGTCACTTCTTCATTAATTATGAATGAACCAGAATAGAAGAGTAAAAGGTGATCAAAAAAAAAAATTGGATCAAAATCTGAAAATGACGACACTCGAGAGCCAAAGGGGCCGCAATTAATGAGAGCTTGGTGCTTGAATACGATGCAATCAAAGAAACGAAATGTTTGTTCGAAACGAAATAATTCTTCACGTTGTAAAAAAATTGATACGGCCAATATTTTATTAATTTTTTTCTGTGTTAAATCTTTTTGAACTTGACACTGTGTCTAGAAATCAAAATAAAAAATGACTAGTTCACCAAATCTTCCAAAATTTATAGAGAAAAAATTCTTTACTCAAATTATTAGCTATATATGAAGAGTAAAGTGTCACTTCTTCATTAATTATGAATGAACCAGAATAGAAGAGTAAAAGGTGATCAATAAAAAAAATTGGATCAAAATCTGAAAATGACGACACTCAAGAGCCAAAAGGGACGCAACTAATGAGCGCTTGGTGCTTGAATACGATGCAATCAAAGAAACGAAATGTTTGTTCAAAACGAAATAATTCTTCACGTTGTAAAAAAAATTGATACGGCCAATATTTTATTAATTTGTTTCTGTGTTAAATCTTTTTGAACTTGACACTGTGTCTAGAAACCAAAATAAAAAATGACTAGTTCACCAAATCTTCCAAAATTTATAGAAAAAAAATTCTTTAGTCAAATTATTAACTATATATGAAGAATAAAGTGTCACTTCTTCATTAATTATGAATGAACCAGAATAAAAGAGTAAAAGATGATCAATAAAAAAAATTGGATCAAAATCTGAAAATGACGACACTCAAGAGCCAAAAGGGCCGCAACTAATGAGCGCTTGGTGCTTGAATACGATGCAATAAAAGAAACGAAATGTTTGTTTGAAACGAAATAATTCTTCACGTTGTAAATAAAATTGATACGGCCAAGATTTTATTAATTTTTTTCTGTGTTAAATCTTTTTGAACTTGACACTGTGTCTAGAAACCAAAATAAAAAATGACTAGTTCAACCAAATCTTCCAAAATTTATTGAAAAAAAATTCTTTAGTCAAATTATTAACTAGATATGAAGAATAAAGTGTCACTTCTTCATTAATTATGAATGAACCAAAATAGAAGAATAAAATGTGATCAATAGAAAAAAATTGGATCAAAATCTGAAAATGACGACACTCGAGAGCCAAAAGGGCCGCAACTAATGAGAGCTTAGTGCTTGAATACGATGCAATAAAAGAAACGAAATGATTGTTCGAAACGAAATAATTCTTCACGTTGTAAAAAAATTGATACGGCCAATATTTTATTAATTTTTTTCTGTGTTAAATCTTTTTGAACTTGACACTGTGTCTAGAAACCGAAATAAAAAATGACTAGTTCATCAAATCTTCCAAAATTTATTGAAAAAAAATTCTTTACTCAAATTATTAGTTGTATATGAAGAGTAAAAAGTCATTTCTTCATTAATTATAAATGAACCAAAATAGAAGAGTAAAAGGTGATCAATAAAAAAATGGATCAAAATCTGAAAATGACGACACTCGAGCGCCAGAAGGGCCGCAACTAATAAGCGCTTGGTGGTTGAATACGATGCAATCAAAGAAACGAAATGTTTGTTCAAAACGAAATAATTCTTCACGTTGTAAAAAAAATTGATACGGCCAATATTTTATTAATTTGTTTCTGTGTTAAATCTTTTTGAACTTGACACTGTGTCTAGAAACCAAAATAAAAAATGACTAGTTCACCAAATCTTCCAAAATTTATAGAAAAAAAATTCTTTAGTCAAATTATTAACTATATATGAAGAATAAAGTGTCACTTCTTCATTAATTATGAATGAACCAGAATAAAAGAGTAAAAGATGATCAATAAAAAAAATTGGATCAAAATCTGAAAATGACGACACTCAAGAGCCAAAAGGGCCGCAACTAATGAGCGCTTGGTGCTTGAATACGATGCAATAAAAGAAACGAAATGTTTGTTTGAAACGAAATAATTCTTCACGTTGTAAATAAAATTGATACGGCCAAGATTTTATTAATTTTTTTCTGTGTTAAATCTTTTTGAACTTGACACTGTGTCTAGAAACCAAAATAAAAAATGACTAGTTCAACCAAATCTTCCAAAATTTATTGAAAAAAAATTCTTTAGTCAAATTATTAACTAGATATGAAGAATAAAGTGTCACTTCTTCATTAATTATGAATGAACCAAAATAGAAGAATAAAATGTGATCAATAGAAAAAAATTGGATCAAAATCTGAAAATGACGACACTCGAGAGCCAAAAGGGCCGCAACTAATGAGAGCTTAGTGCTTGAATACGATGCAATAAAAGAAACGAAATGATTGTTCGAAACGAAATAATTCTTCACGTTGTAAAAAAATTGATACGGCCAATATTTTATTAATTTTTTTCTGTGTTAAATCTTTTTGAACTTGACACTGTGTCTAGAAACCGAAATAAAAAATGACTAGTTCATCAAATCTTCCAAAATTTATTGAAAAAAAATTCTTTACTCAAATTATTAGTTGTATATGAAGAGTAAAAAGTCATTTCTTCATTAATTATAAATGAACCAAAATAGAAGAGTAAAAGGTGATCAATAAAAAAATGGATCAAAATCTGAAAATGACGACACTCGAGCGCCAGAAGGGCCGCAACTAATAAGCGCTTGGTGGTTGAATACGATGCAATCAAAGAAACGAAATGTTTGTTCAAAACGAAATAATTCTTCACGTTGTAAAAAAAATTGATACGGCCAATATTTTATTAATTTGTTTCTGTGTTAAATCTTTTTGAACTTGACACTGTGTCTAGAAACCAAAATAAAAAATGACTAGTTCACCAAATCTTCCAAAATTTATAGAAAAAAAATTCTTTAGTCAAATTATTAACTATATATGAAGAATAAAGTGTCACTTCTTCATTAATTATGAATGAACCAGAATAAAAGAGTAAAAGATGATCAATAAAAAAAATTGGATCAAAATCTGAAAATGACGACACTCAAGAGCCAAAAGGGCCGCAACTAATGAGCGCTTGGTGCTTGAATACGATGCAATAAAAGAAACGAAATGTTTGTTTGAAACGAAATAATTCTTCACGTTGTAAATAAAATTGATACGGCCAAGATTTTATTAATTTTTTTCTGTGTTAAATCTTTTTGAACTTGACACTGTGTCTAGAAACCAAAATAAAAAATGACTAGTTCAACCAAATCTTCCAAAATTTATTGAAAAAAAATTCTTTAGTCAAATTATTAACTAGATATGAAGAATAAAGTGTCACTTCTTCATTAATTATGAATGAACCAAAATAGAAGAATAAAATGTGATCAATAGAAAAAAATTGGATCAAAATCTGAAAATGACGACACTCGAGAGCCAAAAGGGCCGCAACTAATGAGAGCTTAGTGCTTGAATACGATGCAATAAAAGAAACGAAATGATTGTTCGAAACGAAATAATTCTTCACGTTGTAAAAAAATTGATACGGCCAATATTTTATTAATTTTTTTCTGTGTTAAATCTTTTTGAACTTGACACTGTGTCTAGAAACCGAAATAAAAAATGACTAGTTCATCAAATCCTCCAAAATTTATAGAAAAAAAATTCTTCAAACTATTAACTATATATGAAGAATAAAGTGTCACTTCTTCATTAATAATGAATGAACCAATCTCTTTGAACTTGACACTGTGTCTAGAAATCAAAATAAAAAATGACTAGTTAACCAAATCTTCCAAAATTTATAAAAAAAAAATTCTATAGTCAAATTATTAACTATATATGAAGAATAAAGTGTCACTTCTTCATTAATTATGAATGAACCAAAATAGAAGAGTAGAAGGTGATCAATAAAAAAAATTGGATCAAAATCTGAAAATGACGACACTCAAGGGCCTAAAGGGCCGCAACTAATGAGCGCTTGGTGCTTGAATACGATGGAATCAAAGAAACGAAATGTTTGTTCGAAACGAAATAATTATTCACGTTGTAAAAAAAATTGATACGGCCAAGATTTTATTAATTTGTTTCGGTGTTAAATCTTTTTGAACTTGACACAGTGTTTAGAAACCAAAATAAAAAATGACTAGTTCATCAAATCTTCCAAAATTTATTGAAAAAAAATTCTTTACTCAAATTATTAGTTGTATATGAAGAGTAAAAAGTCATTTCTTCATTAATTATAAATGAACCAAAATAGAAGAGTAAAAGGTGATCAATAAAAAAATGGATCAAAATCTGAAAATGACGACACTCGAGCGCCAGAAGGGCCGCAACTAATAAGCGCTTGGTGGTTGAATACGATGCAATCAAAGAAACGAAATGTTTGTTCGAAACAAAATAATTCTTCACGTTGTAAAAAAAATTGATACGGCCAATGTTTTATTAATTTGTTTCTGTGTTAAATCTTTTTGAACTTGACACTGTGTCTAGAATTCAAAATAAAAAATGACTAGTTCACCAAATCTTCCAAAATTTATAGAAAAAAAATTCTTTAGTCAAATTATTAACTATATATGAAGAATAAAGTGTCACTTCTTCATTAATTATGAATGAACCAGAATAGAAGAGTAAAAAGTGATCAAAAAAAAAATTGGATCAAAATCTGAAAATGACGACACTCAAGAGCCAAAAGGGCCGCAACTAATGAGCGCTTGGTGCTTGAATACGATGCAATCAAAGAAACGAAACAGTTCGTCGTTTTCAAAAAAAAAAAAAAAACTGGCGGGCAGGCTAAAATTATGCAACAAGTTCAGCTATTTCAGAAGCCAAATTTTGGAACTACATTACGTGGTGAATGGCCGAAAGTAAAAGTTATGATTTATTTTACTTTTAATTACATAACTTTGGCGGCAATTTTTGATTAATAATTTGTTACCTCGAATTATTGGAAAATTTGCCGGAGCATGTTCTAAAATGTTTGAACCCAATAACGTAAGACTCGAGGTTGCAGCACCTTCTAGTTTTCCGAGGGAAAGCGAGAACAACTCTTGATACCCATTTGCGTAAATTGTGCAACTGAATTTATGTAATTGACTCGCACTAAAATCCAAAGCAACAATGACGCCGTCACAAATCTGAAATTAGGACAATTTCAGGTGAACGTCTTGCTGCGATTCCAACGACCGTCTCTCCCCACCCAACCAAGCATCCTGAATTAGTTCTTCGACGAAATTAAGAAATAATCTATTTCTGCCCCCCGACTCAATTTCGTTAGAACGTAAATAGTTGAAAACAACTGCAAGACACATTTTTCGAAATCCGGGAAAAACGACCATTTCTGTTACTCACCGGGATTTTCGTAAAAATCGATTCGTGACAGTTCGCAGTCGCGGTTCTTTAACGCCCTCTACACCGCCGCCACTATCAACGTTATCCTTGATCGGTGGGGCATTATCCTGACCGTCGAATCCTTGCACGAAGCACAACATTGCCGATTCGGTCATGCACGTCACGCTGTGGTATTTCCGTGAGTGGAGAAGGGATCGCAAATTATTGCCATTCCCGCATCTGCTGGATGGTGCTGTTCTCGTAAAGATAACGATGCGATCAATTTTTTTTACACACACACACACACACACAAACTTTATTCGTTAGGAATTAAAACAAATTTTATTTTTAAACACAGAAATTGCTTGCGAAATTGCCCATTATTCAAGGCACTAGAGTGTTATAACTCGAATTGTTGACTCATAAAATCACAATAAAAATCGAAATTGTTGCTTGGTTTTTGATGGCTTTTGTTGTTGTGGTTCGGTTTTATTTCATTTCGGATTTTTCTAAATTATAACTTGATGTTCTAGTCATCTCATCGCGACCTTCATCAAATTTTTTTTACTTCATTTCGGATTTTTCTAAATTATAACTTGATGTTCTAGTCATCTCATCGCGACCTTCGTTAAAGTTTGAAAACAATTTAACTAAAATTTGTTGGTTTCGGGAATTCGACCCAAGAACTAGAAGAGAGACACTAAAGAGCTACCAACTAGAAAAAGACAAACATCGAATGTAATGGCTTACCCAAAACTATTTTGAAAATTTTCTTCTTCTCAAAATTCAAATCTCGAAGTTCAAGTTAACAAAACCGCAAGATTTGAAAGAAAAAACTTCACGAATTTTGAAATTGAAACAACAATAGGGCACCAACAATTAAAAAAGTTGATACGTTATGACAAAATTGTGCAACGTTTAGTTTTGTAAAAAAGTGCAACTAAATAAGGACTGACATGAACAACTGCAAGTGTAAGACAATTTTTTTATTCGTCGGTAGTTTCTTCGTAATTCGCTTGATAGCGCTTTAACGTTTCGGTCATCGACCTTCCTCAGAAGATAAGTTCTCTAGATCACGAGTCATCTACCAAAAACAATAATGGAAAAAACGAAACTACTTAAAAAAAATTTTGAGTAATTTACAAAATTAATAAATCAAAAAGTGTCTCAAATTAAAAATTGCAGTTGCTTCCTGTAGGGTTGCAGCTAAGTTTTTTAATTATGACGAACGAACTCGAATTATGGTTTCGAAATTTCTTAAACATTTCCTTGCGTTGCTCAGCCTTATCCGATTGGTGAAAGAAAAATTATGTAAAAATCGAAAGTTGTTCGAGGCAAAATATTAATAAACATCTATGCAGTTTCTTCTTTTCCAAAATTCTCAGTTGGCACAAATAAAATTATTAAACTAACCGGATGGTCAAAATCGACAAAATACCCCCGCATCAACTTTAAGGCCTCTCAACCTGTTTCTGTTATGGTCCATTTGGTTGATAAAGGGTTTTAACAAAAATGACAACTAAATTTTTGCATAACGACCTCAAACTTAAGGTTAATGATTAAAGGTCAATGGGTGCAGGTTTTGACAATTAGCAAGGTCGAAGTCGCCTAATAAATGCAACAAACGACAACCAACGCTCGATCGAATCCACATAAAAGATGAGTCAACAAACTCTCGATATTTTTTATTATTGTTGTTTCTTTTCATCACTTCCTTAACGGGATAGAGTCGTATAACGTTCGTCGACATTCAACAAAGATAAAACAATTCTAACCCTTAAAAATTTTCGAAAACTTTGCAACTTCCAACGAATCCATCTATAGAACAGTAGAAGAAACTTATTGATTTACGATTAAACACTTACATTGTTCTCTATGAATCTTTAAACAGCTACAATTATATTTTGCTGCCATTTCTTACTGGATTTTATGTTAAATCAATATCACAACATCGCAACAACCAACCTGAAGGGTGGAATAATCGACTTGGAATTAAATTGGAAAGAAGCAAAAATCAGTTGGTTTTAATTCAAGTGGGACCTTATCTCGAGGTTTGCGACAAAATCGCAGCGCCATCTCGTGGCGCAAAACGGCAAAACCGGGGTAGCAGTCCATTCTTCTTTCCAATACCGTTCAACCATTTATTTCCTTGTTTTCTCTCTATTGTTGGATTAAAATTTTATTAGTAATTATAAAAAAAATATTTGCTGAACATGTAATAAACAATCCCCATTACGAGATAGGCGTTGAATATTAATGACACTCGAGAATATTTTAAATAAATTTATTAAGGGCAGTACAACTGTTTAAACGCTTCGATTCGTCAAAATTGAAAGCGCATCATCCAAGTTTTGCACATTTCGGCCGCCAAGGTGGCGCCACTTGTGCTACTAACTGACGTATAATAGTAACAAATTCACTGAGGGATGTCGATTTTTAATCTAATTAGGCAGTGACACTCTATTAAGCTGAAACGCTCAATTGGTCCCTAAAAAATATTAAGGCACGCCACTGCTTCTCAATATGGCATCGAAGCAAACAAAAAGATTAATTGTATGATTCAATCTTTTACTACGTTTAATTATTATTCAACAATTTATTTTAATATTTTTCTGCATTGTTGGATTAAGATTTAAAAAAAAATACGTCATTAAAGTTAGAAAATTAAATATTTGACGCAAATGTATTTTTGACATTTTAAATAAATTTATTAATGGCAGTACAACTGTTAAAACGCTTCGATGCGCCAAAATTCAAAACGCGTCATCCCTGATTTGCGTATTTTTGCCGTCAGGGCGGCAACACTTGTGCCACTTACTGAACTATAACACTAACTTACCAACTGTACTGCGTAAAACCGTTTATGATTAAAAAGTAGGGTTAGGTCACCACAAAACGTCAAATAAATATTTTTTTTTGGGCACGCAAGCAGATATAAGACCTTTTTAGCACAAAGATTGTATCGTCATACTTTGATTTTACTAAATATCCAATCAAAAATTTGTAAGAAATTCTATTTAGATAGTAATTCAGTATACAGTGAGTGCACTATGCATGTTTTGTGTAAAACTCGACTAAAAAGTAAGGTTAGGTTACCAACGTCAGTTTAGGTGGTACTCCTGGTAAAAGTGGGGATGCGAAGCGCGAAATTCAAATAAATATATTTTTCTAGTATGTAAATGGGTATAGAAAATATTTCTGGCATGACTTTACGAAATATCGAATAAAAAAATTTGAAAAAAACAAAAAAAACTAAATTTTGCGTGTCAAATTTTTATTTTTATAAATTAGCAATTTAATGTCGAAATAATTTCCCATTCATCATATTTTAACCGTAAGGTTATCACGTTGATTACCAAAAACGTTGTTTAATGCAAAGATAACACCGGCGCAACCATAAAAAGATAATGTCAATCTAAAAAATCGACTTGCTTTACTGCAGAATAATTTTCGTGAATACGGGGATAAGGTTTTTGAACCCAATTAATTTTTTTCTACAGCGTTCTACAGTAAAAAATGCGAAATCAAGTTTCTCTTGCCTAAACTATTAAACTAAGTGATCGTCAAATGACTAATTTGAGGCAATATTAACGCATTTTTGTAGAAAATGCAGTCAAGGTTCGCCCAATTTCGGCTACCTGGAAAACGGGGTTGTATCCCAATCCAATACATTGTCACTAAGACCATTAAAATGCAATGTTTGAAATGACACTGCTTTTAAAATATTACATTCTAATAATGTTGTCGGCTGAGTACTGTATTGGGATACGTCCGTATCTTCCAGGTAGCTCAAATTGGGTAAGTTTCGATAGAAAAAACGTGAATTTTCTTGGTTTATTTAAAATTAAATGGCTTGATGTAGAAAAAATTAAGGCAAATTAAAGAAAAATCGCCACTGGCAAAAATATTTTCTAAAATGGCCCCAAACTTGGGTTTATAATCTTAGTCAAATATTACTATTTACATAATTTCGCAGTCATCTTTTGAAAAAAACTTGTCATAGTGGAGCATTTTTGCAAAAATGCAACTAAAAGTTTCCCAATTCCGTCTACCTGGATGACGGGGTTGTATCCCAACACAATACACTGTCACCAACACCATTAAGATATGATGTTTAAAGTGACAGTAACATTAAAATATTAAGTTCTAACAATATTGTCGACTGTGTACCGTAATTGGATACATCCGTATCTTCCAGGTAGCTCAAATTGGATAAAATTTGATTAAAAAAATCATAATTTTTTTAAAATTTATTTAAAAGTAAACGGCCTAATGTAGGGAAAATGAAGAAAAATTAATTAAAAAGTCGCCACTAGCAAAAATATTTTCTAAAATAGCTTTAAATTTGGCCTTATAATCTAAGCCTATCTGCATAATTTTGCAGTCGTTTTTTGAAAAAAACTTGCCATATTAGACCATTATTGCAGAAAATGCAACTAAGGTTTGCCCAATTTCGACTACCTGGAAGACGAGTTTCTATCCCGATCCAATACACTGTCACCAACATCATTAAGATGTGATGTTTGAAGTGACATTGCTATTAAAATATTAATTTCTAACAATGTTGTCGATTGTGTACTGTATTGGGATACATCCGTATCTTCCAGGTAGTCCAGATTGGGTGAATTTTAATAGAATAAACGCGATTTTTTTATTTATTTGAAATTAAACAGCTTGTTGTCGGGAAAATGAGGGGAAAGTAGAGAAAAGTCGCCACTGGCAAAATATTTGCTAAAATGGCCTCAAATTTTGCACTAGAATTCAAGTCAAATACTACTATTTACATAATTTCGCAGTCATTTTTCGAAAAAAACTTGCCATATTAAACCATTTTTGCAAAAAATGCAACCAAGATTTGCCCAATTTCGGCTACCTGGAAGACGGGGTTCTAATCTAACACAATACACTGTCACCGACATCATTA